>CM049438.1:52168609-53418609 GCA_026929855.1 Poa annua
TAGTGGTGTCCATGCAGTATTCTTTGTTTTTAGTGTAAGCCATGAGATACCATCAATTTCATATTGTCATAAACTTGGGCTATCATAATACTAGGTGGTTTGCAAGTTGGAGGTGGAATAAATATGGAGAATGCAATGTCTTACCTTAATGAAGGGGCAAGTCACGTGATTGTAACTTCTGTACGTGTTCATGCTCTATTTTTTGTCTAAATAATGCCATTATCTTTTTTCTTCATGCCGTGAATCCTTTATGATTATGTTTATTAAATGTATATTAGCTTATAGTGTAAGATCAGTGCCTGACCCGCAGCATATTTCCACTTAGTATCCATCTCTTGTTTGTAAAATATGTTAGAAATTATTTTTTCTTCGATATCGATATTGTTGTTCCCCCAAAGCTAAAACAATGCTAGAGCAAGGCTACCTATAAATCCCATCGGTAATCACTTATCTCTGCAAGTGCTGCCAACTATCTATTGCCACATTTTGGCTACTCATTTATTGCCAATGTGATTGCTTCGTGGCCTCGTGGGTGCCTGTTTTTCTTGATGGCAAGGACTCTCTAAGAGCCTCAAGGGCTAGTTTAGTTATAACACGTTCTTTGAAGTTGGAAAGGATTTAAGGATTTGCTAATTTCTGCTTGGACTCAGCTGGTTGCCACCTGCTGCTCCATCTGCTTGAGTTGCTAATCAGTTTTTTGTACATGACTCATCAGTTGTATTTATCTGCAACTTATGTATTTGAGTCTTTTATGCAGTATGTTTTTAGTGATGGCAAAATGAACATTGAAAGGCTAACACAACTTGTTGAGCTTGTTGGGAAACAAAGGCTTGTTTTGGACCTTAGTTGCCGGAAAAAGGTAAATTCATCTTCTATTCAAAGTTTGAAGTATGTTAATGCTCTGAACGTTAGTGCTATTTTTCAATACTGCCTTCTTATAGTCCACCTTTTGAATCTTATAAGCAACTTGCTTGAACTGTTCTCTAGAGTTAACATGGTTTGTTGCCCATCTTCGTCCAAACATAGTACACTGATTTACCTAAATGAAATAATTACGATGAACACATGCTGAGCTAAGCCCACTGCATGAACTGTAAGCGTGAGGATGGAACACAACCATTTCCCTGATGGCTACTTTTGTTTTACTGAAATCTCTTTCTATCTTTGGTTTATCTTACCAAAATGTTTCTGGTTAGGATGGGAGATATGCCATTGTGACTGACAGATGGCAGAAGTTCAGCGATGTCTTTGTGGATGGGCCAACATTAGAACGCCTAGCTGCCTATGCTGATGAGTTTTTGGTTCATGGAGTTGATGTGGAGGGCAAAAGGTGAACCATGTTTTTTCAGTAAATTAATCTGTTGTAGTTCATGGGGTTGTCCTGCTCTCGCAATGTAAAACATTCTTTGAGCATAGCTACTTAGTCTAATGTAAGCTATGACGTGAATTGCAGGTTAGGAATTGATGAGGAACTTGTGGCACTGTTGGGACAGTATTCACCCGTAAGTACAGTTCTATGCTTGATCCGTTGTTTTGTGTTATGGTTTTTCAGTTTTGCTTTTTTTAATCTTTAAACATTTGTTTTCTCATTGTGACGCCATCTTGTAGTTTTATCTGATAGCTGTACCATTAACAAATCAATCAAATGCTGTGTAGTGAGATGATTCAAACACTTTGTACTAGTCGCTCAACCATCTTTCCATGTTTGATTTTATTGAACTTGCATGCATTTAGAAATGAAACGTAATTAATTCCAGATGTGTTCAGTTTTATATATTTTAGAATTGCCTTTTGTTTGCGTGCACTCAACATGCACTTCTAATACGTCTTGGGTTCTGTAGATCCCTACAACATACGCTGGGGGTGTGTCAACAATGGATGACTTGGAGAGGATAAAGCAAGCAGGCAAAAGCCGAGTTGATGTTACTGTCGGGAGTGCCCTAGACATATTCGGGGGAGATTTGCCCTACAACAAAGTCGTCAGTTGGCACAAAGAGCAAAACATGGTTAGCCAACGGTAAAGAAAACAATTTTTTTAATATATAGAGACCATGATCGAAGTTAAGCTGATTTGTGATCCGCACCTCGACCATTACCGTGTGGTTATATGGCTTGTTTGGGAACGTCATTGTAGTCGAACAGTTTGGTGCGTCTTGTCTCTTGTGTGACATGTCAAAGCTGAAGCATCTTGAAAGGCGGCAATTCAGTATCGTAGGGGATTAAGGACTAGTTTGACCAGGTCCATTAGGTACTAAGACACTGTACTGCATTCTGTTGCATTGTAGTAATGATGAATAAACAGAGGTTTGAACTGCGGAAGTGTACTGGCCGCCAGCGGCATGCTGTCGTAGCTGAATCTATCAAACTGCCGCTTGTTGTAGTACTGTACAATTTATTTAGCTGAACTAGTGACACTATTGTTGCTGCAACGGAGTCCAAGATTCCCTGCGCAACAACCGGCAGGTGGCAATGGTGATCCGAGAGCGACAGTGGCAGGAAGAAGCCAAAAGGGTAGGAGACTGGAGGTTTCAGGAAAAGGAAATGCAGGCAACCGGAGAAAATGGTTGCCTTGTTGTATTGTTAGATTGATTTTGGAAGGTACTCCTACATATGTTCTTCACCATATGATCATCTGGACTTGTCAGAAATCTCGGACGCACGACTGAAACGAACGTGGAAGCAGTAGCTGAAATTGGAGGTGGTTCAGGGTCTTTTTTTAGATTGAACGGTTTTCATAGAAAATTAGGAGAAAGATGTCTATGGATTGCATGGTACACCCCAGCTGCATAGAAATTTCAACATTCAAAACTCGGATCATGACATCATTTGTACAATTTCTCTTTGTTAGTCCTCTATTTTACATTAGGGATCCTCTCAAAAACATGTGTTTCGTAAACCCTGATCCCATGATACAACGAAACTCCTGGTTTGTGCCCTGTTCTGACCATGATAAAATCTCCACAGATGGCCTCGACGAACACATTCATTCGCATGTTTCGGGCGCGTGGCACCAACAGGTAATGAAAAATGTCTGATGCTACCACGCCAGCACCATGTCCAGATAGGGGGCCGGCCAGGAGACGCGGGGCCGTGGAGGCAGGGCTAGTGGTTGAATGTGTAAGTTGTTTGGATCTTGGATATATGCAAGTGAGACTGTCGGCGAAAGTCATACTTCGGTTGTGGTCGGAGTCGTTGATGGCGACGCCAGACATCGACGTAGCTGCTTATATCTTGCCTTTCTCGACGTGCTCTTGGGGGGGGGGGGGGGGGGGGGGGGAACCCTTATCTATTCTTCTTCTAGATCGGACGATGGCGGTGCTATCTGGCATCCTGTTCTCTTTTGGGGCATCGTCTTGGAGGTGGGTCTGGCCAAAGGGAATCGTGACTCGTTAGGTTATGTGTTGTAAGTTGAAAGGCGTCGTTGGTATGGTTTTGGGTCCAATTTCCTTCATTAACTAGACCAACCTTCTATCTGATTAATAAATTTAGCCGCAGTCCGTTAAAAAAACATTAGTAGCATACAACAGAGGAAAACAAAGAAAACTTCTCGTGCGGGGGATCGAGTGGACCACGCTATCCAAGGCAAGATGGAATGACTTTAAGCTCACTTATCTTCACTTCCAATTCAGGAGGGAAAAACAGTCCTTCCAACTTCCAAGAAGGATATCGGGAAAAAAGAGAGTTCTAATATGCTCCATCAAACCTTCATAATTACCACCAGCACCCTCTCGAGGGTCCCAATAATCAGAATAACCCGGGGTTACAAGGTCCAAACTGCAAAAAACAACCTACAAACTGCAACAGTGGAGCACGCACACCACTTAATAATCATTTGATGGTCTCCCCTAGGACCCCTAAGCTCAAATCAAATCTCCCGAAACAGCAAAGCTTCAAGCATCAGCAACCCCCTCCATTGCTCGCATGGCCGGGAGTAAACACGAATCGCAAGGATACAAGATAGTGTAACGGCCGGAGTGGCGTGGGGAGCTGGTCAATAGCTCAAGGCGGCAAGCAGCTCGGTCTCCAACCTCCAACAACCGGGAGCCGCGGCCATGCCTCCTGCGCGCGCCGCCGCGGCGCTCGTCCTCCTCCTCGCCGCGGTCCTCTGCCTCGGCGGCCGCGCGTCGTCGGACTTCGACTACCCGGCGGCGTTCAACTTCGGGGACTCCAACTCCGACACGGGCGGCCGCATCGCCGCGGGCTTCGAGCCCATGCCCCCGCCCTACGGCTCCACCTTCTTCGGCGGCCCCTCCGGCCGCTTCTGCGACGGCCGCCTCATCCTCGACTTCCTCAGTAAGCGCCCCCCTCCCCTCTCGGACAGCTTCCAATCTCATTCATTCCTGACTTGTCTCGTTATTATTGCCATCTGAATCGCATCGCACCACGACTGAGAACACTCCCCTGATTCCCGAACTGCACCGAAAAGAATCGTTCTTTCGTCGGTGCCGTGCGTGATTGTTGGTGCCGATGTTGCAACACGAAGAACAATCGGTGTACGGATTACATTGTTTGCCGTCGATCCTTCGAGTTCGACGCAGTGTGTGTGTGTGCCCAATTGGTCCCGGTGGTGGTTGGAGAAAAGTGCGAATTGGTTAGGATTGTCCTGTGCCGGCCGGATAGGTCAAATTATGCCCCAGCCCCGGGCGGTGGTTACGAGTGGAGATTGATGTATGCCCTGCAGCTGGCCCTTCGTACAATCATCGTTCCATACACTGTCCTAACACTGTACTCCTGGGATTTGTGCTGGATGTGAAAGGAGTCCAGTTCGTGCGATTGGGCACCCCTGATTGTTGCAACTTGCAACGTATTGATGTGGGGATTCGGTCGGGTCTGTGGGGAGAGCAACTGGTGCTTCTCGATGGAATTCATCGCGGTCGGGAAAATCGAGTTTCTACTGTTCATTCTTAACCTGTGGAGAGCTTTAATTTGTCATTTTTCCGGCTGCCTACCTTCCTGACTGTAGTTATTGAAGCCTATCATGTGCCTTCATTTAACAAGTCTGAAAAGTCCAGTGCTTTGCAGCTGACTTTGATCGGCTAAATCGTTATGAGGCCATGTGATGATGGGAGTTTGGAGGAGGAACATTTTTAGAATAGTTTGGAGGAGTAGCTCCAAAGCAAACAAATTGCCGGACAATTCTCTTTCTAAAAAAAAACATTTTTCCCAATTAGATTGTTGACAGTGATCAATAACTTATAAGTTGGTTTCACGCATTAAGTGGAATGAAAAATAGTTGCGCGTATCAGTTTCATTGGCACAGATCAAATTCACGCGAAGGTGTATGTCAACAAGCTAAGCCATTTAGCTTGCTTATATTAGGAAGGCTTACACTATTGTTCTATTGTGTTAGAAATCTGATCCCACTGAGTGTTGATTTTGTTGATGTGACTGACAGGCTATTTATCCTCACTTTTGTCAAAGAATAGAGTATAGTGGCCTGTAACCTTATATTTGTTTCTTGAACTTCTTGTAGTGGATGCGATGGATATGCCATTCCTCAATTCATACTTGGATGCTGTTGGCGCACCTAACTTTCGGGCAGGTGTTAATTTTGCTCAAGCTGGCTGTTCGATTACTCCAGCAACTGCAACGTCTGTCAGCCCTTTTTCCTTTGGTCTTCAGATTAAGCAATTCTTTGCATTCAAGGAAAAAGTCACTAAGCTGCTCTCTAAAGGTATGACAGGTTAATAGGTTGCCTAGTATGCATCACTTTTGGATATTGTTGAGACAAAATAGAAATATCTTCTGCAACAACACATTTTGAATTCTTGTCTGAGTGCTATTGTAAATTTATCACTTGATATTGTACTGGGTCTAGGAATATGCTGTTTGAATGGTCTAACAAGCTTCGGTTGCGTTGATTTGGTTTTTAAGAGTATATATCAACTGACCATATAATAATAATAAGCTTCTCAATACAACTGATAACCATCCATTGCTTTCGATTTTACCAACCCATACGATAGAACTTTCCCCTTTTAATAATTGAACTTAGTGATGATCCTGCTTTTTCATTATACTTTGCAGGAGATAGGTATAGGCATTATATTCCTCAGTTGGATTACTTTGCAAAGGGACTCTACACGTTTGATATAGGTCAAAATGACCTTGCTGGTGCATTTTACTCAAAAACAGAGGACCAAGTCATTGCAGCTATTCCGACTATTTTGTTGGAATTTGAAACTGGGCTCAAGGTTTGTAATTATACATTGTTTCATGATTCTTGAATTTATAGGGCATGGTCTTGTCAGTTGTCATATGTCCTCCGGTGCATTTTGGTAATTACATTGGTAATAGAAGTATTAATATACTGATGATGGTCAATATAGATCTCAAATTCTATATAATGGATCTTGATATATCTTCGACATAATTTTTTTGAGTAAGCCCTTCGCACATTAAGGGTTTATTTTGTTCATTTATAATTTGACCTTACTGTGGCGTGTGTTATTTCAGACACTATACGAGCAAGGTGCCAGGAAATTTTGGATTCACAACACAGGACCTCTTGGCTGCTTACCTCAAAACATAGCTCTCTGGGGCAAAGATCCATCACAACTGGATGAACTTCATTGTGTAGCAAAGCACAACCGTGCTGCAAAGATTTTCAACTTACAGCTGCATGCGCTTTGCACAAAGTTGAGAGGTCAATTAGCTGGAACTGATATCACTTACGTCGATATCTACTCCATCAAATACAGCTTGGTCGCCAATTACTCTCGATATGGTAAGCAAACTAGACTTGCAACATTCTCTAGTCATCGAGAGAACCAATGCATCAGAGAACATTTTGATTTGTCGGTATATGATGTTACTAGGAACAGATGATTCAAGAGCACTAATGAATAATGATGCTTCAAATAGAAGACTTATGATGAAATATCACTATGATTCCTGAACAAAACCCCAGTAAAAGAGGGAGAAATTAAGATGCTCTATTATTATTTTTCTCATTGCTCACCCTGCCTTGTTTAGTTCTTTGACTTGTATGCTATGGATTTTTACATTTTGCTGTACCATCAGTGACCATGCTTCCTCATCCTTGTAGCATTAATAATTCAAGTAAAGGTTTTTAATTTCCACTTCGGCATTTTTACAGGGTTTGAGAGTCCTACCCAAGCTTGTTGTGGATATGGAGGGCCACCCCTGAACTATGATGGTAGGGTACCATGTGGACAGACGAAATCTGTGAATGGTAACCTTGTAACTGCAAAAGGATGCAGTGACAGTACTGAGTATGTCAACTGGGACGGAATACATTACACGGAAGCTGCAAATTTCCACGTTACATCACAGATTCTTACCGGGAGATACTCTGATCCTCCGTTCGTCGACAAGATGCCGTTCCTTATAAAACCGAGATTCTAATATGTGGGCGTTTTATTTCCACTGAATCAGTAAGGCAATGTACTGTCTTACTCTTACGGATCACAAATGATGTATTTACCACTTGTCAATAATCATATATAGCTTGTTTTCAGTTGTCCAAATCCTGTTATGCTCGATTTGTGCAAAATCGCCCAATAATTCACTGTAGCACGCGAGTTTCAAAGGCAAGTTCACATTTTGCAAACACTTGGTTACTGAGGAACTGAGGCGAGAAAATTGCATCCAGATTAATCACCTGTAGTCACAGATATTTATATCCAGTTGAGCTACTGCAAGAATTATGTGTGGCTTTTCAGTGAGATGTTTTTTGCTTTCCAAATCCTGCAGGAACTTAACTGTTTCCTGTAAGAATTCGTGAGCTTCAAAACACTGCACACGCGCGTGTGCTTGTATTGATCCTCTCTCCGTTCGCCTTCTAAAACTCGAATCCAACAGAAAAACGGGGGGAACTGAAAATTAACTGTACACTAGACGGCGCTCACTTCTTGGAGATGTATGCGTAGTACTGCGCCATGGGCACGACGAAGGCGATGACGAGCAGGCCGCCGACGACGAGCGTGAACTGGCCGCGCTTGTCCTCCGTCTCCTGCTTGCTCTTGTAGTTTGACTCCCGCTTGTTCTCCTGGAACGTCGGCCCGCCCGGGTCCTCCAGCCCGTCGATCGCCGCCACCAGCCGCTTCGCCGTCGAGTAGATCGCCTCGTTGTACTTCTCCTCCGTCGACAGGACTGCGAGCATTAACGCTAGTACTAAGTTGTTTGCACTCGCCGGCGGACGGGCGGCCGGGGAAGCTGATTAGGTAGGAGTACTACGTACCTGGGAGGTTCTCGGAGACGGCGGCGTCGAGGATGGCGTCGCCGACGGCCTTCACGAAGTCGGGGCCGCCGGTGATGGCGCCCTCCTTCTGGCTGGTGACGAGCACGACGATCCCCTTGTTGCTGCCGGCCTCCACCGTCGGGTACCACTTCTCCAGCACTTGGTCCGCGTACTCGAACGCGTCAGCTTTGCTCTGCGTACCCATTGCAAGATCGTGAGTGATGATGATCATATTATCAGAACAACACGGCCGTGCCGAGCTACGTACCGTGAGCTTGCGGACGGTGACGAAGTTGATCCGGATGTTCTTGCGGGCCTCGAGGTCGCGGGCGAGCCGCTTCACGTCGGACTTGGTCACGCGGCTCAGCACGCCGGCGTCGTCCACCACGTACGTGTCGGCCGGCGGCCCGTCGTTGAGCACGTTGAACTCCGACGCTACCGCCGGCGCGGGCGCCGGGGCCATGGTGATGGCCAGGGACAGCGCCGCCGCGGCCAGGCCGTGGTGCAAGAACGACGCCCAGCTTCCGAGGCCATTGCCGCCGTCTCCACGCCAAGAAACGCCCGCCTGTGTCTGCTGCTGCTGCTTCTTCAGCGAGCAGGAGACGGCGGCGGGAGCTGGCTTCTTGGAGCCGCGGAGAGGGCTGAGCAATGCGGACGGGGAGAGGAGGGTCTCCATTGCCGCGGTGGAGGAGGATGATGGGTCGAGTTTCTGAGGGCCAGAGACCACCGGAGTTCCTCTGCCATTTCCAATTCGTTTTGGATTTTTTGTGTGTGAATCGTGTCAGTTGAGTTGGATTGTGATTGGGTGGCTCGGATTCTGGAGATGGATAAGGCGCAGTGCCACCGTGGACAGCCATGTCCAGTTGTCAGACCAATGGAGAGAGTGCAGGTGTCACGCTGCAACGAAGTTTGCTCAGGTCAGGGCTTGTCTGCTATTTGTGCCTACACAGATTGTGATTGGAAATGCAAAATATTGATAGTCGCGTCACATAACTGACTGTTGCAAAATTCGGAAAAACAAAAGTTGACGGTTGCGATGCTTGCAGAGAACATATGGTCACAACACTGGCAGTTGACGGTTAGCTTACGAGCCAGGATTCTCATACAATGCTGACCCTAAAAGACCATGGTTTGAGGTCAATGATACCGTGTGACGCCACGGATATGACCATCTTTGACGCTTCAACTAGTATCACTATTGGCGATGGCAGCAAGACCTTATCTACCACGATGGACAAACTCCCTCTTCGATTGCGCGCCCCTAAACTATTTAACTATTCAAGATCGTTGAACGATCAAAGATGGTGACAGAGGAGGTAAATAGGAAACCACTATTTTTATTCGATTTTGTTGATTTTAAAAATAATTACATATAAAAAATGATCCAAACATAAAATTAGATGACCAAACAGCCCTTGTACAAGCCAAGTCGAGCAATAAAATCTTGATCAGGCTGATTAAGAGATCACCCAAGACGGTAGCATGAGGTATTGCCCCAAGCATTATGGGCTCACGGAATTTCAAGGCACGGAGCTGCTAAGGTTAGTGCTTTCGAGTTAGTCTATGCACAAGAAACAGCCACAAACAAGAGTAAGATTTTTACCGGACGATTATTTCACGGGCTCAAACCCACTCTTCTCTATTCTCAGTACAATCCCTCGACAATTACCACACTCAGGACTTTTCTGGCTTTTCCATTGATACTTTGATGCATATCATTTTGGTTGAGTATCAAAGGTTGAATATGGACTTTGGATACAACATCAATGAGTTATTCCTTTGACGACAATATTAGACCTTCCAATGCTCTAGACCGCTTTGTGTGACACATTATAATTTCCTCTTTCTTCTACGTGGAAGATCCCTTCTTCTTGATCCTCCTAACTCTCCGGTTGTAATCGGAGTATTTAATGTAATGTATGATTAGAACACGACTTTAAACTCATTTCAAAGCGGATTAGATCATGGTGGTGTGTGTTGCAGCGCCAATTTATTTTATCCATGGATTGATAGGAATGGTAGTATATATAGTGGTATGAAATATGGCAGTTGACATATGCCCCTAGTAGTACGATGAGGTTTCTAAGGATTAAGTTTGTCAAATTTGACACCCATGCAACAAAGCGGTTAGAGCTTGCGGTCAGCGACTCTCCGAGGCGAAGTTAGAGGCTGCGACAGGATCTTGCGAAGCTCCTTCAAATAAGCGTGGTGATCTCCTTTTCCTTTTTCACGTCTTCTGTGCCCCTTCTCATTCTGACCGGCTGTGGCGGCGAGGGGATCGAGCTGGGCGACAAGACAACCTAGGAGGTTGGAGGGCTCCGTTTTTGTGGTTTTAGTGTCCAAATTTGTTGGGGGTGGCGTTTCTGTTGGTGGTCGTGTCGCTTTATGCAATAATGTGTCCCCGGCTTCAGCCCCATCTCGGCAGTGACGTCGAGAATCTTGTGGGCGTGGTGTGGTTCTCGAGGACTTCTTTTGGTGGTGGCGGTCTCCATACTGTCATGAAGCTTCGTTGGCGGTTCATCCTTCTTCTTCGGCCCTGAGGCGGATGCGGTCTTCTAGACCCGTTCGGCGACTTCCTATCTGCAACAAACAACGTTAAGCTGTCTTTCGGAGGAGCGGCAGAGGCGGCGTACCGTCGACACGGTCTGGAGGTTAAAGACGAAGGGCATCTCAAGTATCTCATTATAATTTTCAATTTTGATGAGATGTTTTTGTACAGTTCGGTACTTTTTAATGCAAGGGTCCTATTATAAAAAAACTAGAGGTGCACTGACGGTATTGACATTTTTGGAACAATGACACTCGTTTGAAGGCATTCTTAGGACTAATTCGATGGTATTTTTGGAACACAACACTCGTTTAACTAAGGATAAGTTTAAATTTGCATTACAATCTCAAACCACCGCTGCGCGACGGCAAGGTTGCAGCTCGCCACGACAACACAACAGGAAGACTAAACCTACAACTACTAAAAACAGGAGAGCCGGGCACCCTCCCTCCCCTACTCCGGCCGGTAGAGCCGTCGAAGATAGAGAGGAGAGGGGCCGGAAGAACGCTGACGACTATCAATGAGGGGAAGGGAGAGAGTGAGAGTGGTGGCAGATTGGATCGGGAGTGGTGGAGGTGGCGGCGCGAGGGTGGGTTAGGGTTCCGCCTGACACACTCCTGTTTTTTGTTAATTCTCATGTGGAAAGACTATCATGATCTTGTTGTACTCCTTCTGATCCTTTTTCAGGTGTCGTGAGTTGTACATGAGCAGTTCATTTCCAGCGACATTTAATCATGATCGAAGGGAGTATATTTTTAAGATTTTGACTAAACAACAACATAGTCATGTCATGCTAAAAGAAATCGACATTTTTTTAAAACGGGAACAAAAAGATTTGCCCCAATCTATTTAAGGAGAAGAGAATTGGCTAGTTAATTTACGAAAAACCGGGCGAAAACCGATACACCAACCAAACCGAACTACTCACAAAACAATACCACCACGCGCGGCCACAACCACACAAACTCTCAAACACCCCTACCACTTGATGATAACACCTCAAGAAAAAACATAGGGCAACACCAAAGCCACGGTGTAGCGACCCCGCACACCACTGCATATTGTAGTGTACAAGTCTTGACATAACACCCACGGAAGGACTGATCCGTAAATATTACATCACACAGAGTAGTACAACAGAAACATTGCGGGTCCACTTTATTCCACACTGCTAAATATTACAAGCCAGAAATGCATAAAAGATTCAACGTCTTCCTCCTATAAAGGTGGAAATTCAACTACTGGCCAGGTGACAGGTGTCAACCTCCGGCTTATTGATAACAGCAAACTAAGAACCATGGCTCAGCACTAAGTAGTAGTAGTCTAGTATTGCTCGGCCCGGTTCCTTAACTACTTCTAAGTCTGGGGCTCCTCCTCCTCCTCATCGCTAACTCCATAGGCGATCAAGTAGTCCACACCTTCCACTGCTCCGGAGAGGTCCGGCTCTTCATAGTCCACCTCGCTAGTATGGTACAGTCCGTAACCCACCTCCAAATTTCCCTCACAATCTAAGCAAGGGATCAAAAGAGGAAACGAATGAGCAACAGCGTTACTCAGCAAGTTTAGCATTATGCTTAGATAAGTGGTATGCACTAACTACCATTTTGACCAAAAAGTCAAAATGCCAATGCAGGTTTTGGAAATCATTTCTTGAAATGTCCAACTTTAAATTTAGAAAACTAAGCTCACAGTCTCCACGGGTTTATAGCCATCACTTGGGATGCCTTTCCCGCTGCGTTCTGTGGTTCCCTCCTGGAACAAGGATGTGACAGTCACAATTTCTTCTTTTTCACTCTGCAGAGCTGCATCGCTTTACCCATCAGCAGCCTGGCCCTTAAATGCTTTCTTTGCACACCCTCTGTGCTATAGCCAGGACTCAGGGCACCTAGTCATGTGGAGCTCCTCCCCGCACCCCAAATATCCGCCCATTTATGATCGAGCCAGTACGAGACACAGCCGCTCATCACCCCTCCCGAGCTATACTCCAGACACCCCGTCGGGTGGGAAGTTTACGTGCTTCCACGTAGTTGGCCGCCGCAACGGACACAACCCAGGTAGTATTCTGCCGAGGATAAATGGACGAGGGAAGATACTTCTGACTAGCCCATCCATAGTGAATCTGTTGGCCGATACTTCAACACGGCGCTAGGATCACTGGAACTTGGGTGATTAATTCCTAGGTATTTACTTTCCGTACGATGGAACCTCCACCATGATATCCGTACCATCCATGGTTAACCAATATATATAGCACTTCACATCATTCAAAAATATTTTTTCTTTTTGAAATGTAATGATATTACTTTGCACATACTTGATAGAAAATAAACAATCAGGACATGCAAGTATGAAACTTGCCTTGAGACTGACAAGTAGTGCAGTCTAAAGCTTCCGACGAGTTGGGACCCTCGTGTTCTGAAAACCATATCATTGCTCATATGAGACAATGTTCAAAAATCCAAATGCATGCCTTTATGCATAAATGATATGCATTCGAGGTGTTTTTCCCCAAATCCCCCAATTTCAAGATGATTTCTTGGTGTATTTTATATTCTAGGATGAGTGACTGGACAGTCATATTTTGAATTGTGGATGATGTTCAAAATGTCATTTGAACTTGTTCAATAATTTTCCCAAGTTTATTTCCTTGTAGAAAATACATTTTGGAAAATATTTCAAGGATTATCCACTTAAGGAACCTTGAATTTTTCATCACTCAAAGATTTTCCAAATTTTTTATTAAAAATCATAATCAAATTCATTGGATTTTTCTGATGTGTGTGGATATTTTTATTGTATTTTTAGGGTTTTATTTCAGTGAGAAATAATTGTTTTTATTTTGTGTAATTCACAAAATGTGAATTTACTTAAATGCCCCTAGGCTGACTCGGTCGGACCGAGTCAAAACGACCCAGACCTGGCTCCGACCGAGCCAGTCTGGTCGATCCGCATCGCTCTCTCTCTCTCTCTCTCTCTCGTGCTCTCCCTCTCCCTCTCTCGCGACGCCGCTGGCGACTCGCCGCCGCCGCCACGCCTCTGCTGCTTCTGGCCAACTCCGGCCACCTCCGCCACCGTGCTGTGGGGCAAAATGTTCCCCACGCCCCGGCACACCTTCTTGTCCAGGCGATTCGTCTCTCGCTTCCTCTCTCGCCTCCTCGCGCAACTCGATCCCCGGCTAGGGTTTCGGTGACGGCGCTTTCGCCGCTGCGCTGTGCAGCGCCATGGCTCCTCCGAGCCCGCATGGTGCTCTGGTGTGGTGCAAGAGTTCCACTACTGCCGTTTGCCCCCTCCAGAGGTTGCACGGGCACTGCCTCGTCGCCTCGGAGCTACAGCAATGGCCGCACGTAAGTTCTGCTCTTCCTGCTACTCGTTCTAGTCCTTCTGGTGCTCTGATGCTGCTCTAGGATGCTTCTCAGCGCTCTAATTTTCCTATTTGAGCATCAATTGCTCAAAACAGTGAGCAATTAGGGTTTTCCCCATTTTCTAGGGTTCCCAAATGCTGCTGCGATGCTCTCTGGTTCGTCAGTATGGTTTCTGACAACCAAACGCAATACAAATGCTAGTTGCACTCATATGTGCTCTGTTGCTATTTTATGTGCTGGATTAGCTCCCTGTGATGCTCTCTGATGCTCTGTATAAATACTTAGCATCAATATTAAGCTAGTAGCTTGCTGGTATCGTGTATGCACTACTCCTGGACTTGCAAGTGTGGCTTTTATCCATATATGTGTGCCTCCTCCTCTGCTCTGGTCTTAGATCTGCATTTGCATCTGTTTAAGATGCTTGGGTGTGTTGCACACACCACTGATGCATTCCAGAACTCTCAAAATGCTGTATAATCTCCTTCTCTTGCTCCTGCTACTGTGTTAGCAGTTGAGCAATTGTTGCTTAGCAACAATTTCCCTTCTCTTCTATCCCATCAATCCTTGGGCATGGATTTAATCCAGCTAGGATTTGAATAAATACTGAGCTATACTCACTAGAGTATAAGCAATGATGTGTGTTACACATAGCTTAGCACATCATTTTTAATGCTGATGCCTCCAAAACTGGAGTTACACATTAATTTAGTGTGTGAAATCTTTGTGTTTAACTTTTCTGATGCTTTCCTGTGCTTTTTCTGCACATAGGTGATGAGTGATCACCTAATGCATGCACAAGCTAATCCAGATACCTTTCTGGTTCACTTGTGTGTGTAAAATTAAAAGAACAGATACTGCACCTTTCTTTCTCTCTTTTTCACAAGCAACACTTGTTGCTTGGTTGGTTCTGTGAATACAGAATCAACCCTCTCCACTCCCTCTCTTCTGAACAACACCCAGCTGAGATTGCTAAGCATAGCACTGCCATGTTGCAGTGATGCTTGCACACATAAAAAGAATCAACCTGCTGTTGTAGTGTAGTGGTACACAACTGTAGGGTTGGTTCTTGCTCCAGGGGTTGTGCCTGCACCTCCTCGCTGCTTCAATGATCCTAGAGTGTTTGTTCTAGCTGAAAAGGCTTTTGGGTATGTTTCCTAGGTTCCAGACATTGGCTGGTGTTGTTCTTGGTTCAAGAACACTATCTGTGCTACTCCAGTGGCTTGTGTGTGCTCAGGTTTGTGTGTGAGGTTTGCTCCTGCGGCTGGGATTTATTTATAGGCTTTTGAACCGACTATGTTCTCTTCCAGGTTAACTGCATTTGGGTCCTCTCTCACTGTTTGTGGCCCTTCTCCTCGAGCTGCCCTTGTTGACTGGGTCTTGCACTCGGTTTCACCTTGCTGATAGAACTTGCACTGATTCTCACCTAGGTGATAAGAATTGCTGCGCAGTTCATCACCCCTTGGTGATAAGTTCTGAGTCACTGCCCCTATCTCCTCTGAGATATTTGTGTTGGATTGCTTGGCTGTGAAGTGTTGGTTAAACAATGTCGGTGTGGCTTAATCAGGTCGGTTGGAATGTGTTTTGCTTATCTAGTTGCTTACTTAAGTTAATTGTGAGCTTACGCATTCGTTTTGGATCCTTTTATCTAATTAATAGATAAGTGTGATACCACAGTTGCCTAGGTTGCCTTTTTACAATTCCCTGGCATATTTTTTATTTGGAATGCAATTATTTGTGTTAACCTTGATGATCAGATGCTATTGTCTCCAGTTCTGGTTGCCTCCATTGTAATCTTAAGTGCAGAACAATGCACTGAATGCCTTTGCCCCATTGTTGCCTAATTAACTGAGCACTGATCTGCCCCTGCTGCCTTCAAAGCATTCCAATTATTTGTTGCCATCTTTGTTTAGCAGTTCATAATACTGCTCAAGTAATGCAAGGGTTTTTTCCATAAACAGTCAACACCAAGTGGTGTTGACAACATTTTAATCCTAACCCCCACTCTCTTTTGTCTTTGTTGTTTATTTTGCAGGTTCAAGGCTTGAAGGATTCTAGGCTTCCACTTAGAGATTCTAGGATTTAGTTTATTTTTGTATTCGGCCATGTGAAGGCCTTTGTAAGTTGTAATAAATTTCCAATGTTGTAATTATGTATTTGTACCTTTGTTTCATATTATTGTAAGTGATTAAATTCCCTTTGGGAATTGCTTTGTAATTCTCATTCTTTTATTTCAAATTCTTGACTTAAGATGTGTTTGTGTAAAAATGGATAAAAATGTTTTGCTTCATATTTTGTGTGTGTGAATTATGTAACTTGGGATTATTTGTGAATTGTATTCTTTAATACTTGTAACTATGTAATGCATGAATTGGTGTATTTAATTTGTGACTTTGAGATGGTCATGTTCCATCTATTTATTTGCAAACAAGTTCATGATTAAATTCCTGGTTATTTGAGTTGTTCAAATTGGTGTATAAATAGAGAAGATAAGATTTGAAATGTTTTCTCCTAATTATCTCGAGACTCCTTTTTAGAGTTCGAGAGATTCAGTTCTTTTTTAATTTCCCCCTCTCTTGCACTCCAGGGTTTGAGTGCATCGACAACACTCGACTACTTGTCAGAGATCATACCAGGGATCACTGACGTTTGTCGATATCGACTCCTTTTCCCTTTTGCACAAAACACTAGTGGAAAACTCATATTTAGTACCGGTCGGGGAGGGGCATCAGTACAATCGGGACTGATGCCCCCCTGCATCAGTACCGGTCGTGTTGCGACCGGTACTAAATGACATCCACGAGGGCTACAGGCGTGGTTTCGGCTGGAGACCTTTAGTACCGGTCGGTGTTACCGACCGGTACTAAATATTTTTTCAAAAAATTTAATTTCTTTTTGAAATTTTCACAAAAAAATATTTTTTTTTTAGAATTTCGAAATTTCTCACTTAACTATCCACTAACCCACACAACTCATCACTTAACTATCAACTAACCCACACTTAATCTCAAGTCTAACTATTTAATCTAGTTAATTTTCCCCCTTCCTACACACTTAATCCATTTTGGAACTGTCAAATTTCCCGATCGGTCACCCATCCTGAAACTGCTATAACACTAGCACGCTTAACATTTAGGTTCTTTTCAAACTAGATACTAGGAGAGAACTGAGAACTTACTGATAGTTCTATCTTATCAATCATGTTAACCACTCGGTCATGATAAAACACTTTTTCTTTTATTATATTATAAAAATTTACTTGATTAAACCAAAATATTATATAATAATAATATTGAAATAAATAATGATAAAATAAATATTACTTTATTTAAAAAAATGATAATATAATAATAAATATTTAAAAAAATGAAATAATGTGATAAACACTTCAAAAAAAGAAATTTACTTGATTAAACCAAAATATTATATAATAATAATATTGAAATAAATAATGATAAATAAATATTACTTTATTTAAAAAAATGATAATATAATAATAAATATTTTAAAAAATGAAATAATGTGATAAACACTTCAAAAAAAGAAATTTACTTGATTAAACCAAAATATTATATAATAATAATATTGAAATAAATAATGATAAAATAAATATTACTTTATTTAAAAAATGATAATATAATAATAAATATTTAAAAAAATGAAATAATGTGATAAACACTTCAAAAAAAGAAATTTACTTGATTAAACCAAAATATTATATAATAATAATATTGAAATAAATAATGATAAAATAAATATTACTTTATTTAAAAAATGATAATATAATAATATTTGAGGTAAATTGTTAGCAACAATAACACTACTCAAGCACTACAAAATATTAGAGAGATAAAGTGTTTGCACTAACACTACTGTCTTCCACATGAGGAGACCCTCAAGCACTACAAACACTAGTACAAATCGTCCTCCGAATCTGAATACCCAGAAGTAGAAGACTCATGGCGCACTGGTCACGGTACGAGGTGACGCTGCCCATAGTTGACGATTCTAATTTTGCGGTACACCTCGTATGCAACGTACGCATCTTTTGCTGCATATTCAATGTTGCAACCGTCAAGTGGGGTCTTCTCCCAAAGTTTGTGCTGATCCTTATCGAATCCTGTCTTCATATCAGCGTACGCGTCGTCGATCAAGGCGACTGCCATATCAGCCATTCCAGTCTTGACATGGTCAAGCCTGAACAAGTCCTGGAGATCAATGTGGCAGGCAGATGGTATCTGAATACCCCAGGTGCGTCTCATCTTGATCTTGTCATTCGTTATATCAACGCTAGCAAAATGTATGCCACTGCGAAGAAAATCCATGAGTATTGGACACTGCTTGTCACTACTGCAACAACAAATGGAACACGTGTTAAAAATACTGCCATTATATAATTTGAGATCATGTATAATAAGAATAACAACAACAATATGCAATGCAACTTTCATTTCGGCCAATATATAATTTGAGATCATGTATAATAAGAATAACAACAACAATATGCAATGCAACTTTCATTTCGGCCAACATATAATTTGAGATCATGTATAATAAGAATAACAACAACAATATGCAATGCAACTTTCATTTCGGCCAATATATAATTTGAGATCATGTATAATAAGAATAACAACAACAATATGCAATGCAACTTTCATTTCGGCCAATATATAATTTGAGATCATGTATAATAAGAATAACAACAACAATATGCAATGCAACTTTCATTTCGGCCAATATATAATTTGAGATCATGTATAATAAGAATAACAATAACAATATGCAATGCAACTTTCATTTCGGCCAATATATAATTTGAGATCATGTATAATAACAACAATATAGGCAATGCAACTAAGATTTTCGGCCAATGTATAATAACAACAATATAGGCAATGCAACTAAGATTTTCGGCCAATGTATAATAACAACAATATAGGCAATGCAACTAAGATTTTCGGCCAATATATAATATGAGATCAATTAAGAATTTTCCAACAATCATTTCGGCCAATATATATATGCCAATATTTTCATCCAATATATGCAATGCAATTTTCATTTCGGCCAATATATATAATTTTGTTCACTACAATCAAAGAGAAATTGCTATCCTATGCAATTTTCCTATCCATATGAATCAACAAATTAAAGAAAATAAGCCCAACATTGGATTAATACCTTGCCCATGTGAAGACCATGACACGTTTCTTGAAACATAGTTGGATGACCGCAACCTCTCCTTGATCGACCGTGTACTCGAGATCAAGACCCATGAACTTGTCTTGCTCCCGAGCTTCGCCAAGCCAATTCTTGAAATCGGAGAGAAAACCCGCAACCATTGCGCTATCGTTCGTATAAACGACATTGAGATTGGTGTTGCCATGTGCAAGCACCGATCCGTAGCGAGTGATTGGTGGTGCCGGACTCATGGTGGCCGGAGGGATTGATGTAGAAGAGAGAGGGAGAGAGTCGCCGGAGAAGGAGAGAAAGAGAGAGCCGCGGCCGAAGGAAGAAGAGAGGGAGAGGAAGAAACTGCCCAATCGCGTCTAAAATCGTGGCGGGAGTCGAACGGTTAGGGGCTTTAGTACCGGTCCGTAACACGAACCGGTACTAAAGCTCCACTCGCCCAGCCCCGCGCGACGGTTGCCATGCCACAGACCTTTAGTACCGGGCCGTGTTACGGACCGGTACTAAAGGTCCCTTACGGACCGGTACTGCTGCCCCCCTCCCTTCTGTCCGTTCGGACCGGTACTAATGTTTATTAGTACCGGCCGCAAATGTAACCGAGACTGATAGTCTGGACGTAAAGTCCTTTTTCCACTAGTGAAAGCGCGAAAATTATTCGGGTTTTTCAAACATGCATGAATGCAAAATGCACAATTCTAATTTCTACCCCTCTCGGATCCTATAACTACTGGGTATTACACACGGACCCATCCGTCAAGCAGCCATGAGACTTAAATGCAAAGACAAAAAGAGTTGCACGGTAAGAAATCGACAAAGTTTTGACTAAACAACAACATACTCGTACTAAATAGATAGTGCTCTATCACTGTGGTCTAAGCTTCGGTGTGCAGTGTGTGTCGGTGTTCCGGTCTGTCACCGCGGGCAAGCTTCGGCCCAACTCTTTGCCCGCCTTGCGTGTTCTCATCTGGCTCTGAGTAGTTCGTCGGTGGTGTTTGTCTCGCTGGAGTTTCTTTGGTTGTCCTTGTGTGTGTGAGTGTTGTAAGCTGGGTTCAGCATCTTTTATCCATGTCGCCGTTCCGGCGTTATTAACTTAACGTTGGGTCTCTGACCTTTTATAAAAAAAACTATGTTCTAAGCTTTGAGATGACTAAACAACAACATACTCATACTAAATTGGATACGCTCTATCATCATGATTGAATCGGACGCTACCTGGCAAGGTGTATCATCATATGCATGCTATGCTATGAAAGCAAACAAACATCATACATATATTGTAGGGAAATGATAGGTGCCTAAGCCTCCCACTGACTTACGCTACCTAATAGTATAATTCAAGAGTTGAACACTTGATCTTCTAAATGCGTTTCTTCCTGAATGTAACACGTCGTGGCTTGTGCATCTCACAGGTAAGAACGTAGCCGTAGTAAGGTGGTATGGGAGATTTCCAAGCAAGTGCGTCAAATTTCCCATCTGGCAGTACCACACTTCCAGTCAAAACCTCCTGTATCTTTATCACGGGAGCCTCGACTCTAGCAGAGACTATCTGATGCTCATCAGAGACCGATACATACTCGCCAGTAGTGTCGATCCTTGCAAATTGTGCATGTTCCGTCAGCTGCCATGGACTCACGGGAAGTGCCCCGAAAACGTAAGGGTACCTCCGTCTGCATTCTTTCACGCGCGACATGGCCATGCGCCAGAAGATGGCGCTGAAATTGGCCCTTAGCAAGCTGGCGATGACGTTTCCCACAACGAAGGAGCCGTTCAGGTCGGCGGCCATCTCCATGGCCAGCGACGCAAGCTTGGGTTCCGCATCGGGGTCCGTGCTCCCGAATGCGAGCGCCTTGAAGAAGTACCAGTACGATTCCGGGGTCAGAAATCCCACCCTGAGAGCCTGTGTTGTCCCAAATCTCGCAATCTTGTCGGACCGGCTGGAGATGATCATCTTGCGATCAGCTGCAGGCCGGTTTCTCTTCGATGCTGAGTACAACTTTCTCCACGCATCGTCGTCGATGTCTCCTTCTAGTTCCAGGATAACCAGAATCCTATCGTCCTTCAAGGCCCGGCGGTACCGGCTTTCGTGCTTTACGGTGCCCCCGTCTTCCTCCTCAAGATCATCTTCGGTGAAGAACACGATCCGGCGAAAGGCCTTACGTACCCTCTCGTCGTTGCAGGCATGCTCGATCAGGGTGCTCTTGCCAGCTCTCGGTGGACCAAGAATGGGCAGGACCTCCAGATCTACGGTGCCCCTTTGGAGCAAGAAGTTGATGACGTGTTCCATCTCGGCATGGCGGCCAAACATGCACCTCTCCAACAGCATGTACGTGTGGTAAGGCTGCCGGCGCAGGCGAGGACAGCCTGCCAGAAAGAAGGCAAACTCACCGGCGTCGGTGACGATGGTTTCGAGACGGACGAGCACACGTCGCAGCTCGTCTTTGCCGGTGGCGCCGCGGCCACATCCACTTCCACCTACCCGCAACTGGATAAGTTTTGCAGGATTGACCTTAGACAGGGGAAAAGAGAGCGTCACAGCAAGATCACCATCGTTGTCCTTGGTACACTCTAGTTCTTGGCAAGATCGGTACTTGAAGCTGTCCAGCACAAAGTAGCCTCTGTGCATCCCCTCTCGCAGCAGCTTGAGCTGCTCCAGCATGGATCGGCTTGTGATCTGCCGCCCCTCCGCTTCCTCGACCACGACGTGAAGCCGCAGCAGCTTGCGCCGCAGTGTCTCCTCTGTCGGCACGGCCGGCTCCTCTTGCTTCGTTAGTCTGTCGATGAAGAAGGAAATGGATCGGTGGGCGAGGTCACCTACGAACGCAGACAAGGCAACCTCCATTAGAGATTAGCTAGTTAGCTGGAGGCCTAGCTAGTCTTCTATACTAACTATGCTTCAAAAAAAAGTTTTCTACTGAGTACTGACCGTTTCCCCAGTGTCTTTGCTTTTGACGGATGGTGCATTTTCTATGCAATCTGGACTCTGTCTATAATGTCTTGTCAACAAAGTACACATTTCCTATAGAATGTAGCCCTACACCATTTCTTCACAATCTGATCGACGTCGAAATGGTTGAAACGAAAGGGCAACTATGACATGTTCAAAACACTTTTAATTAAAAAATGTAGTGCGCTTCACCAAAATGGTCTTTATGAATAAATAAAACAGTGCACCAATATGTCACAGCAACGATTGGTGTTGCTGCAGGTCCAGTTATTCAATTCACTTAAATTATTAGTGGTTGCACCAGCCTCTGCAGAAAATTTCATGAATATAAGAGTAAGGACAAAAAAGACATAAATAAAGTTTAAATGATCCAAACAATTACCTAAGATAGAAAAGGTAGACTGCGAAAAGCCTCTTCTGAAAGCTTTTTCTCCGGGAAAATTTTGGAGGCGAGATTTTATGCATCGACCACCATGCCCTTTCTATGTAGTATCACCGAGACATACTAGTGTTCCACGTAAACTATTTTCTAATTTCCCTATAAAAAAACTATTTTATAATTAGCTACACAAAACCAAACCGAAATGAGCAAAATCTTATTACAGAATTATCAAATGTAAGTTACGACAACTTGTTCTATAGATAGCACTAAAACATGTCATATATTTCTGATGCAACCACAAGGTTTGGACATAAGAGATAGTCATTGCAACAAGCTAAACAAAAATGGTGGAAACACATATTGAATGAGACAAGGTAGACAGGTAGTGGATCTGTACTTTACTATCTTGTGGGGGACACACGGTATTTTGATCTCAAGTTATTCCTTCTACCTCCTCTTCTTAGCCTCTCTTGATTTTCTTTTTTTTCTTCTCCATGGAGGTTAACCTGATTTTAGTCACTCCATATTAGGGTGGCTCGATAAGAGGCTTAACCTGGGTGTCTTCCCCCATATTACCCTCCACAACCCATCATGTAGGTGCGTATAATTAATTAAAAAAACCATTCATATTACATGCATTATTTTCTCACCGGGAATTTTCAACTGAGTTTCATATTCGCAGCTCCATCCACTAAATTATGGAACATCCGGTGTACCCACGGCGCCAAGGTGATACTCCCGCAACTCGCACCGTGGGAGGCCGGCTTAAAGTGCAATACGCAAGACAGTAAGCCAGTGCTTTTGGTGACCCGAATCCCCTGTTCATCGGGAGGGACCCTGTCGGAGGTTCCGGCGACTATGGGCTAAACTAAGTCAGGCTTGGCCGCTCTTAGCTCGATTGTCGATATTCTATGAACTCATGCAAAATCGCCGAATAATGGAAGCATGAACTAGGGTTGAGAGTAAGAAGTAGGATTGTATTGATATGTGTCGATTGTTTGCTTAATACCAATCGGCCATCACCTCACATATAAACGCAAGTATTGGACTTTTACAAGGATTTCATTTCATAGTCTAAGTCAAATTCTAGCTCTAAACTAGTTAAGTCTCTGACCCACACTCAAGCGTACGTCTTCGACTCCTCTTGAAACCGCCTTTTTTATCCTCCCATGTTGGCCTTGAACCGCTGAATTCAACCCATTTCAGCTTCCCGGGCATCATGCCATCTCCCACGTATGCACTTCTGACTTGCCATATCATTCCGGGTCGCCACGTGCCAGGGCCGCCGCATTTCAAGCGTTCCCGGTCCATTGCTTTCTGAGTCTCTTCTCGGGTTACGCATTCCCCGGATACCGCCCTTCCGGGGCATCACTTTCTCGGTCGCTTTTTTGAGTCCCTGAGCAAAGGATCGCTAATTCTTCTCGGGGGAAAGTCCTAAGTTGGAGTGGGAAACCTATCAAAAATGGGTGCTAGCACGGTTGATACCTCAAATTTGACTTCAAGATTTTTTTTGTATGATCAAATCAATGCAACTGTAGTTCATATGCTTCAAAGGGCGATGTTGGAAGAATAACATGGTCATATCATTTTGCACCTCAATTTTTGTAATTACTTTGAAGATTTGTTCGAGAATTTTTTATTATCAAATCAATGCAACTATAATTCATATGCTTCAAAATGCCATGTTGGAAGAGTAGCACGGTCATATCATTTTGCACCTTTTTTTTTATTACCTTGAAAATTTGTTCGAGCGGGGCCGTTGGAAGCAACCGGACTAGAGAGGATTGTCCTATAAGGTTAGTCGTGGGAAAGTGACCTCGCTTAGGCTATATAGAGACTGACCTCAATGTAGTACAGTAACATTTTTTGTTTTTGAGTCAATCTACCTCGATGTAGCACTAGCAGGGTCCAACAAAATAACGTGCTGGAGTTGGGAGGTGGTAGGGTGGACTTCATAGGCCTGCTGGTGCTGGGCTGGACTCCACAGGCCTGTCCCGGCAAACCGAAGATTTACCATCGTTTCTTTACGTGATTTTTTTTTTTTTTTTTTTTTTTTTGAAGTTTAAGGCGGTCGAATCCGCCATCCGATTAGATAGAATAGAGTGTTATGTACAGAAGTTTGAGTTTGGGATAAATCCCTCTACAAGAAAAATAGCAAAAACGTGATTTACCATCGTTTTACATTGCCGATTTTGGTCTCCCTTCTACCCTAACCCCAAAAATTGCCGAAATCTCACAGCGATCGAATCGCCATGGAATCCAAGCGGCCGTGCCCTTCCCCAACGCCGCCGCCGCCGGTCGCCTCGTTCGCCGAATCCAAGGTCCTCGGCGACGACAACCTCCTCCGCGAGATCATCGTCCGCCTCGCCTTCCCCACCAACCTCGTCCGCGCTGCCCTCGTCTGCAAGCGGTGGCTCGGCCACGCCTCCGACCCGGCCTTCCTCCGCCGTTTCCGCAAGCTCCACCCGCTCCGCCCCCTCGGCTTCTACGTCGCCACCAACTTGGCGGGCACCACCCACCCGCGCTTCGTCCAGATGCTGCCTCAACCGCCGGAGCTTGCCGCCGTCTGCCGCCGCGCAAGCTTCGACCTCGACTCCTTCATCTGGGACTGCTCGAACGGCAGCGTCGTCATCATCTCCCCGGAAGGAGGTCTTGGATTGACCAGTCGACTGTACAGCCCGCTCTGCCCTTCGAGAAGCATGCCCGTCATTCCAGAGCTGCCCCAGCTCTACGGTGAGGACAATATGTACACTTTTGAGAAGCTCCTCTTCCGAGAAGGTGAAGACAACGGCCTGCCCTGCCTGTGGCTGTTGATTGAATCTATCGATCAGGGATGTACGGTGCACGTATTTATGCTGCAGGTCGGTGTTTGGAGCAAGTACACCTCTGCCAAAACAGAGTTCCCTCGTCTGCTGTCCAAGCCAAAACCTCTGCTCATCAGTAATAAGATTTATATGACGGCCGCTTTGAGCAGTCACAGCATTGTGCTTGTCGACGATCCGATATGTTTGGCGGCTGTCTTGAGCGGCATCCTTGTGTTGGATCTCAAGGACTCGAGTTTCTTGACACTTCAGCTCCCAGAAGGGGTGGAGTTTCTTGATAGAGAGGTCCTGCTGACAAAGGCAGAGGATGATTTTGGGGTTTATCTCATTCACTTTAAGGATCTCAAACTTCGCATCTGGCTCCATAGTACTAGCACGAGCAATTGGTCGCTGGTGGATACCATTTGTATGCGTGAGATGCTTGCTGCCTTGAAGACGGCTGACCACACTGTGGGTGGCGAGCATACTGTTCTCCGAATGCAAGAGGCGGGGGACAATGCTGAGTTTATCTTCATGGAGATGGGTCATTCCATACTCTACTTTGATGTTAAGTGCAAGGAGTTGCGTAAAGTATATGACATGGCAGAACACCACCAATCGTTGGGTCACATTTATCCTTTTATGATGGTCTGGCCTCCCACATTTCCTGCTCCCAAGGATGATCTTGCAAGGTTTGTCTTTGTTTGACCTTTGGGTGATATGTACAAGCTCTTGCCAAGATAACTAATTTTTGCAATTTGCATTGCATTAAGGTCTTATCTAGTTCATTGCGTAACTAGGAGTCTAGGATTTATTAACTAGTGAAGATGGTACAACTTATGTGCTGCAATCAAGACATGGATACCAAATGAACATCGTATATTGATGATAACTAACTTCTTGACTAGATTCTGCCATGGAGTAAAATAGATGGTCTATAGTACCGTAGTGTTCATGTTAAAACTCTTGTTTTAATGAATTGTGTAAGAAAAATGTTTAATTTTCATACTACAAATTTTATGAACGGTGAACCTCAAGGCTATTCTATATGACAAATACATAGCTGATTTAATGACAATTCCATGCCTATATGCTCATGCCTGTTACTCCTTATATGTGAAAGTTATCTATCTCCTAATTTACACGGGCAGACTCCCTCCGTTTCACAATATAAGATGTTTTAGCCATTTTCCACATTCACATGTATCTAGACACGTTGTAGTGTATATATCCGCTCATTTTAGTCCGAATGTAGACAACATGTGAAACACCTAAAACATCTATATTGTGAAACAGAGGGGGAACATATCATAGAACATAGTTGGTATTTCGTACTTGTTTCTTTTCCTTGTGTGACCAGTGATTTGTTTTGCTGAACTAAGAGCTTTAGCAAATAATATATGTCTGGCTAAAAGAGATATCAATGCATTAATCTATAAGTTTTTAATAAATGTATTATGACGACGATGGAGTACCGTACTGTATTGGACTATTAATGACTATTTCGTTTTGCTTTTTTGATATTCTGACTCTTAAATCTACTTGAGACAGAAATGCTTTGGATGGTTCTAATGTCAGCGACAAAGGTGCCATCAAGGAGTGAGCTGCATTTTCTCCGAGCTGACATAAACTATTCTCTTAATCGGCAGTGTCCAGAATCAACATTTTGTTCTTTTGATTAAGTGACAAGTCCTTAATTTCTACTAGATCAGGATGTATTCCAGCCTCAAGAAATCCTCGTGTTGGCATGGCTGATGTGCACAACTTTGATTTTGTGATTGACATGTAATTTAGGATGCAGTTGCTGCGATGATGCACGGTTCATGCAAGAACTGCATAAAGTTTGTGCTATTTACTCCTTGTATCTTTGCTATTTATAAATATTGCATCAACCCTCTCACTGTCCGTTTGGCACATATAAAAGGGTCCGGCAATATGGATCCATGTCTGATGTTGTGGCCTTTTCAATTTTCCTAAACGTCTAATCTCCTATTTACTCTTACTGGAACACATCAAGGAGGGAGTTTCTGATTGCAGCCACAACATTTTGTCCCCCCTCCAATAGTTGTGGAGAGGAATTAATCGGAAGTCAAAGTTTTTGTGTTTCATATTGCTATTCTAAGATCTGGAAAGATGGAAGAAAAAATGCAGTGAAACAGAGCGGCAGCTGAACCCATTGTCTTTGTCTCATCGAACTGTCAGTGTCAGCCTAAACGTTCTTCATTGGTTTTCCGTCAGGTTGCGACTGGCCTTTGACCGCTACAACATGACACCTTATATTGCCGTTGATGAAGGAAGAATATTGGATTGAATTTCCATCTCTTGTAGATCGTCTTTGTGCCTCTTGTGTTGCATCCTAGAAATTTTGGGTAGGTCGAGGGGCAGGAGGACAGACTCATCTATCACAGGCTTAGAACTTTCAAATCAGTTTTTTTTAGCGCGGGAAAGTTTCAAATTAGTTAATAGATAGAGGCGATATTTTCGTTTGCTCGAGATGTATGTATTCACAAGTGAGCAACACAAAATCAATGCATCCTCCGCCTGCATATAGACCTGCAAACTCGACCTCAGCGGAACATGAACAGCAGCATCCAGTTCTTCTCGGAACCGGTGGAGATAGACAAAAAAAAGTTTTTGATTCATTCTGACATCACCTATCCCTACTCATATTTCTACGTACCGCGATTCGGCCTGTGCTACTCACAAAGGCCACAAACTCAGCTAAATTACAGGCAAGACCGACCAAACCCCACAAGAGAACGAAAAAAACACCAGCACCACTTCGCAAGAAGACTACGACGACGACGAGAGTCGGTCACCAAACAAAATACACACGGAGGGCACGCTGCCCGTGCATTTCCGAACTTTTTTCTGTGCTGCGGCCTATGATGTCGAACGAATATGCCGCCGGCGGCGGCGGCTTCAGCCCTGCGCCTCTATCGGCGACATCATCGCCGAGAACCTGCGCTTCTGGATGCGCGGGGGAAGGTGCTTGTTGTACCTCTTGGGCCCCACCGTCCACGGCAGGAACACTCCGGTGCCGCCGCGCCCCATCCTCTTGTTGATGTTGCTGGAGGGCGCCATCACCATCGGCCTCGCCGGCGCGACCATCATCACGGGCGCCGCGCGCACGGCCATCCCCCATGCCGGGGCGAGCATTCCCTGCGGCGCAGGGCCATAGCCGATGATGGCGCCGTTGCCGCCGTGTGGCGGTTTCTGCATGCCGGCAGAAGCCGCGGTTGGCGGAGGCTGCCACAGCGTCATGGCCTTGGTGGGCGACGGGAGTGGGCTGAGGTCTACCGGCGTCGACGGCCTCACCCTCACGAACGTGATGCTCACGCGCTTGTTGGACGACGGACACACGACGTGGCGCGCCATGTCCGCACTGTTCCCGCGCATCACTAAAAGTGATCTGCAAAGATGATGATGCATAAAGAGTAAGATATCCACTCTAGTATTAGCTGAATCCGTTCTTTGATGAGATGAAATAGTATATGAGAGCGAAATCGAGAAGATGCTAGTGACACTGACAGTGAGCAGATTCTAGTAAGCAGAAATACAAGTGATCATCGTCCAGAAAATTAGAATTTTTTGTATTTATTTTTGAGAAGTGCTCCGGTGCTTTCCGAAAAAACATGTTGCACAGGGACTGAAACCCCCCAGTCCCATTTAAAAAATGAAACCAGGCACAGCACGAGTATCACCTCTTCCTCCAGAGGTCCAGCAACGAGAAATAACTAGACTAGAACGAAAGAAAACATCTAGAGAGCGCAACCCCATCGAAGGCAGATACATAGTTTTTGGCATGCCAAAACTATATGATTATCCGCAATTTTTTTGTATTTATAATAAATTTTATGCAATTATCCGCAAATTTTGTTTGAATTATAAGATTTTTTATCGGTGACCAAGTCCATGATATTGAAGAGTACGTACCCTTGCTTCAATGAGAGAGTCAGGGGTCCCTTGTAGTTGCCATTGTTGTCGGTGACAAGAGACCTTCCAAAGGCCATTGAGGTCTCAGACAGCAGAAGAGTAGAAATGGGGTTGTCCAGATGGGGAGGCTTGAAGTAGGGCTGCGAATGTTCATCCTGTGAAAAATTTGCACCAATTGTCAGAGACCAGCACCTCGACAAGTTTCAAACAACTGAACTGTTGATTTGATGTCCATGCCCTGAAGAAATGTACTTTGTCTGCTACCAGATTTGATTGCAGCAATGATATAAGTACTAGTTCATACTACATATGAAATGGTATTTCTTTAGGACAAAAAAGCTTTGTCGCCCCCTCACGTTTCTGCACTTTCCCCCACCCCGTGATGTCTACGATGAGCTTGCAAAATGGACAGCAATTTTTTTTACGGGAGTATTGAATAGCAAAATGGACACTCTCATTGAGTAGCAATTATTTAACAAGTCCCTAACTTTCTATCTTCTTGTAAGGACCACAAATATTGAATATGGTCATACGGATAGTTGACCCTAAAATAGCCCACCAGCTATAATCTTCAAAATTAGTTTGCTGTTTGTACACACAAGTGGTGGTTTTTAAGGGGAAGAAATACAGAGTCCCAATTCTGGCTGATTTGACAGCAAGGTTCAGATTTCAAAAAGAATCTATACACTTAGTAAGACAGAACGGTGACAGCAAATCTCACGACAGTACAAGAAGCAAAATCTCATTTGGTTTCATTTAGCTATGCTTATTCCATAATTAATTCACCACCGGCACAACAAAACCTACCTCATCGAAGAAATTGATGATGACACTGTTTGGTTTCCTGCTTTCTGGTATTAAGCGCCAAAGAACAAGGTGGTCAATGACAGCCTGCAAGACAACTGGGATTGGTTCTATGTGACCTGCACACAAGGCCGAGGGAAGACAGGTGTAAGTTATGACATCAATCACTAGGGCATATCATTGTCAGGAGATGCGATATTCAAGATAATATCCCAAAGCTCAAAAGAATATTCTTTGAAGATCAAATAGATTGAAGAAAACGTAGTGTTAGCTGCCAGTTTGCCTGAACCTACAATTGGTTTCCTCTGTGGTGTGTTGAAATAAAGGGACGCCTAGCTGAATGATCTCCCTCTTGTTCCCTTTGATCTGCTTGTTGAAGAATATGAAGGTTTCACCTAAATTTGAAACTAGAAAATTAGCATCAAATTGGTCAAGGCAAGGCAAACATGCCATCAGGGAATCACATTTAAAGAGGCAAAGTAGCCGAGCGCATTTAACAAAGGCTAACCGGGAAATTCTATCCAATAAAACGTTTTGGATGCACAAATTTGGGAGTGATGTGTTGGCATAGTTAATCCAGTAAAACATGAGCGATCTAACATGTTACTATAATTGAACTATACATTCACTTCAAACTTTTCTTCTGTCACTGAGAGGTAATCATTAAAGGTAGCTATGTTTTGAAAATAACACGTCCAGATCGGCCAGGCATTGTAATTACTACGTCAATGACTATCTTCTCAGATGCAAGGTTAAAGGTTTATATTTCTTAGATTAGGAATAACCAGCAGCGTTCTATGCAACAGCAACTAGTAAATTATCAGCATGATGCTAACTTGTGAGTTTAATAAAGCGTGCTTATCGAAACATATATAGAGACAGTTGCTATGACCTAAAACCTATAGATATCAGTTAGCACAAACGTATGTCAGACAAAAACATCACCGCCGACAAAAAAAGCATAGTGCCTGAACTAGGACCACAATTAGGTGCTATCGGCCCATAAGAATATTTGGTATCCCAAAAGCATCTATTGGACAATATCAGAGGTTAGTTGTGGTCTTGTGGACACAACAGAAGTAACCAGAAAGGAATGGACACAAAAAATAGTAGGAAAATAAATAGCAGCTCACAAAACAATGCACAAATGATGTATTTTTGCATTTTAAGAACGAAAAGGCTCCAAAGCAGCAGAATAAAGCTTACCTGAAAGTTCCCCATTTCTGCCAGCCTGACGAATTCCATTGATAAAGTCAGCAACCTTCATGAGCTCCGATGTTGTGAACACATCTTCATATATCTTCAAGCCCTTCACAACGTTAACCTGATAAGACAAGGTTATAAAAATCTGTCAGAAAACAGCACATTTACAAGAACTGTTATAAACTGATAGATCAATGGATGTGCTACTACTTCCTACAGCATCTCTAGTTCTTCAATACAGAAATTTTGCCGAGTGGTGGAAAGATGGAACTCGCCATGTGCCCCTTCACGGACTCCTTGGCCATGAAACCTTTCTGGATCTTGATCCTCTCGGGGCGGGCAATGCACTCCTCGTGGTCAGAGCAGATAGGGTAGCTCTCTGGTAAGCTGCCTTGAGATCCTTGGTCAGTATTATCTGCCGAGTAATTTAAATCTCAGAGGGGTTCCAAGCATTGTATAACTGTGCATTTCGACTGGTGTTTTAAGTGTGCTATCTTATTTCAGAATAAAAACAAAACTCTCGGTGGAAAGCATTAGAAAATGCAACAAATAAGTACGGAAGGAATGTGTGAACAGTAAAATTAGTCTATGATTGGTTCAGTCCTTTAGTTCCCAAGAAAAAGTGCACTCCAAAACGCAGGTTATTTGTTCATAAAATGTGAACGAAGCTAGCATACTAGATCACTACCGAGAACTCTTTAACAGAGGTTCTTTACACGACCCAAAGAACTTTTCTCGCTTTTCTCGCATAGCATAATCTGATGTTCACCTACCTAAGGTTCATTAGTGGGTACAGTCAGGCAGCAAAACAAATGTTCAGTTGATAGCCCATTTGAAGTTTTGAACCTGTACAAAGTCGCTCTACAACCACCGGCTTTGTTGCCGTGCAGCGTATAGAAGCATGATGGAGTTTCACTCAAATCTTCCAAGACCCCCATCATAACACACAGGAAGAAACGACCTCCAGGAGACCCAACGAGCGGTAGCCCCTTCTCCCCTTGATGTCATTTTTAATGGAGTACGGCGTGCAGAGAAAAGAGAGATTGCCTTTCGTGATCGCCCAATAACGAAAGCAGAGTATAAAACGGGAGATTCCCCTCAAGTTGAATGTACATGGACAGTAGCACTACACCGGCATCAGTGTGGGGGCAAGGCAAGCACCGAGGTAGCAGCCAGCAGGGACCAACCAATACGATTTCAATTATTGAGAGAAGAAGAAAAGGGCCGGTATCAAGATGGTGATATCTGAGACCACTCTACGCATCGCTAAGACCTTTCCTTCCTTTCGCAATTGTCAATAGTACTTGGTATACATGAAGAACACAAGATTTTCTTTTCCTCCCACATGGTATTCGAAAGGTGGCAATCCCTCGGTCGTCCATTTCGGAAGGGTTCGGAGAAAATCTCGTAGAAGAATCAATTTAAGTCTAGTTGCGAAGGTTGGTGGTGATGGCTAGCAGCAAACCGACAAAGCTGCTGCGGTGATGATCGCATCAGCAAGGCATATGAACACTGCCACATGCACATGCGACACTGCCTACGCTGTTAACCTGAATTATCAATTCGAAATCGCGTAGGATAATAATCATAGTATAATCACGTGTCTAAGAAGGACACTCCAATGATGCTGCACAAGACCTACCACCACAGTGCCGCGCGTGAACACCGTAGCAGCCACGGGCCCGGAGACGCACCGATTTCCACAGGATGGAGCTATACGGAGACAAGTCGGGCGTTTCGAGAAGAAGAAGCGTGGCAGTGGGACCCAGTTGACTGTCCCGGCCCCACCAGCCAGACAAAAATGCCAAACCACGTGTACAGCTCATCGGGCTCGAGAGAGAGCGGCACCAGATGCAGCCTCGGCCGGAGATTTTGGCTTCTGGAACTGGAACCCGATCCGGGTCCAGCTCAGGCTGCAAGCGGGACGCACTGCGGGCGGCCGCGCGGGTCTGCAAAATTAAGCGGTATGCCGCGGATGCTCCGCGTATAAGCCGCGGATTTTGCGGCGCCGCGCGCGCCGCGTTTGGCTGTTCGCTCGCTCGCTCGCTAGGCTAGGTAGCTCTCTTCAACAGATCGATTGATTGCCCGACGACGTTGTCTTCGATTTTCAAGAAAGCTCCTGCTGCTCGCAGCTCAGCTCGCGAATGGAGCAGAGATCGTAGGGCAAAGATCGGCGGCCGGGGCGGAAGTGCGTGCGGGAACGGATCAACGGAGGTGAGTGCAACCATGCGTCCATGCCTACGCCCGCGAGGATCACCGCGGCGATGGCGGCGACGCCGACGACGTGGATCCGTTCGAGTGGTTCCCGGACGCGCGCGGTGCTCGGTCTAATCGTCTCCAAGCTTTCCTTCCGATCCGTTGTTGCTGTGTCCGCCATCTCGCGTCGTGCTTCCCGTCGCGCCGGTGCTGGACCTCGACTTCGCCGCGCCTCGCTGCAGCGCGGGGTTCGCGGACGCCGCCGCGGACGCGCTTGACTGTTTCTTCAACGAGTTCTTGGCTGGTCATGACGAGATGAAGGCAAACCGTGCACGCCATGCGGGAGCTGGTGGAACTGTAGGTCAGATGATTAGGCGCTCGTCGCTGCAATTGCGGCGCGACGCGGCAACTGCGGGCCGGCCCCCATACGCCACTTCTTTTTCTTGCGAATCCGTGGATACTCGCATGTGTAGATAAATGGGCCTAAACTGCGGCTCCGCGGACGCTCCGCTGCCGCTTGCACCCTGAGGTCCAGCCAGCCGAGTGGCTCGTCGACACGTGGAGTGCGGGTTCGTGGGAGGGAGAAGGCGTGCAGGAATTTAATTTTCCAACAGCGGTGGTCATGTCATGTGGGTCCATTAACTTGTACCGGCTCCGTCCGTTTGATTGCGATCAGACGGGTCTCGTCGCCGGCGGCGAGGGTGCAGCAGACCGGCCGGGCTCCACTCCTCCACTCCACCACGCCGCGCAGCCTGACTGGACTGACGCCCTCCTCATGACTGAGACTCACCGGCATACACGAGGAAATCTGTACGCGCGCCACGCTTCCTGCCGCAGGGCATGTCTCCCAGAAGGCCTGTACGAGGGAGGCGCTGTACAGAAGTCTCGTGGCTTGGAAGGAGATTACCCCGCAAAGAGAAAAAACTTGGAAAGAGACTTGATCATTGAACTTTAGGTACTCAAATTATTATACTCCCTTGGTTCATAAAAAGAAGTCTCAACTTTGTTGAGACTTACATCTATCTACACACTAAAACATGTATAGATACATGTAAATTTGGATAGAGTTAAGATATATACTTTTATAAACGAAGGGTGTAAGACATGCTATGAATGGAGTTTGAAAATTTCGGCTAGCGAGAGAAAATTGCAGAAAGGTCACTTGCGTCCCTCTCCTAGAAGCTAGACGACTAATAAAATCCTTCGAAAGGCATGCGATTTAAATGGTTTCTTTTTCATGACAAACTCTGTACATCACACTATTTGTCACTAATCAGAAGAACGACTATTTAATTAATCCGAGAAAAAAAATCGTTCGAAGTTGAACCATGACATATCGGAATTGTTTTAATCAAAATAAATCTGATCATTTTTGCTAGATAAAATGTTAACTCTGATATGTCGCATTTGTTCCGACAACCAAAACATGAGACGTCAATCAAAGACATAGATGACAGAACAAGATACAATATATTTTTGTCCATTCTATAATAATTTATATTCGTTTCGCGTAAATAAGCACTTTTAATTGTCCTTTTGGTTGTATCTACATTAAGAATTTGCATTTCTGACTTTTTTGTTTTGTACCCCGTAACCAAGCATGATCTTTCGTCACTGCAGTCCAGCCCGAAGATAGGGACGATGCCGTACACAGCGTGGTTACCGTTACATCACACTACGTGGAACGCCAAAGCAGCGCTCAAAACACACTGGGCCAAAAGTCAAAGCACAGCTCCAAAGCAGAGAGATGTGCAAAGCTGGTGCCATCGATCTCTAGTTAATACTACTATTGTATTTACGATTGTTTTGTCGAGACCGCCGTCGCCAAATCCGGTGAGACCCCCCGGCCACATGCTGCACAGATTCACCTGAACTATTATATTCGCTCAGGCTACAGCCAGCCTACCATCGCTGGAGCACCGGATGGAGGAGCCCCACAGCAGGCTGTTGCGGTTCGGCAGGCAACAACGCAGAACGATGCCCTCGAGGCCGCCACCCGGCCGGGCCGAGCCGCCAGCGAGAGGTCGGGCGAGAAGGACAAGGCCACGGTGGAGGCGTCAAACTCACCGTCACGGCTCGGCGCCTTCTGCTTAACTTTAATTAATCGGTTAAGCGCCCAGACTAAAAAGTAAAGACATGAGCTAATTACTGGTGGCGGGTAGCGGCCGTACTGGCCAGTACTTTCCATGGGACGGGGACGGGGACGGGGACGGGGACAGGGACCAGGCATCCCCAAAAGGGTTGGCCGTGGGAGGAGGGCGCGTGCAGGCGAACCGAAAATAAATAAAGCTGATGAAAGCCCGTAGGGTTTTAGTTCCAGGCAGCGAGCGGCCTCGTGATGCCGTCTCACGGGTCGCCGCCGCCGGCACGGGCGGCCGGGATTGACCGGCCGAAGCTCCCTCCGCCGCACGATCGGTTATCTTTTCTTCGCTTTGGTGGGGCTGCACCTGCACGCACGGAAATTATTGGCCCTCCCGCTCCAGTTTTTTCACCCTAACCACCAGACCGTAATGGACACTCGACGACCCAACACGTAATTAACCATGCCGCTTTAGCAACAGTTGTTGTAGGAGTACCATAAGATAATAAGCGTCATTCTGAAGTCTAATTCGACCCCTTTTTCGCTACTTACTATTATTGGCCCCCAATAAAACAGGAGATATTTAAAAGTGGGAAAACTTGCGGAAAAATCCACGGCGGGCGGGCGGGCAACGACCAGATCCAACGTCACCGAGCGGGGGCCGAAACTGGAGATCGGTCGGTTGGGGGATGGAACTGACGGAGGAAACACGGCGGATTGGGAAAATTTTCGAATGCGGACGACGGAAAAGGCAAATTTTCCGAAGGGACGGTGTGATTATTATTAGAGTAGCAATATTTAATTAATGGGGATGGATGATTGTACTTACGGCCGTCGGGGACGGCGTCGTCTTCGGTGGAGGCCGCCTTCCGCTCCGACGAATCTCCCGAGGAATCCTCGCCATCCAGCTCCGCATCCACGGCGGCGTCGTCGTTCGGCTCCGTCGCTGCCGCTGGCATCGGCTCGTGCACGTGCTCGGGCACCGGCTCGGCGGCGGTGACCGTGGCGAGCTCCTCCATGGGCTCGTGGTGGATCACCGTGGAGGACGCGGTGGCCTCCTCCTCGGAGAAAGACGCGGCGGCGGAGGAGCGCGCGTCGGCGACGCGCCGGAGCTCTGCGGCGACGTCGTTGATGGAGTAGAACTTCTGCATGTGGAGGACGGGGAACCAGTTGAGGCGGCGGCGGTGGAGCGCGGCGTACACGGCGTCGTACTCGGCGGCGCCGCCGATCTGCGCCAGGTGGCCGCACAGCGCGTCGATCACCGCGTTCGCGGCCGCGAACTCGCCGCGGTACCACCCGATCACGGCGTCGCGCGCCGCCACCTGATCCGGTGCCGGTGCCGCCGGCGCCGCCACCGGTGTCGTCGTCGTCATCGCGCCGGCGACGATCGCCAGACCACCACCAAGACAACGAGTGCAAGTGCGACCACCACTATCGATTTACCTCTCTGATCTCTCCTTACACGCAGGCAGAGGCAGGTCCTCACTATGTATATGTATGTATATCTGGAAGGAAGCTTTTGTAATGGCGTGGACGAGGCGTTGGTGTTCTAAATCGGCCAGCCGAGGACGGACGGTGTTGTGGGGAGCGCTTCTCTCTCGGGGGCGCGCCTATAAATACCCCCGGCGAAGAACAAGGGCCAACAGCGCCCAGGGCAGGCTGACGTGGCCGCTAGTTACCGGGTACGGGCGCAGATCCGACAAGCCGGTGCCAAAGCCATTTTGGCAGCAGTTAGTTAAGGTCAGACTCCGGCGCGTGTGGACGGCGCGGCGCGCTACGTACGCACAGAGATGGGCTGCCCTGCGCGGTTCGGCGCACGGGGACGTCACTCACGCCGCCGGCCGGCCTGGATGAAACGGCGTGCACCCGGTCTTTGGGCCCCGTCCATGGACCGCGCGCCATCCTGGCCGTCCGTTTCTGAACCCCACACTTCTTGTTCTTGTTTGTGCAAGACATGATTGGGCATGGGAGGATACGGTAGGATGTTCGTGCGTGGGGTGGACACGCGCTGTAAACTGTAATGTGTGAGCGTCGGTAATTAAGACCCCTTTTGTAAATTGTTACAGCTGTTTGTTTTTTGTGTGAATAAAAATCCAGCTGTTTTTTTAATAATCTCGTCTGTAAAAATCAAGTGTCCTGAATATGTTGTTTCCTTTTTTCAGAGAATAGCGTATATAGAGAGAGAGGGTCCATGATGGTCACCGCAAGAAACCATCTTCTAATAGAAGCGACATGTAAATTTTTTTAGTGACATGAGAGCACTATCTTTGAGATGAGGCGATGCCATGGTTCCCAAGATACATCACTATAATCTCTATCGAGTGACAAGAGAGCACTATCTTTCAGATGAGGTGATGCCATGGCTCCCAAGATATACATCACTATACTCTCCGTTGTCCGTACATACGTTAATTTCTCGTTTTATTCATTAATCATACAAATATGTGCATTAGTTGTTAGAGAAGACAAAGCATTCGATAGCTAACGAGATATTAATGCACTGAGATAATGGAGATCGACAAAAGATGCGAGTTGGGTCAAAACAAATTAATGCACAGAGTTGAGTCGGTCCGTACAAAGAACTACAGAAGGGTACGGAAGAGCGCGCGAAAGTTACGAGGAATGAAAACCTAGCCACCGTAAATATATGATCCTCCCGCCGATTCCCCCCTCATCACATGCGGTCATTTTGACAGTAGGAGACGGAGAAACCACATATCTACATTCTAGTGACTAGTGTTTCTATGGCGGAGACGACGTCATGTCGAACATAGTTACCACAATTCCGCTGGCATTCAGGTGTGACTATCGTAGCTCACGCGGTCGACGCTGGGAGCCCATGTTATTTTGTCCCCGCGGATCATCGACTTTATATATGACAGTTTGTTGTCGGACGCTTTGACATACCTTGACGGTGGTGGCCATATGGTCATGTTAAGTTTTGTTTTGTAAGTGGTTCTCTACTTTTGTTCTTTTGTGCTCGTCAATGTGGTTCGGCGATCTGTCTTGTCAAGGGTCTCTCTAGCCGTAGCAAGTCCATCGATCTTAGGTTGCCTAAAATTAGGGAAGTGACCTTAGCTTATTTGATTCTTTTGACCATGAGAATATGTGTGGTTGTGTATTCTGAAAATTTTGCGTTCGTATAGTCAATCATCACACCGTAACAGGGTGATCAAAACAGCTGTGTTAATGCACCGAGCTAATGGAAATCGACAAGGAGGCACATTGGGTCAAACATAAATTAATGCATGACGTCAGTTCGTACAGAACTGCGGTTGTACAAAAGAAAGAAAATGTTGCCATGTAGGAAACCTAGCCGTCAGAAATAGTCAGCTCCTCCTATGGTCATTTTTGCGCTAGGAGATGGAGTCCATAATGGTTATTGTGAGAAGCTATCATCGAATAAAAGCGACGTGTAATATTTTGAGTGAGAAGTGTCCACTCTCTTGGAGATGAGATCATATCATGGGTCCCAAGATATATCACCAAAATATCTATCGTCCGTATGCAATGTCTCATTTTATTTAGTAATCATACGGATATGTGCATTAGTTGTTAGAGAAGGCAAAGTGTTCGATAAATGACGACATACTAATGCCCGGAGTTAATGGAAATTGACATGGATCTACGTCGCGTCAAAATAAATTAATGCACGAAGTCGATGCGTACACTACGGAAGGGTACGGAAGAGCGGAAAACTTACGAGGAAAGAAACCTAGCCACCGATAATAGTATGCTCCTCCCACCGGTTCCCCTCATCTCATGCAACCATTTTGGCGCGATCTCCCGATGCCTTTCTCAGGCGGTGGAGAGGCCTAGGAGACGATGGGTGTGGCGGTGGCCAGGTCACGAGACAACTCACGTGTCACCCTAGGGGGAGCAATGACAGACGCGCGGATGCATGAACTTGTTATTTGTTGCCCTTTGATTAAAAAAATCCAGATTTGATGTTTTGGGTTTATTAATAAAAGTTTGGGGGGGGGGGGGGGGGGGTCAAGATGGAAAACAACAACGACTTCAAATATATTATGTAAATTTTCGTTTTATTAACTATATTTTGTTTCTGTATGTTTCTATTTTTATGTACTTTGTCTAGGGAATTAACAAAGTTGGATCTTTTGCTAAAAAAGTTAGTACATGAAACTCACACAAAATACACTGACATGTACAAGAACATGACTTCGAGCATGGATGAAACAAGAGAAATCAATCTTTTCTACTCTTGAAGATGCATTGGGAATTATTCAATCGACTAATGGACATGCCAAATCAGGCTCCAATTATGAGGGAGAATGGTCGTTGATTTGTCAACCATGATCGATCCAATGGGTTGATTCTGACCTTTGTACCTCGACTGTGACTTTACTGATAGATTACCTCTTTTTCCTCTGTTGTTTAATTAGACTAGGAGAAAGTAAAGTGTAATGACGATTGGCTTCTGAATCTTGCGTGATCAAGTGACCTTCCCTCTATGGCAATGCATGTACCACCAGTCCAAGCATCTTTCTAGGGTACCCATCTGATTGGAACTTTGAAAGAATAATTCAACAACATGACTACTGCACCTCTTGCATTAAACTTCTCGTTCGGGTCGGCTGATTTTTCTCATCCCAGTCTCGGCAATGCCAATAAATTTCAGATCATCCTCTAGGGCCCTGTGATCTGAAATCTAAGATGGTACATGCCCCAAAACCAAGGTTTCAGCTTAACACATGCATTTGTTTGCTCTCAATGTTCATTCCCTTTTCTTAATTCACGCGCATTGGGATCATGATTTTGATACTCTAGATAAAAGAAAGGTTCTTCTTGGATTCCTTGGTTACTCTGAAGTCTGCAGTATTCCTGCTTACAGAGGCCATGTCATGTTTAACCTAGAAGAGCGATGCATCTATCTCTTTTTTTCAGTTGCTGAGGTGGTACAGCGAGTCAGTTAGTGTTGGAAACTGGAATCAAGTTATGGTGGCTGCATTAGTTTAAGGGCTATTTTATATTGGCCCTGAATCTGATTTGGTTCCGATTGAATAAGAACTATGTACATCTGGTGGTAGGTGGCTGGATGCGCTGCGTCTGTTATGGCTTCCCTTTCAGGATTCGAAACACGCTGTGACACTGGATACACCAACCCAACTACATTGTACTGTATATGGCATGTGATTCACGATTTATATTTGTCCTACAACTTTAGTAGGCAGTATATATGATTGATGACGCTTGTTTCATATTATTTGGTCACAATTTAGTTCTCAAGTAATGTCCCACCAAAGACTTCGGTTATTCCATAGACAAGTTCGACAACACATGCAAAAAATTCGTCCATTTAGAGCAAATGTAGCACCAATGAAAAAAAATATCAATAACGGGTGATTTTATTAACTCAAATGGAACCAAAAAATTGTTCACACAAGGCATATGTATGATTAGGATGCACGCATGCGAATACATGCCACTATAGATATATAGCTCCTTTGTGCCACAAGCGCTTTAGTATAGACCATATATATATACGGAGCTACCTGTAACAGAAAGAGACATTTGTTTTCAAATATGATGTCATTCATGGGTAGCCAAAGAGCGCAATACAATGGCCGTTACGCCTACCAGGATATGTGATTTAAATCTGTGGTGAATCGCCATAACTAATTGCCCTACATGTTTGGCACACTCCACATATGATACAAATTAGAACCATGTGAATAACCACTAGTAGAGAAAGGGGCAATAGCACCGGTTTTAAAGGGCTTTTAGCACCGGTTGTGCAACCGGTGCTAAAAGGTCGGGACTAAAGGGGTACCCCTTTAGCACCGGAACCCTGTGAAACCGGTGCTAAAGGCCTCCACGTGGGCACGGCTGAGCGCGCGCAGGCGAAGGACCTTTTGTACCAGTTGGTATTACCAACCGGTACTAATAGTTTTTTTATTTTTTGAAAAAATTTAAAACTTTTTTTTTGAATTTCGAAATTTCTCACACTTAGCCACACTCTTAATTACCCACTAACCCACACACTTATACACTAACTACACACTTAATTTCAAGTCAAAGTACTCAATCTAGTCAAACTTCCCATTCGGTCACCCATCCTCAAATTGCTACAACCCAAGCACGCTTAACTATTGAGTTCCTTTCAAATTAAATACCAAGTGAGAACAGAGAACTTACTGATATTAATATCCTATCAATCATATTAACCACTCGGTCATGATGTTACACTTCTTCATTGTTTGAATTACAAAAATTTATTTGAATAAACAACAAAGATTGTATAATAATAATATTGAAATAAATAATGATAATTTTTTTTTCCTTTTCCATTTAGTATGAAATAATCCATATCTTTAAATCTAGAAATCAGAATTTAACAAATAAAATTTCTAAATCAAATAGAAAAAATAGAGGAATCCAAATATGACACCCATATCATCTATTGCATCATACAAATATCGATAGTTTTAAGAAAATCGACCTCTTTCGATGAATAGTCGTGGTGGCCATTTTGACAGATTTTTTTTAAAATAAAATAAAAGGATAAACACCTCAAAAAAGGATATCCTTTGGCATGGGGTCCTTATATGTGTACTAGTTTGATAGTTTGTTCTGAAATTTTTGGAAAAATCATTTTAAGGTACACAACTAGTGGTTATATCACAGAAACACTGATAATTCTAGAAAATATTACCTCTTTCGACGAATAGTCATCGCGACCGTTTTGATCGCTTTTAAGAAAAAATGAAATAAATTGATAAACATCTCAAAAAATGAAATCCTTTGGCATGGGCTCCTTATATGTGTACTAGTTGCTATGAAAAATGATAAACTTGATTTTTGACAAAATGTGCAAAAAAAATCTTCACAAAAAGATCTATCATGTATGAACATCTAGAAGTTTCAAGACAAATGATCAAGTTATGGTCATTTCCACGGCATAGTTTGTGATAAATATCTCATATCCCACAAATAGATGTATCTTGGTATAAGAAACAACCTTGCCAAAGGAAATCTTAAAATTAATTCCATAAGTATTATTTTCCATTTTTGAAGTAAAAAAAATGACTTTTTTTGTGAACAAAGTACCAAAAATATGATGCAAAATGGGACCCATTTAATTTTCATGGAAACTAGTACACATATGATGGATAATCCCTAAGTATTAGGTTTTTCCTTGATTTCTAACTAATTTCCCATAGTTTAATGAGTTTATGTTGATTTATCGAAAGTAATTCAAATTTGAACTACAACTGTTTGATAGTTTGTTCTGAAATTTTTGGAAAAATCATTTTGAGGTACACAACTAGTGGTTATATCACAGAAACACTGATAATTCTAGAAAATATTACCTCTTTCGACGAATAGTCATCGCGACCGTTTTGATCGCTTTTAAGAAAAAATGAAATAAATTGATAAACATCTCAAAAAATGAAATCCTTTGGCATGGGCTCCTTATATGTGTACTAGTTGCTATGAAAAATGATAAACTTGATTTTTGACAAAATGTGCAAAAAAAGTCTTCACAAAAAGATCTATTATGTATGAACATCTAGAAGTTTCAAGACAAATGACCAAGTTATGGTCATTTCCACGGCATAGTTTGTGATAAATATCTCATATCCCACAAATAGATGTATCTTGGTATAAGAAACAACCTTGCCAAAGGAAATCTTAAAATTAATTCCATAAGTATTATTTTCCATTTTTGAAGTGAAAAAAATGACTTTTTTTGTGAACAAAGTACCAAAAATATGATGCAAAATGGGACCCATTTAATTTTCATGGAAACTAGTACACATATGATGGATAATCCCTAAGTATTAGGTTTTTCCTTGATTTCTAACTAATTTCCTATAGTTTAATGAGTTTATGTTGATTTATCGAAAGTAATTCAAATTTGAACTACAACTGTTTGATAGTTTGTTCTGAAATTTTTGGAAAAATTATTTTGAGGTACACAACTAGTGGTTATATCACAGAAACACTGATAATTCTAGAAAATATTACATCTTTCGACGAATAGTCATCGCGACTGTTTTGATCGCTTTTAAGAAAAAATGAAATAAATTGATAAACATCTCAAAAAATGAAATCCTTTGGCATGGGCTCCTTATATGTGTACTAGTTGCTATGAAAAATGATAAACTTGATTTTTGACAAAATGTGCAAAAAAAGTCTTCACAAAAAGATCTATCATGTATGAACATCTAGAAGTTTCAAGACAAATGACCAAGTTATGGTCATTTCCACGGCATAGTTTGTGATAAATATCTCATATCCCACAAATAGATGTATCTTGGTATAAGAAACAACCTTGCCAAAGGAAATCTTAAAATTAATTTCATAAGTATTATTTTCCATTTTTGAAGTGAAAAAATGACTTTTTTGTGAACAAAGTACCAAAAATATGATGCAAAATGGGACCCATTTAATTTTCATGGAAACTAGTACACATATGATGGATAATCCCTAAGTATTAGGTTTTTCCTTGATTTCTAACTAATTTCCCATAGTTTAATGAGTTTATGTTGATTTATCGAAAGTAATTCAAATTTGAACTACAACTGTTTGATAGTTTGTTCTGAAATTTTTGGAAAAATCATTTTGAGGTACACAACTAGTGGTTATATCACAGAAACACTGATAATTATAGAAAATATTACCTCTTTCGATGAATAGTCATCGCGACCGTTTTGATCGCTTTTAAGAAAAAATGAAATAAATTGATAAACATCTAAAAAAATGAAATCCTTTGGCATGGGCTCCTTATATGTGTACTAGTTGCTATGAAAAATGATAAACTTGATTTTTTACAAAAGTATCAAAATAAGACTTCACAAAAAAGTGTATCATCTATAAACATATAGAAGTTTTAAGCCAAATGATCAAGTTATGGCCATTTCCACGGCATAGTTTGCGATAAAGATCTCATATTACACATATAGGTGCATCTTGGTATAGGAAACAACAATACTGAAGGAATTGTTCAAATTATTTTCATAAATATCATTTTCCATTTTTTTAATACAAAAAATGACTTTTTTGTGAACCAAGTACAAAAAATATGGTGCAAAATGGCCCCATATAATTTTCACAAAGAGTGGTCCACATTTTATGGATAATCCCTGAATGTTAGTAATTTTCTTGATTTATACCTAATTTCGTCTAGCTAAATGAGTTTATGCCGATTTTCCGAAAGTAATTCAAATTTGAACTAAAACTGTTTGATAGTTTGGTCTGAATTTTTTGTAAAAATCATTTTAAGGTAGACAACTAGTGGTTAAGTCACATAAACATCGATAATTTTAGAAAATATTAACCCTTTCGATGAATAGTCATGGTGAACATTTTGACCGTTTTTACGAAAAAATGAAATAAAATGGTAAACACCTCAAAAAAGGATATCCTTTGGCATGGAGTCCTTATATGTGTACTAGATTCTATGAAAAATGATAAACTTGATTTTTGAATTTTTTTGTAAAAAAAATCTTCACAAAAAGGTATATCATCTATAAACATATACAAGTTTCAAGCCAAATGATTAAGTTATAGCCATTCCCACGGCATAGTTTGTGATAAAGATATCATATTCCACATATAGGTGCATCTTGGTATAAGAAACAACAATGCCGAAGGAATTTTTCAAATTATTTTCATAAATATCATTTTCCATCTTTTAATAGCAAAAAATTATTTTTTTTGTGAACCAAGTATAAAAAATATCATGCAAAAGATGATATAGTTGTCATATTTGGATTCCTCTCATTTTTCTAATCGATTTAGACATTTTATTTGTTAAATTTCAATTTATGAATTTAAAGATATGAATTATTTCATATTAAACGAAAAATAAAGTTGTGCTCGCGTGGAAGAAGTTAATATAGGGCAAAGCTTTAGTACCGGTTTGTACCTTTAGTACCGGTTGTTACTACAAACCGGTACTAAAGGGTCTAGCCGTGGGGCCCCCCACTACAGCCGCATGCCCCAACCCTTTAGTACCGGTTGTTGTTAACAACCGGTACTAAAAGGTCCGCACCAACCGGTGCTGTTTCCGGCCGGCCGAATCGCCTCTGAAACCGGTGCTAATGCCTCTTTAGTACCGGTTCCATTATAACCGGTCCCAAAAAGGTCGAACCAAATGCCTTATTTCTACTAGTGAACCGGTCACGGCTCTCGACCGAAGTACTAATGCTTTTGAACCATTGCTACACAACAGTTATACACTTTCACGACACTTTTTCTGAACTGAAGGTAGTATTTTTTATGTAAGGAACATGATGTTCAGTTATAGTTTGTTTCAAGAAAATCACAACATTTTAGAGTAGAAGTCACAATTCAATTACGTATATAGGTTTGAATGCAACCGAGTGGAAAACATAATTCCCATGATCGTGTCATCATTATCTCATCAAGCACGGGGACACATTTATTAATTCGAAGAGTTGACATTTTTGGCGTGTATATGGCCTTCCCCTATTGGAACGGGCACTGTCTTAATCAGAGACGGTATGTATATTAATATATTGGGCGCGTCACCGATCCTTAGTTACTCCAATTAATTAGAGATCTAGACTTTCGGCATGACAACCCACTACGTACTTGTGTTATTAGGAGTACAAATTGCATCTGTGAGTACATGGTTGTACCTAGGCCCTAGCACCCTGCATTGTTACAACATTTATTTATTTTGTTGAGGGATGCATTGTTACAACTTTGTTAATTACGGTGAATATATGGATTCGATTGTCATTAGTCATTACCGATAATTAACCTTAGTTTAGTACATGAGTAGTTGAACTCAGTGTGTGGTCATTCGAAGAAAAGAAATCGCCGAGCTTGATGAGTGGAGTAGATAAAGTATACGGAGAATGGAATTATGGAAATGTGAAGCTCGAACGAGAGCGCCGGGCTAAAGAGAAACCGTGTTGATTGGCCCGTGTGTCTATTCGACCGCCGTTTTGCTGGCCGTGACAACAAGCTCCCCCATGACATGATCCCGTCAGCGATCCTTTTGCCCATCCGAAGTATTCTAATCTCTGCCTAGCCAGCGACTACGGCTACATGATTCACTAAACTAATGAGTCTAAATGCCAAGTTTGCCTTTGTCTCGAACTCAGCTCCGTAACAGGTAGAGGGGATATCTTAACTAACTTTAGCTTGTCGTCATGGACAATAATGCTCGTTATTTAGCATACAGATGGTGTAGGATCAAAATTAATTGGCCATGCCTTGAGCCGACAGCTCTTCAGTGTTCATTTTGTTCATTGATTATTTTAACCCTAGGGATCTTGGATTCCTTTTTTTAGATAGTGCAAATTGGTCGAAGTCGATAGCAACATACAAGTATACAACTGTGCTTGGAACTTGGAAGGTGGCGTGCTAGAGTTCAGCCAATTGAAGACACAGTTACACACGTGGACCTTCTAAATTACTATATCGTTTGCGAAATGCCAAGTATTTGGCTTGATTATCTGAACTATAAAGTGTCTTCTGTAATTCTTTCAGAGCAGTTTCGGATATTTGAGGAGAGAACGATTCCGCTAGAGCTGACCCCCGTTGGAGTAGCCGGAGAAAGATACGACCGGCCAGAGTTAAGATGGTCAAAGTTGCCCTTTAGAGCAGGATCTTCAGTTATGGCCTATCTTTCCCGGCCTCGAAAGGCTAAACAGGATCACGGCCAGCGATTGATGCACATCCTTCAAACTAGACACTCCTTTTCTTTTTTGCAGGAAAACCATGAAATCCTTTGGGGGCACTAAACGGTGCAAGTGACTCAATGCATGGAATGGCCGGTGCAGCATCAGTACATTTGAAAACGATAAGACTTTGCTTAATTCTGACCCCTGAATCAATTCGGGTTCTTCTTTGCTCAGATTATATATGTGCGGTCTTGTTTTTTGCTTTATCAACACATAGTGTAGAAGTGTATTTTTTAGCAGAGGAGTCAATTGAATACACGCGATAATAAAGATCTCTCTATAACTAAAAGTTACTCATAGAAGACCTCTAAAACCTTGAATTTTATCTCCATATTTTGCATTTTACGAAATCCAAATAAGTTGACATAACCTCAAAGGTTTTGAAAAAACCATTTGAGTTGCTCAAAAACCCTTTTTTTTGCGAAAGGAGTGATATATTAGTTCTCCGAACTTACAGAAAGGTCCAGAAACAAAGAAAAAATTACAAGGAAGCCCTCTGGATCCCGACGACGACGACGAGCCGGATCTGACGATGGCGCGCCGCTGCTGAAGCTCCCCAAACATTGGATCGCCGGAGCCCACCACACCGCAGACGGGAAGTCACCGAGCACCGCCTCCGAAGAGACTACTGCCGGGAACGGCGCCGGCGCCGCCGCGAAGAACCTCTGTATCATCCTCTTATTGAACTACATCCAGATCCACCGCATACCTGGATCTGGCCGTGGTGCAGGGAAAATCGAACGCATGTCGGTGAAGCCCCAGGGAACGCCACCGCCGGAGGGAATCTGCATGGACAACGGACGAACCAACAGCACCTCCGCCTCCGAAGCGCCGCCGGCCGGACACCTGCCAAGACCTACCATGAATACACGCCGTGAGACGGGCTTCCCCCACCCTGCCGCCGTCGGAGCAGCCGACAGAGGGGAGGGAACCCACGCCTCACCGGCGGAAGAGGTGGACCGGCGGTGGACTCTCAAAATCGCCTCTCAGATCTGTATCGGGGAGAGGAAAGGGAGGGCGACGCTCGTTTCTTTTTGGCCAACCTTGAGTTGCTCAAAAACCTTTGAATGCATTATGGCCACAAACACATCCCTTGTAAAGTTGACTGCCGAACCGCCAATTGATCGCGTATTATAGACAAAGTCACAAAGGAGTCCACGAGCACACAAAAAATGTGACACCCTTACGAGATTGTGGAGGGTTGGGGTGGGCAGACCTCGGTCTCGAATGTTGGTGAGTTTTTCCTCCGTGTTAGATTTATATGCCATTAGTGGTAGTGATGGCGTTCCAATGGCGGAGACGATGTTGATGTATAAAATTTCCATGGAATGTTCTTTACCCGGTCTCAATATCGTGGCTCGATGCGGTCAATGTCGAGGAGTATTGGGTATTTTGGTCCCACCTAATTATAGACCCAAAAATGACGGTTTGTCCTCCACATGTTGGCTTATCTTGAGGAGATAGTAGCGGTGTTGGTGATGTCAAATTGGGTTTTATGAGTGATAACCTTCCATTTTCTAATTGATGTTGGCATAAGGTTGTGTAATGAGTTTAGGGCTTTACCATGCTAAAGTCGATGATTTTACCATTTGTACAGTGGTTAAGAATCTTACATCGAATATTGCTACTGAATTGGAGTTACGCACACTTACTATATGTCAGAAGCATCATGCTAGATACAAGAAGCATGCAAATTTACGATGAACGTCGGTTTCTGAGTTGTTTGCATCCGATAGTTTTTGTGGGACAAAAACATTTCTCGTTTCATGATTTTTTTTGTTTGATCAGAACATGTCCGAATAGAACTAGAAACTAGGTTTTGATGTACTCACTTTCTAAAACTTAGTAAAACCGCGATTCTAACTTCTTAGAATTAAAAAATAAAGTATGCACATAAGTATGGGACATAAATTTACACTTATAAAGTTTCATAAGATAAAATGATCATCATGGCCCGTGTAAGAAACATAAAATGTTAAGTCTCATTTTTACACCGCCACAGATGGTCCTAACATTTTACCTAAAAATATGGGTAAGCATCAGCTCGAAATATATGTGGCTTCTTAAAGCATTTTCAAACATATAAAATAAATCAGCGCATAAGTAAAGTTTATCAACATACACTTATAAAATTCCATGAGCTAAAATGATCATCATGACTTGTAAAATGTTAAGGCTCGTTTTTACACAGGCCTCAAATGGCATAATTCTTTTACCAAAATTTAGAGGTAAGTAATAACTCCATATATCTGTGCAAGAAAATCAATTGAAAATTTGAACTAAAAAATAAAAAATTACCAAGTCCCAGAAAGTAGGTATGCGCTGATACCGAGATCATTTATCTATATACTTTCCAACTTCCGACCAAGAGTTGAAATTGACGTACTACCCCGTGCCCAAATAGCCGGCTTGTAAGTTGAGTTAAAAAGTCGACTCTATCTATTGACTAAATACATATAAGGAAATACCGACAACTGGAAAATTTTATAAATGCATTGTGTGAATTTATTGGTACTATATAGATTTTAATGTCTTTATATTTTTGCTCACTTAGTGTGACACTTATTTGGAGACGGATGGTGTTGGAAAATTAGGGTATAGCAATGCAATGCACTCCCCCTAAAAAAAAGAGAGCAATGCAATGCACGGCCTATTTTTTACTCCCTCTGTTCTGAATTAACTGACTCAGAGGGAGTATTTACTTATCATGCTTTGTGGTTAAAAAATGTTGTTTCCCCCTAGACATTTTATGGAGCCAACAAAAAATGTGAAGGCGTTCAGAAACAGCAACTGGTTCCATGAAACTTGACAAATTTATTCAGGTGGTTCTGTAATATGAAAGGGCCACCCAACACAATGGTGGTTATGTAATACAGTTCCGTGTAGGACCAGAAACACAGGTTTCTGTCGGCACATCCCACTGTACGAAAGACTCGCCGGCCGTTCGTACGGCGGCCGTACGTACGAGCAGACACATTGTCAAGTCTGCACGGTTTCAACAAGTACCCGGCCCAGGACGGCGGGTTCACCACTACCGGCACTAGTTTATTGGCCGTCCCTGTCGACTCCGGGGCAAATCTAATTTGGCCGCATTGCCGGTGCCCCAGTTCTACCTGCCGGACACCTGAAGTTTACACGGCGGCGCATCGGCATCGACGTCGGCGTTACAAGTGCCGGGCCAGACGGACGGACACTCGTGCCAGCGAAGATCAGAGAGATGCCGGTGGGGGCGGCCGGTTCACACGTGCCGGACGCCGCGCGTGTCCGTCGTCTTCGCTAGCTAGGAGTAGCTCGCTCGAGGAAATGTAGTAATGGTGAAGATTTTGTTGGGAGAATGCGAGTTGAGATTTTGCTGGAGGACGTCGCGGTCCGAGCCATGTGATGATGATCGAAGCTTTCCTGCTCCGGTGGCCGGTGTGACTCGGGAACGAAGGACGGCCTCTCGAGCCGGGGAAGAGATCTAGCATGTCATAACTACGTAGTACGTGGCAATCATGCTCCCTGACGACCACTAGCTAATGGGCACGGTTCAGCTGGTGTGGCGCCCATGTTGTCTGTCTAAACGCGACTTCGATTACTAGTTTACTACCGGCCGTAGCCTAGCTTAAACATGCTGTACACAGTATACTACTTCAACTGATATACATGGAGCTGTCAGATAGATAATTGACTATGGATTTGGAATATCGCACGATCGAACTGGGTTAATTGGCCCCATTAACATTATGCATCACATCCATCATTATCATCATTATCACATCCTTAATTATTGCTCCATCGCCGTGTCAGGAGATCACATCCATCCATCGCGCTGTGGATCGCAGGAGCCGACCTTTTGGTTCTAGAGAAGGCAGCGCCCGGCCCGATAATCGCTGCTACTCTAATTAAGAACATCAACGTGAGTGCGAGTCGATCGATCCCGATGCGGCCTACCGCGCGTTGCCGGTGATGTATACGTGGATCATGTCGAGATCCTGGTGATTGGTGATGTCAGAGCATCACTAGCAGTGCCCTTAAATCACTAAATCCTTAAACCAGTTTAAGAGTTGGAAAATGGTGTTTTTTTGGCAGTTTTAAAGGTTGAAAAACAGGGGTAAAGATTAGAATCCTCAAACACAACCCTTATAACGGAATATTGCCCCAACCCAACCCTTAAAACTGTCATTTAACATATCACAATTATCACTAGGAAAACACAAACCACCTTCAAACAAACACGGAAATGGAAATCATTGATGCATGGTTTAATAGTTTACATCACCAAATCATCATCTTCCCCCTCTCCTTCCATCACCTTCCTTAGCTTTGCCTTCTTGGTTCCCTCGGGCTTGCACTCGTTCCTTGCCTCCTCATCACTATCATCCATCCTAAGCATTGCCGACTGCTTGGGTGCGGTCTCTTGATCCCTCAACTTCCACTTGTCATAAGTTTGGAGAATTTTCCAAACATGCTTAAATGAGAATGCTTTGCCCTTGGAAGCGGCCATCTCCTTGTACCTCAATACGGCAATTGCCTCCTACAAACCCACCAATAGCATGGTAAACACACATAACAATAGCATAGAAAATCAAAATAAATGCGAAAACACACATATGTACTCACATAGTCACTCTCCACGGTTCCACTAGGCCGTGCATCCTTCACTTGGTCCATTGCCGCACTCCAACGAGCACAATGGGGCTTCATCAACTCCCAACGGCCTTGAAGCGACCGGTAACTACGAGCACCGAACCCACCGGTCTTCGGCTTGATCTTGCAATAGGCGTCCTCTATGCGTTGCCAATAGCGTTTACCGGTTTGATCGGTACCGGTGCTTGCATCCAACCCCACATGTGCCCAAGCGCGGGCGGGGCGAGGGAGGCGGCGGCCGGGGCGGGTGCGGGGGGGACGACGTGCTGGCCCGCCCGCCTCCTCTTCGCGCCGACGTGGGTGGCCGCCACCACCGTCGCCATCTGCGCGGGCGTGGCCGAGGCGGGTGCGGGCGAGGGCGGGGCGACGGGCGGAGGGAGGGGCGGCGGCAGAGGGGCAAGGGAGGAGCCGGGCGGGGCCTCCATGGCGGGCGGCGGCCGGCGGGAGCGAGGAGGCGGGAGGCGGCGGACGCGGGGAAACTTCCCTCCCGCGCGTTGCTCGAGCGGAGTGCGGGTTGGGGATGGGATCCCCTCCCCAATCCTCACTTTTACTGTTTGGGAGGGCAACCCGGGCTCCAATTCTTAAATTTTTTTAGGAGTTTGGGGGTTCTACTCTTTGCTTTTTTTCGTTTGAACCGTAAAAAAGCAGTTAAATTTGAGGGTTTGGGGATTTAAGGGCACTACTAGTAATGCTCTTAGCCTGCGTACCCCTGCCCACGCGTGGCGCCGTGCGGTCGCCGTCGGTGCCTGCGGCTCTTGTCCCGGCTAGGCTTCCGTCGACCGGAACGGAATCGCGGGGGATCCCTCGCCGTCGGGAGTGTGATCTCTGGGTCTCTGACATATGCACGATGGCCGTTCCGGCGCAACGGCAGGCTGGGCGTCACGCCGACGAGTGAGCTCAACGACCCGGCCAGCCGTGCGCGCTAAACGGGCTTAAGAATGACTTTAACGGGTTTACCCATCAAGTTCGTCTGCATCGATTTCTATATGTATGAGTCAATTTTAAGATTTAACGGTGTGACGTAAGCGGTCAACGGTTATTTTTCTGTCCACCGAAATCCATTCTCGGTACAAATTTAGGTCATGTTTATGTCGGCCGCGTACACGAACCGTCTCTGCGTCCTCCCGTGTCCTCTCATGGCCCGCGTGTCATTGGATTCAACGGCCACCTACCCCATTATCGGTGGACGGTGGAGCTCTTTAAAAGGGGCATGTGGCCAAACCCTTGAGCACAAACCCTAACCCCGCCCATACGTCTCCAACCACGACGCCATCATATCCACTTGTAGATCGAGGCTACTGTGGCATGGATCCGCGGTCATCACCGATGCCACCGCAAGATCTACTACCCAGTCGAGCGAGCGCGTATAAGCACGTGCGGCCGCTACCACGGGAACTTATTGTCAAACCTTATGGATCTTTTTTGGGCCTGAATGATTCGCCAACTGTCTCGGCAGCGACTACCCAAGCAGGCATGCAAGGGCGGCAATGGAGGCTGCCTACTCGGACTCCATCAACCACGACGAGGAGTACGTAGCTGGAGTTTGGTTGCAGGATGGTGTGCATGTTGTCCACAACTCTGTGGACGACGCGCTGCAGGCGTCGCACATGGAGCTGAACCAGCAGAGGGCGTGTCCGGCTTCTTGGTCATTGCGCGCACCTGTGCTGACGCGGAGTTTTACGCACATCTCTAATCCCTATGAAGTCGTTGCCACTATGTGCTTCGTAGCTACGAAGAGGCCTAGTTTCCCATCTAGGATTTTAGGTTTAGATATGTGCGTAAAACTCGGCGGCGTTGTGTCGCCGATTGCCGGAGATGCTTGTAACTAGCTGCCGCTACGTGCTTCGTAGCTACGAAGAGGCCTAGTTTCCTAGTTACGATTTAGGGTTTAGAGATATGCGTAAAACTCGACGGCGGCGCCGCCGGTGGTCGTAGATGCATGTAACTAGTTAGAAATGAAAAAAATATGAAAATGTGAAAAAAAAAACATGTCCAACGGACTCGATGCGTCGGCTCGTTGGAGGCAGTGACCAGAAAAGAGTGGACATGGGCTGGACCCCTATTCGTTTGACGGTCCAAACGTATAAAAACATATAAAAAGTCTGTCCGTTTAGGTTGAACCGTCGGAATCATAATCTCAGCCGACGTCTAGAAGCCTTACCCGGTTCGAACTTAGTTCAAAGTTCCAACCAATTAACGGCATTTGCTTCTGGCTGACACGGTTCAGCTGGCTGAGTTTCAAAAATAGAAAGAGAGAGAGAGACTCGGTTCAGCTGTCTAGACAATCCTAGCCTGTTCATTCCAACTTGGTTCAGAGTTCCAACGATCGAACAGGCGTTTGCTTCTGGAAGCCATTTCCAGGCCCAAGCTATATCTACGTAGACGCGGACCATCTCGGCGGCATCTCTATCAGCCCTACCCCAAGTTGCCCGTGTGCGAAGCTGAATGGTGATGAAACCCAACACGATGTCTACACACTGGTGCTTGCCACAGTAGCAACGCCACTAGCTCCCACACCGGTCGTTTCACCGAGATCTTGACACACCGGCCGGTACAGGCGTCACGCATAGACAGTAGACACAACGGAAAGACAGAGCGGCGAAAGCTGCCGCCGGCCGACTGGTCCCTTCTCCTCGGCCCCCGTTGCATTCACCCAGAGAAACAATCACGGCGCACCCGCTTTCGGATGGTACTGCCCTTGGCACCGGCTCCGTATGGCGAGTGTTCATTTTCATGGCGAAAGCCACTTTGGGTTCGCCATTTTTTTGTGATCGATCGTTTGTCATCATGGGAAAGGGGCTAATTTAACCCTACCCTTACAAACCATCCAATTTCCCCGACCACTCGCAGGTCTCGCTGACTGCCCCGCGTCACCTAGGCGGCTCAGGCGGCGCCTTTCCCCGGCGGCGCAAGGCCCCGTCTCTCCAGCTCCCTCTCCCCACCGCAGCCAAGGTCTTTACAGACAAGGCTCGGGGGACGGCGGCGACGGGGCCCTCTCCTTTGCGCGATGGCGGTGCCTCCCTGAAGGCGGCGGCGCATGGGGATCGGTGTGGTTCCGCGGTGAGGTGCCGCGGTTCCTGGTGGCGAGCGCATCACTGTGACGACAGCGAGGCGCGCGAACGCTACGCGGTGGAGGCGTCCCTACTGTCGTGGACGAGGGCTTCGGGCACTCGCGGCCCATCTGGGTTCGTGCGGGCCTGACGCTGAACTCTATGGTGGTAGGCGGCACCAGACGCCTAGTGGTACCGGTTGCTTGGCACCGTGGCGGTGCCGAAGGACTGTCAGGCGGCGGCGCGCTGGTTCTCTTTCGTCTAGTTCCGTCGGCTCGGATTGAATAAAGGCGACGATCCTATGGTCCTCTCGCGCCAAGACGAATATTTGCCCGAAGCTGGTCCTCCTTGATTTGCCCTGAGTCTCGGGTTCCGGAAGGATCCGTCAGCGATCTCGTATGAACGTTTATGTCTAGAGACTGCTGGATCGGGTGGGATTCGGTCACGCTGGAGGGAGCGAAGCGGAGCTCTGCTTCTGTTTCCATCTCATCGGAAAATCCATGGTGAAATCAGAGGCGGAGAACGACATGGAAGCCGAGATTGGAGGAGTAGTAATGGTGATTGATGCCTTTGTGGCGATGAGGAACTGGCTGGGAGTTTCAAATTTTTTACAACCAGTACGAAAGTACGAAGTGGGGGCGACAACATAGGTGAAGTTCAAAGTCCTACCTTTCAGGATCAAAATTCTAAAGTCTGGCCTTAATTGGTAGTGTCCGACAATGGCCTCGCTAAAGACATTATTTTGAGAGCAGGGACTATCTCCAGGGTGAAAACCCAACATCTTTGATCGGGCGACGACGACGCTTGTGCAATGTTTACTTCTCAAAGGCGTTGCTTTTAGGGAATGTGGACATCAGATGGTGTTTTGGTGTTGATTGTGCTGGTGCTGCAAGGACGTAGCGGGACTTTTCTTTTTAGCTTATTCTTGTTTTTCCAGATGTGTTATATTGTGTTGTTACAAAGTCTAGGTGTAATTAGTATCTTCGGCGCTATTAATATATAATATTTATCTAAAAAATCAAGGAAAAGGGGAACCATGCAAAACGCATCTAGCGGAGGAACTAAACAAGTCGATGGTCGTTAGCAACCGCACCCGTGCATCAAAAATTACTATTGCGAGAGGCCAGTGGATGTGCTGCATCATGGTTCATGCCCACCGGTGCATCCACTCAAGACGCTGGCCACTTTCACGATATTCAAGACCTCCCTCGTCCTAGTTGGGAAACCGGCCTTTTCTTCTGCTAGTAGATTATAACTAACCGGTGCAACCTAACAAAATATGGTGAGAGACCTAATAAATCCCTTATGATTAGTTGTCGATCATGTCGTGTGTTCTTGTTTACTGTTTAGTGCAGGCAAGGCAGGCAGGCAGGCAGGCATATGGAACTAAACTGTTTTTTTTTAATCTTCGATAGTTAACGATGACGCTACCAGATCTGGGCTACTAGCTCTTTTATGCCAAAGGTAGAAGGCCGAGCTTTATGGTATCACATTTCTGTGTACGTTAAAGAGAAGGCACGTAGATCGATGATGGACACAACCATTTTTTTTACTGCAAATTTCTCATCCAGAATGTTACATAGTCCCAAAAAGTGGATAAGAAATTCAACCAGAGTGATAGAAAATGCAAATAGCACACATGCATAAAAAGTTTACTAGCCCATGGACCTTTGCTCGTGCAAATAAGACCACATATGAATTCAGTGTGTATGCTTGAGGCCAATCTGTAAAATTTGAGAAACATTTTCTTGTTAAAATATCATTTTGATCATCCTGGTCACACTATTCACATTTATGCTACTAGGTTTATGCGTACTTTCCCAGAAGGGATTAAGATAGAGTTGTGCAAGCAAAATTACATTATCTACCCAACAATGAACTCAAGACCAAAACTTGGGTGCATAAGCTTGTTGTTGACTCAACCTTTGCTACTCAAACTCCTAATCATTTCCAAATAAAAATTTGCAATTCGTAAAGTTAATCGAAGTAGCATGTTATTTAAACCTATTGTTGGCCTTATCGGGTTAGATTAATTGACATTGGAATTCCATGCAGCCAAGATGACTTAAAACATATGGGTATCATGAGTGACTTTCCAGTATCTATGCTGTAACAAATCTCTTGTGTTTAATTTGTCACTAAGTGAAAGCCAAGTAAACATCTTAATTTTCATAATACACTCGCTTTGCAAGATCCACTTAAAGAGAGTGAACGCCTCGATAGATTTGCTACGGCAAGGTGACCCCCTCTCACCGCTCTTATTTGACATCGCAATCGACCCCCTCTAACGCATCCTACAAGTGGCAACGAATCAAGGGCTCCTCCACCAGCTATCGGGAAAGGGTACGGTGCAAGGTTTCACACTTCCCTCTACGACGACAACGCGACTATTTTCATGTGCACTATTCGTGTGAACGTATCTACTCTTCCTCACATCCTAAACAACTTTGATTATGCTAAGAGGCTTGCGACGAACTTTTCTAAGAGCTCGGTCACCCCTGTCCACTGTGACAATATCTGCCTTTATACCATGCTCCATGATCTTCGGACTCCCACCACTTGCTTTCTAATAAGATACCTTCGGCGCCCTCTTGCGGTGAAAAAGTTAAAGAGGATCCACTACCAATACCTTGAAGACAAGGCGGCGGTAAAATTTAATCATTGGTCGGGTAGATGCTTCAACATCGTGGGCTGCAAACAGTTGCCAAATCGTTTATCACATAGCAACTCATTTACCCCCTTACCGCTCTTGACATCCCGCAAAAAGCTATGGTCTTCTTCAAGAAAATTATTCGAAGCTCCCTTCGGGCGGGCACCGACAAGGCCTTTTAGTAGGAAATGTAAAGTTAATTGGACGGCTATGTGTAGTCCTACCTCCATTTGGAGGGCTCGGTCTACTCAACATGGACAAGTTTGTGAAGGCTCTTCGTCTCCGACGGGCGTGGCTAGATTGGACGGCTTCAGAGAGGCCATGGGTGGGGACGGAGGCCCCTTGTAAGAATCAATACTTGGACCTTTTCTATGCCATGTGTAAGGTGAAAATTGGAGATGGGAATAAGGCTTCCTTTTGGGTTGATCCATGGGCGGATGGAATCAACCCCAAGCACATTGCTCCTTCAATATTCGGCATCTCTAGGAAGAAAAATTGGACTGCTGGGAGGCTCTATTCGAGGGTGCATGGGTCTATCAAATTGACATCTCTGACGGTTTTTCAGTAAACCATATCGATGAGTTCGTCAAATTACAAATCACCTCCCAACTTCAAATCGACGATGATGTCCTTGATTCAATCACTTGGACGCTTACCCCGTCGGATGCATACTCTTGCTCTTCAGGTACAAGGCGCAATTTGCATGAGTCTTCAATTGGCAGATGGTGAAAGTGCATGGTTGCCCCCATGCGTGGTTTTGGTAATTAATGACAATCCTTACGGACTAATGTTTACATTGAGATATTCTTATAGATCTTGTCCATGGGAAATTATAGGAGTTCATGTGTTGGACTCTTCAAGATGACATAATGAACAATGCTCTATTCATGGGTTTATAAAAGGAATGGTCCTGTGTAGAGTTGAGCTCATTGCAAGTATGGTTTGGAATAGAAGATTGGGTGAACAATCTTGTTTACCCCTCAAGCCATCATACATATCAAGAGAAGAATATAAAGTGCAAGTTCAATGTGATGCATATCGGAAGATATCTTTTGATTGAATCTTGCAAAGGAAACATGAAGACGAAGCTTAAGCGAGGCCCTCCCATAATGGAGTATAGGGGAGCATTTGGAGAAGTCTTCATCAAGCATGTACTAGCAAGCACAATCAAGAAAGGTGTTTCAACTTGAGAGAGTCAAGATCGTCATCATCTAACTCAAGTGAAATGCTCAAGGCAAAGGTATGATCTTGATAGGGATATAGGATAGATATGCGTACTATCAAGAGGGGCTCTCAAGTGAGTAAGTTGATCGAATCGTTGTGCAGAGCTCAAACCTTTACATACTTGGCTTATCATATTTCTTTGTTCTTATTTGGCTTTTATGGTGGTGAGGAATTAGAGCTTGGGACAATTGCTTCTGTGCCCCGGTTCTCTCTAGTTTATCCGTCTGTGCCATACCCGCGTAGTTTCTCTCGTCTGTGCCCTGGATGGCTCGGAAATCGGCCAAACGCTCAGTTGCCCTCTGGTAACCGTCAGACTGGTGGGGTCGGCCTGTCGCGGCTCGGTTGGGATTTCCTGGGGTCGGCTCAAGTGGGGACAGGAAGCGAGTCTCAAGTGGGGACAGGAAGGGATATCTCGGCCCCAATTAACACTGGTTAACACCGAATTAACTGAATTAACTGAGTTAACACTGAATTAACTGATTTAACACCGAAGTAACTGACAATTCGTTGATTAGTACGTCATTGTTTAGTGAAACTGCTATTACTAATTGAAACTGCTACTACTACTAATTGAAACTCGATTTATAACTCGAATTGATTTATAATATAGGATTCAAAACTCAATTTGAAAACTGAAATTCAATTTATAACTAGAATTGAAACTGGTACTACTAATTGAAAATCGATTTATAAGTCGAATAGGATTATATTAGGATTATATTCACAATTACAAAAATTAGCAGTGCATGCAGCACTGCTACTACGCCCGGCGGCGGCCTAATACTACTACACCGGCGGCGGCCTAATACTACTAATAATCAGCAGTGCAACTAATGCACTACTGCTACTACGACGGCCTCGACCTACACGCGCCGCTTCTTGGCCGGCGGTTCGGCGGCGGCGGCGGCGGAGTCGTCGGCGTCGTCGGCGTCGGCGGAGTCGTCGTCGTCCTCCTCCTCCTCCTCGTCCTTCACCAACTCCGGGTCTGAGTCCTCCTCCTCGGACCCGTCGTGTTCGTCGTCGTCGGAGTCGCCGTCGGAGTCGTCGGGGTCAGAGCCGTCGGGGTCAGAGCCGCCGCTCTGGTCGTCGTCGTCGCCCTCGCCGTCGTCGTCGGTGCCGGAGCCGCCGGCGTGCCCGTGGTCCGCATCCCACCACGGGATCGGGTTACCCTCGCCGTCAGAGTCGCTCGGGATGTCATCGTTCTGCCACCAGTGATCCATTGGAGAGGGGTGATTGGGGTTTTTCGGAATGGGGAGAAGAGAGAAACTGCACAAATGCGCAATGGAAAGAAGAGAGAGTGAACCGCAATGCAATGGGATTGGAGTTTATATTTGTGAAGGATAGTGATGAATTCACAGCGGTCGGCGCATAAATCGATAACCGCTTGGGGCACCGAACAGGCCGTCGCCTCGTTTTCTTGCCAACGCAGTGTAACAAGACAACACGATTTACAGATTATATTCGCAATGATGACATCGTGTGACCGCGCTTCACGTCTAGTCGAACTGACATGCCTGTAAATGTTTACCACGTCATCTGGTGCCCCTAGACGTGTCGAGTACAAGTGTCGAACAGTTGATGTGCATCGTCGTTTTAATCAAATTTAATGCAGTTCGAGACGTTGTGAGAGATCTACACGTATCAGAAGCATTTTTTGCGAGAACTGGCGCGATTTAATTTTCTTTTTACGTGCAAATATGCGTCGGTGCGTCCGTGTCAACACACCAAGCGCGATCTGGACACGAAATGGACGTGAACTGGCATCCACAATGCGCGCTCTGTGTAGTTACGCGATCTGAACGTGTGTAGACCTTGTTTATCAACTTGAATCGTTTATAATATTTGTTATTGTACTTCTGTCGAACACCTTAAGTGCGCACTCTGGACGCGCTATGGCGTGCTCCGGACGCGCCACGGCGTGCTCTGGGAGCGCACTGGCGCACATTTGGGCGCGAACTAAGTCTAGACCCTTCTTAGTCACTCCAAAATGAAACTTTTGTGAGGTTTTTGAAAATTTCATGTTGCAATTCCAAAACCACTTCTCTCTAACCTTAGACCTCATCGTTTGAGTTTTGCGATATCACATGAGATACATGCCCTTCTAATTTTGAATGTATGTAGACCATGTTTTTCAACTTGAGTCGTTAGTATATGACATATGAAGACTATGTGCGTCGGTTTTTCAATTTTTCGATAATTTTTGAATTTATTATGGTTATTTCAAATTTGGTCAAACCTAAGTTTGACCAACATTTAAACAAGTTTAAAACATGAAAATGAAAAACTAAGCATGGATCCTTCTTAATCACTCCAAAATGAAGCTTTTGTGAGGTTTTTGAAATTTTCATGTTGCAATTTCAAAACTATTTCTCTCTAACCTTAGACCTCATAGTTTGAGTTATGCAATATCACATGAGATCCATGCCCTTCTCCTTTTGAATGTATGTAGACCATGTTTTTCAACTTGAGTCGTTAGTATATGACATAATACGACTATGTGGATCGGTTTTTCAATTTTTCGATAATTTTTGAATTTATTATGGTTATTTCAAATTCGGTCAAACCTAAGTTTGACCAACATTTAAACAAGTTTAAAACATGAAAATGAAAAACTAAGCATGGATCCTTCTTAGTCACTCCAAAATGAAGCTTTTGTGAGGTTTTTGAAATTTTCATGTTGCAATTCCAAAACCATTTCTCTCTAACCTTAGACCTCATAGTTTGAATTATGCAATATCACATGAGATCCATGCCCTTCTCCTTTTGAATGTATGTAGACCATGTTTTTCAACTTGAGTCGTTAGTATATGACATAATACGACTATGTGCGCATGATTTTATTTTTTTTGAGTTTTTTTGAATATTTGAACCTCATTTCAAATGTCGGTTAAACTGCAGCCGTCCGATTTCCTCTAGAAGGAATCTGCACGCAGAATCGGGGCGATCCGCGAGAAGGTCATTCTACAATCTGATTGGACGCGCGCGTAGGACAAGGGCTATACACCCGCTGACAAGTGGAACACGGCGGACCCAACAGAGATTTTGGCTCGCCCACCCCCATTTGCCTCAGTGACACAAAATGGGTATTTTGGCACACCAAATGCGGATTTTGGCTGTTACCCGTCATCGTAACTTAAATGGGGATTTTGGCAAACCAAATGGGGATAGCCATGAGCTTGCTCAAATCTAGCTTGAATCCATATAAATTTTCAAATGAGCTTGGACTCGCTGAAAAATGTGTTTCAAATGAGCTCCAAAGGTAGGGTAAACGGCCCCGTTTCTAAGCAAAAATGGTGGACTCGCTGAAAAATGTGTTTCAGATGAGCTCCAAAGGTAGGGTAATAGGCCCCATTTCTAAGCAAAAAATGGTGGACTTGCTGAAAAATGTGTTTCGAATGAGCTCCAAAGGTAGGGTAAACGGCCCCATTTCTAAGTAAAAATGGTGGACTCGCTGAAAAATGTGTTTCAAATGAGCTCCAAAGGTAGGGTAAACGGGCCCATTTCTAAGCAAACTTTGCAAGCTGAAGTGGATTGGATTTACACACACAATTGGAAACGTCAAGCACAAGGCCATTACCAAATTTCATGGTAGTACAAAATGGACTTGCCCTTGCTAAATTATAAAATAGATCAACAACTAATAACTAAATTGGCACTTGCACTTAATAAAGCAACTAATAACTAAAATGGACTACCACTCGTCCTCATCATCGGAAACCTCCACCGACTCGGCCTTGCCCTTGCCCTTGGCATCGACCTCTTCTGGGGCGATGCTGTTCGACGCCGACCACATGTCCTTCTTCTTCCCCTTGCTCTCCGAGGAGATCTTGAGCCGTTCCTGCTCGGCGGAGGAATGCTTGGCCAGCTCCAAGGCTTTATGGTCGGCCATGGCCCAGGCCAAACCCGGGTCCAGGACCTCCGTGGCCTCCTCCTTCCAGGCCATGGTCCAGTCCATACCCTGGTCGTCCTCGTCGTCCTCGTCGGACAGATCGATGAAGGGAATGGGATCGGGAGCAATGGCCCTGCCCCTGCCCTTTGGAGACTCCCTGTCCCATGCCACTTCCCCCGCTCGCCTCCTGCTCGAACTTGGAGGAGTACGCGCACGCCCACGTCCACGCCCCATGCCGCTTCCCTCGCTCGCCTCAAGAAACCAAGGATAGGGGACGTGGCGGCGGCGGCGGTTCGAGCAGGGAGTGGAGCTGCCATCACCACGAGGCATGGTGAGATGAGGGACTGGGCGAAGGTGTCTAGGAGAGGAAGAGGGGATTTGTGAGCGCAATGGGCAAGGAGATGGCTCCTTTTAATGTTAAGAGTGGTCTAGACGGCGTCGCGGTCTAGACGGCAGTAATGGCGACCGGACATTGATTCGGCTCCAGACTGCTCATCTTGCAGCAGGATAGAGTAGGCAAGAGAGACGCAAGGACGGCGGAGCAGATGCGCGTCCGGTCCGGTAGTGTAGGCGGCGAGGCAGCTTTTTGCCTGCCAGGGGGGCACGCCATTGATGGCGCGGCGAGCACAGGTGGAACGGCATGGACGCGCACGTACGGCCGCATGCATGCAAGTGGGACGGGATGCATGCACTTCGCTGGGCCCACATCTAAGGTCAAAGGGCCGGCCCCACTAGCCGATCCCAGGAAATCCCAACCGAGCCGAGACAAGCCGACCCCACCAGTCAGGCCAAGTGACGGTTACCAGAGGGAAACAGAGCGTTTGGCTGATTTCCGAGCCATCCAGGGCACAGACGAGAGAAACTACGCGGGTATGGCACAGACGGATAAACTAGAGCCAACCAGGGCACAGAAGCAATTGTTCCTTAGAGTTTGGTTCATCTCCATGTCAAGCTCTAGTTCATCGAAAACGGTTTTACCTTGGAAAACTTGTTGCGTTTTCGATGGCGGAAATATTGCCGGTTCAACCGTGAGAAAAGTCCCACACCTTGCCATGTGTGGTGATTTTACTCTATTTATGGGATGCACTTTTGGTTGGGTGCTTATCATCGCTATCTTTCCAACAAATTTGCTCTCACCTCATTCGGTGTTCATTTGGAAAAGTTATAGCAGTTTTCGTGTTCGGTTTTGATGCAGCTTTTTCCTAGGCCGGAGTTTCCGGTCCATAGGACCGGAGTCTCCGGACTCAGCGCATTTCCTCAAAGCTGCTTTGAAGTGGTTCAGCCCCTGGTGGGGGCGGAGTTTCCGGCCTCAAAGGCCGGAGTTTCCGCCCCTGACTGAACTTTCCGGCTCAGGGCACCGGAGAGTTTGCCCAAGCCTCGGCTGCTATGAAGTTGTTCAGCCCTTGGTGGGGGCCGGAGTTTCCGGTCCCAGAAGGCCGGAGTTCCGCCCCTGGCCAGAATTTCCGGTCACTAGGGCCGGAAACTCTAGTGTGAAGTTTTCCTGCAACGGCTCTTTTTCGTGAGACCTATAAAAGGCCCCATTCTTCCCCAAAGAGACCAGCTCTTCCAAGCACGAAAATTCCCCCTCTCTCACCTCCATTGTTGACTTTGGAAAGCTTGCCCCTCTCCCATTTCCTCCCATGATTCTTGCATATCTTTGACGGATTTGAGAGAGGAGATCTAGATCTTCATTTACACCAATCCTTCTCTCCTCTAAGTGAGGGGAACCTAGTGGATCTAGATCTAGAAATTCTTGTGTGGTTCTCTTCTTTGTTCTTCCTCTCTTCTCCCCCCATGAGCATTAGTTGCTTTTGGTGGGATTTGAGAGTGAAGGATTTGAGCACTTGTGCTCTTGCCTTTTGCATTTGGTGCATCGGTGTGCTCTCCACGAGGATTCGTGTAAGTTGAAAGCTTGTGAACTTGTTACTCTTGGGTCTTTGGACCCTAGACGCCCACGTGGTGGTTGAGACCCTTGGTGCTCACTTGTAGACGTTCGGGAGCCCCCAATCCCGTTGTGGGTTGTGCCCCGGATTGTGGTTGAAAGCCGTTCGGGAGCCCCCAATCCCGTTGTGGGTTGTGCCCCGGATTGTTGTTGAAAGGCTCCGGATTCCGCCTCGAAGGATTCCGATAGTGGAAGGTGAACCAAGCCTTTGTGGTGCGGTTCATCGGAGAAGAAGGTGAAACCTTTGTGGTTGTTGAACCGTTGTGTCGGTTCACACCTCTCCAACGAGACGTACTCCCTTAACAAGGAGGAACTCGGGAATACATCCCCGTCTCCGCGTGCCTCGGTTATTTCTATACCCGAGCTTTTTTACTTATGCATTTTACACTGTGATAGCCTTCGTGCTTGAAGTATTCTATAGCTATCACCTTGTTGTTTGTCTTGTTTAGCATAAGTTGTTGGTGCACATAGGTGAGCCTAGTTTATTTAGGTTGTCGGTTTGTTAATTTTAACACATAGTTTTATTTCGCAATTATCAAGCCTAAATCGGAAAAGTTTTAAACCGCCTATTCACCCCCTCCCCTCTAGGCGACATCATTGTCCTTTCAGATGGGCGCCTTGGTGCGGAGAATTGGGCTCTTCCAAAATGCAAACTATTCTCGTGGCTAATCATCCAAAACCGAGTGTAGACGGTGGACCGCCTTGAGTTTAGAGGTTGGCCTAATAGTCGGCTTTGCCCCCTTTGCCCCCGTGAGGACGAGACGGCTCTGCACCTTCTTTTCATTTGTCGTTTCTCCATTCGCATTTGGAAAATGATCAAGAATTGATTCAGTACTGGGGACTTCAATCCCCTCAGAGTGGTCTGCCTTCAAGGACGTCAAATCTTGGTGGGAACCTCTATCCATCGCTCAAGAGAGAAGGAAGAAGGCCATTCCGTGGATTTATACCGAACACAATGCGTGTTTTCAACCACACTAGCACCCTCCCAACAATCATCTTCTCTCGAATCAAGTTAGAGGCGAAAAATTGGGTTCTCACGGGTACGAGCAGTTGGGTCATTTAGTGCCGGGAGAGTAGGCTTTATTTTAGGGCGGTGGTATGTAACACTACTACCTTGTTCCAAACTCTTTCTTGATTAATAAATTAAGCCAATTGGTTTGCCTTTCTTTCAAAAATAAATGAACTACTCTACCTGTGGGGACTTCAGTACCATATATACAATCATCAAAGTCTTAAAAGGGTTATTGCTATATAAACGGGTTATTACTATAGTTTGGGTCTTCTTTAAAATTCTAGCTAGCCCTTGCATAAAAGTCGCATTTTGCCCCGGGTGTTCGGGTAGCTGAACTGTTCGTTACGTGAAGCTCAACAGGAAAAGGTAACCAACTTACGATAACAACACCATCCAATCTTACTCGAGCGCTTACATAAGCCGCCGCCCCTCGATCGAGCACGCGAGTCGACCGATCGCCGTCACGACGATGCCGTAGCGCGAGGGCCGAGGAGCACCTCCAAGTGTTCGCGTCGACGACGACGATGGCACTGTGTCGTGCCGTGCTGGCTGCTGCATCGGTCTGTGTCAGTCACGGGGAGTTCACCCGTCAAGTCCAACCGAAGAGATCGCCGTCCCGGAATACGGAAACCCATGGTAAGGTGCCGGCCGGCAGGAGCTTTCCAAGCCACGAGCACAGGTGCGGCGAGAAAGCAGACGACGTTCAAGTAGTAAGTTGCTTAAAGGTAACGGAGAGTTAAATTCGTACTAGATGCCATTGCCATTCTATCGGTTCGACAATTGGACACGACAAGCGTGCGTCGTGGATGCATTTCCTGGGTTGCGTAGGGGATCGCCCCAAAAGAGGATACTACTGGGTTAGTTCAGATAGATACTGCTTCTCTAGATAGCTTGGAAAATGTACAGAGTTCGGTGGATTTTGTACAATCACAGTCGGCGGCAACTTTGCTACTTACTCCGTTCCGTAATAGTTGTGTGTGATTTAGTTTGTACTAAACAGTGACAACTAATATGTACAGTGTTCAGCGAATTTTCCTGTAGACCTACAGTGACAGTAGGCGGCACCTTTGCTAAATGCCGCAGTTTTGAACCATGATATCGGATAAAATATTTGTACATATGATACCAGTTTTATATTACTACTTTCATGGTGGATAATAACACACACATACATATATATATATATATAGTTTAAATGCTTTCTACTCCCGGGTGTAACTACACCCACGTCCCATATACCACCTTACGGAAGTATTTGTCATATTTTATTGGTTTGAGTATGTTCATATGCTATATCTAAGATACCCCAAAACAAGTTTCATAAAAAAGTTGCAACTGTCCTAATATTTTACACTATATACTCGAAATATCGATATATGTGCATATAAAAGAGAAGTATGTAGAAATTTTCTATATACTACCAAAAAAGAAGTATCTATAGTACTAAAGTAGCATTATATACTCCATACTACATGTTACATAACTCCCGGTATGATAGATACTCCATACATGTGTGAAACACACATGGGTGTAGTTACACCCGGGAGTAGTATGAATATATGGTATCATATACTAGTGTATATATTATGTTGTACTCCCTCCGTTCTACAATATAAAATGTTTAGTGTTACACATGTTGTCTACATTCATATTAAAAAGAATGGACATATACATTAAAATGTGTCTAGATACATGTGTACACATATGAATGTGGAAAATGTTTAAAACATCTTATATTATGGAACAGAGAGTATACTCATAGTGAACTCCTACGAACATCAAGTTGCATATTTGTCTAACAATATAAGCATGAGGTAGGTTTATGTAAATACCAAAGTGTATATACCATCTTGATCAGATCGCTATTAGTGTGGAATGAGAATTTTAACTAGAATGAGTTATGATCAGTTCAGTAAATAATTAGAGGGGAGAAATCATTTGCTTGCACAAATCGACTTCAATCATTTGACCACTCTTGACATTCACTTGGTTTACACTTTCGGTTCCAACCTCTCTTGCTCACAACGTGCCGGGCTTCGCTTGTCAAGGAAATCCAAGCTGTCGGGTCGCCTCAAGATTTGTCTTCGTGTTACTGTACAGACACGAACAGAGGGATATGGAACCTAGCTTTTCAATCGGTTTCCTCCCACTTCCTTTAGCCGTTCATCATTCTGCAGGCTTGATGATGATGCATATGCTCTGGCAATTGCAAAGAGCTAAACCACTGTTTTCCAGGATGACCCACCTTGATTTGATACCACAAGTGCCAATATTTTACTTCTAGCCTTTTTGTTTCGCAGGAATATGACACATTACTGAAATAAAAATAGGGGGATCAGGCACAAGATTGATACAGAGGAAGGTCTGCTTTTAAACTTTTACATCTAACTTTTTTTGTCTGCAGGAATACGGCATATTTTACTCAAATTATAAGAACAACCAAGTACTGCTTCATAGAAAAAGGGGAGTCATGCACAAGATTGATGCAGCACTAGCAATAGCATTGCCGCAACTTCCTTTCCTCAGCATGTACTTAGAGGAAGCTATGCTTTATAACTTTCCCAAGACTGAGGGGCACTAATTGCAAAGTCTAGGAAAAAATAAGCAAGATACTTTATTCCTTTATAACGCAATGAGATGGCATGGTCCGTACTTCCTTACTGAATTAGGATATGCTGAACTTATTACTACAATATTGCCCTTCCTCAACAGCTGAGCTAATACGGTAGGCAATGCACTAGTTCAGCAAGCGTAAATTAGCTAGCTCCGATGATATGGGTATAACACATTTGAGCTACGAGCAAAGAATGAGAATACAGTAGGACTCATTGTTGTCACCATGATCGCAGGCTACGCTCCGGACGACACATAAGCAGAAGCATATTTTCAGAGCATATATATCCCGAGCCCTCGACAGCTACGCCCTTCTCCAAAAGACCCAGCTTTCCGCTACCACTTGGGTATATATCCCCGTAGCTGCAGGTAGGATGGAGCATCAGGACACTGATCATACATACAGATCATCGATGCGACGGTACATGACAGGCACTCGACGACGGCTTAATTAGATGCTGAAAGAACTGCACCACCCAGCTGCAGTGCTAGTGCTGCGCTGCTCTCGTCGATCAAAGGGCATCGGAACCTGATGCCTTTTCCATGTCGACCGGCCAGGCAAAGGGAGCTCCATCATCGATCTATCGGGCGATGAGTGCACGCACGTACAGGGAACTAACTCTGGCTGGCTGGTGGATCAGTGCCGTGCAATGTAGCTAAGGCTAAGCTAGCTAGTGGGATCTATATTCATGCGGATCGATGGTCCATCGCTGCGATCGATCTCCTGGCTACAAACGACGTACGGATCCAATGATAGTGGGAGCTTTTCCTAATTTCTGCAGGATGCCTGTAAAAGTCATGTGTTAATTCCAACCTTTCAACTGGTGATGAACTGAAGAACGGCTGGATGATTGTGTACATAGTGCAGCTCATGCTGTAATCGAGGAAAAGGCTACGGGATAGCTATCTAGAAATAGCTCCATCTGATTAAGTAATCCTTCCTGTGATTCTGCTTGGTATAATCAGTCACTAAGGCTTCTTTAAAATCTTTATGGTAGTCCCATGAGAAAGGCTACATTTGTAGACAGATTCTCATATTTATGAGAAAGACTTACGATCAGGAATGCTGGAATAATTAAGGTGGCGGTAAGTTTCACAGAAAAGTTGCACCAATCAGGGAAGAGCGTCTTTACATACTTTATCATATTCGTGCTAGGGCATTATATTGGTCGACAGGTAGTGTTATATTCCTGCTCTTTTTCATTTGTACTCCATATCCTACAAACCGAACTTTATACCCGTAGCAGTACTGTCATATGGTGCTGGTTTAATTCTCGTCAGCTCATTTCTGCAGATGTTGCACAAAATGAAAGGAGCTTTTGTAATCGCTTTGGAGTTGTCCTTCTCGTGTATGATGTCATTACCTTTATAAACCGCTCTTAAGGGAACCAACAAGCACTTCCCTACAAGATGGAGAAGTACACATGATTGGACAAATATAGCACTTGAGTTCTTTCTCTTGTATTCGTTTGGTCCTATGCATGTGCAAAAGTAACAAATATTGTTACAACCAAGATTTGTATAGACTTAGTAATCACTATTTAAAATCGCATAACCAAGAAAAAATATACAGACTATTTGCACGCCTAAATAAATATATGCACTCTAGAATATTTCATAAGTACGTATCTATGAATAAAACGGTGAGGGCTTGAGTTTGACGCAAACCATGATATTCCTACCATCTAATCTAGTTACTCAAAAACTAAGTTGGATACATACAATTTTGTCTTAACCACGTATTTAAGCGCTTAATGTTTCATAAAAACAACTAATGTTCTTAATTTCTAAAGAAATATGACATACTTTACTCATGTAGATGTTTGTGCCTTGTGTGTACACTTTTTTCATAGAAAAAAAATAGAAATTCTGAGGCCGCCATAAAAAATGAAACTTTACAAAAAAAAAGTCTTTTTAGATTACAGTTTTTTGGATTTTGAATGCAAAGCATATGTATTTCTTCGTTAATTTTAGCACTTACACAGTAGACACGAACATGTATGTTGTAAAAAAATAAGGTTGTTGTGAAACGAAAATTACATTTGTTGTGATTTTACTGTACACTTTGGGAGACAAACCTATAAACCTTCTATAGTTACTCTATAACCTTATTTTCATATTAAAAGGGATTGTAAACGATGTGTGTGAAGCTTTGTCATGACTAGATGATGATGGTCATATTTGTATGTTCATATAATTTGCTTAAGAAATGATATGGACGCTTTTCTTGAAAATCACAAGTAGTGTTTTGAATCTAGCTGAATCTTATTTAGGGAGACATAGTTTACACACTCGATAAAACTTGTTGCACATGTACATCTTCTGGTAGATGCAATTCCTTGATTCAAGCTCTTCAACTGCTGGGAAAGACTTCAAGCACCAATATCCATCTCTTTACTCTTAGCTAGCTTGAGATAGTCGTGCTCTTCCTGTTTCTGGATGTCGTTTTTCTTTGGACTATGTGCTGCTACTGTAAGCTAGGAATCCCAACATTTTCCGTCATGTACTCTAGCCGGTCGAGCTTTATTAATCTAAAACTGGACTCTTTTAGCCTTCTGTCATAAAAAGAATGAACAAGAGCATCAAACAAACAAGATTTGAACGAACACTATAGGCAAAAAAATATCCCGCAAATCTAATTGTTTAGTACTTAAGAAAATCTTCATTTTTCTACTTTTATGTTGTCATTTTCATCTCATTATACTTCGATTTTTTGTTTATTAATATTGTATGTAGTAAAAAAAATATTATGATTGCACCGTAACCATGTTTGTTTATTATTATGAACATGTGGGCACTAACTTGTAGTAAATCCGGCCCACGGCTCAAAGGTTGCAGGTTTCGTGTTTTTACAAAGGAAAACAAAGGAGGGGTAAAGATTAGTTGAATCTAACTTATCAAGTAATTATAAGAGGTTGCACTTGATTTCGCAACTGTTGAGGTGCGATGTAAATTGGACTTGTGTGTATTTATTACTGCACTGTTGATTTTTAATTGAAAATAAGTAGAATATACGATTATACTTCCTCAATGTTAGCTTATTGACATTTAGGTTTCAAACCTGTTTACTATGGCAATAAGAAAATCGGACGCCTTTTTTCTTTTATGGTACATCTGGATGCTTGGTTTTGAGCAGACATGGCATGATAAGATTACTTAGGACAATAAAGTATTTGTGCTACTCTACAAAAATTAAATATAATGATATGAAGCTACGAAAAGATGAATAACTTCGTGTCTTGAAGGTATGAGAGGCTACTTCGCTACTTTTTTCAGAGGTTCAACCATGGTTGATGTTTGTCGTCGTACAAACATGGTGTACGATTTTGATGATCCGCTTGACCATGCTCTTAATGACATTGTCCTTATTTAAAATTGTTGTTCGTGAATCACCAAAGTATTTGTGGATAAGAATATATCTCCCAAAATCAATGTCAAATTTTGAAGTAACATAACAACTTAAATATATAAATAACCAAATACATCTCTGTAATATAGAACATCCTAATCTTTTTCACAATTTTGTATTTCTAGCGTCTTTCCACAAAATTTTCACTGGTTAACTAACTAATTGTTAAATCCTTAGTTAGACCATAGTAATTGTTGGATATCCCTGACAAAGTGATGTTGAAATAGATCTCATTGTTTACACTTCACGATATAACTAGTTGTTGTTCAGTAATAACCTAAAGTTGAAATAATTTAATTTTATAAATTAATAGAGGCCATATTATTAATTATAAATATAGATAATTCTGAATATAACACAAATATTATTTCATAAATTAGCATACACTAGCACACGAGTTCTTTTTCTTATCTTCATTTGGTGTTATGCATGTGCAATTTTTTTAACAAATATTTGTTACAACCAGGAATTTATAGACTTAGTGGTCACTATTTAAAATATCATAAGCCAAAATATCTATACATTTACACGCCTAAATAAATATATGCGCTCTAGAATATTTCATAATTATCTATGTCTATAAAAGTGAGAGTTTGAGTTCGACATAAGCCATGCTATCCACATATCTATACCATCTAATCTAGTTACTCAAACACTAAGTTGAGTATATAAAACTTAGTATTAGTTACACAATTAATCACTTAATTCTGCCATAAAACAACTAATGCTCTTGAAATTCTTTACTTATCCTTTACATATAAATAAACATGTGTGCCTTACGTGCACATATAATTTGGCATATAATTATTCATAGGAAAAATGAAAGTTTTGTGGCCACTATGAAAAATGGGATTTTTAAAATAGAGTAAGCGTTTTAAAGGCAAAGCATATGTATTGCTTTGTGAATTTTAGCACGTACGTAAACGTTTTCTCTCCATATAATATGCTTATGAAATTAGGTGAATGTTTAACAATCACAAGTAGCGTTTTGAATCTAGTTGATCTTATTTGCCCTACTAACAGAATTTAGTGCTCATTTGCAAATTATATATGGCCCAAAGAAATTACCATATAATCCCTTAGATGCATCCAATTATTTTAGAAAATACACTTAATTCTTTACCCCTGAACTAGAACCGTTTTCCCAATGTGTGTGTTCTAGCGAAATCTTCAAAATTAAATCGTATGTTGACATATTTTCATTGCCTTTTTTTGCAGCATGGTTCTCAAGTAGTTATAAATGAGTTAACACATTGCGAGTGATGAATTATCATGTTTTCAGACACTTAGTTACGAGGTCGCTTTGACACCTCTAGCATCTGGATTATAATACTTGGATGGTTTGATGCAACTTTTAATTCCTCATAACTCCTAACACTTCATTACTTGTTCTCTCGATTTGCATAACAATGCAATATATAATACAAAAATAGGTTTACTGCTACTGTAATGAATGTCTGACATATTAAAATTAATATGATACTGAACATAATAAGATAGGATCAATATATCTCTCGTTTCTTCGTCACTACACTTGTGACCTTAATTACCTATATGGCATTTTTCATATGTGTTGGGGGGATCATAACCCGGTAGGCCCACCGACATAGAAGACCAGCCGGCCTGGCAGGAAGCCTGGGCCGGATCAAGCATAAAGGAGATGGGCCGGGTTCCGCGTAAGCCGGCGTGCGACGTGTGACTTGGCAAGCAAGTAAGGAAGGCTCTAGAAGACCCGGAGGCAATATGCATCACGGGGTCCAAGACTTGGAGGATACGAAAGACAAGACGAGTTAGAGTAGAACTCCAGTAGTCTTACCATGTAAACCAGGAGACCCGGATGTCTATATAAGCGGGCTCCTAGGTCATAGAGAGAGAGGCTAAGCTACAACAGAGAGGCCGCAATAAGCCATAGGCCAAGTAAGATAGACAAGGTAGAGAGAGCTCCCACGCCCGGGTTCATCTAAACCCGGCGATCGCCATGAGCGCACCATGTAACATATTATCATATCAGTGACTTATAGCAAGACGTAGGGATCCTCCACCGTGGGGACCCGAACTTGGGTAAAAAACATCTTCTCCCCGTAGTGCTAGACCATCTCCTGAGCGCCAGAATCGCCTTGCCCCTCATCTTCAAGTTACCTCCGGGTAACATCTGCCGTGACAATCCCACGACAGTTGGCGCCCACCGTGGGGCCTGCGGCCAAGTTTGTGCTCATCAAAGGAGAAGCGCTGCGAGGATGGAGAGAAATCGTCGTCGACAAGATCATCAACAATCAGCAAAGAGCAAAAAGATCGCATCATTCAGATTCTGGCTGGGAGGCGGAAACAAATTAAGAGCCGGCCATAGAGGAGCCGGCCGAGCAAGAAGTAAAGAGCCACCAAAAGAGACAACAGTGGAAGAACAGACCATGGGGAAGTCAAGCCCGGATGATCTGTACGAGAGGAGCCGACGAATCGATTCGGCAGGAAAATAATCGCCGAGCGATGTATTGGATCCGTCGGGATTTGGAAAGTAGCAAATAATTAAAGAAGCAGCTAGCGTCGGGTATTGAGCCTAGCAAAGGCCGGCCATCGTTTCAATCAGAGCAAAGCAATAGACTACGCGCGTGTTCGTCAGCTGCCAGGCAAACCGTGGAGCAAAAAGCTGGTCATCAGGGAAGAGTGCATGTGCGAGATACCGAAGGAAAAAAGAAAGCCGGATGGAAAAAGGATTCATACCCGGATCGAAAAATAAAAAATAAAAAATAGAGCAAACCGGATGGTAGCAATTTTCACGTGGACCAAACAATCCATGCACACCTCGGTTTCCTAATCCAGGACGTGTGTGGCAAATCAAAGCTGGTACACAAAGAGCCAATCAATACACGATGTGCAGGTTACGTACAAAGAAGAAGAAAGAAATAAAAGAGCGATTCGGAGGGATGCCCTGGAGTACAGCCGTGTGCGTCTGCGCATCCTTTGGAAGAAAAGAATACAGTCAATGGTCAGTTAATGCCAAGGGAAAGTCCCGTACGGAAAAGGAAGAAGTGCAAATCAATTGGTACTACCGATCCGTGTGCTGGCCGGATTCCCAGGCTGACAAGGAAAAAAGAAAGAAAGGAAATAGAAGCCGGATGCTAGTTCGACAGAGTTCATCGGCCAGTTTACAAGCGACTATCATCAGCGACAAGTTTGTGGTTTTTTCAATCGATGTCCGCCGTCGTCATCATTACGGATAGGTGTGCAAGAAAGGCCAACAGAAAATTACCGGCTCAGAAGCTCATCAATCAAAACGGATCATGGCTACACACGAGACATGGAGCAATACAAGCCGGCCTCAAGCAACAACGATCAAATGACCCGGCTGCCGGCCGGCTTCGAGCGCGCCTGCCGCCGGGTTTCACCACGTCGCCAACGACATTCAGTTCAGACAGCTAAGTCATGTTTATGGTTAAAGTTTTATCATTCAGTCAGAAGTCGACACCTTTTTACCGATTGCTGTATTGAAGACATGGATCCTACCGCTTAAAAGACGCGTGTGATGATGTTCGGGTTACAAACATCGAACCCCACACGTGAAACATATTTGAGGACGATCCGTGAAACATCCCTCAGCCTTTACATTGCTCAGCGAGACCTCAGTGGATTTATCAAAGTCGGGCTATAGAATTCCTGCAAATGGATTTTTTAAAGTCGGGCTATCGAATTCCCGCTAATAGATTTTTCAAAGTCGGGCTAGCGAATTCCCGCAGATGGATTTTTAAAAGTCGGGCTATCGAATTCCCGCAAAGGAATTTATCAAAGTCAAGTCATCTAATACTCGCATTGGATTTCTTAATAAAAAGATCGCTATTAAAGCGCCATCATCGTGCTCCGGCTCTACCGCCGTCGCCAATCGCCGAATTTCGGCTTATGCATTATCAGCACCAGGAGTGCTTCACAGCCAAATATTAGCTTCGCCCAAGAGTGTTACGCAACTTCGGTTAGCGTGCCCGAGAGTGCTTCGCAATATGGCAAATTTGAGGTCTTGGGGGCTGATCGCTTGAATAGCGCAGTTACAAACTCAAGACCCGGCAAAAAAGCCACATTGGTCATGGGGGCTGATTACTTAAAAGAAAGGTACAGCTACAATCTCATGATCCGGCAAGTATCAGAGCCACCGTATTCTTGGTTTCCTAGCTTAAGCTCGATGTGACTCGCGCTTATATGGCCTGATTGCTCACCTGTAAATTCAATCAGCCTGAAACCCATTGGGACTTGTCTGACCATGTTTTTATCAGTGAAGAGGCGACAGGAAAAATCCATGTGAAAGCCGGCTTATAGTTCAAGGAAACCAAAAGGGTCATCTAAACCAAAGGATTTGCAGAACGACAGATAACGTTCACTAAAAAAGCAAATCCTCAGGGTGTACGTACACCATCAGAGTATGAAACTTAGAGAGCTCCGAGTAGCTGCAGGCAGCAGACCCGGCGCTTGGGGGCTACTCATCAGAAAAGTCAGTTATGCTCAAATTGCTATAAGTCCCAGGTTGCCGCGGGCTAGAACCCGGCACTTGGGGGCTACCCAGTTTGAAGTTATCAGTTCTCAAGGAAGACCCGGAACACTGCAAGCAGTAGATCCGGTTCTTGGGGGCTACTCAGTTCAACAAATACAAAGTCCTACAAGAAGACCCGGAACGCAGCAAGCTGCAGATCCGGCTCTTGGGGGCTAGAGTCGGAAAGTAATATTCCCCGAGGTGAAGCATCAAAATCAAATCCAGGACATAAAAATCTGGAGCATCCTTCAGCATAGCCTTCGTATGAGCAGGCTTAATCAAGTCCGGGTCAGATGAACCCGGGTTGAGGAAAAAAGATTATATGAGCTTGGATGCCAAGAAGAGTCGGCCCATTGATCTAACAGTGTAATCCGGACTTTTAGTCCAAAGTATTTCTTTTTTCAGGAAATTAACCAGGATGATTGAGCCGTCGGCTCCATCCGGAACATGATGATCAAGATCAAGGTCACGAAGGAGAGCAAACCAAGCTCATATCCAAAGTCCTAGAGATGAAAGTCGCAAAGCGATGGCCGGGTTATGAACAGGACGCCAGCAAAAAGCCGGCCAAACTGATACCCGAGATGGCCGGGTTATGATTGTTATAGTTTTTTCAGATGATAACCCGGACAAAAGAAGTGACGGCTTCCCCAAGACCATGCCCAAGAGTGCAAGGTGAAGCAAGCCAATTCTGATGTCCAAGTTATCCTGGGGGCTACTGTTGGGGGGATCATAACCCGGTAGGCCCACCGACATAGAAGACTAGCCGGCCTGGCAGGAAGCCTGGGCCGGATCAAGCATAAAGGAGATGGGCCGGGTTCCGCGTAAGCCGGCGTGCGACGTGTGACTTGGCAAGCAAGTAAGGAAGGCTCTAGAAGACCCGGAGGCAATATGCATCACGGGGTCCAAGACTTGGAGGATACGAAAGACAAGACGAGTTAGAGTAGAACTCCAGTAGTCTTACCATGTAAACCAGGAGACCCGGATGTCTATATAAGCGGGCTCCTAGGTCATAGAGAGAGAGGCTAAGCTACAACAGAGAGGCCGCAATAAGCCATAGGCCAAGTAAGATAGACAAGGTAGAGAGAGCTCCCAAGAGAGAGCTCCCACGCCCGGGTTCATCTAAACCCGGCGATCGCCATGAGCGCACCATGTAACATATTATCATATCAGTGACTTATAGCAAGACGTAGGGATCCTCCACCGTGGGGACCCGAACTTGGGTAAAAAACATCTTCTCCCTGTAGTGCTAGACCATCTCCTGAGCGCCAGAATCGCCTTGCCCCTCATCTTCAAGTTACCTCCGGGTAACATCTGCCGTGACAATCCCACGACAATATGGTAGTGCACAAATTTTTATGAAACAATCCAAGAGGTCACATTTTATACTAGGAGAAACAGTTTATATTCTGTTGGATTTTTTTTTACTTTTCACGGCTTTTAAACATGTGGTTGATTTGAATCAACAGGTGGTGGTGTATAGATTAAAAATCCACAAACCGATAACTAAATAAATAAGAGGATGCGTACAAATTACCGTAAACGAAAATTTCCACGAGATCATATTAATTTGTTGACGACTCTTTGATAAATCTGATACCAATTATTTTGCAAATCAGGATGTTCTGAGTTTCTAGTATTTTTTGCCAAATTTGGCCGTTTTAGCAAACTAATGACATATCTGGCCGCTCTCAGAAACTATTTTCAAATTTGGCCTCTCAGGTCGGCCCCAATTTCTATGGAGCCGACATTGTACACATCGGCGCCATGTTATCAAAGCGCCGAAGTTTGGTAAAGAATCCTACATGGCAGGGTCGGCGCCATGCGTCTTGGCGCCGAAGTACACAATCTCTTGGAATATTTTCTTCCCCCATTCGTTGGGTGCAGTCAATTTAATATGCATGCATGCATGAACCAATTGACTGCAAATTCTTTGACCGGAAGGCAAAAATAGGATAGCTCACACGGGAGCCCATTGCATGCAATCACTGATTGGCTAATTACTACTCCCGTCTAGAAGTCTAGTAGAGCTGTAGAAGAGAGAAAAGGAAAAAACTGAGACAGCCATAGGTGCATGTAAATTCCCAACAAAACATGGGAAATAAATGCGGGCTGATTTTCGGTTACTCCCGTCCTAATTAATCCATCAATTAGTGTTTTCTAATATCTTGCTATTCAGTGGAGTTGGGCCTAATTAATCCATATTCTCGTTCCAAAATATGTCTTCGTCTCAGAGACATAAGATTGGTGATAATAGTGTAGAATTATAAAATTGGTGATGATGATGTATTATTGAAGTCTTGATCGATGGCAGCGGAGACGAATCGGTGATGGAGACCGTACATGCGAGAGAAGTCGGCTGCATCGCGTCAAGTCGTCCCTTGAACGACGCTCTGGTCTTACTGTACGGTTGGTGAAGACGAGACGATCGTTGCAGAGGAGTTAGCGCCAGTGAGACGGTCGTAGCAGCCTGCCTAGGCAGATGCAGCCGGCCTGGAGGAGCCGGTCGATGCGGGAGTCGGCAAGGACGTGTCATCCGCGAAGACTGGCGTCGAGAAGCCGGCCGGTGCAGAGTTGATGCCATTGTCGAAATAGAAACGTGCGGAGATGATAAGTATGACGGGCTACACAAACCGACCTTCGATTAAAAAACAAAAATTAACGTTGATAAAAAACATTTGAGAGAAAGAAAAATTAGATATAAACTGGAAAAAAAACTCTAGGTCGATCAATCGGACTAAGAGCATCTCTAGCAGACACTGCAAAAACTGAACCTGCAAACATGATATACAGTTCGAGGAAATCGTGTTTGCAGGCCGAGAGGAGTGGCGTGCAGATCAGACACGGCAAATTGGAACTGTATATTTAAAATTCAGGCACTGAAAAGTTCGCGGAAGATTACATACAGAGCTGCTCGCCCGAATACTCACCGGAGCTCGCTCGATCATTCAAAATCTAACTACACTACGCGGCTCTAAGCCTAACGGAGCAAAATGAGCTCACCGGAGCTCGCAGGGTGCGGCCGCGCCGTCGCCGGAGTGCTTCACTCCTCGTCGGAGGAGTCGTCGTCGATGACGACGGCCTTCCCCTTCCCCTTGCTCGTGCTGGCGCTGGCCTCCTGCTCGCGGTGGAGGCGGTCCTGCTCGAGCAGGAGCTGGTCGATGTCGACCTTGCGGCGGCGGCGCTTGGCGTCCGCTTGGAGCTACGGTTTGCAAATCCTTAAAATAAGATAGCAGATGGATTACAAATCTTATACTACAAAATATACAGATACACCGAATATATCTCTTTCAAATAGACTTATCGGTTAGGGTGGGGGTGCTCGCCCTCGGGAAGGAATCTGACTTGAAAGATGCTTTTTTATTTGTACATTATTTATTTAGATACTCAACTTTAAAAATGTTAGAATCAGTTCTAATATAAAATGTTGGTGTAATCGAAGCAAATCACCCATGTTCCAATAAAGTCATGTATGAATAGGCAAGCAAGCATGCGAGAACTTGCCTGTGGCAAGATGGTTAGGAGGGTGGTTGTACCCCTAACCCACCGGAGTTCAAATCCCAGATTTGACGCTGGTGTTTCTCATTTAGACGGAATATTCTTCAGTGGGAGCCGACGTTCCCGTCGACAGTGAGGCGCACGTGGTGACTTCGTCAATCTTAAGACCTGATCCGCCGGCTCAGTCTCTCGGAGGTGCTCATAGGGGTAGGGTGTGCGTGCGTGCGTTCATAGGGGTGAGTGTGTGCGCGTGTATGTGAGCGCTTACCTTGTACTGTGTTTCTCAAAAAAAAAAAAGAATAGGCAAGCATGCACATTAAATTGATGGACCAATGAACGGAGGAAAAATCAACCTGCGTTGAACTCACGAATTTGCACTCAATAGCTAGGTTAGGTCATGCATGCATGCATGCTTACATATTAAATGATTGCACCCAACGTGGAGAATGGAAGAAAAAAGAGGTTTGATACTTCGGCGCCAAGACGCATGGCGCCGACACAGCCACGTAGGATTTTTGTGGGTCTCAGTACCAAACTTCGGCGCTACGATGACATGGCGCCGACGTGTACAATGTCGGCTCCACCGGGATTGGCGCCGACCTAAGGGGACAGATTTGAAAATAGTTTCTAAGAACGGCCAGATACGTCTTTAGTTTCCTAAAACAGACAGATTTGACAAAAAATACGAGTTTCTACTGCTGATAACTCCAAGGGATGAAAATTATTTAAAGACACTGATTGTTGTACAGAGGAAAGACGATCTTTATAGGGTTACGAAATCAAAGGGATCTAGCTAAAGGGGCTAAAGAACGATGTGTAATGTGTTGACGATATATCTAACACTACAAGTTTTAGAGTGGTTGGTATTTTTAATAACCGTTAATCCATCAGATCTAACGATTTTACAGTAGACGGTACCAAATTGACGGTACTGAACGGTTCCACGGTACCGAAATTTGTGTGGGACCGGTACCAAAATTACGTGGGGTCAGTATCAAAATTATGTGGGACCGATAGAGCAATTACCTAATTACAAGCAGATCAGATATTGTCGTTTGTTACCATGTATATAGTGATAAGGTTTTCGCTACCGTCGAGCAACAGAATTGATGCGGAGATCCCATTTTAGCGGGAAGGAAGGTTGAGGTATTCGATAGGCAAGTAATTATTGCGGGATTCACGTTATGTATTTCCTACCGTCACGTTATGATATTTTGCCTGGGTTTCCTTCTCTATCACGTCTTGTGGTAGAAGTTGTACGCCACCTCTATTCTTGTATGAGTGGGACTCGTGACATACCAGATTTTTGTATGAGTGGGACGACAGTATCACCCTTGAGAGGACAGTGTGACGCTAGATCATCGGAAAACGACAGTATCACCCTAAATTGTCCGGAGAGGACAGTGTAGCCCTAGATCATCGGAAAACCACAGTGTCGTTTTCGTCCTAGAGCATCGGAAAACGACAGTGTCGGGCTGTCGGCCTAGATCATCGGAAAATTATAGTGTCACCCATGATTGTCCGGAAAACAATAGTGCCACCCTTGATTGTCCGAAAAACAATAGTGTCGCCCTAGATCATCGGAAAATTACAGTGTCGTGCTAGATCATCGGAAAACGACAGTGTCGTCCTAGATCATCGGAAAACGACAGTGGCACCATAGATCATCGGAAGACGACAACGTCACCTGATGACCCACAAGTATAGGGGATCGCAACAGTCTTCGAGGGAAGTAAAACCCAAATTTATTGATTCGACACAAGGGGAGCCAAAGAATATTTATAAGCCTTAACAGCGGAGTTGTCAATTCAGCTGCACCTGTGAATAGACTTGCTCGAGAAAGATTATCAGTAGCAACAGTTTTATAGCAATGACAGTAGTGATATAACAGCAGCAGTAGAATAAAAACAGCAGTGATGATTATAGTAGACAGCATGATTAAAATACTGTAGGCAAAGGGACGGATGAACGGGCGTTGCATGGATGAGATACTTCATATAATAATCAAGTCATGGGCATTTGCAGATAAATAAGATAAAGCATCCAAGTATTTATTAACCATAGGTATATGTTCCTATTTAGTTGTGCGTGCTCGCAATGAGAAACTTGCACATCATCTTTTGTCCTACCAGCCCGTTTGCAGCAGGGCCTCAAGGGAAACTACTGGTAATTAAGGTACTCCTTTTAATAAAATACTGGAGCAAAGCATTAACACTCCGTGAACACATGTGATCCTCAAATCACAGCCATTCCCCTCGGCTGTCCCAATTATTGTCACTTTGGGACCTCGGGTTCCGGACAGTAATATGTGTATACAACTCATAGATATGATCTTAAAACAATAATTATCTTCATGATACAATAACATGTTCAGATCTGAAATCATGCCACTCGGGCCCTAGTGTCAAGCATTAAGCATAACAAGTTGCAACAATGACATAAAACACCGATAACGGATACTAGGCATCATGCCCTAATGATATTACAGATATTACATGAACCATCTCATTCAATCCCTACCATCCCCTCAAGCCTACAGCGGTGGATTACTCACACATGGATGGGGGAAACATGGATGGTTGATGGAGAAGTGGTGGCGATGACGATGGCGATGATCTCCTTCGATTCCCCGTCCCGACGGAGTGCCGGAACAGGAACTTCTGGTCCCCGAATTGAGTTTCGAGGTGGCGGCGGCGCTCCGATTGGTTACTTGAGAAAAACTCTTCGTGATATCGATTTTTAGGTCAGGAGGGGCTAAGTAGTCGAGAGGGGGGCGCGAGACGGCGCCTGGGGCCACCACACCTGGTGCTCGCGCGGCCAGGGGCCTGCCGCGCCACCAGGTGGTGTGGGCCCCACGTGGCCCGTCTCCGTCTCGTCTTCTGCCTCCGTGACTTTCCTGGGAAAATAGGGACTTCTACGATTTTTCTGATATTTTTCCTAAAAGTTGATTTCCTGCACAAAAATGAGACACCAGGTCAATTCTGCTGAAAACAGCGTTAGTCCGTGTTAGTTGCATTCAAAACACACAAATTAGAGGTAAAACAATAACAAAAGTGTTCGGGAAAGTAGATACATTTTGTACGTATCAACTCCCCCAAGTTTAGCTTATTGCTTGTCCTCAAGCAATTCAGTTAACAACTGAGTGCGATAAAAGAACTTTCACGAACACATTTGTTCATACGATGGAAATATTCTCATTGTGAGGACAAATGCTTATACTATTCATAATAAGATATATGCAGACGGTGTCACCTAATAACCATGTAAACTATGAAGAGATGCCAATCATACTAATAATAGACAACATGAAACATTTCAATTCACAAGATTGCAAAACTCATAATAAAGTATGATAAGGTGGTATCTCGCTTGCCCGAATGTGTACAGCAAAACATAAATCCCCAGGCACCTCTGAGTTTCAAGAAAAGACTAGAAATAAAGATATCAAAGATAAGAGCATCAAAATTATACCGCAGTTAACAGTATTCTGGGACAAGCACATTACACTAAGAATGACAACTATGCTCTCAAGAAGGTGATCAAAAAATGATGGTGACTCAACAATAAAGTAAAAGATATGCCCTTCATCGAGGGAAGCAGGGATTTAACATGTGCTAGAGCTTTTCATTATTTCGAAAACAGAGGTAAAATTGTTTTTGAGTGGTGGTTGTTCCGTCAACGAATGGCAATAGAGTTCTTGTTATCTTCCATATTAAGCAAGTTGAGAGCGGTTTCGAATTATTTAAAACAAGCATTTATAATATGAATCCTTAAATTCATTTATTTTGATAACTTGACACTCCTCCCAACATTTGCTTTCACAAACCATGGCTAACCGAATCCTGGGGTGCCCACCAATCAATCTCAAACCATGCAGGAGTGTCTATTTTATTTTCTCAAATATTTTTGATATTATAGTGGTCTAACCAGCCCTTCGCAAAATTAATGACGAGCAGAGGAAGCATACAAGTCGGTTACTTAATTAGTATGTAAGATAACAAGTCCAACTACTACTTCCTCATGAGCTCGAAACAGTGGCACAAATTAAGAAGTGTTTTGAAGGTTTTAAAGTTAGCATATGCAAATTTAGTTGAATGGTTTGAAATGCCATACATAGGTGTTTATGGTGGACTCTTTTGGGATAACTTGGTTTTCAGGAATTTGGAAGCACAAGCATTTGCAGCTTAGTACAAGTGGAGGCTAGCAATAGACATAGGAGCGACAATTCAAGAGAGCAATAGCTGTCATAATCATGCGACAAAATAAAATTAACGGAGGCATAAAAATGATACTAGAACTCTGAGGCAAAATAGATCATCGAGCCTTAATTGACTTTTTGTTTTCAGTCATAACATGTGTCTAAGTATGTGCCAAGTCGATTCAAATGAATTATTCAGAGTAGGATACCACAATGTCATATTCTACTATGAACAGAACAATGCAAGCAAATATCCACGAAGCATGTTATCTACCATTAATAAATTGGGACTGATTATAATAGAACATGAACTACTAAGCATCCACCAATATACATATACCGTATGCGAACCATCTAAGAATGCTCACATGAATTAGTATTTGTACAAAAATAAAAACAAATAGAGTTCCTTACCAGCCTCTTACCCAATTCGAATTGTCATAGATCATCATTATTACCTTTTCACTTGTGTGATTCGAAAGATATGAAATAATAACCAATCTCCACGGAGTACTGGATGGTAATAATCTCTGAAACAAACTATACAAAACCAAAAAGAAACAACAAATATTTTTGGGTTTTCGGATTTAGAAACTGAAAACAGAACAGACTGTGAAGATGAATTTTTTTTGAGAACCTTAACATGCCCAGATCAGAAAACTCAAAACTAATGAAAGTTGCGTACATATCTGAGTAACATGCACACGAAATTTCAGGTCATTCCGATTTTCTGTGAAAAGTTATGAATTTAACGGTGGACAACAGAAATCTGTCCCTGCGCGAAACAGCAACAACACAGCAAAATATTTTTGTGTTTTTGCATATTGAACCGAATTAAATACTAAGCATACTAATACTAGATACTACAGCAAACTAGCAAGAGAAATAACAGAAATATTTTTGGTCTTTTTGAGTTTTAAGAAAGTAATGCAAATCATGAACAAATAAAATAAAGAATGAAAACGAAAACGAAACATCGATATACAAAGTACCGAATGATAATGATATGTAGATGAGTGTGCTATCGGTATACCTCCCCCAAGGTTAGGCTTTTGACCTAAGTGGAGATCAACCCCATGGTGTCCAGCCCTGGGCTTCATCGTGGTAGGTTGAGGAGCCCTCCCCATAGTACGAGCTCGAAGACGCCCCGGTATAATGCGAGGTGTAGTCCTCCTCGGGTGCATCTTGAACGAGGTGCTGCCCATAGAAACATTGCACGCTCAGCTTCTCGTCCAACTCCACCTTTGTGATCGATCACGGCCTCCTGTCAAGATCAAACAAACAAGGCTGGGGCAAAGGGAGTTCCCTCTCGTCCGTGTCAGCAAACACCATACTATACACAAGGGAGTTCCCTCTCGTCCATAGTAGAGCCACTAGTGGAAAAACACTTATAGGTGGGATGCCTGTTTGTGGCGCACCCTAAGCCCATGCGCCACAAAAACAATTTAGTGGCGCACCACACAAGTGCGCCACAAATATCTGTGGCGCACAAAATACAAATGCGCCACTGAAATATCCTTTTTTGTGGCGCACCAAGGACTATGCGCCACAGAAATATGGTGGGCCCCGCCAGATGCGTTTGAGTTTAGAAATCCGAGGCACATTCTGTGTCGCACAAAGCATATGCGCTACAGAAAGTAGGCCTTCTGTGGCGCACCCGGGACCATGCGCCACAAAAAGTGGACATTCTGTGGCGCATACCTGGTGCGCCACAGAGAACCAACTTTCTGTGGCGCATGGACCTTATCGTGGATATGGGACACGGGTACCCGCATGGACGGTGATTGTGGCCCATCAAGAAGCCGGAAGAACTATCATAGTAGAAATAGGACACCTATCCAACTTGTAATAGAAGAGGAGACTAGTATGTATCCAACTAGGACTCTACATGTAAGCCGGCCCCTTCCACCTATATAAGGAGGGGCAAGGCGTCCCAAAGAGGACAGCGACTCAAGACACACAATCCCACCGCTTAGACAGGCACGACATACACAAGAGAGGAGCCGCCTCATACGGCGACTTCCAGCATGAGCATACGGAATAGACCTAGTCACAAACAGCACGTAGGGGTATTACCGGATGATGTTTCCCGGGCCCCGAACTGTCTAAATCTTGTCTTTCGTGTGCTAACCCACATCGACGATGCCCGCGTGTACATAGCCCCGTATAAATCGTCTCCGGATGATATTGTTGATCTATCCCGTCAACATTGGCGCCCACCGTGGGGCTAAGTGCGCGTGGATTCAGATTCAATGGGTCCTTTCTTCAGCAACGACGGCCACTTCGTCATCAGATCCGCGTTCCGGGGGTTCGACATCATCCCTACCCTTGTGCGTGGTCGATTGTATCTATGAGATGAAAATATTCTAGTCAACAGGCGTACTGCAATCGCGCCGAGTCGAGAGCAGCGAGAGCTCGATTGCAGTACCAATCGATTCTGACGGTTAGCTGTCCGAGTTTGATTCCCACTCGGCTAGTTCCAAAGATGGCTCCTGATCGTGAGTCGAAGCTTAAAAATCCGACAAGCTATCATCAATCAAAGAGAGAGCCGTGCCCGACTCAAAGAATACTAGTAGTACTTCCAGAGTTATGCTGATACGTGCAAGAAAGAAGTCTATGTGCAGCCCGGTTCCCAAGACTTTCAGAGAAAAAAAAAAGTGTGATCCGGATAGATGCACTCGCGTTAAGTGGAGAGTGCTACGTGACACTCACGTATCAGCTCCTTGCTCCAAAGAAAAAAGAGCAAAACAAGGAAAGTAATATTAGTACGTGGTCAGCTCCATCCATCACCATGGCCGGATTCAAAAGATATTGTGACCATCGGTAACCCGGCTGGCCTGCTTCAGTGGATCATTGAAACCCGGTCGTTCGACCGGCTTCAACGACGAAGACCCGGCTGCAGCGGCCGGCTTATCGCGATCATCATCAACGCCGCAAACAAGCTAAGTCGCTTTATATATTGAATTTCATATTTTTAATTGAATTCAGTAAAATAAATTCAGCACATTTGAGTTAATCTTGGGGGCTACTTTTTCTTCGTAAATAATTAAGTTTGCCAAAGAGGACTCGTTGCCACGATGCGCGATGCAAACATGGGTATCCTGCCTCCGGCAAAATAATTTGACGTTCGTTCTTGCTAAGTCAGATGTGAAAACGCAATTGTCCAAGTAGTGAATATGATTTTGTCGGTCGACTCTGTTGCAAAAAAGCCTTTGTCGAAACTGAACATACATATTTGCATGAAAAAAGTCCCCGCGAAAGCCTACTTAGTCAAGACGAACGATTAATCATTTAAACACAAGTTAAATAATTATGATATCTATTTAATTTTTTGTTTTCATATATCATGAACTGGGTAATGCATAAACATGTATTATTTCAGGTACATGAGGAGTTACGAAAGTCCCAGGCCGCTGCAGGCATGCAACCCGGCACTTGGGGGCTATACATCCATCCGGGTACATCGCGGCAACGTCAAAGCCAGCGACTCGGGAACGTTTATGCCAGCGACGCGGTGACATCGACGACAGCAAACCCGGCAACATCTACATCTACCTATACCAAACCCGACAAAAGCCAGCCCGGGTAACCCGGCATCATCATCATCTACGCTGGGAGACCCCGGCAACATTGAAGCAAGCAGACTCGGCAACATCTTAGCCCGCAACCCGGTAATTGACACGTTGGGTGAGCCGACATCATTGACATCTACAACTCGGCAAGCTCTACATCTCCAAGCCGGCGAGGATCGTCTGCAACTCAACATCCACTACATCAATGACCCGAAAAAGACTCTGTGTCCCAAGTTGACAACATCTTCAACAACTCAAGACCTTCCGCCTGACTCTGCAAGTCACCCGAAAGCTCGGGGGCTACCGTCGTGGATATGGGACACGGGTACCCGCATGGACGGTGATTGTGGCCCATCAAGAGGTGGCCCAGTAAGCCGGAAGAACTACCATAGTAGAAATAGGACACCTATCCAACTTGTAATAGAAGAGGAGACTAGTGTGTATCCAACTAGGACTCTACATGTAAGCCGGCGCCTTCCACCTATATAAGGAGGGGCAAGGCGTCCCAAAGAGGACAGAGACTCAAGACACACAATCCCACCGCCTAGACAGGCACGACATACACAAGAGAGGGGCCGCCTCATACGGCGACTTCCACCATGAGCATACGGAATAGACCTAGCCACAAACAGCACGTAGGGGTATTACCGGATGATGTTTCCCGGGCCCCGAAGCTGTCTAAATCTTGTCTTTCGTGTGCTAACCCACATCGACGATGCCTGCGCGTACATAGCCCCGTATAAATCGTCTCCGGATGATATTGTTGATCTATCCCGTCAACAGACCTGGTGCGCCGCAGAAAGATTTCCCGCCTTTTTTCTTCCCGCCTTCTCTCCCGCCACCCTTTCCCGCCATTTTTCTGCTCTCCTCTTCCTATAAAACCCCCCCCTCCGGTATGAGCTTTGGTATTATAGATTTTCAGTCTAGCTAGGCGGGTAAGCATGGTTTGTGTTGCTCCTTGCAATAAGTGTGCGTCTGGCGGGTTCCACAGTCCCGCCGCTGAGTATCTCGCGCGTATTTCCCATAATTTGCATGTTGAGTGTAGGAAAGTGTATCACGACGAACTTATTGAGAGTGAGAGCCATCTCGCTTTGCTGGGAGCCAAGCTATGCAGCGCTGGGTATCCATATCGGACCCCTAACCAAATTCGTCGTGAATTGATTAGGATTCGAGCCAGGTTTGAGAAGAAAGTTGAGAAGGGCAAGTTCAAGACTCAATGGGATCTTGATTCATATGCTGAGTCTTACCGTTGGGTAGATGAGAGCGATGATTCCGATGACTTCATGCCGTCGTCCAAGGCCCTGAAGTCAGAAGGAGCATCGAAGGGGAAGGGCAAGAAGGTTGAATCGTCGTCCAAAAAGAAGAGTGTATCATTGTCAAAGGGCAAGGGCGCTGCATCAACGGATGCAGGAGGCTGCATTGATGGGAGGTGACTTCAGCTATGTTGTATCGTCATTTGAGTTGTGTTGTATCTTTATTTCAGCTCTGTTGTATCGTCATTTGAGTTGTGTTGTAGTATCTTTTATTTCAGCTCTGTTGTACGTATCGTCATTTGAGTTGTGTGTACGTACGTTGTATCTTTATAATTTGTCGTGTGTTATATATATGTGATGTTGGTTTGAGTTGAATACTATTGTAGGGTAGATTTTTTATAGGGTAGATTCAATTTACGTAGAAGAATTCAATTGAAGATATTTGGCGCACCCCAGATGTTTCTGTGGCGCATTGTCCTTTTTTCTGTAGCGCATGGATTTCTGTGGCGCATGCGGCTTCTTTCTGTGGCGCAGCCAGCCCATGCGCCACAGAAAAACTACGCGGAACAAAACCCCACCTACCCCCTACCCCGCACCACTTACCCTCTCGCGCCTCCTCTCGCGCGCGCGCCTCATCCCGCGCGCCGACGCCGCTCGCAGCGCTGCTCCCGCCGCCGGCGCGCCTCCTCCCGCCGCGGACGCGCTCGCCTCCTCCTCCCACCGCCGCCGCTCCCTAGGAGGCCGCCGTGCGTCCACGTCCCCGGCCTCCCGTCGCGCGTCCCCGTCCCCGGCCTCGGCGCCCCGCGCCCGCGCGCATCGGCGGTTGCAGAGGAGACGCCGCCGCGCCAACTCGCCGCCGCCGGCCGCCCCTGCGCCCTCGAGCTCCCCGAGGTGCTTCTCTCTCTCCCCTCCTCCCTCCCTCCATTACCGCACCGAAGGTGCTTGTGAAAATGCACAAGAGAATTTGTGCACTGTTTTTTGCATTTTTTTGTGTTTGAAAGCATTTAAATTTAATATGATATGTGTTGCAATTGAAAGCAAGCATTTAAGCTGTCCAATATATGATATGTGTTGCATTTGAAAGCATTTAAGCAAGAATTTGTGCTGATGTGTGATGAATACTATTTGCTTAGGGCATGGTGGCTGCTGCTGCTGTTTGCTTGCTAATATTGCTTGTAATTAATAAAATAAGACTGCCATTAGGAATTGCATTTGTGCTAAGTAGTTTCTTGTCCTGTTAGTAGTTTTCTTGTCCTGGCTAAAATGCTCCATGAACGTAGCTCACTGCATATATGTGTGCAATACTTTCTTGTCCTCTATTGTTATTTACTTTTGGCCGATGATTAAACAGATGGTTGCGCGTTGCATCTTTAGAGAGGTGTTAGTGAACCATGTTGGCTGAACATATATACACTGTTCATTCCACTTTGTTCACTGACACCGTCACTAAAGTTCATGTGTGAGTGATCAATTCCATATGAGGCCTTGCTTGTTTTTGTTGAGTGATTTTTACTCCAAGCCTGAGGTGCGCGCTCTCCGCGGCCTCGATTTTGTTAAAATGTTTAAAATGTTATGTTACTCAAAATAAATACTTTTTGCAAGTTATTTCATGCCGATGATTCAAATGTTTATAGTTTTGTATTCGATCTCTAGGGATGCCGATGATTAAAATGTTGTGACACCGTGAGATCTAGAGGTGGTGTTAGTGAGGGCCAGTGGAATGCAACCTGATGTGCACGAATACACATTTTCTGCATCCCACTGTCTCTCACTGACACCATCTCGGACCATTTGTGTTCCAGGCTAAGTATGAGGCAAAAAAAAATAGTTGACCCAATTCCATTCCTAAAATTTGTTTATTTATCATCTGTTAGTCTGATTTTGTTGGCTTAATTTAAGATAACTACTTTTGGCCGATGATTAGATGGTTGCACGTTGCATATATCTTCAGGGAGGTGTGAGTGAACCATGTTGTCTGAACATACATGCAGTGTTCATTCCACGTTGTTCGCTCACACCGTTCCTGAAGCAATTACATATGAGGCCTTGCTTGTTTTTGTTGAATGCTTTTTAACTTGCCGATGATTAAAATGTTGTGACACAGTGTGTTTCAGGAGTGGGGCGAGGGAGCCTTGTGATATGCACGAGTGCACAGATCTAGTACATTCCACCTGACTCGCTTGCTCCATCCCTGAAGCATGTATGAGGCATGCATGCATCATTCTTATTTATAGTTTGTATTCTCTAGGGATGCCGATAATTAAACTGTTTTGACACCGTGTATGAGGCATGCTTTTCAGTTGACCCTAATTCATTTCTAAAATGCCGATGATTAAAATAATGTGGCGCACTGTATGATATCCTGATAGTTTGTTGAACCTTGTATCATGCACATATCTAAGTTGTGTGCCTCCTACTTGATTTTACGAAGTTATCAGGATTCCTTGTATGTTTCCATTTATGAGGCATAATTTTTTGAATCTTGTTTTGTCTATAAGTATTACAATATTGATGATTTGTTTATATATGAGGCATGCTATGAGTCTTGACCTACTTCATTTAGAATTTTTATTTACATGTCACCATTAAGCAAGTTTAATGTGCTTTACTAACCGCTGAACCTCCTCTTGTGTAGACGATGCCGCCGCGGGTCGTCCGGCTTCCGCGGTGTTCGGGAGCGGCCCAACGGCACCTACTAAGCCGAAATCCGTGTCGGCGAATTCCGGCAGACGCCCGGGACGTACGCCACGCCGGAGCAGGCAGCGCGCGCATACGACGCGGTCGCGTGGCGTTTCCGGCGCCCGCGGAGCGAGCTAAACTTCCCGTACTGCCCGAACATCGTGGAGGCGGAGTTCCTCGCGCCACGGCCAACCCTCCTCACCAACGAAGATCGTTACCGCCACCGCCAGGTGCAGCGCCGGATCGCCACCGCCGAGCACGACCAGGAGCTGATGCGTCGGTGGAGGGAGGAGTTCCCGGGCGACGTCGCCGACGAGGAGGCATTCTTCAGGAACCGAAGAGAGCAAAGGAGGGCAGACCGGCGGCCGCCCAGAGGGAGAGCGAGGAACACTGGGACACCGATGATGACAGGTCGTCCGACTTCTTCTATAACACCAGCAGCGACGATGAGTAGTTTACTCGTGCGACTTGTTTTCCAGCTTAGCTTCTATCTTGTTTAGGTTCTAGCTACTTTGTAAGACTTCTCTTGTTACTATATATATGTATGTATATCTCGGACTCGAATGAATGTGATGTGTCTGTTCAAATTCATGTACTGGTTTAATATATATGTGTCAACTTATAATATATCTGTATAAATCCTGTATATATACCTATATTTGTACAGCAGGAAAAATTAATCAAAAATTCCTGTTATATATTCTGTGGCGCATAGTTTATTTTTTTGTGGCGCTGATAATTCTGTGGCGCACCTAAAGTCCATGCGCCACTGATATATTTCTGTGGCGCACGGGGAAGGATGCGCCATAGAAATGTGGAACTTTCTGTAGCGCACCGAGTGGATGCGCCACAGAAATATAATTTAGTGGCGAGATTTATATGGCGCACCACCCATTTTCCTGGGTGCGCCACAGAAAGGCTAAAGGGTGCGCCACAACTAGCCCTTTTTCCACTAGTGAGCTAAGAGTAACAAATTGGTGACCTTTCATTGCATCAAGGTCAAGTTTACAGGGAGCAAGTATTTCATCATTTGGATCAATGTGAAGTCCTATATGTGCAACAATACGAGAGGCTATAATCCCCCCATAAATGGGTCCATTAGCGGACAAACGGCGAGCAATAAGATCACCAAGATTATATGTAGTACTGTTGGTGAGTGCAGCATTAAGGAAAACAAGATGGAGATGTGAAATGTTACTAGTATTTTCCCTACCAAGCACGCTAGTACAAAGATAGTAAATAAAATACTTAATGGCAGGGTATTGGATGCTCCTTATCTTGCCGTGTTGTGCGCGGCGGGTGTCATCATCTGTCACCTCGTGGTAGAGCTGCGTCAACTCTCTTGGCTCCCCTTGGATCCTCTTGGTTGTTCCCTGATGTGCAGTACCTATTACATCACAAAACTTGCGCAAAGGCATGGTGATAGGCCTCTCATAAATCTTGAAGGAAACAGTTGGGTTAAACGTTTTGTTATTAAAATAAAAGCTCTCAACAAAAATCTTGGTGAGCCTGACATATTGTGGACTCTCATCCATCATGTATGTGGTCAAGCCCACCCTCTGCACAAGAAGCAAGAAATCATCAAGTAATCCTGCAGCACTCAAAAAGTCAGTACATGGGAAGGAAGATGAGTTTGGAAACCCATCATCCCTATCATCTCCGATCCCCGGTGCCAAGATATCTTCATTGTAGGATCGCCTAATGAGAGTAGTTGATCTTGAGGGCCTTGATACCCTTGGTGCATCACTCTCAAAGACCTCTCCAAAGCTGTGGTTGTACATTTTCCTTTTCTGAAATTTTTAACCAATGTTATAAAAATTGATTTTTAGCCAACTAAATGAAGGGAAACTAATATAGTGACTTGCTAGAGGCTTAAGCATGCATCAAAACTAGTTATTCCAACTTGAAACAAGCATTCAAACTCACTAAACATGGCATCTACAGCAGCAAAATACTCAACATATAATCCACTAAACAAAATTCCATTTGGATAAGCGGAGGAGTCACATACCGGAGAGCAAATGCCCCAAATCTCAGCAACAAAGATGGGCTGAGGAAGGAGATCGAAAATCCGAGGGCAAGAACAGCAAGAACACGATTTTTTCGAGTGTGGGAGTGTTTGGTCGGGAGAGAGGAAGGCAGGGGAGGAAGGAGAGTAAGTGGGGGGCCTGTGGGCCCCACACCATGTGCTGGCGCGGCCCAAGGGCTGCCGCGCCACCATGTGGTGTGGTGGCCCTGTGGGTCCCCCTGGCCACTCTCTGGTCCTCCCAGGAACCTCTCAGAAAAATAGGAATTTTGACATAATTTTTTTAAATTCTGAGAATTTTTATTTCTGGGCATTTTCTGGATTTTAAGATATTAAATTTAATACATGAAAATTATTTTTCAAATCATATCCAATTAAAAACAACGCAAACCAAGTAGTATTACAGTAGGTAGAGTAAAGAGGAGAAGAAAAATGTTGTTTAGCTCTTCCATGCATTTAAAACATATTTGTTAGCAAGGTTGATCAAGTCTTGCCACCAAATAAATTTTAGATGACATAAAAGGATTCAAATTTTGTGAGACACTCATGTTACCTTATATGGTATTGATATGGATCCAATAACAAGAGTTTTGAATTCTTCTTTATAAGGGCAATCAATACTTACCACTTTGATGGACCTCACATTAGTAATTGTATTGACTCCAGGCATTTTATCCATTTTCTTGGAGAAATAAACAGTATGTTCCTTGTCATTCACATTGAAAGTTACTTTTCCTTTATTGCAATCAATAACAGCCCCTGCAGTGTTTAGAAAAGGTCTCCCAAGAATAATAGACATATTATCATCTTCAGGCATTTCAAGCACAACAAAGTCAGTCATGATTAAACAATTATTAGCCACTTGAACATGAGCATCCTCACAAATACCAACAGGAACAGCAGTAGATTTATCAGTCATTTGCAAAGATATATCAGTAGGTATCAATTTATCAAGCTAAAGTCTCTTGTAAAGAGAGAAAGACATAACACTAACTCCTGCTCCCAAGTCACATAGAGCAGTTCTAACATAATTATTTTTGATAGAGCAAGAAATGGTTGGTATACCTGTATCACCCAACTTCTTTGGAACCTTGCCATTGAAAGAGTAATTAGCAAGCATAGTAGATATTTCCTCATTATGAATTTTCCTTTTGTTAGACACAATATCTTTCAAATATTTTGAATAAGGAGGCAATTTAATAGCATTAGTCAAAGAAATTTGTAAGAACAAGGGTTTCATCCATTCACAAAATTTATTATGATGTTCTTGTTCTTTTGTTTTAAGTTTCTTACCAGGGAAAGTCATTTGTTTTTTAACCCAAGGCTCTCTTTCACTACCATGTTTCTTAGCAATAAAATCTTCCTTATTGTACTTCTCATTTTTATTATGCTTTCCAGGTTCTTCTTCTAATTCTTCTTTATCAGAATCATCATTATTATCATTGTTATTAGAACCATCATTATTGTGTTCATTACCACTTTCAGTTTCAGCATCAGAAACAGATATACTATTAGGATCATTAACAGGTTCAGAGGATTCTACAACAGTTTTATGTTTCTTCTTCTTTTTCTTAGAAGGAGCACTAGGTTCATTAACTCGTTGAGAATTTTGTTCAATTCTTTTAGAATGTCCCTCGGAATACAAAGGATCTTGAGTAGATTTACCACCTCTAGTTGTTACTTCACAAACAAGTTTTTCTTTAGCTATAGAGGCATTTACTAACAATTCTTTTTGCACTTTAATAAGTTGATCAATTTGAGTTTGAACCATATGAAAATGTTTAATGAGTATTTTAACATCATTGGAGGTTCTATCAACAACATCATGCAAGTTACTAATAGCTCGAGAATTTTCCATTAAATGATTTTCTATTCTCATATTAAAATTACTTTGCTTAGCAATAAAAGTATCAAATTCATCTAAGCATTGAGCAGGAGGTTTAGAGTAAGGAATATCTCTATCATCAAACCTTTGTATAGAGTGTACCTCAATTAATGGTGTAGGAGGGATTGGCTTACATAAGTCTTCTATAGGAGGTAAGTTCTTCACATCTTCAGCTTTAATACCCTTCTCCTTAAGAGATTTCTTGGCCTCCTTCATCACTTCATCATTTAATTCAATAATACCCCTCTTCTTAGGTGTTGGTGTAGGTGTTGGAGTAGGTTCAGGAATATCCCAATCATCATGATTCTTGCATATTTTAGCTAATAATTCCTCAGCTTATTCGGGAGTACTTTTCCTGAAAACACAACTAGCAAAACTATCCAGGTATGTCCTAGATTTAGCAGTTAGTCCACTATAAAATATATCAAGTAGATCATTTTTCTCCAAATCATGGTTCGGCTGCCTCTTAATATGGAACAAAAACGTGTCCAAGCCTTTGGCAATTTCTCATCCTCTTCTTGATTAAAATTATAAATTCTTAACAAAGCATCATGTTGAGCACTAGCAGGAAAATATTTCTGAAAGAAAGTATCAAGCAAACCAATGGGACTAGTAATGGAACCAGGAGATAAATTATTATACCAAGTTTTAGCTTCTCCTTTTAATGAGAAAGGAAATATTTTAGTAACAAAGTAAGTGCGTATTTTTACATCTTCAGAAAACATACCACTTAAATTAGAGAGTTCATTCATATGTTCTACAGCACTTTCATTTTCAGTTCCACAAAAAGGTTCTCTTTCAACAATAGCTATGTGAGCTAAATCGATAGAGAAATCATAATCTTTATCTTTAATGTTTATGGGAGATGTAGCAAATTTGGCATCAGGAGATAATTTATATCTAACAGCATGTTTTTCAAAAAGACTTCTTCTAGCACTAGCATCTTTAGTGGCATTAATCTCATCAACAAAATCATCATCAAGCTCCACATACATTTCATCAGGATCATCAATATTATTTGTAAACTCAGGTGAATTAACAGGTGTTTCAGCATCTTCATTAGGAATTTCAGCATTTTTAAATTTTTTAGATCTAGCAATTGTAGCATCTAAAAAGGAACCTAATGAACCAGTATCATCAAGAATAGTAGAAGCATCATCATAAGTAATTTCAGATTCAGCATGAGTAACAGTGCAAGAAGCTTGAGGCGGTGTAACAAGCTTACTTAAAACAGACGGTGAATCAAGAGCAGCAGCGGAACTCAGAGTTGTACATTTTCTCGTAGTGTATGGTATGATGGGGAATTTCTTATCACTAGGTCTTCCCATGAAGAATGAATTTCAGAGAGCAATATCACACTCAGGTGAACTTATAAATAAAGCTATGCTCCCCGGCAACGGCGCCAGAAAATAGTCTTGATAACCCACAAGTATAGGGGATCGCAACAGTATTCGAGTGAAGTAAAAGCCAAATTTATTGATTCGACACAAGGGGAGCCAAAGAATATTTATAAGACTTAACAGCGGAGTTGTCAATTCAGCTGCACCTGTGAATAGACTTGCTCGAGAAAGATTATCAGTAGCAACAGTTTTATATCAATGACAGTAGTGATATAACAACAGCAGTAGAATAAAAACAACAGTGATGATTATAGTAGACAGCAGGATTAAAATACTGTAGGCAAAGGGACGGATGAACGGGCGTTGCATGGATGAGATACTTCATATAATAATCAAGTCATGGGCATTTGCAGATAAATAAGATAAAGCATCCAAGTATTTATTAACCATAGGTATGTGTTCCTATTTAGTTGTGCGTGCTCGCAATGAGAAACTTGCACATCATCTTTTGTCCTACCAGCCCGTTTACAGCGGGGCCTCAAGGGAAACTACTGATAATTATGGTACTCCTTTTAATGAAGTACCGGAGCAAAGCATTAACACTCCGTAAACACATGTGATTCTCACATCACAGCCATTACCCTCGGCTGTCCCAATTATTGTCACTTTGGGACCTCGGGTTCCGGACAGTAATATGTGTATACAACTCATAGATATGATCTTAAAACAATAATTATCTTCATGATACAATAACATGTTTAGATCTGAAATCATGGCACTCGGGCCCTAGTGTCAAACATTAAGCATAACAAGTTGCAACAATGACATAAAACACCGATAACGGATACTAGGCACCATGCCCTAATGATATTACAGCTATTACATGAACGATCTCATCCAATCCCTACCATCCCCTCAAGCCTACAGCGGTGGATTACTCACACATGGATGGGGGAACACATGGATGGTTGATGGAGAAGTGGTGGCGATGACGATGGCGATGATCTCCTTCGATTCCCCGTCCCGGCGGAGTGCCGGAACAGGAACTTCTGGTCCCCGAATTGAGTTTCGAGGTGGCGGCGGCGCTCCGATGGGTTTTTGGAGAAAAACTCTTCGTGATATCGATTTTTAGATCAGGAGGGGCTAAGTAGTCGAGAGGGGGGCGCGAGGCGGCGCCTGGGGCCACCACACCTGGTGCTCGCGCGGCCAGGGGCCTGCCGCGCCACCAGGTGGTGTGGGCACCACGTGGCCCGTCTCCGTCTCGTCTTCTGGCTCCGTGACTTTCCTAGAAAAATAGGGACTTCTACGATTTTTCTGGTATTTTTCCTAAAAGTTGATTTCCTGCACAAAAATGAGACACCAGGGCAATTCTGCTGAAAACAGCATTAGTCCGTGTTAGTTGCATTCAAAACACACAAATTAGAGGTAAAACAATAACAAAAGTGTTCGGGACAGTAGATACGTTTTGGACGTATCATCACCCTAGATCACCGGAAGACAACAGTGTCGCTCTAGATCATCGGAAAACGACAGTGTCGCCCTAGATCATCAGAAAACGACAGTGGCACCCTAAATCATCGGAAAACGACAGTGTCACCCTATATCATCGGAAAACGACAGTGTGACGCTAGATCATCGGAAAATGTCAGTTTCACCCTAGATCATCGAAGACGACAGTGTGATGCTAGATCATCGAAAAACGACAGTGTCGCCCTAGATCATCGGAAAACTACAGTGTCGCCCTAGATCATCAGAAAACTATAGTGTCGCACTAGATCATCGGAAAACAACAGTGACGCCCTAGATCATAGGAAAACAAAATTGTCACCCTAGATCATCGGAAGACGACAATGTCGCCCTAGATCATCAGAAAACGACAGTGGCACCATAGATCATCGGAAAACGACAGTGGCACCCTAGATCATCGGAAAACGACAGTGTGACGCTAGATCGTCGGAAAACGACAGTGGCACCATAGATCATCGGAAAACAACATTGTCACCCTAGATCATCGCAAGACGACAGTGTCGCCCTAGATCATCGGAAAACGACAGTGTCGCCCTAGATCATCAGAAAACGACAGTGGCACCCTAGATCATCGGAAAACGACAGTGTCACCCTAGATCATCGGAAAACGACAGTGTGACGCTAGATCATCGGAAAACGTTAGTGTCACCCTAGATCATCGGAAGACGACAGTGTGACGCTAGATCATCGGAAAACGACAGTGTCGCACTAGATCATCGGAAAACTACAGTGTCGCCCTAGATCATCGGAAACTATAGTGTCGCCCTAGTTCATCGGAAAACGACAATGGCGCCCTATATCTTCGGAAAACGACAGTGTCGCCCTAAATCATCGGAAAACGACATTGTTGCCCTAGATCATCGGAAAACGATAGTGTGACGCTAGATCATCGGAAAACGATAGTGTGACGCTAGATCATCGCTAAACAATAGTGTCGCACTAGATCGTCCAGAAAATACATTGTCGCTCTAGATAATCGGAAAACGATGGTGTCATCCTAAATTGTCCGGAGAGGACTCCGGACAGTGTGACGCTAGATAATCGGAAAATAATAGTGTCGCCCTAGATCGTCCGGAAATCACATTGTCACCCTAGATCATCAGAAAACGACAATGTCACCCTAAATTGTACGGAAATGACTATGTCGCCTAGATTGTACGAAAATCACATACGCTCAACAAAAATTATCCAGTGTAACCGTATTGTACGTTTTTTACAAATCCTTAACATACGCTCAACAAAAATTATCCAGTTTTCCTGACGTACAGAAATTCCTATTTTCTTTTGCTGTTATCGTGGGAACGTGGGCTGGAATAAATCACACCCGATCACCTAAAAAGGAGGAAAGGCAGCCTATTTGTTACGTACAAAAGGCATGTGCGAGACGTGTTGTACGCCGGATCGATCGGCCGGTCGGCTGTTCGATTACAACAGGACGATCGACGGAAACAGGTGTACTAGCCTACTAGGTTAGGAAAAAAAACTTCATCAACATTTAATCAATGGTTATAATAAATCAAAGTGGAATGAACGGTTCAGATAAATATTAGTCGACGGTACCGATGGTACCACCCGCTTCCGTGCCAATCACTGTAAAGAGGTCAACTAACACACGTCCAAAGCTCCCCTTTGAGCTTGTCAAAAAAAAAAAAAAAAAAAAAAAAAAAAGCTCCCCTTTGAGAATGTCCTCCATCCCTGGCTGTCGACCCACATTCTCTATTCCAGTTTCAACGCTCCTGAACACAATCTCATCATCGTCATCATCGTCGCCCTGCAATCTCAATCTCCGTCAGTCTTCTGACTTTCCCTCGCAGAATCTTGCGCAAGTTCATGTGAAGCATGGCACGGGAGACCGACACACGGGCATGATCGATATCCGGAGCAGTGCGGTGCTGTCGTCCGGGGAAAAGAAAAAGAGAAAGAAAGAACTAGGAGGGGCGCTTTGCGCGGGTGGCTGGGAGTCGCCGGCACGAGGCGACCGCCGGCCACCGTTGCTTTAGCTCGCCCTGTCGTTCGGTTCACCGGCCGGCCGGCCGTGGGGTGGGCGTCGGAAGAAAAGATCGGCGCGGGGGGAAAAGAAAAGGCGGAAAACTACCGGAAAGGGGCCCGTCCGCTAGACCGCTATGGTGGTAGGCATTCAATCATTTGCGCAGAGTTTCCCGAGGGGATCGGGTGGGGTGGCCGGCGGCAAGTGGCGGTGGTTTGGCTTCTCGTCGAGAAGTGGCGGGCTTGGCCGTTGCCCGTTGCACTTGCAGCCGAGGGATACGGAGTATGGACAGATAGTAGCTGCCAGATGATCAGATTAGATACTTGTAGGCAGTGATCAAGCTGAAGTCCAGGACCAGGACAGTGGGAAATCCTTGCCCGGGGAGACGATGTCGCAATGCAATGTACTCCCACGAGGCCTTTTGTGGTACCCTCAATTGAATGAGAGCCATCCATTTTGGTGGATCCAATGGCCCATATCATTTCATACTAGTGCTGAAAACATGTGTAGTAAGATTCATACTAGTCACGGAGAAGTGGGGAAAATATATACAGTACAACGTGGACAATCCCGGCCTTAGCCCAACAAAAGCCCATCTCCATGTGACCCGTCGAAACTCCCGCGACGCCGCCACGCTCCGGCGCCCCTCCGCGTTGCCGGAAAGTTACTTGATCCCCTGTCATGAAGCTGGTGTACGTATACCAGCTACAGCGCCTCCTCGCCGCCCAATTTCGCTTGCGTGGAGGATCTCCCGGTGCTCATGGACATCCTACAGGCGAAGACAGAGTATCCAGGCGAAGCTGCTTCTCTGCTGCTATATGAGTTTGAGTCGTCGCCGGCGACAACTTAAATTCTATTTAGTAGTTACTTCGTTAGTGTTTGCTTTGAACACATTATGTCCATATTCATGGCAGACCTGAATGAGTAGTTCAGTTTAATAAAAAACAATTGTGTTGCAAGAGCTGGCCCGTAATGTATCATCAAAAGACAGCAGGCTGGCTTCCATGGGTTAGTGGGCGAGGGTGTTAAAGACATCAGCCACGGCAGATTATGTAGTTAAGGAACCCCAGACAGATTGAGGTGAATGATAGCAGCGGCTGGTGCGCCCGACGGTGGATGCCGTGGAGGAGGCAGATGTGAGCTTTAGGGAGAAAAAAGAGGGCAGTGTCGTGAGCACGGTAGCGGGGGTAGCGCCGGCGACGAGCTCGTACTGACTATCCATCCCGCTACCACCGGCGACGAGCTCGTACTGACTATCGATCCTTCCTGGGCTTCTGGGCCTCACCCCTCTATCGATGACTAGCATAAAAAACAATTTAATTTGAATTTATTACGTACTAAAAGACTAAAATAGCCTAAGTAATCAACGGCTGGATTATATTTCGTACTACTACTCCTCTAGTAGTAGTAAAAGGTACCGTAAAACTGGCCTAATATAAAACATTTCATGCGTTTTCACATTCGTATATCCAATTATGTTTTAATTCAAATTTAAACAACATGTACAACACTTAAAATATCTTATATTATATACTGTGAAACTAAGGGAGTAGTAGTGTAACAGAAAATGGGTGGCCCATCTTGAAAAGTGTTCGTTAGTTCGTGTCATGGATCAACGGTTGTAGCACGCAGAAATGCCCCAATTTGGAATTGCGTCCATGAAATTTGGATCGGGCCTGTGCTGGAGAAAACCTTGTTCATATGGTCCAGAATCAGATCTTTTTAGAGGGAGGATATTATATGTCTTACGGTAACCTAGTCTAGTCCCGAAAATCATTTGTGACCCCTGAGTTCGAATAATCCCGCTTAAAGAGATCAAAAAGTTCATTTTTAGGTCTTCAAATTCCTTTAAAAACATACAAAATATGTATATATGTCTAGTGTGCACGTCCAAATTTGAATCAAAATATTCCTTCATATGTGGCATGAGATATTTTTTTATTACTTTTTGGTCTTTGGAAGCCTCGGTTTTGTGATATCTGTGTATCCTACGATAGTATGTACTATCGAGCGGAACTCTACATATACATCGAAAACATGTTTATGTATACCGTTAATTTTAAAAAAAATCAAGACATAATTTCTTAAAGAAAATATCAAGATTACTAAAATTCGAGACGCAAAACATTTCAGTCTAGTTCTCTTACTGAGCAGCCTGCATTTTTTCGGGAAGGCATGTGGTACTTTGTTTCGCCAAAAGGCATGTGGTACTTAGAGTTGCGTTGACACTGATATCTGGTACTCCCTCGGTTTCAATTTAGTTTGCGTTCTGGGTTTATTTAAAGTCAAACTTTGTCAAGTTTGACCAAATATTATGAAAAAAATAATTAACATTTACAATAAAAAATCATAGTGTTAAAATCATTATAACGTATATTCTTATATTGTATGCATTTGATTTTATGAATGTTGATATTTTTTCCTATATTTTTGGTCAAACTTAATAAAGTTTGACTTTGACTGAATCTAGAACGCGAACTAAATTGAAATGGAGGGAGCACCTCAGTGCGCGAGAAGGTTGTAAACATTTCTTCCACAAGTAGATTCTTCCTTTTTTAGAGCTTCTTCCACAAGTTTTTTTTAGACTCTCTCCCATAAGTAGATAATTGTGTCCCCCCCCCACCCCAAAACAAAAGGTAGATAGTTGGGCTGGCCTTCCCAGAATACATGCTATGATGCTAGCATCTCACGGGCTGAAAAAACTGTCCTTAACGAGCTGGCTCTTGAACCATAATTCCGATGCAGTTCTCTGCATTTGAAATTACGGCTTTCCAACCAGATCCCCACTTGATAGAAGAAACCGAGAAATGGTTTACAAAGTTAAATGTTGACGCAGGGTTTAACATCGACCATGCTGCAGGCAGTAGAGGAGCAAAAATTCGAGATGATAGGAATTGTTCGTAGCGGCAAGCTGTTGTGGCATCCCCTTTGTTTCAGATCACTCGACGGCCCAGGCTCGAGCTCTTCATGATGGCTTAATCCTAGCCGACCAGGTGGGTAGTAAACGTATCGAAGTCAAGTTTGCATGTATTGATGTGATCAACATGGAACTGCAGTCTAAGCGTATGTTTGTTTAAGCTTTAGCTTCTGCTTTTGTGGTCCACAAGTTGAAGTGCAAATAAAGAGCTAAATTTTGTGAAGTGTTTTTGAGAAGCGTGGTCTGAATTTGCACTGGACGAGGAAAAGCAGCTCGGGAGGTGCTTCCCAAGCTTTTTCCAGCTTCCCGAGTGGCATCGGGCCAAACTGCCCTCTATACTTTGTCCTTTTTACAGCAATTCTACCATCCCATATACATGATACCCTTTCGTGCAAAAACGTTTCATCCTGACGCCCCTAGCTCATTTCCCCGTCTATGTCTCATCCATGGAGGCACTTGGAATGTTTTTGTGGACTCTTAGTAGGCCAAAATTAGTGAGTCAAGTTCATAACTGATTCACGAGGTCCAAGGAGACAATCAATAGGAAATTTGCCGACGTGCTATATTGTGTGAATCTATTAGCGGGGAATATCATCAAACCTATTGATCCACAGTTCTCAACGGTGCATGAGAGGCTACATGACTCCAGACTTATACTTCATATCAATGGTGCAATTGGTGTAATTGATGGGACACACATACCAGCTATTGTGCCAGCTACTCATATGGTCAACCATGTTGGGCGCCTTGGATATTCCACCTAGAATGTCATGGTTGTTTGTGATTTTGACTTGCGGTTCACCTCCATAGTTGCAGGAGGCCAGGTTCCGTGCACGAAAGGATATTCAAAGATACATTGCTCAAGTTTGAGCAAATTTTCCTCATCCTCCTACAGGTATATGTTAGGTTTGTGCACTATCCATTGGGTTATATTGGTGTCATATATGCTATCACTAACTTGTGTTTCATTCAGGAAGATAGCATCTAATTAATTCATGTTATCCCAGTCAAGATGGGTATTTTTCACCATATACAGGAACCAGGTATCATGTGCCTGAGTTTAGACTAGCTAGAGGACCTACTGGGAAGAGAAGAAATATTCAACCATGCTCATTCATCTTTGTGGAATGCTATTGAGAGAGCATTTGGGTTATTGAAGAATAAATGGTGTATCTTGCATTGTATTACCCGTTAGAGAAGCAGACCGAGATTATCATTATGTGTCTAGAACTCCATAACTTCATTTGTGACAGTCAATTGTTCGATCTAGACTTCTATCGATGCGATAGTGATGAGAACTATATGCCTCCAGGGCATGTAGTTTCCACACAAGGAGGCAACAATGGCAATGATTTGGGAGGGGGCCTGTTAATTAGCATGAACGCCACTCGTGACAACATAGCTAATTCTTTGTTCGCATCAAGAGGAGGTGACTTGTAGTATTATAGACAAGCCGAACTGATAGTTCTTTTGGTTTCATATGGAGAAGCCTTCTAGTACTATAGATATGCCAAGCTCGTAGTTCTTTTGGATTTATATGGAGAAGCCTTGTAATATATTTGTTGGACAACTTGTATGGTATTTTGGATATATATATGTGATGCTTTATGGTCTTTCCGATATATGTAATGCTTTATGATTGGATAAATATGTGTTTCAACTATCAGAGAAATAGATAAACTGAGGTAGTTTGTAACTATGAATAAAATGAGTCAAAAATAACTATTTCGCTTAAAATCATCACTTATATAACATCTTCAGCACTCAGGGACATTCTAGACATTTCACTAATAAAACCAATAGCAATAGCTGCCAACAGCAGTCTTGCCAAACATCAAATATCTGCTTTCAAAAGCTGCCTCCAACAATTGTTTTCTCACAGCCCAACTGCTTCTCAACAGCTGCTGCAACCCAAACAAACAAGGCCTAAGAGGAGTGTACCCACCTCTGTCGCAATTTTACGGAAGTTACTTTTATGTTATTCCCTAGAGAGGCCAATATGGCAGCACATGTTTAAGCTAGACATTCAAAGTACCCTTCGTCAACTGTTTGACAAGAGGAGCCCCCTGCTTCCTTATTTGTATAATCGCGAAAATATATCTTTGTTACTAAATGAATTTTTTAAAAAATGGACCCCCATTTTTTTCCCTAGACATCAAGACAGGCATACTACACAAGTCCCGGATAAAAAATGGCCAACCCCCAGACTCAACCAAAATGTCGGGGGCTCCGGCAACTCCCATATTGAGCTCATATACGTGTCACGGATTTGGGGCCACCTGGACGCGTTCCATGTCAGCCTGATTAGGTGGACACATGTATAAATTGAGATGTGTCGTTGGTTAGTCTTCCGCATTCATGGCAGACAGGTCGACGTTCCACCTGAGGAGCCCCTCCCGACTATATATACATGTTCGGCCAAAACCTAGCCGCTCACTTCCTCTCATGTCGTCCATGCCGTCATGAGCTTGCCCCCTCCCGTCCCCCTCTGTATCCACCAGCTTCATTACCATGCCATGTTGGAAGGTCACTTGGTACAAGCAGCTAACCCTGGAATGTCGCGTGAGCTCGAGGTGGATATGCACACCAACGAGACGGGTGAATCCCCGAGTGCGACCGTGATCGTGGCAGTCAGTAACGGCAGGGCCGAGGACGTGGACATGCCTGCTAGCGAAGCCGAATGGAGAGGAAGTGTGAAAGATCACCTAAAGGAGGTGAATAGGTGGTTTAAAATAATTACGGTAAAGGCTTGAATAAATGCAGAATAAAACTAACGTTTAATTTATCAAGCACAAAACCTAAACAAGCTATATGCACCAACAACTAATGCTGAACAAGTTAAGCAACTAAGTGATAGCAAGATAGATAACTTCATGCTCGAAGACTATCACAAAGGCAAGTGCATAAGTAAAGGGTTCGGGTATAGAAATAACCGAGGCACTTGAAAACGATGATTTATCCCGAAGTTCGCTTCCCAATGAAAACTAATTTACATTGAAGATGTGTGGAAGAACAATTCTTCTTATAGCTACATTGGCTTCACCTTAATCTCTTTGTGCCCTTGCACAATGCAAGTGCCACGATTCCACTATGACGAGGTCCTTGAGGACGACCACCAAAACCGTACAACAAGGTTGGGGCTCTCACAATTTTATTGGAGACTAACGTCCTGGGGCATCCACTCTGAAACTCATCAACCGTCTAGAGTACACAATTCACCCAAGAGTTATAAGCCTCTCAAACTTCACTTCCACGTATCACCGTGGAGAATTCAAGCGGATGCATCGAACACAATAGCAAGAACACACAAAGTGGTCTAAGTCCTTCACTTTCAAATCACACCAAAGAAATTGATGATGTCGAGAGATAAGAGAGAAAGAACAAGGAGAAAATCAATAAATGAATCCCAAGATCAAGATCCAATAAACTCCCCTCACTTCAAAGAGTGATTGATTGGTGGATATGTAGATCCAGATCTCCTCTCTCTTTTCCTTAAGAAGGAGCAAGAATCATTTGAGGGACTGAGAAATATTAAGGTCAAAGAGGGTCAACAATGGAGGAGAAAGATGAGCTGGGGACCATTGGGGAAGAAAGCCCCTTAAATAGGCCCCCTCCAAATATGACCGTTATGTGCAGTTTTCGTACCTAGCGGTACTACCACCACAAGCACCAGTACTACCGGTACCTAGACAGGGTTTTGGTTACCGGTCGGGATTTCGACTTACCGCCCGGTAACCGAGTTTCCCGAGCACCCACGGGAAACGTGCTAACCGGAAAATTTTGAATTTGAACTCAATAAACGTCATAAATAGTGTGTAACCTATGACCGTATACGGTTTCCGTGATGCAGCCCCGCGGCAGCTACCTTGTTTCTTGTACTGCAGACTCTGGGTTCGAATCTCGCTCTCGTATTATTTTTTTGAGCATTAAAACATGTGCAAAAAAATTAGCCTAGCAACGATCGAACCCAAAACCTGCTAAGTGCCTACAGATAGGAAAGGAGGTCTTACCGCTAGGCAAAAGAAGAACTTATCTATAATTCCAGTCGAGCACGTAGTTAACGTTTCAAGTTAATTTGAATTCGAATTTTGATTTTTGAATTCGTCCGGTAAATATTCGGGATTCCTCGGTAACCGCGGTAACCGAGTATCCCGAGCCCCCCCGGGAATTTTTTTTATTCGGGAACCAAAACCTTGCCTAGACTACAGGCGGTACTCAGGTGAGTACTGCTCTCAGGCGTGATTACTACTGCCGGACAAGCCTCTAAATAGAGAACAATTCTGCATCACTATGGAGACAGAACACCTCTCCCACTTGGAGGCGAAGCACATCGCGGCGAAACTACTCGGGGCTGATCAAGGCCGATCTAAGGAGCAACGGTGTCCTAATCGAGGAGAACCGCGCCATCCTTGAGTCTTTCAGGGATGACCGCGCCATATGAGGTGAGGATTTGGACTTCTCCTCCGATGAGTACGGCGGCAAGGAGGAGGATGAGGAGATGACCCCACAACCACAATGTCATCCGCTCTGGCTTCGGTGCAGACATAATAGTTTTCTCTGTTGAGGAGGGCTAGGTGTAGTTTTTGTTTGCTATGTAGATCATAGTAGAAGATGCATCTATTTTGCATGGAGCTGTATCAAAAAACAAGGGTTGTGCTTGCGGTAGGGGATAGGGGGCAGGGGGTGGAGATTTAGCCCAGTCTTGTTTGGGGTGCTCTTAGATGCTTATATACCCGGTTTCTTGCCATTAGATTACAACATTATGTAGCATTAGTAAGAGGAAGGGTTAAGGATCAGCTAAAGGATGTTCCACATGCATTCAATCAGCCGAGCAATAGGTTGTACCACCACATGCCATTCAATCAGCCGAGCTACAGGTTGTACCACCACATGCCATTCAATCAGCCCAGCTAGTATCACATGCCATGTGCCGCATTCATGATCACGCATTAACTTCAAGCATTGTGCTAACTATCTCTAAGAACGGGAAGGGAACAAGTAACACAAACATCACGACGTAACAATTATTGGCACCGAGGCACAATCATCCATAGGATCACAGATTGTTGGAATAGACAAAGACTCATGCTAGAACACCTATACATATGTCGTACTTCAGCGATATCCTCTGGATGGCAAAACGCATTACAAGATCTTCCAAGTTTTATAGATTGCAGTTCAAAGACTGGATAAAGGATGGAACCTGCCTGAGGTGGCACAGGGTCCTGGTGGTTCAGATGGGCCTGTCAGTTGTCACTTTGCTTGATCATCTGAAGGATGGTGAGGAACAGGTTGAGGATGTCAAGGTAAAGCTCAACAGACGCCCAGATGTACTCGTCATAGGTGTGACGCTTTATCAAGTTCTCGGTGTCGTAGATGATGAAGCCTGAGAAGACTAGAGCTCCAAACCCACCAATCAGGACATTCGATGCAGGTCCAAATGGGAAGAAAACCTGCAACATAGCATTTTGTGGGACAAGGGTTACGACTAGTGCAGTGCTCAACTGGAGTAATACTACGTGAGTCGGTTAAAACACGCTTATCAAAGCTCATCATGCACGTTACCTGGATAAAGCTTGTTATGACAAGGATAGTAAGAGCAGAAAACAGAAATGGTCCAAGATAACCAAATTCCTTGCCCTTCTTTGAGGCCCAGAATGTGTATGCAGTCAGAGAGACAACCACAGCTGAAGTCAGTACCAATGCCTGGAGCACAATTGTTCCTGCAATATGCCAATGAATCATTAAGAAACTTGCCTGTAATGCAAGAAAACTATGAAAATGTTTTTTTTTACGAAAAGAACAAACCTTCAGTGTTTGCACACGCCACACCAATGCTGAAGCTCAAGCATAGAGTGAACAAACCCAGGAAAACAAAATTGTGCGGGTGCCTGTGCTGGTAGTGATACAATGGGATCATCACTGCAAACAAATATCACAAACTTAGATGTCATGAAAACAATATCAATTTTCTTATATGAAATAACAACAATGAACTGCAGTCTGATGGGCATTTCTCAGAACACATTCTCTTGCACTCTCTGATCTGAGACTTGAGACTTCTGCTTAATCATTTATCCATGTCCTACTCGAACTAATCATTAGGAAATTATTGTGTGTTTGTCTAATTGGTCAGAATAAAAAAAGACAATTCAGCTATTCGATTAACTAACTATACGATTATGGAAGCAAGATTTACCAGATATCAGTTTGCTCAGAGAAAAAATTCAGAACAAAGGAACTTTTAACAATTTATATAAATCCCAGGAGAGCCCAACTCAATGTTCTAAATAGTAGTAACTAGTAAACAGTTACTACGAGGCCGCCACACTTGGAACTATTGTTATTGCTGGAAGTGGTTTAGTAACAAACAAAATTAACATTTGCGGGTAATATGAACTATGGAGAACACACACAACTGAATAATGAATTCTAAATGAATCAAAAAGCTACTAGCTTGAACTTTCAACATCACATAGCAACCATTATAAGCTATGGGTACACCCCTACAGCAGAAATACGAGGGCAATATCAGGTGAATTAGTGTTGATAATTATTACAACTACATAAATACAAGAACTTGCATCCCATCCACGCTAACTACAGACACACCTGTAATCTAAAGCTATTCTTAGTTCCTACTGTCTCTCACTTCCAACAGGGCCAACAGTATCAAATAATTATCAAGTATCAAGCCCCCCCCCTCTCATTTTCATTTTAGTAAAAAGTGTCAGACACTATCCCACCATTTTTTGTGCTGCCAATTAGCTTATTAGGGAAGCCAACTTGTATCGGTTGTCAAGGAAGTACAACAAATAGCACGAAAAATCCTTTTGTCTGCTACAAAGGCCTTTATTGCACTGCAAGGCACGTTACACTGCTACCAAGGCCTGCTAAACCTTGACATTTGATGTAAACTCATACGGCAGCTAGCTTGAGGAGTGGCCACCACCAGGCTACTATTAAGAACAGAGGTCCACTCTGTCCTGTAGGGTACACTCCAAACTCAACATATACTATTCGGTTGTCTGAGAAACTCAGATATCTTCAGGTCATATGGCGTGGAGGAAAACCATAGGTGCATAGAACCCTTCATATAACCTCATGACACAAAACTATAATACAATATATCATGCTATTAAGGGCATGATAACAGTTTCAGTAAACATACCCTATTGGATGCATAAAACAAATGGTTTAATTGCTTACTGGTTACGGTCCAGTCCATCCCAATTCGCAATTTTAATTAGAAAATCACCTATTATGTAACCAAATCCACCGAATCGGACTATTACATCTTGAACTAGCTAGATCCTCGATCTACACTGTTAACTCGAGCAGCTGAGCGTCCTACTTATAACAACAAAACATCAGATTCAACCAACGAGTCAAGCAAACTGCTAATTAGGGTGAAGGTCAACGAATTTCTGGGTATCATCAGATTCGTCACAGAAGGATACACATAATCGCGCGCGCCAGGACAAGGTCAAAGCGTAGCAGCGAAGACTTACGGATGAAGGGGACGACCGCGAGGAGGAGCGCGAGGACCGGGTTGGAGGAGAGCGTGGCGTTGAGGGTGGGGTGGAAGACGGTGACGGCGGAGACGACGGTGGTGAGGAGCAGCTGCGCGCAGAGGATGCCGTAGACCTTGCGGATGAAGCCCCAGCGGAGGGCGTTCTCCCCGCGCGAGATCCCGGGGTAGAGCGTCTCCCCGCTGCCCGCCTCCAGGTCCACGAACGACGCCTCCACCTTCTCCTTCATCTCCGGGGCCCGGCGGTACCCCGACGGCGCTAGCGGCTGCAACTCCGTCACCGACGCCATCTCGCCGACGCTCTCTTTGGGGTGTCCGGGGGAATTGGGGATTTTTCGGTTGGGACGCGGTTTGTTCGATGTGGGACGGGTTGGGGGAGTATATAAATTAGATTTTTCTTGTTTTGTTTTGGAGAGAAATGGGGTTATGTGCATATCTACCCGCTACCGCTACGCGTACTCATGGATGCTGCCAAGCTTTTTTTCTGGCCTCTGAGATGTAGGGCCAGTATGGCATATGTATCAGTGGTTAACATGGAATAAAATTTTGTATGCTACGAGGCACACATGACACATGGACAGGCCATTCTACGTTTTCGCATGTTACTTTTTGGAACTTATTACTTATTTGAATGTAGATATGCAGATAGTGGGCTACACAATATGTTTTTACAAGTTATATGATTTTTTCGCAGGAACAAATTATATGATCTTGAAGTTTACAAAAATAAACTTCCATAGACAGATACATACATATAATGATGCTACGTACATACATACGTGTGTGTCGGCTAAGAAAGTTACTGGCATGTATCCCTAAAGCTTAATGATGCCTTAACAACACCTAGTATTTTCCTCCTTGCCGAGACCATCGACTGGCCACTAGATTGTTTGGCAACTACGTGCAACCGGAAGGAAACGAGACATGAAGCAAAGAGAAAGAATGTTATGTGAATAACGCCATGATGTTCTTCATCTATAGTCTATACAAACAATATCATATGACCTGAGCTCGATCTTAAATACTCCCTTTGTTTCATAATACAAAATGTTTTAGGTGTTATACATGTTGTTTAGATTTAAAATAAAATGAGTGCACGTATATAATAAGACGCGTCTAGATACATGTGTACATATGTGAATGTGGTAAATGACTAAAATATCTTACATTGTGGACTGAAGAGATTATGTTTTACTCTTTCTTAGGGATTAAATATGTGTATGCGTTACTTGAATTCTCTCCCCGTTGGGAATTCCCCTGAAACATGGATCACGCTCAATGCATGTTGTCCTTTCTTCAGGCGGCGAACATAGGCAGCTTGCTCGTCCGAATCTGACCACTCTCGGTGTAAACGCTGCAATTTTATTATCTCTAAAGTGGAGGACACGTAGCATTTTCGTAAGGTGGGTGCTTACGTGGACTTTTGGCCTTTTGGGGGTCAAATGGCAAGCTCTCACGAAGAAGTCGTAAGTTGGTGAGGTTTTTGCAAGCCACGGTTAGGCCACGCGCCACCGATCCGGTTGAAACGCAACATGGAAGCGTTGAACTCACCAAAGTTTGTACCAACGGAATAGAGCAACGCAATCCCAGCACCCGTGAAAATGCATGAAACGAACAGACCGTGTAAAATCGCATCTCATCAGTCATCATGCATACATGATGATGGCAAAATTTCAAAACTGATGGATGCACAAGTATTTCCAGATGCCAATCTGGTGGCGCAGCAGAATCGGTTGCACGGCTGGTAAGGATAATTGTCCGAATAATAGAAGGGAGGCATAATAATCCGTTTGCACGGCTGGTAAGGATAATTGTCCGAATAATAGAAGGGAGGCATAATACTCCCTCGGTTATAAATTAGATAGCTTTCATTTGTCAACATGCGGATCTACCTATACATGTAACATGTCTAGATACAATCACAGATACATTCACATATAGGCAAATGAAAGTCATCTAATTTGAAACAGAGTACAAAATAACTTAGAACAGCAGATAACTTAAACCATTGGTGCGTTCAATGGTATGTTCATCCATATTCATGTCATCATAGCAGAAGGTATCGAACCTGAAAATTTTGGACCTCCATACCAGGTATGTATGTTAAGTGGCCTTGTATCATCCTACAAATAGGGCTTAGAGCCTGACAAAATTCCCCTAAACTACATATTAGAGTGCAATCATGATCAGTTCACTAGTGACAAGATCTCTGCCAAATGAGAAATGGCATGTGTAGGGTAAAGAACTGAACAGTGATGGAAAAAAGAATACAAGATCCTACGCCTCCTTTTTGTCTTTGTTTGCAACTGCCTGTTTCTGGCGCTTCTCCCATGCTGGCATCTTGCCCGGGAACGCCCATCGCAAAAACCGCTCCCATCCATAGCAACCACAGAACATAAGGATAGCCCAAAGCATCAATTGGCCCCTCATTCCTTCAGGCAAGGGCTCAAGCTTCATATAGTCATTCAGATCCCTGAACATATCCGATGTGATCACTGTGAAGAAAGCAACAGCTGCATAGAGGGCGTACTTGAAAGGCTTGTTCTCTGATATACTCTGGTTAAATGGGTGGCCCATGTAGTTTACAGCAAAGGTTGCCACCTGGATCATCATGTTCACCATGTATGAAACTGTGTTGACAAGGTTTGGATGGAACTCTGAATCAGGCTCAATGCATTCCTCTGGCATATACTTGGATGCTTCCTTGACAGCTGACATCAAAAAGAGCAAGTGCATTGCAAACTGGCCAAGAATGGAAAGGAAGACGTATGCACAGAAGATGTTAGGATGAGGGCGCTCTGCAGACAGTGCTTGAAGTGGACGAGCATGGGAAATGAAGAGGAAGAAAGCCGCAGTGAAGACACCACTGATTGTAGCTTGAACATCACCAAGTTTGACACCATCCAAGTACATTACACTGAGAACGTATGCTGTTGCAAGGCAGTTGAGTCCAAGAATCTTGAACATCTGGAGTGTAGTGACTAAGGTGCTTCTCCCCTGGCGGATGATATCAAGCGTGGGGGCAACAGAGGCATGCTTTGCTGTGAAAGGTGAGGCCATGGAAGCATCACCAAGTTGCACAACCGGTGCTCGGCCATCACCTTCGTCTTTCATTTCATCTAACATCTTCTGCAGCTTTTCTCGCTGTTTCTCAGCAGCAGTCAAGGGGCGGCTGCTGGGTGCTTTAGCGGAACTGCTAGCTGGTTGGACCAATTGTGATGATGACTCATTAGCAGGTTTCGGTTTTTTCAACTTCCCTGATTTGCTTTCAAGTTTAGATGGCTGAGATTTTGAGTCAGCTTTCTGCACCGGTTCAGCATTTAGGAGAGCTATGCCAACATGTGCCTGAAAATTTGGAATTTCTGATCAATATACTGTCATAACGTGTATTAACATATATCCTATCTTTCATCAGTAACCCTAAAGAATCAGTAGAAATAATAATAATAGCTAACAAAAAAGTAGATAGGAATGTCCCAGGTCCAGAAATTTATCGAGGGACTTTTGAGTGGTTTAAAGCCAAGGTTGCAGAACTATATTCTAGAATACTGGCAAAGGAAATCAAATGCCATGCTAATATAGGCCAACCTGCTTAAAAATAATCACATGGACATGTGTTTGTGGCTCAAATGTGTTCCATATGTTCAACATGCTACGCTTCTCATATCACACCAATTCAAATAACTGCAAAAGCTGTTCGGTTCAATTTTACAAGCTTTGCATTACGACTTTCAGTCAGAACTACACACAAATTTTAAATTTAACGCTCATTTCATAAGGTTTCTCACTAAATGGACGTTCTGTAACAATGTTTCTTCTCTTTTTTGTCCACAAGTTCACACGTGAAAGGTAATTTACAGCTAACACTTGCTCCAACCGCTGGCCACCTTTTTTATGTGATTCATTCAGCTTCCATAACGTAGAGGCCAAAATAAGTTTTCACCAAAAATCTAGCCCAATGAGTGTGTGACCAATTGTTTTTGTGTGGAATGAGCATATATATGCATAAGAGAAAGCTTTAGTAAACCAAAATAAAGAATGCCTCTGTGCTTTAAATTCAATGATTCCTTTTTTATGTGCTTCATTCAGCTTCCATAACGTAGAGGCCAAAATAAGTTTTCACCAAAAAATCTAACATAATGAGTGCGTGAATAATTGTTTTTATGTGGAATGAGCATATATATGCAGAAGAGAAAGCTTTAGTCACCAAACAAGTTCAAGATTAATAGCATTTACTTAACTACCTTTCTATGGATCACATTGAAAGGAACATATACATAAAAGACAATGTTGTAATACGCATATCAGATTGAAATCGTCAGCCATGTTCAAAATCAAATCAATCATTGGCATGAGTGCATGATTAATAGCCGTTCATATGTGGAATGAGCACAATCATGCACATTAAGTAACTATGAAAAATATGAAAGATTAAACAGGATTTAAGCCAGGTAGTGACCTGTTTCAGTGCACCAACATCATTGGTTCCATCTCCGCACATCAGTGTGACCCTCCCAACGGTCTTAAATGTTGTTAGTACAAGTTCTTTCTGTTCTGGCGCAACACGCGCAAAAACCTGAAACAATGACATGCATAGTTAGAGGAGCCATCGAGCATGCAGATGACGGCCTTCGTATTTAAGAAGATTTGTAATTTGCTCTCACTTACCTTGACATGAGGAATGACTTGGAGAACAGCCTCGGTCCTTTGTAACATTTCAAAACAGTCCCCACTAATACAAAGATCGTGTGATTCTGATAACTCTTTAACCTCCTCAGCTCTACCATATAATTAGTAAGGTATTAGAAATGTTACCAAACAAGATGTATGCTCTAAATTGTTGCAAAGATGAAGTATTTAAGACTTTGTTGCATAGCACCCAGTTATATGTATAGCGGGACGAGGTGAAGCTCAGAATTATCATCATTTTGGTTGAACATGCACATGCTAATCAGGAACTCCAACATATCCTCCTTGTTTTCATTTTTTAATAAAGAATAAGAATTAGTCTCCTAAAACCAAAATGTGAACCATAGGTCATAGCAGAAAACAAGCAATGCAATATCCTTATTTCTCAGTGAAAAGACGTGATGACTTTGAATAGCAGGAATCTCTGCCAGAGTACTTATTCATAAATTATAGAAAGCTGAGCCCAAATACTACTCTATCACAGTGCAAGCCATCACATATTGAACAATACCTGTATGCAGCTCTGTCAGTTTCATCGGGAGATACCCACTCAAATCCACTAGTCTTCATCCGTGTTAAAATTAGAACTGGTTTCGAACAAATATTCACTTGGCTAGCAACATGGCAAGCAGTCAACGCTTGGTCCCCAGTGATCATAACCTAATACATCAGGGAAGTGGTGAGCCCTTTAATCAAACAACAGAAAAAATGCACTGCAGTTTTTAACAGGCAACGGCTGCTGATAAATCAGTACACAAGCCTTGGGTAAAATAATGGCCAAGTACAGAGGCAGTTGTGTGATTGTGTGTACTGGTTATTACTATTGCTACTGGTGCACAAAATTTTCACCCAGGAAATGTTGCAGAAGAAATGAAGATAATTACTTGCCACTACAGCACAAATTGTAACTTTAAGGAGGGAGGATATACCAAGTCATGGGAAGATTGTTCCAATTCGAGCAAGACAGCGGCAGAGTCACTCCTTATAGGGCAGTTAAAGACCTAAGTGCAAAAAAAACATAAAGGAAAACATTTGAAAAAATTCAAACAAGAGGGAAACGTGTAAAAGAATACATTGGTTCTGTAAATTTCAGTGTTAATTACCGCAAAACCAGCAAAAATTAAGTCACTCTCCACCTGACCCCTTTCCAGACTTCTAGCTTCACTAACCTGTTATTCAAATATCGGGAGGTCAAACAACTCTGACAATATAAGCTTCTAGTACAAATTCAAACATAAAGATAAAATCGAGATAAAACGTAACTACTTGTTAAATGCCCAAAATCAATACTACTAACAACAGAGGGCTTTTAACTAGTAGTTACATTTTATCTGCTTCCAAGCAAGCGATCGCCACTAACACACAAAACTGGACATCCATACTTTGCCCTTCTACAAAACGGTACTTTTTTTTTTGAAATTTACAAAACGGTACTAGTACCTCAACTTTGCAAGCATGTCTGGTCCATCAATTAGAGATATAGCTAGCAAAAAAAGATAAACTTTGAAATGGATACTGATTTATTTCCCACTGGTGTATTTCACATTTCAGTGCAGCCACAATTCTTTCCACCATACTTTAAACTAGCTTATCAACACCGATTCATACAATTCCAGTGGCTAGTACTAATTGCAAGGGATTTCCAACACAAGCTGTGTGCATGCGGGATATCATTGAAGTACTAATTGCAAGGGATTTCCAACACAAGCTGTGTAGCTCAAAAGGAAAATTGATGGAAATAGTTGGAACCTATATGGTCCCTTTACATCAAATATTGAAAGGGTTGCTCCTTGATCCTAACCTAAAATGCTTTTGTTATGTAATGGCTTGTGAAATTTGTGGAAGTACACTAGCAAAATAATAAGAAGAAAAAGAAGGAATGCTTATACACCACGAAGAACTTACAGGCATCTCCGGAAGTAGTTTGTATGCAAGAGACAAGACCCGAGAGCCCTGCCGCGTGTACTTTTTGTATGTTTCCACATATGCAGCAGGTAAATCAACTAACCTCTCCTGGATGGTCTCTGGTGCACCCTGGAAACCACAAAAATGGAAATAATCGCTATAATTAACAGTTTAATAGAAATGGACAAATAATACAAAGGATGGAAGAGTACAAATTAGGAGGGATCTCGAAACACAGAAACAGCTTAAGCTGACCTTTTCTGATAAGCCATATCAATGAAAAGGCAAAAAAAAGTCATGATTTTTCTCCGAACTAGGTTAAGAGATATAGCCATTTAACTTTTTGTTCGTGACCAGATATCAATTCTTAACACGGCTCCACACTACTCAATAAATGGTATTCTAATGGAGGACACTGGTTCCCCATATATTTTAGGTTACTCGATAAATCTCACTCTAGGCTCTGCTATTTGGGCGGAAAAAATACTACAAAAAAGGTAGATTGAACTATTGACTTACATAAGTTCATCAAATTTTTAATACTTATGGTGGGATAAAATAAGTATAATAATTGAAAAACAACATATAGTTCCTTTGGGGCCACTCAGTTGGTTAAGTTGTCTTTATTTTATGTACTCCATCCGTCCACAATCACTTCGAGACCTAGTTTTGCGTAATCTAACTTTGATCATTAGTTTTACTAATAATACATGAGAAAATATCATAAAATTATATTATTAGAAGCCTTATTTGAATAAGAATTCAATGGTGGGATTGGTAGAGCATATAACCACATTTTGTTGATCAAAATGATGGCTAGTGTTGAACCTCGAAAAACGTGTGTGCCATGTAATTGTGGAAAGAGGGAGTAGTTAAATAAGCATTAAGCAAAGAGAAACAACAAGGCATGAATAGTTTACTCATATGGGATATCCCACTTCATTTCCATCCAAGGATCACATGGCAATTCATTTATTTCAAACCACTAAAGGACAACATCTGGATGTCATTTTTCTGTCCTTTGCTCCGAAAGTTACCTAAACACGTCTAGGGACGAGAGAAAACACTAGTTTCTTCATGTCAAAATCATGAAACAAGGCCGAAAGAGGGAGTTTCTGAACAATCCCAAGTAGCAACCATAGTAATAACTTGCCTCAAAAACATATGAATTGATTCTTTTATTTGGTCTATTAGGACCTTACCTTTATAAAAGCATAAAATTTCTCCTGGATACGGACAATGACAGACATTCTCTTCAAGTGAGAAGCAAAGTGATATCTGTGTACAATCTGTACAGGTTGGCTGCCAGGTCTGCCAACGGAGATAGGAGAGCGTCAATATATCAAATTAACAACCAAACTGATGCTAGATTATTAACTATATTTGGTAATAACACATTATGTGAATACAACTTGACAATCTTCTGCTAATGGCAAAATATATAGCCCTATCACTATTTAACGAGATCCAAGCCACAGGACAAAGATTATTCAAAGTTCTCAAGAAAAAAGTGAAAACAAGTAGTCAGTGTCAGGCTTTGATATCGAAGAAATAAATAATAATGGCTCCACATGAAACTGATTTCACGAAAAGACAGGTTAAAATAGTCAATTGGCAGCATGTCACAACAATCAACAAGTTTAATGGTTCAAGACTGGTCAGCTACAATCGTTTCATATCCAGGTAAAGTATATAATTACTCATGATATTAATGGACTAAGTTCAGAAAAGTAAAGGGAAAAGGTAGTCACTGTTGACAGCATGATCCATCACAATCATAAATCAATAATCATTTGTAAGATGGAAGTATTAGTCAACAAAAGATCCAACTGATTCCAATGACTGTATTGCAATACAGTCATGAATAATAATATTCCTAGTAAAGTGGTAATACTCCCTGTTCTACTATAACTGTCCTCAGCTCACCATGCGCACAGACTAAGGGAGCACTGAGTTAATGGGAAATGACCATGCATGACCCTATTAATACCTAGACTAAAAACTTTTTAACCTTTTTAAAAGTATTTCAGCAAGGGTGGGAGCAACAATAGCAATACTACACTTGATTCCTCCATGGGCAGATAATTGGAAAAAGATTCTCCCAATGCCAGGACAGTTACAGTGAAATGGAGGGAGTAGGACTACTTCAACTCCAAGCAGGAAAATTTCTAATTTCAATTTGCTTGATAGGATAAAGAACTGTCATAAGCATGGCATAAATTTTACGATTTATAATTTTATACTAATCAAGTGTACAGCTCCTGAGGTAATTATAAACGCAGCAGCAGATGATAGCTCACCTCCTAGACATGGCCTTCTCATCAGAGGTGTAGATCCAGTCTATACCCTTTATTGCAGCTTTTTCAAGGGGGTCGCCAACCTTCAAAAAAATGGAATATACCATTAAAAAAGGGCACGTGACTTTCCTTAATTATGCTTTTTGATAGCTTATCGTAACTCGCACACCACGTACCAGTTTGTTATCCACAAATACCAATGCGTGGCAACTGGACAGCGCCTCTTGAATGCGGAGAGGAAGCTTATTTGCGTCTGATATTAATTCTCCATCGCCTTCCAAACTAACAACACCTTGGAACTCCTGAAATATGGGGTTCCTTTGTTAACAAACCTCCAATTAAATTATCTTTTTACAAGAACATAGTTTACCATGTCATCAGATGTCAATGTCCCAGTCTTATCAAAGCAGCATATGTCAACCTGGTACATGAGAATTTGTAAGAGCTTGTTGTACAGAAAGAAGAAATAGGAGCATAATATGGTTCTTCACTACCTTCCCAGCAAATGGTATTCTGAATGGTTCTGTGCAGAAAATGCCACGCCGTACTAACGCAATTAAAGATGTATTCACTGCTATAGACAACTCCATCGGGAGTTCAGGAGGGATAACAGAAGTAAGAATCAACGAACAACTTAGGAAAAGTTTATATCTACTCCTTGTGGGATCCTCCAGTCCCTATACACGAATAAACAAGCACTTCAACGATACAAGTACATAATAGCATGATTGTAAGTAACTTCAGTTAAAAAATGATAGTACGTAACTAAAAGACTCAATCTTGGTGTTAGTTAAAATTACCTTCATAAGCACATAGCCTGATGCAATTATCGCAAAGAAAAGCAAAAATAGAATAAACAGGCCACTTTCCTTGCTATTTGCAGTAACCTGTCGTGTAATTTAAAATGTTAGCTTTAAATTTGAATGCGCAGAAGTCATGATCATTTTTTACTCAGGAAAGGAAGTTACCCTCTCAGTTGAGAATAAGATAGTTCTCATCAATTTTCCCTGGCTAGTCTCAAATCCAGTCCTCAATACAAAAGCGACACAACCACCATCAGGTGCTCGAAGATTTACAGACTGTATAGAAGAAAAGGGGTCAACATTACTATAAAGCTTTTAAGAATAGCTCGTTAGCATAACCAATATATGTACCTTATCTGGTGTGTGTTGCAGTATCTTGGTGCCACCAAATAGGATATGATTCTTATCTCGCTTTATTGATAACATTTCGTCAAGGCCACGGCTGGCAATTGAGACCTATATGAGTAGATGATCATTCAGAGCTAGAACAAGATGAGCAAAATACAATGGACCGGCATAGAACATACGTGGGAGGAAGGAAAGAATAGTTAGATGCTACAGTAGATTAGCTCAATACTCAATAAATCCTAGAAGCATACTTATTTTGCCAGAATAAATTGGGCTATGACATTTCGCTAGAAAATGGAAACTAAGCACCATTGTTCTGCTTCACGCATATACCGACTCATTTTTTTCCCTTTGCTTTTGAGAATAATGCCAGCTCATTCAGTTATTGGTGATGTTTGAACCCCAGCCATTCTGGTTTTTGTGGTAAAGGCATATTGACTTCTCAAATGGTGGGCTAGAAACCTAACACAATATTACCTAGATGATTCATACATTGTACCTTGCTCATACACATGATTGAAGGTATTATTAAGTACAATTCTTTCAACCCTTCAGTAACTCTGCTCCTATTTCCAAATCTAATACTACCTCTGTTCCATAATTCTCGAACGGAGGGAATATTACACTACAAGCAAACAATAATTTATATCTAATATATGCAAGCTTTAAAGCAGTGTGCAGCTGTGCATGCAGCTTGTGCAAATAAAAAAATAATGAAGTTCAGCATGTTCACTACGTGTCCTTTTGGTTTTCATATGTTTCTACTTTCTCGGGGGTTTCAAATCTAGCGGACCATGTGTCTTTTTGGTTTTCATATGTTTCTCGGGGGTTTCATATCTAGCCTATCCCAACTTGCTTTGTTGTTTTGTTTTGTTTTTTCAGTTAAGAATGGCATGCTGGAAAAGAAATGTTCGACTCCAAATTAGAAACAGAACTTGCGGAATGGAATTAATTAGTATGATCCCATCTTATAAAACAAGTGTGATTGGAAGTCAGAACTTCCACCAAGTAAGATGTCACAGAACTAATGCAGTCATGAGAGAGTGGGTTCGGCGATAGAGGAAAACCTTCCACTGCGGAGTAGACTCTCCTGTAAGAATAGCTTCATTTACTATTGCGGATCCAGCGAGCAATAGCATGTCTGCTGGTACAGATCTGTCTTCGCCGCTAGGCGAGCGCCCTATTGACACAATATCTCCAGGTAGTAGTTCTGTCCCTGAGATTTTAACCCATCTGAATAAATAAATAAACACAGCATGATCAGGATGTGAAATATAATTGATCGGTCCAAGAACAAAGTCAAATGAATGAGGCATACTTTCCACCACGATAAGTCGACACGATCTGATTATCAACTTTCACACGCCTAAGCTCAGTCAATGTCTTCAATCTATTTTTTGCCATAGTAGACTCAAATAGGAAGAGCATGAAAAGAGTAAACAAACTATAGTACCAATACTCATCCAGACACCAAAGGCCAACACAAAAAACCTGTAGAGTAACGGCTCACACTGTTAGAAAAGACATTAGCAAATAGCGGGGCAGATGTGAAAGAGACTAACCTGGAAAACAAAAAATGGTTCCATGATTTGCTCCTTCATTAATTTCTGAAATGTGGGCTGTGGATACTCAAATCTAGAGGAAAAGATTTATAAGCATTAGTCGGTATAGCTAAACAGTGAGTGTATGAAAGCTTCAATGCTCAAAGCTAGATATTTAGATCAATAACTGTTGAAGAGTTTTTTGTTCCAAACTACAGTAAACAGAAACTTCTCTTTGCTCGCATGGAAGTACAGGTATCAAACTCCGTTGTCACTTTTTGAACTTTCCTAGACAGACAGTTTGCAGCAAGTTTCTCCTAGAAAAATGCCGCTAGCGGGCACTTGTTTTGCACATATTCAATACTATCAATATGTTCCATAACAGCAACATATTACCTATTTGAGTGACTTTATTTAAGAAAAATTCATGTGTTATCATTTAATTCTACATGTTGTATGAACATATTGAATGTATGCTCCAAATTCCTTCAGCTACTATTCACAATTTATACTCTGCTTTGCTAATTGTTTACGCATCGCATAAGAGGCTGCTATGAGTGCATGTCGGGATATGACATAAGAACACACGTGGCACATCAAAAAGATTTCTCTACTCTCATGCCAAGATCTTCTCCTCGGTCATATCATGTACATTTTAAAATAAGTTGATTTGAGGATTCCCTTCAGGATGTGGCACTAAAATGAAGCATGCCTTAATATTGAATCACGCTATTTCAGGGCACTATGCTGCTACAATGTAGTTCAACGCTTACAGTGAAGAACAAAAGGAAACATAGCGTTGAGGAAGGCTAGAATTATCAAGATGATATGCATCATTAACAATGATGCTATCTACATGCACAACTATATGATAAATGATCAATCTAAAGTCCTGTAACTCAACTACTGTAAGTCAAGAACAGAGAGCAAAACTGCAGCTTACATGTTTCTCCCCCACTTGTCCACACCAGTGTTAACCTTGGCATCTGTTCCATACCCAGTGCCCTTGAAGTAATGCCCAAACAAGTCCTTTGTCGGATACCGGAGCTTGAAAAAGTTATCCTTCTCTGCTGAGTAGAAGAACCTCTGCTTTCGGAAATCAAAGTAGATCTCCTCCGTCTCAGCTGAAGCCGACGAAGAGGCAACCTGAAGAGACAGTCAAACCACACTCAGTGACCAAACATAAGCAGTACCAGTTAACAGCAAAACCACCAACTTACAGTTTTCTGTATATGCAGAGGCACAATCTCTTTCGACCCCAGGAACTTGGCGGGGATTACTTTGCACGCATTTGCCGCATGGATATCCTTCACCTGCACCGTAAGCAAGTATAAGATGCTTAACCCTAGATAGACTGCACACGGAGCAGATGCGGGTAATGTTGACTATGTGGGGGTGTGAGAGGAGAGGCGTCTCGCCTTGGAGTGGCCGACGAAAGCCCGGAAGTCGACGGACCAAGCGGTGAAGAGGAACGCGAGGATGTGGGAGGCGGAGAGCACGCCGAGGATGACGAGGGCGTCGGTGAAGTCGAGCGCCGGGACGGCGAGCAGCAGCCAGAGCGCGTAGAGCGCGAGGAAGGGCCAGAAGTCGAGGCGCGCCGCCCAGTGGCGCCGCCGCAGCAGGTCCACGCCCTCCACCGACTTGCCGTTCACCTCGAACCGCGCCATGCCGGCGCCACGACCGCTCGGATCGAGGGGGGTATCTGCGCGGTCGTCGAGGGGACGCTCAGATCGGGTCGCCGCGAATCGGTGAAGGGGGTGACGGGGAGTGGGGGAGTTCGGATGGGGTTTACCAGTTGGGTTTCGACGGGATCGGATCGGCGGCGGGCGTCGTCGGTGGCCGTGCGGCGGCTGGCCGCGACGCGAGGGTTTTTCCGCCGCTGCTGCTGCGGTGTTGTTGCTCTGCCTGCGGCTCGTCCTCTCCTCCACCTCTTGCAGGCGGTTTGCTAGTAGTTTTACGGTGCGGAATCTCACCGGGTCACGGCGATCTGAATTCTCGACCGACTTTTTCTTTCTTCCACGTTTCCATATGGGAGGCAATCAGCATTAGGCAAAAGATAAAGTGAAAGTTTTGATTCGAGGGTTGTGCACAAGATTTTGTGTTTTTAAGGGGTTTTGAGCAGAGTTTGGAGAGTTTTTTCGAGTGATTTCCCGAATTTCCGGTCAGATGATAATTAACTTAGTCAAAAAATATCTATGCTATGTCGGTCTTTTTGAAACCAAAAAATATCTGCAAGAAGATAACGGATGTGATATCACAGTTTTGGTGGGGAGATGATGATCAAGGTAGAAAAATGCATTGGTACTCTTGGTGGAAGTTGTGTTTTCCCAAGAAAGATGGCGGAATGGGTTTTAGAGATCTTCACTCTTTTAATCTAGCCATGCTTGCGAAACAAGTGGGAAGACTCATTGATGATCCAAATTCTCTATGTGCTCAAGTTCTCCGTGCAAAATACTTTCCTGCGGGGGATATTCTCCAAGCCGGGCCTAAGGCGGGATCCTCTTTCACATGGCAAAGCATTGTTGCTGGAATTCAATGCTTTAAACGTGGTTGTATCTGGCGTGTGGGCAATGGGGAGTCCATCAACATTTGGAAAGACCCCTGAATTTCTAGCAGCCCGGATCGTAAAGTTGTGACACCTCGGGGTGCATGCATATTAACAAGAGTGGAGGAGCTGATTGATCCTGTTACTCGAGGTTGGGATATTGACATCATTACGCAGAATTTCCATCCAATTGATGTAACCCGGATCCTTCAAATTCCCCTAAGCGTTGATGGTTTTGATGACTTTATTGCTTGGCATGGTACCAAATCGGGTATTTTTTCAGTTCGGTCAGCATATCATGTTGAGTGGAAACACCAATATAATGGTCTTACTTGCCGGGCTCTTATCAGAGGTACTTCAATCAATAATCCAATATGGAAAATTCTCTGGAGTTTGTCGGTACCTGCTAAGGTGAAAATCTTTTGCTGGCGTGTCTTGCATGGTATCCTTCCACTCAAGGATATCCTTCTAAAAAGACATATTGGAACATCAGGAACATGCCCTCTCTGTAATACGGATGACGAAACAATGCGACACATGATCTTTAGTTGTACTGAGGTTCAGCCGATCTGGAGGGCCCTTGGCATTGAGGATAAAGTTCAGGCAGCTTCTGCAGATGACAGGGCCGGTTCTGAAATTTTCGAATCCCTCCTACGATCACCTCCATCTACGGTACCTGGGTATGATTCTATTCTTATTCATGACATTGTTGCAGTTGCAGCTTGGTATATCTGGTGGCTCCGTCGACGACGCACTCATGGCGAACAAACACCACCGACTATTGTTTCTGTGACCTCTATCCGCGCTATCACATCTAATGCTGCGAGGAAGGTTGGCCCCATTATGGCAACGGATAAGCAAATGTGGACCAAACCTAGAAGCTCGTACGTGAAACTTAATGTCGATGCAACATATATGGCGGATGAGATGGCAGGAGCCTCGGGTGCTATAGTGAGGGATCAACAGGGAAGATTCATCGCTGCGTCCTCAACCTTTATACCGCATGTTCCCTCAGCTGAGATGGCAGAAGCCTTAGCTATGAAGCATGGTCTTGACCTTGTCATCACGTTGGACGCCCATCATCTTGAAGCTGAGTCTGACTCGTTGGAAGTTATTAATCTTTGCTCAGGTAATGAAAGGATTTGGAATATGGCAACTGTGGTTTACGCTGATATCATCATGAAAGCTGGAGTTATTGGGGATGTGGATTTCAACCATTGCGGGAGAGACAACAACAAAGTGGCTCATAGTTTAGCTAGGGAATGTTTTAATTCGAAATTATCTTGTAATTGGGTCGATGAGCCCCCTAGCTTTCTCTTGCAACCCCTGCTAAACGATGTAACAATACTTTGATGGTGGGCAGCAAGTTTCAGACGCACTCTTTTCCTTCTCAGGGTACCTAAGGGGACTGGGAAGGTTTTTAATGAGGCGGCTTGCTAGCTTAATATATTTCTATTTTAAATTCAAAAAAAAAAACTTAGTCAACTCCCTAGCCATTAGATGTGACACACTGATTCCTGGTGTAACTAAACACAACTATTGTAACTGAGTAACCAAAAAATAAGAGGCGGAGAGCTAGGGATTCATCCTAGAGGGCGTCGCGTCTCCACAGTCTTCGACTAGGAATCGACGGATCCACGTCTCCTTTGTTTTCCCGCGGTCAACGTTGTTATAAGGTCACTAAGTGTTAGAATTTGGTTTTTATTTTTCTAGCGGCATTGATAAGGTTCTACCGATGATGTCCATTGGAATAAGCTCTTCCCGGTCTCTCCCTATCTTGTCAATGTTTTCGACTCGGCGGAAGACCTGTGAGGGTAGGGACGGCGACTTTTGTAGGATTTTCCAGTCGATGTGTCGTTCAAGTGTTGTTGTACGTTGGTTTGTGCTTGGACATTTTTTATCTTCTCGTCTATTTTTTTATGATAAGGTTCGGATTTCCTATCTCGGAATTGGTCGTTGTAAGCTTTCATACTTACAGTTGTTCAATTACTTCGCAACTTCCTGATATGGTGAGGCAACTCTCCAATTATTTCATCTCTGCCAAAGGATGAAGCTTTCCTCAACAAGCCAATTTAGAACTACGATCAGATGAAGATCCTCTTTGACAAGATTCCTATGAAGAATTCTATCGGGGGTTTGATTCGTTGCAGCTCGCTTTAAGCCACCTGATGGACAATAAAGCGGAATGTGCCTCCTACATTGCGATGGTCTCTCACGAGAGGAGGCGGTGGTTCACTTCTTTCCTTTGCAAGTACTACCTGTGATGAGGTGATGATGGTGTTGCTATTGAACTGTTTACTTTGTTGGCCTAAATTATGTAGTACTAAGTTGATGAACTTCTTGTATATTTTGTGAGGCGATATATACTAAACCCCTCGGCTGATGAACTTGTTGTGCATCACCAACCGTTGTTGTGCTGAATTTGTGGTTCACCAATATTTTGTGAACTCTGTAAACAAGGCATTTAATCCCTAATTGATGTGCTACTTTATTATCATTTGTACTAATTCTATGTTTAAAAAGGCATGTGTGATGGTAGGCTCACCACTCGAAGAAGTGATGAGATTATGTATGAGCATGCACATAACCAAACATTAAGTGTTTGCATGTGTTTTGCTCACATCGGCCACCAAACAACAAGTCTTCCGAAGTTGGTTTCAGAGAGATGGGTTTGTCTGCCTCTTTCTGAAGGATTAAGTATATATTTCACCCTCAAATCTCATAATTTAGAGACTATTCATCCTAGACTTTAAATTTGAAGAATGTGTACCCTGAAGTTTACCAAACCGGAGAATTCAAACCCTGTTAGTGGTTTTGCACCGATTTGAGCGGTTTTGAGGGAATTTGGGACGGTTTTGGACGAGGATGGATCTGTTGACGTGGCGCTGACGTGGCAGGTGACTTAACAGCGTTCCTGACATGTGGGTCCCACCTTTGACCTGGCAAGTGACTTATGTACGTGTCCACTTCGCCTTCGTTCGGCCGAGCAGCCACCGGAAGAACTTCCGCCGCCGCGCGGACGACGACGACGGGGGCGCCGCCAAGGGCGAGGAAGCGGGACCCCCGAGCAGGCCCACGTCCGCCAAGACGCCGAGCCCCCCGCCGTCGAAGCCCAGGCCTCAGAGCGCGAGCCGCCTCAGCTTCACGGACGTGGAGGAGGACAACGAGGACGACGCGGAGGAGGGGACCTTCGCGCAGCAGCTGCAGCGCCGCCGTCCGCCCGTGTCGGTCAAGCCGGCCCGCACGGCCTCGCCGGCCCACCGCCTCACGCCCACCAAGAGCTGAGGGGGGGGTGAATAGGCGATTTAAAACTTTTTCCGAGGAGCCGGATTATCCGGTCCAAGAATGACCCGGATATTCCGGTATGCTTGATAAAGGCGGAATAAAACTAGTGTTTTACTTTAACAAGCATACAACCTAAACATACTAGGTTCACCTATGTGCACCAACAACTTATGCTAAGCAATACAAGTAACAATGTGATAGCAAGATAGATGACTTCAAGCACGAAGGCTATCACAATGTAAAGTGCATAAGTAAAGAGCTCGGGTATAGAAATAACCGAGGCACGCGGAGACAAGGATGTATTCCCGAGTTCCACCCAAAGGGTGTACGTCTCGTTGGAGAGGTGTGCGCAACCACAATAGGTTAGCCGCAACGCCACCAAGGCTCACCTTCTTCTCCTGATGAACTCAACCACAAAAGGTTGCGAGTTCACCTTCCACTATTGATCCCCTTTGGGGCGGAGATCGAATCCCGTACAACAATCTTGAGGCACACACCCACAACTTAATTGGGGGCTCCCAAGTCTTGAGGCACACACCCACAACTTAATTGGGGGCTCCCAAGTGACCACAAAAGGTCTTGGCCACAAAAGGCCGGCCACAAAAGGCGTCTAGGGTCCAATGACCCAACAGTAACAAGCTCACAAGTATCACCACCACGAATCCTCGTGGAGGGCTCAAACCGATGCAAATGCAATGGCAAGAGCACACGAAGTGCTCAAGTCCTTCACTCTCAAATTCTAACAAAGCAACAAATGCTTATGGGGGAATAAGAGAGGAAGAACAAAGAAAACCACAAAGGAGTCAAATACTTCACTCCCAAATCCCACCAAAAGCAACTAATGCTTATGGGGGGAGAAGAGAGGAAGAACAAAGAGAAGAACCACAAAGGAACTCCAAGATCTAGATCCACTAGGTTCCCCTCACTTAGAGGAGAGATGGATTGGTAGGATTGTAGATCTAGATCTCCTCTCAACTTTTCCTAAAGAATATGCAAGAATCTATGGAGGGATTGAGAGGGAAGTGAGCTTTCCCAGGTCAACAATGGAGTAGGAGAGAGGGGAAAAACGTGCTGCCTTAGATGGGCTGAGGAAGAAGAAGGGAAGGGGTATTTATAGCCCACCGCGAAAAATAGCCGTTGGCTGTTTCGACACTCGGAAATTCCGGTGTAAGTGAGACTCGGAAATTCCGGTCACCCGGAATATCCGGTCAAAGAAAATCTCCGAGCTGAATTTCCGGTAGGAGTCAGTGCCGAAAACAATTCTTTCCTTAGCCGTTTTCGCGAGGCTCTTTGAGGGCAACTCGGAAATTCCGGGTCATCAAAATATCCGACCACAATTTCCGGCTGAGTCCAGCACCTCTTTTCCTTCTTTCCTTAGCCGTTTTCTTGGACGAGCTGGGCAACCGGATATTCCGGTAGAGCGAAATATCCGGCCCCAATAATCCGGTTCAGCAGAACACCGAAACGAAAACAGCAATAACTTTTGCAAATGAACTCCGAATGAGGTGGGACCAATTTTGTTGGAAAGATAGCGACGATAAGCACCCAACGAAAAGTGGAAATATTGCATCTCATAAATAGAGTAAAATCACCACTTCCTCACGGTTGAACCGGCAATATTTCCGCCACCGAAAACCCAACAAGTTTTCCAAAGTAAAACCGTTTTCGATGAACAAGAGCTTGACATGGAGATGAACCAAGCTCTAGTTCCTCACTACCATAAAAGTCAAATAAGAACCAAGAAATATGATATGCCAAGTATGCAAAGGTTTGAGCTCTCCACAACGATGCGATCAAGTTACTCACTTGAGAGCCCCTCTTGATAGTACGCCTATCTATCCTATAGCCCTATCAAGATCATACCTTTGACTTGAGCATTCCACTTGAGTTAGATGATGACTATCTTGATCTCTTCAAGTGGATCACCTTTCTTGATTGCGCTTGCTAGCACATGCTTGATGAAGACATCTCCAAATACTCCCCCATACTCCATTATGGGAGAGTTTCGCTTAGCTCCGTCTTCATGTATCCATTGCAAGCTCCAAGCATAGGATCTCTTCCAAAAGCTTCTCTTGGTCTTGCACATCTTATCCTTGATGACGATCACCACATGACGTCATCCTCCACGCTATATGAGATCTTCATTTGATGCAAGCCCATGGGAAGATACCTAACCCCGCATAAAGATACCACACACATATCATGGGTTAGTTCACAAAGCTATATGGACAAGTGATTACCATCCCAAGAGATACATGATCCCACTTGGGACATCTTGTAGCTTTGTGTGTTGATCAACAACTTGATCAACCTTTTATCTTCCAATCTTTCTTTGCTAATATGATGTCTTGACTCCTTCAAGACATACTTGCAATATGCTCAACCCAACACATGACCATCCATCATATACATCCTTGAATGGGACATTGGTCATCAAATAAGCTTCTAGAGTCCAACACATGAACTCCACCATTCCCATGGACACGATCTATAAAGATATCTCAATGCAAACATTAGTCCATAGAGGTTGTCATCAATTACCAAAACCACACATGAGGCAAAATTTTCTTTCAGCCTGCCGCCGCCGCGGTGCCCGCGCCGTCGCACGCGCCGTCCAACTTCCAGTCGCACGCCGGCGAGTACACCCCCGACCGGCTCAGGGAGCTCGAGAAGAACGCCCACTCCGAGGCCGCCGCGCGCTCCACCCGCTCGCGCTTGGCCGCCGCCGAGGAAGAGTCCGCCGCGACCACCGCAGCCTCGCCACCGCGCGCGCCCGGCCACCACCAGCGCCGGCTCTGGGTCAAGGACCGCTCGCATGCATGGTGGGACACCTGCAACAGCCCCGACTTCCCGGAGGCGGAGTTCAGGAAAGCCTTCCGCATGTCCCGCGACACCTTCGACATGATCTGCGAGGCGCTCGGCTCGGCGGTCGCCAAGGAGGACACCATGCTCCGGGCGGCCATCCCGGTCCGCCAGCGCGTCGCCGTCTGCATCTGGCGCCTCGCCACCGGCGAGCCGCTCCGCCTCGTCTCCTCTAGAACAGAACAGAGAAGGAAAAACAGAGGAGAAAAGAGCAGCGTATGAGGACGGGGCTTGCCTGCGTCCTTAGAGTAAAGTCTCGTAACGCCACTAGCTTCTTCATATCATCGATCATGCAACGCCAACTTCATCGATATGAATCCTAAGGTTGAGCAATGTCGTGCTGGTCCATGCAGAAGCGGCATGGCGATCCGAGAACAATGGCGTCTCCTGAGTCCTGGCCAGGAGCTGGACTCCGTTCAGCGACCCGAGAATAATGGCGTTCAGCCGTTCGACGCGTCTGTCCTCCGCGTGGCTTTGCACCCGGTCTCCAGCACCCCTGCCGGCCTCTCCGTCCAGGTTCGACGTCGCACGGACGGAGGCGGAGTTTCCGCCGCGGCGAGCCGATGAGGGCATTGGGGTGCAGTGGTCAACTGATGGTAGGAGTAGTGGGCGCCGAACTGGAGCAACATGCGCCTCCGAATTATCCGGCTACACCTGCATCTCTCCTCCCTCGCTGGTTATCTTCCATTGTTTTTTTTGTGGCGATGATTTTTGTTGAAATAAAAATAAGTCGGGACAGGAAAAAGGAGGACCGTGGATGGGTGCGGGCGCACCGATGGGCAAGCTCCGGCGTATGAACCGTGCAAGAGGACATGTGGGCCCACGTTTTGGTCATAACGGTCGTTATCCCTACACTAACAGCTAGATGCCATGTCAGCGCCACGTCATGGCCACGTCATCCCTCAAAACCACCCAAATCAATCAAAAACACTCCAAGGTTTGAATTCTCCGGTTTGGTAAATTTCAGGGTACACATTCTCCAAATTTGAAGTTCAGGGTGAATAGTCTCCAAATCATGAGATTTGGGGGTGAAATATATACTTTTTTCCCTTTCTGAACAACAAATGGGCCGCACAATGTGGCTTAGACCTTTTTCAGGGCCAGGCCATGTCGGGCCACGGATGCAAAGTGGCCTAAATGGCTGCAGGTAGTCAAACACACCTATATGTCACACCCACACCACTAACCCATGAGCTTTTAGTCAAAGTACCTTTGGTATACCCCACCCTTCAATGCTAGCCCAAAACTCTCATACTCCCCCAACAAGTCGAACCAAGCTCACTTCCCAATTGGTCATACCATACTAACGTGACTAGTAAAATGCCTGTGCGTTGCAACGGGTGAGAAATGTGCAAACAGGAACCATCAGGTTGTGTAAGGAAATTTCTTCTTCTTTTTTCTTCTGTGTACAAGGAACATGACAGAGGAAATTACAAGGAATGTAAGGTTGTAAAAACTTGAGCGGTTGAAGTAAGATAGTAGAAAAACGAAACAAAAATATACAAATTATTTCTATACATGTGGTAACGTGTCTTCGCTAGCACATGTTCCTTTCACCGTAGCAACCCACACGTATCAGCTAAAAAAAATCTAATTTAAAAGTGGGACGGTAGGTACTTGAAATTATCTAAGTCTATTTTAGACTCAGACATTGTACGATAGATGACTTAAACTCGGATCAGAAATGAACATGTACTAATTTTTTTGACAAAGAGAATACATTTACTTCTTATATTAGTCTGAACAATCATTCAATCTAACTGCTAACTTTCCAAATCATCCAATCAGGCACTAATTGGCACCATTCACGTAACACAAAATGTGCATCTTAAATAAAGAACTTTGCTTTATGCAAAATAAATAAAAAGAATAAATTGTGCTTGCATTTGATACATCAGGGCAATCAAATAGTTTAAAATAACCAGACTAACTGATTGAATTTCAAAGATAATCCCGGGCAAAAATCCATTGACAAAGGTGTCAAGTAAACTGTACAAAAGGCAACACATTAACAAAAGAACCGAACCAAGAGCAGGCTTAGGTTGCTCAGCTGTGCTCCATCAATCTCTTATTTGACAAACAGGAGCGAACCAAAAAAGCAAAAATATACCACCGAATTTAGTAGCCAGAAGAAAAATCAATGGAACGCATTCATCTGTCGCTACCTACTATTAAAGTCTGAATCACAAACAGTGCTCAGGATCTAAATCAATGAGGGTGCGACGGACAAACCTAATCGGCAAATCCTATTACCATGGATCGCGCCGACCTCATCACCTCTGATGGATTCCAGCGGGCAAGCTTGCAGTGGATGCCGGCGAGTACAACTCAGTTGAGCCAATCCAAAGTTGACTGATGCAACATCAAGCTTAGCACAGAGAGATTGCATACGGAAGAAATTCTCGAATCGCTAGACATGAAGAAAAAAAGAACGGAACAAGAAAGGTAGACGCGAGGCACACGGACACTCGTCCTCCCCGTGACGCCATCTCAGGTCACCATCGGTATGAATCACCTCCGCCAGCGACACCACCACAGCGGAATCGCACGAGGCCGGCGAGGAATAGAACAAGGCGCTCGAGTGGGCCGGAGCACGGGGACGATGCGAGCGGCTCACGGAAAACGGTTCGGCAACCAGATGCAAGATCCCTAACGCCGCCGGCCAGACCGTCCCCATCGCCTCTGGGCTCTGGATCCCTACCGCCCTCAGCTCGGCGCTGGCGAGGATCTGCTGGATGGCAGGGATTCTGGGAGGCATAGCTGAGGGGCGGGAAGAAGTAGGCCGCGACTGCGGGGCGGGAGAAGCTTCCTGGTCGGGCCACGATGCGGGGAACGGCCTCGGCGACGCGGCGCTAGGTTGGGTAGGAGAGGATTTAGGGTCGCGTCTGTTGTCGAAGCGGTACCGGGGCTCAAACGCAAACTTTTTAACTTAATCTGGACTGCGGGTTGATATCCAACTTTTTAAGGGACTAAAACACAAAATGGGCACGACGTACGACGCCTCGCCTTAAGCCATATTATATACTAGTTGAGTGCCCGTGCGTTGCAACGGTTTAAAAAAATTCAATATCTTTCTCGCAGACCTAGAAAACAATATGATGTGATTTGTAGCACTCAAAACATTTATACCATGTGAAATATCTTACGTTTTGCTTCGTATATAGTTCTCTATATCATTGTAAGTCATTAATGCTCAGAAAAGAGAAATAAATACACACAGCCTAAACCCACTCCACCGCACCTACGGGACTACTCGATCTAGTATCTCCACTGGTCATCTTCCGTTCTCTGCAAGAGCCAAACAACAATATCTCCCGTGAAAACAAGAATGAGGTTGTATCGCACAGGTACATCTACTCCAAAGTACACATATGCCTCCTGATATATCTCATTTTCTTTACATACCAGTGTTGTTTCTCCTTACTTATCTTCGTTTTATCCAAGTATCCAAAGGTGAGGAATTGTACATTGCCGCTTGCATTCGTCCGTAGCAGAATCTAAGCTTTCTTGGTTCCCTGAGGCCTGATCTCATTCGGTAGCACTAAACCATGACCTATGAGGTCGAATCTTAAATGCTTTGCACATAGTTATCCAATTTCCATGTGTAACAATTAAATATTTGTATTGCATAATGACCATCGAATCATCATATGTACTAAGAAGGAGAAGCAGATTATTTTCTTTGAGTATGACAGCAAATTTACTCTCAGAGGACATAAGATAAAACACGAGATAACATTTAGTGCTACTTGTGGCCACCTTTAGGAACTGAAAATGTGCTTCTGCTTAAATGAAGGAAAGATTCAAAATAAAAAAATACAGAAGGGACCATGAGACAAACAGATGCTCTCTAAGTTTCAGTCAGATCTGTATAAGATGAATTCTCCATAAGCTTGGTGAGTATTTATTAGCAGTAAGACGTGTTGTCAAAATATATAATTTTCGGCTATTCTATGTTAAGCATGCTAGGACATACATAAATACATTTCATTTGTTAGCAACTTTGGTAGAAATATTTCATCTACTCAGAGTTGGACAATCTGATAACATTAGAGATCATCTCAGCATTACTGTTATAAACGATGGGCAAATAAACGATGAACAAAATCAAGATCAACACAATGGGGACACGATATTTAATGTGGAAAACCCTTCTAAAAGCGGAAGAGGAAAAACCACGGGCGTCAGCCAGCAAATCTTCACTATTATCAGGTGACGTTACAAACGCCGGGAATTTACAACTTGCGACTTATCCGAAAACGGCGGCTTACAAGACGTATATATGGTGGCATAACCCTATGTCGGCTGCAGTCTGACCCGGAAACAACGGCTTAGGCTGGGTCTCGCTTCGCTCGTCCGAACTTAGCTCTATCTCAATGAATTTGGATCAACAGAAAACAACAATTACTAACCAGAATATGTGTTTTAACTAAATAGAAATTTAGTAATATAAACATACATATTGGTCAGACTTTAGGGGCAAAGATTTCTTTCTAACTTCATTAGTTGATTACATTCAGATGAAGGCAAATCAATCCATGTAGTCTAAGAAATAGCAACTACACGAGGCTTACTTGAATAAAACTAAGACACATGCCTGATGCTGTCAGAATTGCAGCCGTTTCGCCCATGGTTAACTGCATCACCTGCCACGCCTTTTTGTTGTTGTTCCCATTTGCATTACGACATGTGTACTCTGTTAAGACGCTGCTCCCAATCATGATAGAACAAATGACATTAAAATGCAGACTGGGCTGCCAAGCAAAGAAGGCAAAGCTTCAAGTTTAAATTATTTGAGTACATTGTGTTTTTTTAACAACATTGAAGTACCTTATTGGCAACCTTCTTAGCTTCTTCGTCGCCTTGAAATTTCTATATAGTGACCACTGTAACATTAACTGGCTTATTTAGGGCCTCTTCATCCTCGACAATTCATACGATTGTGCTTAGTGAGTTAGACAAGACACTGTACGCACAAAAACCAATCTGCAGAGAAAACATGGACAGCTTTAACAAATAAACGTACTCATTAAAATATCATGCACATCAGCAAATCGCATTATCTGTCAGAGCTGACCAAGCCGGTAGAAAAACCCTGACTCAGGGTAGGGGAATCCAAGATGCACTTATGAAACCGAAAAAGTCAGCTTAAACTGATCAAGATTCTTCGTATTTCAGTGATGGTATCATCCGCTTGTACTTCTAGCTCTTATCATCAGTGGTACGACATAGTTCAAGATCCTTAAGCTGAGACTTGTTCTCAAGCATGGCTTTCTGCATCCTCAAACAATCTAAAACTCTTTCCATCTTCAGTATCTGCAGAAGTTTCAATACATTTAGAGAATTTACTATAAAACCATGTATCGTGGAGAGCAGGTTCAGTAATAGTTGATGTAAGCTATTGTAGCTCCCTGCCACGAGCACCTTGAGTTTGCAATGCAATCATCCCTATTCGCGACCCAGTGCGGTGGCCGGCAGGGGCAGGGTCACCGCAGCGAGGAACGGGATCAAACACCAGGATACAGGCCATAAAGCGCCCTCGTGTTCATCTCCCGACCGGCACGTGGCGGCGCGCCGCCTGGGAGCTCGACGGGAGCAGACGGCAGGAGCGGAGGCGGCGAATGGACACGGCTTGGAGATAGCTCGCGGATGGAGTTCAGGGAATGCGCGTAGTACGCCGCCACTGCGGAGTGGTGGTACAGGGGAAAGGCACTGGCGCCGAACGCCACCCTCGTCCCCGCCATGACCAGGTCGTGCTGCTGCGTCCCGCCGCGCACGATAGCAAACACACAAAAAATCAGAACTCAATGTTCCACCACTGCCGCCGGGAGAGGTCAGGGGGGAGAGTCTCTATCGCGTACCTGCTGCTGCTGCGCTAGCCACGCCACGTACGGGTGGTCGGCGTCAGAGGCGGCGGCGACGTAGTATGCCTGCATCGAGGCGGCCCACACAGCGTGCGCCTGCGGCCCACACAGCGTGCGCCTGCGGCGGCGTAAGGCCCCCGTTCCTGCCGCTCGCGGAGGAGGACGACACCATGGCGCAGCGTCGTTGCGCATGCTCCGCAGCGAGGGATTGATATGCGGCTGGGGAGGATTGGGAGCGGGGAGGAGGTTACCGCTCGCCGCGAGAGATTGAGCAGAGGCGGCCAACGCTCGATGGCGTGATTTTGATTGGATCGTGGGGAGTTTTTTTTTCCTTTGAGAGAAGGATCGTGGGGAGTTCGGTATGAAAGAGTCCGGAAATATTTAGCGGCGCGGGTCAGCGTCTTTCATCGTCGGAAGGCATAGGACGACGGACGACTCACCACCTCTTTCGCTTTAATATAGTAGAGACTAGTGGAGAATACTAGTGGAGACTAGTGGAGATAATGATTTTTTTTATCTCGGTACGTTAGTGTTGGTAGTGCAAGGGATAGTGGTGCTTCAGCTCCAACATAGTGTCGACGTCAATCCCATCAATAACAAGGAAATGGGAAGGCTTATTTTTTTGTTCCGGCGCCATGGCATGGAACTTTTTATCAAACAACAACAACAGAGGATTGCATGCCCATTTCATCCTTTCTTCTCACACACCCATCAATTATCAAACAAGAAACTTTCCTACTAGAGCTGAAGAATGGGGATAATGAACAACTATAGTCTTATAACAACGAAAAAGTAATTGATAGCTAGGATAACTATTTATCAGCTTTGGAAAATATATCGTTTGATGCAATGCATGTATGTCACAAGAAAGATTTATGTCAACGGACTCAAAATCAAACGGGACAAATATGTCCAAGGTAGTGGTTTCCGTAAAGAACATTCAGCTCTTTGAAAATGAAGAAATACACCAAGTAGACACCGATGTATCTCGACGATTGCCATGGATGATGAGTTTTCCTGGCTTCGCCTGTCGCTCTGCTCGAGACCTGGGACGAGAGACTACACGATGTCGTTTGCCGTGGAGCACGTCAACGTTCTTTGGCATACTTAAACGTTCTAATTTGTTGATTCGTCTCTAAGCACAAGTATTTATTACCTCCTCCGTCTCATAATATACTTACCACGTTTTGCCAAAACATTTTATATTGTGGGAGAGAGAGTATTTAGCCAGCACGAACAGAGGTAAACCAGCCGGGGTATTTGGTGAGGTGCATGGCCATTGTCATTCTCAAAGTAAAGTTTAACATTCGAAGTACAGTAGCCGGTCTGAAGAAAGAGGTTTGCTAAAAAAAGAGGAAAAACTGAAGAAATAGCTTCAAATGCCTAGCCGCCTAGGCGTATTGTAACATCTAAGCCTGAGCATTTGCGGTTTAAAACGGTTTAAGCTGGTTTCTCAAACCAGACCATCAGGTGTCAGTTTTAGTTGGTTTGGTTTGGTTTACACGCTTAGATTGGGGACAATCCCACGGTTTGGTGCGGTCTGGTTAGACGGTGTACACGGTTTGGCACCGTATATGTCCGTAGCATGCCCTGCACCATTCGCTGCCATTCTCCACTAAGCTTCCATCCTGCCCGCGGTGGCATGAAGCGGCCGGCGAACAGAGGAAAGGCAGCAGTTGTTGGCCCGCCATCTGCAACCACGGCATGCGGAAGTCCGGCGACCCGGCCGCCTGAGCGAGCTGCTCCTGTCGCTAGGCCTCGGAGATCATGGGGCCGGAGATGCCAAGGCAAGCACGGACGGAGGCGCCGGGATGGTGAGCGACCCCGTGCCGCAGCCGGCGCATGCGAGCGGGACGTCAGGGGCATCGCGCAGCATGGCGAGCGTGGCCGCATCCGCAATCGTCTGCGCGTGTCCCTCCCGAAGTCCAGCTGCACGCGGTTCACGTCGTCCATGGCTGAGCCGCAGATCTTGCGCCGCCGAACTCCGCCCCGTCGTGGACGCACCGAGGAGGATAACGCCGCGGCGCCGGACGAGGAGTCCATGGTGGTGCACGGCATCATGCCCACCAGCGTCGCGCTCTACGGCGCGGCCGCCGCGATGCCGCGCACGCCCGGGCGCGCTCAGCCGCTACTCGTAGACGTCGTTCTGGATATGCAGGAAGTTCGCCTGGCTCCGGACGTCGCCCCCCGCGCCCTCTCCCTCTCGGCGCGCGTCCACGCCCGCCGAGCTGCAGGGAGGCGGCCATGGCGGCGCGTGAGCAGCGCCGCATCCAGGCGCGGATCAACCGGTCGCCCGCCGGCACCAAGCGCACCCTCAAGGGGCTCCGCTTCATCAGCCACACTACCGGCTGTCCGGCTTGCTCGAGAACGCCGAGCTTTGGTGCCGCAGCCGCGTCGAGGATCAATTCAGTATGCTCCACGCGACAGCCTCCTCTCCCGCGACGACTGGTTTGATCGGTTTCGCTGGGTCCAACCCGTCTCAAACCAACTACCCAAATTCTTATTACGGTTTGATCGGTTTAGTGTGACGGCACCGGTACGAACCGCTGATCCGGTGTGGTGCGGGTTGGTGTGACGGTTTGGCCGGTTTGAAACCAAATTATGCCCAGGGCTAAGTGGACTCGGAACTGTATTTTCGTTGAACGAGTCTTCATGGCGGGCCATGCAAATCCATGGGCGAGCTTCAATTTTTAATGGTTGAGATGAGATCCAAGACGAGGAACCTTGTTCCCGTCTGCTCCTTATCCTGACGCTCGTTTTGGGGCCAAATGTTCAGGCTCTGGCAAATAGTGTTGAGATATACAAGCGTGCAATTTTTAAACTTAAAATTCGTTTTATTTTAGGCTACAAAAAAAAAAGACAATTCAGGCAAAGTTTCAAGTTTTTTAAACCGTGCACTGTTCACCATCCATTTATCATTTTTTCCCAACACACAATACAACGGTTAAAAGTTCACAAACTTTTACTCCCTCTGTCCAACAAAATATGTCACACTTTTTATCAAATTTGGATGTATCTATACACTAAGTTATGTCTAGATACATCCAATTTTTTATCAAGTTGAGACATCATTTATTGGACGGAGGGAGTATATCATATCAATACACATCCGACATTTTGTTCCCGACTTTTCAAACTTTCAAAATTCATTTTCGATTTTTGCAAAAAAAAAGAAGCTCCCGGGAGCTTGGGAGCCATGTGTCCTCTCTCATTAGGAGGTATGCCTATTCATTTAACATGGGAAAGAACCAGGGGGAGTGTGTCAAGGAACCCGTCGGTTTATCAGGAAATCAGACCAAGATACCAAACAAGGACATCTATGCACTGGCGGTGTCGGTATCCAAATGTCATGCTTTTTACTGATGTGACAAAAATTTGATATCACAACAATATAGACAAATTAAACAAGAGCACAAGTGATCAAATGTTATTGCAACATATTTGTGGTAGCAACCCTCTGCGATCATACATAGCTTGGTATGTATGCATGATAGTATCTGTAGAGGGTACAAGAAATTATCACCTACTCTATTTCGCAGATAGTCTTAATAATTTTCATTGCACAAAATGCTCTCTCAACAGTAACCGCCGCAACCGGCAAAATCAATGCAAACTTCACTGGAAGAAATACCTGAGGATAAGTGTCCCCTTTCAAATTAGACAGCTTGGAATCATCACAAAAATTCTTAAGGAAGTTGTCAAATTGGATGCTAAGATCTTCCATCTTGCTTTCATTTTCGAAATCAATCTGGTGTAGCAAGATCATTTATTCCTTATGGGATACATCGCGAGATTCATCAACCAACGTAGCAAAGTACTCATCTCCTATATCTTCTATATCTTCTATGATTGCTTTGACTATTTCTATTACACAAGCTTCAATAATATCTTTCTGGATGGTAGAAGAAATCAACTTTAAATTCCTAGGAGCACTCTTCAAAGCAACATCAGGCACATCCGGATTGGTGGCATTGGCGCCTGAGTAATATATGCGTTATTGCAGATTGGTGGTATATTGCTCATGTGTAACTTAAGTTAAGTACGAATATTTGGTGAACCTGTAGTTCACGTGATTTGTGCACCTAAAGTTGTTTCTGTTTCAGCTTCAGTATACTGTAATCTTTGCATGCACTTACTACTGCTATGGATGTCCTAGTACAGCCATTCGGAGCCTGTAGTGAAGTTTTTCTTTGTAAATTTGTATCGTTTTGAAGTACTCCCTCCATGCCGGTTTATAAGCAACATGAAAACAAGGTATTTTTAAGAGTAAACAACAATTTAAGCAATCGGTGCACCTTTAAATTACGGATGACATTTACCTCCACCAATCTTTATGTGTTTTATTTAAAACTCCAATCAATTAGGTCTTGTTTGGAACCTATCATTTTTAGCCGGAATCATAGAATTTATTTGTAATTCCACACCCAACCAATTGGCTGTCATAGAATTGGTATGTCAATCAATTTGGAATTTCAGCAAATACCTATTGTATACGAGAAGTGCTCATGTGCTTTTCAAAAAAGAATACATGAATTTTAAAGCGCCTCGACGGCTATGGTTAGTACTCCTTTCACGACACTTCTTCTATATCCCATGTGAACCTAGCGATGTGGTAATGGTCCAAGCCCATGTCTCACCCCTAATCACAACTGTCGGTGTCTGAAAACACCGGAACACTTCTCATTGTATCTTATATCAATTTCTATCTCTAACCTTGTCATTTCACCTTTTCAAATGAAATAAAATGATGCTAAATAAAATGCAATGAAATGATGAGTATCAAACGACCACATAGGTTAATGCATGTGCTAATCATTAGGCCTCTGGTGTCGCTCCTCCCGAGCGGCCCGGGGAAACCCTAGCGCGCCGCCGGCTCGATCTCCTCCGGCGACTCCCCTCCGCCGCTGTCGCTGGCCTTGCCGCGGTGGCGGCGGCCCCAGCCTCCAAAGGTGGTGCGGGGCGAGCTCGCGGTGGACGCGGGAGCGGCGCGGCATCTCGTCTCGCGGTGGCGTGGTGCTCGGCGGCGGCGCCCATGGCGCGGTCACGGAGCTCGCCGCGGCGTCGGCTTGGGGAGGGCGTCCGCGCGCGCGGGGCGGCTGCTGTCGTGGCTGCGGCCAGCCACTTGTCAATCTTGCTCACGTGCCCTTGGGCCGTCGCAGGTGGGGTGCTGGTTCGGCTCGGGGCGGCGGCGGCGGCTTGCTGGCGAGGTCGGCGGACGGGTTCTGCGGCCTCAGGTTGCCGGAGCGGCGGCTCCGGGCTAGGATGGTGGCGCCGTCCTCCCTGTCCGGGATGGCTGGCCAGGAGGAGGCCCTGGGGCGGCGGCGTTGAGGTGCGGCGTTGGCTTCGAGGGATTAGCGAGGACGACGGTGGACGCCGGGGCGGCGGCCCCGGGCAGTGCTTCTCTGTGGCGGTTGCCGTGTCCATGGTTGTGGTGGTGGTGGAGATCTGTGGCGGTGGTGGTGTCCGGTCCGGGCGCGGTGGCGGCTGCTCGGTCTAGCGCAGTGGTGATGATCCGTACGGCAACTTCGTCGCAGCGACGGGGAGCCTAGGCGTTGTGGCGTGTTGGATGCTGGACCTCGCTGCCCAGTTCGACCGACTTCGCTGAGGACATTTCGTCGTGTTCGTCAGTTCGGCCGTGGAGGGTGTCCGTCAGTGGAGGTGACGCCCGGATGCCGGGGCGGCGGCCCCGGATGGTGGTCTTCGTATCGCGCCGAGCCAGGAGGAGGCTTTGCGGGAGGTGGACCTGGGCCCCGGCGCCTAGCTCCATTCGTGGCCTCAGATCGTCGGGCGCGTGGGGCCGTTGGTCTGTGTGCGGGATCGAGATGGTGGTCTGGCCGGTCCTTGAGGGCGGTTGCGGGGTGTGCGACACATCGGCGGGCGAAGGCCTTGCCCTGGCTGTCGGCCTGGGCCGACGACGGCGACGCCCTCGGGCGTCGTGTCCTTCTTGAAGGCGTCGTCGTGGCGGTGCTCTCGCTGCTTCGTCCGGGTTCTCCAGGGGAAACCCTAGATCCCGCAAGGGATCGGGCGGGGGCGGCGCTCTTGCGTCGTTTGCCTCTTGGGGCCTCGTCTTGGATGTTCCACCGGCCCGAGGGGTATGTGGAGTGCCGGTGGTTGGCGGCGGCGATTTCTTCGTCTTCGGCTAGGTGGTGCGCGGCTTTGGGGCCGGCGTGGATGTCGGAGCGGCGGCTCCGGATTTCGTCATGCGTTGAGGTCGCCTCCGCCGTGTTTTTGTGTCGGCTATGGTTGCTAGGGTGACATGGTCGTCGACTTGTTCTGGGGCGTGGCCTTGGGGCCGGTGTGGATGTCGGAGCGGCGGCTCCGGGTATCTCCTTGCGTTGAGTCTTTGCCTCCGCCGTGTTTTGTGTCGGCTATGGTTGCTAGGGTGACGTAGTCGTCGACTCGTTTTTTTGGGGCGTGGCTTTGGGGTCAGCGTGGTGCGTTGTGTTGTATGGTTTTTGGCCGGTTTTCCTTATAAACTGTCCAACTCTTTTCGACTTTATCAATCAAAGGCATTGCCGAGGTTCGAAAAAAAAAAAAATCATTAGGCCTCTGCGTAATAAATATCAGTTCTCACCCAATATATTTATACTTAGTCTTAGAAAATTGATAATTGTTGCTTATAAACGGGGATAGAGGGGAAATGTGAGTAGTGATGTGCTGTATGAATTTATTGTCAATTAATATAGTTTTCACTTAAGTGTGGAAAACATTTAGCGATGTCCAAAGCAGCTCTAGGATCAACAGGAGTCTGCACCAGAACGTGAAACATTTGGACTCTGATTGCTCATCTCCTAGCAAAATTTACCCATTTTTTTATAGTTGAGACGAGATTCAAGGCAACTAGGCTTGTCCCCATATGCTCATTATCCTGACACATCGGCGTGACACCACTTCCCGTTTGTCGGCGGCCCGGTACTGATCAGACTCTGCGCGAGTGACGAGTCGTTTTCAAGGAGAATTATAGCGTCGGTCGATCCGGGGAAATACGGCGAACTGTATATCGGTGTGTCACTTAACAGTTTCGTTGATGTAGTCCCCGTAGCGGCCATGTGCCCAGTTTCAGTTCTTAATCTATGGTTGAGACGAGATCCAGGTTAAGGGAGCGAGTGAAGGAACCCTGTCCCCAGATGCTCATTATCCTGACGCGTCGAACTAACGGCTTTGTTTATAGTATTAGTCTGGAAATATTCAGACTCTCCGCGTGCATCTGACGAGTCGTCTTCTTCCAGGAGTCGTCGTGCTCGCGAGCAAAACAAAGCTGGCGCTCCAGTACGCGGGAGCACGCGCCAGCTTTTCCTTGCGCACGCCGACGAGGCGAGACGCCGGTCGTGAAAGAATCGGCGGGCCACCGGCCATGGACCATGCTGCCGCTCGCGGTAGTGGCGGGCATCTGGCTCTGAAATCGCGGTGGTCCGGCCGGTGAGCATCGAGGTGGCTATTGTTTTCTTTCTTCTCGGGAGGAACAAGAAGCTGGTAGCTGTGTGCCTGTGTCACACCCTACTACTCGATTGATAGAATCATACACGAATTCACGAGTTACAAACCCCAGCGTCACGCCAGGAGGATGGAATCCTTATGAACTCACGAGTTCATCTCGGAGAGAGGAAGGAGAGAAGAACACCACTCGGGTGTGAATTACAATACTGATCTTTGATGCCCTTTCCTCACGGCACTGCGACTGCGAGTCTTTCAGCAGTCTGGCTCGCCTCCCTGCTCCACGCCTTGGGCCGTCTTGGCGACTAGATGGGCTTCTCGAATCTCCTGTCGTTTCTCGGCCCGTCTCTTGGCTGCTACGGCCCCAGGAAGGTGGTGTGTCGTGACAAGCTGGAGCTGTAAGAAAGAACGAGTAACGGTGAGCATGCCTTAGCTCTGAAAGCGTGGCATGCATGATAAATCAGTGACATAAAGAGACCAGCTTTGCTACACCATGAGGGTTTCAACTGTGAACTAAAATAAGCTTTCATGCATTTGGCAAAACTAGAGACACCTCATCTGAGCTTAACAGTTCTCACATGCTAATTCGATTCTCCGCAAGATTGGCCACTGGTATGCTTGTACAATACCCCATTGAAGTAGTCACAGCTCTGTTAAAAAGAGTAGTCACAGCAAACCTTTTTCTTCAGTGAGACTTAACTTCAAATTACCTTCAAGGATATCATGAGAGCAGCTGTGTGCTTCAAAATCCATCTACACCATCGAAAAGAACATTCCATGTAGTACACGCAGGCCAAACGCAGAAAAAGGCAACAGAGCAACACACTTAGAACTCTGGACGCCATGCATTCAAGAACGGGCCTGGAAAGTACAGAAGACCAAGAAAATGACGGCACTATAGATAGAACATAAGTTTAATGACCATGAAATGAGCAGTGCCATTACATTACAGGAAATCTAACGGATCAAACCATGGTACCTAGTTTCAAGAACATCAAATGTTTTCAACATTCAAAATGATTCCATGGAGCAAATTAACAGATGACGAATCAGTTTTAGAGCCGAAGGCCAAGCTTGCAGCCACTCTGTTTCGCACTCGATCCTGCCCTCGATCAGGTCCAACATGATATACAGACCAATCTGCCATTAACTCTTCTGCTGCTGTCCTGTCTTAATGCAAAAACTTTGGAAACTATCGACACATCTGGCGGAGCAAGTAAGATTAGTTCAGTGTGTGTCTGATTATGTATGCATCAAATCCTATTTTTTTACTACCTGACCCTTCTATATTTTCGACATAACTTGTTTTCTGATGCAGTTGATGCAATGCAACCTAGAGGAGCAAGGATCACTATTGAAAAATAGGGGTGTCACGGACATTTGCATATGTATATCACTACACGGAATTGCAAGCTTGCAGTCTTGCACTCTGGCCAATATACCTAAGTTAGTTGGTGCACCTCGGCATTACATCTAGGGAGAGGAGGTAAAAAGTAGAAGTTTTCTGCTCTCGACAACACGACGACATTATATTTGCAAAGAACCACAAAGACTTCAGACGGGTAGTGGAAAGAGTACGATATAAGCATCAACATTGGATTCAATACCCTGGAAGTAAAAAATAGAATTTTTCTACTCTGGATAACATGACGACTTTATATATTGCAAAGGACCACAAAGACTTCAAATGGGTAGTGCAAAGAGTACGATATAAACATAAACACTAGGTTCATTACCCTGTAATGTATGTAACTAAAAAGGCATCATAATAAACGATTAGTACAACCAGTTGAACTTACTAAATCAAGGAACTTTGAGAACAGTACAGCATATATTACGATTCTAGAGTTTAGTAGACCACAGGAGGCACAATGGCATCTGCTAAATTATAGAAGTAGATGATACAACTACTGAGTACACAGGAGCTACCAATGGGGCAATCTTGTCCTCTGAAGCAGTGTTAGAATCATGGATCCTGACTTCATCTTTAACATTACCGGCGCTGAAAACAAAAGCCTAACTCAGACTTATATTAATTTGTCTATTGGATAAATCCTTCAAATTTGATCTTGCCCTCATATGCCTTCACAACATCTGGCACATCATCAGCATGCCTCAAGACATATTTGGCCGAGAAATCCTTGGAACTACCTAGCAATGCCTGAACCAACCTGATATCTCTCTGGATCTTCCCCTCCTTCATCAGTACACTTAGCACAGCGCACCTTGGCAGGATGCACTTCTCCAAGCTATACCCCAGAATCACGGGCTGCGCAATTACATCACTTATTCCAAGCTTCAGCTCATCCAGCAAGAACCGGACCTTCTTTTTGATGTTCTCCTCGGCGAAAAGCATTATCGAGGCCTGCTTCTTGAAGGCATTGAGCACCTCAGCCTCCGACAGCCCGAAGTTCTGGAAAAATGCCAGCTTCCGCCGCCATGTGCCCGAGCTAACGCTGCACATCGCACAGAAGCAGTACAGGAAGCGCGAGTCCGAGATGCTCATACCCATCTCCTTCAGTTTCTCGACGATTTCCCTGATGCGATCCGGCGACGCCATGAGCACGCCCAACTGGATGATGAGGAGTCTCGAAATGGCCGCCTCCGTTAAGCCGCAGCTGCGGAGGGCTTCCACGGCGGGGCGCATGTTTTTGTCGACGTCCACCATGAGGGCTCTGGGGACGCGTGAGATGCTGAGGCGGAGGTCGTCATCACTACCGATGATGTCGCGGATGAACTGGATGGAGGGGGCAACGTGATTGTCGAGGCTGCGCGTGAGGAGCATAGGCGCGGTGGCGATCTTGCGGGGCTCTAAGCCGAGGGAGGCGAAGAAGTCGAGCTTGGGGCGGAGGATCCGTTCGGGATCGGCGACGAGGACCGTCGGGGCGCTGCGCACAACCCGTACGATTTCCGCGTCGGTGAAGCCATATTGGCTGAGGAGGGCACGCACACCATCGGCCTTAACGGTGGAATGGATGCGGCGTTTTTTACCGGTGGCGGCGGTGGCGGCAGCAGCCGCGGGCGAGAGGCCGCAGGAGATTAGGTAGGAAACGGTGTCGGGGCAGGGCTGCGAGTTGGCGACACCGGCAATGGCGGTTGGGGAGTAGCTGCGGGGGAAGGGGAAGGCGGCAGGGATGGGCTGGAGGGGGTTTGTGCCGCCGCCGGGGATTTCGAGGATGCGGAGGAGGAGCCGCCGCCGGCAGAAGGAGGCGAACATGATGGAATGGTGGACGGATTGGGACGAGAGGGTTTGGTACCGTACTTGGATCCCTTGACTATTTTTTAAAAAATTACCGCAAAATATTTTGGAAATACCCGATATAGGTGTAAATGCACCCGCTGCTCAAAAAATAAACAAAAAAAATTTCGTATACTTCAAGACATTTTATGCTAGTACAAAATCTTTCACAAAGATTTTTTTTTTGTGACCTGTGTAAAAAGACAAATTTTGTGACCTAACAAAAAAAAACAAATGCGGACGCTTCAAAATGATTTTGCACGCCATATTTTTTTGTCTTTTTCTCCGTGAAAATTTCTATGTTAACGCAACGGGTGCATCTGCACCCACAAAGAATTTTTATGAATTTTTTACATTTTAAAAATGTTCTTAAAAATATTTTACACAACGGGTGCACCCATGATCAGAAACACCGTGTCCAAAATATTTGTGATTTTCATCTTCATCTCCATCTACAGTTCTACACTAGAGGTTTGGAGGTTGGTACAAAAAATCTACTCAGCAAAAGGGCAAATACGTGTAGATTCTTATCGGCTATCACCAGGAAAAACATTTTGAAATGGCAAAAAGTTTTGGAAAGAAATTCTATATATCTTGACATTGTATGTGTATACCTAAAACTTCACGAAAAACGATATTTTTTGGGTTATGTGTAAAAAGATGGAAAATCTCGTAAAAAGCTTTTTCTTAGCAACATTTTTTGTGTTTTTTACACACATCACAAAAGTATTCGATTTTCTATGGAGCGACTTTATGAGCACACAAAAGTCAAGATTGACATGCAAAATTTTCCCCAGATTTTTTCATTTGAAAATATGTTTGACACAGAGATTAAAAACTGGGAGCATATAGTAATTGCATCTCGTAATTCAACTGGATTTCAGCGCTAGGACCTTGTGACATTTGGTGATGGCGTTGGTGGGCAACAAGGCTGATTTAGAAGAGAAGATGAAGGTCGGGACACAGGTACATGCATGACATTCCCAACACTTATGCAGGGAAAATAAAATTGGAAATTCAGATCCTCAATGTTGCATCTGTCTAATCCATCATCTCTGCTGTTTTCCTCTGACGGCAGGAAGCGTTGGAGTATGCGGAACGAAACGGCCTCTCCTTCGTGGAGAGACGTCGGCCAAGACGGCGCAGAAAGTCGGCGAGCTCTTCTACGAGCTGGGTAAGCACTGACTGACACAGTACTTGTGGTTTGCAGCTCACTTAATCTCCGTAAACATCACCGATCGGTCGATCAGCTGCTTGACTGACCAGCTGCATGCATGTGACGTGTGTGTAATTGCCAGCGGAGAGACTTAATTAGCAACATGAAAACACGCGCAGCGCAGTTCATCATCATCCACCAAAGAAGCGAATATACACGAACAATGCGAGCATCGCCATAAGATAGACGAAAACAAAGATTCGTAGGAACACTATTTCAGGCGCAGTCTGTCGAGCCTGCTCCGAGCCGAAGCCGAACGGCGGCGGCGCCGGCCCTCCAAAGAACTGCCCCTCGTCCTCGGCGACGAAGCTCCTGCGGCGCGCTGGCACATTGCCGCTCGTCGTAGTCGCTTTTCCGTTCACCTCGCCGTCGCTCACCTCCTGTTCGTTGTCATCCCTGCTGTCGTAGTCGGAACCCGTCGCAGCTTCGTCCTCCTCTTCGCCGTCCTCCTCGTCGATTCTGTCATCCTCCTCCTCTCCGTGGCCATCCTCCTCCTTCCTGTTATCCGACGGGAGGGCGTAACCTTGGAACTGGACGAGGACCGCGTCGGCGTCGGCGCCACCTCCCGCCCGCATCATGTAAAAGCAAAACTCCTTGTCGTCTTGTCGAGCACCACCGGCGTCTTCAGCTTCTCGTGGGGCTTCTCCGACGACAGCAACGCAAGCATGTCATTCCGCGTCCCGATCTCTATCCAGGCGGCCACGACCAACGGCGGCGCCAGGAAATAGACACTGGGTATTCAGCCCAAAAAAATTTTTTACTCTAAAACTACTAGCGAATCAATCCGGCGAACTAGCGAAGCAATCTGCAAAAAACAGGGGGTTTACGGGCATTTGCGGCCGTACCTTACACGCTTTGGGCCGGGGTCGAAGAGGAAGAGGGGCCGGGGGGCGGGGCGCCACGGGCGGGGGTGCAGGGGGCGGGGACGGAGCGGCGGGGGCGGCCGGCGGCGGCGGCGGCCGGCGGCGGGGGCGGGGGCGCACGGCGCAGGAGATAAGGCGAGGGTGGAGGGCGAGCTGCGACTGCGAGTCTGCGTCTCTGCTACCTGCGACTGCGAGCGATGGACTGAACGATTGGTGCGTGCGATGCGAGACGAGGCCTTCGTGGGCTGGGCCAAAGTACTAGACAAATTTTAGCGCTCCCAATTCTTGGGTATTCAGCTGAAGACAGCGAATACACGCTGGCGCCGCCGTTGGCCACGACGCCCTGGCCGGCGGTGCTCTCCGGGTGGACGAGGAAGACGTCGGTGACGCAGAGGGTCTCGCAGGCCTCCTTGGGCCCCGGCAGGGTAACCCTGGTCTCCTGGTCACTCTTTAGCCGCAACGACCACCCGTGCTCGGCCATGTCCATGGTCGGCAGATTTGCTCTAGGGCGTGAAACTGAATTGTACGCTGCTTATTGCTTACTAGCAAAATGCCCGTGCGTTGCTACGGGATATCGGAAAAAATTATGTAATCCAACGAAATAATTGTCCTAAATTCAAAAGGATGGCAAACGACATGACACATGGCTATATATTCATACATCGATAAATACCTATTCCCTCTCCAACTTCTTTTCTGTAAGGCTGCAAGCTAGTTATTAAGAACATTACACAAGTTAAGGTACCTATAATCATCTGGAGTATTGTTTTGGTGCATGACTATTTTTTAAATCGTAGAATGTCTTCACACATCCCTATTGACCTCATATTGCGTCGATTTTTTTTGCACATTCCCAAGAAGTAAATACACATTCAAAATTTTGACACCACATTATGGCCTCTAATATAGTATTTGTTAAGTAACAACAAATGATAGCAATTATTTGGCTATTATGTATATGAGTAGGCATCAGTTTGTGTCTTGACAGCGCGAATATGCATAATGTCATTATATCTGCATAATGCGAATATGGATTTCAGGAACAAATTATTAAAAAAATGAACCTTTTTAAATCATGGTCTCAGTAAATATTTGTAGGTGCATAATTTCTCACATAAGTGTCTGCAAGTATACCCGCTAAATAAAAATTGTCTGAAAATAACAAAGTACAGCATACTAAATCAATCAGCGAGCAGATAACCATACTTTTAAATTTTGATCAGTGAAATTTCTCACTCTTTATTGCAAGCAATGTTTGAAGCATTTGTGCTTCTTTGACATTCTCTACTACAGCCAAAATTCACCGGTGGGTGCCGTGCTCGTAGCTGCATTCCCTGGTCATGGACGTCGTCGGGTCGGCGTCTCCTCCACCCGAGTTCGGGCGCTCCTCGCCCTCCTCGACCGCGTCGCCCGAGTTCGAGTTCTGGATGGTCGGTAAGTACCCGGGCTCCTTCCCATCCTCCGCCCCGCTCACGGCCGACCAACTCACGCGGAGAGACCTCCGGGCCGTCGGCGCTGGCCGTCGCCATCGCGCTGGGGCGGCAGCCCTGTCCATGTTGAGGAGGTTGGTGCCCGGCGGTCAGGGCCGAGCAGGGGGCCTCGACGCCAACGGCATCCGCCTGGGCCGGGCCAGCCCCGCCTGGCAGCTCAGGCGCAACAAGCTGCAGCAGCAGCAAGCCGCGGCCGACGGCCGCGTGCCGAAACAAGGCGGTCTGCGCCGAGGCCGGCACGGAATCAATGTACATAGAATCAGAGCTGCTACTATAGGCTCGTTTTGTTCATCTCTTCCGTAATCTCCTCATCCCCGTGGCTTCAAATTCAATCCCCGGTAGCTTAAGCTGATCTCCTGTACTGTACTGCCTCTAACTGGTTAAGATAGCTCGGCTGAAGCTCAAGCTGCCGTCGACCTCTCGAATCACGAACCATCCATCTCCATCTCCATTGCAATGTATAGCTAGACAATATACTGGTAAGCTCTTTGGTTAGCGGTGTATCCAACTACTGCTCGTGAGCCGATAGTCGAAATCCAGCGGTACAGACGGATTGACACCGTTGGATTCAACGATTAGAGGGCATAATCAGTAGAAGAACGTATCCCCCTGCTGCAGATCCGTCGATGATGTCGGGCCCCCCCGGCCGTCAGCCTCGCCGCGAGCTCCTGCGTCGATGTCGGGTCCCAAGGACGCCAGACTTGCCGCGAGCTCCTCTGTCCTCCTCCCCTTCTAATCCCTCTCCGTCTTCTCCTACTGCTGCTCCGCCGACGACTCCGGGCCCCCCGGCCGCCAGCCTCGCCGCAAGCTCATCTAGCCTCGTCCCTACGCGAGAGGTCACCGCTGCGTTGACCGTTTTTCTGCCACAGGTAGTGCGGGTTGATAACCCGATTTATGGGGGGGTTTTGTGCAAAATTGCCACGACGTACCATGGACACGGTAAGGCATATTATATAGTAGAGATATTGATCGGGCCGGCCTTGCCGAATGCCGACTCGCCGGCCGACTCGGACTGGATCATAGCCTGGTCAAACGGAGTAGTTGAAGTTGACACATGCCAACTAGGATAGGAATCCGACTTGAATCCCCTGGCCTGCCTCCGAGTCGTGCACGTACCTGCCTGCGAGTTGGACTGGATTACTTGCTTGCCCGGACTCCCGGCCGCTTGTGATTGCGTCTGTTTTGATTCTTTGTAAATCTGGTTCCGGCCAGTCCGGCATTGCGGCTCACTCGGCCGCAAGCGTGCGCTGGGACGCCGCCTTCTCCGTGCCTTCTCCTCCTCGAGACGCCGGAGCGCGTCCTCCTCCTCCTGGCGCACCAAGTCGGAGGGCCGGCCGAGCCCTATCGAGCGGCCGAGCTTGTCGGTGTCCGTTGTGAGGAGTGACGCCTCCAGGGCTGCCTTGAGCTCGGCGTCCTCCTCCTACTTCACCGCGCGGGAGACTGGGTGGGGCTGCTGTGACTAGGCGCAGATGCGGCGGTGGAGAGGACCGTCCAGTGGGCGGCGCTGGAGCAAGGGTGAACAACGACTGCCCCCGCATGTGTGTTCATCTTCGAACCACGCCCCCTTCTTCCCCTTCCAGAAAGGGGACGTGGGGGCGAACGCCGGATCGCTGAGATGCTCTGGCGGGAGACGGCTCTGGCGGCGCGCTATCTTCTGCATGCGCGTCCGTCTGCTCACAGTATGGGGCACGTGCGCTCCCAGTACATTTGCAAGTCGCAGAGTTGCACGTAATACCGGTTACGTGCAGGCTGCCCACAAAAAAACTACTCCTCGTCATTGCCTAGAAAGGGGATGGTGGGGTTGCCGTGGGCAGGGACGGGGATCGGGGGCGGCGGTGCTGGCCCGACGAGGAGCCGACCTCGTGGTCATTCTTGGCCTTGCCGAATGGCAAACGACGCGGCATTGCGACGACGCAAACGGACCGCGGCAGACACAGGCGGACTCGATGGGCCGCCCCGTTGGAGTCATCCAAAAATGATAGCAACCTCAGCAGATTGTACCACATACATACATGCCTATTGGTGGCCCTCCCAAGGACGAGAGATTCTCACATCTTACTATCTCAACGCTTCTCCCACGTGCCGCCGCCGCCGCCCAACTCAGCGCCGCCGCCGACCTTCTCCTCCACTCCCGTCCCCTTCCTCCTGGCCTCCTGGGCCGCTCCGCTCGAGCGGCTCCAGAGGCTTCCCAGCCTCCAGCCCGCAGCCTCATCTTCGTGCTCCCCTTGTCGTTGCCGTCGCCGTCGCCGACGCAGGTGGCGGTGGCTGCGCCCGACTCGCCAAACGCGGGGGAGGCAAGGTGGGCGTACCGCGGCGTCGTCCCCTGCAAGCGAAAGGGGCGGCACCGGCTCGGTCGCAGAGCCGCGAAGGAGGAGCGAGGGGGACCAGGGTGTGCAGGCGGCGTGTCCGGCGACATCGGTTCGTCCTGAAGATGGGGAAGGCGGACAAGCTGGTCGGGATCAAGGCGGGAGTGTAATACAGCCGGTTAATACCGGGCTCCGATGGTGGTTGGAGCCATCGATGGCGGGGTCCATGGACGTCGTAACCTTGTTGAAGGCGTCGGTGATGCAGTTCGCGCTCCCGCACAGGTCGCTCCGGGGGAAACCCTAGACCCGGTTTCTGGGTCCGACGTTGACGGCGCATATCGTCGTTCTTCCTCTTGGGAGAAACTGGCGGGAGTTGGATTTGGCTTGTGGGACCAGTAGCAGATGGTGGTGTTCGAGAAGATGAAGCGGCGTGTGAAAGGGCATGGCGCCCCCATGTATGGTTTTGGTAATTAATGACAATCCATATGGACTAATGGTTGCATTGAGTTATACTTGTAGTGTTTGTCCATAGACCTTGCTTGATGTTGGAGTCAAGGTTGATGCCATAAAGATAGTGATATAATGGAGTATTTGGCATCAAGATCATCGAGTTGCATGGATATATTTGAGATGGTCAATAAGAAGATTATGTGATGACCAAGCTATGGTTCGAAGAGTTATTCGATGATTGGTCATATGAGATATGAGAATGGAGCATATTGCAAGTATGTCTTGAAGAAAAGGATTATGTGATGGTTATCTTCAAGACATCATCTAATCAAGAGAGAAGAAAAGATACAAGGTTGATCAACATGTTTGATCAATACACAAAGCTACAAGATGTACCAAGTGGGATCATGTATCACTTGGTATGGTAAGCACTTGTCCATATAGCTTTGTGTACTAACCCATGATCTATGCGTGTGGTATGTTTATGTGGGGTTAGGTACATTTCTATGTGTTTGCATCAAAGGAAGATTTCATATAGCCCATGAAGGATGACGTCAAGTGGGGATCGTCGTTGAGGTTGAAGTGCAAGTTCAAGAGAAGCATCTCGAAGAAATCTTATGCTTGAAGCTTGCAACCCATTTGGTGAAAATGGTCATGTGAAGATGTGCCTAAAATAGGCTCTCCCATAGTGGAGTATGGGGGAGTAATATGTGAGTCTTCATCGAGCGGAGCGCAATCAAGAAAGGTGATCCACTTGAAGATATCAAGATCTTCATCATCTAACTCAAGTGGAATGCGCAAGGAAAAGGTATGATCTAGATAGGGGTATAGGTTAGATACCGTACTATCAAGAGGGGCTCTCAATTAAGTCTTAGCGTATCGATATCGGAGAGAGCTCAAACCTTTGCTTACTTGGCATCATCATCTTTCTTGGTTCTTATTTGCCTTTTCTCCTTGTGAGGTTTTGGTGCTTGTCGTGTTCAACATGGCAAGCCCAAGCTCACCGAAAACGGATTTCGTATGAAAAACTTGTTGTGTTTTTTGTGTTGGCGGTTTTACCGCTTGTTCTTTAATTGAGAGATCAAACCTTTCACCATTTGGTTTTTACTACTATGATGGACTATGATGTTTCTCTGTACCATCTTGTAGTGCTCGTTGTAACGAATGCAACGAGCCCAAAATCACTAAAAACGGAGTCCGGAACTGAAAGATATCGCGTTTCGGGTGCCCGGCCTTACCTCCCTTCGCCCTGAGACAAATCAGGAGAAACATGGCCGGCCCCCCAGCCATGGCCGGCCCTATGGCCGGCCCCTAACCAGCCATGGCCGGCCCTTGACCCCGGCATGGCCAGCCCTCGGGAAAAAAGCCCAACGGGCAGATTTCGTGGGGGGGGCTATTTAAGGGGCCTTCTTCCCCAAAAGGTGCCCAACTTCTTGAGTTATTTTCCCCCACCACTGTTGACCTTTTGGAGCTTGATTCCTCTCTATTCCTCCATGATTCTTGCCTCCAATTAGATGGAAAAGAGAGAGGAGATCTAGATCTATCATTCCACCAATCAATCTCTCCTCTAAGTGAGGGGAAGCTTTTGGATCTAGATCTTGAACGAATTTGGTGTTCTTCCTTGTTCTTCCTCTCCTCTCCTCCCCATAGCATTAGTTGCTTTGGTGGGATTTGAGAGAGAAGGATTTTGAGCACTTCTTGTGTTCTTGCCCATTGCATTAGTTGCATCGGTTTGATTTCTCCACGGTGATACGTGGATATTGAAGTTGAGAAGCTTATTACTCTTGGGTGCCCTAGAGCTTGTTACTCTTGGGTACCCTAGACGGTGTAGTTGATCTCGGAGTTTTGGTGGCTCGCGGGATTGTTGGGAGCCTCCAATTAAGTTGTGGAGTGTGCCTCAACCTTGTTGATTCGTGTGGCTTTGGGAGTCGCGGGAATTCGGTGGGAGCCTCCAATTAAGTTGTGGAGTGTGCCTCGTCCTTGTACGGGTTCGGTGACCACCCTCAAGTGTCCCATAGTGGTTCGTGGCACTCGGCATTGGTGGAGGCACGAAGGAGATTACGGTGTGCCATTAACGGCTATTCGGGGATCACTTTGTGACTCCGCACCGCTCCAACGGAGACGTAGCTTCCATTGGGAAGTGAACTTCGGGATAAATCATCGTCTCCAAGTGCCTCGGTATTTCTATACCCGAGCTTCTTACTTATGCAATTTACCTTGTGATAGCCATCGAGCTTGAAGTAATATATCTTGCTATCACATAGTTGCTTATCTTGCTTAGCATAAGTTGTTGGTGCACATAGGTAAACTTAGCTTGTTTATGTTTCTTGCTTGATAAATTAAACAAGAGTTTTATTCCGCATTTATTCAAGCATTAAACCATATTAATTTTAATCGCCTATTCACCCCCCCCCCCCCCTCCAGGTGACATCCGTGTCCTTTCAGCGTGCCATTCTCCGTATCGACATTGGCTTGGCTTGACAACATGGTGCGGTGGAGTCTCGGTGAAGATATGTGCGGATGGTCGAACCCGGGACGTGATACGTTTCAAATGTATCTATAATTTCTTATGTTCCATGGTTATATTATACCATTTGCTACATGTTTTATATACACTTTGTGTGGTTTTATGCATTTTCTGGGACTAACCTATTAATAAGATGCCACAGTGCCAGTTCCCTGTTTTCTGCTGTTTTTGGTTTCAGAAAACCACTTAAGGAAATATTCTCGGAATTGGACGAATTTAATACCAAAGTCCCTATTTTTCACGGGAGGTTCCAGAACACCGAAGGCCACGAGGCCCCCAGATGAGGTCCCGGCGCGGCCCCACTTCTGGCCGCGCCAGCACCTGATGACGGGGCCTCGGCCCTCCACCGCCTTCGCCCTTTCGCCTATTTAAAGCCCCCGAAAACACAAGACCTAAGAGCCGAACACTTTTCCACAAAACCTTACGGAGCCGCCGCCATCGTCAACCCTAGTTCGGGGGGGGGGGGGGGGGGGGGGAGGGGGGTTCAGAAGCTCTCCCCGGCACCCTGCCGGAGAGGGGAATCATCACCGGAGGGCTCTACATCACCATGCCCGCCTCCGGACTGATGCGTGAGTAGTTCATCTTTGGACTACAGGTCCATAGCAGTAGGTAGATGGTTGTCTTCTCCTATTGTGCCATCATTTAGATCTTGTGAGCTGCCTATCATGATCAAGATCATCTTTATGTAATGTTACATGTTGTGTTTGCTGGGATCCGATGGATATTGAATACTATGTCATTTGCTTCATAATATATCATGTTGTGTGTTGTTTATGATCTTGCATGCTCTCCGTTGCTAGTAGATGCTCTGGCCAAGTAGATGCTTGTGACTCCAAGAGGGGGTATTTATGCTCGATAGTGGGTTCATGTCTCTATTTAATCTGGGGTAGTGACAGCAAGCTCTAAGATTGTAGATGTACTGTTGCTACTAGGGATAAAACAGTAGTACTTTGTCTAAGGGATAATGTTATTACTTACTTTACACACTTTGCTTAATGCAATAATCTGTTGCTTGCAACTTAATACTGAAAGGGGTGCGGACGCTAACCGGAAGGTGGATTATTAGTCATAGATGCGGTTAATGCACAAATGAATCTCATACTAGACATCATGACATTAGTATATCATTATGCAACTCTTTATTCTGTCAATTGCCCAGCTGTAATTTGTTTACCCACATGTATGCTATTATTATTTATGAAGAGACACCACTAGTGAACTGTGGACCCCGGTCCTTTTCTTTAAACTGATAATACAACCAACTGCGAACTGCTTTCTTTCATTCTCTGTAAACATCATCTTCCACACCATACGTTTAATCCTTGTTACAGCAAACCGGTGAGATTGACAACCTCACTGTTGAGTTGGAGCAAAGTAGTTTGATTGTGTTGTGCAGGCTCCACCTCCCTTTCCACGTCAACAAGCTGTTTTCTGGCGCCATTACCAGGGAGACCTTCAGACGTGTTCTTCATCTTCTGCTGGTTCGATAACCTTGGTTTACTTGCTGCTGCACTCATCATACCTTCCTCTTGGGGTTTCCCAGCAACACCACCGTGTGCATCAGGACGGTGGGGCTGTTTAGCGTCGTGGCGTCACGGCTGGCCTTGCAGGGTCATGGCGTTGATCCTTTTTTTCTAAAGATGGGTTCATGGAAGACGGCGGCAACGATTTCTATAGCGCACACATCGGTGTGCGTTGAAAGTCTGCTGAACTGGTACTCCGGTTTTAGATAATATGCGTAGGTGTGTGATGAGGGCATCGGCTCGATCTTGGTCATCCCCATCATAATGGTAGCGACCTTGTTGTGGAGAGGTTGACTTCAGATTTTTTTCAATATTGTATCTTGTAAATCTGGATTGATTAATAATTGCGAAGGGCTGTGGGATGTGTGCATCATTTTGATGCAGAGGACGGGGATTCGCACCCCCTTTTCTAAAAAAAACATGCCTATTGGTAACACTAGTGCATTATTTAAATAAAATGCATATGGTACATGGTAAAATCCCCACGGTGCTCATGGTAGCACACCAAGAAGCAGTTCTGCAGTTGATATCATTCCAGCTCCTACCCACTGTGTCATGTCCAGGAACAGGAAGCCCAACGAACAAACACTTGCACATAAACTCTGATCATAGAAGCTGTCACAGAACGAGAACCAACAGATTCTCCATTTCCTCTTGAACATGATGGTGCAGAAGACCACCCAGAGGCCCATTACACATCCAGAGAACCCATGGCGATGAGAAATGTAACCATATCGTTGCCAACTTCATGATGCTCTGAAGTAGCTGGAATCAACTCGGTTCCTGGACATTTCTTGGAGATCATGGGACCAGAATGACCCGCATAGCCAACATAAATAGATTTATGGTCATCAAGTGTTTGCAGTTGATTTCCAGATGGTATCTCTCCAGTCAGATTGTTGTAGGACAGGTTCAAGCGACTCAGTGATGTGAGAGCCGATAAGCTTGTAGGAATTCTGCCGGAAAACTCATTGTGTGAGAGGTCAAGAGACTCCACTTGCACCAACGAGCCAATCTTCTCCGGAATTTTTGAACTGAAGGCATTACATGATAAGTTCAGGCTCTTTAGAGCCACAAAAGTACCGATCTCCTCAGGAATCCCTCCAGTAATAATGTTACATGATAAATCAAGATTTACTATGTACACAATTTCTCCTGTATATAATAGCTCTTGGCCCTTTGTCTGTAAAATTCTCACCATAGCGAGCAGGGTCATAATGCATATAAGCCAAGACAAAGCTAAGTGCTTGACCTGATGCATCATCACGATCTCTCATTTGAATCATCCCTGTGTAATTAACAATAGATTTCGGCATGTGTCCTGATATATTGTTGTAGGAAAGGTCCAAAAACTGAAGATTAGTTAGCATAGTAAGTTCTACTGGAATGTGACCATAGAACATATTGGATTTTAACCGCAAGAATACCCAAGACGTAACTTCTCCCCAATCCACGATGGCAGAGTCCCAGAGAACTGATTATATGCCAGGTCGAGGAATATGAGTTGCTGGCAGCTCTGGAAAAATGAAGGGAGATCCCCCGAGAACTTGTTGTTTCTCAAGCTGAAATGAGTAATACTCAGACTGGTCATCTTTGTTGTATATTGATTGACTAAGTGTTCACATCCGTTTTTGGCACATGGATGACCTGGTGCTGGATATCCTTTGGTTTGCATACAGGAGGTTACCATGACATGGAAATAGAGGAAAGAGACAAGCTATGTCCCAATCGGCAGGCCAAGGCTGCAGGTCACCATGTCCCGGAAGCTGACTATTGCCAGAAGCCGTCATTGTCCAAGAACCAACGCTCTTCGAAGAGGCGGCCATCGGTCGCCATCTAGGAGCCGGCAATGTCCAGGAGCCGGTGTAAAGCCGGAATGCACCAGAGCCACCATCAGTCAGGTGTCAATATTCCCAGGAGCGGGACATCGTCCCAAAACCGGCACGCACCCAGAAGCCGGCCAGATCTGTCATCATCCAGGAGCCGGCATTCTCAGTAGCATGCCATTGACCCGGAGCAGATATTCACCAAGAAGCCGACATTGTCCCAGAAGCCGGCATACATGCCGCCATAACCCAGTCGTCGGCACAAGCCGACGCCACCATGTATCGTGAAGAGGATGAGCCGGCATGACATGATTTCTTACTTGGTGAGCCGGCAAGCTTATCACGTATCGGGTTGTCCCATAATCAGGCTCGCTAGCCGGTTAAGGTGATGATTCAGATATGACCCGGAAGACGGCATCCAGATACTCGCACTATGTGGACACGAAGATGATCTCAGATTGAAAAGTGCTTTACATGAAAGTTGTGCATATCGTCAAGACCTACAACTTTGCTTTTGATGTTATCTTCATACGGGTTAAGGTGCGGCCTACAGAAACATGACAAGTTCCGGGCAAATTGACCAGTTACCTGCCAAATTCCAACCTAAGCAAGAAGATGGCCCCGTAAAGTCACCAAAACGTTCTTATTTGGCGGAATGGCCCGCGTTAGGCTATTCGCCTTGCCAAGACGAAGAAATTTGATGTTCGGTTCATTGCAATCCGAGTTCGTATGAGCAGGACACATGAAGCTGCGGGAAAGAGTCCTATATGGAATATGACTAGGGTTTTTCGGACGGTTTTGATGTAATTTCCTTGTAAAGAAAGTCCTATGCTTGTACTGCAAGTCCAGCCGCCTCATATATATGTGAGAGGTGACGGCCGATTGAAGAACACCAATCGAATCTATCAATCTATCACACCTTTGCGTGTTCAATTTATCCCTCACCTTGTACCTCCTTGTACCTATGCTTCTCGTTCTTTCGTAAGCCGGCCATGACGGACGGCTGCGGATCCACGAAGCTCTAGGGGCGGTCAGGCCGACCTGGAGCAGCCAATCGTCGCCGCGAGCCCTGACGGGGTCCCTCCCGGACAAGCGGGGTGTCTGGTCATCAAAAGCGCCGGCTGGATGGTCTTGCGTATCGCGCTTCCAGCCGGCCTCCCGCGGTGCGAGTTGCGGAGCATCTCCCCCGGCGCCGCGGGTACACGAGGACGTGTTCGTGTGACGCGTTTCTAGTGCAACACTAAGCAATCAGGTATTGACCTAGTGAGCTTATTTCCTGACAGGTCTAAAATCATCAGTGATTGCAGCTTACACAAACTTGACGGAATGGTGCCAGATATTGAGTTGTCAGAGAGATGAAATATTGCAAGTCTTGGCGCTCCAAAGTCAAACGGCAGGCTAGATAATTTGTTTCCGCTAAGATCCATGTTGGTTAGATTAACAGGAAGCTTGGGTATTGGACCATTAAAACTGTTAGAACTAAGATCCATCATTGATATCATAGATTCCATTGTGGATGGTAGATAGCCATTAAGTTGGTTGTGTCCCATCATTAGTAAGCCCACCGAGGAAGCCGTTATCCATAACCAATCTGGCACTATGTGGGATATGCTTGTGTTTGAGATATCAAGGCGATACAGATGTATTGGCCATCTAAGACACAATGGAAACTTAGGCCCTAAAAGGCATGATCTGAGTACAATATCTGTTAAACTAGAAGGAGGAACCCAATAATTCGCTGAGATGGCAATAGAATTATCAGACAACCACATTGTCTCCAAGCTTGATAATCCTGATAAATGACCTTCATGAATGACGCCATCCAGATTGTTTTGTTGGATGTTCAATTTCTTTAGCTTTGTGAGACCTCATATCCACAGCGGCAAATGACCTGTGAGATGGTTCTCACTGAGATCAAGCACGGACAGATCTCTTAATGGTTCTAGCTTGGTTGGTATGCTTCCTGTCAAACTGGTGTTAGACAGAGACAACTGTGATAATTTATCCCATGAACAACTATGCAAGCGCTCGAAGATTTCTGCTATGCTCCCTCTGATGTTGTTCGAAGATGCATTCAATTCTTCCAAGCTACATAGGTTCTTCAAGTTTGATGGTATCATGCCCTCTAGGTTATCATCTGATAAATCCAGGCTTACCATGGAGGTCATATTCCCAATCTTATTAGGAAACGGGCCACTGAAGTAACTCGACGAGATATCAAGTTGCTTAAGGTTGGTCAAATCCCAAAACCAGTTGGGTGTGGTATGCTTGCGGAATTTGTTGTATGAAATGTCGAGAGTTTCAAGGGATGACATTTTTGAATGTCCAAGATAATCAGGGCTGTTTCTAAGTCCGCACGCAGAAAGAACTCTAAGGGAAGCAAGCCTATTCACCATGGGAAACCAGTTCGTAAGGTTCTCAAGGTTTATAAAGCTCATATCGAGGTTTTCAAGGGAAGATAAGCTTGGCAACCAGGTGATATCCGTGAAGTATGCGTCATCATTATAACCAAGACTCAAGTAATGCAAGTTGGAGAGATGTACATTAGAAGATACCAAAATCCTAGCCTCCACATCAGATGAGCGTTTGGGAGTCATACTATCGGTTTCTCATTTGATCATGCCCTCGATAAGGTCCAACATTTACTTAGAGACCAAGATTGTTATAAGTCTTCTGGTAATGTTTTAACCACTCCTCTGGTGATCCATACCAAGATTGTTATAAGTCTTCTGGTAATGTTTTAACCACTCCTCTGGTGATCCATAGAATGACAGAGAAGTTGATAAGCATTCCCCATTTTAATAACTAAACTTTCTAAGGAGTATTTTCAACATAACATGTTTTCTGATGCAGTTGATGCAATGTTACGTGAAAGAAATTGATCACCTAGTATCCACTATGAGCATCCGTCAAATTAAAGAGTAAGTGTCAATGTAAAAAAATAGAGACATCGCTGCAGATGTAATACTACTTACTGCACATGAAACAGATAAACATTTCAAACCAAAATAGCAGTTCATCCCACCCAGATAAGCCATTTTCTGCACAAAACTACAATGAACTTACAAATGGCATAACAGACCAAAAAAGTCTGTCAGTGCACATTACCCATAAGCATTACATACATGTCGAGAGGAAGTAACACAAGTTTTGATAAGCGATGATTTTATTTATTTAGAAAAAGTATCCAAAGAGACTTAACATGAGGGGTGGGGTGAAAATTAGAACTGAGTTTGTAAACCATAACACATATTGGACAATTGATCTATGATCATTATGATTAAAAGAACAAAGTCAACATAATGGATAAAGGAACTTCAATAATAGCACAATCATCTACTATGCTTCAAGATTTTATATGCCGCATGACAAAGAATAGCAGCTGCTAAACTACAAATATAGATGATACCAAGTAAACATGGACAATCAATGGGGGCAAATTTGTCCTTGTAAACCGTAATTAGTTAGCATCTTGTGTATACACGGCCAGCTGTAGATATGGTTGAGATTGTATCTTGATGTACAAGTATACAACACTATAAATATACCGGAGGTCGACCCAGTTGGGTACGGCAAAACCTATCTCTAACTTGGTATCAGAGCCCCGATCCAATCGCTCCCACCTCGCCGCCGCCACCCATGGGAACTCAAGGAACCCTAGCCAACACCACCGCCGGCTCTCTGGCCACCATGGCCCCCATGCCGTCCGCCTCCAGCTTCGCTGGCCTCATCACCATCGATCTTGACCGCACCAACTTCTCGGTGTGGAAGGCTCAGGTCATGCCAGCCATCTACGGCGCCAACCTCTTCGGGCACCTCGACGGATCCATCGTCGCGCCTCCCCAGCACCTGTCTGAGGGAGAAGGAGAGGCGAAGCATGACGTCCCCAACCCTGCGTACGCGGTCTGGCACCGCCAAGATCAGATCGTCGTCGGCGCGCTCCTCTCCCACATGCACATCAGCATCCTCGCGCAGATGACCTCCTACACCAGCGCAGGAGCCATATGGAAGGCGCTCCATGCCTTGTTCGCTGCCCATAACAGAGCGGCCATCAACACCATCAGGTGCCAGCTCTCCGGCACCAAGAAGAATGACATGTCCGTGTCCGAGTACTACCAGAAGATGAAGGCCCTGGCGGACTCGATGGCGGTCGCTGGTCATCCTCTCACCGATGACGAGATCATCGGCTACATCAGCGCCGGCCTCGGCGAAGAGTTTGATCCACTCATGGGCTCCTTCACCATCTTCAATCAAGCTGTTACTCTCACCGATTTCTATGGTTTTCTCCTTAGCTTTGAAGCTCGCCAGGCCCTTCGTCAGAATCAAGCTCCGGAGTACAACTCCTCCGCCAACAGCGTCAATCGCACAGGCGGCCCCTCCAACTCCCGCGGTGGCGGGTCTCCGGGTGGCAACTCATCACGTCCACCCGTCCCTCAGGGCGGAGGCCAAGGAGGAGGATACCGTGGCGGTCGCGATGGCGGCCGTGGCCGCGGACGCTACAACAACAACAACAACGGGCAGCGCTGGCGCCCCAAGTGTCAAGTCTGCGGCAAGTATGGACACGTCGCGCTGAAGTGCCGTGAGCGCTTCAACCACGCCTATCAGGCGGATGAGGCTCCGCATGCTGGCTACTACGCCGGCAATCAGGGCCATGGAGGACATGGCGGCTACGGCGGCCAGCAGGAGGGCTATGGCGGCCATGGAGGACAGCCCTACTGGCACCTAGACTCTGGTGCAACCGATCATCTCACGGGTGATCTCGACCGCCTCACCATGCATGAGCGCTATGAGGGAAAGGAGCACGTCCAGGTCGCCAATGGACAAGGTTTGCATATCGCACACATTGGTCATTCTACTCTATCTGGCTCATCTAAACCACTTGTTCTTAAAAACGTACTCCATGTCCCTCAAATTGCAAAAAATCTTTTGTCTGTTCATCGTCTGCTTTGTGATAACAACATTTTTATTGAATTTCACCGATTCCATTTCCTTGTCAAGGATCGAACCACGAAGGCGGTTCTTCTGCACGGTAGAAGCGAGGGAGGCCTCTACCCTATTCCCTTTGGTCGTGCCACGTCATCTCGTCAAGCCCTTTCCGGAGTCAAGTCATCCCCAAGTCAATGGCACCAACGGCTTGGGCATCCAGCAAATAAAGTAGTCAAGTCTGTCGTCGAGTCGAATAATCTCCCGTGTCTGCCTGGTGTCGAGTCCTCAGTTTGTGATGCTTGCCAGCGTGCAAAGAGTCACCAATTACCGTATAATCCTTCGAGTCGTGTAACCACCTCCCCTCTTGAGCTTATTCATACCGATGTATGGGGTCCTGCTATTGTCTCATCTGGTGGTTATAAATATTATCTTAGTTTCGTTGATGATTTCAGTCGTTTTACTTGGATATACTTGCTTAAACATAAATCTGACGTCGAACAAATCTTCTATAATTTTCAAAACCATGTAGAACGACTTCTTAACACCAAAATTCGTGCTATTCAATCAGATTGGGGAGGTGAGTATCATCGCCTCCATAAATATTTCCAACGAACTGGCATTGCACACCGTATCTCTTGCCCACATACATCTCAACAAAATGGCGTTGCCGAGCGTAAACACCGACACCTCGTGGAAACTGGACTTGCACTCCTTGCACACTCCTCACTACCGCTCCGGTATTGGGATGAGGCGTTCTTGACCGCCTGCTATTTAATAAACCGCATGCCTACTACTGTTCTTGCCAACCAGACTCCTGTGTTTCGTCTCCTGAATGTTCAGCCTGATTATTCCTTCCTCCGTGTCTTCGGATGTGCATGCTGGCCCAGCCTCCGTAAGTATAACTCGCGCAAATTAGAATTCCGCTCCAAAGCCTGTGTTTTCCTAGGATACAGCTCGTTTCATAAGGGATACAAATGTCTAGATCGATCCTCTGGTCGCATATATATTTCCCGTGACGTCGTCTTCGACGAAAACGTATTCCCGTTCCTATCCAATGAGCGTCCAGACCTTTCTCCTCTTCAGACACCAGTCACGTTCCCTGCCTCCGAGCCAGTAGTGCAGAATGCACCCGTGCGTCGATATGACCTGTCTTTGTTACCTGGTATCTTGTCTCCTGCAGGTCCCTCTGATGCAGGTAATCGGACGTCTCCGATCGACGTCGCCCCGAGCGCCCCTCCGACCGACGTGCATGCCCCGAGCGCTCCTCCGACCGATGCTTCTTCGCCGGCCTGCTCGCCCTCGCCCACCTGCACAACTGCGCCTGAGACTGAGCCAGCCGCCTCGACGGCCCATCAACCTGCAGCGCCGTCAGCCTCTACGACGGCTCCTCCTTCGTCACCTGCACCAAGACCTGCGTCTGTTCCGCGCTCGAGCCGCGGTCGTCCACTGCACCCTAAGGTGTACACTGATGGAACCATCCGCTATGATCCCAAGCGAGCATTCTTTGCTGCTCCTGTCTCGCATCGCGATGCGCTTGCTGACCCTGCCTGGCGTACAGCAATGGAGAGCGAGTTTTCTGCTCTTCAAATCAACCGCACGTGGAAGCTTGTCCCACGCCCTGCTGGTACAAACATTGTGAGCTGCAAGTGGATATTCAAAGTCAAGCAACATCCTGATGGCTCCCTCGACAAGTACAAGGCACGTCTGGTCGCCCGTGGATTCACACAGCAATATGGTATCGATTACTCCGACACTTTCAGTCCGGTCGTGAAAGCTGCTACTGTCCGTCTTGTTCTATCACTTGCCGTTTCTCGTGGCTGGACGCTTCGGCAAGCTGACGTGAGCAATGCCTTCTTGCATGGATACTTGGATGAAGACGTCTACATGCAACAGCCACCAGGTTTTGAGAGCTCTACTCATCCTTCATTTGTCTGCAAGTTGCAGAAATCGCTGTATGGCCTGAAGCAATCCCCGCGCGCCTGGTACTCCCGCCTCAGTGATAAGCTTCAGCAGCTCGGCTTCCGTCCATCTATTGCAGATACCTCGCTGTTTGTGTTCTCTCATGGTGGTGTCACCGTGTACGTACTGGTTTATGTGGATGACATAGTTCTTGCCGGCTCCTCCTCTCTGGCTGTTGATCGGCTCATGAAAGCACTCTCTGGGGAGTTTCCAGTTAAAGACCTTGGTGATCTTCGGTATTTTCTTGGCATTGAGGCTGCTCGCAATTCAGGGGGAATGGTTCTGTCCCAGCACAAGTATGCTCTCGATCTACTTCAGCGTGCACGTCTGTCGAATTGCAAATCAGTCTCAACACCAATGTCTGTAGAAGAAAAATTGTCAGCCACCATCGGCACACCTCTGTCCATTGATGATGCATTCAGATACCGGAGTATAGTCGGTGGACTTCAATATCTTACACTCACGAGACCCGATCTCTCCTTTCCTGTAAATAAAGTGTGCCAGTTCTTGTCCAAGCCAACAAATGTTCATTGGGAAGCTGTGAAACGCATTTTGCGATATGTGAAGGGCACAGTTAGCATGGGTCTCAAGATCAAACGATCACCATCCACACTACTCAGTGTGTTCACCGATGCAGATTGGGCGGGGAGCATGGACGATCGCCGATCCACAGGAGGGTATGCAGTTTTCTTTGGTGCTACCCTAGTTTCATGGAGTGCGCGGAAACAGCCGACCGTATCACGGTCGAGTACGGAAGCGGAATACAAAGCGCTAGCTAATGGAGCAGCTGAAGTAACCTGGATTCAGTCACTGCTCAAGGAATTGCATGTTCCTCAGCCAAGGGCACCCGTGTTGTGGTGTGATAATCTCGGAGCTACGTATCTCACTTCTAATCCTGTATTTCATGCAAGGACAAAGCACATCGAAGTCGATTTCCATTTTGTTAGAGAAAAGGTAGCTCTTGGTGCTCTTGATGTCAGGTTTGTCTCCTCCGGTGATCAGGTAGCGGATGGCTTCACGAAACCTGCTACTAAGCAGATGCTAACTAGGTTGTGTCACAATCTGAACCTTGTATCGTGTAGTTCAGATTGAGGGGGAATGTAAACCGTAATTAGTTAGCATCTTGTGTATACACGGCCAGCTGTAGATATGGTTGAGATTGTATCTTGATGTACAAGTATACAACACTATAAATATACCGGAGGTCGACCCAGTTGGGTACGGCAAAACCTATCTCTAACTGTCCTCTCAAGCAGAGTTAGAATCATGGATCATGACTTGATATTTAACATTGACACTGGAATCATAAGCCTAATCTGGAGTTATATCATTCTAGAAGACCAGCCTATTGAAAAAATCATCTGTCACATCCGAATCCTTCAAATTTAATCTTACTCTCATATGCCTTGAGAACATCTGGTACATCGTCAGCATGCCTCAATACGAATCTTGTTGAGAAACTCCTGGACGTGCCAAGCAATGCCGGAAACAATTTGATATCTCTCTGAATCTTCCCCTCCCTCATCAACACACTCAGCACAGCGCACCTTGGCAGGATGCACCTCTCCAAGCTATACCCCAGAACCGCAGGCCGCGCCATTACATCATGTATTCCAAGCTTCAGCTCCTCCAGAAAGAATCGGACTTTCTTTTTGATGTTCTCCTCGGCGAGAAGCAGTATCGAGGGCTGCGTCTTGAAGGCGTTGAAAACCTCGTTCTCCGACAGCCCAAAGCTCTTGTACAATGCCAGCTTCTGCATCCACGTCTCTCTCTTCACGTTGCAGATCGCACCGAAGCAAGCGAGGAAGCGCGAGTCCGTGATGCACATACCGATCCCCTCGAGATCCTCGAATGCTGCGCCTATCCGATCCGGCGAAATCATGAGCACGCCGAGTTGGATGACGAGGAGCTTCGAAATGGCAGCGTCGGCAAGGCCGCCGCGACGAAGGGCTTCCACGGCGGGGCGCATGTAGTTCTCGGGGTCCACCAATAAGGAGCGGGGGGAGCGGGCGAGAGCGGAGCAGAGGTCGTTGTCGCTGCCGATGATGTCGCGGATGTACTGGATGGAGGGGACGAGGTGCTTGTCGAGGCTGCGTGCGAGGACGAAAGGCGCGGACGCGAGCTTGCGGGGCTCGAAGCCGAGGGAGGCGAAGAAGTCGAGCTTGGGGCGGAGGATCCGTTCGGGGTCGACGGTGAGGAGCATCGGGGCGCTGCGCACCGTCCGGACGATGTCCGCGTCGCTGAAGCCATAGTGTCTGAAGACAGCACGCGCGGCGTCGGCCTTGTCGGTGGCACGGATGCGGATGTGGTGGTTAGAGGTGGCCGCGCTGGTGGCGGCGGCGGGGGAGAGGCCGCAAGAGACGAGGTAAGAAACGGTGTCGGGGTAGGGCTGCGACTTGGCGACGGCGGACGAGGAGTAGCTCTGGGCGAGAGCGGTGGTGCCAAGGATGGAGTGGAGGGGATTTGTGCCGCCGCCGCCGCCGCCCCTAGGGATTTGACGGATTCGGAAGAGGAGCCGCCGCCGGCAGATGGAGGCGAACATGGCGGAGGAGAAGTGGGTGTTTGACAGTTTGCCTGTTTTCGTGGGTTTGCTTTCTTTCGGTACAATTGCCATGGTATAGCTGGCCAAACGGGCCGTGCCAATCGGGCCGGCCCGAGGCACGCTTTTTATGGCATGGCCCAAGCACGGCCCGGCCCGTCACGAATCGTGTCGTGCCGGCACGAGGCCCACCCGTGCTCGTGCCCAGCTCCGATCTGGGGCACGCGGGCCAGCCCGACACGGCACGCCAGATGCGTGTGGCACGCTTCCTTCCTCCAGCGCTCGCCGCCGCCTCCTCCTCCCTCCCGCTCGCCGTCGCTTCCTCCTTCCTCCAGCGCCACCTCTCCAGCCTCGCCTTGCGCTTCGCGGCCCCGCGCCCGGCCCTCGCCGCCGCGCGACCCACGGGCACCCCCGTCTTCACCGTTTCCGACCCCACCACCGGCCTCCTCTGGCGCGGAACGGCGGAAGGACGCCGACCGTGGGCCGACCGTGCCGTGCCGAGCCGTCGTGCCCGTCGCGTGCCGGCGTGCTCGTGCCCGAGGTTGGGACGAAGCCCGTGTGCCGGCACGGCACGTCACGAATACAACCGTGCCGCTCGCGTGCCGTGCCGTTCGCGGGCCGTGCCGAGCTGGGCACGCGACGTGCCGTGCCGTGCGGCACGTTTGGCCAGCTATATGCCTTGGCTTGCGTAAAAAAAATAGACATTTCGGGAAGTCTAAAATCAAATCTGTGTTTTATGAACCTCTCAAAAATAAAATTGGACGCAGTGTTCAAGTCACACATATAAATATGTGTATATTACGTTTTATTTTTTAAAAGATTTGAAGCATATTTATGGCATAACGTTCAATGACCTTGATTTTGTCATGTCTTTTTTTTAATCGAGATGATGGGTTTGATACAATTGAATTTGCCCGTTTGTAAGGAAAACTAGCCGTAAACTGACATAAAAATGCAACATACCAGCTCTAATACTGCCTTCTAGACGACGAGTTGACGATAAATCGCCCAAGCGAGCAAGGACAACATCCACACACCTCAACGTAACATGGCGGAGCCGCAGAGGCGAGGGCTGCAGCCGCTGCTCCGACGTTCACATGGGCCCTAGGGCCTCGCACCACCTAACCGAAAACAAAACATAAGACAATGCCAACTACACGAATAAAATTAACACGATAAAGATGGTGAAGGGGCTCCTCAATGACACCTCCAACAAGGGGACGATGTATGAGAATGACGTCATTGCCGGTAAAGTATTTAAAGTTCTATGTCTTGGCTAGTACGAGTAAGATAAAAATCTATCAATTACCTTCCATACACTCCTTCTGTTTCAAATAATTAAAGTTCTAGGTTTGCCCTAAAGTAAATGTCTTTCTTTGACCAATTTATTAAAAATATGTCAATATCCTCATATCTGTATAATATGAATCTAGTAGAACTAAATTGATGTGTTCGCAGTTGATTTAGTTTTTGACAAACTTTTTCAAACATAAGATAGTTTGACTTAAGATAAATCTAGAAAGTATAGTTATTAGGGCACCACTCTTGTTAATTTACAGTTACATATAGATTGATTATGGTAGTATAATACTAGTAGACTCTACCGTTTCTCTTTGTGGATTCTATTTCTTCTTTAGCCTCGCAACTTAAAGTTTCACAACCATTTCGCGTTTCAAGTGAAAGCTAGGTGGACTCTTTTTGATGGGTTGCTACCTGTTAATCGTGAAGGTTATTAGCGAAGAGAAATTCAAGTCTTTGTGCATTCCATTAAAAAATCTTAACTCCATATGACTTGTTATGAAATTGATTGAATAGTGTGAAGTAAAATCACTCGAAATTCAAAGTAAAACTCATTCCAAAAGGTAAGGTACACCCGGAGCCGGAGCCGGAGCCAGAAGGCAGTGGGCTTCCCTACCCCGAACTTCATCTTCATCGTCCCCCAAACCCAAACCTCTCCTCGACCTCGCCTCCACCAAAAATGATGATGAAGTCCCTCTTCCTCTTCTCCGCCGCCCACCCCCAGCCGCCCCTCCTCCCCTCCCCCAACCTCCGCAAGCTCCTCTGCCTCCGCGCCTCCTCCTCCGCCTCCACCTCGTCCCGCCCTCGCCCGGGCCGCCGCTCCCCAGGCCCCGCTCGCCCGCGCCCGCGACCGTCCCAGTCCTCCTCCCTCTACGCCCGCCCCAGCCTCCTCACCATGGAGCGCGACCGCGCCGCCCGCCGCGCCGACGTCGACGCCTTCCTCGTCTCCCTCGGCGTCGACCCGGCCGAGCTCGCCGGCCTCGAGCTCCCCGTCACCGTCGACGTCATGCGGGAGCGCGTCGAGTTCCTCCGCTCCCTCGGCCTCGACGCCCAGGACCTCGCCGCCTACCCGCTCGCGCTCGGCTGCAGCGTCCGCAAGAACATGGTCCCCGTCCTCGACTACCTCGGCAAGATCGGCGTCCGCCGCGACGAGCTCCCGCACCTCCTCCGCCGCTACCCGCAGGTGCTCCACGCCAGCATCGTCGTCGACCTCGCCCCCGTCGTCAAGTACCTCCAGGGGATGGACGTCAGGCCCGCCGACGTGCCCCGCGTGCTCGAGCGCTACCCGGACCTCCTCGGCTTCAAGCTCGAGGGCACCATGAGCACCTCCGTCGCCTACCTCGTCGCCATCGGCGTCGCCAGGCGCCAGATCGGCGGCGTCATCACCCGCTTCCCCGAGGTGCTGGGCATGCGGGTCGGGAAGATCATTAAACCTTTCGTCGAACACCTCGAAGGCATCGGCCTGCGGAGGCTGGCCGTAGCAAGGATTATCGAGAACAAGCCCTATGTCCTCGGGTTCGGGTTGGAGGAAAGGGTGAAGCCTAACATCGAGGCGCTTCTAGAGTTTGGGGTCAGGAATGAGGCGCTGGCATCCATTGTGATAGACTACCCTGATGTTCTTGGAATTGAGCTCAGAGAGAAGCTCGTTGCGCAGCAGAGCTTGTTCGAGTCGAGCATCTTGGTCGGCCGTGATGATTTTGGAAGAGTGGTCGAGAGGATGCCACAAGCCATCAGCCTTGGGCGAGCCGCGGTTCTCAAGCACGTTAACTTCCTCACAGGCTGTGGCTTCTTGCTGTCTCAGGTGAGCAAGATGGTCGTGGCGTGCCCCCAGTTGCTCGCACTGAACATGGACATAATGAAGATGAACTTCGAGTACTTTAAGAATGAAATGGAGAGGGATTTGGAGGAGCTGGTTGAGTTCCCTGCATTCTTTACATATGGCCTAGAATCGACAATAAGATATCGGCACGAGATCGTGGCTAAGAAGGGGTTCACATGCTCTCTTGCATGGCTTCTTAACTGTTCTGATGCTAAATTTGACGAGCGCATGAAGTATGATACAATCGGAGTCGAGGAAATGGAAGATGAGGATTCCTTTGACACAAATAGGTTAGCAGGGCAAGTACAAGATGAGTATGATGAAGATGTGGATGAGGATAGCGATTATGATGGCACCGATGATGAGTACATTGAATAAATTCGCTTCCTAGAATCAACTGTTAGCTGACAAACTTTCATTTATGTCTTCAGCTTGAATGCTCTGTTGTATATGATGCAGTAGCCACCACTAGATTGTCATTTTTGAAGGATGTTCTTGATAAACCAAATGCTGGATAGAATCAGATTGTAGCTTAGAGATCCAATATATTCAGATATTTTGAACATTGCTTCTTTAACAGTGTTATGATGCAGCATTCATCTTTGGTACTGAGACATTTGGCATTTCATGTGGTACATTTTCCAGCTATCTCTCTCATGTATGCATACATATACGATAAAAAAATTTATATCATGTAGACAGTTTGCACGTTTCTGGATATGATGCTGCCTTATAGCCTGCGCATATTCTTGACCCACTCCATTTGCGAAAACCTGAGCAAACACTGAACAAATTGCGATGTTGTAAGCCTGTCTTTTTTCAGTTTGAACTGCATCTGATCAGACATGATCCTCCTCTTAATACCATCTGTCCAATTTATATTTATTTTGGTTACCATGTCATTTTCCTGTAATATGTATGGTTGAGTTTTTTTAGTCGATTCTGTATTAAAGAAAGATGTTGTCCTCAGGATTATGATTGTGTTCTGCGAGAATCAGATAGATAAAAAATGCTATGGCTTTATATCTGCAGTTTATACTAGGATTTAAGAAGTATTCTCAAATTGAACAACAAAGTTGCATACTTTCAGAGTTGTTATTGTAGAGAACTCCAGATAGTAGACACATTATGACATTAGTAATCATCCTTTGCTCAAATTTGGTTTGCGTTTCCACTGTTCCATCTTAAACTAGAGCCTCTGTTTGGAACACAAGAACTTTTGCTGGAAACATCTCGATCTCCGGCAGGAATCTGGAGAAAATCCGGCGATTCAGTCCCGTTCTCGGCGAAATTCAGGTGTGGGTTGGAGAGCCGCTCCAGCGCCCGTAGGTCCATTGGAGAACGAAGCAGTGGAGCACACAAGTCCACGAGGCCTTATCGTAACGGAGCGCCACCGCTGACTGAAAAAAGAAGGGAAGGAAATGGTGGGCGTCCAGCGTCTGCTGAAGCTGAGGATGGCATCCTTAAACCCCCACCCAGCGGCGCCCGCCACGCGGCCGCTCTCCGCGCTCTCGTCCCTCCTCCTCGCCCCGTCTTCCGCCGCCGCGTCGTCCACTCGGCCGGCCTCCCTCTCGTGCTCGCGGGCGTACTGCCCGGCCGTCGGACCTGCCGCCGGCAGGACGGTGGGACGGCGGCTGCCGGGTGCCGTGGTGGCGATGTCGTCGTCGGCGCCCACGCCCGGGCCCGTGCAGAAGTCGGAGGAGGAGTGGGAGGCCATCCTCACGCCGGAGCAGTTCCGCATCCTCCGCCGCAAGGGCACCGAGTAAGAACACCGCTACATGATTGGTCTTTGTTTTTCCTCCTGGAATCGAGTACTGTATGTGATTTATGTTGATATGATGCATCCCTTTGATAGCATTTTGCATTTGAACATGCAAAGAATATGATGGAATCGTTGCTATATGCTCTTTCCATTTTCTTCATTCTAGAAATTTACAAGTCCAATTCGTTAGTGTGTTCAGCAAGTGCAAATGCGTATGTCTAACTAACCTGGGCTGCCATTAGTATTGGCATGCACACCACTACAAGTCCTAGCTGCATGGCATCGATGATCCGACATGTCACGAACGTTAACTGGTTTCGAAAACCTTATAAGCGGTTATAGGAGCAAGAATCAAGATAGTAATCGTCCCTTTACTGGCCAGAAGTTTCTCATGTTCTTATTTTGCATAGCATTGCAACACATACTGATGGCTCACAAGATTGTTCAAGTTATGCAGTATGTTTTTTTGTTGAAACATGACTGCCAGATTGGTGTCTTCAGAATCTATAGACACCATTTTAAGTCTTCTCTTCACCATGAATATGTATCTTGCTATTGCAGGGAATTTCAACATGTACTGACTTTCTTTCACAGGAAACTCATGTACTACATTTTCTTGTTGAAACACTGCTAGATTAGTGTCTAAACAATTTAGAGTCCGTCTTCAGTTTTTAGTATGTACCTTGCTATTGCTTATGATTTTGTTAGTCAGTTATTAAAACATTATATCAACCTGCATGGCAGTGGGCACAACCACATAACATGAGACTGTAAGATGTGCTATAGTGAAGTTAATTATGACATAGTATTGTCTGTTACAATCACATATTCCCATGAGGCTCGTTTATTCCAAAACCACAACCCTATTCCAGACAATGATTTGAGGATGAACTACAAATTTCTTTTCAACAAAGCTAGAGCGCCGCATGAACCAATGATTGCTTGAATCTATAATAGCAAGTAAAAAAATTGTCCTGGCAAACATAAATCTGTAAGAAGAAAATGCTTGACCTTTTTTTTGGTTTACTTGCAAGAACGCCGCAGAAACTTCAAAACATTGTGTTCTACTAACATTCTAGGCCAGCAGCCAGATTTTGTTATATGTATTATACTTTTCTTAACAGATCTGCTATTCTGTTTTATGTATTGTCATGCGGTCAAGCATAATAAATTAAAATTTAACCTGTCCTTGAAGCACGGACAGGTTCATTAGTTCAGTCAGAATTCAGAATATCTACTCATTTATAAAATGAAGCTTGACAAAAGGTCGATAGGTGCTTTATGGTGAATAAAATATTACTTTGCATTTAGTTTTGTGTAGGTCATAAGGTTGATAATTGTGGAACCCTCCATTCAACCCAATACATACATAAGCATAGTTGTTTGATCATGGAATGACATGTGCGCTGACTCTATCTGACGCAAAGCGTCACTTTACAAAAGGAAGGAGTGCAAACACTTATCCCCTTGCCTTGGATTAGGCACTACAACTATATGTACCCTACATCCGTTACAGGCATTTGTGTTGTCCTATTTGCTGGTTTCTGCTTCCTGTTTTGTTTTGTTTACTAGCCTCTGGTTCTATTTCGAAAAGAAAAATTTAGGTATATGGCATCCTGCATATGGTAGTTTGTTTAACTTAAAACTGCATGAAATGGTAATTTTTCATTTGATCATATCCATTTCAGGTATCCTGGAACAGGTGAATATGACAAGCTGTTCAGCGAGGGTACTTACGGATGTGCTGGCTGCGGAACCCCCTTGTACAAATCATCTACAAAGTTCAGCTCAGGGTGTGGTTGGCCAGCATTCTATGAAGGATTCCCTGGAGCCATAAAACGGACGGTACGATTCTCTCCTCTCTTTACAGTGATTTGGCTAGCACCACACACAGTTATTTCCCTTTTCTTATGTTCATTCCATACCCTGATTCTGATGGAGGTGGCATCTCTTCACTTGCTACTAGGCGGATCCTGATGGGAGGCGAATTGAGATCACATGTGCCGCTTGTGATGGCCATCTGGGGCATGTGTTCAAAGGCGAGGGGTTCAACACACCGACCGACGAGCGACACTGCGTCAACAGTATCTCACTCAAGTTTGTTCCGGCCTCTGAAGAATAGGCTAGTTGACTGAGAGCGGATGAGCATCGATATGGGAAATGGAAATAAAAACCTTTATGGCAACTACCGACTACCTTCTCTAAAACATGTTAGAACTCTGTACTTATGTGAATAATTTAAGTGCCCCAAGTTCTGAAGATTGCTGCTGATTTTGGCAGTAAACTGTTGTTGTAATTTCAGCTTTCGTGTTTACAGTGGGAATTAAGAGAGTGAGAAGCCTGTGGATACAATAATAAAGCTGTCTGAAGAATGCAGCTCGTGCTGTCTCCCTATGTGCCCAAGCATAATATCATTGCGATTGATAAGCTGTACCCGACAAATAAATCACGCCAACAGGTAAATTTAACTGAGTTAATACAAACAAGACAGGTAAAGAGCCTGCCAGTCCTTGTAAACGTTGATTCATGTTAGTATAGTCTTTTGAGTGAATATGCTAATGCTGCTCCCATTTATCAACGTTTCAAGAAATTGCAAGTGCTGATTGTCTGGAACATTCAATCTAGTACAGTAATTGTTGCCGATAAAAGCAAACTGATCATCTTTGCCTTTCTTGTTAAAACCACTAAAAACTGTGATGTTACAAATCTTCTTTGTCGACACCAGTAAACTCCAGCACCTCATGTGTTTTGTCTTCATCAAGATAATGAGATACCTTCAATACCAGACTGGTGAAAGCAAAATACACAGTTTCAGATTCACACCGGCTGCAAAAGCAATAGCATAGTATTTCAAAACAAAGTGCAGAAGTTTGTTTCATAAGCTATACTCAAAAACATTAGTATAGGTGTTATGTACCTGATATGAAGGCACATGAAAATATTTCATGCTTTTTCATTTTTGCTTCTGCTCGCCTCACAGGCTTTTAAGGCTTGAACATCTGCATTTGGCCGGAGGTGGCAAAAATGCTTGTTAGCTCAAATCTAAGAATTTTATGCTAAGAAAACAGCAATCCACTTTATGAATGACAATTTGCATGGACGAAAGCGAAAAATATGTATTAACATCAAAACATGATTTCTTTCTTTCTTTTTCATTAAAGAAATGAGGCATTTATGCATTTAATTTGGAGCACCACATAAGGTAGCTGAAAGCGTCCTTGGGGCTAATCTCTTAAGTGAGCATTACATCATGACAGTAAATCTTGTACCAAAAATAAAATCAAGTGCGACTGCAAGTTATTACTGCTTACTGTTATTTTCTAAACATCTAAGATGTGACTATGTGAACGCAAATGCAATGCTAGGAGATTGCTGGTAATTTGAATATTAATGCCTGATGTTGATGAACGTCGAGGAAAGCCCCATGAGTGATCAACTTCTTTTGAAAATCAATATGGGATGCTGCATATTATCTCTCTCAGGTGTTGTTTTATGGGTGTTCTCTATTGGTTCCCTTGCATATGATTTACTCATTTCCTCGGTCTATATCTGTATGTGGAACCCAAAAGGAGGAGCAAAAGAGGTTCTTCCAGTTCTTCCTGCGTTATGATGTCATATGTAGAGTGTGGTCCATAATGTTCTTGCTATGCCGTTTGTGCACCCTCAGTCGTGGAGATAGATGCTGTTCCCTTTATTTTTTTTTGTTATGTAAATTGCACTATGTGATAATATGTGTGCCGCGTTCGCATTCCTCTAGGCGGCCATGCATATGTAATCCTGGATTTCAGGTGGTGGTAACATGTGTACATAACCTAAATATCCTGATAGTGGCAGTTAGGTAGCTCATAGTGCAGTCACATGACTGCATAGACCCGTCATGGCAGAATATTTAGCTATCTATCTTAAGCCCTGGACTTGATGTCACCATGTGATTGTTTGTGATCCTGCCTCTAATATGTTCAAGCAATATTCAATTGTCATTTCGATTACTTCTTACTGTGAATATCGCCTGCTTTAAAAAATAATCTACTTGGGCAGAGATCTGTTTGTTCTTGCTTTCATTGGCTGTTATAGGCCGCATTGCCACACCCTAAAAGTTTAAGACCATCCATGTCCAATAAACAAAATGATCATAGCAAAGAGTAAGCCACCGGATATCCAAATGCCTAAAGCGAAGCCGAGCACCTAGTTAATTTTGGAACATCCTTGTAAAATGTAAATTCCTACTTGAATATTGGATCCAATTAATTGTAAAAATTGTAACCCACACGCCTAATAAAAAATTGCAATTAATCCGTTCATTCAAATGCATATCTGGGTATTCATCTCATTAATGTTTGGCTAACCAGTTGCCCCGGATAAAAAGTTACAATCAATGTCCTTCTAAATGTTCAGAATTTGGATATGCATCCAATTAATTTTTGCCTAGCATAGTGATATCTATTTAAGATCCCTGGGTTAGCTTTCTAAGGATCACAAACATTGCCGATTCACCAAAGTAACACATAAACCGCCCTTTTATCTCAACCTCCAAATCCAAGCAGGGCACCGACCCAAACTTATATAATCCATGAGGACATTCAGCTTTCTCCTCATCGCCCTTGCCGCAATCATCTACGTCATCGGTGCTCCTGCCACAGGCTGTGGAGAGTCATTTGGCAACCAATTGTGGCAGACAAAAGCAGAGAATGGATGGGAACCTATCAAGAACATCAATGAGCAGCACATCCAGGAACTCGGCGGCTGGGCGGTGTTAGAGCATGGCAGGTATGTGAACTGTAGGCTCTGGTTCCATGAGGTGGTCAGCGGCAAACAACAACTCATGTCCGGCATGAACTATGAGCTCATCATCGATGCATCGGACGACGCTGGAAAACATGGCAAGTATAAGGCAGAGGTGTACGAGCAGGAGACGACCAACACACGCAAGCTCCTCTCCTTCAACAACGCGGACTAGGCGAGTGGCGGTGTCTTCGCTACTAATAATTGTGTTCTGGAAATCCTGGTGGTTGTTTTATCCAATAACTAAGCTCTTGCACTGGCACGTGTTTCGCAACATATCTTACATCTGCTATTTGATTATGTATGCAAAGAAGCACCAAACATGATTAAGTTAAGTGCATGTGATGATAACCAGTACCACAAATGGCAAAAGATATACTACCCAGATATCCTGACAACATGAGTTATCTTGGATGGTTCTGGGTATCATTCAGAACATCTCCTGTTCAATTGTCCATAACAGCACTAACTGGGCAATGTGATGGTGCAAGAGAAGCCTAACAACATGTCTATTGCATTGCTTCTCTTGATCTCTTCTATACACATTTTATTAAATGAGGATTATACTGATTAGTGAATTTACATCAGCAATACATAAAATCTTTACGGTTTTGGTTCAAATGCAGGCAATAATAAGTAACACTAAGCAGTTCAACCTGAATCTCAAGCATGATACCGAAAGTCCAGGTTCTACCTAATTACAAACCATTGAACATAAAACCTAGCTCCAACTGTGGCAACCTAACAGGGTGGGTTACCAACTCAATAAGTTGCAACAGACCTGGCATCTAAAAGGAAGAAAAAGAAAGTAAAAATCTGCAGCGATTGCTTACGTGCTTGGCAGGCTTTCCAGTTGCGGTCGGACTCGACGAGGCAGTCCTGCGAGACAAGGGAACAGCGTAATCACAGGCTGGTGATTGGGCAAATGAGAGATTTGCGAGCAGCAGGGGAAAAAAAATCAGGAACGGGGGAAGAACGCGCGGGGGGAGGGCGGTGCCTGGAGGGAGAGGTAGAGGGCGGCGCACTCGTTGAGCTGCTTCACGTTCTCGTCGTCCTCTTCCGCGTCCATCACGTGGAGGGGGGCCGGCGCCGGAGGAGGAGATGGTGGTGGCGGCGGCGGCGGCGCAGCCGCGTCCCGGGCGCTGCTCGAGGAAGAGCCCATGTTTGCCAGGGCAGGGCAATTGGTTTGGTGGCACACCGTGTCTTCGCACCTTCGAATGTGTCGACTCGTGAAATCGGTCGGTCGGTATTTAAAGAGAAAATAGACACTAATAAATTTAATCAAATGTTTTAAATTAAAAAAAATCAAATGTTTTGAATTTCATTCAAACTTAGACAGATTATAGTGGGATTAAAACTTATACTAAAACAAAAACATAGTCTAGCCCTACTTCCATGACCGAAGAGGGCTCGTTGAGCCAGCTTTGTCGTAGTTCACCGTCGGGTCGATGATGTGAGAGGACTTATTGTGGTCAGTGTCACCGTGACATGTGAACTTGGGTCCTCCTCGACACCTCTTTGCATGTGCCATGTGTCGCGCCCTCGAGCCGCGAGGATCCACCACCTACTCCTCTCGGTGCCTTTCCGAATGTGTTGTGTCGCACTCTCTACGCACCGTGCAACCCAACAAGAGCCATAATTTACCACTTCTAGGACTGCAATGTTGCCAAAGCTTGTCGACAACCATGAGTTGGCGGGCTTCGTCCTCCCTCGATGCAGTGGCGGTAGAGATCTCCATCATGCGTTGATGGATGGATGCATGCTTCGTCTCCTCGAGGGTCACCTCCCTAAGACTTCAATCGTGGCCCTCCCAGCGCGTCGTTTCTTAATAGGCGGACATGGCGACCTGCTTCAGGAATGCTGACAGGTCTCCCCCTTCACCCCTCGACGTCCACATCCACATGTTTATCTTCATCATCATCATCGTACGAAGACGGAGGAGATGGGTGCGCCGACGGGGCAACGTGTGCGTGGCCTCAGTGAGGGTGGCCAATGATTGGGATATGACGAATCATTTTGCTAGCGATGACGAACTGTGAGCACGACGGGATCTGGCGGCAAAGTGGGCCATCTTTATAGGGAAACGACGGCGTGAGCGGGAAGCGACGCGTCTGATTAAAATTGCTGATGATGCGTGGGGAGCCATGCCTCTGCCGCGTCGACTAGTGGTGGGTGAAGGTTAAGGTAGCGGTCCTAGACGCTAGTACCGGAGGTGGTGGAGAACAATAGCAGGTCCACGATCTGCCGCCGTCTTCATCTTCGTCCTCCCGACAAACTTTTGCCACCCATTTGGCACGTGTGATAGCAAGCAAGAACCTTACCTAGGAGCGGGAGGAAGCCTGAAGAACACTGATGTGCCGCCTCTGTTCCCCATGATGATGTGCTTGCCGCGCCATTTGCGCTTGCGCAAAGCGGCAGGAGGAAGCATATGGCGTTTGTGGAGACCACGGTCCATGGCGGTGGGAGACATGACGGCTTGGGAGATGTCCATTCGGGTCGCATGACATAAAAAAATCGACGGACAGTGGTACAAAGGGGTCTATTTAGACGCTTCGACCACGAGAGGAGGACATACGACGCGTCGGTGGCGGTGGGGAAAACAAAGTAGTGAAATGTCTCTCCCGCAAAGCAGACGAAGTGTATGCTATGTTGTAAACCTAAAAATGACACTCATACAAGTTATATGCACGATTGAGTGCTTGCGTTAGGAGAAAGGTTTCTCCGAATCTAACTAGGGTCGTTTATTTGCTCGATACCGTATTTACGGTTCGGGCTTTTTGCTGGATCTGTTAGAGATGCTCTTTAAAATTCAAGTCCTTCGCACCAGCCACCATGAGCCCGCTCGGCTAAAGGTGAGGAATTCTTACATAGGGTAAAATTTGAATGTAACAACTTTATTTTGGGGTAAATCTTGGATGTAACAAAAAAAATTGGGTGAAACATTCTAGAAAGTTCGGTGGGGCAAACAATGGAGAAAGAACAAATGGCTCCCGAGCTTCACCGAGCTCTTTTTTGAAAAATCAAAAATGAGATATGTAAGTTTCAACAGGTCGACAAAAAATTCTAGATAACTCTAAATTTGTTTTACTGTGGGATGGGAAAGGATAACAAATGGTTAGACAGTTTCAAGAACTTCAAATTTTATTCGATTTGTGTTATTTGTGTAGCCCAAAATACAAAGAATTGTGAGTTAGTAAAATTTTGCACGCTTGTAGAACTCGATATCTCTATATCTGTGATTTTTTTCTCTCGAATTTATGAGACAGAAATGTGCGGATTTTAAAATTTTGAAACACCGAGCCTCCATTTTGCACTTTCTGCAAACAATGTCACAAATTTACTAACATAGGGCAAAGGTCAAATTTAGTATAAATACAACACAATTAATTGAAACGATATCCACCTTCCACGTAAGTAATTAAGAATGCTGAGGAGGCAGCCAAGACTACGGTGACTTTTAGGGCTCGTTTGGCTCCCATCAGTGAAATGATAAGGTTAGAACTTAGGAATTGGCATAACATATAATAGGTATTGCTGGAATTCCAAATGAAATGACAAATGAATTTCATAATTCCGACTTGAAAGGACGGGTGCCAAACGAGCTCTTAGTTCATTCTCTTAATTCTGGTTAAGACAATGTTGGCCTTCAGGCTTCAGGTTGTCCATGTAGCCATATCGAAGTAGCTAGAAAGAAGAGAATGAACAGAAGTGGGTTCAAATAACCCTGCCATCGTTTCACCGGAACATTGTTCACAAGATTCAAGCGTCAAGCTTATGGTGTTGACAGTGAGTACGTGTTGAGAGTTCTATTCGTATACGGCTAGGTTTAGGGCTTAGCCTCCACCGACCTCTCCTTCCTATATATACTTGTACCCTTTGGTGATCAATACAACACAACTATTCTACTTGTCTTGTTGGTATCAGAGCCTGCCCAGGCGCCGCCGCGCAACCCTCCGCGCGCCGCCATGGCGAGCTCCTCCTCCTCTACCGATCTTGTAAACACCACCACTTCCGCTGAACTTCCTACCTCTGCTGTTCTTCCTACCCTCCCTCCTTCAACCCAACACCACCCCTTCCTCACCGATGGGTTAGACCTTCGAAGCCTTGCAACCAATCTACAACCTCTCCCCACATCCACAACGGCGCCGCCGTTTGTCTTCCACCAGCCGACCCCCTCCACCCACCCCATCCTCAACGTCCACATCTCCAACTACATCAAGTTCCAGGTCAATGCCGCCGGCGAAAACTTCTCCAAGTGGCGACAGATCATCACCTTCCTCCTCACCATGTATAAGGCGCTGGATCACATCACCGAGGGCGCGGCTCCTCTCGCTCCCGACGACCTCTGGATGGCCGTGGATATCCACATCTCGCTTGAAGGGAATATGCCCTAGACGCACTTAATAAAGATAGTTTATTGGTTATATTCCAATTGTTCATTATATGTTTTATACCATGCTATAACTGTATTAAGCGGAAACATTAATACACGTGAGGTAGATAAACAACCAGGTCCCTAGTTGCCTCTGCTAAGACTAGTTTCATTGCGCGATTGATGATCGAGGTTTCCCGATCATGAGACATGGCGTCTGTCGGCAATGGAGTCATATCGTTAGGTGGAACGATGTGATGGACTTACCCATAATTTGTAGGACGTAGTCATTACGCCTTTGACCGTGAGACCAACTCTTATTGTTATTCCTGAAAGATACTTTGATCGCACCAAACGTCATATCTTATATAGTGTGACAATAACGGTGATACTTTTGGGTATCGGAAAGGGGTAGTTGAGACGAGGGGTCAAGAGCGGGATTTGTCAGTCCGTATAGCCGGATAGATACTCTAGGGCCCACTCGGTGAGATTATGTCAAATGAGTTTGCAAACATGTGACTAGGTCACCAGCTGACATAATATCATAGACGAGTAGAAGATAGTGTTGTCGGTAACGAGATCATGCTAGGTATGGAGATATCTATGAACGATGCTCGGACACGCTAAGTATCGCTATGGCAAAAGGTTTAAGACTCGACGTCCAGGTTTGATAGATGAAAGTCATTCGTTATATCACAGGGGTTAATTCATGGGGTCCAGGCCTACGAGTTAATCATTGATCGGAGAGGAGTCTCGATCATGTCTGTTATTATATCGAACCGCTAGGGTAACACACTTAAGGGGTTTCGACAAGACAACCGGAAAGAGAAATTAGGAAAAGAGAGCACCGGGAACGTCCCGGGAAAGTTCCGATGAACGCTTGTGCCTGCATAGTGATGGCATGGCTTTTAGCCTAGATTGTCGTTTCAGCAATTTAGTGTTTCGATGTGATCAAACCTAAAATGGATTAATCTTTGTAGTATACCGTACCTAAAGAGTTAGTTGGGTACATGTCTCATGACATAGGCAAAATCGTTGCCGGAATATGCCTTGCGAAAGAAATAGTTTCTTGTCCAAGGGTATAAGTGGGAAAGAAAGTAGAGCAAGAAAAAGTTGATGAACTTTCTCTCCAGACATCAGAGTGGCGCAACCGAAAGTGTTTTCGGTGTCATGCTCCACAGCTTGAAAAAGGCTGATGATACAAGATCATGATGCTCTGAGCTCATACTAAGAACGTAGGCGTACGAGGTTGTGTTCCACACTATGTGTTACGACAATCTTGTTATGAATGTCATGTTAATGGAATATGACAGACCTACGAACTACGAAGAAGAGATGGTAGACCTAAGTCCGAGAAATGGCTATGAGTCATATATGATCCGAAATAAAATCCATGTACGATTACCAGGTATTAACTTGGGAGATCTTCTTGATGGCATCTAGGATGTTAACAGAATATGGAATTTTATGAGAGAGTAGACATTGATAAGGATCGATTTGTCGTGAAACAGTTCCGACAGATTCAAAAGTTGACCACAACGAGATTTTGTCTCAAGTGGCGAAGCCTAAATCTATTCTGGGTCGTTTAGCAATTACTATAATTTCGAATGAGAAATTGATAGATGGATAAGGAAACCATGTTTCTTAATAGTGTCATTAAGAAAGAGTTGTAATTAGTACAATAATGGTTTGGTGATCCTGAGGATGCTAAACATGTATGCAAACTTCAGTTGTCCATTCATGGGCTGAAGCAAGCATATCGGAGCTGGAATCTTCACTTTGATGATGTGATCAAAGGATTTTGGAGTTGTCCAAAATAGTTGAAGAAACTTGCGTTTGCAAAGAAGTGAGTGGGAGCAAAGTAGCTTTTCTTGATCTTATATGCAAAAGGCATATTTGAGTGGGAGCTAAGTAGCTTTCCTTGATCTTATATGCGGAAGGCATATTTGAGTGGGAGCTAGGTGTCATTCATGATTTTGTATGTGACGACATATTGAATGACACAGATCCTCTAGTAGAGTGTAAAGGATTATTTAAGTGATTAAATTTTCTATGAAAGAAGTTAGGAGTATTAGGCATCCAATCTATAATTGTATAGATCGTAAGGGGCTTAATAACATTAGGTCGGAATATTTCCTAAGTTAAGATTCTGAAGTGTTTCAGAATAGAACAAGCAAAGAAAATGGTTCTTACTTGTATGACTAGGTGAAATATTAAGTTTATCTTGGCATTTTCAGTGATAGCAAATGATGTTCGACATTCTCTATGTATCAGACATAGATGCTATCAGATTGAAAGCTCGACTTAGTGTGACCCAAGTTCTTGGTTGAAGAACGGGTTCTAGAGTGATCCTTGTGTGGATCAATGAACAAACGTTAAGTATATTTTTCAGTGTCTGTGAGAACTGAAGATATGTTTTCTGGTAAAGGGAAAGAGTGAAAGACAACTTGCCGTAAAGAGGTTACGATGATGCAAGTTATTACACTGGCCCATACAACTAGAAATCTCATATAGGAGATGTCCTTTATTTTGAAGAAAAACATGGTTAGTTTGCGAAGTCGCATATGAATGCACTGTCGCATAATCTACGTAGGTATAGAAATATATGGCAACTTCAGAAGTAGCAAGTGTGATTGGACTGAGCAGTTTTCGGGGCGTATGTGGTCCCCTTAATAGATCTCTTAGACTTTTAAGGCCCATGCTACGCGAATGTTCGAGTCTCACTCCATCCACTAGGATATATTTCACCGTCATCGTAAGATACGGGATGATGTCAAACTAGGTGACATAGAAGTGTTGCAAAGCACATATAGGTCTCAATGTGTGAGATCTGTTGACTGTATTCCTCTTCCACGAGACAAGCATGCACCAAGATGCTATGGGTGTTGAGCTTTTACCAAGTTGTAAACTAGATTAAGTGTTACTCTAGTGCAAGTGGGAGACTGAAGGGAATATGCCCTAGAGGCACTTAATAAAGATAGTTTATTGGTTATATTCCAATTGTTCATTATATGTTTTATACCATGCTATAACTGTATTAAGCGGAAACATTAATACACGTGAGGTAGATAAACAACCAGGTCCCTAGTTGCCTCTGCTAAGACTAGTTTCATTGCGCGATTGATGATCGAGGTTTCCCGATCATGAGACATGGCGTCTGTCGGCAATGGAGTCATATCGTTAGGTGGAACGATGTGATGGACTTACCCATAATTTGTAGGACGTAGTCATTACGCCTTTGACCGTGAGACCAACTCTTATTGTTATTCCTGGAAGATACTTTGATCGCACCAAACATCATATCTTATATAGTGTGACAATAACGGTGATACTTTTGGGTATCGGAAAGGGGTAGTTGAGACGAGGGGTCAAGAGCGGGATTTGTCAGTCCGTATAGCCGGATAGATACTCTAGGGCCCACTCGGTGAGATTATGTCAAATGAGTTTGCAAACATGTGACTAGGTCACCAGCTGACATAATATCATAGACGAGTAGAAGATAGTGTTGTCGGTAACGAGATCATGCTAGGTATGGAGATATCTATGAACGATGCTCGGACACGCTAAGTATCGCTATGGCAAAAGGTTTAAGACTCGACGTCCAGGTTTGATAGATGAAAGTCATTCGTTATATCACAGGGGTTAATTCATGGGGTCCAGGCCTACGAGTTAATCATTGATCGGAGAGGAGTCTCGATCATGTCTGTTATTATATCGAACCGCTAGGGTAACACACTTAAGGGGTTTCGACAAGACAACCGGAAAGAGAAATTAGGAAAAGAGAGCACCGGGAACGTCCCGGGAAAGTTCCGATGGAGATCGGAGAACCGAAGGTAGTTCGGAGAGTTTCGGAAAAGTTCCGGAAGAGAGGAAATTGTTTATATATGTTAAACTAATGTTAATTAGTGAATTAATATTATTTTAATGAATTTATAATGATTAAATTCGGATTTAAACATGCAGCCCACTAAATGGGCCCTTCCGGGAGGGAGAAGGCCCATGTAGGGGCCGAATTCCCCCCCAAGGGCCAAACCCCACCAAGGGGAGTTCGGATGGGCCCTAAGGGGCCCATGTGGGGGCCGGCTCCCCCCTCCCTTGGTTGGTGCGGCTGGGATAGTCCCACCTTGCCTGGTTAGCAAGGTGGGGTGCCTCCTTTCTCCTATATATAGAGGGGTAGAGAGCCCCTCTCTACACACCAATTTCTCTCTACCTTTTTCTCCTTGGATCACGTGACTCCCATGTTTGGAGTTGCGCCGAGGAGAGATCTTTCTCCACCATAGCCCGCTGCCGCGCTGCTGGTGTTCCGGTCCAAGTCTTCCGCTGCTCGTCCTGGACTGGAGCTTCGAAGGCCGTCGTCTCCACCGTATGTGTGTAACACCCTACGAGGTGCTGCGCTAGCGGTACTCGGAGGCCTACTTCCTCCACCCGACCTTGTGGTCATCTTCATCGTCTTCGTCGCGCCGAGTTCTTCGCGACCTAGAGGTCGGCTACGTCGTCTTCGTCGTCAACGCTTGTGCGGGAGCGTAATCCCCGCTTTTCGGTCTACAAGGGTATGTATTCCGATATCCGCCGTACTTCTATATCTGCATAGTGTAGATCCTGGCTAGTTTAAGGTTATTGCCGATAGGAAAATTTTGTTTTCTGCCTGCGATCCCCTTCAGTGGTATCAGAGCCGATCTATCGTAGATATAGCTGTACGCTGTTAGAACCCGTGTTCTTCACGGGGGCACCGTTCCTGTTATTTGCTACCCTCTAGCGTGCACTTGTGATTCCAGCGGCATCGAGTTGATGAAGCGGCCCGGACCGACTTTACGCGTACGCTTACGCGAGACTGGTTCCACTACTGACATACGGCTTGTACCGTATCTGTGGCTGGCGGGTGTCAGTTTCTCTCTCTTTAGTTGGCTTTGCATTTTCAATGGAGGGCCCGAAAGGGATGCTTAAACATGCAATTATTGGATCGTTGTTGTGGTCATAAGGTTCGTAGGTATGAAGCGGTTCTATTTACGACAGCCCCAAGCCACGTAAAATATGCAAAAGATAAAGTAGAAGCGTCTAACTTTATTTTGCAGGGGCAATGTGATATGGTCAAGGTAGGTTTATTAAATTGTTTATGAACTGCGGGCGCCAAGAAGACCATGGCGCAATGGACTATATCACATCGCATTACATTTGATGTTTTGTGTGCATCTTATATTGTGTGATTATATATTAGTATATATTAGTTACGCGGCGGTAGTTATATATAAGATGATCCCTTCATAATACCACTAGTGTTCTTCCTCCAACGAGCACCACCAAGAAAGTTCTACGTTATGAGGCAGGCCGTGACGATCGGGTGTCAGACATATCGTCGTTCGCATACAGTGGGTGTAAGCCATGTTGCACAAGCGTTACGTGGAGGTTATTGTGGCGAGCCTAGCATATGCAGATATGGCCTCGGAACACGGAGGCCGAAAGGTCGAGCATGAGTCACAGAGTTGTTGTGATTGACAATTGTCTACCCTTGAAGTTGTGTTGCCGGCTCTGACGATGAGGGGTTGTGCAATGGATGGGGGTCGTGTAATCGCTTAAACGACCAGGAGGGATGTTCGTTTGAGTGGGAGTTCGGATAGTTATTTTCTAAAAATACTAGAACTCAAAATATAATGAACAAACTCTGTTTTGCAAACCTTTGTAGATATTAACCATTGTAATAGCATTTTTTAAAATTAGGCGCATTCCTGCGATTGAGAAACTTAAAAGGTTGGGTCCAAACTTCATAGTTTTATACTTTAGCTTGAGGATACTCCTTGTTTAAACCGTTAGCTCTTTGTGATACAATACCCGCTAGGAGATAAACCCGGAGATTCCGCTAACAAAAGATAATTTGGATTATCAGGTTTTGTGCGGATGATATCATCATAGTCCAGTGTATGCTATGATCTCTGCCATAAAGAACCAACGGTGGGTACAAGTTATTAGATCGCGAACATATGAGATGGTCGCTAAACTCGGGGTACCCCTAAAGTTGGGTTGATGAAGTTTATCAGTACGTTGACTGATTGTCTTCTCAACCAAGATGGAAGAGAATACACACATTGAAGGAGCACGTGGCAGTCATACTTGATAACATTGGTCATACTTGATGACATGTGGTCATACTTGATGAACATTGAGACGCCTCGCTCAGCTCGATCACTGGATGACAGACGTCGTTGCCAAGTGCAAATGCTATGTCATAGACTATGTCATGCAAGGGGAATCGTTCACCTTCATGGTTCTTGATTACGTTGGAACTATCAAGAAGATGAAACAGATCGCCGGAAGTCATCAATGATGATGGTGTATATATGATATACATGTTATGAATGTTTTAGCTAAGCAAGTACTCGCAGTAGTGACTAAGTTTTGATACTAGTCATGTTTTATGAAAACCAGGTTTACTGCTTGAGTGGCTTGAAAAGGATGAGGCGACATCGCGTGTTGATAATGGCAGACAAATTGTTGTGATGGCCATAGACACTCTCCCTCTAGATCTACCATTTGAATAAATTCTTTATGATCGCCTGTTAGTATGATCGTTATAAGTGTGTCTCCTCTAGCGAGACGATTGTTCATATATATTAGTGACAAATTCGCTGTCCTATATTTATGAAGTAATGATCATATGCCGATTTGAATTTAGATGGTAGAAGCTCCCACATTCATAATATTAATGCCAAAGGATACAAACTTAATAAAGACACCACATATGTGTGGCACTACCGTTTAATTCATGTCAATGTTATAGTCAATGAATTAGCTCCATACCGGATGGATCTACAAGTCTTTAGATTTGATCTTTTGACACTTGCAAAATAACTAAGACACCGTTTTCGGAAAACGGGCATATAACTTGTTGATAGTCATGCATATAGATGTATGTGGTTCAATGAAGTAATTGACGGGTAGTGGAGACCTTTATTTCGTGAACTTCGCTGAACGTTTTGAGTATGACTTGTTGAGAATCGTGCATATGGGTGTATGTGAATCAATGAAGTACTTTAACGTGAAGTGGAAGTCTTTATTTCATAGACTTCATGAATATTCCAAATAGATATATGAATATCCACTCAGGGAATGTTGGCCTGAAAATTTTGATTCGATCAAACAAGTTCAGAATGAAGTAGGAAATAAACTTAACAAGAAAATCAAATTCCCGCGATACAGATCGAGGAAATGAAGATTTGAGTTATAATGTTGGCATATCATTGGAAGACTTGTGAGAAGAGTTCCACAAATTACGTCGCATGGAACACCATAGTGTTATGGTATGTTAGGACGTCGTAATCGCACCCTATCGGATAGTGTGTGGTAAATAAATCTCTTACCGAATTATTGTGATCATTAGAGTCGTATGGTAGAAACGTAACACTCACGTTAGATAATAGGGAAACCATTTAAATCCATGGAGACAATACCATATGAGTGATGGCATGGCTTTTAGCCTAGATTGTCGTTTCAGCAATTTAGTGTTTCGATGTGATCAAACCTAAAATGGATTAATCTTTGTAGTATACCGTACCTAAAGAGTTAGTTGGGTACATGTCTCACGACATAGGCAAAATCGTTGCCGGAATATGCCTTGCGAAAGAAATAGTTTCTTGTCCAAGGGTATAAGTGGGAAAGAAAGTAGAGCAAGAAAAAGTTGATGAACTTTCTCTCCAGACATCAGAGTGGCGCAACCGAAAGTGTTTTCGGTGTCATGCTCCACAGCTTGAAAAAGGCTGATGATACAAGATCATGATGCTCTGAGCTCATACTAAGAACGTAGGCGTACGAGGTTGTGTTCCACACTATGTGTTACGACAATCTTGTTATGAATGTCATGTTAATGGAATATGACAGACCTACGAACTACGAAGAAGAGATGGTAGACCTAAGTCCGAGAAATGGCTATGAGTCATATATGATCCGAAATAAAATCCATGTACGATTACCAGGTATTAACTTGGGAGATCTTCTTGATGGCATCTAGGATGTTAACATAATATGGAATTTTATGAGAGAGTAGACATTGATAAGGATCGATTTGTCGTGAAACAGTTCCGACAGATTCAAAAGTTGACCACAACGAGATTTTGTCTCAAGTGGCGAAGCCTAAATCTATTCTGGGTCGTTTAGCAATTACTATAATTTCGAATGAGAAATTGATAGATGGATAAGGAAACCATGTTTCTTAATAGTGTCATTAAGAAAGAGTTGTAATTAGTACAATAATGGTTTGGTGATCCTGAGGATGCTAAACATGTATGCAAACTTCAGTTGTCCATTCATGGGCTGAAGCAAGCATATCGGAGCTGGAATCTTCACTTTGATGATGTGATCAAAGGATTTTGGAGTTGTCCAAAATAGTTGAAGAAACTTGCGTTTGCAAAGAAGTGAGTGGGAGCAAAGTAGCTTTTCTTGATCTTATATGCAAAAGGCATATTTGAGTGGGAGCTAAGTAGCTTTCCTTGATCTTATATGCGGAAGGCATATTTGAGTGGGAGCTAGGTGTCATTCATGATTTTGTATGTGACGACATATTGAATGACACAGATCCTCTAGTAGAGTGTAAAGGATTATTTAAGTGATTAAATTTTCTATGAAAGAAGTTAGGAGTATTAGGCATCCAATCTATAATTGTATAGATCGTAAGGGGCTTAATAACATTAGGTCGGAATATTTCCTAAGTTAAGATTCTGAAGTGTTTCAGAATAGAACAAGCAAAGAAAATGGTTCTTACTTGTATGACTAGGTGAAATATTAAGTTTATCTTGGCATTTTCAGTGATAGCAAATGATGTTCGACATTCTCTATGTATCAGACATAGATGCTATCAGATTGAAAGCTCGACTTAGTGTGACCCAAGTTCTTGGTTGAAGAACGGGTTCTAGAGTGATCCTTGTGTGGATCAATGAACAAACGTTAAGTATATTTTTCAGTGTCTGTGAGAACTGAAGATATGTTTTCTGGTAAAGGGAAAGAGTGAAAGACAACTTGCCGTAAAGAGGTTACGATGATGCAAGTTATTACACTGGCCCATACAACTAGAAATCTCATATAGGAGATGTCCTTTATTTTGAAGAAAAACATGGTTAGTTTGCGAAGTCGCATATGAATGCACTGTCGCATAATCTACGTAGGTATAGAAATATATGGCAACTTCAGAAGTAGCAAGTGTGATTGGACTGAGCAGTTTTCGGGGCGTATGTGGTCCCCTTAATAGATCTCTTAGACTTTTAAGGCCCATGCTACGCGAATGTTCGAGTCTCACTCCATCCACTAGGATATATTTCACCGTCATCGTAAGATACGGGATGATGTCAAACTAGGTGACATAGAAGTGTTGCAAAGCACATATAGGTCTCAATGTGTGAGATCTGTTGACTGTATTCCTCTTCCACGAGACAAGCATGCACCAAGATGCTATGGGTGTTGAGCTTTTACCAAGTTGTAAACTAGATTAAGTGTTACTCTAGTGCAAGTGGGAGACTGAAGGGAATATGCCCTAGAGGCACTTAATAAAGATAGTTTATTGGTTATATTCCAATTGTTCATTATATGTTTTATACCATGCTATAACTGTATTAAGCGGAAACATTAATACACGTGAGGTAGATAAACAACCAGGTCCCTAGTTGCCTCTGCTAAGACTAGTTTCATTGCGCGATTGATGATCGAGGTTTCCCGATCACGAGACATGGCGTCTGTCGGCAATGGAGTCATATCGTTAGGTGGAACGATGTGATGGACTTACCCATAATTTGTAGGACGTAGTCATTACGCCTTTGACCGTGAGACCAACTCTTATTGTTATTCCTGGAAGATACTTTGATCGCACCAAACGTCATATCTTATATAGTGTGACAATAACGGTGATACTTTTGGGTATCGGAAAGGGGTAGTTGAGACGAGGGGTCAAGAGCGGGATTTGTCAGTCCGTATAGCCGGATAGATACTCTAGGGCCCACTCGGTGAGATTATGTCAAATGAGTTTGCAAACATGTGACTAGGTCACCAGCTGACATAATATCATAGACGAGTAGAAGATAGTGTTGTCGGTAACGAGATCATGCTAGGTATGGAGATATCTATGAACGATGCTCGGACACGCTAAGTATCGCTATGGCAAAAGGTTTAAGACTCGACGTCCAGGTTTGATAGATGAAAGTCATTCGTTATATCACAGGGGTTAATTCATGGGGTCCAGGCCTACGAGTTAATCATTGATCGGAGAGGAGTCTCGATCATGTCTGTTATTATATCGAACCGCTAGGGTAACACACTTAAGGGGTTTCGACAAGACAACCGGAAAGAGAAATTAGGAAAAGAGAGCACCGGGAACGTCCCGGGAAAGTTCCGATGGAGATCGGAGAACCGAAGGTAGTTCGGAGAGTTTCGGAAAAGTTCCGGAAGAGAGGAAATTGTTTATATATGTTAAACTAATGTTAATTAGTGAATTAATATTATTTTAATGAATTTATAATGATTAAATTCGGATTTAAACATGCAGCCCACTAAATGGGCCCTTCCGGGAGGGAGAAGGCCCATGTAGGGGCCGAATTCCCCCCCAAGGGCCAAACCCCACCAAGGGGAGTTCGGATGGGCCCTAAGGGGCCCATGTGGGGGCCGGCTCCCCCCTCCCTTGGTTGGTGCGGCTGGGATAGTCCCACCTTGCCTGGTTAGCAAGGTGGGGTGCCTCCTTTCTCATATATATAGAGGGGTAGAGAGCCCCTCTCTACACACCAATTTCTCTCTACCTTTTTCTCCTTGGATCACGTGACTCCCATGTTTGGAGTTGCGCCGAGGAGAGATCTTTCTCCACCATAGCCCGCTGCCGCGCTGCTGGTGTTCCGGTCCAAGTCTTCCGCTGCTCGTCCTGGACTGGAGCTTCGAAGGCCGTCGTCTCCACCGTATGTGTGTAACACCCTGCAAGGTGCTGCACTAGCGGTACTCGGAGGCCTACTTCCTCCACCCGACCTTGTGGTCATCTTCATCGTCTTCATCGCGCCGAGTTCTTCGCGACCTAGAGGTCGGCTACGTCGTCTTCGTCGTCAACGCTTGTGCGGGAGCGTAATCCCCGCTTTTCGGTCTACAAGGGTATGTATTCCGATCTCCGTTGTACTTCTATATCTGCATAGTGTAGATCTTGGCTAGTTTAAGGATATCGTTCGTAGGAAATTTTTTGTTTTCTGCCTGCGATCCCCTTCATCGCTGTGGTTCATGGGGACCCTGAGCGACGAGCTCTACCGCTTGGTGTCTAGCACAGATGGCCGCGCCTGCTCCACCTGGTCCAAGCTCATGCGGTTCTTCGTCAACAACGAAGCTTCCCGATACCTCTACCTCAGCAAGGCCTTCCGCTCCACCCAACGCGGCGATCTCGACATCTCCACCTACGCCAGCAAACTTCAACACATTGCGGACGACCTGGCCGCCATCGGGCGCCCGGTTGACGACCGCGATCTGACCCTTCAGTTCATTGATGGCCTCGGCCCCAAATTCAAGCTTCAGGCTGAGATCATGAAGACCGCCGTCCCCACGTTCCCGGATGCTTGCTCCCGCCTCCAACTCGCCGAAGTCGACGACGCCTCCCAGCAGCAACAGGCCGGTGCCCAGGCTATGGCCGTGCAGACTGGCGGCCGCAACACCTATGGCGGTCCCTCACGTCCTTCCGGCGTTAGTCCGAACTACAAGGGGAAGAATCCGATCCCCGGGTTTGTCCACCCCAACCAGAACACCAACAGCGGCCGTGGCTCTCCATCGTTCTCTGGTGGTGGCGGGCGTGGCCGTGGACAAGGCGGAGGCCACGGACACGACCAGGGAGGAGGCCGTTGGACCACCGAACAGACCGGTGGCCGTGGTGGCGGCCAGCAGCCCTGGCTCGTCTACTTTGCTCCCATGGGGACGCCTTTCCCACCTCGCTCCCCTTGGATCCTGCCCAATGCCTCTGGTGTTCTAGGACCCCGTCCCGGTGCGCCGACGCATGCCTACCCGGTGATGCACACCCCACCTGCGCCAACACCACCGTCGCCATCCCCATCATGGGATCACACCGCGCTCTACCAGAACGCTCCAAGCTACGGCCACGCGTTCCCGGCCTCGCACGGCGATTGGATCATGGACTCCGGCGCCACCTCTCATGTCACCGGCAACCAAGGTATATTGAACTCGTCTCATCCTGTTTTAGACGTCAATTCTCGTCATATCGTTGTTGGCAATGGGTCACGTCTTCCGGTTTTTGCTACTGGTACTGCCAAACTCACCTCTCACCCTTTTCTCCTTAATAAAGTTCTTGTTTCTCCATCACTCAACCAAAATCTTTGTGCCACTCGTAAATTTGTTCGTGACAACAATTGTTCCGTTGAATTTGACCCCTTTGGTTTCTCTCTGAAGGATCTTTACACCAGGAAGGTCCTCATGCACTCGAATAGCTCCGGCGACCTCTACCCATTCTTCGGTGATCACGGTTGCTCCACCACCACTGTTCTCGCCGTCACCAACAACCTCTGGCATCGACGTCTAGGCCATCCAAGCTCCGCCGCCTTAGCTCATCTACCATTAGATTTTCTTTCACATTGTAATACTAGTACTCAAACTTGTGCGATGCCTGTCAACTAGGGAAACACACCAAATTACCTTTTCCTGTATCAAGTTCACATGCTTTTTCACCTTTTGATCTCATTCATTGTGATCTATGGACCTCTCCAGTTATTAGTTGTTCTGGCTACAAATATTATCTTGTCATTCTAGATGATTTCTCTCACTTTACTTGGGTTTTTCCTCTACGCGCTAAATCTGACACATGCGATACACTACTCCGTTTCTTTTCTTTTGTCACCACCCAATTTCACACCACCATCCGTTGCCTCCAATGTGACAATGGAGGTGAATTTCTCACCACCACACTACTCACATTCCTTTCCGACCAAGGTATAACCCTCCGACTCTCATGTCCCTATACCTCACCCCAAAACGGTCGTGCTGAACGCATGATTCGTACTACAAACAATGTCATCCGTACACTCCTTTTTCAAGCCAAACTCCCACCATCCTTCTGGGCCGAAGCTTTAAACACCGCAAATCATCTACTTAACATCCGACCTTCTCGTGTCATTGGAAATTTCACTCCTTACTTCCTCCTATACGGTGTTCATCCCACATATGATCATCTCCGTACCTTTGGATGTATTTGTTTTCCAAATCTGTCTCACTCCATCGATCACAAACTATCTCCCCGCTCCACACGGTGTATTCTCCTAGGTTACCCTCGTGAACATAAGGGATACCGATGCTTTGATCTCTCTTCTCGCAAAATTATCATCTCGCGTCACGTAGTTTTTGACGAAAATTCCTTTCCGTACTCTGACGGCACACCACAACCACCACCACCCATCCCCACAGAAAATCCCCCTCCGACAGTCACCCCACCTCCAATCTTCTTCAATCCGCGTGCCCAATCATCACCTCAATCATCACCCCGCCCACCCTCCACTCCCGTCTCGCAACCTACACCCGTGTCTCCCCTGAGCCCGCACACGCCCCCGACACCACCTGGTCCACCGAATCCCTCCCCATCGTCTTGTGCATGGTCCCCCTCGCAATCCCCCTCGTGCTCCCCGCGCACGCGCGCGCCCTCGCCAACTGCGCCGAGCGAATATCCACCCACCAATCCTACGCCGCCCCGTCAGCCTCGCCTGCCGACCGGCGCCATCCCAGTAAACCCACCCGACAACGCACACAACATGCGCATATGCAGCAAGCACGGATATTTCATGCCCAAACAAAACTTCAGCCTTTCCGTATCCACCACTACATCTCCTATTCCCTCGTCGTACCGTACAGCACTTAAAGATCCCTGTTGGCACGACGCTATGCGTGATGAATTTGATGCTCTAATTCGGAATGACACTTGGTCTCTAGTTCCTTGTCCTGCAGGTGTCAATGTGGTTACCGGCAAGTGGATCTTCCGACACAAACTGAACCCCGATGGCTCGTTGGCACGATACAAAGCTCGTTGGGTTCTACGTGGATTCACTCAGCAAGAAGGTGTTGACTATGGCGAAACATTTAGTCCTGTGGTGAAACCAGCTACCGTGCGTGTTGTTCTCAGCATTGCTGCATCTCAGTCTTGGCCTATTCATCAACTGGACGTGAAGAACGCATTCTTGCATGGTGATCTCGCTGAAACAGTATACTGTACACAACCAGCCGGCTTTCTGGATGACACTCGCCCCACTCATGTGTGCAAGCTCAACAAATCACTCTACGGCCTCAAGCAAGCTCCTCGGACTTGGTTCCTACGCTTCACCACTTACCTCCATACACTCAGCTTCGTCACCTCCAAAAGTGACACTTCTCTATTTGTTCTCCACTCAACCACCGCCACTTCCTATCTCCTCGTCGATGACATCATCCTAACCGCCAGCACCACCTCACTTCTACATCATATTATCGCTGCTTTACACTCTGAGTTCTCCATGAGTGACTTGGGTGCCCTCCATCACTTTCTTGGTGTTAACGTGCATCGCACGGCTACAGGTCTATTCCTCTCTCGGCAGCAGTATGCTCTTGATCTTTTGGACCGCGCCAATATGTCCAACTGTCATCCTTCATCCACCCCCATCGACACCAAATGCAAGCTCTCGGCAAATGATGGCAAGCCGGTTGCAAATCCCACTGAGTATCGCAGTCTCGCAGGAGGACTTCAGTATTTGACGCTCACTAGGCCGGATTTATCACATGCAATGCAGCAGGTGTGTTTGTTTATGCATGATCCACGGGAAGCCCATCTTCAGCTTATTAAACGGATTCTGAAATATGTCAAAGGAACTGCTCATCTCGGTCTTTAGCTACATACGGGTTCCTCTTCCGAACTTGTCGCCTATTCTGATGCAGATTGGGCAGGGTGCCCTGACACACGCAAGTCTACCTCAGGATTTTGCATATTCCTCGGAACCAACTTGGTGTCATGGTCCTCTAAACGTCAGCACAATGTGTCACGGTCTAGTGCAGAGGCTGAATATCGAGCTGTCGCAAACTGTGTTGCTGAATCTGTCTGGCTTCGTCAACTTCTCCTGGAGCTTCATCAACCAGCGTCCAAAGCCACGGTTGTATACTGTGACAACATCAGCGCCACCTACCTCTCGACCAATCCTGTCCAGCATCAGCGAACAAAGCATATTGAGATTGATTTACATTTTGTTCGTGATCGTGTCGCCCTCGGCGAAGCTCGTGTTCTTCATGTGCCTACAAGCTCTCAGTATGCCGATATCTTCACCAAAGGATTACCCACTGCCGTGTTCCAGGAATTTCGAACCAGTCTCAACGTTGTTCCTCACCCGGTTTCGACTGCGGGGGGGTGTTGAGAGTTCTTTTCGTATACGGCTAGGTTTAGGGCTTAGCCTCCACCGACCTCTCCTTCCTATATATACTTGTACCCTTTGGTGATCAATACAATCAATACAACACAACTATTCTACTTGTCTTGTGTACGAACGCCATCAGATGGCAGAAGCTTATCTTCACCATGATGTAAACAACATCATCGTCATGCAAGCTCAGGGTTGGGGCACCGCTGATGAACTTCTCCCACATCAGCCTCTTCCCCTCGTCAAAGATTTCAGGCATAAATTTTTCTTTCTGATAAACAACATATTTACATCAGTATCGAAATTCAATCTCTCTCTCTCTCTCTCTCTCTCTCTCTCTCTCTCTCTCTCTCTCTTTCTCAATACAAAAACAGCTGCAAACATGAGAAAAATCAATAAACCGTCTTTCAAATATTTGTATTTACATATTTTTCCTTATGATGCACAAAGTAGTATTGTAGCTGTTCGTGTGTATTCGCTAGTAACTTTCTTGAGATAAGATCAACCCATTTATACTGGTCCTATGCTGCCCCATAGTAAAATAAAACTGAAACTTCGGTCTCAACCCAAACTATTCTCTGGCTAAACAATGAGTACCTCGGCTTGAACCTGCAACTCATCTATCCTTTCCAGTTTTAATAGCCTAAAATCACCACCTTACACGACAAAGTTATCAAGTGCCACTACTTTACATTTTCGGGATAGAAAATTTTACCACATTTCAGACTTGTTAGGTTTGGAAACTTGATTCATATTTGTGTGTCTCTCTCTATAGATACCTAACATGCCTTTCCTCGGTAGTATGGTTGTTCCAAAATAAATGTGATTCTTAAAAGATCCACATATCATTAATTTTTACTTTTCTAGCTTTCACTCATTGGGATTTTATCTTGGAGTTGTTCAAGCAAGTTTAAAAACTACTTTTGGGACTGAACTATGACAAAAGTTGATACATATGTCAATTATAATGCAACCCACGTCTGCAGCACACTGCAAAAGACAGAAATATCTTGTCTTGCATATATAGGAGATAACACGAGGCTAGCTTGCTCGTGGATTTTTCACTCTTATGGACCTTGCCCCTATATGTGAGCATAAGGACCATTTCTTATTCAAGCACATCACAAATCAACATACATGCCTTATTTAAAACACAGACACAAATCTGGTTGTTTCCTTAGTGCCAATCATTGTGACATCTTGCACTATATCCACCTCAAGGATAGCCAGCGCCTCCATATCCACCACCATACCCGCCACCACCGCCGTATCCTCCACCTCCACCATATCCGCTGCCACCACCATACCCCCCACCAAAGCCGCTGCCATAACCACCATTGCCTGAATGACCATACCCACCACCATATCCAGGTCCGTAGCCTCCACCGCCATAGCCAGACCCGTAACCACCACCGTGCCCGTAATTTCCATAACCTCCACCATAACCGCCACCATTGTTTCCGTATCCTCCACCATGCCGGTATCCACCACCATGTCCATACCCTCCATAGTTTCCGTAACCACCACCATTTCCATATCCTCCACCACTATTTCCGTACCCCCCACCATTCCCATACCCTCCACCGTATCCACCTCCCCACTTCTCGTCCTTGAGGCCCGGCCCTCCTACAGGTTTCACATTCTTCTCCTCGGACTCTGCATGTATACAATCGTTTGAAAAACTTGAGATATTATGTAATCATGGATATATATAAATGGTTTCTACTCCCGTATACCACCATACGGAAGTATTTGTCATACTTTATCGGTTTGAGTATGTTCATATACTATATCTAAGATACCCCAAAACAAGTTTCATGAAAAAGTTGCAACTGTCCTAATATTTTACACTATATACTCGAAATATTGATATATGTGCATATAAAAAAGAAGTATGTAGAAATTTTCTACATACTACCAAAAAAGAAGTATCTATAGTACTAAAATAACATTATATACTCCATACTACATGTTACATACCTCCCGGTATGATAGATACTCCATACATGTGTGAAACACAAATGGGTGTAGTTAAATGGTTTCTACTCCCAGGTGTAACTACACCCACGTCTCATATACCACCATACGGAAGTATTTGTCATACTTTATCGGTTTGAGTATGTTCATATACTATATCTAAGATACCCCAAACAAGTTTCATGAAAAAGTTCAACTATACTAATATTTTACACTATATACTCGAAATATCGATATATGTGCATATAAAAGAGAAGTATGTAGAATTTTTTTACATACTACCAAAAAAGAAGTATCTATAGTACTAAAATAGCATTATATACTCCATACTACATGTTACATACCTCTCGGTATGATAGATACTCATACTACTCCCGGGTGTAACTACACCCACGTCTCATATACCACCATACGGAAGTATTTGTCATACTTTATCGGTTTGAGTATGTTGATATACTATATCTAAGATACCCCAAAACAAGTTTCATGAAAAAATTGCAATTGTCCCAATATTTTACACTATATACTCAAAATATCGTCATATATGCATATAAAAGAGAAGTATGTAGAATTTTTTTACATACTACCTGAAAAGAAGTATCTACAGTACTAAAATATCATTATATACTCCATACTACATGTTACATACCTCCCGGTATGATAGATACTCCATACATGTGTGAAACACACATGGGTGTAGTTACACCCGGGAGTAGTATGAATCTATGTATGCTAAATTTGTCCTACCCAGTTAGTTGAACGCAATATAATGCGCACATTATCTTTTGTGTGCATGAGAGAGGGATACACAGAGAGAGAGAGAGATAACCTTTAGCCTCAGTAAGCTCTCTAGCATGTGCCACATCCTGGGAAAGAAGCATGACCGAGACTAGTACGACGCCAAGCAGAAGTAGCGTCTTGACAGCCATTTCCGATGATCAGTTTTATCTAGCAAAAGAGAGGAAAGCAAACTTGGGATGAGATGGTATCGCTTGTAGAATTGTCCTATTTATAGAAGAGGGCAGAGGCTATCCGGGCATGCATGCACGCAGCACGCATATGCCTATCACATCCCTTGCGATATACTCCCTTGCGTTTCAACCTTCAATAATTGCATACTGATAACAGTTGGCTGTTAGCTAGGAGTACAATACTGTATATACATGATCGAACAGGGGCATGCTTTGTTAGTATCTCATTATCAGACTTGATTGGCTAGCAAGCAGGGCATTGACATTGGTGCGTGCATTTACGTGTGACTGAGAGTGTGCAGAACCCCACTTGCTACGTATATGGTCAGCTAATACTAACAAAGTAGAGATTGTGGCTGTGCATGCATTAATCGTCCGGTTCATTGATCGATCTGATCTGATCTGATCTTTGTGACTGGTTCATTTACAGACGGTCGGCGCCGTGCCGTTAATTGATGCAGCTTGCTGCTATTGACTCAGCCGGTCGTGGTTTCGCTTTCGCGTAGACACTTGATGATCTGGGGGCGTTGGCGCGGTTATACATTGATCTCAGCTGAAAGAGTCAGCCAAATATATATGGAGGATGGATGCGTGCGATGTCACATCAGTTTTCTCCATTTGACTTGCATGCATATCCTTTTTAGCTTGCAGAAATTAGAGAGAAATTAGTAAGAATATTGATAATAAACGCACATCATGTCACCTAGTGTCAATTTTTTTAAGAACTGAAGAGAGGAGATCAAGCAGAGAGATAGACAAAAAGGGTCAGAGATCATGTCGAAAATGTTATTGCGTCCAAGACGTTAAAAGGGGCGTGTATCTTCCGTGGTTGATACTTTTCGTCACGGAGTAGATCTCAGTGACTTAAGTCTCAAGGGTGAACATGTTTTTAGCATCTGAAGGATGATTTGGGGTGCGTTTGGTAGCCTGTGCATCCCTTGGCTCACATGGGGGCGTAAAAAACTGCCCGTTTGAATGCCCGCTCATTTCCATGTTCTTGTACAACGCATGTTTTAAAGCACCTATGGAACAGCCCCGGGAGGAACGCCCGGTTTGACATTTTTTCAGGGACAGGCCCACGCACAACGAAAATCGACAACGTCGTTCACACGGGAGCTCGACCGCGGCATGGCGGGAGAAGGCGAAATCCGAACGCCATTCCGCGACGAAGGTGGGGGTAACCTCCCTCTTCGATTGACCCCTCCATTAGCCCCCTCTCAAAAATTCCTTTTTCCCATTTCAGCAACGGCGGCGGCGGCCCAACTCTGCATCTGACCCTGGCCGTGATGTGCACATCTTTCCGACTTCCGGCCTTCTCCTTCGTCTGGCATGGAAGAAGTATGGGCAAGCTACTCTTCTCTACTCACTGTTAGATTCATGTAGGTAGAACTAGTTGGATTCGATAAGACCGTTCGTAATGCTTAGATTGTATTTGAGTAGACGAACCACCTAGAGCTTGTGCATCACGCCGCATCACTCATCTTTGTCATCCAAGACTGGATCATGTTCGTGCACAAGAGAGAAGTCAGGCGTGCTGCTTTTCCTCCTATCACCTACGGTCCTATGATACAGCGAGATCAGGAGAGGATTGCCAACCTGAACTACATCTACAACTACAACGATGTAGAGGCTATCTAAATGCTTCGGATGAAAAGAACCCCTTTCTTTACATTTGTGAACACGTTCAGGGATAACTGCTAGTTGACACCTCTGTGGAAGAACAAGCCGCAATGTTTCTTCATGTCGTGGGTCATAAACAGAGATTCAGAGTGATCCATAACACATTCAGGCGATCCATGAAGACTATCTCTCGGTACTTCCAGCAGGTGTTTTATGCAGTTGGAGAGCTCAGAGGTGAAATGATAAGGCACCATCAAGCAACACACCAGTCAAGATCAAGAACAACTATAGGCGGTTTCCGTGTTTTAGGGTGAGTACAAAATCATGTATGTTCTACTTATTATGACTATGTGTTATTATCAGAAACATGACTGCGTACTCATTGTTTGACAGGATTGCATTGAGCCTATTGATGGTACTCATGTGACTGCAAAGGTAACCGCAGCAATATCTCCAACATTTCATGGGAGGAAGCACTACATCAGCCAGAATGTTCTTGCAGCTGTGGATTTTGATCTGAAGTTCACATACATGCTTGCTGGTTGGCAGAGTTCAACTCATGATGCAAGCATCCTCTCAGACAGCTTGTAAGGCCTGATGGTTTGCAAATCCCTGATAGTAAGTTCTACCTAGGAGATGCTGGATATGCATGTCGAAGAGAAGGGACTCTGGAACCCCCTCCCCTCCCCGCCAGTTCTGTGGCGATAGGGAGGTCTCCACCGCTGCGGAGGCCGGCGACACGGGGGGCTTTAAAATTGTTTCCTCTCTCTTTTTATGTCAATTTTATGACATCCAAACATGTTGGTATGGAATAATAAATAAATTTGATAATTCACGTTTGAAATGATGGGTGCCAAACAAACTCTTTGTTCATTCTCTTTATTCTAGTTAAGACAATGTTGGCCTTCAGGATTCAGGTTTTCCATGGAGTCATATCAAAGTAGTTAGAAAGAACATAACACTACCAGAAATTCGTTCTTCGTCGTGTACAAAAGCATCACGACAAAGGAGCTGTGGAACACGGCAAAGCCTTTGCCGTGTACATGCTCATAAATGCTACACGACAACAATCGGGTCGGCAAAGAGCCTTTGTCGTGCGCTTTGCACATTGTCCACGACGCCGTGTGCAATACTACCACATACGACAAAGTAAAGTAACATGACGATCCCCGTCGACCAAACGTCCGTCAAGATCTTTGCCGTGAAGCGATACTTCGCCGTGTGCTTCTCACCACCCTTATGGCAAACGATACTTCCGCACTTTCTATGCACACGTCAAAGCTTCATTTACACAGCAACAGCTCATCAGCTCATCTTCCGTTAGTGGAAGGAACATAAGTGGGTTCAAACCCTGCCATCCTTTCCCGATTGCATTGTTACAAGATTCAAGCGTCCATTTTGCACTTTGTGCAAACAATGCCACAAATTTACCAACATAGAGAAAATTAAGCTCAAATTCACTCTATATACAACACAATAAAATGAAACGATATCCAGCTTTCACATAGGAAATTAAGAATGCTGAAGAGGCAGCCAGACTACTACTCGGACTTTTAGTTCATCGTCTTAATTCTGATTAAGATTATCTACTGATATCTTACATAGCTTACATGGTTCCTACTCCAGTTAGCCTTGAGGCTTCATGCAGTCCATGTAGTCACGCCGAAGTAGCTAGAGAGAAGAGAAGGAACATAAGTGGGTTCAAATAACCCTGACATCCTTTCACCTGAAAACTGAGCACAAGATTCAAGCGTCAAGCTTCCGGTGTTGACGGTGAGTACAAACGCCGCCGGATGGCACAAGCTCATCTTCACCATGATGTAAACAACATCGTCGTCGTGCAAGCTCAGGGTCGGGGCACCGCTGATAAGGTTCTCCCAGGTCAGCTTCTTCTCCTCGTCGTCCAAGATCTCGGGAAACAGATGATGCAGGAAGCTCGAGTCGCCGGCGACTGATAAGTCGGACGTATCGAACGTCAAGCCCCCATGCCAGACATCCGAAGAGATGTGTCTGGTCCATGTGGTGGCCATCCAACCTTGATCGTCTCGTCGTCGTCGCTTCGTGTTGAATAAGCCAGGGCAGGCAGGCTCTCCGTGAGAGTGAAACTTGAGCTCGATGAACTTCATCACGCCATTGTGTACTGTCATCTGACGATACGGCCGGGGGTTGTGATATTCATCAGACTCTAGGAAGAACTCGGTGGGCGTCTCGCATGGTGCCGGCACGGGCACCGCTAGGAAGCGGATGCTGGGCTTCTCGTCCAGGACATTGCACAGGAGAATCCCCCACCAGAGATCGACCCAGCCTATCAGCCCGGATCCGGCGTACACCACGCTCGTAGGAAAGTGAAGTGCCGCCTTGACCGTAGCGTTCTGTGTTTCGTCGTCGCTGGCCATCTGAGCCACCCGAGTGCACCACGCTTTCCTGTCGGAGCGGTAGACGTGCAGAGCGTAGTGGTGGCGGGACTCGAGCACGAGGAACACTACGGCAGGGAACACCACGGCGTAGTGCTCGCCGTCGTCGCCGCCGATGGGCAAGACGCCGATCATGTTCATTGACGAACGAGCTGGGTAGGGCCTGGGAAGAAGGTGGAGCACCCGCCCCTGCGGCTCTGTAAACAAAATAGTCCGTGTAATACGGGTTGACGCCGTCGTACGAGAAGGCGATGGCCACAAGGACGAAACCTCCTGCCGCGCCGAGGATGCTAGGCTCTCCGGCGAGACGTTGGCGCCCGTTCAGGTCGTGGCAACGGGCGAAGCACAGCGAGAGGGCCGGCGGATCGCAGATTTCGAAGGACACCTCGACGGTGAGGCCTTCGCTGTTCTCGGTTCCGGCAGAGGTTGAGTTTTCACAGTGACCGATACGACAGTTCTGGTCCAAGAGAATCTCGGGGTGGCGGCGGCCATGCCGGGAAGGAAGGTCCGGCGTGGCGGGAGAGAGGGGCGGCGCCGACCATGACATGGATCCTATCTGACCGGGGGAGGCGGCGGAGGGCGCAGTTGGATTCCACATCAGCAGCTCTGGCTTCCTAGTTTATAGCTAGGTTCGGTCGGAGGTAGCGGCTTTGAGTATGACGGGGAAGCCAATTCTGTTCGGTTTAGAACTTCTGATTGCCTTAAAAACGTCGACATCAAGTACGTCTACTGATAAAAAACGTTTTACAGTGAATCGGTGTTGATTTTTGCATGAATTATCAAGAAACTGGAAACAGAGTGAATTCGCCAACTTCAACTTCCAAAGAGAACGAAAAATACTCCGAGATATCTGCAGTGAGGTCTTTCTTTCATGCAAATATGCACATCAAGACTCACAATTCACTGAACCAAATATGCATATCTGTGTGTTCGGAAGTTGATGCACCCGCCTGCTGCATCTTATTACAGCAGGTACATTGTTTAGAATAAGCACATACGGAGTATTATCTAACAGAGCCGCCTATTTCCTAGTTAATAGAAAGTTGCAGTTTAGCCTCCAGGTACATCTATTTAGCAATTTGATGTCAAAATCCCTTTTTTCATAGGTATACACAAAGCTCAGAGACACTATATCTTGAAATAATTTCATGAATACGTGCCCACCAACAAACCCAGCAAAATTTCCAGTTGAAGTGCTCCCATGAGAAAAATATTTCACTCGGTATTTTGCAGCCATCCCAGCTGCACAAACAAGAATCTGATCAGATTATTATATATGCAAACCTGGCCAGAATTGGTCGATATGACAGACTGACAGGACAATCTAGCTTTTTATCAGTAGAAGCACACAGTTTATTTAGCAAGTATGTTACAAAAACAGAGTCCCAAGGGAGCAGCAAAATTAACATGAGGACGTACCTTCCATGCGTACATAACGAAGAAAGCAACCGTATCTGCTGACCAGACAACAGCGAATGATTTCACAAAGAATGGGATGATAACGTTGATCAGAGGGACCAGGATAAACAGATAGTTGAGAGCCTCTTTCTCCTTGTTTGAGCAGTCACGGGCGCGGAGAGAAGGTATAGCTGCAGAAGTAGATACTAATCAGTACTGCATTGCAGATTTTATTTTTGGGCATCAACATTGCATCACAGTATTTAAAATATTTCGATTAAAATTTCGAACTGGTACGCAACATCAGAGAGGCTGGATCTTATTTAGTATGGTGCTTGTACGAATTTGGTAGCTTATGCAATAGATGCATCCAGATTAAAATTCAAGTTCAGGTGTAGAGAAGGAACAAAGGGAGCTGCTTAGATCTTTCTAAGGTTTTATCGGTACGCAACATCAGAGAGGCTGGATCTTATTTAGTATGGTGCTTGTACGAATTTGGTAGCTTATGCAATAGATGCATCCAGATTAAAATTCAAGTTCAGGTGTAGAGAAGGAACAAAGGGAGCTGCTTAGATCTTTCTAAGGTTTTATCTTCTCTGAAGTGAATTGCTCCCCCCTACAACTCTCATGTATACGGCTATTGGCCACGGTTGAAAAACGAAATGAAAAAGATTCAGGTGGACGGTTTTCTCCCTCCCCCGGTGACACTTCAAAAAAACTTTTTTTTGCTAGAGTGGCACATGAGTTAGCGGTTTTAGGCCGTAGTGAGTTGCATGGGTTTGTGTTACTTGGATCAGTCCATCCCTGTGGGGTGGAGCTGGCCAAGCTTGACTGTAATCCAAACATGTTTATGTAGTTTAATAAAGTCCGAGTTAAAAAAAGATTAAAATACAACTTGCAAACTGAGATAGTGAAATTTAAAAACTTAACTGTCCAAAGTGGTTTATTATCCTTATTGCAGAATAACAGCTGTTAAGTTTCAAGATATGCTAAGCCAGATATCGTAACTGTAAGATTGGTCAGAAGTTCTTATGATAAATCATATTCAGTTAAGATACTTGGTGGCTATAGTGAAATATTACAACGGAAAGGGAAGCCCACTGCAGTTCATTTTTCTAGTCTGCATATAGTATGTATGTGTAGAACACAATAAACAATCACGTCGGTATAAACACTGGTTGCCTTTTAACTTCTTCATTTTAAGAATGGAAAACAATCTTTGTCATCTGGTAATTCCAATTTGCCAATTGCCAACTGCGAAATGCTGGGCAAAAACTAGCTGGATGAGCTGCAACAATGAAATATATAACCACTGAAACTCCACATTCCCTTTATCAGATCATTCACCATTTTGTTAGTACTAGTTGTTCTTACAGTACTCCAGGCTAACATGGTCATGAATAATCATATAAATCATAATCCTTGCTGTTGACGACAGAAAATGTCATTACCAACAGAACAGGAAGTCAGCAACAAGTTCAAATGATGCTCTAACTTATAAGCATTTATAGGTTTCTGAAAAAAAAAACGCATGCCGTACTTACTGAATATGTTGCTGAAAAAACGCAGGTCTTACTTACTGAACATCCAGATGGACCACATCCCCATGAGCCTCCAGATGTCGGGCTCGCTGGATGGGAAGACGAGGTTGAAGGAAAGAGCGCCGCCGGCAAGCATGGAGGCGTACGCCTGGACCTCAAAGATGGTGTACAGGGTGGATCCAGGCACGGCGGGGTTCTTGCTGGCGGTGGACGCCCTCGGCGCAAACGTCGCCGCGGTCTTCTGCACCGCCTGCGCAAGGAGGACGCTCATGGTATGAGTTAAAAGCTGAGGAGTTTCTTCCTGCAAAACGGAACCCATCAGCGCAGAAGCGACACCGACCTTCTTGAGCTCCTTCTCGATCTTGGGGTTGACGACTGGAGGTGGCTTCTCCGGCGATGAGTCGGACGAGGAACCGGCGCCGGCACTTTGTTCGTCTCCTTCCGTTACTGTGCCGGCGACAGCACCTTCGGAGCCATCCGAGCCCGCGCGCGGTAAACTGGGCCGCCGCCTCCTGCTGCTGCTGCTGCCAGCGCTTCTACAGTGAAGAGACGCCGCCGGCAACCGCAGCGCGGCTGCGACCGGCGGGAAGGCGCAGCCGCCGCTGACGCTGAGCGGATTGTTTAGCACGGGATGCATCGTTGCTGTCTTGCTGAGATGGGAAGGAGGGGCGGGAGAGGCGAAGGGATGGGGAACGGGAGGTCCTCCCGCCTTCACCTTCTGCGCCGCCAACACCGTCACTGGCGCGATATCGAGCCAGCTCGATTCGTAGATACAGTAGGGACTCGATAAGCTTGACAAAATAGTAGATACGCGTTAAGAAACTGAACAATATACGGAGCCATTTTGAATTTCCGCGGTTCTTCCCCGTGCTTCATCAATGCCTCTAAATGAAAAGGAATTATAATAATTTCTATAATATTAAATTTATACAATATATGTGTCATTAATTTTATGTACATTTAATCAAAATTTACAAATTTTGACTTTGACTAAATCCAGAAAGCAATGTATTGTGAACAGAGGGAGTACAATTAATATGGAGAAGCTCATCCATACACTACACATGTGGATGGGGTGAAAGCAAACCGTCAAACTGTGAAATGCCTTATATTCTACTATAGCAACTAAACGGGCGAAAAATTCTCTGAGACGCTGCAGCGTCCGCGCTGAGGGTAAGGCGTCAAGAGGGGCCTCACGAGAAGAGCACCGCGGCAAAAAAATTGCCAACTAAATGTGGTGTGCTACGGCATGAATTGCTCATGCCGTAGCCTTCCACAATAGAGGAAACATGGCCTGAGTAGCGATATGTGATGTCCTAACTTCACTTCACGCCAGTTATGCACAATGGATTCAATGGTCACCAACGTCATTCGTTTCCTCGGCACTTCAAAATTGTAAGACTTTGCTATGTGCCCTCACCAACATAGAACAAGCGTAGCATAGTTTGAGACCTATATAATCTGTTGTGCCTAGCATATCACCCAGTCTTGCATTCTGCATATCGTTGCTCCAATTTCTCAGGATGGTAGTCCTGCCTGGACAAGAGCAGGGCCTGGCACCATCAACACTGCGGAGATAACCCTAGGCATAGGCAATGTGGGCATCAGGTGCCCAGCACACTCAGCTAGTGCTCACATATTCCTGATCTGGCGCTAGTCTCGTCTACGTGGAACACCATCTTGTTAGAATGCGTTGATGCCTGATGGCTACTAGCATCATCTGGAGTTTTGTAGTACAAAATCAAAATCAAATAAAAAGGCAGTGACTTAATACCCTAGTTTGGACAGAGTTGACCTATTAGGCTGCTTTCTAGTGAGACCCCATGCATGCAGCCTACCTGGAAGATAATGTATCACAGACTGATAACTGAAGGATAAATCTGTAACCAGATTTAGTTATGAAAAACCTACATCCCTCTTCGGACATCTGAGAATTTTATCAGAAGTGCATAAAAATGAAAAGATTTATTGCATTAGAGTGCTCAGAGTAGCATCACAGAGAGAAAACCGACTTCAAGGTAGATGGGGCAGGATCATCCAAGCTGGCACATGAACAGATTCGTATTTTTCTGTCATAGTTAGTTCTTGCTGCTTGAAGCATATGGCTTGTCCTGCTTTTTAGCCTTTTTAGTCTTCCACGCAGAGCTTTGTGAAACAGTCTCCTCAACAATTTTGGGTACCGTAAAACTGAAGTCATCAAGTGATAAGCTGCCTTTGTACTCTGGATTTGTTTCGAGAAACCTCTGCACTTCCCCGATGCCCTTTGCACGCTTCCCATTTGGCAGGATATAGTAGATATCCATTTTAGTGAGATCACCTCTCATGATCACTAGCCGCTCAGTCTTGGGTGGAGGCTTTGGTATGTTGGGCTTGTCGATGACCCAGATGCGGCTGCTGTCATACTCAATGTCTGCAGGGTCTTCACATGAGCAGTCAGGTCTTTTACTGCAGAGCCATGGGTCATCAGCGAAGGTTGCACGAAGTGTCTCAAATTCATCTTTCGTTGGAACAGTACGCCATTTGAGACATTCACAACACTGGACTGCATACATGCCAATAGATTCTGTTGAGCTTCGTTTTCTCTGCCAAAATCAGAAGGTTTCTTGTTAGTATGTGTACCAGGCAAGGCAATAATTATTTGCATAGCCATTCCTATAACTTAAGCCAATCCAACATTATTAACATAAAGACCAGATAAAGATCTAATGGAGATGAATTTTTTGCACATATATTGCTTTCCATGCCGGTAGTTGTATTTGGCTGAACAATGTCATAACACAGCTATTTCTTAACTGGTGTTCTCAGCAGAGCCTAAAGAGGCGGTTCGTCTAGTCAATTGTTTTGGTGGATAGTGTTGTCATTACTTTTGTTCTATTGAGAAGAATAAGAATACTAAAACTACTTTTATTTTGGACCCATTAGTCACTATTGTCAGTTATGTAATGGTGTAGATTGTCAGATTGTGTATATACTGTCATAATATCTTAAGAACTACAAATAGGCTAAAGCCTACACGCTGCGGCAGTAACAATTTCCACGTACATATGGATCAGTAAAAAGCGTACACTGATCTAGATTCTACAGTATATCAATTAACTTGTTTGACAAGAGATGCGAACTGTGCAGCCCCATTAGTAATTGGAATTTTTTCACAATTCTTCTTTCCTAATATATATTCTGTTTGATTCCAACTATGAATTTCGAGAATAACCCAAAATCATGTATTCTTGTTGTAAGCTCCTAACCTCTTCGGAGCCTGCAGTAATCATATAGACAATATACCAAACCTAAATGACTATACTTTTGGTACTAAACTACTATAGTAATGTACATACATTCAGCCTAACAGATGTATTGAGGGCCAAAAATAAAAGGATCATGTATCCGTTCCATTTGCGATATTTAACAAAATGGAATGAATTAGTAACGATTTAGAAAGTTCTGGGATTACCTCACTGATATCAATAAAAGGCTCGTGTCAAGGATTCTACTATGAATCCCTGCAAAATAAAGGATCCTACTCTGAAGAGCCATCTAAACCACTATGTCATCCAACATTGCTGATCTTCTAGTAAAAAGACCATTTTTTTGTTCAGGGATCGAGCATGAGGATATTATCAAGCAAATAACGCTCACCATCCACCCATCCCTACCAAACAGAACAACCAGATGCAACCAAACCTACCCCCCACAACAGCAACGAAATCACTGAGAATTACATAGCCATCACCAGCACATACCCAACCGGAATCAACGATTAAACCAGGCAGATAGCATAGGGAAAGGAGTCAAAGCCGCAGAGACATTAATCAACCGAATATGGATGCCGAAGATCGAAGAAGGGTAAGCGGACCTGAGAGGACGACCCCGGCGAGGGCGGAACCGGCGCGGGTGAGGACATGCTCCACAGTGTGGTGGACGGCGTCAGCCTCCGGAAACTCGGAAGCGCCTGCTGGAGAAGCCACCGGCGACGGCGCCGGCAGCGGGGGACGAAATCAGGGTAGGTCGGTCGTTCGGTGGGGGACGGGGGTGAGTGGATCTCGAGCCTCGAGGGTAAAGGGACGGCAGGGGGTTTACAAATGGACAGTGAGTGAAATTGGCGCATCTACACTAATCAACATCTAATGTACATTTTCTCAAAAAAAAAATCTAATGTACACTAATATTATATGGAGCTACTAGGACTCAATTCAGTGAAAATTAAGTTAATTCTCCCTCAAATAGTGTCATTCAGTTGCATGTGTAATCTATGTGCAACTGAGAAATTTATAATTATATAGGAAAATTTCAGTTAAACTCATGTGCAACCATGTCTAACCGACAAAATTTATATTTATAACTCATGTGCAATGCAACACATATGCAAACGAAAAAATCTCAATTACAAGCTAGTAAGAATCCATATGTAGTTAGATAAATATTTAGTAGCGCATGAATCACGATGTAACTCTAACAAGATTAGAGGAGTTTTTTTTCTTTTGAAAGGAAGATTAGAGGAGTTAAGTGAGCTCTAACTATCAAATACATCTGAAGTCTCAAAACTCTGTGTAACCCCTTTATATAACCGTTAATCATGTAAATATAACAACCATAATTAATTGTGCTCAGTTTGATAAAAAAATTGATAGGATCAATCTCAATCAATTCGTTCAATTCCTCAATTCTGTTTCCAATAGTAGAGCAGCGCATGCTTTGGGCAGAAGTTTTTCTTCCTAATTAATTAAGAGGGAAGGAGACCATTTTCCCCTACTTACGCTTACGAGGATTTCCAATCCAATAGTTTCCCAACATTGAAATCTCAGTGCAGAGAAAATGTCACATGGACGTCTAATAGGAAAGTAAGTAAGCACAACAATTATGAATTTGAAATACTCATGGGACATCTTGAATGGAATTCCCCAAACAAGTGGCTCATGCGATTAAACGTTGGTGGTTTTCCTTTTGCCTCTACAAATTTAATCACTAGCACAACTGCAACTGGTGTTATAGTGATAGCATGCGGATGTTTTCACTCGTGGGTTAGATGTAACCAGTACAAAAATAATTTTAAATGTAAAAAATTCAAATAAAATGCCAGGCGTTTATGCGGACATTCTATATTCAAATGCAAACTTTCGCTAAAAAAATACATTTTGTGGTATGTGTAAAAACAAAAATGAGTGTTTTGTTTTAATTCATTCTGGAGCACCGGTCTTTTTTACAAAGGCCATAAAATGTAATTTTTTTCATGGAAAATTGTGTACAACCATAGAATTTTCGGGTCTACATCCGATTTGTTTCTCAAAAAAATGACATTTAAAGTGTCAGTTTTTTTTACAGTGGGTGCATCTACACCTATTAAGCAAAAATGATTTCCCTACCATGCGGCAATGTATCTCTCCTACTGAAAGAGTTGCATTTGGGAATTTATTTATATGTATATACTTGAAGGAGCAAAGTGTGGATGGGCACAATGTCGTCCAAAAAAAATTCCGACCTTGGTCCGCAAGAAATATTGGAGGCACCGTTCTCATTGAGTTGGAGGGAGTATCAATTCTATATCAATGCATATCAACATGAAATGATACAAACCCCTTTTTAAAAAAAGGCAAACAACACATTTCTTTATTAGGATGGAAACACCACAATCATATCTTGTAAAACAAGATCATAATCACCTATGACAACACCCACTACACTTGGAAACACCATCGGCACGCTTGGAAGCACCATCCATACATGCCCCTTAGAGCACGGTGCACATTTTCCGGCCAGATATACAATCAGCTTTTTAGGATTAGTTGTTCGATAACGATAATGGTCCCTGATATTAAGTGTTGATATCATGAATTTATGGGCATTGCACGTGCAAGGTTATTAGTGATAGCAAATGTTCCTATCATCAGGAAAAATATCAAAATATCAAAAAAATTGAGCAAAACTTTGGCGCGTACATCTCAACATTCTATGTTTGCACACCAAGTTATGGAAAACCGGTATATTTTGTGCCATATGTAAACAAGACAAAAAAAAACTCTCGTGAGGCATTGTTTTGACTCATTGAAAACCTGATACTCTCATTATGAAAACACATTTTAGAAATATTTTTATTGTCCAAAAAAATTTGACGAAAAAAAATCAGGTCTACGTCCAGACATTTAATGCAGACACACAAAGTTTCACAAAAAATGACATTTTTTGTGACTTGTATAAAAAGAAAAATTCCGGTGTTCCAAAATGAATTCTCACGACACATTATTTGTGCTTTTATCACCAGAACTGGAGAATGTGGAGATGCAAGTCAACATTGCCAGCTGGCGTTAGTCCACTAAATGCGAAAGGCATGAGCTCGAATACCAACTGGAGCAAGGTCTTTGTCAAGTGTCATTGACACAGGTTGGAGGCTAGCCATTAGCCAGCATGTGAAGGCCCAATTCGGTCCGCAAGGGCCGAGTTCGGCAGAAGACAGAGGTGTTGACCGGAAACAATATATATGGTCTATTCAATATCGACCTTGACATGAAGATTTGGAAGGCGCTGCAACGTGGGTGAAAAGTGTACTCGTCTAAGAGGGCGGAGGCAGAATAAAGATTGGGGGGGGGGGGGGGGGCTAACTATGCTAATTTCCTTGAAATTTTGTTTTATGTATGGATTAAGCATATAATTTATCTTGACCTATCATGGCATAGGGGTCCAAGGACCCTGCCGATTCCCCTAGTTCCGGCACTGTAAGAGATAGTTGAGTGCTTGGAGCACGAGTCTAGTATGTACTGCCTCGTTTTCACGTATAGTGTGGGGCGTCAAAGAAGTTGGAAGTCGTACTTAGAGTACTCTATTGAAGTTCCTCTTGCTCTTCTCTGAAAACCAGCACTTCTGCTGAAGGTTGTGTGTTTTCATTTTTACTTCTCATGGTTGTTTTAGCTGAGCTTTATACTCCTGACGTCCCAGTTCGATTTGGTTGTAAGCATATCTTAGTTAGTACCTTTTCGTTTCATCTTTGCACCTGGATGGTACCTGACATTGTATTTCGTTATACATGATAATGAAATTTGATCCGTGGGGACTCGCATGTAAGAAAGGTTTAACGTAGAGTAGGAGTTGTACTTGAACATTACTAAACCATGACTCGCAAGGCAACGGTTTTACATAATGGAGATGAAGGACGATATTTAGTCTTTTTTTTAGGGAAAACGAAAATTCATTAACCAGAACGCTCAGCAACGACAAGTTCAGATACAAATCCAGGGGCAGTAACATCCCACCCAGTACATTCTTCGTCTTCTTGGGAACCAAAACGAGCTAGTTCATGAGCAACTTTATTGCATAGACGACTGCAGTGCATGAAACTGTAAGTTTCCAGGGCACCGATGCAGATACTTCGCGGTTCGCATAGGAGAACTCCTATCTCAGAAAGTTCATGGCTTCCTGAGTTGAGGGCGTCGACCAGAATCTTGGAATCGGATTCGAACACAACTCTGTTCAAACCAAGTGCTACAGCTCCTTCGGTGGCTGCTACACATGCCTCAGCTTCGGCTTGAAGGGCGCTACGCAGGTGTCTCAGTTTTCCTGCCGCCGCAGCGACGAACTCGATTTCTTCATCTCGAACGACAAAACCCCAGGCGCCGGTTCTACTTGGCTCCCAGAACGCAGCATCAAAATTAACCTTCACCTTGTTGGGCCTAGGTCGTCGCCACCTCCTCGTGTCAGAGGGATCAGGTTCCACTCCAGGAGTGCCGCTCAGCTGGGTAGGGGCTGTTGGTTTTTGGAACTCGACGACGTACCTCTGGATGGTACAACAGATGTCCTCCGTTTCCCGATCCGTCTCCCCTGCATTGACCTTGTTCCGTGTAGACCACCACTGCCATAGGAGCACACATGTAGTAACTTGCTTGTCCTTTGGTAAAGCTAGGATCGATTCCATCACTAACACCGGATTAGCTGCATCCAATAAAGATAAACGAACATCTTTCAACAAAAGAGAATGCCACACTGCTTTGACTCTTTTGCATTTTATGAACAAGTGGCCTCCGTTTTCATCGAGCCTATAACACATCGTACAACAACTAGACATGTTTCCGATTCTATTAAACACTACTCCTTCGTTTTTTAAATGTAAATCTTTCTGGTAGAAAAAATTACATTTTAAAACAGAGAGAGAGTAAAATGTATACCAAATGAGTGGTGCATGTTACGCACATTGATTTTCTTAACAGCCCAAGTCTGAATTTTACAGTAGCGCGTGAGGTCGGTTCGCTGAATTACAGTAGCCCGAGACCGAGATATTTCAGATTTGGAGAAACGACCAGAGAGCAACGCCTACGCGCATCGGCCCCGTGGCGCGCAAGTTAAATTTGGAACTCCCCCTCCTCCTCCTCTGCATCTCACAAATCTCGTCCGCCCTCTGCCCCCCTTTCCAAACTTCTCCTCATCTCGATCTCTCCCGCCACATCCCCGGATCCGCGCCAATCCCAAATCCAAACCCTAGCCGCGAGCTCCCGCGCATCCCCAACGGCCATGGAACCCCCAGCTCGCCCTCCGGGCGCCTCCTTCGCCCCGGAAGACGGCGACCTGATCAAGCTCTACCTCGGCCCCAAGATCGCGGGCGAGCCGCTGCCCTCCGCCACGGCGCCCTACATCCACGACCGCGACGTGTACGCCGCCGAGCCTGCCGCGCTCGTCTCCGGCCTCCTCCACGCGCTGCTACCGGCGAGGAACGGCGCCGGGGAGGGCGGCAAGGAGTGGTACTTCTACACCTCCGTGCGGGCCAAGAGCGGCCGCGACAGCCGCAGGTGCCGCGCCGTCGCGGGGGGCGCGGGGACCTGGCATTCCGAGAAGGCGCGCCAAGAGGTCGTCCACCAAGGAGAGGGCCGCGTCGTCGGGTACCGTCAGAGCTTCACATTCGAACCCAAGAGCGGCTGGCTCATGACGGAGTACACCCTCGTCGGCCAAGAAGGCGGCCGCGGCGAGGCCATGCCGGTCCTCTGCAAGATCTACCGGTCCCCTCACGCCGCTGCTTCCGGCAGGTCCGCCTCGAAATCGATTTCGGCGTCCAAGAAGAGGAAGGCTGCGGTGGCGGAGGAGGAGCGCTCTGGTGCTGCTGGTTCGTCGGGCCGCGTGAGGCGGCGGCTGCAGTTCCCTTTCCCTTCCGCACCACCAAGTCCTTGCGCCGTGGTTGCTACTGCTGGGTCGGAGTTCTTGCTTCCCATTGAAGCACAGGCTGAGAAGAAAGCAGAGGATCAGTTCTTGGTTCCCATCGAGTCCCAGGCAGAACAAGAAACAGGGGAATCGCAAGAAATGCTGGCGCGGGCAGAGAAGAAACCAGAGGAGGAGTTCCAAGGCAACTTCTTTGTTCCCATCGAGTCCCAGGAAGAACAAGAAACAGAGGAACTGCGAGGATTTGAGACGCAGCAAGAACTGCCGGCAGAGCAGTCGCAAGGCGAGTTCTTGGCTCCCATCATCTACTCCCAGGCAGAAGCAGAGCAATTGCGAGGATTTGAGACGCAGCAAGAACCGCTGCCATCTATGGCTTCATCGAGGGCACCGTTGATTTCCAGACTGCCCATGGCCGTCCGTTATGCTTGTGCTGGCGCTCTAGCCTCCATTGGCCTCCCCTTCCAACATTTGGCTACCGAAGATGAGATTAATTCACATTACGGTGACACTTCGCCAGCAATGGGCGGCTTCATCTCGCCCTACGATTCCACTTGTGAGCTGAACTGCTCCTGCGTTTGTGGCTTCCCGCCTTCCCCTCTGATCTCCTACAGCAATGGGCAGCTTTACGCATCGACTGGCAACTTCCTCTCAGCTAATCAAGCTGGTCCTGGATGTTATTGATGGTATGGGTACACTGCACTCAACTTGTGCACAAACTGCTATTGTTGCATAATTGCAAGAGTTTTAGGTATCTAGGACATCTAAGAAACATGTTGATGCTGTTATTTGTTGTCGTAGAATATGCATTAGAGATTCAAGGGATAATGATTTGATGATTGAAGTAAACTTACAGTACATTGTAGTAGTTTGGTTCTATACTCTTCATGGTACCAGTGGAGAATGTGAATTACTGACTGCTCAAATATATTTTCTGTATGCTAAATAGTAAGAATTTTCATACAACACTTACTTAAATTTCAGAGGTCTACCTCACATTTGCATAAATTTTCAAAATGTATGTGTAGTCCCATTGCACTGGCTCATTGAGTTTCGATTATTATAAATTGCTTGCCTTGCTTGATATAGTAAATACTATCAAGAAACCCTCTGATATTGGCAGAGAAAATGAGTGTTAACAGAATTTATTGGCATGTATGCAGTTCTCAGTGTTGTGAATGTCATAAATGGTGTGCTGTTCCAGCGAACGATGAATTTGAGACACTTCGTGCGAACTGCACTGATGACCCATGGTTCTGCAGTAAAAGACCTGACTGCTCATGTGAAGACCCTGCAGACATTGAGTATGGTAGCAGCAGCAGCATCTTGGTCATCGACAAGCCCAGCATACCGAAGCCTCCACCCAAGACTGAGAGACTAGTGATTAATGAGTGGTCATATCACTAAAATGGATAGCTACTATGTCCTGCCAAATGGGAAGCTTGCAAGGACCATCGGAATGTGTAGAAGTTTCTCAACACAAATCCAGAGTACAAAGACAGCTTATCAGCTGAAACCTTCAGTTTTACAGTACCCAAGATTGTTGAGTAGACTGTCTAGCATAGCTCTGCGTGTTAGGCAAAAAAGCAAGACAAGACAATAAAATATGGAGTGTTGCAAATTGCTTCATCTGTATGTGTTAATGAATATATTTCCTAGGACGGAAATAAATGAGAATAAAGTGTTCTGTGAGATAATTGAAAACTGCAAGGCATGTTTCTTTATGCCAATCCGGATGTAATTGTGGGATTTTCTATTGTTGCTTTTTAACTTCTTTTTTGCATGTATGAACTGGTTTTTCTCTTGTTTAGCTGTTATCAAATTTCGTGTAGCTAAGGAAACTACAACTGGAGCATCTAGAGGACATAGAGCATTCATCAATCATGAACCTGATCCTGTTGACTTGTGAGGCTGATGGTTTCAGTTTTCAGTTAGGCAGATTCAAGTGAGAATAAACTTGGTTAAAAAATTAGAGCCTGACAAGCAACTTTATGATTGTATCAGGCAGAAATATACTTGGAACTGAAAATATTTGTGTCATAGCTCAGTTTTAGGCAATACATGAAAATGCCAAGCAAACGTGGAGTATATCATATCTCTTCTTCTGTTTGTATTTTAACAAAATCCTTAAGTTTTATTGATACTTTTGACTGCATCTATACAAAATACCAAGCAACCATGGTTGCAAAATCCCGGTTGGTTTGTCAGTTAATTTGGTACCTGGAAAAAATGTTAGATGACCGGTTTAAAGACTGAACTAAAGCTATCACAACAAATTTGTTATCAGGTGTGCCTTTGATCAGTACAAACAAACCATGGTTGGCTTGCTATTGTTGTAAGCTAGACCTAGATCTCAGGGGCACTAGCCTTTTTTTAAATCGATCAATTAAATGTCTTTCTATAAACGAAAACACTTGCAATCACAGCCACAGAACAAAAGAAGAAATGGTATCACTTGAGTTGAGTAGATAGCGCAGGTAAACACCACTTCTTATTTGATCTCTATTCGTCGTCATCATCGCTGTTTGGTTACATTACCATGACAGTTCAAGGGAAATGCATAGAACCGCCCATTTTCAGGCTTACATGCGCATACGCTAAACTATATACATCAGCCTTTCGTCAGGCAGCAGAGTTTCCACCAGTCCATGGCTATGTATTATTTGTCTTCACCATCCAGAAGCGCCAACAGCAGGCGATCCGGGTTGACAGGCAGCACCCCTCAGACGAGAACCTGGGCTGCGGCTAACCTAGCGATAGGGATCCTGCAAAGACGTTCCATATATATCAAGGTGTTAAATGAGGTAACTTGCGCCAGCCTAGTACGAATATTCAGTGTTTCGAACATCTCAACCAACCTGAATGGGGAGCAAGAAACATAGTCCAGCCCAGCCTTTGCAAAGAAAGCAACCGAAGATGGCTCTCCACCATGCTCGCCGCAGATGCCCACCTGTTTCGGAACAAGAAATCAATCAGTCAAATGAGCTACAAACGAATTCTGTGCAACACAGAAAAGATTATGCGCAAGTGCAACACTGACCTTCAAGTCAGGCCTTGCTTTGCGACCCCTCTCTGTAGCCATCTTGATCAGCTCCCCGACTCCTCTCTGATCAAGCACCTGGTATATTCATTCACAGGTATATCGCTAAGTGCAGTTTGATAAGATTATTCTTATACATCAGAAGTCAAGAGAAGAACATGCAAAACACCTAGACACGTGAGGTGCTCATGTCTGTAAATGATGAAAAGATGTGTGGTAATTAAACTTGGAATTGGCTACGGCCCCAGTCACAACAATTTACCTCAAAAGGGTCATGCTGGAGGATACCCTGAGCCAGATAGATGGGGAGGAACTTCCCCACATCATCCCTGCTGTAACCAAATGTCATCTGTGTGAGGTCATTTGTTCCAAAAGAGAAGAACTCGGCTTGCTCTGCTATCTGTCAATGCATGTGCAACCGACACAATGATGTCAGGCTATAGCTTTGAAGGAACAACCACATGAGTAACTTCCCTAGATAATTCTGGATAAATTATTCTTTGCACTTGGAAAACTCTTTATCAAACCATTGTTAATGTTGTTTGTGCATGTATTATTTGGTATACATGCTGAACAGCAATAGGCCATATTTTATGGTTTTCTCATGGAAAGAACAGAGGTACCATCAGCTGTTACCTCATCTGCCACTAGAGCTGCCCTAGGAATTTCAATCATAGTCCCAACTTTGTAGACAATGGTTTTCCCCATGCCGGCGAATACTTTGTCAGCAATTTGGCGGATAAGAGACACTTGATGGCCTAATTCCTGGCAAAGTCAAATGTCAATTGTCTGGAGGAAAATCAAATGCTGGATCAAATTTGCAATAACAAAACCAAGTGCATTGGAAGAAAAATAAAATCGTCCAATTCCTAGGTGAAGCAAATTTTCCAAATTAATGTGGTGTATACTTTATACCGCATAATTTTGGAATTACACAAGCATGAAATGTTGCATGCAATTTTGTCATAAAATGTATCCCATTTTCAACTGCAGTAAATGTGCAGCTTTACATCAGCAAGAAAATATGCATGAAAAGAAGACATGCCTGAGGTGTTCCAACCAGAGGAACCATTATCTCTGGAAAAACTTGAATTCCCTGGTTGGTCATGGCTATAGCAGCTTCAAATATGGCTCGGGCTTGCATTTCTGTTAATTCAGGATATGATATACCAAGCCTGAAATATTAGCACTCACAACATTAGCAAAGGGAAGAAACATCAATGTTATTAATAACGCACACTGCTATACAAGAACAGAAAAGACACTGCCAAGTAAATGGATATGAAAATAAAAAGGTGATTCAATGGTGAATAAACTATGAAGAGATTACACAAATCGATTTATTCACTTGAATGAATTAAGGATCTTTATTAACTAAACAAACAACAAGGCAAAAACACCAACCTGCAACCACGGAAACCAAGCATTGGATTTACTTCTGAAAGTTTTTCCATCCTTGCAAGGACATCATCCTCAGCGGCTCCGGTTTCAGAGCATAGCTCACGCACAATATCCTCAACATGCCCTTCTGGAAGGAACTCGTGAAGTGGAGGGTCCAGGAGCCGAATAGTCACCGGGTAACCTGAAACGCAAACACTGGTGTTCAAATGGTTCTGTATGGAAAAACTATATTATAGATTCCCTTTCAGAAGATTGTAGTTTTGACTTATGTGTATGGTTTTCCCATATGGTACCTGTTTCTTTTGATATTGGTTTACATGGATCAAATTATTTCATATACTACTTCTGTAAAAGACTAGACAAGTCATGTGCTCATGGCAGAATTCTATATCCTAAGCTACATGATTCATGTGAAATAATACATAACACATTACGGTTAGGCATAATTCTTGTAGAAGTATTTTATATCTAAATCTCGCAATTTTATCTATCTTTTGTGTTTAATGATAAATTCAACAGTCTAATGTTCACCTATTTAAGAAAGGCAGTTCATTTGAATTGAACTCTCGAGTCCACCTGATCCATTTAGACAAAATGTAAATACAAATACGTAGAAAATTTCCACATACCATCCATTGCACGGAAAATGCCTTCAAAGTCGGACCTCTGATAAGGCAGAAGACAATCTAGTGCTTTCTGCCTCAGTTCAAGAGTTGGAGCCATAATCATCTGCCTCACTGCCTTAAGCCTCTCATCAGAAGCAAAGAACTGCAAAATATATAAAGACCATGAATATTTTTTCATTATTTAGAAGAGTAGACTTGCATCCATCAATTCACTTTGAACAGTTGAGCTACAGAATAAGAATTAAGCTAAGAATATAAGTATCCAAACAAAACAGAAAACAAACAGTAACTAAGTTAACACCAACCATGTGTTCTGTCCGACAGAGTCCAATTCCTTCTGCCCCATTTTTTCTTGCTGCCAATGCATCCCCAGGAGTATCTGCATTAGCCATAACCTAAACCACGAAACATATGCATAATAAGGATTTTTGTTCAAGCTTGTGTAATACTTTGAGCTGACTTATTAAAGAAAACTGATGCCATTATTCGTTAATTTCAACATGAGGAATTTCCTATCTTTGTGATTTCTAGGAAATTCACCTTGAGTCGCCTAACTTCATCAACCCATGTCATGAAAGTTTCCAAGTCATCACTAAGGGCTGGTGGGGAAAGTGGTTGTTTGCCAATGAGCACTTCACCAGTTGATCCATTGAGTGATAACCAGTCACCCTCATAGAGCACCTTGTCTTCAACTGTTACCACCTGTGAGTAGACATATAAAGGTAAGCAAGGCTGGAACGAAGTATTATGACGAAAAAAGCATTTCTTGGATAGGTGTAGCAACAAGTTCAATCACCTTTTCAGTTTCGTTTACTCGGATGTTTGAACATCCTGACACACAACATTTGCCCCATCCACGTGCTACAACAGCAGCATGAGAAGTCATACCACCTCTTGCTGTAAGAATTCCGGCGGCTGCATGCATGCCACCAACATCCTCTGGGCTGGTCTCTGTCCTGACCTTCACATTCAGAAAGTTAAAAAACATATCAAGATACAGTAACTCAAGAATTACAACGCAAAGATTTTCATGTGCAGACAAAGGAAGTTGTCGGTAATTGAAATGTGCCTGCAAGCAACCATTCAACCAACTATTCTAACAAAGAACCAGGAGACATGAAGATCTCCCAAGGACGATTAACAAAACATATTGGAATAGAACAAAGCACAAGCCCGGCAAATAATGAAATAAAATTAAGGAGGCCACTTGCCATAAAATGGAGGATAAAAAGGACATGTAAATACCAGAATAACAGATTTCCCTTGGGCATGCCATGCTTCAGCATCTTCAGCAGTAAATACAATTTGGCCCAAAGCAGCCCCAGGTGATGCTGGTAAGCCTGTGGTAATAACTTTGTCTTTGTATGAAGCAGCCCCGGGGTTCGCAAACTGATTTTCATAACATAAGAGTAATAAACAGTGTCAATGTATTGCCACTATTCAGTTGTGAAGTGAATCTCAATTCTCAAATGAGAGTGTCAAAATAAAGTTGCTGCTACCAATAGATGTGATTGAGTTTGAATATCATTGTTTAAAACTTGGGCAGTTGGTCCCATACGAATGAAAAATTGAAAATCAACTCAATATATTTGCAATGCCCAGAGAATGTACTTATACATATACACCAGGGTTTAGTTTTAGGTCAAAGAAACATAGCCTTATCTAATAATTCGACTATTTTCAATAGTTATGAATGCCTTTTCAGCATGCAAGCGATAAAGGTATTGTGTAACACGAATAAGTAATTCAAGTATATTCTGATAGAGCAGAAACTTGTTGGGATAACCGAGGTGCTAACAAACTATATGCATGTATTTACATGTATGTATTGAACACACAATTTGGGTTTGTTGGTTATTATATACCTGTGGATGAAGAAGCTGGTCCAAGTGACCTGGTTCCACCATCTTAATCGCTGTATTGCGATTAACAAGAGCCTCATTAACCATGTCGACGGCAATCTTCACAGCACCTTTGCCAGTACGCTTTCCTGACCTACACTGTAGCATCCATAGCCTATTTTCCTGAACTGTGAATTCGATATCCTGAATTACACATGGAAAATGCAAGTTATTTACCATGGAAGTATTAGCGATGCAAGTTGATAGTTTTCCTCAAACATATTGAGGGGAGGATCTTGATCAAAGAGCACTAAGGTGGCAAATTATTGAAGAAATCACTATAAGGTGATTGAATATGATCCAAATATCATGTCGGTACCATCACATATACGAATTACTGAGCAAAGTTTTTCATGCATTTTGAAACTAAGTTTTATCATATTATGTATCAAAAGCCATGTTGTGTACTCCCTAAACAACGACAGTGCCATGCACCTCTTTCCCAACTCACAAGTACATAAGGGACACATCACATTGAAAATTATAGAATGGGAAACGAGATGAATTAGAATAGCATACCATCATATCTTTATAATGGCTCTCCAGTATTTTGCAGTTTTCAACAAGCTCCACATAGGCCTCTGGCATGTGGTCCCTCATGGCATCAAGATCTTCTGGGGTTCTAATTCCAGCAACCACATCCTCACCCTGCATCAGAAAAGCTCTTGAATTGAGCACATCATCGAGCAATATACATGGATAGTATTACCATGCTTGTGTAATGTAACTTGACTAAACAGTATAGCATGCTGCTCATCTAGTGTGCACGCATACGTAGCACGGCAGCTAGAATTCAGAAGCAAATAGGAAGAATCAGAACCGCGCCATACCTGAGCATTTACAAGGTACTCGCCATAAAGCTTCTTCTCTCCGGTGCTAGGGTTCCTAGTGAATAGGACACCAGTGCCAGAGGTGTTCCCCATGTTGCCAAACACCATGCACTGCACGTTTACGGCTGTGCCCCTCAGTCCAGTGATCTGATTAATGCTTCTATACTTATTCGCTCTTGGGCTGTCCCACGAGTCGAACACAGCCAACACCGCTAACTGCAGTTGCCTCTTTGGATCTATGTCAACACAAGAAAAGGCATATAGATATGTCAACAGTGTGCAGAAAGCACCAACTCAGTTTCAAGATACTGAAACTGAACTGCAGAACAGCAGAACTAAAAAAACGGTGAAACATTTTGAAGAAACCTGAGGGGAATTGTTCTCCTTTGGCTTCAACGTAGACATTCTTGTACTGACTCACTAGCTCTCTGAGGTCATCGGCGGTCAGGTCGGTGTCATTGCACACCCCCTTGGTCGATTTCATGGCTTCCAGCTTCTCCTCGAAAAGTGCATGAGGAATCCCCATAACCTGGTAAAAGGAAAGATCCTCATAAGACACAATGATCTTGCTAGTTGGTACGAAGTACTATAAACAAAACCTTGACCCAATTTCTTCTACAGAAGAGCATACTACTAAAGTGAGGAATGCACATCCAAACGGCAAAAAAAATCCAGTTGTCAGATTAACTAGGCTGAATTCAGCATCTTCTTGTTTCCGTGGAACTGGACTGCAGTCTATTATGCAAACAATTAAATAAACGAGTAACATGAATTTGTAGACCCAAGCTTTCGCTGTCGAAGACCGTTAGTCCTGTGCTAAAATAAAATAAAATTAATTCGCTCCTCACGATTCAGGGTTTCCTCTTTACCAGGGCGTCGCGGCCAGAGAAATCGAAACTGATTTAGCCATCGGGGTCGAGGTCCAGCCTCCATAGGGCACAGGCGCAGGCGCTGGGTGCCCTCCGCCGCGCGGCCGCCGCCGGCCCGCCAAGCTCGTCGGTGAACTGGTGAAGTGGAAGAGAGAGAGAGAGGATGGTTCGAGTTGAGCACCGACCGGACCAGCCCGACCTCTGACGGTGTGAGTACGTGACAGATTTGATTTGAACTCTTATAAGTTTTGAAAATTACGGTGTCCAAACTTGAAAGTCACTAGTCACCCGAATTTTCGTCATGTCGATCTAGGATGGGTGAGGAAAAGATACTACTGGACAAACAAAAAACAAAAATGGAGATGTCATGGATCGATTCCGTTGGAGCGGATTTTTTTTGTTATGTTTTCCGTCATCCCAACCGACTGATTTTAATTGTTTCATTAAATTTCAGAACAGACCAATCTTTTCATGAAAACGAACATGTTGGGCTAAAGAAGAAAGTTTCTCTTTCTTTTTTGTCTTATTTCGGGGTGAAATGAAAGTGTGAAACTGGAAGACAGGTCGCCTTCATCACTCGTTCCTTCTTTAGATAGAAGAGCGGTGATAAAAAAACCGGCAACGATGTCATACAATTTTTTGTTTGCTTTGTCATAGGTCGTGAAAATTGCTGCTATTTTTTATTTAAAAAAAGGTGCAAATTCTAATAGCAGGTCATCTATATATTCCGCAACTGAATGTGTTTGCACCAAGGTCCGATGAACGAAATCTATCTTTCCAAAGGAAAGAAAAGAACGTTTCTTTTCCCTTATTGTGAAGCCCTAGCCTTATTTGTCCTTGTTATTTAGATATATACAAAAAAGATGACGAATCCCGCTTGTATATTCTTCTAGCCAAGAGCACTTAGCCCAATAATCATTTTTACCAGTTAAATAAGTACACATACCCCCACCCGTTGCGAGCACCCCAAGGATGTCTCGCAAGCAGACAAAGGCAGCAGCAGCCGCCACCGTCTGGGCGACGCAACCGGTGTGTCAAACGCACGTATCCGTCGCTCCCATGGCGACAGTGGTCGATGTGAGCAAATTACCAAGCCCAGCAGAACAAGCAAGCAACGAGTGCACATGCATGGTACCACTGATCGAGCTTAATCAGCTTAAGTTAGCAGCTAGTTTAGCTAATAATAGGAGTACTGACCACGTTGCCGAACATGTCGAGGAAGCGGCGGTACGAGTCGTAGGCGAAGCGGTCGCCGCTCTTGGCCGCCAGTCCCGCCGCCACCTCGTCGTTGAGCCCCAGGTTGAGCACCGTGTCCATCATCCCCGGCATCGACACCTGCGCGCGCAGCGAAGAACGCCCGTCAGACAGCCGCACCAGCGCATGCATGCATGCACCACGAGACTGCAGGGTAGTAAACGACGACGTACGGCGGCGCCGGACCGGACGGAGAGGAGGAGCGGCCGGGCGGGGTCGCCGAGGCTGGCGCCCATGTACTCCTCCACCCACTGCAGGCCCTCCAGGGTCTCCTCCCACAGCCCCGGCGGCAGCGCCCTCCCCGCCGCCTGGTACTGCTCGCACGCCTCAGTCGACACCGTGAACCCCGGCGGCACCGACAGCCCGATGCTCGCCATCTCCGCCAAGTTCGCGCCCTTCCCGCCAAGCTGCACACATGCACAGTTTCAGCATATATATCAATGAAGAATGATCGATCATCCATGCAATGAAAATATATATATATAACTGACGAGTAACTTGCTTCTTATATATGAATAGGATTAGAAATCGCTTACCAGGTCCTTCATGGCCTTGTTGCCCTCGCTCTTGCCCTTGCCGAAGTGGAACACCCGCTGCAACCGAACGCATTGAGCAGGCGCCATTAGCGAAGAAATGCAAAGTTACAGACCAGCTCTAACGACGAGTACTAGCTAGTTGCTGAGATGAGCTAGTTGGATGCTCATGGAGGGGAGCCATGCTCTATCTATTTATAGCAATGGAGGGTGGCGCCGTCAAATGACGTGGCACTCTGATTGATAAGAGTGACCCACCGTGAGACGTCACCGCACGATCGGCTCATGTGGGGGACGGACGAGCCCAGGCAGGGGGGGCCCGGCTGGTCGTGTGCCAAGCTGACTAGCCTTTTTTTTTCCTCTTTTTTCTTCTGATAAAATCTAACCGCTACTTCTTACCATATTTTAGATATTTTAATATGGACTAAATAAGAAATTAGTGAATGAAATCCACACATGGAAACTTCTAGATAATACTACTAATCCGAAAAAAGGATAAATCATCTTATAATTCGAAGCGGAGGAAGTGGTTCTAGTGTTGTAAAAGCATTGTTAAACTTAGAAGAGACTTGTTTTAATTATATCGGTCATTCAACTAGTAAGTATATAAATTAAACATATGAACTCTAAGAGAATGGCCTAATAAAGAACAAAACTATAACATGACAATTCAGGGCAGAAGGATAGAGATGCATGTGAAAAACAGAGGACTAAAAAACAAGGTAATTCTGTGAACTTGGTTGTGTGGTTCACATGGATAGGAAAAACAAAGAGTTATAAAATAAACATGATCAAACCAAAGTCAAGCCACTTAAAAAAAGTATAATTAGCATGTTATTATATATGTCACTAGAGACTAGCTCGGTCTCATTTTTCATCGTAGGATTTTGAAAAGGGGTCCCAAGTGAATTCTGTAATTTCAGCATTTTTCCTATCATGTTGACATAAAAGGATTTTTTGTGTGTGTGTTTTTATCGTTGATAATTATTTTGAAGCAAACGGATAAATATCACGTCACCGTAGGAAGATTTCTTTTCCTGCACTATTCCTCCACTTTTTTGGTTTGAACAAAGCAAACCCTAAGGCCCCGCTTGACACGTCGTTAATTAGACAAAACGATCGGGTGGAATTCCGGAGCACTCGACCTCCCGCAGAAAATACGAAGAACCTCTGTAATGTTTCCGGCTCCGTAATTTGGCACCCCCTTTCCAAGCGGGGCCTACAGGTGAGACTCTTTGATGTGGAATCCAGGCGTAAATGTTAGCACAAATGGTTAGAATAGTACTAGCTAAATGCTCTTTGTAAATATTTGAAAATATCAAAGTTCAAACTCAAACTAGCTGGAAACATTTCTCACGTATGATATTTACAATGTTGCATGCAAATGGAAAACCCATCGGCACCAGCTAGTCAGCTACGTACTGTCAACGGGCAGCTAGTACCATGGATCAGGATGATATCCCCGATTTCAGGTGCACGTCAGCTAGCTGACTCCAACTAGCTGGATGAAGGTCTGAAACTGTCAACGGGCAAGCAAGCAAAACCGATAGACACCAGCGGATAGCGATGTTGGGTTGGGTGCGCGTCAGAGGATGGAGTCGCAAGCTCAGCTACACACGTACGTTCTCCCTAATCTCTGCAGGAATTAATATGATCCTTTTTCTCTGATGAGGAGTTCACATGCCGTACGTCGGTGACCATTTTGTGAGCTTAATCCTGAGAAGAAAGCCATTTTCTTTGTCGTAAAAGAAAAACGTGCATGGTCGGTATCGGTGTTAATTAGTTTAGTTTCAGCACGCGTTACGTGCCCCGCGTATTATAGAGGAAACGAAGATGCACGTCTTCTCTCAAGGAAGGATGGAGTCGACAATCCAAAGGAAGAGTACGACGACGACGCCGGTCAAAGGAAGATAAGGCAGGAGGAGCTGGAGCAGAGTGTGTCTGCACTCGAACTGAACGGTGGCCTGGATCAGGATTCAGAACACCTGCACTTGCACTTATGGTTTTGGATCGCTGCTTCAGAACACCTGCACTTGCACTTATGGTTTTGGATCGCTGCTCCTGCCCTGCGGCGGTCTGATCGGGTCGGAGCGGAGCGGATAGTGCCACCGTATCGGAACGTACGCCGCCGCGGTTTTATGCATGCTGCCACGCACGATGACGATGTAACCAGCGGCGCGCACACGCTACCAGGCCGAGTCGAGTAGTTCAGGCAAGCAAACCCGCGGCTCCCTCGTCTTTTGCTCCAGCCACCTCGTCCTCAGCTGATTTACGCGGCCACGGTCACAATGGGGCCGGTCCATAATTCCATATTACCGTGTTCTTCCACATTTCCGTAAGAAAAGTTATACTACTATATGTGCAGCTTTTTGTCATCAGTAAAGGTCATTTTATCACTCAAGGTGAAATACTCCTAGGCGACTGAAAATGGTGCTCTCTCTCGTTTCACATGTTTTTCACAATGTCTAGTGCAAAACATTCAAACTTTTAATTGTTGGTTTCTTAGCAAGGGTAGATTCACGGGTCTCATGCGTCACATGATCTCGTCTCAGAAAATTGTGTACTAGTTTGAAAATTAACGGACCCGGGTGACAAACGTTTGACAAAACTGAGACGTGGGGCATCGGGCATCGATGGAAACAAATCTATACTGAGACGTCTCAGTATCTAGCATCGCTAGCTAGGATGAAATCATAGAACAAAGATAAATAATTAACTGAACCCGTGGGTAACTCTGAACCTAGGGTAACTGAACATCTGGTTTTTAAGAGAGATGGTGGTTTTCACGGCCATCAAACACCAACATAAGGTGCGTCTGCCTACAACAAAAAATATAGGGTGTGTCCGATCACAATCCTCTGAATGAAAAAATAATTGTCGTTTTAGGATATTTTTCTAAGAATTCCAATAATGTGAATCAAATGACCACTGTATTAAAAAAGATTCAAATCCTAGACATTTTTTAGTCAAAGGTGTCCTGAAATATTTGACTGCTTTACTGCTTGCAGTAAAACACATGTGTAGGTTTCCACTTAACGTCCATGCATGTGAAAATACAGTACATACCGTGTAAATGTTAGAGAATAAACCCTGAATGCAAAGTTAAGCCCTCACTTAAACTGTTACAAGAGATTCCGGTTGATGCTCTGTTAGGTTGTGGATTAAGCAACGTCCACAGTGCAAAATAGCCGTTGAAATCTTAAAATTATGTCCTAGAAGTGTGTTTTCTACTATATCAAAAATCCTGGGTGCTAGTGCCCAGTGATTTCATTTTTATCGTTTAAAAAAAGACACAACTTAAATACATGTGCCCAAAATTCTGAAGATGTGTTTTAGTGCTACTCATGTTGCAGTTTTGCCAGTAAAATAAGCACTCAATTAAGGAGCAGATCGATGCTGCAAACATGCGCTGCATATACATCCAAGTGAAATGAACCTCCTCACGCAACAGGGGTAATTGCCATTCATGCATGCACTGCTCTATGCCGGTGCTATTTGGCTGCTCTGTCAAAAGCCCCTGTGGTTTCCTGTATAGCCGCATCAAAATTCAAATGTACTTTCAGTTCTGGTTTTCACTTGCGTGGTCACAACCTTGGCAGCTTGCTTAATAGTCGTGTCTAATGGCTTAATCAAATTGCTAGATTACCAAAATGCATTTGGTCTTGTCTGGCCGTGGATACCAGGGCCGATTCCTTTTACATTCTTGATGTACTGAAACGTGGAAGGAATTTAGCTCTTTGTCTGGCTCAACTTGTGCCAGTTTATCCGGTTTGGACGAAACCATGGGCTTGAATTGTAAAATCCGAATAGAAGATAGCTGCCTATATGCCTCACTGTGAAGCCAGATAATAGGTGTATTTATCTTATCCAGGAGCGTAGCAGTTAATTTTTTGTCATTCTATCCACTGAGCTATGCAGCATTTTTCCTTACTTCAGTCATTCCATCAAGCTGGAGTTTTTTTTCTGCATTTTTGTGTCTCTACAAACCTACTGTACCAAGATTCTTCCATTTTGTTATTCTCTTGATGGATCATCGGGCCATCAGATGGAGTGAGGCCATCAGATGGAGTGAAGATGGGTCTATATATAGGTGGAGCAGTTTGACAGAACAGCTCTGATACCTTGTATTACCATGAATGAGAGTACATATAGAGGTACAGGTCGTGGGCTAGAGAGTGCCACACGTTGAGGGGATAAGATCCTAATAAACGGGGGAGTGGACCTAAGACTAGGCTAGGTTGTTACAGAGAGCAACGGTACAATAACAATGTGTTCAACAGCCCCCCGCAGTCGGTACGACGCTAGCTGCGACGTTCAGGCTGGTACGAAATTCTTGAAACACACCAGTAGGAAGCCCCTTTGTGAAGATGTCAGCAAATTGAGAGCTAGTAGGCACATGAAGAACTCGCGCTTCTCCGAGAGCAATCTGATCACGGACAAAATGAAGATCTATCTCGACATGCTTAGTCCGTTGATGCTGCACTGGGTTTGATGACATATACATGGCGCTGACATTGTCGCAATAGACAATAGTGGCACGCTGCGGCGAGTGGTGAAGTTCCTGTAGCAACTGACGGAGCCAGCAAGATTCAGCCATGCAATTTGCAACTGCACGATATTCCGCTTCAGCCCAAGAACGAGAAACTGTTTGCTGGCGGCGAGAGGACCACGAGACCAAGTTGCTTCCAAGGAATACACAAAACCCTGATGTCGACTTGCGTGTATCTGGGCAGCCAGCCCAATCCGCATCCGAGTAAGCGATCAAGTCATGAGACGGGTTGTTGTGAAGCTGCAAACCGAGATGAGTTGTTCCTCTGACATAACGCAAGATGCGTTTGAGCAGTTGATTGTGTGACTCCCTTGGATCATGCATGAACAAACAAATCTGTTGGACAGCATATGAGAGATCAGGCCGAGTAAGCGTTAGATATTGAAGGGCTCCCGCAAGGCTTCTGTATAGCTTAGGATCTGCAACCGAAGGCCCATCAGTGGCCGAGAGTTTCGAGTGGGTATCAACAGGAGTGGCTATGGAGTGACAATTTAGCATATTGGCTCGATCAAGAATCTCAAGAGCATATTGTTGCTGTGATAGGAACATGCCATCATTGGTGCGGTGTACGTTGATGCGAAGAAAATGATGGATATCACCGAGATCACTCATGGATAACTCTTTGTTGAGAGCAGCTATGGTGGATTGGAGAAGAGTGGTGGTGTTGGCGGTGAGAATGATGTCATCGACATACAACAACAAATAAGCAATGGAAGATCCATTCTTGAGAATAAACAATGATGAGTCACTCTTTGAAGCAACAAAGTCAAGGGAGCAAATGAAAGTGTTGAACCGATGAAACCAAGTGCGTGGGGCTTGCTTAAGACCATAAAGCGACTTGTTTAACTTGCAAACATGGGTGGGATGAGAGGAGTCAAAGAAACCCGAAGTGTGGAAGAACGAACGGCACAAGTTCAAAGAGTTTCCCGAGATGAAGATCGTCAGGTTGGATGGGAGTTGGGGGCGCTCGTGGCATTGTTGGTACTCTTTGTTGGAGAGGGGTTTGGGGATCGAAATCAAGAGGGTTGTGGAAGGAAGAGGAAGAAGGATTCGCCATGGATGAGCGAGGAAGGCTCTGATACCAAGCAGCTTGACAGAACAACGTCTGATACCTTGTATTACCATGAATGAGAGTACATATAGAGGTACAGGTCGTGGGCTAGAGAGTGCCACACGTTGAGGGGATAAGATCCTAATAAACGGGGAGTGGACCTAAGACTAGGCTAGGTTGTTACAGAGAGCAACGATACAATAACAATGTGTTCAACAGGTGGCGGCTATGACGACGCGCATGTGAGGTAACTATCCTAGGTTAACCTATGGAGAATGGCATCATTTGGAAGCTCACGACGAATGGAAAATACTCAGTAGTCTCGATATGAAGGTCAATTCGTTGGCGCGCTTTCCACCGACATGAACAAAGTGGTTTGGCGCATTTGAGCTCCTCCAAAAATCAAGTTTTTTTCTTGGCTTGCACTTCAAAATAGGGTTCGGACGGTGGACCGCCTTGAGAGTCAAAGATGGACGAATTGTGGATTTTGGCCCCTTTGCAAACGGGCCACATGATGAATTTCATGTCGAATTGTCTATTTTATAAGAATTTTGGAGGAAAATAACATGAGACGTCACCTCATGTTTCGTATTTTTGTGTCTACAATTCCTATGTTTTCCTATGGGACATTCGTATGATACCTTTGAAATTTTTCAATGGTTTGGGTCCTTGTCGTATATTTTTTTTACAGGAAATCAATATACATGACATTTTAATTCCTACATTTTTGCAATCTCCATGTTTATGCATTCCGAACAGGTTTTGAATAGGAACAACACTGTTTTTTTTTTAAGCTGGGCAGGAGGCTTGCCTTTTCATTTATATAGAAGAAGCGAATTGGCCAGTTTATAAGGAGAACTGGCTGAAAACCGGATACAACAACGCAACACACCACGCCGGCCCCGAGGCCACGCACCACACAAGTCGACGGCCTAACCGCCCAAGCGGCCAAGGCCGACACCCCACCCCTCAACGCAACAGCGGAGGCGAAACCCGGAGCCGCCGCTCCGACATCCATGCTGGCCACGAGCCACGCACCACACGGGTCGACGACAAAACCGCCCAAGCAGGAAAAGCCGACACCCTCACACCTCAACGCGACGCAGCGGAGGCGAGATCGGAGCCGCCGCTCCGACATCCACGACGCCCAAGCGCCACCCTCGTCCGATCCACAAAGGATCTGGGGTTTCCCCCAGAAGCTCCCGGGCGGAGGAGTGAGAGCACCGCCACGACAACGCCTTCAAGAAGGAAATGACGCCAGGGGGCGTCATCGTCGCCTGTCCTGGCCGACGACCAGGGCAAGGTTTTCACCCGACGGAGAAACACAAACCGCCCGCCCGCCCACACGGGGACCAACCAGCCCACCAACACCGACCCGCATGCAGACACCGTCAGCCCCGCGCGCACGACACTGTTATTTGTGCCATTTTCTTATCCCTACGATTTTGGAGTCGAAGGAGTACTCAAGATTACCGGTGTCAAGGGTTTTGAAAGGCCTAGAATCAGAAAGATGTATGTGGGGCTTTAGCCCATGTATGATGAGTTGATGGAGCATATATATAGCTACCATAGATACTATTCCCTCCGTTTGATAATATAGGCCTTTTTATATCTAGCTAATTTAGTTTGCTAAAAAGACTTACATTTTGAAACAGAGGTAGTAGATTAGTAGTAACTTTTTGGACGATTTGGTATGGACGACCTTACACACAGATTGCTGGTGCATTTTCTGAGTGAAGTAGATTACTATAGAAGATATAACAGCCTGGGTACTAGCTCTTCGCGTGATCTTAAGGACGCCAGTCACCACACAAGTCAAGCGGAAACGATAACGAGATCCAGTGGCACACACGAGTTGGCGAGCTGTTTGTTTGTTACCTTCTTGGTCGCGGGTATGGGTGCCGCGACTGCTCTGACGGGCGAGCAATGCTGGCCCTGGGCCGAGCCGGATCCTGAGCGGATCACCTTCGCGTTCGCGTGCCGCCGGGCCCTCGGCGCCGCCACCGTTCGGGACGCCGCTTCCCTGTTGCTCCTGCCGCCGCTGCTCGTGCTCGGCCTCTGCAGGCACACGGCGGCCCTGGAGACCGACGGCATCCTTCACGCCTCACCTACCTGCATCAGTTCATCCGTATGATGGTTCACCGGCATGATCGATTGCCGGAGCTAGCAGGATCGAGCTGAGCAGTGAACGCCGGGCGAACGTACCTGACCGGAGCTGAGCTGAGCTATGCGGCGCGATGGAGCTCCAACGATACGGGAGAACCACCGAGTACGTGTGCTTCAGCGTGTGTGACCGAGACGAGATCGCGCGGAGAAAGGAGAGACGAAACGGGGTGGAAAACTCCGGCGGCCGTTGAAATATGCTGTCGATCCGTGACATGTGGCGCGACGGTGGTCACAAGTGAACCAATCGCAGCGGGAGCTCACCTTATCCCGCGCTCCGTGTGGTCGCCACGAGTGGCTCTAGACGCCAAAACCATCGGCTCCAGGGAATTGCCGAACCCCGGTTCGATCCGGCAAGTGGTGGTGGAGAACATCGGAGTTCATCAACCTCACGGCCCCGCGCGCGCGCGGCACCATCGACCATAGTCCAGGACCACTCTCACATGAGGATGTGACGTCAGAGAAAAATACATTCGGCCTAGTGTTTTGTAGTACTTTGCGCCGCTTTTACGGTGTTGCTAAGCAGATTATACAAAGGGGCATTGTAGAAATTTATTCTCTCGAAACTCGCTTTCTAAAATAGGTGATGTAAAATAGCAGCCCAAAAACATCGTAATGTGAAATATACATCACCAAAAGCATGATTTTGCATGAGCAAAAGTGTCCAACTTCAACGGTTGATGTATTTTAGTGCACGAGGTCCTAGTAGGTCATGTATTTTACTCACTCAAAAAATTTCTTTGTTGATCTCTCGACAGCTCCTCTTCCACGCAGCCGGTGGAGGAAGCGACGCGTAGCCTTGGCAGCGCCGCCGCCTCGTCCCTTCGGCACAATGGTCTTCTTCTTGCCCTACTCGGCCACGGTGGATGGCTGTGTAGGTGCAAATCCACCTCCTCTTCCACGGCTAGCGGAGGCAGGAAGGGGTCGGAGTGGTCGCATCGTTGGGAATGGTCCAAGGATGGGCGCGGAAGCGGCGGGGAGGGTGTGCGGCGTTGACATGGCGGTGGATCGCCGGTGGGCGGCTGATGGTGGCGCGCAAAATGGAGGGAAGTTTCAGATTGTGCGCGGCTGATCGTTTATGTTGTAGGACACGACCTTTGGCGATGTATATTTACATCACGAGAGGCAAATTGTATGTCACGATGAAAAAGAATTAGCCAAAATATACATCACGATTCACGACAGATGTTGGAGACCACTTCTGCACCTGGGCCCGGGTCATGTAAAAAAACGGTTAAAACATGGTCTACGTCATCTATCAAAGATGCTCTTGGGGTTTGGTTACGCTTAATAATTCTAGCTTATGGCTAATGTTGTTTAAGGCCGGTTCTTTTGCTGGCTTAAAAAATAAGCTGCCCCTCCCTAGTTTCTCTCATAAGCCATCCAGCTCATTGCTCGGGGCTTCTAAAATAATTATCTCATAACTAATCTAGAAGCTGCAAGTAATAAGTTGCTCGGCTTATAAAATAAGTTGGGGGAGGGGCAGCTTATGGAATATAAGTCAGCAAAAGAAAGCTGTAAGTAATAAGTTGCTCGGCTTATGAAATAAGCTGGGGAAGCGGCAGCTTATGGAATAAGCCAGCACAAGAACCGGGTCTTAGGTGATTTTGTGGCTTATACTACGTAAACCAAAAGAAAAAACAAAACTACCAAACAGCCGGAAAGTCACAAGGCCCGACCCGGCCCTTTCTGCTACGTAGCTCATTCCGTCCACGGCCCGCGCCGCGTGTGATTTCTCTTTGTCGTTGCCATCCACGCGAGGCTAAAAAAAAACGAGCGGTGGTCGCTCGCTCCCCCTTCGTCCCCGCGCCTTCGTCCGTTAATTCCACGCTCCGGCCAGGCCAATGGCCGCGCCCGCCTCCGCGCGTCTTTAAAGCGAACCGGAGGAGACAATGGTAGGAGAGCAACCCAATAAGCTAGCGGGACGCCGGAGAGAGAGGGGGTGGAAGCTGCCGCGCGCGCTTCGCCCACATCCCCCCTCCTCCTCTACCTCCTACGCCTACGCCGTCCATAGCTGTTTACACGTACTAGCACGTACGTACGCTAGCGGCGCTGGCGAGACGGACCGAACGCGCGCCTAGCAAGCTCCTCGGCTGATCGGACCATTCGTCCCTCACGCCTGCCATGGGAACGGAGGTGCTCCGCCCGCACGACTGCCTCTCCCGCGTCCGCCACCACGCCCACGCCCACGCCCACGCCGGCTCCAGGCGGTCGCCGCGCCCCGCCGCGAGGACGACGCGGCGCGGACAGACGTCGGCGTCGTCGTCGCACGTGCCGCGCGAGGTCCAGGTGAAGGCGGCAGCGGACACCGCGTACGCCGGGCCGGCGTTCGGTGCCATGTCGCCGTCGCCGCGGGCGCTGCCGCTGCCGCGGTTCAGTTTCCCCAAGACAGCCGCGGATGCCACCGTGGACGACTCGGCCACGCGGGAGCTCCGGCGGCTTCTTGGCCTCGAGCGGCCGACCACGAATTAACCACGCGCGCGATCGATCGGTCGATCTGGCAAGCGGCAGCGCACGGATTCAGCAAACGAAGAAATGGTATCAAGATGTACGTGTGGGTCTCTTCCATCGATTCTTTTCGGTTAATCTCCGGCTCCGTCTCTCCGACGGCGCGTTCCCGGGCGAAGTCAGCTCCGACCCGCCTCCCTTGATCGTCCTGTGTTTTTTGTAAAAGACGGAGGGCGGCGGGAAACGACGGTACGCTGGCTCCTGTTGTCTGAAACACGTCGTCGGAGAGAGGGGCCTGAACTAGAGGGAGAGATAATGTGATGTGGCGGAAAGATTTGATGTGGTTTAGATGTGGTTAATTGGACTCCATAATCTTCAGATTTTCCTCTTAAAAATGGGTTTAGCTGTTGAAATCCTTCTGTTGCACAACTGAACGAACGAAACAGGCTGCAACAAGTTAAACAGAATTTTCTAAGAGCATATAATGGTAGAGAACTACTAGATGTCTAGATGACACAACAAATGTAGAGAAATACGAAGATTGCTGTCCCACACACACAGTATCAGGACGAAGTTCAGAGCCTCCTTCCAAATACTCACAATACACATTATACATTACTGTCGCAAAGCATACACTTTTTCTATACACTGTTTCAAGACAAAGTTATGACGAGTTGCCAGCCTTCTCCTCCAAGTTGCTCACAATCCACACGAATACAGCAGACGTGAACACTCTATACCTTGTTGTCACGCCTCACAGTTCCACAAACGGCGCCACGGAAGGCTCAGATCTTGCGGACAAGAACTTGAGCACCGTATTGGGGTTGGAGGGTCATCACTAGCATCGGAGCATGGACATAGGACGGCGAAACATCAAATGCAAACCGCTGGAGGACCATTGCAAGCGCCAACTTTGCCTCAACCATCGCAAGATTCTGGCCAACGCATATAGCAGGGCCAATCCCAAAGGGAAAGTACGCGCCAAGGTCATAGCTCTTGCCATCTGCAAACCTCGATGGATCAAACTCCTCTGCGTTAGCGCCCCATATGTCAGCATCATGGTGAATGTCAATAATAGGCACATTGACCTGCGTGCCGGCAGGGATGTCGAGTTTTCCCAGCTTAACATCCCTAGTGGCTGTCCTGTTGACAAACACAGCTGGAGGATACAGCCTGAGGGTCTCCTTTAACACCATACTTACCTGATACCATGCCCACATTGTCAGTGTTATACATTAATATGCAAGAAGATAGAAAGCTGTAGTATTCATTTAAATAAATAGGACTCACAATTTTGAGACCACTCAGGTTATCCGCACTTGGGTGCTCGTACTTGCCACACACTTGATAGACTTCATCACGGGCCTTGTCTTGCCATTCTTTATGCAATGCAAGCAGAAGTGTTGCCCATGTCAGCAAATTTGCGGTTGTTTCTTTACCGGCAAAGTAAAATGTCTTGCACTCATCAATTATCTCTTCAACTCCCATTTTAAACTCGTTGTCAGTTTTGCTGGCTGATAGCATCAAGCCAAGCAAGTTTCTGGAATCTTCACACTTCACTCCATTGACCTCAATCAATTTGCGCAGAGAATTTCGGATTTCCTGGTTTAGGCTATGCCTTCTTCGGTTCTTCTTTGTCGGTATAAACCTAGGAGAGAAACAGGTCATATTCATTTTCCCTCAATTGTAAAGTTTGATTAAAGAGCATGAGTAAAAACAGAGAGAGGTGACATATCTTCTTTTCTAATGAAAAATGATGGAACGTGTAGGAGGAACTACATGTTTATTAACAGAGAGATATTGAGCCAAATTTGAGTCTATGAATCTCACCTGAAGCCAGGAAAGTAAAAGGTTCTAATTGCAAGGATAACAAGTTGTAATCCAATCGGACTTGATCGAGATGTTTCATGCTTTGCATGCTGGACAACTCGAATTATTTCGTCTAAATTTCGGTGAGATAATTTTGTTGCCTAAGGTTAATGGAGCAGAAAGGATCCAACAATATAGACCTATCTGTCTTCTGAACGTTAGCTTCAAAATTTTCACGAAAACCGCTACTATTAGACTAAATTCGGTGGCTGATCATGTTGTGAGCCCTTCTCAAACTGCTTTTATGCAAGGTCGCAATATACTTGACGGTGTTGTGATCCTTCATGAAACAGTACATGAGTTACATCGGAAAAAGCTTAATGGAGTCATTCTTAAAATTGACTTTGAAAAGGCTTACGATAAAGTCAAATGGTCTTTCTTACAACAAACACTCAGAATGAAAGGATTTTCAGATGAGTGGCGGGCAATGATACATAATTTCGTTTCCGGAGGAAGTGTTGCCATCAAAGTGAATGACGATGTTGGTAGATATTTCCAAACGAAAAAGGGATTACGTCAAGGCGATCCATTATCACCTATATTATTTAATATAGTTGCTGATATGCTAGCCATAATCATTGAACGTGCGAAATTGGATGGGCAAATTATTGGAGTGGTTCCGCATCTAGTGGATGGCGGATTATCCATTCTCCAATATGCTGACGATACAATTCTTTTTATGGAACATGACATGGAGAAGGCTAGAAACCTGAAATTAATATTATCAGCGTTTGAGCAACTTTCCGGTCTAAAAATCAATTTCCATAAAAGTGAATTGTTTTGTTTCGGCGATGCTCATGACGAGGCTGCCCAATATGCTGAGTTATTCGGCTGTGGGCTTGGCCAGTTTCCAATTAACTATCTTGGCATTCCAATCCACTTTAAGAGGCTAACGATAGCTCAATGGAAACATGTTGAGGAAAGACTACAAAAACGACTGAGTAGTTGGAAAGGAAAATTGTTATCCCTAGGTGGTAGGTTGGTGCTCATCAATTCAATACTTACTAATATGGTACTGTATATGATCTCCTTCTTCCAGTTACCAAAGGGAGTCTTGTATCGATTGGACTACTTTCGATCTAGATTCTTTTGGCAAGGGGATAGTGAAAAAAAGAAGTATCGGCTGGTAAAATGGGATGTAGTATGCCGCCCTAAGGACCATGGTGGTCTAGGGATTCATGATCTTGCGATCAAGAATAGAGCCCTCCTTGGAAAGTGGTTGTTCAAGCTTCTGGCCGAGGATGGGGTGTGGCAAACTCTCCTTAGGAGGAAATATATTGGCTCGAGTGCTTTATCACAGGTTTCTTGGAAACCGGGTGATTCACATTTTTGGGCTGGCCTAATGGCGACGAAGAAATTCTTCTTCCCATATGGTTCTTTCTCCATTAAGGATGGATCTGAGATAAGGTTCTGGGAGGATAAATGGTTGGGTAATACCGCTCTCCGTGAACAATATCCGGCATTATACGCTATAGTCCAAGGACGTCATAAGAGTGATACGCTTGCTCAAGTGTTGGTAGACCATATTCCAACTGTGACGTTCCGAAGAGATCTTGTTGGTCCTAGATTGGTCGCTTGGCACGAGTTGCTTCAGCGTCTAGCTACTGTCAATTTGACACAAGGGACTGATGAATTTCGGTGGAATTTACACAATAGTGGTAAATTCACAGTGGACTCAATGTATACAGCTCTCATCCAACCAAATGTGCCGGTTGATAATAATAAGAAAATCTGGAAGATGAAGATTCCACTGAAAAACAAAGTTTTTGCGTGGTATCTTCGTCGAGGGGTTATTCTTACTAAAGACAACCTTGCAAAACGCAATTGGCATGGAAGTAAACAGTGTGTCTTCTGTCATAAAGACGAGACGATCAAACACTTATTCTTCGAGTGCAAGTTTGCTAGTTCTATATGGTCCATTATCCAGATAGGTTCTACTATTTATCCACCCAAAAGCATTGCTAATATTTTTGGCAACTGGCTGAATGGGGTGGATAATAGGTTTAAACAACTTATTAGGATAGGAGCGCTTGCCGTAATATGGTCGCTGTGGCTATGTAGAAATGACAAGGTTTTTAATGATAAAAATTGTTCTCTTCTGCAGGTTATCTACAGGACTACTGCTACTCTCCGTTCGTGGTCTCAATTGCAACGTGTGGTGCATCGAGACCTGTTTATGGAGGTCTGTACCAGACTGGAGGATACGGCGAGAGACTTTTTATCCCAACATGGATGGCAGCATAATTTGCGGATTGGCCCTCCACCCCCTCCACCCCCCTAGGCGATCTTACAGTTTATCATTTTGATATGTATTTCGCCATTTTTATTTGTTTCGAACTTCAGACCTTTTTCGGCTGTGTGCATCCTGATTATGCAGAGGCTGGGTGTAATACTTATACTTTTAAGTAATAAATCTCCCTTTATCTAAAAAAAAAAAATCTGTTCTTCTTGCAATTGAAAAACTCGTTTTCCTTCCTCGTAGCTACTTCCAAATGCCACACAAGAAAGGACATCCCCACTCAAAGTGTGGAACTCTTTGTGTACATCGATCTCAAACTCAGCGCGGGTTTCTCCTTGGACTTCCCACTTATCTAGCATGGATGAGATGATAGCTGACATTTCTGGTATCCAACCCTACAAAAAATCCTGAATGAGAAGTGGTAAATGATACTTGGTCAAGTGCATCATCTAGAGCACAACTGTTGATCCATCAACATGTTTAACAGAAAAAAGAAACAAAGACACCACCACACCATAAGTCACAAACTACTCTAGTAGCTTTTGCCAGCTACAAATTCTGAATGAATTAACTAGTCAGACAAAAGGTTCAACTTTTAATAACAAATGTTACCAATCATAGTTTTTAAACAACTCTAGGAGGTAAAACCAAACTTAGCCGGAAAAATATCATTTTTCAGAAAGGAATTGCTGTATGTAAGTGTGCATACGGATACGGTCCTCTTCAGTAACGACACTAAACTCCAATCTATGGTAAATTTAACAGTTATGTAAAGGGTAAGAGGCGCCCTGATTTCACTGATGAGTCACGATTTACCTTATGTATAGCATAGTGTATACCTTATGTATAGATCACCGCATCAACAAATATTTTAGCAAGAAGCATACATATACTTACGGATCTTGTTTATACTTCATAGTCTTCATGGTTGTTTCAAAGTGCAGAAATCGCTAGGAGTAGCTACAAGTAAAACAGCCAATTTTATGTTTCAGTTCGAATTCAAGAAAAGTGTTCTTACCTTGACCCTCTCCATGTTGAACGCGGGCGCGATCACACGGCGGTGGTGCGCCCAGGTCTCCCCGCTGAGCCCCACTAGCCCCTCGCCGATGAGCTGCCGAGCATGCGGGTTGCTGCCGCCGGTACTGGCCTTATCGAAGCCCCCCGTGGAGTCGTTCAGCACGGCCTTCGCGACCTCTGGGCCGGTGACCACCAACCGCGCCCGGGGCCCTAGCCAGAACACGAACGGCCAGCCGTACCGCGCCGGCCACACGCGGTAGTGCGGCGCGACGCGGTCGACGACGGCGTGGTGGAAAGAGGCGAGCGGCTTGGACTTGGCAGCGGCGAGAAGAGCCCCCAACTCGGCCCCGTTTCCGAGGAGCAGGCTGCGCGGGGGCCCCCGGATGCCCTGCCGGCGCAGGCGGCGCTCCAGGCGGCGCGGGACCCATAGGAGGGAGTGGACCAGGCGGAGCACGTAGACGAGCGCCGCGAGTAGGCCGGCCAGCAGGAGGAGGGCGGCGAGGGCGCCCATTGCTTACTGTTTGCCTGCTTGGCGTTTCTTGGAACGAGTGGGATGGGGTTTGGCTCCGAATCTCTGAAGGAGAAGAAGAAGTAGAACCAATGAGTTGACGCTCGGTCTGGGAGCAGGTAGCCGGCCATTGTTAAATCTGGTTGAATCCGCAAAAAGAAAAGGTAGCCAAGCCGGCCATTGTTTCTGCTCGTATGATTCGCTGCTGCGTTCTTTTGTGAATATTTTGTAGAGCAGATGACTGCCGAACCCAACGCCCATTGCCCCCACCCCTAGTCCCCTACACTACACTCCCCGGCTCCCTGCTGTTGAGAATCGCAACTAGCGAGATGCGATTTCAGTGGTTTATTGCGCAAATTTACGATTCGAAATATATGAATATGAGTGATGCTATCTGTAGGATGTTTCCTGTCTGATGTACATACGACAGTCCGTCACACATGAACCATGAAAGACGTGGTGAAACTTTTATGGTTCATCAGTTGACAGGGAGACCGACTTTGACACTCCGATCCGGTAAAACTGTCGTGAGAAATCGACGGATACAAAACTTATGTACTTTTTAGATCGTAGGTATTATGAGGAATAAGAACGAAAGGAGCGGATGAAGTGTGCGATGTAACCATTTAGAGGAGAGAAACCGATGAGTTTTCCAGAATACCGCTCTACAGCCACTTGAGGTTGCGACCTTAGTGAAGGAGGACATTGATCAGAGGGCTCTGGCGCACACCCACGACCCAGGAGATATTGCGGCCATCTTTTCCGGCCATCTTTGCGACCCAGGAGGTTGCGGTCTAGTTTTTCCGGCCACATGTTTTTTTTTCAGATTTTGTGTGCCATCTTTTTTGGTTTCGGAATCTTCTGTAACTAAACACTCTATTTCTATCTAATCAAATGGCAAACGATTGCCTTATCCTAAAAAAATGTAGCCATTTAGATCCGCGGACAAGAATACCAGCAAAGAAAGACATGGAGAAATTTATTAGAAAAAACATGATCAAATTGGCTTATTTACATAGGAGAACCATATAGAGTTGTCTCTATATGTCTAAGTCCACTCGGAATTTCTTATGACTAGATCTATTTGTGAAAGTGTAATGTCAGTTTAGTAACCGGTAGTATAACACTTTGAGAGCCTATTTGGTTCATGAAATCTTCTACTCGCTCCATTCCAAATTAAGTTTAATTTGAAACATGGGAGTAGTTGTTTAAGGGAGTTGTCTGATTTGTAGAAGTAAATTGATAATGCTAGTTGATTTATGGGTTCCTTTGCACTATACGATATAGTACATTACATATTTATTCAAACCTTTTGGAGTCATTTCTTTGTTTTGCAATAGTATAATCATACAAACTTGGATGCAGATTAGATATTGATTAGAGTAGTGTTCAAGTCAAGCCAATATGACATTGCAATTTACACTTGTGTCGTGTTTCCTTAATCGTGTTTAATCGACAAATACGGAGTGGAAATATATGCTTGTCACATGAGAATGGATTCCTACAGGATCTGAAAACAAAATTTATTTACAGTGCTGCTCTTCACCAATACGCATATAGATAACACATGAACTGAAGAGAATGATAGAGAGAAATTATTTACTAAATTAGAAAGCAAACACATGTGCTTAATCTTCTTAAACAAGATCAGCTCATATTTTCTAAACACATGTTTGACTAACCACTGAACGTATAATTTTTTAGATTTTAAAAAATTCAAAAGAATGGTTCTTGTTTCTATGATCTTTGTACTTGTGGCTGTTCCAAATTATTATTATTTTTCTCACTAGATTTACTACATTTTGTGTAGTATTATATTGTATTGAATTTTTATACTTCATATTTATCTTATAATTACAGCCTACCGAGTAGGGCAATGTGCACATGTTATGCGCTCTAATTTTTTGAATTTTCAAAAGCATTATACAAGTATTAGTCTCACATTACTAATATAACAGGTGAGCGAGCAACATAGAAACACACAAAGTGTTGCATCACATACACATAGGGTGTGTCCGCGTATTTCACGTGGTGTGTGAACTACAACTATATGACATATATTGTGGATGCACAAATAAAATACCACTTCAATTTTATTAAATCGTTCAATAATATCATATATGATTAAATAGAGTGATTTGATGATTAATTTAAGTTAACTTGGACATAACAATGGAATAACCGGTAGGCGATCTCATACTCGCTCATTCTTTGGGTGTTGCCGGTGAACAATAAAACGAGTTAGTGTGGTAATTACCGGAACTATAAAAATGACCCAATTGAACACTGAATTCGCTATCTCTCTTGTTTTGCCATTCCCAAACCCGATGAGTACTAAGTCATTAGAGTCTTTGTCGATTCACCTTCGCGACGTGGGCATCCACAATGTGCAAAAAAGGTTAAGTCCTACGTGGCAATCCTTGTGGTGTCCTTCTACATTATGGAGAACACCAAATGTACCCATAAGACTAAGGTGTACCTTCAGCTTGTAGGTTACCCACAAGTAATAAAAAATAGTTCTCTCTCCTTTCTCACATATATGTGAGAGTACATCAATAGTATACGTGGTGTCAGGTTATTGCTAAAGTTCACCTTATAAATTATGATGGAACATAATTGCTACTCCCTCCGGTCCAGTATAAGTGTCGTGGGAAGTGTATTAGGCTAGTACAAAATTCTGAAAAATGGGCGACATTAATTCCGGATAGGAGTGAGTATAAGTTTGGACATTGAACCCCACCTTGTTATGTGGTTCAACCACAAACATTGTGGATGCCTAAGGAATAGAGAAGTGATGACTTCCAAGCATTTTTAGTCAGACCTGCCCGGGACACGTAAAGCTTATGCGTAGCGCAACTCCGCAGCCGCTTGATGCACTGCCCACGGCTAGTCCTAGGGATGTGAAAGTGGGTATCCTTAGCTAGCCCATTTTCTTACTCTGCACTGCATTGTTACTCCCTTTGATCAAAATATAAAATATTTTAGCTCAAGTTTGGTCCATATGCATGGATTAAACTTATGCTAAAACATCTTATATTCTAATACGGAGAAAATATTTCACACATGCTGCTAGAAACGTTTTTAGCCACGCCGCCGTGGCGCTCCTCACGGCTCCATGCATCGAGCTTGGTCAAGGGATCTGGCGCCATCCACACTCTCAGCTCTCTTGAAGGGGGCAAAGACAGTTTGACGCGGCGGCGATGATACCGTTTCGATGGAGGAACAAGATAGCGCAAGGAAGTAAGCGGAAACAAAATTGTACATGGTGTAATTTGATTCCGTGGAACCTCATTACGGGCAAATCAAAACAAATAGAAACTAACATATTAAGATCGCGTCGTTAACGAGTTACGTTACAAAAACATGAACCAAACACGTCCATGGTTAAAATGCAATTGTCAAGGTCGTCATGGGAAACATCGACATCGTCAGACCTTAGCCAAACCGTGCCATCAGCTCACTCAAACCACGGTGTGCAGCTCGTGCCTCATAGTCCAGCCCACGGGCAGCAAAAACGTCGTGCTCACAGTGTCGTTTTGCGTCCCAATCCCACGACCCCCGCTGTCCCGCAGCGCATATACCGCAGCTCAAACTCCCGTCCGTCCATCTCCGACGTCGACCGACCCCGGCCACCCGATTATCCAGCGCCTCCAATCACGAGGTGTCGCGTGCTTTGCAAATTGCAATGGACGTGCCTAAAATTGCCTACAGCTTGCACGATTGCAATTCCCCAACCGCAAGCCATGTTAGCCTAATCCGCCTCATCATTAGCAAACACAAGTTTAGGTCCGTGGACCTCACAAATAGTAGAGTTGTGGTTGTCGCAAACTGGGGAATTAGCCGGATTCCTCGGATTAAGCAAGGTCACATGTTTGAGGCGTCATACGGTCACACCTTCTACCGGACATTTGCTTATTTCAAGAAAAAAAAAACATGGTTGGGTGATTAGGCACCGGAGTATATGCTTCTATGATAAAGTATATTCACGGGGTGGGGCGCTTACCCTCACGTTAATAGAGCAAAAATAACGAGTTAATTGCACCACTGGTCACCAAACTCGACCACCATGTGCACTTGAGTCACTCAACTGGAGAACTGAAATATTTGGTCCCTCAACTCGACAACTGGATGCAGACCTGGTCTCCGACCCCACCCGTCAGTCTGTTTTCCGTTGCGGAGAGGCCAGCGTGGCGCACGTGGTCACTTATCGTACCCGTTTTTTACGAAAACCCCCCGATCTTTTTAATCGAGGACTAAATTACAAAAACTCATGGACTGATTAAATCGAAGTCTGCGAAACAGTTTTCCCCATCCCCCATTTCCCCAATCGAGCACACGCGTGAGTTCGAACCCTAGATCGGAGGCGACTTGGGCAGCGGCGACTTGGGCGGCGGCGCTAGCAGCGAGAGTTCCGTTGTCGGCGGCGGCAAGGCCGTCCCTGGCGGAGGCGAAGGCGGGCAGCGGGCGGGGTCTTGGTCCCGCATCAAGGACAACTCGAACTTCGTGGAGGAGACGTGGCGGCGCGGCGAGCCGGAGATGCGGCCTCTGTTCGGCAGCGTCGTCCTCGCACGCACGGAGGGGATGGCGGAGCTGGAGAGGAACTACCGCGGCCACGCACTCTTGGTGACCGTGGAGGGGCAGGTGCGCGTGACGGCCGGGTCACTGCTGCGCGCCATCGAGCTCCGTTCTGGTGTGCCGGAAGCGGCGGTGAAGGTATGTGAGACCTGCCCACCGTTTCACTTCTTCCTCGAGTTCGATTCCGGGGAGGATTGCCAGCCACTAGTCTCCATGGACAGTCATCACAACACACTGCCTCAAACCTCTTCTTATTGTTCCTTTTCTTTCTAATTTGGACTCTATTTTTTACAGCATAATTTGACACAGCTTGTCGAAGCTGCTCGACAGAATCAAACACCATCCCCAATTTAAATTGAGGATCCTTCATATCAACAGCTGGGTTGAAAGGCTGGAACTTGTAGGGTGGTTTCATTTTGCTCTTCTTCTTATATTCCTCATCATCAGAATCAGACTTGTGCATCTTCTCACTGTCTTCTGCAGGTGGAAGCTCTAAATCATCATCTTCCTTCACATCATCTGGTCCAGCCAATGATACATGCTCCAATCCAATCTTCTTGCATTCCTCGGCCAGAGCATCATCTTCAGACTGATCAACATTGTCTGCATACAGTGCATCATCTGCATTGAAATCATAATCAGTGTCTTGCCAAGTTGGATCACCCTCTGAATCATCATGAAATTCCACTTTCTGTTCTTCTGAACTATCTGAGCTGGTACCAGATGTTTCTTGCACCTTTTTGCTGTTTGGGGACAACATAACTGAAGGTAGTTTAGGGCATCCATCATAAAGTACATCATCTTCTTTCTTTGCTTGCTCCTGTTTTCTTTGCACATGATTCAAAAAAATAACTAGCACCTTGATCATGACTGATGCCTCAAGCTCGACAATCTTTTTCACATCACGCATGAAGTTAATTTGTACTAGCTCATTTATTGATTTCCCTGGTGGACACCACAATACAAGTACTAGCTCATTATGTGAATAGCCTAATTTCTGGATCATATAGTCAAGAACTCCTTTTGTGAAATATGTTCTGTCCAGCTCGTCAAACCAAGCCACTTTCCCATCCAAATAGCTCACATTGGAACCCTTTCCGACAACAAACCCGTGATGGTACCGTGAACTGGTGCTTCCCTAGCTTCCATCCGTAGCAGAGGAGGACCAACCGGCCTGCACGGGGGCGGAGTCACCGTGGCTGACGAGCTCGGCGCGGCATAATCGCCCACAGCGCAGGACGGCGCCGCCTCCACCTCCTCTGCCTTCACGGAAGGATCTTCTTGGGCCTCGACTTCCTCCGCCTCCACGGGAGGATCTTTATCGACCTCCTCCTCCGCCTCGACGGCGGTGGACACGGCCGCCGCAGCGACATCGCTCGCATCCACCAGATCGGAATCTGCAGCGACCTTCGACGAGGCCTCCACCAGCACGGACGAATCAACATACGGCGGAGGCGCGGCCCCTCCGCCGCCGGAAACGCCGCCATCTGTAGCCGCATCGACCGCCACCACGCCGCCGCCACCGCCGCCATCAGTCGCCTCCTCCATTGCCGGTCAACTGAATAACAGAAAACGACTAACCGACACGAGAACAAACAATAAGTTTATCAGTCCACGAGTTTTTGTAATTTAGTCCTGGATTAAAAAGATGGGGGGGGTCGCAAAAAACGGGTACGATAAGTGACCACGTGCGCTGGCCTCTCCGTAACGGAAAACGGACTGACGGGTGGGGTCGGAGACCAGGTCTGCACCCAGTTGTCGAGTTGAGGGACCAAATATTTTAGTTCTCCAGTTGAGTGACTTAAGTGCACATGGTGGTCGAGTTTGGTGACTAGTGGTGCAATTAACTCAAAAATAACTAACGTTAAACAATAAAATCAAACAAGCACTTACATTCCTAACGCTGGACGTTAACGAATAACAAGGGATGCAAAACCGTTCGACTTGGGGCCCTGTTGTTCCTCTTCGATCATACTTTTTTAAGGCGATCCACGGGGGGTGCTTACCCTCACGTTAACGCTGGACGCTAACTTTTAAAACATTAGGGCCGCGCCTTTAGAGCCGTGGTGTGGATGCTTTTGGAGACATTTTTAAAAAAAAATTACACATGTCACAAAAATTCGGTTTTCTGTGATTTTTTTAGAGAATATAGGTTAATGTACACAAATCTTTTGTTGGAATCTTTTTGGCATTCAAAAATATTTCTACACCTGTAGAGCATATTCTCCATGTGCTTAAGTGAATTTAACGATATATTAGTATTTTTCATTCACATGTAAAATAAGAAGTTATATCTACTCCATCCGTTAGTAAATATATAACTTTTCACAAAGTGTGCAATCAAACTTACTATAATCACCAACTTTTTTTTTGAGGGATCTAAATCACCAACCAGAGTAGGTTCTTTAGACTACACTGGACAATAACAGTCAGTGGGTACTTACGTATGAAGCATGTCCTGAGGTACTGACAAAAGGAAGGTTGTACTCCCTCCGAACCGAATTAAGCGTAGTAGAGATTTAACTAAGCACATACGTTTCGTATGCTCGGCTGGCGACAATTTTTATGGGTCGGAGGTAGTAGTTTTCATTGGGATCTTTAGCTTCTAAATTCTCTTCACCTGAGCATTTGACACTCCTTGGTATGTAAGCCAACAGTACATTAAAAAGAACATACACCTTTCTTTTCAACATCCCATTTGACACGGTCATCTTTTGTCAGATAGAAAATATCACGCATCCTCTCCATCAGTTGTTCCTAAATTATGAAGTCCTCATCACCAAAAGATCTCTTGAACTTAATATCCCATGAATGAGATTGTAAATCATCAGGTAGACCCCTTGTCCCCATGGCTCTTTAACTTGGCCATCGACACATAGGCGGTTTAAAACTTTTCCGGTTTAGGCTTGATAATTGCGAAATAAAACTAGGTGTTTAAATTAACAAGCCGACAACCTAAATAAACTAGGCTCACCTATGTGCACCAACAACTTATGCTAAGCAAGATAAACAACAAGGTGATAGCTATGGAATACTTCAAGCACGAAGGGCTATCACAATGTAAAAATGCATAAGTAAAAAGCTCGGGTATAGAAATAACCGAGGCACGCGGAGACGAGGATGTATTCCCGAGTTCCTCCTTGTTAAGGGAGTACGTCTCGTTGGAGAGGTGTGAACCGACACAACGGTTCAACAATCACAAAGGTTTCACCTTCTTCTCCGATGAACCGCACTACAAAGGCTTGGTTCACCTTTCACTATCGGAATTCCTTCGAGGCGGAATCCGGAGCCTTTCAACAACAATCCGGGGCACAACCCACAATGGGATTGGGGGCTCCCGAACGGCCTCCAACAACAATCCGGGGCACAACCCACAATGAGATTGGGGGCTCCCGAACGACTTCAAGTGACCACACAAGGGTCCAACCACCACAAAGGCGTCTAGGATCCAAGGACCCAAGAGTAACAAGCTCACAAACTTTCAACTTCCACGAATCCTCGTGGAGAGCACACCGATGCACCAAATGCAAAAGGCAAGAGCAAGGGTGCTCAAAATCCTTCACTCTCAAATTCCAACAAAGCAACAAATGCTTATGGGGGAATAAGAGAGGAAGAACAAAGAGGAGATGCACCAAGAACTCCAAGATCAAGATCTACAAGGTTTCCCTCACTTAGAGGAGAAATCGATCGGTGAGAATGTAGATCAAGATCACCTCTCACTTTCCCTCAAATATTAGCAAGAACCATGGGAGGGATTGAGAGGAAGAGCAAGCTTTCCAAAGGGCAACAATGGAGGAGAGAGGTGAGAAAGACTTGCTCTAAAGGTTTGGGAACCATTGGGGAAGAAGGCCCCTTAAATAGCTCAACCCAAAATCCAACCGTTGGGTGCAGATTCGCGCCGTAGCGGTACTACCGCTGGCCCTAGCGGTACTACCGCTCCCCTAGGGAGTTAGGGCATCAAAACAGGCTGAAAACAGGCTTCACGCAGCGGTACTACCGCCCCGGCGGAACTACTGCTCCCGGTACCGCCGAAAACGGCTCTCTGTTAGCTCCGGCGGTACCTCGGGCGGTACCGCGGCGGTACTACCGCCACAGCAAAAAACAGCAGAACACCAAGTACCAAAACGGGCAAAACTTTTGCATTCGGACTCCGTTTTCGATGTTCTTGGGCTCGTTGGAAACGTGACAACGAGCACTACATGAATGTGCAGAGAAACATCATAGTCCAACAAGGGAGGTTTAAACCAAAAGAGGAAAGGTGAAACCTATCTAAAATGTAATAACCGGCAAACCTCCAAAACCGAAAACGCAACAAGTTTTCCATATGAAATTAGTTTTCGGTGAACTTGGGCTTGTCGTGAAGATCACAACAAGCACCAAAACCCAACAAGGAGAAAATCCAAGTAAGAACCAAGAAAGATGAAATGCCAAGTATGTAAAGGTTTGAGCTCTCCACAAAGATGCGATCAAGTTATTCACTTGAGAGCCCCTCTTGATAATACGCCGTCTATCCTAAAACCCGGTCTCGCACTAACACCATGAGACCGGTAAAATAGAAAACCTATCAAGATCATACCTTTGCCTTGCGCATTCCACTTGAGCTCGATGATGATGATCTTGACTCTCTCAAGTTGAAACACCTTTCTTGATTGTGCTTGCTAGCACATGCTTGATGAAGACTTCTCCAAATGCTCCCCCATACTCCATTATGGGAGGGCCTCGCTAAGCTTCGTCTTCATGTCTCCTTTGCGGGCTTCAATCAAAAGATATCTTCCGAGATGCATCTTATTGAACTTGCACTTCATCTTCTTCTCTTGATATGTATGATGGCTTGGGGGGGGGGGGGGGGGGGTAAACATGATTGTTCACCTGACGAGGGATGTCCTCGGCAATCCTAGAGTCGAATACCCTAGGTAGATTTTGAGGGAGAAGATGTGCGCGCTGGTAGTTCCGGACGGCTGACAAGCAAGGATTTACCCAGGTTCGGCCCCTCATTGTGAGGTAAAGACCTACTCCTGCCTGTCTGATTATGATGATATATCATGTACATGGTGGCCGCAAGAGCGATATGATGAGAGGCGATCTCTCTATGCTATGTCTAATTGTGTCTATGTTGTGGCTATGATGTTGCGATCTGTGATGTCGTGATCTGTCTATGGGGGTGCCCCTGCCTGGCTTTATATAGGGAACCAGGGAGGGTTTACAAGAGTCCTAGTAGACTACGAAATAAGAGTCCTTGTCTTGTGCTTCAAGTAATTTCCTTAACAGCTTCTTGGTCTTCATTGGGCCAGCCAGTGGGCCTTCGACTGGGCTGAACCAGGTATACCAATAGTGGGGTGCCCGGAGGGTATGCCCACGTCACTAGCCCCCGAGTGTCTGGTCGATTCGAAGTATCGGGCAGAGACTCAAAACAGTATGTCGAGTAGGCGTAATCAATGACCATATGATGACTGAATTATTCATTCTTCGTGAGCTTAAATCAATTATGAGAAATCCTGTATATGTGTATGAAATCCAATAATAATAAATCCGGTGCGGGCTATAGAGAACCCGACTTTGATAAATCCGTGCGAGCTATAGAGAACCCGACTTTGATAAATCCGTGCGAGCTATAGAGAACCCGACTTTGATAAATCCGTGCGAGCTACAGAGAACCCGACTTTGATAAATCCACGCGGGTTATTAGAAAACCCGACTTTAAAAATCCGTGCGGGTTATAGAGAACCCGACTTTGACGGGAGTCGATGAATTTTGCACTGTCCAAGCAGGTGCGCAGCTTTCATGTTATTTGTTGCTGTGTTGTCTAGTAGTTCATCGGGTGCGCGCTCAGCGCTCCCGATGGGAGTAGCCCCCGAGTGCCTGGTCGATTCGAAGAATCGGGCAGGATTTCATTTGCAGTTGTATTTCACCATCTGATTCTTTGCTCATTTGGCTATATGCATTTTGAGTCGAGATTGTCTCGATTGTGCTTTTACCGAGTCGGTAAGTCGTCGACCAGTATTTTGCATGAACTTTGCTATGTACTTTTGAGTCGAGAATGTCTCGATTATGCATGCTGAGTCGGAAACACGTCGACTAATGATTTGTTTATTTTGCCTAGGGAGTATGACTTAGTAGGCCTGGTTTTACTCGATGAGTCGAGACCAGTTAACCGCACATTTGGGCGAAACCTTGCTAGCCTTCAATCAAGTTCGATTCCCCAGGCTCGAACCTGGAACATACTGGACAGACTCGACTCAGGACGTTGAGGTCTTACTGAATTGTTCTGCAGTCTCGACTTTGCTACTCAGCGCGTCCGCCAGGATTTTCATCGCGTCTGCTGACACGGAAAATTTTAAGGACTTAGCACTGCCGGAGTGGTCCTCAGCCCAGCTCGACTGATCGGCGGGTCTTACCTTTGCATTTGACGCATGCAGCATCCGAAGCGTGATTGACTGACGTTTACTCGGGAATTCTTTTGAGTTTTTGCTTTTGACTGAGGCGAGTCTCTTAATCGACTGCCTTTATGCTTTTAGAATCTATCGGGTGCGCGACAGCGCTCCCGATGGGAGTAGCCCCCGAGGCTATGTGCAACTATTTATAGTTGGGTATAGGCTCAATTTGCCTTCATCTTGATATTTGTTGAGTATTTTTATGAGTGTTCCACTCTTTGCATCTGCTGACATAGATATTTGCCGGGTGCGCAGTACTTGAGCCGATGACTTCTTCGAGTAACTGTCCTGCGCAGCACAGTCCCGAGTCTTCGGGTGTGACCAAGGCTTTGCCAGTTGGGACTTATGCGGAGCAGCCCCCGAGCATCGGGTGCGTCAAGAGAATTATGAAGTTTTGACTTTGCACAGCGCAGCCCCCGAGCATTCGGGTGTGTGCAATGTTTTTGTATTTTCCTTAGCCTGCGCGGCGCAGCCCCCGAGCATCGAGTGCGACCAAGTCTTGTAATGTTCAGTCGAAAAAATTCATGCGGCAGACCGAAGTCGAAGCAGCGTAATGTACGGCGAAGAGTTCGACGCGGCGGACCGGAGTCGACGCGGCGGAATTGTGCGGCGAAGAGGTCGACTCTGTGGAACGGAGTCGACGCGGCGGAGTTATGCGGCGAAGAGGTCGAGCGGCGGACCGTAGTCGACACGGCGTAATGTGCGGCAAAGAGTTCGGCGCAGCGGACCGGAGTCGACGCGGCGAAGTTGTTGAAGATGCAGGAGTCGCCTTTTCGCGTGGAGAAACGATTTGTTTGTTGTTGATGATGAAGCGCCAGCCCCCGAGCATCGGAGGCGTAGTCGATGAAGTCATAGGGTGTCGACGCGGTAGTCCAGAGACGGCGAAGTTGAGTCGAATAAGTCACTCGAATCGCTTATGTCAGTCCTCGAGGGTACGAGTAATTGAAGCTTATGTCATTGTTGATGTCGAATGCCAGTCCTCGAGGGTACATAGTGCCCTTCCAAGGAGCTGGTGTTGTGTGCTTATTCCACCGATGCTGATTGCCGCCGCCACCCGACGAAGTTGTCGACTGCTTCGCTGAAGATGGATTCGGTCGCGTCTCCTGCGATGTGACGTGGATGAGATCCGCTATGCTCGGAACGCCGCCGCCACGAAGTTGTTGACTGACGAAGTTTTTGACTGACGAAGTTGTTGACTGGTCGCGTCGCCTGCGATGTGACGTAGATGAGATCTAATATCCTCGGAACGCCGCCACCACATGACGAAGTTGTCGACTGACGAAGTTTTTGACTGGTCGCGTCGCCTGCAATGTGATGTAGATGAGATCTATTATGCTCGGAACGCCGCCACCACATGACGAAGTTGTCGACTGACGAAGTTGTCGACTGCTTTGCCGCCACATGAAGAAGTTGTCGACTGACGAATTTATCGACTGACGAATTTATCGACTGACGAAGTTGTCGACTGACGAAGTTGTCGACTTTTTTGCCGCCACATGAGGAGTTATCGACTGACGAAGTTGTTGACTGACGAAGTTGTTGACTGACGAAGTTGTTGACTGACGAAGTTTTTGACTGACGAAGTTGTTGACTGGTCGCGTCGCCTGCGATGTGACGTAGATGAGATCTATTATGCTCGGAACGCCGCCACCACATGACGAAGTTGTCGACTGACGAAGTTTTTGACTGATCGCGTCGCCTGCGATGTGATGTAGATGAGATCTATTATGCTCGGAACGCCGCCGCCACTGACGAAGTTGTCGACTGACGAAGTTGTCGACTGCTTTGCCGCCACATGAGGAGTTATCGACTGACGAAGTTGTCGACTGACGAAGTTGTTGACTGACGAAGTTGTTGACTGGTCGCGTCGCCTGCGATGTGACGTAGATGAGATCTGTTATGCTCGGAACGCCGCCGCCTGACGAAGTTGTCGACTGACGAAGTTTTTGACTGGTCGCGTCGCCTGCGATGTGATGTAGATGAGATCTATTATGCTCGGAACGCCGCCGCCACTGACGAAGTTGTCGACTGACGAAGTTGTCGACTGACGAAGTTGTCGACTGCTTTGCCGCCACATGAAGAAGTTGTCGACTGACGAATTTATCGACTGACGAATTTATCGACTGACGAAGTTGTTGACTGGTCGCGTCGCCTGCGATGTGATGTAGATGATATCTATTATGCTCGGAACGCCGCCGCCACATGACGAAGTTATCGACTGATTTGCTGATGATAGATGAGATCTTCTATGCTCGGAACGCCGCCGCCAGATGCGATCTGGTCGCTTTTGCCTATGAAGATTTGTCGATGAAGATGATTGAACCGCCGAAACCGCGATCCAGCACGCGTTCTTTCCCACAGACGGCGCCAATTGACGAGGAATGTCCTCGGCAATCCTAGAGTCGAATACCCTAGGTAGATTTTGAGGGAGAAGATGTGCGCGCTGGTAGTTCCGGACGGCTGACAAGCAAGGATTTACCCAGGTTCGGCCCCTCATTGTGAGGTAAAGACCTACTCCTGCCTGTCTGATTATGATGATATATCATGTACATGGTGGCCGCAAGGGCGATATGATGAGAGGCGATCTCTCTATGCTATGTCTAATTGTGTCTATGTTGTGGCTATGATGTTGCGATCTGTGATGTCGTGATCTGTCTATGGGGGTGCCCCTGCCTGGCTTTATACAGGGAACCAGGGAGGGTTTACAAGAGTCCTAGTAGACTACGAAATAAGAGTCCTTGTCTTGTGCTTCAAGTAATTTCCTTAACAGCTTCTTGGTCTTCATTGGGCCAGCCAGTGGGCCTTCGACTGGGCTGAACCAGGTATACCAATGGTGGGGTGCCCGGAGGGTATGCCCACGTCATCACCCAATCTTCTATTCCAAGCCATACTTGCAATGAGCTCAACTCTACACATGACCATTATTCATATAAACCCTTGAATAGAGCATTGGTCATTAAGTCATCTTGAAGAGTACAACACATGAACTCCTATAATTTCCCATGGACAAGATCTATAAGAATATCTCAATGTAAACATTAGTCCATAAGGATTGTCATTAATTACCAAAACCACGCATGGGGGCAACCATGCACTTTCACAAGGTGCCTCGAGCTTGCCACTCAAGCCGGCCTCCTCAAGCAGCTTCCCGGAAATTTCATCAAGTCTCGCATATCCCTTTACGCTGATGACGTTGTGATCTTCCTGAAACCGGACTCTCTTGACATCAACAATCTTGCTACTCTACTACATAACTTTGGGCAAGTAACTGGGCTTGTGACAAACATTGAGAATATCTTTATCGCCCCTATTCGTTGCGTGGACATTGACATAGCGGCCATCCCATTGAACTTTCTGGCGGCTACAACTTACTTCCCCATCAAGTACTTTGGCCTCCCTCTTTTGCTCGGGAGGCTCCAACACATTGAACTCCAGCCTTACATTGACAAGGCGGCTTCGAGGCTTAATCCCTGAAAATCCAAGTTCTTCAACAACACTTACTCCACACCGACAACACTGATGCAAACTATTAAAGATGAATGAAAAAAAACTAGATCCTAACTGGTGATAAGCTCTTGGCCGAGATTGTTGCTCAATTAGCATGTTGTGACGTTTTTCCTTTTGGCTTTGGCCTCCATGTTTGCTTCGCATGTATCAATATAAAAGGCTTTTGCCTCGTTAAAAAAAAGAGACTGTAAACCATAGTTATTAACTACCGAAGGCTCCGGAAAAGAAGGAAGCCATAATAACGTTGGGAAAGCAATATGTAAAGGAACCCCAACCAAGCCAATCATCCTCTGAGAACCTTGTTCTTCTCCATTTCCCAAATCATGATTCAAACAAATTCTCAAAAAAATCAATACTGCAAACCACATAAACTACATAGCAAAAAGTTATAAGGAATATAATCTTGCGTAATTCATGGAGACATATACCACATTGCATCATTTTATGATAAGCACATATGCAATTTTGGGTCCTACTTCCTAACCGGCTATTAAAGCCTTTTCGGTAGACACTCGTCTAGGAAAATTCCGACAATAACCATAGTTATATTCAAATCCAACTTTTAGCCATCCCCACCTCTACCCCTACTTAGGATTTAGTAGGTTTACCATAGTAGTGGGGTGCTTCTTTTGTGTGCCTCTCTCTAGGTTTCCCTACTATAGTGAGGTGCTTCTTTTGTGTTGGCTTTCCATGTCTCTCTTAGCATCAGAAAAAACAATATAAATAGTGGACAATGGCGGGTGAACTTCGTTGAGCTCTGATGGGGTGGTGGTGTACTCCGATAACTTGATCAAGCAACAGAGGTGAACTGTGGCAAATACCGAATTCCGGTGTGGTAGGAGAGGAAAATTATGGAAGTCGGTGGCGACAAGAAAAGTAGGGGGCTGCCAACCTCCCTACTATTTTTTCCTGCTTTTATATTTGGTTGAAGGTAAGGCCTCCTTTGATTCAAATGATTTACTCAGGATTTCTGTAAGATTCGATTCCTTCGGATTTTCCCTTCAAAACACGTTTCATTAATGGAATTGTACCCTATAGGAACCAATCATGTAGGAACTAGATAGTTGTTTTTCACCCAAAAATTAAAATAAGACCTGGCCTCATTGAAAGTTCCTGCGATTTTCCTTCGTTGCAATCAAACAATAATTTGCGGGAATTCTTGTGTCCATAGGACCCGATTGGCTAGGGCATACCATCCCTTTGCATTTCCTATTCTTTTAGTTTTCCTACCCTACAAATCATAGGAGGCCTAAATGTGTAAAGTTTAACCAATTATATAAATAAAAATTATGATATAAAAATATCAAATCAACAATATAAGGATCCACATGAAATATACTTCCTTTGTTACAAAATGTAAGACTTTCTAGTATTTTTAATTTCCTCCTGATTCATCATAAATGAGTCGATCAACACACCAAAATATTTCTATATACGTAGGAATCAGGATAGCAATTCATATATTTTAGAGATATGCATTTGATATACTTTTGCACCCGCAGATGGGCATGTTTCTTTTCTAAACATTATACCAAAAATAAACCAGATAGTGCACCTCCCTCGGCTATATAAAATGCACACCGGCTGCTCAAATGAGTATGACGCCATCCACGCCGTTGAAAAAACAGATCAACAAAAGCAACGAATCTGAATCTGCCAAGCTTGCCAAACAAGTTCCTGTGCACACGGCACCCCAAACGCATCTTCGTTCCAACGCTATTACTCGTAGTAACCACAAAGTCCACAACCGGAAGTATGATCCGCTGTATTTAAAAAAGAAAAAGAATACCCAGATCCATGATGCATATTCAAGCCAGCAGAGTATATCCATCCGGCAGCAACCAGGACGATACTCCTGGAGTCGCACGTCTGCTCGTGCCCCGAGAAACGGCGGGCCGACGGGATAAGTATCCTCTCGTCGGTCGCAGCCTTGGAACCCAAGCCTGGGAATCCTCGGGGACCGATGGAGTAGATCATGGCAACACGATGTGCAACCTCGCCAACGTGCGCGCAGAAGCAAAGCCTTCCGGTTCACCGCCACGCATCGCACAACAATAAAAATGCCATCTTTTTCTACTATCCCACGCGACGCGACGCAGGGAGATCAGAGGAATAGCGTCCGGAGGAGAGGAGCGGTCGCGTACGCGGTAGGCAGGGCAGCTTGCCGCAGCGGCGGGTGAAGTTTTTGGGTAGCGCCCGAGAGAGAGAGGGAGATATCCGCTTCCCATATTCCCCTTGCGTGCAAGCACCCGCTCGCCCTCTCGCCACGCGCACCCGCGGGGGAACCGTCGCGGACTCGCGGTTCCCGGGCGGGGCCCAGGGTCCAGCGACCGGCGCCGGGGACGGGTAGCGGAGAGCCCAGCCGGAGGGGATTTATTTAAGGGAGAGGAGGGAGATAGGCACACGAAAGCAACAGCGAAGAGAGAGAGGAGGAAGGAAGAGAGGTGAGGTGAGAAAAGGGAGAAGCCATCAAGCCAAGGGGAAGGCGGAGGAGTTGTTGGTGTTTCTTGGTGGTGGAATCGGAGGGAGATGGTCGAGAGCCGACTCACTGCGCGGATCGCGTTGGTGTGAGGGTGGGGATCGGGCTGGAGTAGGGACACTGCGGATGGTATTGGGCTTCGCCGGCGCCGGAGGCGGCGATCGCGGATGGGCGGCGGCGGGTGCTAGTAGCGGCTGCGGCGTCGGAGGGGCTGGTGGTGGAGTGCGGGGAGGAGCGGGGAGGGATGAAGCGGGGGAAGGGGGGAAAGAATGGGCTGCTGCCGAGCTCGCTGCGGATCATATCGTCCTGCCTCAAGACGGTCTCCTCCAACGCCGGCTCCGTCGCCTCCACGGTGCGCTCCGCCGGGGCCTCCGTCGCCGCCTCCATCGCCCCTCAGGCCGAGGACGAGAAGGACCAGGTCCGAACCACATCCCCTCCCCAAAGTTTCTGTTTTTATTTTTATTTGAAAACTCTTGCAGATAGATAGCTCTGCTGGAGTTGCTACTTTGAGTTCTGCTCAAATTAGGAGTACTTGCAATCGTGGACTTCAATTTTGTGCCAATTTTTATGTCTTGTGTCAGTAGTCCTACGTGCTGGTAGTAGTAGATCTTATCTTGGTATAGATTCACAATTATACGCCCAATTATTGAAGCCGGAGGGTCAGTTGACCTTCAATGAAGCTACTAACAAAATTTGTAGATTAAATCCGTGAATTGTTTAAATATTATACTAGCTTGTTGTTTCCAATCCCACAGTGGATGGAATTCTAGTTAACTAATGGTCGACAGGCTGGTGAAATCAAATTTCCCATATTTGCCGCTGTAATGCTACTTTCATATGGCCTGCTGTTTGATATATGTGTGTGTGTGTGTGTGTGTGTGTTTCATACCAATTTGCAAATACCTCTTTTTGTATCATACATGCCATGCTACATTTAAACTTGCATTGTGATGATACGTTTCTTTTTCTGGAATGTGCTCATTGGGGGTATCATGTTCTTCTAGTCCTTATTTGGTTATTACTTAGGGGCTGATTCAAATTTCCTATCTTTGCCAATGTATAATGCTACTGTCATATGCCTACTGCTTCATTTTGTGTGTTTCAAACCAGTTTGCATCTACCTGTTTTTTTTCTTATGTTTATATGGTATCACTGCGATGCTACATTTAAGCTTGGATTATGATGGTACGTTTCTTTTTCTGGAATGTGCTCAATGGGGGTAGTATCTTGTTTTTCTTGTCCTTATTTGGTTTATAATACTTAGTGGTTGGTTCAATATTTTTTCTTCATTTGTTAACCTACTGTGGTACTTCCTTGTGTCCCTGCAAATTTGCTCACAGGTTGCAGTCTTGATGTTTTACATGTGAACAGGTTTTGTGGGCTGGCTTTGACAAATTAGAGCTCCATCCGTCATCTTTCAAGCACGTTTTGCTCGTTGGTTACTCAAATGGGTTTCAAGTGCTTGATGTTGAGGACGCTTCTAATGTTTGTGAGTTGGTATCAAAACGTGATGGCCCAGTTACCTTCTTACAAATGCAACCCACACCGCATTACTCTGAAGAAACTGAAGGATTTAGGGCATCACATCCTATGCTTCTGGTTGTTGCTGGCGACGAGACAAATGGCCTGGGTATGGTTCAAGGTGGTCGCTTAAGTGCACTAATCAGGGATACAAACAGTGAACCTCAAAACGGGAACACAATTTCTACCCCAACAGTTGTTCGCTTCTACTCTTTGAAGTCTCACACCTATGTACATGTTCTTAGATTCCGATCCGCTGTATATATAGTTCGTTGCAGCCCCCGGGTTGTAGCCGTAGCACTTGCTGCACAAGTAAGTTCTTCTTGGTGCTCTTATTTGATAGCGTAAATGATATCAGCACAGGTGCACAAACTTGTTAAATATTCGACATATGTTCTTATACTCTTTCTACTGCATGCCAGATCTACTGCTTTGATGCTGTAACTCTTGAGAACAAGTTCAGCGTCTTGTCATATCCTTTGCAAGGGGCACCTGGGGCAAACATTGGGTATGGTCCGATGTCTGTTGGCCCAAGATGGTTAGCTTATGCTCCCAATGGCCCTGTACTATCAAGCACAGGTCGCCTAAGCCCACAGAATCTTACACCTTCTCCAGGAGTGAGCCCATCTACTTCTCCTAGCAATGGAACCTTAGTTGCTAGATATGCAATGGAGTCTAGTAAGCAAATAGCTGCTGGTATAATTAATCTTGGTGATATGGGATACAAAACACTGTCAAAGTACTGTCAAGAACTGCTGCCTGATGGTTCTAATTCCCCACTGTCATCAAGCCCAGGAAGGAGATCTGGCAAACTCCCCTCCAGTGTGCATCCACTGGAAGCTGACAATGCAGGAACGGTTAGTTGAGGCTTTGTCTATGCTTTTTTATCTGTCACTTTGAGTTCACGAAAGAAATATATATTCTCTTACGTGTCTGTGTTCCATATTAATGGTATTGTATTGAACTTTTTGTAGGTAATCATCAAGGATGTCACCTCCAAAGTTGTTATCTCACAGTTTAGGGCTCACACAAGTCCCATATCTGCTCTTTGTTTCGATCCTAGTGGGACCCTGTTGGTCACAGCTTCTGTTCATGGGCACAACATAAATGTTTTCAGGATCATGCCAACATGCATTGCTAATGGCTCAGGCTCAAAACGCTATGATTGGACTGCATCTCATGTCCACCTTTACAAACTGTATCGTGGCATGACAGCAGCTGTAAGCTTACACATCAGCTATCAAGTTTCATATTATTTGTAATTTTGTCATTAATTTTAATTACCTTGTATTTCTTGCAGGTCATACAGGACATATCTTTTAGCCATTTTAGCCAGTGGGTTTCTATTGTTTCAGCACGAGGAACTTGCCATATTTTTACATTGTCTCCTTTTGGTGGTGATTCGAGTTTGCAGCCACAGAATTCTCACAGTGACGGGCCACCTCTTGCCCCATGTCAGTCAAGGCCATGGTGGTCAAAGCCATCATTTCTTACGGATCAACAGCTTCATCCTGTGCCATCAACTGTCACAAATTCTGTAGTCAGTCGGATAAAAAACAGTAGTTCCGGTTGGCTAAACACAGTCAGTAATGTGGCTGCTTCTGCAAGTGGAAAACTATCTGTGCCATCTGGTGCTATCACTGCTATTTTCTACAATTCCATTTACCAAGGTTCTTTGACGGCTTCATCGAAGGCTAATGCTTTGGAGCATTTATTGGTGTATTCACCGTCTGGCCATGTTATTCAACATGAGCTGCTGCCTTCTTCAGGTTCTGAATCTTCTGATAGCAGCCCAACAGTTGGGCCTGGTACCCATATGCAGCTCCAAGACGATGAATTGCATGTTACTGCTGAACCAGTTCAATGGTGGGATGTATGCCGTAGGACAAACTGGCCAGAAAGAGATCAGGACATCGCAAATGTTGTATTCCACAACCAACAAAACAGTACGATGACAGTGGATACTTCTGATTGTGAGGATAGTGATCATTCGGATTTCACTCCCTCAAATGATGGTATGTCAAGAAAAGAGGTTATGAAAGTTAGAGAAAGATCAAGCTGGTATCTCTCAAATGCAGAGGTACAGATCAGCTCATGGAGGATTCCCATATGGGACAAGTCTAAGGTTGGGCTGCAATGTCTTGATACCTTTGCTAAATTTTACAGAATGAATATTGAACAATCTTTCATGTATATGTAGATTTGCTTCTACGTGATGGATCATCCTGCTACAGACTCAGGGAAAGCTGTTACTGTTCATGGTGGAGAAATTGAGATTGAAAAGTTGGCCCTTCACGAGGTTGAACTCAGGAGGAGGGAACTGCTCCCTGTATTTAAGCAGTTCCACTATCCTGACCAAAATAGGTAACGTCAAATCGTGATTGAAACTGGTATTTTATTCTTCTCTCCGTTGTCAATACTTCTGTGCTCTATGTTAGCTTATTGACACATTTTGTTTTTTGAACAATATTTTTGTCTCTATTTGATCATATTAAGGTTTTCATGTTGACCAAATCTGGTCACACATGTGGGCTCTGTTGGTAGTTGTGCTCTGTCTTGTTTTGTTCTGTATTATATTATTGTTGTACACTAAGATATAGGCCAGTCGAATGCACCTAATTTTCAGAATTGTTCTAGTGTCCTTGTCTATAATCTGAGCGTAGGTCACTTTTGTATTGCCAATATGTTAATAAGTTTGAAGAGTTGTAGGCAATACCTTGTCTACATCCTAATGTATAGCATCACACAATTTCCAGGTGAGCTAGCACATATGCTCCATATATCTGGCGATTAGTCCATTTCCTTGTATCTGATATTTGAGCATGGAATCACAGAAGTTTGGGAAGTTCTGTTAAATGATAATATCAGACTAGCTCAACTGGTTTTTGTGTGCTGCCAAGAGTATAACTCCCAAAACTGCTACTCTGAGCCCTGCCAAAAATTATGGAACCTGTTATTGTGGCGCTTATTTCTTTTTGTTTGTTTCAGTTTGCAAAACCCAGCATTACCCGCATGAAACTCTACTGTTTATGTTTGAACTGTTCGCGCTTTCTAAAAGTTTTGTCTGCCAACACTTCCATTTGATGAGTTATCTTTTGCTTGCCTTACCAGCTACCACAACCTTTTAGATGTTTGATGAACGTGGAGTCCGGTTATCTTATTACAGGATGGATCGTGTAGGACAGAGTTTATTTCTTTCTTTTGCTAGATTTTAATTTGTTAGAAATTTTAGTAAGTGATAAGAGATGCCAATGCAATTGTTGAGTTGTCCATGAAATATCTTTTTAATTACTCATAGTGCTGGAAAGAGGTACCAAGGAACTGTTGTACTTTGATGTTTTAATTAGTACTCAAGCAAACGACGTAGGCTGGACCTAAAGTAGTCATAACCATTTGATATGATTTGATTTCACATGTGAAATAAAAAATATATTCGAATATGCAGGAATCTTGCAAGAGGGCAATTTCAGAATGCGTTATCTGACATCGGCCACACACAGTACAGCTTGGCAAAAGATAATGATGCATATGGACCCAAACCAGTCCCCCATATATCTGGATTTTACACTGGTAAATATAAAATGCTAATTTTAGAATGTTTTGTATCCATATCATTGTTTATTGAAAGAAATGCTTATTCTTACAGATATGAGAAAAACAGAGAACATGAATGGTTTAGCTGGGCAGTTATTTTCTGGACCCATTCCTGCTGTGGATGTGCTGCCAATGGAGAAATGCAATTCTCTTGAATCTCCTAAAGCTACAAATTTGACTGCCAATCTCAAAGTAGATAATGGTAGCATTAAGGCATCCACCATCATGCCTCAATCCAGAGAGAATGTCGACTGTGTGCCATCGCACATCAGACCATTGACCAACTATTCCCTCTTGGATCAACCTCTTGATAATGGATCTTCTCCTGCAAGTAATGGTTCATGCGGGACAGAAATAACCAATAATTCTTCAGTCAGCAATGGTGACATGTCTGACATCCCAAATGGGTGTCACAAGAGCGTCAGTTCTGGACAGAATGAAACGCCTGGTTCTCACAACTCTGGAGAGTTTACCCAGTATTTCCAAGAGGGCTATTGTAAAATATCAGAACTCGATGACTGCCGTGAGTTAACTGAAGCTGTTACTGATGCTGACAGCAGCAGCAGCCACTGCGAGAGAGAGAAGCCCGAGGAAGATGGGGACAACGATGACATGCTTGGAGGGGTTTTTGCCTTCAGTGAAGAAGGTAATGGCATTAGGTTAACTCTAGTTCAGTAATCGTAACTAATCTAGGTTTCCTGATCTCTGTCCCTTGTGTCAGGTTGAACTTACTATACGGCTTTACTTGGGATGGATAATGGAGAACATTTGCCACAACATTCAGTGTGCAATATTATGTAGAAAATGGTGGAATTCTAGTAGGTTTCCGTGGAATAAAGTTTGTGCTAAGACAACAATCTAATGTTTGGTACATATTGGAAAGGTAAAGCTTGCACTCCATTTTTATCTGCCAGAAGATTTTTTTTACTCTGGAGTTCGAGACGAAGGTACCTCCAGGCAATTTACTAATCCACGGATCCACGTCAAGGGAGTTTGGTGTTTGTCGAGAAGTTGCTACTGCCTGCCGCAACACTGCGCTCACCCTTTTCTGTTTCTTTGTACATACTGTAAGACCCATTTGTTTCGTGAGATACTTTCTGGAACATTGGATGGTAGAAAAACCTGGCGAGCCATATTTGTTGACTGCTTCCTGCCAGGGCCTCCGAATGTTCCATGTTTATTTGTACAGACTTTCTGTTTTATTAAGAAAGGAATGCTAGCAACGATTAATGTGACATAACTGTATAAACATTTAGTAAAAGATCTGCATTTACGACGATGTCTTGTTCTCATCTGGCTCGTGTATGCCCTTGCATGTACAGTTGATGGCCACTGCAATGGTGAATTGTGAGTGTATCATTTGGCATGCTTATGTGTTCAAAGCATGGACATAAAATAATTGCAAGCAAAGGATTATCGGCATTTCTGTCTTTAGTGTGGACATTTGCTACAGAAATACTGCTGAACATTGTGTTTTCTTTGTGCTGTTCTTACGAAATAATTCTACCGACATGCCTTAGTACACACACAGCTAAACTGATCCGTCTACTGCTTTGTATTTTTCCTGGGGACAAGATCCAGTTGCAAGATGTAATTCTGGCCAATTTACTAGGTTATTTTATTTTTGTGTACCACGGTTAGAGCGCACGGTGGCACCTGGGGTGAAAATGGGGTGCAAGTTCCACTCTTCCGTTAAAAAATAGAAACGGAAACAAAAAATTGGGCAATGGACGTTGGGTGTACGATCTCTGTCCGACGAGTTATCCAGCAGCATGTTGTAATTTTGTGTTAGCTTTGGATGGATCGATGGGTTGCATCGTAGTGAATCGGATGGGAATTGTCATACGCACAGCAGCTCTCTTAGGGTTATCTTGCCTGCTCAATTTGTGAGCTTGTTAAGCCAAACTACTGAAATCATCATCTTTAACATGCAATCGTGTAACCCCTTCGTGCATTCGAGGAGCCTTTCACCATTCGACCATTTCCCCTATTCACCACTACACTGAGCAACCACACTAGGTTTAGGAACAGGTTTTGTCGGTTTGCTTGTGTTGCTTAAATTTTTATGCATTATTCAAGGGGTCTCTTAGTTCAGGTATACATTCGCTTTATGGTCTGTCTCTGTCCCCAAATAGTTTGCTTGTGTTGCTTGAATTTGGCATAGATCCGCTTTAAGGTTCATCTCTGCACCAAATAGTATCGTTGTGTTGCTTGAATTTTTATGCATTATTCAAGGGGTCTCTTGGTTGTAGCATTCATCCGCTTTCAGGTCCGTCTCTACATCGTATTTCATCTATATATGTTTCCACATTTATTTTCGTGGTTTATGTATTAATTTATGATTTCGTAAAAATGAAAAAAAAATCCCTATGCCTACGGTGTTTTAAATCCTGTTAGTTTACTACAATTATTTCCATTGTCACTATTGTTGTTTTTTACTTTACTACTGCTGCTATTAAATCACTACTGCTACTACTAATAAACTGTACCAAGCAAGTATCTTTCTAGGTGTGGCTGAACTGACAATTCAACTGCTAAGTTTTATAAATATTCTTTGTCTCCCTTTATATCGAATCAATAAATTTGGGTTTTAGGTTTCCACGAAGACTGTTGTGATCCCCTATACTTGTACGACATCACGGACTTTCTCTAACGTTATGTCCAACAATGTTTTTAGAGAAGTTAGAAACACATGGCCTACAATGGTTTATGTCTTACGTTATGTACAACAATTATTATTTGCTTGCTCTTTAAATTATGGCATGGTTAAACATAAACTAGAAAAAAATGAACTATGGTAAAACATCTTGTACAATAGAGAAAACTTTATTTTCCTCACCAAGAGTTTATCTCGTAAATAAGAGAAAACCAACTTATTTTTGCGTTTCTCTCCCCTCCACCTCACCAACCATTCTACACGGCATAAGATATAACCATTGTGCATGTCCTCATTAGAATAGATTGTTATCCTGGCAATTACTTAAGAAAAGTTGGTCAGTCCAGTTTGAACGAAGAAAAGAGGACAATGCCTAGGAGGAACCAGGTATCATGCACACCATGACAAATTAACACGAAAGTTTCTTCCATAAAATGGAAGTGTTTGATAAAAAAAGGGAGCTACAACAAATAGAAATACATATGCGGACATGCCTCGTCCATCCCCGATACATGTTCCAATTTTCTTCCTGGAACTACGTGGCTAGGCTGATGAATCATTGCACTGCACTTCTTTTTCTGCGAATCATTGCAGTCCACTCTCTGACGTGGCTGTTGTCCATTTTGTGTACTCAGTTTTGATCTTCTTTAGCCTCACGACAACATCGCTCATTGCTATCCTATCTATTGGTAAGTCGTTGGAGCAAAGCAAACCAAGCTCCAATATTTGAGCAAGAAAGTCATTGTTCAAGCAGTAAATAGAAGAGGAGCACTGCAATAGCCGTTCATCCACGACATGGGCAAGCTCAGCTTGAAATGATTGGTGAACCCACTGCCTAAGGTTCAGTTCACCGATGAACATAGCGTCCGTCGGCTTCTTTCCAGTGAAGACTTCAAGCAGTATTATTCCGTAACTGAACACATCACTCTTTCGTGATGCTTTTCCGTATAACCCATACTCTGTGAAAACAATAGTTAGTCGATGGTCTAACAAGAAGTTAATTTATTGAGCAAGATAGTTAGTACCAGCTACCTGGCGACATGTACCCAATTGTGCCATGCATGCTCGCAGAAACCATAGAGTTATCATCACCTTGTAGTAATCTTGCAATGCCAAAATCCGCCACATGCGCAATCATGTCCTCGTCAAACAACACATTGCTTGGCTTCAAGTCGCAATGCAAAATGACTTCATAGTGATCATGGTGGAGATACTCCATTGCCATGGACACGTCGAGCATAATGCCTAGCCTCTCGATGAACCCCAATTGCCTTTCGCCCCCTTGCGAGCAGTGAAGTAGTGTCTCCAAGTTGCCATTGGGCATGTACTGTAGCACTAGTGCTCTGAAGTCCGTGGTAGAACAGGTGTTAATTATTCGTATCAGGTTGCGGTGCCGCGCCATGCGAAGCACACGACACTCAACATCGAAGCTTGTAATGGCACGCTTGGACCCCATGTCTAAAACCTTTATTGCAACCATCAAACCGCTGTTCAGTTGGCCTTTGAATACTTTTCCAAAGCCTCCATATCCCAATATGTTATCTTCTCTGAAATTATCGGTGGCGCGAACAAGGTCCATATGTGAGACTAGCTGATGACTCACTGGATCTACCATATCAATAGAAACTCTGGCGCTGCCTCTCTTGAGTTTCTTTCTGAAGGATAGGTAGCAGCATAAGCAAATAGCAATGGTGCCAAGAACTACTGTCCCAACTGGGAGTAGGACTTTTAGCAAGTAATAGTGTTTATTATTGGAGATGGAGGGAGACTTGTCTTGGGGTTGCGAAAGTTGTGGGCATCGAGCCAAAGGGAAGCCGCACAAGCCAGAGTTGTTCTCATACTGGCTCCCTGGGAAAGTGGCAAGGGATCCCTGCTCCGGTATTGTTCCATTCAGCCTATTGTATGACAGATTAATCTCTGACAATGACAAGATCGAAAATGAAGCAGGGATTGGGCCTTCCAACTGGTTGTGTGACAAGTCGAGCACAGCCAGTTTCTTGGAACCTCCAAGTTTCTTGTGCCCAATATTCAAGATCATTAGATAGAACATGTTCCCAAGTTCCTTGGGGATCTCGGAGTCAAGCTGGTTAAAGGACAGGTCCAAGAATACTACCATGGAGCCATTGCGATTGGGCACGACCTCTGCGCTGCCCATGTACATGCGCGTGAAGTTGCACAGCTTCTTGCTTGCCATCCGGATTAGTTCCTGGGAACGGATGCCGACGATCTCGAGCAGGTTCCCCGAACCACGACATTTGCTTCTCTGATCGCCATTGCGCAAGTATATGAACGGCCGCCCGAGATTGATGCCGACGGGTAACTTTCCAGATTGCTTTGCCAGTTCCGGTGGTATTGATCCACTAAGCTTGTTGTCGTTCAGATCCAGCCAAACTAATTTCTTGCAGTCTCCTAGCTCCGGTGGTATTGGCCCCGAGAAGGAGTTGCTGTTGAGCTTCAAGACTGCAAGGTTGTGCAGCCGGCCGAGCCATGCTGGCAACGACCCAGAGAGCTTGTTGCCCCCGAGCGCTATCCATTTCAGATCCTTACAGTTGACCAATTCCGATGGTATGCTTCCGGTGAGGCCGTTGTAATCGAGAATGAGGTTCTGGAGTTGGCGAGCACCTGCCAGTGATGCGGGGATCTCACCCTCCAGTTGGTTCTCCCACAGGATGAGGTTCCGGAGCCGGGCAAGGCTGCCGAGCATTGTTGGAATGGACCCATTGATGTAGTTGAAGCTGAGGTCTAGAGACACGAGACTTTCGCAGTTGGAGATTGCCGGCGGTATGCCACCGGTGAGGTAGTTGTTCTGAAGGTAGAGCACCTCGAGCTTGGAGGTGGTGCTCGGGCAGAGTGACGACGGTATGACGCCGGTGAGCGCGTTGGAGCTGAGGTCCAAGATTCTGAGCTCCGCAAGCGCGCCTAGAGAGTCCGGCACCGAGCCGTTGAAGTAGTTGAAAGATAGAGAGAGCACGGAGAGGTGCGGGAGCCCCGCGAGTGCGTGGCCAGGGAGCTCACCGGAGAAGGCGTTGCCCGACAGGTTGAGGTGGGAGAGAAACGCGAGCCCCGCGATATCCGGCGGGAAAGCGCCTTTCAAGTGGTTGCCGGAGAGGTCGAGCGAAACAAGAGCAGTGCAACCGGACAGGACCCCGGGCAGCACCTCGCCGGAGATATCAGTTCCGGACAGATCAAGTGACTCCATTCGGGAGCAGTTGGCGAATGCGGGGACTGGGAGTGGCCCGGAGATGAAGTTCCCTGCGAGGTTAAGCCGGCGGACACTCCCCATCCAGCCGAGTACGCCGTCGTCGTTGATGTTATTGTACGACAGATCAAGGAGATTCAGACTGGTAAATATATCCCGGCCACCACCATCTCCCTTCCCGCCAACGAGTGCATTACCAGAAAGGTTGAGCTCTCTCAGCCCGTTGCAGGCGCCGGAGAGTGCACGGGCGTCGGCCACGGATCCGCGTAGCGCGCTGTTCCCGGAGAGGTCCAGTTTGGTCAAGTTCTGGCCGCACTTCCACCCGGCGCTGTCGTCTGCGAGCGAGCCGCTGACGTTGGAACCTCGCAGGCTGACGACCTCGACACCACCGAGCCGCAGCAGCGTGCTGGCGACGTCGCGGAAGTCTACGTCGAGCGGGACCCCCGCAAGGGACAGCGACACGAGCGTCCTCCCTCCCCCGGCGCACGCCGCACCGGGGAACCTACACACGCCATGGCCGCGGGTCCATCCCCCGAGCTCCCCGCGGTTCCGTACCGCCGCCTTGAACCGATCCAGCAGCTGCTCGTCGTGGTGGTCCGCCGCCACGGGCACAAGCAGCAGTAGCAGCACCGCCAGCCACAAAGCACTACCCATAGTTTCCTCAGCTCAGCTGCCGGCAGCCAGTCCGGCACCAAGTCGCTATAGGGGTGCGGGTAGGATCGAATTGCTCAACAGCTAGGCATTTGAATTAACAGTTTGTCCGGGGTTTAAAATGTTCTTGGGTCCGCTACTGAGTACGATGAAATTGCTCAACAGCCTAGCTGTTTGAACAAAGTATTATTTTATGTCAATAACCAACGTGAATCCTCTTTTTCTCTTTGCTAAGTCTCAGCTGACTGATTTTTTCTTAAATCTCAGCCAGTTTTCAGAAAAGTGCAATCGTAGTTCATAATAAACTATAGTTACACTTTTCTGAGTTGACTGAGACTTAAAAAAATTAGTCAGTGAGACATATGCACTCCCTTTTTTCTTTGTAGTCAAGCTGAAAGAATTCATTTGATTGTGTACTTAATACTCTTTCCTTTTTTAAATGTATAAGATGTTTTATGTGTTCTACATGTTAGCTAGATACATATTAAAAATGAGTGAACTAAAACGTGTCTAAATACATTTACATACATGTGAATGTAGAAAAAGGATAAAACATTTTATACTCCCTCAGTCCAACAAAGGATGTCTTGAACTTTGTCTAAATTTGAATATATCTACACTTATAGATACATTCAAATTTAGACAAAGTCTAAAACATCCTTTGTTTGACGAAGGGAGTATTAAAAAATGGAGGGCATGTTAAAAATCATTGTTAACGTCCTTAGCACCCAAATCAGATAAGAGTAACTGAAGCCGGGTCAATGACGAAGGGAGTATTAAAAAATGGAGTATCACTTATTTGAGCATGTTTTACGGGGGGTTTAGCATGTGTGGCTGCCACAATTGGTTACTTCGATATATAAAAACGAGCATATTCTTCTACTACGCCATCTTCGTCACGATGCCCCGCAAATGCTGGCGTCACCCTGACCAATAATCATCTTTCTTCTCGTTGGCTCATGTGCTTGCATGTGCTACTTCAATACTTCATTCAAATTAACTCACACATGTCTAGCTTCTCATATTTGATTAATTTATGGGAGCCGCTCTTAAAATCCTGTTTAACATGGTTGATATTGGGTTGTTTATTACCATTCGTTGACTAAAACATGCACCTCTCGAAATAATATTTTTATATCTCTATATGTTTTCAAAACTAAAAATCTCTAGCACACAATTAATTCATGCTTCCCTCTACAAAGGGTCTATTTTTTACTTTTATGTTGAGTCAGTTTTCCCGTTGAAAGTGCATTTACCCTCATGTGTGGTTTTGGTAATTAATGACAATCCCTATTGACTAATGTTTCCTTTGAGATATCCTTATAGATCTTGTCCATTGGAATGGTGGAGTTCATGTGTTGGACTCTAGAAGCTTATTTGATGACCAAGGTTCCATTGAAGGATGTATATGATGGATGGTCACGAGCATATTGCAAGTATGTCTTGAAGGAGTAAAGACATCATATTAGGAAAGAAAGATTGGAAGATATATAAAAGGTTGATCAAGTTGTTGATCAACACACAAAGCTACAAGATGTCCCAAGTGGGATCATGTATCTCTTGGGATGGTAAGCACTTGTCCATATAGCTTTGTGAACTAACCCTTGATATATGTGTGTTGTATCTTTATGTGGGGCTAGGTATCTTCCCATGAGCTTGCAACAAATGAAGATTTCATATAGCTCATGGAGGATGACGTCATGTGGTGATCGTCATCAAGGTTGTGATGTGCAAGCACAAGTGAAGCATTTTGAAGAGATCCTATGCTTGGAGCTTGCAATGGATACATGAAGATGGAGCTAAGCGAGACTCTCCCATAATGAAGTATGGGGGAGTATTTAGAGATGCATTCATCAAGCATGTGCTAGCAAGCGTAATCAAGAAAGGTGATCCACTTGAAGAGATCAAGATAGTCATCATCTAGCTCAAGTGGAATGCTCAAGGCAAAGGTATGATCTTGATAGGTTTTCTTTCTACCGGTCTCATGTTGTTTTGGAGAGACCGGGTTTTAGGATAGATAGGCGTACTATCAAGAGGGGCTCTCGAGTGAGTAACTTGACCGCATATTTGTGGAGAGCTCAAACATTTGCATACTTGGCATATCATATTTCTTGGTTCTTATTTGGCTTTTCTCCATGACAAGCCCAAGTGCTTCGAAAACGTTTTACTTTGGAAAACTTGTTGTGTTTTATCCATGTGAGGATTTCGAGCTTAGTTCTTCTTCATACTAAGCTCTAGTTCATCAAAAACGGATTTCATATGAATATCTTGTTAAGTTTTTGATATTGGAGGTTTTACCGGTTTACATGTTATAGGAAAGTTCAACCTTTCCCCAGTTGGTTTTATCCTCACATAATGGATTATAATGTTTCTCTGTATGATCTTATAGAGCTCTTCGTTGTGATTCCAACGAGCAAAAAATCATCGAAAACGGAGTCCGGATGAAAAAGCTATTGCAGTTTTCGTTTTGCTGTTTCTGTCAGTTTTCAGCAAACCGGATATCCGGTCAAAATGAAATATCCGGTCAAATAATCCGACCGAGTCCAGTTCCGTTTTCGTTCTTTCCTTAGCCATTTCTTCAAGTTGAAATATCCGGTCAGACAAAATATCAGGTCCATATATCCGGTCACCCGGATATTCCGGTCCTCACTTAAGCAGGGATATTTGGTCCAACGGCTAGTTTTTCTGTGGGGTATAAATACCCCTTTCCTTATTCTTCCTTGAGCGGTTTTTTTTGGCAGCACATTTTTCTCTCTCTCCTACTCCATTGTTGACCTTGGAAAGCTTGATTCCCTCTCAATCCCTCCATTGATTCTTCCATATTCTTGAGGGAAAAGTGAGACGAGATCTAGATCTACAATCCCATCAATCCATCTCTCCTCTAAGTGAGGGGAACCTAGTGGATCTAGATCTTGGAGTTCCTTTGTGGTTCTTCTCCTTTGTTCTTCCTCTCTTCTCCCCCATAAGCATTAGTTGCTTTTGGTTGGATTTGGGAGTGAAGGATTTGACTCCTTTGTGTTTTCTTTGTTTTTCCTCTCTTATTCCCCCATAAGCATTTGTTGCTTTGTTGGAATTTGAGAGTGAAGGACTTTAGCACTTTGTGTGTTCTTGTCATTGCATCTTGCATCAGTTTGAGCCCTCCACGAGGATTCGTGGTGGTAAAATTCGTGAGCTTGTTACTCTTGGGTCATTGGACCCTAGACGCCTTTTGTGGCCAAGACCTTTTGTGGTCAATACCTTTTGTGGTCACTTGGGAGCCCCCAATTTAGTTGTGGGTGTGTGCCTCAAGATTGTTGTACGGGATTCGATCTCCGCCCCAAAGGGGATCCATAGTGGAAGGTGAACCAAACCTTTTGTGGTGCGGTTCATCGGAGAATAAGGTGAGCCTGTTGTGGCGTTAAGATTGACATGTGGTGGTCTCTCACACCTCTCCAACGAGACGTACTCCCTTAACAAGGAGGAACTCGGGAATACATCTTCGTCTCCGCGTGCCTCGGTTATTTCTATACCCGAGCTCTTTACTTATGCACTTTACATTGTGATAGCCTTCGTGCTTCAAGTCATCTATCTTGCTATCACCTTGTTACTTGTATTGCTTAGCATAAGTTGTTGGTGCACATAGGTGAACCTAGTATATTTAGGTTGTATGCTTGTTAAAGTAAAACATTAGTTTTATTCCGCCTTTATCAAGCATACCGGAATATCCGGGCCCTTCTCGGACCGGATAATCCGGCTCCTCGGAAAAAGTTTTAAATCGCCTATTCACCCCCACACCCCCCTATAGGCGACGTCTGTCCGTCCACCCGTTCCAATCTTTCTCTACACAAGCAAACATATAGTGTTGATCCTATGTACAATTGATTAGATTTATCTTTTTGATTAACTATTCTTTGTATTAACTTTATCCATGAGATAAATATGTTGACAGTTGACATTGCTGAAATTTAAATCTTCCTTTGTGTTGGTCAAATACTTTTCACAAGAAAATATTGCTTGGAGAGCTACCAAGCGCGTCAAACTCTATGGTTTCATGTCTCCAAAGTACTATTCATGAAACATTTTTATCATTATTTACTGTCTATCTACTATAAACAATTGTCTTTTATCACTTCATTCATTGTTATTGGATCAAGATAAGATCTAAGCAACAATTATATCCGGTGCATGATTATAATTGCTGCTTAGATCCTATCTATAAGTTGCATGCATCTGTTATTGTCCGGAATCTAAGTCATCGAAGTGACAGAAATTGGTATAACCAAAGGGAATGGCTGTAACTTGAGGATTACGTGTATTGAGTGTTAATGCTTTGCTCTGGGTTTTTTCCTCGAAAGGAGTACCTAATTACCATAAGGTTCCATGATTGGCCCTACTGAAATTTAGATGACTGGACAAATCGTGAGCACGTAAAACTAAATACATAATACATGCATAGGTATGATTTATAAACTAGATGCTTTGTTTTATGTTATTTCAATTCTAGCAATTGACCAACTGTAATTTGTTTCCCCAACACATGCTTTTGTTTGATAGTTACCTCTAGCGAAACTATGAATCCCGGTTCATCTATAATCATTATTGCCTCTGTTATTACTTTTACTGCTGCTACTTTCCTATTCCTATTGCCATCGACTATTTTCTGGGGCATGTTGCTCTCACACAATATTGTTACTAGTGCTTCTCCTAGGTGTGGCTGAATTGAAAACTCATATGCTAAGACTTATGAGTATTCTTCGGCTCCGTTTGCGTCGAATCAATAAATTTGGGTTTCACTTCACTTGAAAATAATGCGATCGATCTGCTATACTTGTGAGTCATCAGTGCGTGCTCTCAAAAATTTGCCTTAAACAAGGCCATTATCGGGCACAACTAGTTAGAGCCTGAACGTGGATTTTCACCCTGAAAGATAAGACTATGTACTCCTCCCGTGTTGTAGCCCCGACTTGCCGATACCACGACTACAAGTCACGAATCATTAAGCAAAGTCTTAATCGTTTGGTGGTCACTTGTGGGAATCTAGCCTAGCCGTCACTTGTAGATATTTCTTAGTAGTCATCTTGTTTAGTTTAAATTGCTGATGCACTTACTTGCACTTACTTTAGTTTTGGTCTATGCTTAAAAACTAAACAAGTCATTTATTACCGTGGTCTCTCACGTTAAATTTCTAATAGTTTTAGAAACGATTAATCAACCCTACATCTCAATGTTTTAGTTAGTTGGTCATCATGTACTTAAGTCGAAAAAGATTTGCTAGCTGTGTATGAGCAGTCTATGGACAGTTTTTGTGTGGGCGTGTAGATGTGTCAAGGTTTGTTTTTTTGTGGCGAACCAGCTAGGTTAAAGAGTTTTTCACTCATGTGGAGAGTAGGGAGGCGAAATAGCATTTTCAGTCTCCTAGATTTTGATGATTGATGACAACATAAAAAGAAATCCTAACCATATACTTAGTGTCTACATGTACATGTGTGTTCGTGGAGAACGTTGGAGAAAAAGAGATAGGGATAAAACGCAAAGACTGCTGCTTATTTCCGGTCTGGGAGCGTCCGGAAGTTCCGGTGCTTAGCACCAGAAGTTCCGGCCCTGAGGTCGAATATTTTCGGACGGACGAAATGTCGCTAAGTCTTTTAGCATTTCCCCACTGGAGCGTGCGGAACTTTGCCCAGAACTTGTGCCAAAACTTTCCGGGTGACAGGAAGTTCCGAGCCTAGCTCCGGAAGTTCCACAGTTGGCATGTGGGAATTTTTCTATGTCAGAATGTGCCCACCCACTGGCACAAGCGAAACTTTGTCTAGAACTTGTGCCGGAACTTTCCAGGAGACCGGAAGTTCCGGCCCTTGCACCAGAAGTTCTGGACCAGACTCAGAGAATTTTCGCTAAGTCCAAATGTGCTCACACACTCGCTCCAACGGAACTTTGTCCGGAATTTTCCGGCCTGGCCGGAATTTCCAGTCTAAGTTGCGGACCCCCGAGGAAGATAACAGTTAGATTTTTGGGGGAGGGATATAAATACTCCTCCACCTACCTCCAGCTCCCTAGCTTCTACACACACTCTCTCATCTATTAATGTTGAAGCTTATTTCTTCGAGATCTCCCAATCCAACCACTCAAATCCGTTGATCTAAGAACCGAAGGAGAAACCCCTATCTACAACTTCACCAAATCGTTTTCCATTCCCCCCTCATTCACTTGAGGATTTTCTTACGAAAACCTAGGCCACCATTGTTGCTTGTTAATGTACTTTGAAACCTTTTGTAGTCTACTTGGGAGCCCCCAATTAGGTTGTGGGTGTACCACAAGATTGTTGTAAATGATTCGTTCTCCGCCCAAAAGGAGTCCAATAGTGGAAGGTGAACCCAACCTTTGTGGTGGGATTCATCGGAGAAGAAGGTGATCCTGTTGTGGCTTTAAGACCAACCTGTGGTGGTGGCTCACAACTCTCAAACGAGACGTACTCCCATAAGAAGGAGGAACTCGGGATTGCATCTTCGTCCTCACGTGCTTCTGCTCGGTTTGATCGTTTCACTCCTTTACTTACTTGCATCATTATATTTCTATCTTGTTTATTTGCTTACTTGTGTATCTAGTTTCTTTGACATATAGGTTAATTCACCGTAGTTGCATATCTAGTGAATTTACTTTCTAGTCAACACTAAATTGAATAAGAACTAAAATTTGAAGTAGCCTATTCACACACCCCCCCCCCTCTAGGTGCTGGTTATCTGTTCAGGAGGCCGGTTTTAATTTTCTATTCCCTCCGTCCATAAAATAATGTCTCAATTTTACCTAAATTTGTATGTATCTACACACTAAAACATGTTTAGAAACATGCAAGTTGACAAAGGTAAGACATCTTTTATGTACGGAGAGAGTACTTTTCTGACGCTGCCATCACATACGGGTTTTCTATCGCTAAGTTAATAATAAAATATTATATGCGTAATAAAAATTGCAAAGACGAAGTACATCTATTTATGTGACATCCTTATTTTTTATGTTTTCCTTTGCAATTTTTTTACTCATTTCCACGGATTGTGCACGTTTAATATTTGTTTTAGGTTAATTTTGAGAAGTTTGACCAACTTTATACACCCTCTGATACTAAGTAAATCTGGTGACTTGTACCTTAGTTAGGTCTTCTTCCACGACACCCTTTCCGTATCTGTGGGAGCAGAAATAATTGGCAACATATACATGCAATTAATATTAAACGATGCATTTATTACAGTAGGTGTAGTTTCATACTAAAATAATTTCATGTTATAGATAATGCTACCTTTTTAAATAAATTTGGTCAAATTTAGATTAATTTAATTTAGGACAAAAACTAAACAGAGTCAGTAGTAAACAAGAGTTTTTGTTAGATACATATAGATTTAGACAAAATTGAGATATCCTTTTATGTACGGAGGGAGTAGTTTAGTTTTTTATGACGCTGGCATCACATACGGGTTTTTTGTCGCTAAATCTCACTCATTCGTTCGCGGATTGTGCATGTTTAACTCTTTTTTTAGGTGAAATTTTTAGAAGTTTGACTAACTTTATACGCCCTTTGATACTAACGAAATGCGGTGACTTGTACCTCTACACTTAGTTAGGTCTTTTTCCAGAACACCCTTTCCGGATCGGTGGGAGCAGAAAGAATTGGCAACATATACATGAAATTAAAATTACAAGATGCATTTACGATAGTAAATATAGTTTCATAATAAAATAATTTTATGTTATAGATAATGCTAACTTGTTTTATAAAATTGGTCAAGTTTAGAATAATTTAATTTACGAAAAGCTAAACGGAGGGAGTAGTAAACAAGAGTTTTTTTGTTATAAAAGAGGGCGAGCCTAGCGCTCGCGGCTGATATTCAGCTTAGGTCATCCATAGTTTTAGTTGTAACCGACCTCCAACTCATATGTCCTGGTCAATCAGTTGTACTCCATGTGTAATTGGAAAAACTTTAGCTGCAATTCACTGTAAACTAATAGCTAGATTACACAAATGCAATACAACCAACTCACATACAACAATTCAGTATACAAAAATGTCCATTGAACAAAGACGTCGAGAGGTACCTGTGACATTTTATTAAGAAGAAAGGTAGAACAACACCAAATTGCGAGCAAGAGCGCTCGAAGTCGGGTGGGCGGGGAGGCATCAGCACCTCCCCACCACTTGGCTATGCCTCAGTCTTTTATTACGAATTCAATGTCGGATGGAGTATAACATGGGCACATTAGACTAGTCATAATAAAGAGTAACTTTAACTAGTAACATACGCATGTTAATATACTATTACCATAATGCAAATAACACAGAGGTAGTGTCATATGTCGTCTTATTTATTACTCTACACACACATTTTTTCTTAGAAAGTGTGATGTGTTGATAATTACCACATCATCCACAGTGTGTGCGGTAAATTTGAGTGTCAAATAGGAAATTTGACTATGGGAGTCGGTTCCCTATATTGTGGAGTTGTGACAAAGCTAAATAAATTTGATATGGGAGTAACTAGACGAGCTAGATCCATTTTCTTGTCAATTAGTAAAATATGTAACGATTGAGTGGAATCTATAAGAAATGACCTGTTGTGGGCCCTTAGTTAAGAAGAATTTAGCAATTTTAGCACTAGTGCCATAAATACCATACTAGAGAACTTGGTGCGGCGATACGCCGCACCCGTGCGGTAACGGTGATTGTTGAAAAAAGAAAGAATGCATTTTTTGTTTTTTTGGATGAAAAGTGATCAAATAGTACATGCGTACATACTACTCAATTATACTTTTAAGTTATTGTTATATTTTACATTATGCTACTATAGAGTAGAACATTGCTTATGTTTTTTTAGAAAAAATGACTCCATTACTAAAAGAGTTTTCGAGTGCGCGGAGTACCGCTAAAAAATAAGACTGTGAGCATTTGTTTGAAGATTTGAGGCATTGTTTAAATAGTACCCATTTCTTTATTTTGTATTTGTTGTTTAAATAATAGTCGGAATTAACATTTCTCTTATCTTTTGTAAATCGTGAAGAAATGACCGGCGAAATTAGACGGAAGCAGCTCTTATATTCCATCACGTAGTAAAAGCTATATAATTAATACCGAAAAAGATATGTTATTTAATGGATTTTTAAAATGTTGATTACACCTTCGAAAAGCTATGTTATTTCTATGTTAGAAAATAAGTTTGTGAGCATCTGTTTGAAGATTTGAGGCATTGTTTAAATAGTGCCTCCTGTTTTATAGTTTATTTTTTGCTTAAATAATTGTCAGAATTAACATCTATATTATCTTTTGTAAATCGTGAAGAAATGACCAGCGAAATTAAACGGAAGCAGTTCTCATACTTCGTCACGTAGTAAAAGCTATATAATTAATACCGAAGAAGATATGTTATTTAATGGATTTTTTAAATGTTGATTACACCTTCGAAAAGCTATGTTATTTCTTTGAAGTAAGTTTTTCTAAAGTTGTTTAAACATGCGTGGAGATATGCTAGTTATAAAGATATTTTTTCGCTGTAAATTTTGGTATTTGATTCGTATTTTTCTGATAAACGGTTTGGAAGATATATATTTTACAATTTCAGTCATTTTCTGTAATTTTCTGAAGCTGACAGTGGGCCCCACCCGATGGTTTTTTTCCAGTCGCTGACAGGCGGGCCCGCGCTAACGTCGGTGTGACGTCAGCCATCGGCGGCGACGCCGGATCTGCCGAGGTCGTCCCGCGCGGCCACGGACGCGCGCGAGGCGGCGAGCGCGTGGATCCGCAAGAGGAGACGCCGGCGAGCCGGATGGGCCGCGCGCTGGGCATTATGGTCGCCGGATTCGCCCGGCGGCGACCTTTATCGTGGCGGCGGGTGCGGAGCACGGCCGCGACGAACGAGGCCTATTCCGGCTGCCCCAGCACGCTGTCGCCGGCGAGGTTGAAGCAGGAGAGGCGGCGTTGCTCCCCGCGTCCTTGGATTTGGCCGGGGAGGCGCGTGGTGGCGGCGCTGGCCGGCGGCGGCCGCGGCGACCTCGGCGGCGCTCGGGAGGAAGAAAGGGCGAGGGGGGGGGGGGGGGGGGGATGCGGACATGCTCTTGCAAAAAAGTCCGTATGAATTTGTGTATTCGCATATAGGTCCTTCGTAGTTGTAAAACCTGTACTGCGGGCCGTTGGTCTTATTTTGTAGATACTTTTTTTTGCAAAAGATGCGTAACCGGCGACGTGGCGCGCTCCTATTGGTAGAAAATAGGGATGAACAGTGCCAGGGCGCTGAGAGGCCGCGAATCCTGCGCGCTATTATATAGAGTAGCATTTGTTAAGCGACGTATTTGGCATTTGATAGTTTTTTTCTGAGAAACACACTACAGCGCAGACACTCCCCTATGAACGCACACACGCACACCCTACCCATATGAGCACCTCCGAAATACTCAGTCTTAGCTGACGGATTGAGTTTTTATATTGACGAAGTCACTACGGGTGTCTTGCTGGTGACGGCCTCTCATTAAAAGAATACTCCGCCTAAATGCAATACAGACGTCAAAGCTAGGGATTAAACTCCGGTGGTACGACCACCCTGCTAACCATCCGACCCGCACCTTGATTTACAGATGCTGATTAGTTACTCTCCTGTTACGAGTAGTCTTACCCTGCATTCCCAAACGTGCCAACCGATTTAAAATACTCTAGTGCTCCAGCAGACGGTGCCCGAATCCGCATGCTGCCTCACCGAAACGCGGCGAGCCTCACCAATGAGGCAATGACCGAGACGACCCCAGCCACCGAGAGCGACGAGGGAGGAAGGCTCCAATCCAAGTGAGTGGAACCAACCCCATGGCGCTGGCGCGCTCCCGATCCCAACCGCACGCCGCCACCACCACCACAGAAAACCCGCGCTCTCGTGATCCTAATCCCCCGCGCCGGGCAGATAACGCTGGCAGTCTGGCACCATGCACCAGAGCAGGAAGACGAGGGAAATACTAGTAGAATAAGTCAGGCGAGTCGACGAGCCCGGATGATGGCGGACGAAGGGGAGGAGCCGCCCGTGGCGGCGGTGGCGGTGGGTTTCGGCCTGCCGGAGGAGCTGGCGGCGGTGCTTCCGGCGGACCCGTTCGAGCAGCTAGACGTGGCGCGGAAGATCACCTCCATCGCGCTGGCGTCTCGCGTCGGCCGCCTCGAGGCGGAGGCCGCGGGGCTGCGCGCGCAGCTCGCCCAGCGCGACGACACCGCCGAGGACCTCCGCGAGCGCGTCGAGCAGCTCGAGTCCGCGCTCGCGCTCGCCACCGACCGCCTCACCCGCGCAGAGGACGAAAAGGTGAATTTTGTCTACTGGCAATTGGTTCAAAGAAACAGGCTTCAAATCTCAGCTGCCGGCCAATCCGGCCTTTGTTGCCTCGCGTAGCTGTTTGGTCAGTAGTGAGTGATTCAGTGCGAATTGTCAGTTTGATGTTTCTCTGTCTTGGTTGCGGATATGCAGGAGACGGTGCTGAAAGAGAACGTAACGTTGTCCAACACCGTCAAGAAGCTCAACAGAGACGTCGCCAAGGTAAGATGAGTAGATGACATATTGTTGCATTGCGTTCTGGAATCAAAACTCACGAGATGCAAAACCTTACTTTATCAACGCACCACTTATGTAATAGTTTTGAGGTCACATCTGCCAATTAACGCAGTCTTTACTCAAGTAAACAAACTCACTAGTATGAAAAATTTAGAAGTTTTAGTATCTGCCACAGTAGCCTGTATATAGTTTTTGCTCGTTATTGCCATAAAAATTACCGTGCTTTACTATATGTTTCCTGCTCCTGCTTGGTTGCGCAGCTAGAAGTTTTCAAGAAGACACTTATGCAGTCACTTCAGGAAGACGATGACAAACCTGTAAGTTGCCTACATTTACATATTAATGGTTTAATTACTGCAATCTTGCTAAAACAGTGACTGAAATTCGTCTCCCTATTTTGGTTAAAGTTCCTCTGCATACTACATGCCAAGTGATTTTTGCTTGTTATGAACACTTCGCTGTAGAACGTTGCTCCCAGGGCAAAGCTCACCGAAGCTTCGAGTTTCTCTCCTGCACCATCTGTTGGAGGTACTGTATCATTTTCATGGTCCTTGTGCTAGGTGAATCCGCACCAGATCATATTGCATGACAAGACTAAATGACTTGGGGATCTTATCAGATGAAGATTCAGAACTTCCCAAATCATCACAGTTGTCAGAAACTGCAAGTTCTGTTTCAGAGGAAAGTAGTCATGCTGAGCCAGAAGGTACGTTCACTTCTCGCACTATTAAACGAGAGATTCTACGTATCACCTAATATTCAACACATAACAACGTTTCATACTTACAGTATCTAGGCCACCCCGCCCGCATGTATATATGCCGTCATACAACAACACGCCAAAGCTCACTCCTCCTGGCTCACCTCCAAGGGGCTACGCACCACTCTCACCACCAAGGCGACATTCAATCTCGATTGCATCAATGAACAGGCTTGATGACAGGTCTTCGCTCTTTTCCAATCACCATAGCTCAATGACATCTCCATTTGAGGCAGCAAGTCAACCAGGTTAGCTTTGATAGCTTCCGGAAATTAGTGTATGCTGTATGTAATATAGTTGCTATTTTTCAATGAAATATGACCACCTGCTATGAATAATTTGTAGAAGTTTATAAAACATGACTGCCTCAGTGATTCTTATAGGAAAAAATCTTGGTCTGTAAATCATCAATTACGTACTTTATAAATTGTATTTGCATTTGTTTCAGCACGAACACGAGTTGATGGAAAAGAGTTCTTTCGGCAAGTCAGGTACATATTGTGTCAATGAGCTCGACTTTAGAACATCAAGTATTTCAAACAATTATTAGGTAAAAAATGGATACGCCAATTTATTATGTTTACCTTTCTTTTCCTAGTCTACATCTAAATCTATGTCGTTTATATGTAAAACTTTTGGAAGTATATTTGGATGTCCTTGAAGAACTCAAAAATTGAACTATAGGATCAAATGTTTACGTCAATCTTGGTGTTTTATCAGAAACAGTTTCTTATCCACTAGTACAGATGGACACTTCTACAGTTCACTTCCCTCCTGACCTAAACTTTGCGAACATCCAGAAACCGCATGTCTTATGAGCAGTTCAGCGCATTTCTAGCCAATGTAAAGGAACTGAACGCACACAAGCAGACCAGAGAGGTATAAATCGAATTTACTGTCTGTTCTGTTAAATTTAAAGTACTGTTGTTATGTCCTTCGGATTTCTTCTCCTTAGTGCTCACTCGATTCTGTGGCTCTTGCAGGATACACTAAGGAAGGCTGATGCGATCTTTGGCCCTGAAAACAGCGATCTGTACACCATCTTTGAGAGTCTAATTACCCGCAGTCATCATTAGAGTCCTACAAGAACCTTCTCCTACGATTAATTACGAGCCAGGTTTTGGGCTTTATGATTCATAAGTGTTGGTATTTATTGTATTTAAAACTGTAGGAGTCATGTCCTATCATTGCATATTTCGGGTATATAGTTTTTAAATTTTCTGTCTTGCTGTCAATGTAAGTCATGGATTGTCTGTAAGCTACAGCTGTTACATATAAATACATTTTTTTTTCTTTTTTGCAATTAGGAGTCCATGCTTCTTCCCCTCCTAAATTTATGATGTTTCATGTAATCAAAAGATGACACACATCTGCTCCCTAGTGCCATAATCAATGAAATCCATCTTGAGAGGATAAGTCTAATGCAACCAATGCTCTTTCATACAAAAGTGTAACTCTGTTGAATCTTACTTTTACTTTGACGATAAAACGACTACATTATGTGCGCTATGTGGACCTTTTGGTATCTAATCTTTAATCTTATTTGGTTGTACTACTATAAGAATTTGGTATGTCCAGGCCCTGAATTATTTGGCGGCCTGCTCCAAATTGCCATTTGTTCTTCAAAGCTCCCAATGACGGCAGACTGCCTCTTGTTTGCTAAAGAATTTGCCAATACATTGTAAAATATTTCGCCGTTAAAATGACCTAGCACCTTTACCAGCTTTGCACTCTGCTTGCTGATCACAATCTGCCCATCTGTACATTTTGTTGTGTTGGCAACGACGCTTATTGGCTTCAGCTCCACCGAGGATTTGAAGTCGGATCCTTGAACCATGTAAACAGAACCAAGAACTTCTCCCAAAAACATATCCTGAAAACATGAGAGTTTGCATAGAGTTCTTAATAAATAAATAAACTATACCTGATAATCTGCAGAGAACACTTCTAAGAAGTCACAGGGCAGTATCAACTATGTGTATGGAAAAGCTGGGTGAATGGTTACCACATGCTGATACAGCTTATGTTTGCTCTGAAGCTCATTAAGCAATGAGAACAACCCATGGACAAACTTCGATTCAGGAGTTTGCTGGGTTTGCTCCAAGGCTTCTAATACAGCCCCTAACGAAGCAGCTTTTCGTTGCGCAGTAAGGGGGATGAGTGTGATATTCAGGTTAGATTCTATCACTGTTTTCGCCGCCAGTGGATCAAGAAACATGTTGAACTCTGCATATCTGTTGGATGGAACAGTGAACACATTCCCCTTCTCATGACCTCCATCTCTGATGACCCCTCCAACAACATAAACTCTCTGCACATGGAGAAAAATGTGTTTAGCGAGATCAGTGTTCACAGGTATCAGATCAAAACGAGAGGTCTGAAGATAGGGAACATGCTGACCTCTATCGCAGAGCTTGCATCCCTGTCAGAGAGTGAAATGTTGGCCAAATTGGTGAGAGGCCCACTGGTAAGAAGAGTGATCTTGTCACCCGGACCAAGTTGCTCCCTGACAGACTGCCAAACTTCAAAAGCCAGTGGCTGCCGATGTTCCGGGTCATCTATACTTTCAGGAGTGTATCTGATCATGCGATCGATAACCGTGTAAATAAATATGCCGTTTTCATATTAGCAGTCAGATGAAGTGGATGCAGTTTGTTTTCTTTTTCATTTTTACCTTCTAGGACTTCTTGGCAACGACCTTGCCACTCCATACAATGTGTCCGAATCAATAAATCCACCACTACCCAGGGGAATAGCGTAAGCATTAGTGCAACCACGGGTTGGAGTGTCCAGTGCAGTCGTATTGCCAAGGCCAACAGGAATGTCGTCGCGGCCCATCATGTGCAGTATGTCGTAAACCATATCTATGCTCGCAATATTTGCCCAGCCATTGCCATTGACCAAAACTCCCTACAGTATATCAGTAAAGTAAATGTTAGAAACTTATCTTTCAAACGCAGAGCATAATGTTCCTTCAACATATTTTCAGTCAAAGTTTTCTTCCTCACCTTCAGATCCATCACTTCTCTTGGTGCCTTCAAGAGATATATAAGGGAAACAAAATCTCCAGGGCTCATGTCCATATCAAAAATCACTGGCTTTCCCCTGCTCACGTTCATGAAATCTGGCTTGTAAAGAACTTCTCTGTAATATGGGAATTGTGTACTAATGTTGAAAAGACCAGCTTGTTTTGGGAGATTTAGGACCTGAAGAAAACACTTCAGTTATAGGCAGCAAGTTTACTTTAAAAGCAGTGCTATTGTAAAAAATGCGGTATTTATGGACAAATTATCGACATTGTGACTTGCTGGATGTGACACCAGATAATAAACCTTGATGCCACCGCTTAGTGCTTACCTCCAGGAAGCTCTTGAAAAATTCCCTGTCAAGTGTGCTACTGTTATCCGTGTTTGGCTTTGCCCTCGTCGCAACACGAACCCTGACTCCTTCTGAACCAGGCACTTCCTTGGTGTATCCATCCTACAGGTAGAAGTCCAAGTTCATCTGGATTTAGTTAGAGTTTCTCATAAACAAGGAAAATCGACAATATTCTGCTTGCAATATGTATATTCCACTCTGAACCTGGCATCTTCCACTGTTATTTCCCGGGACCAGGCAGAAGCTGTCTCTGATCCCAGTCTGGACATGGCCACTGTGAACTCCACCCTCCTTCAGACCAAATTTGGGTGTGGCGCGGCCGTCGAAAAACGGGTTCGAGCCGTCGCGCACACCGTATGGTTCGTTGGAAGTGACCACCGTGATGTTCATATACTCTAGCTCAGCAAACTCATTTTCCCCATCAGCCTCGCCATTGCGCATGGCAGAGAAGGCCACACCGGCAGCAAAGGAATCCCACATATAATAGCCCTGCAGTTGCAAGTACACAAATCACTCTTTTCATACGAAAAATATGGAGTACTCCGTAATTGATTAGTCTTGTTAGAAGGGATGGAAATGAGTTTGAAGTGGGAGGAGTTTACGGTGCTGCCATGGAGGTCGGGCCCTGGCTTTCTGTGTCTTCTCAGGACCTTGTCCAGCGACTGGTAGCAGTACTGCGCCTCGGGCGTGCTCTGCCACCGGCGCCCGAACTCGGCGAAGAACTCCTCGGTGACCGGGATGGTGTTGGTGGCGTCTAGAGGGACGAGCGTGACGGGGACGCCGGCGTGGAGCACCTGGTAGGCGGCGAAGGGGTCGCCGAACACGTTGAACTCGGCGAACGGGTTGGCGCTGTAGGCGGTGAAGAGGTTGCCCGTCGCCCGCACGCTGCCGCCGGAGATGTAGACGCGCTCGACGTTGCGCCGCAGGTGTGGGTGCGCCATGAGGAGGAGCGCGGCGTTGGTGTGGGCCCCGAAGAGGAGCAAAGTGGTGGGGCCCGCCGACAGCGTGTCCACCATCACCTGCTGCGCCGTGGGCTGCCGGAGCGGCTCGTACCGACGTGGTCCCCGCGGCAGGAAGCCCCTCCGGAGTCCGGCGTTGGTGTCGGTGTCGAGGCGCCCGCCGCGGCGTCCTGGCGGGATCGCCTGCCGGAACCGGCATCCGCCCGCCGTCGACATGCCCTGCCGTGTCCATCCGTCCGTACGTTAAAATGCTGTCAAGGGCGCAACTTGGCCAGCCGCCGGCCGTTTCGTCGGCGCATTAATTTTCTTGGAAAATGCTGCATGTTACTATATTGTTTACCTGGTCTATGAGTGGAAGGTAGCCGCCGACGTCGGAATGTATCTCGCCGTCGTCCGATATGCCGCCGTCACCACCGACGCCGACGGCGATGTCGTCGCGGCCCATCATGTAGAGCATGTCGTAGAGCTGGTTGACGCCGTGCCCGGCATCGATCCATGCGTTGGCGTTAATGGTGATGGCCTGCAGTGTAAACGTTCACACCACAGCTTACTAGATTAATTTATCTATCTGGCCGAGTCTACACTCTACAGAGGGAGAATCAGACGTAGTCAAAGGCCAAGATCGATGCGCCATCGTTGTCCTATCTAAATCGTTCCTCCTTTTCTCTCCCAAGACTGAATTGCTTCCTCTTTTTCCCTCAGAAAGATTAAACCGCTTCCTTTCTGAAGCTGCTAAGTAATTAACTACTTGGAGCAATGTCGACAATGCAAACAATCATGCGAGACGGCGCACGCGCGCGCACGCATGCAGACGAGACAATATACGAGATCCATTGGAGATGGACCGTTTCCAAAAGGAAACCTACCTGGCTAAGCGCACGGGCGAATACGACCGACGATGCGATCAGCAGAACATTCCGTGAGCGTGATCAGGAATTCAAACCACCGGCTAATCGATCGATTACTACTGCTATGCTAGAGCCTAAGGCGGATGGCCGGCCGGCGACGATGAGTGACATGACGGCATGAAGCACCAGATGGAGGAGCAGGGACATGGCACAAACCTTGACGGCGAACTGGGACCGGTCCTGCTTGAGGATGTACAGCAGCGCGAGGAGGTCGTCCGTGTCCATGTCCGTGTCCACCAGGATCCTCCTCGGCGCAGGTGCCGACGGTGTCGCGGCAGCCACCGCGAAGAACACCACCAGCGTCGCCGCCACGGTCCATGGCCGCGCGCTCGGCTTCTCCATGCCTTTGGTGCCTAGCTACTCTAGCTATGCGCTTTCTACTACATGATGGATGTTCCTTTTATTGGAGGAAATTTGTTCGTCTCCGTGGGCATTAATGGGAGTGGATTGGCTACAGCCTACAGTTGTATGGGTACAATTAATTACACAAATCCAACTTAAGCACGTTTATGCCCCCACTGATCGACGGCCTCGACCAGGACACGACCTCATTTTCAGATGTATCTAAAAGAGTTATAAGTCAAGTACGTCTTGTGAAGGAAAAGAAACCCTATTCATTTGTGTTGGGCTCCTGTATATGAGAGGTGTTATCTTTTTCCACATAAATTCTTTTTTACGAAAAGTTCCACTGCTATTAATAATCTGCAAAGAACCCTAAATCCTCATTAACTAGGCATAAGATGTTAACGACATGTTCAATGATACAATTGAGACAGAGCACCTGGAACGCCCTAACAAAAACCTTGATATCCATTTCAACGTTTGAATTGAGCATTTTGTAACACTAGTAAAGAACAATCCAACGAGACCTCCTATTGGAAACGATTCCCACATCGAAGACGGTGGAATAAAAAGGCGTGTGTACAATGAGGCATATCCGAAAGGGGTGCCCGGCTCGAGTGATATCAACACCATAAAAAAGTTGCCGATGTGGGCAACGGACATCGGCCATAGATATTACGACACTCATGCATGTTCTGGACATCGAAGAAAACAGTTAAATGATGCTAAAAAGAATATAATTAAATGGGATTAATCGTTGCCACTGTGACCATGACATTATACGACATTATACATCGTCTCGATCATCGAAAAAACCTAACTCTCTCCCCACCCTCCCCAACTTAGATGAGTGTGGTGGCGACGCTTGGCATGATCTCGCTCTCTTGCACCGCACCAGCGAGAGATAGTGGCCGACGACATTGGTACGTGCCATAGGAGAGGAAGACGCCGGCTCATGTGGGAGAATGGGTGATATGGCTTTGGCACCGGTATGTGTAGAAGGAGGGGTAGGGGTTAATGCCCGCAAAAGTTCGGGCCGAGGAGGATACGAGGGCAGGGCTCAACTGAGAGAAAGAGGGAGAGAACGATAAAAAATGATGCTAGTGTCGGCGTGGTGGGATTCCATGTCCCATGGCATCCACATCCATGGTAGGCACAACTGTAATCTATAATAAAAATAGATTGTTTACACAAAATATGTAACATATAACAATTGTCGAAAGGCTAAATTTAATTGACGTGATATTTTTTATATGAAGATTAAAAACAGATGACATGAACAATTATATGGATGAAAAGTAAATGACATGGATAGGTTGCATGCAAAATATACTTTCATTAGTGGGATGACATGGATAATTGATTGGTTATGATAGTGGATGATGTGGATAACTTGCATGTTGAGATAGAAAATCATAAATGAACATAGTGGTGTTTTGCTTTATAAGAGGTATAGATGTGATTATAAATAAATCTTTGACCCTGAATGTCAAATGCTATTAACATATTAATGAGGGGTGTATGCGATACTACAAAGAGTTGCAACTAAATATGCTAAAGCAGAGGCTACAAAATAGTAGACAATATTACTATGCTACTTTGTACAACAATACAAAACATGCAAGTTACTAAAAATGGTTGCAAGTGTGATGGGCATGCTCATCGAGAGACCAACAGATTTGGACTAATGGCGACGCCACTCGAGGGAGATGTCGGTCGTGCCGTGATGTTTGATACACGTCTCTATTTTGAAGATATTGTTGGGACTCTAAGAGCAAAGGTTTGTAGGAAAAAACAAATTTCCCTTAACTGAGTAACCCAAGATTTATCGAACTCAAGGATATAGAGGTTGACCATATCCCTCTCAAGAAACCCTGCAATTAAGATACAAGAAGTCTGTTGTGTCACAACACACCTACCTAATACAATTGTCAGAAGAGATGGTAAAAGACATGTAATATGGATGATAAAAAGATGTATTTCTAATCTATAATAAAAATAGCAGCGAGCAAACATGTCATAAAACGGAGACTAAATGATGTTTGGAAACAAGGCCTAGGGATCATACTATCACTAGTGGTAACTCTCAACAATGATAACATAGATAACCACATGATACTTTGTCACTTTTATCCTCATCAAACAATATGTTGACGAAAAGGGTACTCGGAGAATATTCTTCTGCGGATAATAAACAAGATGACAACCGCGTAGGGCTACGTAAGCACACATTAAAGTTCGTCTTCCTAATCGAGGACAGTCCACCCTGGCACTTTCATCCAAAGATGGTACTAAACAAACATCACAATTCCATAATGCCATCAAACATCAAGAACAACTCATAATAAGTATTCCTCCAATCTACAGTCCAATAGAGTCACACACGGCACCCAACCCTGTCACTTTGGCAACCGTGATACAAGGGTGAACCCAGAAATTATACGAGATAAAATAAATTGAGCAACATATCTATTACGTAAGAAAGATGAATATCATATGAATTCAACTAGTTAAATAATGCTCATGGTCATATAAAGATCACACCATGAGAGAGAGATAAACCACATAGCTACTATAGAGCCCTCAACCCCGATGAAGGACTACTCCCCCCTCGTCAAGGGAGGCAGCAACGGCGATGAAGATGGCTCCGGAGGCGATTCCCCGTCCCGACAGGGTGCCGGAACAGGAACTTCTGAACCCCGAATTAGGGTTTCGAATGGCGGCGGAGCTCTGTTGTGAATTTTGCGAAGTCCTCTGTGGGGTTAGGTTTTTCCATCGCGGCGAATAAATAGTCCAAAGGGCGTCACCAGAGGGCACTCGAGGTGGCGGCGTAGGTGGCCCCTGGTGCGCCATGTGGGTGCGTCAGGCCTGTCGGCGTCCCCTCCACTTGCCTTTCTGGTTCCAGAAGTTTTCTGATGATTTAGAATTTCTGTAAATCTTCCATATTTTTCCAAGCACTTTCATTTTTTAGTCTTTTCTGCAATACACAGACAATAAACAGAAACTGACAATGGGCACTGGGCTAATATGTTAGACCAATAAATGTCCTAAAATGATATAAAAGAATAGTAAATACATGTAGCATTTGTATAATATAGGTATATAACACAAAAAAAATTATAGATACGTTTACAACATATATCAAACATCCCAAGTTTAATCCTTACTCGTACTCAAATAAGTACATGATAATAAAGATAATTTTTAAACTGACCGCCGACGCCATTTGTCGGCCCAGTGGAAACCAGGGTGTGCGGGGCCCACTCTCCACAGCCCTCGCACGCGACGGTATCGAAGAAATGACTAAGTACCAAGCCAAACGCTTGAAGAGACTCTCGAGGGGCAAAGTCCTCGAGAGGGCTTAAAGGGCAGCGGAGGCCTGAAGAGGCTCCCCCCGCGCCTGCCCCTCTACAAGGCCCTCTCCCTTGGAGAGGAGTCAACGCAGATCCCTCCACAAGGCCGCCCAGGCCCTGTGGAGATACTTCGCCGTGAAGCAACCGCCGCAGAGCGCACATGGCCTCTGCCGCGGTCGCAGAGTGACGCGCGCGCCTGCGCGCGATGACGACGATGCCGCAGTTGCCATTCTGGTGATTAAAGGGGTCAACAAAGCTGTGCCCCCCGCGCCGGACTACGAAGCTTTCCCCTTTGGTGATAAAGCGGATGACCGGCGCTACGCTCCAACGACAACGTCACCGTGGGCACCCCCACGATCTCTGCGGCACCAACTGTCCGTCCTGCGCGGACGGTGGCTTTCCTGCCTCAGGGGCAGGCTTTACGACCATGGACCAAGTCCATGGACAACCCGGCTGCGGTGCACCCCGCTCCTCCGATTCGTCGCCATGTGGGAACCCATCCGCTGCGCAGGGCGCAAGGATGAGGCCTGGGGCGCCTATAAAAGGAGAGGGAGCACCTCTGTAGCAGGGACGGACGGATCAATCATTCGGAGCTTGAGCACTCTACCCTAGCATAGCTTAGCCAAACTCACTCGAGGAGGAAGAAGACCGTAGAGTTCCCTCCTTGAGCTCCACACTGCCATAAGAGAGCCCTCGGCAAGCTCATTGTACTGTACCCTCTGCAGCGCAATACAGACAAGCAGGAGTAGCGGTGTTACCTCCTCCCGAGGGCCGTGAACCTGGGTACGGGCTGGTGTCCATCTCTGTCGTGATGTCCCTCCTCAGGCTCGACGAGCACCGTCGCCGTGCCGGTTGAGGGTTGTTTGACCTCCGCGTTCAGCCCCCTTCGAACAAACTCTTAAGCGTGTGACCACCCCTGTCTCTTGGGAGTCACTCTCCGACATTTGGCGCGCCAGGTAGGGGCTGAGTCGCGTCTTCAACCTTCGACTAGTCTCCGCGCTATGACGGACACCCGCACGACACGCGCCAACAGGCGCGCAGCTGAGAGGGCTCATACTGAGCCCCGCACCGCCACTACTCGCGGCCGCCGCGGCCGCCCTCGCACGACGGAGCGCGCCAACACCGGCCCGCGCGTGGAGGAGCCCGAGAGCGAGGATCACCGCAGCGGCGACCGCCGCGACGACGAGGACTTCTCCGAGCACCACGAGGACGCTGAGTCCTCGCGTCCGTCTCGGCGCCAGAACGCGTCCTCTCAGGGAGGTCCAGAGCCCGGGCCACACACTGCGCTGCTCATGGCTCAGGAGCTTCTTCGCTACCGGCCCAACCCGGAGGCCCACGACCACTGGCTCGACCGCCTTCACCACCTCGTCGACATCGCGACGACGCGCCCCGCTCCGTCGCGTTCGCTGGTTCACCACTCTGGCCGCGCAGAAACGGCCGCGCCGGATGCGCCTCCGCCACCACCGGGACCACCTCCGGCTGCGGCGCAAAGGGCTGCCTCCCACGCGTCCTCGCCGCGCGACTGCCAAATCGTGCAGCGTACCGCGCCTGACGCGCGAGTGGGGATGGAGCGCCAGAGGGACCTCCAGAACCGCCTCGTCGAGGAAATCGGCCAGGCGGGGCAGCAGAACCGCAGGGCTCTCCAGGGCGGAACCGCCACGTACGCCACCGGCTGCATGGCCTTCACTCGCGCTCTGCGCCACGTGGTCTGGCCACAGAAGTTCAGGCCTGCCCTTCCCAAGGGCTACGACGGGTCAAGCAACCCCATCGAGTTCTTGCAGCTCTACACCACCTCTATCCAAGCTGCAGGAGGGGACGACAAGGTCATGGCCAACTGGTTCTCCCACACGCTTAGGGATTCCGAGCTGTCATGGCTCCTCAACCTGCCTGAAGACTCCATCGGCTCGTGGGAGAAACTCTGCAGGCAATTCATCGCCAACTTCAAGGGCACATATGAGTGCGCGCTCACCCACAATGACCTGCGCGCTGTGGTGCAGAAGAAAGATGAGACCCCCCGCAAGTACATCCAGCGCTTTAGCCAAGTGCGCAACAAGATCCCGAACATTCCCGACACAAGTACTTCAAGGGCGTCACAAACCGCAGGATGCTCGAGAAGCTGGGCATTCACGACAAGCTCACCTCTGTGGTAAAGCTGTTCGACCTCGCTGACAAGTGCGCCAAGGCTGAAGAGGGACTCCTCTTCGTCAAGATGAGCCAGCGGGTTGACGACCAGGCCGAGGGATCCAAAAGTCACAAGAAGCGGGAAGAGACCAAGCGCAAGACCACCGCTGTCCTAGCGGCTGAGCCAGATGCCAAGTACGCCCGCAGAGCCTCCCCTGAGCCTGGCGACAAAAAAGAGGAAAACCGTCTGTTCTGCGTCTACCACAACAGGCGCGGCCACGCTACAGAGAACTGCTTCGACCTCAAGAGGTTGAGCAGAGAGCGCGAGCAAGAAGAGGGCAGCGGGAGCCGCGGCAGAGGGCACAGCTACCGCAGAGGAGGACGCAAGGGCAGCTACCAGAAGCCCCCGGGCACTCAAGCCAACGCCGTCGAGAAGAACAATAACCTCCCCGACGAGGAAGATGGAGGCTACCAGGCCCCAAGGGGGCTATGGCCTGCATCCTCGGCGGAGCTCAGGCGCCCAAGTCTAACAACCGGTTCAAGCAGTTCGCCCGCGAGCTCAACGCCGCACTCCCAAGCGTCGAGACCTCCAGGCCCCTCAAGTGGTCTCAGTACACCATCGCTTTCGACGCCAAGGCCCACCCCAAGTCGACCAAGACTGTTGGAACCCTCCCCCTGGTCTGCTCCCCCACCTTGGCCTACCGTATAACGCCATCCTCGGCTACCCCGCCCTCGCGAAGTTCATGGCCGTCACGCATCACGCCTACAACATGGTCAAGATCCCCGGCATCGCTGGCACTATCACCATCCATGGTCATATCCTGGATGCCACGCACGCTGTCGAGAGCGCCTATAAGGCAGCCGCCATGGCGTTCCCGGCTGACGAGGACATGGATCCTCTCGAGAGGCCCAAGAAGAAGAAACAGATGTTCTCTCAAGAGCAAGCTTCCACGAAGAAGGTGTCGCTGAGCACCAGTGGCTCGGGGCTGAGGGCTCCGGGGCTAGCGTCACCATAGGCGCTGCCTTGCCTCCCAAATAGGAAAGCGCGCTCGTCGCCTTCCTTCGGGCAAACTCTGACATGTTCGCATGGACTCCGTCAGATATGTCCGGCATACCAAGGGAGGTGATCGAGGACCACTTCGCCGTGTGTCCAGACGCACGCCCCGTCAAGCGAAAAGCGCGGAAGCAAGCCCCCGAGTCTGCTCCGAACACCCTTGCCGAGACCCCTCCACAGGCGGATCTCGACAAGGGCCCTGAAGAGCCTCCCCACGGGTCCTTGCCTTCAATGAGGACACCCAAGAGGACCTCCACAACGACGACCTGCTGCTTCTCGAGGGATTGCGCCGCCGTGCCGCCCTCAGAGCGACAAAGTACCAGCAAGACCTGCGACGCTACCACAGCCGCCATGTGCGCTCGCGCACTCTGGAGGCGGGCGACCTCGTCCTCAGACGAATCCTCTTCAGAGAAGGTCTCCACAAGCTCTCGCCTATGTGGGAAGGCCCCTACAGGGTCTCTCACATCGCCAGGCCTGGCGCTGTGCGCCCCGAGACTAAAGACGGCATCCCCGTCAAGAACCCGTGGAACATCGCGCATCTGCGCAAGTTCTACCAGTGATCATAGTCACGCCCGTGATCATCGTCACGTCAGGCATTTTTGTCTCTAGAGGGAAGCTCACGGCTTCACCTCCAAGCTTCACAAAGCTTCTCCTGAGGGCCAGCCCTCCGAGCTCTCCTTGTAACGAGCCACCGCAGGCCGTAGAGAGTCTCAGCCACTAATGGGTGGTCCCCATGCCTCGACATGGAAAGACCGTTAGCTTGGCAACCCCAAGTGTAACGAACCATTTCGTTCCCAAGTGGAACTATGCGCTGAGGCGCCGCTGGGTAATATTTTGGTGGTGAGTTTACTTTCATCATTTGCCTTTCCATGTGCGCTTATATTCTTCCCATGCGCACCTCGCGAGCGGGGGCTGAGTACGGTGCCTGTGCCTCAAGAGCACCCCAGCAGCACTGCAAAACCCATGGGATCTGAGCTCTGGCTAAAGGGCATGCTCCCAAAAACACGCCACCTCTCCAAAGGACCTTGGTACTTACTCTCCTCGCGAGATACACATGAGGAAACCTATAAGCGCACATGAGTCCTTACTACCATGCACTAGCGTTTGGGTTCGCCTCTCTAACATCCGCAGGGAATAAGAGTCTCTCCAAGCTCGTGGAGGCAAAACTCGGCCCCTAGAGGAGAGCGCATCGCCAGGGAAAGCCTACGCAGAGCAAAAGCCTCACAAAGCTAAGTTCAGCGCTCACGCCTCGAGAATCTCTTCATCTCTCTCACGAGCACTCGTCGTCCCTCGAGCGATTCTTTTCCCTCACACTCCATGGACTGCTTGCGCGTCAAAGGGGGGCCCTTGAGCATCGCGCCTCGAGGACTCTTACCTCTCTAAGCCTTAAACTCCCCCCGGCCTTGCCGAGTCATTGCTCGGGCATACCGCAGTGGCAGAGTCATAGCGCAAGGAGAAGGGTCCTAGCTACGCAGAGCGAACAAAGACATGGAGTTGAAGCAAAAGGCCCTTCGAGGGGCACACGTGCGCACTTAGTCCCTCGAGTGATTCTTTTCCCTCACACTCCATGGACTGCTTGCACGTCAAAGGGGGGCCCTTGAGCATCGCGCCTCGAGGACTCTTACCTCTCTAAGCCTTAAACTCCCCCCGGCCTTGCCGAGTCATTGCTCAGGCATACCGCAGCGGCGGAGTCATAGCGCAAGGAGAAGGGTCCTAGCGACGCAGAGCGAACAAAGACATGAAGTTGAAGCAAAAGGCCCTTCGAGGGGCACACGTGCGAACTTAATAGCATCTACTTAAAAATATATTACAGACTGTGGAGCAAAAGTCTCTAAGCCAAGTCTTTTAACGGCGCTACAAGCGCATCATAATACAGGAGAGGATCAGGCAGAAGCTTCGTCGCCCTCTTCCGCAGACCTTTCCTCTCCAGGCGCGCCCTCAGAGCCTGCCTCCTCGCCGCCGAGATCTCCTCGGCGTCGCGCACGGCGCCCTCGCGGACCTCCTTGGAAAAGCAAAGTGCCTCCTCGCGCTCCGCCTGCAAAGCCAAGATCGCTCTGCCGGCGAACCTCCACAGCTGCGTGAAAGGCGGCCCAGGCCTCCGCAAGCTCGCCCTGCCGCCGGGCGACCTCCGCGTCCTCAAGGGCGAGGTGGGTCTCCAACCCGTCCAGGGACTCCCGCACCAGGCGGAAGGCGACGCCGCGGCGTCCCCTGCTCCAGTCCCAGCCCCTGAGGGCCAGGTCTTGTGAAGCCCCACGCGGCGCGGAGGTCCCAGCACCTGCGTCGAGCTTGAACAAGGGGGCCTCTACGCGGGGCCTGATGCACACGGTGGGTGTGTTGTTGAGAGACCCCAAGAGGAAGGTATGAAGTAGTGCAGCAGCAAGTTTCCCTCAGTTGTGAAACCAAGGTTATCGAACCAGTAGGAAATAATGAATTCCCCCGAGGTGTCAACGGTGCCAGGAAATGCTTCCTGGGACGTAGGTGACGTGGAACCTGCACACAACACAATCAAGATACTTTGCCCCAACTTAACGGTGAGGTTGTCAATCTCACCGGCTTGCTGTAACAAAGGATTAAACGTATGTGCGGAAGGAAGATGTTTGTTTGCAGAAAGTAACAGGTTTGCAGTTTGTGGTTTATCAGATTAAAGAGAAGGACCGGGGTCCACAGTTCACTAGTGGTGTCTCTCCATAAATAATAATAACATTCATGCGGGTAAACAAATTACAGCTGGGCAATTGATAGAATAATGATGAGCAAACCAATGCATATACCAACGTTATGATGTCTAGTGTGATATTCATTCGGGCATTACAACAATATACATAGACTGTTCCAACCGCATCTATGACTAATAATCCACCTTCCGGTTAGCGTCCGCACCCCTTTCAGTATTAAGTTGCATGCAACAGATTATCGCCTTAAGCACTGTGTGTAAAGTAAGTAAGTAACATCATCCTTAGACAAAGTACTACTGTTTTATCCCTAGTAGCAACAGTACATCTACAACCTTAGAGCTAGCTGTCACCACCCCAGATTTAATAGAGACATGAACCTACTATCGAGCATAAATACCCCCTCTTGGAGTCACAAGCATCTACTTGGCCAGAGCATACACAAGTAACGGAGAGCATGCAAGATCATTAAATAGCACACACATGATATATTATGAAGCAATAACTTTAGTACTCAATATTCATCGGATCCTAGCAAACACAACATGAAGTATTACATAACGGTGATCTTGATCATGATAGGCAGCTCACAAGATCTAAACATGATAGCACAAGAGGAGAAGACATCCATCTAGCTACTGCTATGGACCCGTAATCCAAAGGTAGACTACTCACGCATCAGTCCGGAGGCGGTCATGGCGACGTAGAGGCCTCCGGTGACGATTCCCCCTCCCGGCAGGGTGCCGGGGAGGACTTCTGATCTCTCCCGAATTGGTGTTGACGACGGCGGCGGCTCGGGACCCGTGGAGGAAAATATGAACACCGTGCTAGGGTTTTTAGTCTGGGGGGTATATGTAGGCGAAAGGGCGAGGTCGGTGGAGCCCCGTGGGCCCCACACCACGTGCTCGCGCGGCCAGGAGGGCTGCCGCGCCGGGAGGTGGTGTGGGCCCCTCGGGCTCCGTCTTCGTCTCCTCTTCGGTGCTCTGGAAGGTTCCCAAGAAAATAGGGGCTTTGGAAAAGAAATCGTCCAATTCCGAGAATATTTCCTTAAGTACTTTTCTGAAACCAAAAACATCAGAAAACAGGGAACTGGCACTGTGGCATCTTGTTAATAGGTTAGTCCCAGAAAATGCATAAAACTATATAAAATGCATATAAAACATGTAATAACTTGGTATAATATAGCATGGAACATAAGAAATTATAGATACGTTGGAGACGTATCAGGGCCCTGCAGCGTCGCGGGCCTGGGGGCTTGGCGGCGAGTTCTCTTCTTCAGCACCTGCGCTCCGCGCGCCGGTGTCGCCGCCCTCAAGCGGCACCTTATCATGAGGTTCAGGGGCAGGAGGGGCCTGCCCCGTAGTCACTGTCTCCGCCTCCGCTGCAGAGCTTGGCGGGGGCGGCGGAGGAGCTTCCCCCTCCATCTCGTCGGCCCTTGGCGGGCTCTGGATTAGCGTCGTGTCCGCCTCGGCCTCCTGCTGCGCCGGAGGAGTGGCAGTGCCAGGCGGGGTAGGCGCCCTCTCTGCTTGCTCCTCAGGGCGCCTCCCCTCGAGAGGCGGCGCAGTCGCCTCAGCCTGAGGCGCACCCTTGGCAGGGCCTGCGGTATCCTCCACCACAGGCCTCGAGGCCTCGTCCGCCGCGGCCCCTGGCACGGTCCCCTTCACCTCAGCGGCCTTGCGAAGCCTTCGACGCTTCGCAGGCACCAGGTCGCTGGCAAGGAGCAAGAAAACCTGTCAGAAGAGAACGGGCAAGCAGAGATTAAGGAAGAGAAACCAAGATCAAAATACTTACCCAGTTTGCTTGGCGCGGGTATCAACCCACGCCATGCCAGGCGAACGCCATGGAGGCGTGGTCCTGGCTCCAGACCCCACGGGAGGCGCCTCTGTTTTCCTCTTGAGGGGAGCGCCCATTGGCTCCCCAGCAGGCCCGTCATGGGCAGACTTGGGCCGGGGCTCTCGTCGCCCCGCCGAAGAAATCGTGTCATCGCAGACTCGCAACTGATCGACGCGTGTCTCGGGCCGGCCGGACACTTTGGGCCCACGACGCTTTGTCTGAGCCTGGTGGGCTTTGCCGTGCCCGTCATGGTCCCGGGGGCTACTGTCGGCCCAGTGGAAACCAGGGTGTGCGGGGCCCACACTCCACAGCCCTCGCACGCGACAGTATCGAAGAAATGACTAAGGACCAAGCCAAACGCTTGAAGAGACTCTCGAGGGGCTAAGTCCTCGAGAGGGCTTAAAGGGCAGCGGAGGCCTGAAGAGGCTCCCCCCGTGACTGCCCCTCCACAAGGCCCTCTCCCTTGGAGAGGAGTTGATGCACACGGTGGGTGTGTTGTTGGGAGACCCCAAGAGGAAGGTATGAAGTAGTGCAGCAGCAAGTTTCCCTCAGTTGTGAAACCAAGGTTATCAAACCAGTAGGAAATAATGAATTCCCCCGAGGTGTCAACGGCGCCAGAAAATGCTTCCTGGGACGTAGGTGACGTGGAACCTGCACACAACACAATCAAGATACTTTGCCCCAACTTAACGGTGAGGTTGTCAATCTCACCGGCTTGCTGTAACAAAGGATTAAACGTATGTGTGGAAGAAAGATGTTTGTTTGCAGAAAATAACAGGTTTGCAGTTTGTGGTTTATCAGATTAAAGAGAAGGACCGGGGTCCACAGTTCACTAGTGGTGTCTCTCCATAAATAATAATAACATTCATGCGGGTAAACAAATTACAGCTGGGCAATTGATAGAATAATGATGAGCAAACCAATGCATATACCAACGTTATGATGTCTAGTGTGATATTCATTCGGGCATTACAACAACATACATAGACAGTTCCAACCGCATCTATGACTAATAATCCACCTTCCGGTTAGCGTCCGCACCCCTTTCAGTATTAAGTTGCATGCAACAGATTATCGCCTTAAGCACTGTGTGTAAAGTAAGTAAGTAACATCATCCTTAGACAAAGTACTACTGTTTTATCCCTAGTAGCAACAGTACATCTACAACCTTAGAGCTAGCTGTCACCACCCCAGATTTAATAGAGACATGAACCTACTATCGAGCATAAATACCCCCTCTTGGAGTCACAAGCATCTACTTGGCCAGAGCATACACAAGTAACGGAGAGCATGCAAGATCATTAAATAGCACACACATGATATATTATGAAGCAATAACTTTAGTACTCAATATTCATCGGATCCCAGCAAACACAACATGAAGTATTACATAACGGTGATCTTGATCATGATAGGCAGCTCACAAGATCTAAACATGATAGCACAAGAGGAGAAGACAACCATCTAGCTACTGCTATGGACCCGTAGTCCAAGGGTAGACTACTCACGCATCAGTCCGGAGGCGGTCATGGCGACGTAGAGGCCTCCGGTGACGATTCCCCCTCCCGGTAGGGTGCCGGGGAGAAGTTCTGATCTCTCCCGAATTGGTGTTGACGACGGCGGCGGCTCGGGACCCGTGGAGGAAAATATGAACACCGTGCTAGGGTTTTTAGTCTGGGGGGTATATGTAGGCGAAAGGGCGAAGGCGGTGGAGCTCCGTGGGCCCCACACCACGTGCCCGCGCGGCAGGAGGGCTGGCCGCGCCTGGGGGTGGTGTGGGCCCCTCGGGCTCCGTCTTCGCCTCCTCTTCGGTGCTCTGGAAGGTTCCGAGGAAAATAGGGGCTTTGGAAAAGAAATCGTCCAATTCCGAGAATATTTCCTTAAGTACTTTTCTGAAACCAAAAACAGCAGAAAACAGGGAACTGGCACTGTGGCATCTTGTTAATAGGTTAGTCCCAGAAAATGCATAAAACTATATAAAATGCATATAAAACATGTAATAACTTGGTATAATATAGCATGGAACATAAGAAATTATAGATACGTTGGAGACGTATCAACATCCCCAAGCTTAGTTCTACTCGTCCCGAGTAGGCAAGAACGATAAAAGAAGAATAATTTCTGAAGTGACATGCTTAAACACAATCTTGATCATAATATAATGTAAGGCTCATGTTATGAATGAAGTGACTCAAGGCAATGATCTATAGTTTGCTAACAAATAGACAAGGAGTAAACAACTACATCATATAAGTAAAACTTTTCATGAATAGTACTTTCAAACTAGCATCAAAAAGATTTGCATAAGAGTTAACTCATAAAGCAATATTATCTAAGCAAAAGAGCATTGAAGCAACACAAAGGAAGGTATAAGTTTCAGCATTGGCTTTCAACTTTTGAACATGTATATCATATAGATAGTTGTCAACACAAAGAAATATAACAAGTGCAATAAGTAAGCATATAAGAATTGTTGCACACAGTTGACACAAGTGTTTGCTTCGGGGATAGAAAGAAGTAGGTAAACTGACTCAACATAAAGTAAAAGATAGGCCCTTCGCAGAGGGAAGCAGGGATACAAGCATGTGCTAGAGCTTCTTAGTTTTATAGGTTTTTGAAATCATATAGAGAGCATAAAAGTAAGTTTTGAGCGGTGTTTGTCGTTGTCAACGAATGGTAATGGGCACTCTACCCCCCTTGTCAACCAGACTTTCTTAAGAGCGGCTCCCATGAAGGACGTTATTTCTACCCAAGGGCAGATCATCCCTCTTTCCTCTTTTGTTTACACATGTAGTTTAGAACTAGTATCATTGCTTGGCTGATTAGATCAGGGCAAAAATGTGAAGAGAATGCAGCGGTTAAAGTTGTAATTAATTGGGACTGGGCACCCCATTTGCCAGCTCTTTTTGCAAAGTTGATGGATAAGCGGTGTATATGCCACTAGTCCGGTTGGTGAAAGTCTGTCTAAAAGCAAATGACAAGGTTGATATCCGTAACACCACATACTTCCTCATGAGTTAATCAACATTGACACAAATAAGGGATAATAAATTTTGAATAAAAGGTAGCACATGAAGTATTTACTTGGAATGGCAGGAAATACCATGTAGTAGGTAGGTATGGTGGACACAAATGGCATAGGTTTTGGCTCAAGGATTATGTATGCATGCGAAGGATTCCCTCTCAGTACAAGGCTTTGGCTAGCAAGGTTGTTTGAAGCAAACACAAGTATAAACTATGACAACAAGACGTATATAAAAACATATTGCAAGCATTATAAAACTCTACATTGTCTTCCTTGTTGTTCAAACACTTTAACTAGAAAATATCTGGACCTTAGAGATACCAAACATGCAAACCAAATTTCAGCAAGTTTTACGGTAGTTCCTCACTAATAGGTTTTAACTACATGATGTAAAAGCATAAACATGATCTACTTGAGAGCTCAAAACAATTGCCAAGCACCACAACATGCAAGATAACAATCCATAAGAGCATGTATATCTTTTCTTTATACCATCTACCACATTTAGCATTTTTTGTTTTCAACCAAACACCAATCAATTTATTTAAAAGATAAACTCTCCAAGTAATTAAACAATGAGATATGAGAGTATGATATAATAAAGCTAACATCTCTAGCAAGAGATGCATGAAAAACAAGATCTAGAAAGCATTGAAGTAACATAGAAGAATACTCAACAAATATAAGTGAAGAATACGAGTATTCATAAGAAAAAGCGGAGCGTGTCTCTCTCCCACAAAGGAATGCTAGGATCCATTTTATTCAGAGAATGAAAATAACAAAAACAAAATCAAAAACAAACCGACGCTTCAAGAAAAGCACATAAGAAGTGGCAGAATTAAAATATAGTTTCACTAGAAAGGACCTGATAGTTTGTTGATGAAGAAGGGGATGCCTTGGGCATCTGTCGGAGAGTGACTCCCACGGAACAGGGGTAGCCACACCCTGAAGAGAGGTTCGAAGGGGGGACTGAACGCGGAGGTCGAACGATCCTCGAGAGGCACGACGATGATGCTCGCCGGGCCTGGAGAGGGACTATCACACCAGAGATGGACACCAGCCCGTACCCAGGTTCACGGCCCTCAGGAGGAGGTAAAACCGCTACTCCTGCTTGTCTGTATTGCACTGTGGAAGTTACGGAACAATGAGCTTGCCGAGGGCTCTCTTGAGGCAGTTTGGTGCTTGGAGAGGGACACAATGGTCGTCTTCCTCCTCCAGCAGTTGGCTATTCTATGCGTTTGGCTAAGGCTCCCTCGGTCTGGGAAGCTATCAGCCGACTGGAGATCGATCGATCCCCTTCTATGGTGGAGCTCCTGCTCCTTTTATAGGCGCCCCAGGCTCCATCCTCGTGCTGGTGGGTTCCCACATGTCGGTGGCGTGGGGGAGCGGGAGTCCACCGCGTCTCATCCGTCCATGGACGCGGTTCATCCGTGCTAAAGTTGCGCGCCGTGGCCGACAGGCTACAGACGGTGCAGAGCGGCTCGTAGGCGCGGCAGTGGTCGTGGTGGAGCCCACGATGATGATCTTCTTGGAGCGTTGCGCCGTCCAGCCGCTTTATCACCAAAGAGGAAAGTCCTGGCTGTCCTGGCGCAGGCGGCTCGGCTTTGTTGACTCCTTTATCATCAGAATGCCAGCTGGGATGCTCGCGTCACCCTACGGCTGCTGCAGGGGCCATGTGCGCCCCGCAGCGCTTGCTTAGCCGCGAAGTGTCTCCACAGGGCCGCGGTGGCCTGTGGGGAGGTTTCCTGCTGACCCCTCTCCAGGCGGGTTGAGCCTCGGGGAGTCTCTTGAAGCGCGGGGTCCTCTTCAGGCCCTGACTTCCTCTTCAGGCCCTCGAGAGGAGATGCCTCTCGAGGGTCTCTCCAAGCGGTAGCTTGGTCCTTAGTCGTTTTGACGAATCTGTCGCGGGCGAGGCCTGTAGGGAGTGGGCTATGCACACCCTGGTCCTCATTGGGCCGACAGTAGCCCCCGGGCCCGCGATGGGCACGGCTGAGCCCATGACCGCAGCCGAAACGTCGTGGGCCCGAAGTGTCCGGCCGGGCCGAGCCACGCGTCACTCAGGCGAGTAACGGTTGCGCACGATCTGGGGCGTGCGTCGTGGGGGGTCCCACCACGCCCCGGTAACTGCTCCTTGACGGGACATAAAGCCCTCGCGCCGGAGCAGGGAGCCGTTACTGCTCCCATTCTCTCTTGCAGAAACCATCCGTCCCGAGCTCTCCGCTCTTGCTCTCCGACGCGCCCTGCTCCTTTCTTCTCCAACTTCTCCCCGCGCCGCGCTCACCACTTCCCAGGCGATGAGTCCGGCCAAGAACAAGGGCAAGGCGGCCGCGGGGTCTTCTTCGTAGGCGGCGCCCGCCGAGGCCGCGCATCGCGCGGCATTGCTGGGAGTGCGCGTCAACGACAAGGCCCTCGACAAGGTCCGCTTCCTGGTGGCGGACCGGACCAACGAGCACGGCGCCACCGCGCTCAAGGCCGCGGCGCATGGGAAACGCCCGCGAGGGTTTTTCCCCGTCTTCCAGCACTGTGTCGCTGCAGGGCTGGTGCCGCCATTCTCTCCGTTCCTGGAGGGGGTGCTGGCCTTCTACCAGATCCAGCTGCTGCACCTCCACCCCAACTCCGTGCTCATCCTCGCCATCTTCGCCTACCTCTGCGAGGCGTACCTGGGCCTGGAGCCCACGGTGGACCTCTTCCGGTGCTTCTACGCGCTCCGGAACACGGCGAAGAATGAGCGCTCCGGATGCGTCTCGTTCCGCATCGTGGATGGCATGGGGAGCGTTTACATCCCCATGTCGTGGAGCGAGGGCAAGGCCATCACCTCAGTGACGAAGAAGGTGGACGACTTCCGCCAGCGGTGGTTCTTCGTCGGGGTGGAGCAGCCCTGCGCCTTCCTCGAGGTCCCTGACGCACCGCCCGTGAAGAACTCGAACTGGGGCAAGGCCCCCTTCAGCGGCGTGCAGAACGCAATGCTGACGGGCCGCCTGAGCTACCTTCGGGAGGAGGGCCTCACGGGGCAGATCATCGTCGCGGACTTCGTGACGCGCCGCATCGCTCCACTCCAGGCGCACGCGATGCCCATGTGGATGTATTCCGGCCCCCAGGACAAGATGCGGCTCCACCGTGAGGACAACGACAAGGACGCTGTCGACAACGTCCTGTCCGCACTCTTCATCAACCCGGCGGTACCCGCCACGGACGAGCTCCCTATCACGCTGCGGCCCCTGCACCAGTACAACATGACCGAGCGCCTGGCCATTCTGGAGGGGATGCCTTCGTTCACCCCGTCGGGCCCGGCGGGGAAAATGGTGCCTGTGCCGGTGGTGCACGAGGCGGAGGGGGCAGAGACGCCCTCTGCCTCAGGAGCTGGGCAAGGAGAGGAGGAGGCCGCAGCAGGGGAGGAGTCCTCTTCGAGGGCCGGGCCCCTTACTGACGAGATTTGCGACATCTCGTCCGGCGATGACGACGACGCCTTCGTGGTGGTGCCCGCGCGCCGGGCGGAGGAGGAGGAGGCCGAGGAGGAGGCCTCTGACGAGGAGGCCTCGCCAGGGCGTCGCGAGCCCCGCTCCAAGGCAGCGGTGGACCGGCCTGGGGCGAGGCCGTCAGACGTCCCCTCCAAGAGGAAAGCCGAGGCGCCTCCGGAGGGGTCAGGTACCAAGGCCAAGCCCTCCTGGCGCTCGCCAGGCTTGGCGTGGGTCGACACCGGCGCCAAGGAGTCCGGGTAAGTGTTTTAGGCTTTTAGCCGGTCGATTCTTGTTCTTTCTCTTTCCGCCTATTTCTGAAGATCTTTCCCTGGTGCTCGCCAACGACCTTGTGCCTGCGAAGCGCCGCAAGCTTCGCAAGGCGGCAGAGGTGAAGAAAGCCACGGCTGAGGACGTGGCTGAGGAGGCCGCGAGGCTTGTGGAGACGGCCTCCACAGGCCCAACCGAAGAGATGCCTCAAGCGGAGGCAGCTGGGCCTTTAGCCGGGACAGCGGTGCCTCAGGCGGAGGCAGCTGCGCCGCCCCCCGAGCCGATGGCGGTGGAGGCGCAGGAGGAGCGGGTTGCTAGCCCTCCTCGCGCCACTACCCCGCCCCGCGCGGCCACGCCGCCGCGCGAGCCAACTCCGGCCCGCGAGGCTACTCCACCTCGCGCGACCACGCCTCCCGCGCAGCCGGAGGCCGGGACAGACCAGGGCCCGCCAAGCGCGGGCGCATCTGCAGGGGGAGCTCCCTCGTCCCCGCCACGCCCCGCAGCGAGGGGCGAGGCGCAAGAGGTGACGCGCCAGGGCGGCGAGGTCGGTGAGGCCAGTTCGGGCGCCGCGACAGACGGGGCGCGGTCTAGCCCCCAGGCACGCCCAGAGGCTCAGTTCTCCAGGCCCGGCGCAGGGGCAGGCACCTCCTCATGCCACGACCTGGTCCTTGGTGGCTGGGACTGGAGCAAGGGGCACCGTGAGGTCGCCTTCCGCGTCGTGAGGGAGTCCCTGGAGGGCTTGGAGGCGCAACTTGCCCTCGAGGACGCTCGGCTCACCCAGCAGCGCGACGAGCTTGCGGGGGCGTGGGCGCGCTTCCACGCCGCGGTCGAGGCCCGCCGCCAGGAGGATCTGGCCCTCCAGGCCGCACGCGAGGAGGCCGTCCGCTTCGCCAAGGAGGTCCGCGAGGGGGCCATCCGTGACGCTGACGAGCTCCTTGCCCCTCTCCAGGACGAGCGCAACGCGGCCGCCGATCTCCTCGCCGAGGTGAAGGCCGAGCGCGAAGCTATGGAGGGCTCGCTGGCGCAGAAACGTCGCGAGCTGGCCCAGCTAGAGTCCCAGCTCCTTTCCGCCCATCGGGTCGCGCAGGAGACTCTGGAGGGGGACCGCAGGAGCCTTGCCGAGCGCGAGCGGCTGCTGGCCTCCAGGGAGCAGGACGTGCTGCAGCGCGACGAGCAGCGGCTCCAGGCGGAGGGCGAGCTTGCCACCAAGCGCGAAGAGCTTGAGGCGCGCGAGGGGGACCTGGCTCAGGCGCTCCAGAGGCACGACGAGAACGTCACCGCCCAGAAGCAAACCCTGGAGCGCTTCCAGCAGCGGTTTGCCGAGAAGAAGAAAGAGGCGGAGGCGGCCCTCGCGGAGCGCGAGAAGGAGTTCAGGCGGACCACCTCCAAGGAGTACCGCGACAAGGCCAAGAAGCAGGAGGACCGCTTCAAGGCCAAGCATGCTACCGATGCCAAGCGGATCGCGGAGCTCGAGAAAGCTAACTCCAAGCTCGAGGCCCGCCTCCAGCGCGCCAAGGAGGCCTATCGCCAGGCGGAGGATGGTCGCAGGGCAGCTGTCCTGGAACTGGACGCCCTCGTCAAGGACGTGGAGGGGCAGGCGGGCTCGGCGGCCAAGCAGGTGACGGAGGCTGTGGACACCGCGCAGGCGGCTCGCGTGCTCACGAAGCAGCGGGAGCGTATGTTCCAGGCGCTGGTGGCCAGGGGCAACGAGCTTGCAGCTCAGCTTGGCGCGGAGGCGCCGCACGCTGAGGTTCGCGGCCGTGGCGATGCTGCCATGTACCTGGTCTACTTCGACCAGCTCTTCACGGCCCTCGAGAGCCCCGTCGCCGACCTCCGCAAGGTGATCGAGGTCGAGAGCCGCCAGCTCCTCGGGGTGGTTGTTGACCGCATCTTCACCAACCTTCGGCTCCTCACGCCCGGCTTCAACCTCGCCACGGTGACCGAGGAGCGCACGGGCGAGGAGGTCTTGCGGGTCTCCAGCTCCCTCCGCGAGCAGGTCGAGATCTTCTGTAACCGCTTCAAGCGCGCAGAGGTGGCTGCGGAGGACAGCGAGGAGGAGGCCGCCCTTGCTGAGGAGGAAGACGCTGAGGAGGAGGAGCATGCTGGCGCGGACTCCGCCTGAGCCCTTGATTCATAGCGCCTTTGAGCGCCTGTATCTGAAACAGTTTTGTGTTTAGACACTATGCATTTTGGGCATGTAATATATTCCTTGAGTGCTTGATGTTAACTTGTGTGCCCCTCGAGAGGCCCTTTCTGCCTTATTTTCATGTCTATGTTTTCTCTGCGTCGTTAGGTCCCATCTCTTCGCGCTATGACTCCGCCACTGCGGTATGCTAGAGCAATGACTCAGCAAGGCCGGGGGGAGTTTAAGGCTTGGAGAGGTAAGAGCCCTGAGTCGCGATGCTCAAGTGCCCCCCTTAGACGTGCGAGTAGCCCATGAAGCACAAGGGAGAATGAAATTGCTCGAGGGGCAAACGTGCGCTTGGGGAGAAAAAGCTCTCGAGTTACGAGTGTGGGACTTAGCTTCTCGAGGCTTTTGCCCTGTAGAGGTTTTTTAGCCTGGCGAGGAGGTCTTCTTCAAGGGTTTTGCTCTGCCGCCTCCTCAGGCTTGTAGAGACGCTTGTTCTCTGTAGATGTTAGAGGGGCAAACCCAAACGCTTGTGCATGGTACTAGGGACTAATGCGCGCTTATAGGTCCCCTCAGGCGTTCCTTGCGAGGAGAGAGAGTACCAAGGTCCATTGTAGAGATGGCGTGTTTGTGGGAGCTTGCCCTCCAGCCAGAGCTCGGATCCTTGGGTTTTGCAGTGCTGCTGGTGTGTCATTTGAGGCACTGGCACCGTACTCAGCCCCCGCTCGCGAGGTGCGCATGTGGAGAGATATAAGCGCCCATTTTCAACAAAGAAAATAGTGCTGGAATAAACTCACCACCAAAATATTACATAGTGGCGCCGTAGCGCATTGTTCACTTAGGAACGAAATTGTTTCATTATGCTTGGAGTTGCCAAGTTAATGTATTTGACCATGTCGAGGCATGGGGACCACCCATTAGTGGCAGAGACCCTCAACGGCCTGAGGCGGCTCGTTACATGGAGAGCTCGGAGGGTTGACCCTCGTCAGAAGCCTTTGGGGCTTGGAGGTTTAAGCCGTGAGCTTTTTTAACCTCTAGAGACAAAAAATGCTTGGAGGTGGAGCCGTAAGCTGCCTCTTCAGCCAGATGTCTTGACGTGACAATGATCACGGGCGTGACAATGATCACGGGTAGAACTTGCGCAGGTGCGCGATGTTCCACGGGTTCTTGACGGGGATGCCGTCTTCGGTCTTGAGGTGTACTGCGCCAGGCCTGGCGACGTGGGAGACCCTGTAGGGACCTTCCCACATCGGCGAGAGCTTGTGGAGGCCTTCCCTGGAGAGAATTCGCCTGAGGACGAGGTCGCCCGCCTCAAGGGTGCGTGAGCGCACATGGCGGCTGTGGTAGCGTCGCAGGTCTTGCTGGTCCCTGCCGCTCTAAGGGCGGCCTGACGGCGCAGTCCCTCGAGGAACAGCAGGTCGTCGTTGTGGAGGCCCTCTTGGATGTCCTCATTGAAGGCAAGGACCCGTGGTGATCCATGCTTGATTTCTGCGGGGAGGACTGCCTCAGCTCCGTAGACCAGGGCGAAGGGCGTTTCGCCTGTAGGCCTTGAGGAAGTTGTGCGTATGGACCAGAGCACTGAAGGGAGCTCGTCGATCCAGCCCTTGCCGTGGCCCTTGAGGATGTTGAAGCTTCTGGTCTTGAGGCCCTTGAGGACTTCTGCGTTTGCTCGTTCGGCTTGACCGTTGCTGCGTGGGTGAGCCACCGAGGCGAAGCAGACCTTGACGCCGAGCTTGTCGCAGTAGGCTCGGAAGATGCCGCTGGTGAACTGCGAGCCATTGTCGGTGATGATGCGGTTGGGCACGCCGAAGCGGCAGACCAAGCTCCTGATGAATTTCACCGCGGCCCCAGCCGGTATTGTGCGCACTGGCTCAACTTCGGTCCACTTGGTGAACTTGTCGATGGCCACGAAGAGGAAGCGATAGCCCCCCTGCGACCTTGGGAAGGGGCCCAAGATGTCCAGCCCCCAGACCGCAAACGGCCAGGAGAGCGGGATGGTTTGAAGCCCCAGCGCCGGCTGATGAATTTGCTTGGCGTGGAATTGGCAGGCGTCGCAGGTTTGCACAATGGCGACCGCATCTTGAAGCACTTGAGGCCAGTAGAAGCCGCTCCTGAAGACCTTGCCTGTGAGGGTGCGCGCACACGAGTGGTGGCCGCACTCCCCGCTGTGGATGTCCTTGATCAGCTCTCGGCCTTCCTCAGGAGGGACGCACTTGAGCGCGATACCATTTGGGCGCTTGCGGTAGAGGTTTCCCTCGTGGATGCAGTAGGATTTCGCCTGTCGAGCAATTCGCTCTGCGTCAGCATCTTCTTCAGGGAGGATTCCTTTCACCAAGTAGTCCTTGAGCTCATCAATCCAGCCTGAGGTCTGGTGTGTTGCCGTCAGCAACAGGCGCTCCCCTGTGCTGGGACCGCAATCGGGTGCCCCAGACTCAGGAGGCGGTGGGAGCGCTTCGTCTGCACTTGCGGCTGTGGTCTCTCGAGGCTGCTTGATGGATGCCTTGGCGAGCCTCTCTTCAAAGACGCCGGCCTGCTGGGGTTGCCTCCGCGAGGCTCGCTTGGCGATGTCGTCAGCCTCTTGGTTTTCCTTCCTCGGAATGTGCATGAGCTCCATGCCCCTGAAGTGCTTCTCGAGCTTGCGGACCTCTTCGAGGTATGCGGCCATGTGGTCGTCTTTTGGCGTGTAGCTCTTGTTGGAGAAGTTGACGAGCAGCTGGGAGTCTCCCTTGACGAGCAGGTGCTTGACGCCTAGAGCGATGGCGGCCCTTAAGCCGGCGAGGAGGCCTTCGTATTCGGCGATGTTGTTGGAGATCTTGTCGATCGTGAAGCACAGCTGGACAGCATAGTATAGCTTGTCACCCTTGGGCGAAGTCAGGACAACGCCTGCTCCGCCATTGCGGCAAGCGAAGGCTCCGTCGAAGTGCATGGTCCAGTGGCTAGGCACTGTGCCTCCCGAGGGCTCGGCTTCTTCCTCGCGAGGCTCCTCAGGGCTTGGGTCAGTCCATTCGGCGACGAAGTCAGCCAGCGCTCTTCCTTTTATGACCCTCGTGGTGTCAAAGCGCAAATTGAATGGCTGCAGCTCGATGTTCCATCCTGCGACACGATCAGTGGCGTTGGGGTTGCGCAGGATTTGCTCCAGGGGGAAGGCAGTGACCACCGTGATGGGGTGGCCCTGGAAGTAGTGTCTCAACTTCCTGGAGGCGATGAGGAGCGCGACGAGGAGCTTCTGCTGCATTGGATACCTCTCGCGAGCGTCCCGCAGCACTGTGCTGACGAAGTAGACGGGGTGCTCGACAAGGGTTGTCTGAGGTGGCGCAGCGTCGGCCCTCTGTGGAGGCTCTTCAGGGCGCTTGTCGAGATCTGCCTGTGGAGGCGTCTCGACAGGGGTGGTGGGAGCAGACTCGACTTGAGGCGGTGGGCCTGGCAGTGGGTCTGTGGAGGCTGCTCTTTCGACGGGGTCTTTGTCGGGGGGTTCTGGGCTTGGAGTGGCAGTACTCTTCTTGGGGAAGACAGGCTCTTCCCTTTCGACCACCAAGACGGCGCTTGCGGTCTGAGGGGTGGCTGAGAGGTACAGCTTCAGGTGCTCGCCTGCCATGGCGGCTGCCTTGTAGGCGCTCTCGACAGCGCGCGTGGCGTCCAGGATGTGACCGTGGATGGCAATGGTGCCAGCGCTGCCGGGGATCTTGACCATGTTGTAGGCGTGGTGCGTGACGGCCATGAACTTCGCGAGGGCGGGGTAGCCGAGGATGGCGTTGTACGGCAAGCCGATGTGGGCGACATCGAAGTCGATCAGCTCCGTGCGATAGTTCTTCTGCGTGCCGAAGGTGACCGCGAGGCGGACTTGCCCCAGAGGCTCGATTGAACCACTGGTGACACCCGTGAACGGCCTGGAGGGCATAAGCCACTCGTAGGGCACTTGAAGCGTCTCGAAGGTCTCGACAGAGATGACATTCAGGCCCGCTCCCCCATCGATGGGCGTCTTGGAGACGGTGATGTTGTTGATGGTGGGGGAGCAGACCAGGGGGAGGGTTCCAACAGTCTTGGTCGACTTGGGGTGGTCCTTGGCGTCGAAAGCGATGGTGTACTGGGACCACTTGAGGGGCCTGGAGGTCTCGGTGCTCGGGAGCGCAGCGTTGAGTTCGCGGGCGAACTGCTTGAACTGATTGTTCGATTTGGGCGCTTCAGCCCCGCCGAGGATGCAGGCCATGGCGCCTCTCGGGGCCTGGTAGCCTCCATCTTCCTCGTCGGGGAGGTTGTTGTTCCTCTCAGCGGCGTTGGCCTGAGTGCCCTGCGGCCTCTGGTAGCCGCCAGCGCGTCCGCCTCTGCTGTCGCGGCGGTAGCCGCGGCCTCTGCCGCGGCTCCCGCTGGCTTCTTCGCGCTCGCTGCTCAGCCTCTTGAGGTCGTGGCAGTTCTCGGTGGCATGGCCGCGCCTGTTGTGGTAGACGCAGAATGGGCGGTGGTCCACCTCCTTGTCGCCGCGCTCGGGAGAACCCCTGCGGGAGCCCTTCGCGTCAGGCTCTGCCGCGAGGACCGCGGTGGCCTTGCGCTTGGGCTCTTCCTTCTTCTTGTGGCTCTTGGACCCCTCGCCAGGGTCGTCCCCCCGCGCGCTCATCTTGACGAAGAGGAGTCCCTCTTTAGCCTTGGCGCACTTATCCGCCAGGTCGAACAGCTTCACCACAGAGGTGAGCTTCTCGTGGATGCCGAGCTTCTCGAGCATCCTGCGGTTCGTGACGCCCTCGCGGAAGGCAGCGATGACCTGGGTGTCGGGGATGTTCGGAATCTTGTTCCGCACCTGGCTGAAGCGCTGGATGTACTTGCGAAGGGTCTCATCCTTCTTCTGCACCACAGCGCGCAAGTCGTTGTGGGTGAGTGCGCGCTCGTACGTGCCCTTGAAGTTGGCGACGAACTGCCTGCAGAGCTCCTCCCAGGAGTCGATGGAGTCCTCAGGCAGGTTGAGGAGCCAGGACAGCGCGGAGTCCCTGAGGGCGTGGGAGAACCAGTTGGCCATGACCTTGTCGTCTCCCCCTGCGGCCTGGATGGAGGTGGTGTAGAGCTGCAGGAACTCGAGAGGGTTGGTGGACCCGTCGAAGCCCTTGGGGAGCGCTGGCCTGAACTTCTACGGCCAGACCACACGACGCAGGGCGCGCGTGAAGGCCATGCAGCCAGTGGCGTAGGTGGCCGTTCCTCCCTGGAGGGCCCTGCGGTTTTGTTGCCCCGCTTGGCCGAGCTCCTCGACGAGGCGGTTCTGGAGGTCGCGGCGTCGCTCCATGCCCACACGTGCGTCAGGCGCGGTGCGCTGCACGATCTGGCAATCGTGCGGCGAGGAAGCATGGGAGGGAGCCCGCTGTGCCGCGGCCGGAGGCAGTCCTGGCGGCGGTGGGGGCGCACCTGGTGCGGCCGCCCCTGCAGGGCCAGAGGGTATGATGGAGCGCGACGGAGCAGGACGCGTGGTTGCGATGTCGACGAGGTGGTGGAGGCGGTCCAACCACTGGTCGTGTGCCTCGGCACATGGCCGGTAGCGGAGGAGCTCCTGGGCCATGAGCAGCGCGGTGTGCGGGGCGGGCTCGTGGTGCTCCCGCGTGGACACGCTCTGGCGCCGGGACGGGTGCGAGGACTCAGCGTCCTCACGACGCTCAGAGAGGTCCTCGTCGTCGCGCTGGTCTCCGCCGCGGTGTTCCTCGCTCTCTGGCTCTTCCACGCGCGGGCCGGTGCCAGCGCGCTCAGCCGCGCGAGGGCGACCACGGCGGCCACGGGTGGGAGCAGTGCCGGGCTCAGTGTGAGCTCTCTCGGAGGCACGCCGGTTGGCGCGCGTCGCGCGGGTGTCCGTCATGGCGCGGAGTTCGGAGGTCGAAGACGCGCCTCAGCCCCCTACCTGGCGCGCCAAATGTCGGAGAGTGACTCCCACGGAACAGGGGTAGCCACACCCTGAAGAGAGGTTCGAAGGGGGGACTGAACGCGGAGGTCGAACGATCCTCGAGAGGCACGACGACGATGCTCGCCGGGCCTGGATAGGGACTATCACGCCAGAGATGGACACCAGCCCGTACCCAGGTTCACGGCCCTCAGGAGGAGGTAAAACCGCTACTCCTGCTTGTCTGTATTGCACTGTGGAAGTTACGGAACAATGAGCTTGCCGAGGGCTCTCTTGAGGCAGTTTGGTGCTTGGAGAGGGACACAATGGTCGTCTTCCTCCTCCAGCAGTTGGCTATTCTATGCGTTTGGCTAAGGCTCCCTCGGTCTGGGAAGCTATCAGCCGACTGGAGATCGATCGATCCCCTTCTATGGTGGAGCTCCTGCTCCTTTTATAGGCGCCCCAGGCTCCATCCTCGTGCTGGTGGGTTCCCACATGTCGGTGGCGCGGGGGAGCGGGAGTCCACCGTGTCTCATCCGTCCATGGACGCGGTCCATCCGTGCTAAAGTTGCGCGCCGTGGCCGACAGGCTGCAGACGGTGCAGAGCGGCTCGCAGGCGCGGCAGTGGTCGTGGTGGAGCCCACGATGACGATCTTCTTGGAGCGTTGCGCCGTCCAGCCGCTTTATCACCAAAGAGGAAAGTCCTGGCTGTCCTGGCGCAGGCGGCGCGGCTTTGTTGACTCCTTTATCATCAGAATGGCAGCTGGGATGCTCGCGTCACCCTGCGGCTGCTGCAGGGGCCATGTGCGCCCCGCAGCGCTTGCTTAGCCGCGAAGTGTCTCCACAGGGCCGCGGTGGCCTGTGGGGAGGTTTCCTGCTGACCCCTCTCCAGGCGGGTTGAGCCTCGGGGAGTCTCTTGAAGCGCGGGGTCCTCTTCAGGCCCTGACTTCCTCTTCAGGCCCTCGAGAGGTCTCTCCAAGCGGTAGCTTGGTCCTTAGTCGTTTTGACGAATCTGTCGCGGGCGAGGCCTGTAGGGAGTGGGCTATGCACACCCTGGTCCTCATTGGGCCGACAGCATCCCCAAACTTTGACGCTTGAGTCTTCTTGAAATATGTTGGGGATGAACCACCGGGGCATCCCCAAGCTTTGGATTTACTATCCTCTTGATCACATCATATCATCCTTCTCTCTTGATCCTTGAAAACTTCCTCCACACCAAACTTAGAGTAAACTTCATTAGAGGGTTAGTGCACGAAAAATTATGATATTCTGTAGGAACACAATTGCTACCAATGCTACTGGACATTAGCTACAGCCACTGATACTTCATAGGATAAAAAGATCCAATCAAAATAGCAAAAGAGGCATTGCAAAATAAATGACAGAATCTGTCAAAAACAAAACAGTACGTAAATACGAATTTTTTCGAGGCACTTAACTTGCTCAAATCAGAAAACTCAAAACTAATGAAAGTTGCATATATATCTGAGGATTACGCACAAAAAAGGGCAGATTATTTGTATTTTTCTGTGAGGAGTTACGAATTAAACGGTGGACAGCAGAAAACTGTTTCTGCGCAGGAATCCAAATTTAGCATGAACTTTCAACTAGAGGCTTATCTTGACACAACAATGCAATAAAATAAAGATACAAAGGAATTGCTACAGAGGTAGGACAAGTCCTTGACACAAACAAAATAAAATAACAGGAAATAAAAGTGGGTTGTCTCCCATAAGCTCTTTTGTTTAACGCCTTTCAGCTAGGCACAGAAAGCAAAACTCAAGTGTTATCCAAATCAAGAACAGAAATCCTCTCAACTATGCATTGTATTTTATCTATATAAGGTTCAGAGTTTCCCTTTTCATTGCTTTTAGGTTTACTACATTCATCAAATGGGTTTTGAGGGACAATCCAATCAAAATTTCCTTCCAAGGCTTCATGCATAGCTACAAATTTAATAGGTATTGGCACTTTAATTTCCTCCCCCTTAGTAGGTTCAGTTTTACCCAATTTTTCAAGTGCATTAATAACATCTACACATGAGCCTAGCATATCAAAACGATCAAAGACTTTCCTAGCTTCTATAGCAACATCACCAAATTCATTAAGCAAGGTTTCCATAATAAAATCTTTCTTTTCAGCATTTTTAACATCATGAAGATTAAGAAACATTTGTTGTATTATAGGATGTAGGTTAACGAACCTAGCCTCTAGCATGTGAACTAAATAAGCTGCAGCAGTTTCATAATTAGGAGCAAGTTCCACTATGGATTTCTTCCTAAGATCCTTATGCTTACTAACATGATTAAAGAATTCTTCAATATTCTCCTTTCCAATTATAGAACCACTACCTACTGACAGGTCTTCCAGGGTGTACTTAGGAAGCAACATTATAGCAAAAGTAAAACTAAAACCGAAATAACAATAATACTAAACCGACATAAAAATAGTAATGCAAGTAACTAATTTTTTTGTATTTTTGATATTTAAGCAAACAAGACAATAAAATAAATTGCAAGTAACTAATTTTTTTTTGTATTTTTGATATTAAGCAAACGAGACAGTAATAAAAATAAACTAAGCAAGACAATAACAAAATAAAAAGATTGGAAGTGCGAAAACTCCCCTCGTAGAAGAATCTTCAAATCACCGGCAACGAAGTTGACGGAGGAGTGTGAAGGTCTTCAAAGGAATTCTTATTTTTCCGGCAACGGCGCCAGAAAAATGCTTGATGCACACGGTGGGTGTGTTGTTGGGAGACCCCACGAGGAAGGTATGAAGTAGTGCAGCAGCAAGTTTCCCTCAGTTGTGAAACCAAGGTTATCGAACCAGTAGGAAATAATGAATTCCCCCGAGGTGTCAACGGCGCCAGAAAATGCTTCCTGGGACGTAGGTGACGTGGAACCTGCACACAACACAATCAAGATACTTTGCCCCAACTTGACGGTGAGGTTGTCAATCTCACCGGCTTGCTGTAACAAAGGATTAAACATATGTGTGGAAGAAAGATGTTTGTTTGCAGAAAATAACAGGTTTGCAGTTTGTGGTTTATCAGATTAAAGAGAAGGACCGGGGTCCACAGTTCACTAGTGGTGTCTCTCCATAAATAATAATAACATTCATGCGGGTAAACAAATTACAGCTGGGCAATTGATAGAATAATGATGAGCAAACCAATGCATATACCAACGTTATGATGTCTAGTGTGAGATTCATTCGGGCATTACAACAACATACATAGACCGTTCCAACCGCATCTATGACTAATAATCCACCTTCCGGTTAGCGTCCGCACCCTTTCAGTATTAAGTTGCATGCAACAGATTATCGCCTTAAGCACTGTGTGTAAAGTAAGTAAGTAACATCATCCTTAGACAAAGTACTACTGTTTTATCCCTAGTAGCAACAGTACATCTACAACCTTAGAGCTAGCTGTCACCACCCCAGATTTAATAGAGACATGAACCTACTATCGAGCATAAATACCCCCTCTTGGAGTCACAAGCATCTACTTGGCCAGAGCATACACAAGTAACGGAGAGCATGCAAGATCATTAAATAGCACACACATGATATATTATGAAGCAATAACTTTAGTACTCAATATTCATCGGATCCCAGCAAACACAACATGAAGTATTACATAACGGTGATCTTGATCATGATAGGCAGCTCACAAGATCTAAACATGATAGCACAAGAGGAGAAGACAACCATCTAGCTACTGCTATGGACCCGTAGTCCAAGGGTAGACTACTCACGCATCAGTCCGGAGGCGGTCATGGCGACGTAGAGGCCTCCGGTGACGATTCCCCCTCCCGGCAGGGTGCCGGGGAGAAGTTCTGATCTCTCTCGAATTGGTGTTGACGACGGCGGCGGCTCGGGACCCGTGGAGGAAAATATGAACACCGTGCTAGGGTTTTTAGTCTGGGGGTATATGTAGGCGAAAGGGCGAAGGCGGTGGAGCTCCGTGGGCCCACACCACGTGCCCGCGCGGCAGGAGGGCTGGCCGCGCCTGGGGGTGGTGTGGGCCCCTCGGGCTTCGTCTTCGCCTCCTCTTCGGTGCTCTGGAAGGTTCCCAGGAAAATAGGGGCTTTGGAAAAGAAATCGTCCAATTCCGAGAATATTTCCTTAAGTACTTTTCTGAAACCAAAAACAGCAGAAAACAGGGAACTGGCACTGTGGCATCTTGTTAATAGGTTAGTCCCAGAAAATGCATAAAACTATATAAAATGCATATAAAACTTGTAATAACTTGGTATAATATAGCATGGAACATAAGAAATTATAGATACGTTGGAGACGTATCAGGAGTCAACGCAGATCCCTCCACAAGGCAGGGGTGGTCACACTCTGAAGAGTTTGTTCGAAGGGGGCTGAACGCGGAGGTCAAACAACCCTCAACCGGCACGGCGACGGTGCTCGTCGAGCCTGAGAAGGGACATCACGACAGAGATGGACACCAGCCCGTACCCAGGTTCACGACCCTCGGGAGGAGGTAACACCGCTACTCCTGCTTGTCTGTATTGCGCTGCAGAGGGTACAGTACAATGAGCTTGCCGAGGGCTCTCTTATGGTAGTGTGGAGCTCAAGGAGGGAACTCTACGGTCTTCTTCCTCCTCGAGTGAGTTTGGCTAAGCTATGCTAGGGTAGAGTGCTCAAGCTCCGAATGATTGATCCGTCCCCCTGCTACGGAGGTGCTCCCTCTCCTTTTATAGGCGCTCCGGGCCTCATCCTTGCGCCCTACGCAGTGGATGGGTTCCCACATGGCGACGAATCGGAGGAGCGGGGTGCACCGCAGCCGGGTTGTCCATGGACTTGGTCCATGGTCGTAAAGCCTGCCCCTGAGGCAGGAAAGCCACCGTCCGCGCATGACGGCCAGTTGGTGCCGCAGAGATCGTGAGGGTGCTCACGGTGACGTCGTCGTTGGAGCGTAGCGCCGGCCATCCGCTTTATCACCAAAGGGGAAAGCTTCGTAGTCCGGCGCGGGGGGCACAGCTTTGTTGACCCCTTTAATCACCAGAATGGCAACTGCGGCATCGTCGTCATCGCGCGCAGGCGCGCGCGTCACTCTGCGGCCGCGGCAGAGGCCATGTGCGCTCTACGGCGGTTGCTTCACGGCGAAGTATCTCCACAGGGCCTGGGCGGCCTTGTGGAGGGATCTGCGTTGACTCCTCTCCAAGGGAGAGGGCCTTGTAGAGGGGCAGTCGCGGTGGGAGCCTCTTCAGGCCTCCGCTGCCCTTTAAGCCCTCTCGAGGACTTCGCCCCTCGAGAGTCTCTTCAAGCGTTTGGCTTGGTCCTTAGTCATTTCTTCGATACCGTCGCGTGCGAGGGCTGTAGAGAGTGGGCCCCGCACACCCTGGTTTCCACTGGGCCGACACCATTGTTCTTGGATTTTCGGTATTCTTCACATCGGTAACGACGTGTCCCCTTGTTCAGACTATGGGGCCGTGTTAGACAATCCAACGTATCTATGTCCGGATCAATTATCTGTAGCAAATCAACATGTATATTCGGTTATCTGTAGCAAATAAGTTAAAAATTTAGAAGCCCGAAAGAAGTCTCCGACATAGTTTTTAGAGTTTCTCCACAGCGGAATCTATAAGCCGGCTTATGCATAAGCAGAAGCCTAAAAGAAGTGTCCCTAACTCTCCGGAACTATCTATATATAATGAATTATTAATGATCAATGAAATCAACTGAGTCGTACAATTGCAGCCCGATCATACTGTTGTAAAGAGTAAATGTTGCGAAGATACGAATAGAGAATGTATTTCCATGAAACAGGCTTTCGTCCCGCTTTATAAATAAAGCCACAACGGCCAAACTGATACAAGGTGGAAACGAACCCTTATACAAAGCAAGTCAAAAGAAACGACACACGAGACGGTAGAGAACCACCAACTCTAGGTCGAGCAAGGAAAACCAGAAAAGCCAAACCTAACGCTAGACAACCTAGACTACCGAGCGGGACCAACTCCACGCCTCCTGAGAGAACCACCGGACCTCAACGCACCGGACCCACTGATGACCCACAAGTATAGGGGATCGCAACAGTCTTCGAGGGAAGTAAAACCCAAATTTATTGATTCGACACAAGGGGAGCCAAAGAATATTTATAAGCCTTAACAGCGGAGTTGTCAATTCAGCTGCACCTGTGAATAGACTTGCTCGAGATAGATTATCAGTAGCAACAGTTTTATAGCAGTGACAGTAGTGATATAACAGCAGCAGTAGAATAAAAACAGCGGTGATGATTACAGTAGACATCAGGATTAAAATACTGTAGGCAAAGGGACGGATGAACGGGCGTTGCATGGATGAGATATTTCATATAATAATCAAGTCATGGGCATTTGCAGATAAATAATACAAAGCATCCAAGTATTTATTAACCATAGGCATGTGTTCCAATTTAGTTGTGCGTGCTCACAATGAGAAACTTGCACATCATCTTTTGTCCTACCAGCCCGTTTGCAGCGGGGCCTCAAGGGAAACTACTGGTAATTAAGGTACTCCTTTTAATAAAGTACCGGAGCAAAGCATTAACACTCCGTGAACACATGTGATCCTCACATCACAGCCATTCCCCTCAGCTGTCCCAATTATTGTCACTTTGGGACCTCGGGTTCCGGACAGTAATATGTGTATACAACTCATAGATATGATCTTAAAACAATAATTATCTTCATGATACAATAACATGTTCAGATCTGAAATCATGGCACTCGGGCCCTAGTGTCAAGCATTAAGCATAACAAGTTGCAACAATGACATAAAACACCGATAACGGATACTAGGCACCATGCCCTAATGATATTACAGCTATTACATGAACGATCTCATCCAATCCCTACCATCCCCTCAAGCCTACAGCGGTGGATTACTCACACATGGATGGGGGAAACATGGATGGTTGATGGAGAAGTGGTGGCGATGACGATGGCGATGATCTCCTTCGATTCCCCGTCCCGGCGGAGTGCCGGAACAGGAACTTCTGGTCCCCGAATTGAGTTTCGAGGTGGCGGCGGCGCTCCGATGGGTTTCTGGAGAAAAACTCTTCGTGGTAGCGTTTTTTAGGTCAGGAGGGGCTAAATAGCCGAGAGGGGGGCGCGAGGGGGTGGCTGAGTCGGCCACACCCCCTCCTCGCGCGGCCAAGGCCCCACCCGCGCGAGCACGTGGTGTGGGCGCCCTGCTGGCCGCCCCCTTCTCGTCTTCTGGCTCCGGGAGTCTTCGGGCAAAATAAGCACTTCTATGATTTTTCTGGTATTTTTCCTAAAAGTTGATTTCCTGCACAAAAATGAGACACCAGGGCAATTCTGCTGAAAACAGCGCTATACGTTTTGGACGTATCAACTCCCCCCAAGCTTAGCTTATTGCTTGTCCTCAAGCAATTCAGTTAACAACTGAGTGCGATAAAAGAACTTTCACGAACACATTTGTTCATATGATGTAAATATTCTGATTGTGAGGACAAATGCTTAGACTATTCATAATAAGATATATGCAAACGGTGTCACCTAATAACCATGTAAACTATGAAGAGATGCCAATCATACTAATAGTAAATAACATGAAACATATCAATTCACAAGATTGCAAAGCTCATAATAAAGTATGATAAGGTGGTATCTCGCTTGCCCGAATGTGTACAGCAAAACATAAATGCCCAGGCACCTCTGAGTTTCAAGAGAAGACTAGAAATAAAGATATCAAAGATAAGAGCATCAAAATTATACCGCAGTTAACAGTATTCTGGGACAAGCACATTACACTAAGAATGACAACTATGCTCTCAAGAAGGTGCTCAAAGAATGATGGTGACTCAACAATAAAGTAAAAGATATGCCCTTCATTGAGGGAAGCAGGGATTTAACATGTGGTAGAGCTTTTCATTATTTTGAAAACAGAGGTAAAATTGTTTTTGGGTGGTGGTTGTTGTCGTGGTGGTATCACGGCAGATGCCATAGGATGGCTAAATGTGTGGGGCCGATGGACGCTGGTGGATCCGGGGAGGGCTAGCGAGCTAAGAAGCTCACGCAGGAGAAAACAAGAAACGGACACGAGCCGACTCAACTCGGCTCAAGAACAAGCAAGAACAACCAAGAACACTCAAGAACGCAAGCAAACCCAGAAAGAATCACAAAGACGCACGATATACCCAGGTTCGGGGCCCTCGTGAGGAGGTAACACCCCTACTCCTGCCTTGCTCCTCTCTATATGTGTCACACAAGATCTACAAGGTGCTCCTTGAGCTGTTTTGGTAAGAACAAGGATGAACTACAAGTGAGGGAGGAGTGAATGCTCTAGCAGTAAATGAGACTATAGTTTTGGCTCTCTGGTTGGTGTCCCTCTCACAGGAGGAGGTATGGCGCTATTTATAGAGGTCCGGCCGAGTTGCCCGGGAACCCTAATTCCTCTGGGTCCCACCGGACAGCGGCTCCAGTCCAACGGTAGTGTCGACACCTCTACCACGACCTAGCAGCCGGTCTATCCGACATAGGTCGAGGTAGGCCATGATGCCTCTTACCGTAGCCGCCCCCGGCTTAGGTAATGATGCTTCCCTTGTCAGAGACAGGACGTGCCTTCTCCACGCCTTGTCTCCTGTCAGCCAGTTGCCAGTACAGCGGAATAGTCACGTCACCCTTGTCTTGTGCCCTTTGTCCCGCGCCCGTGTCAGGCGGGAGGTGACCTTACTTCCGTGTCAGACGGGTCAGTGTCCTGGCCCTGTACTTGCCCTTGACTTGTTGCCCGACATAGGGTATGTCGGACACTTCCACCTATCCCGGCACTACTATACCGGGCTCCTCTCCGTGTGCCGGCAAGGGTATGCCGGGCCTGGACCTCCGGCATACCTCACCCGGCCCGGGCATGCTACGTCGGATCCTCCTTCCTGCATATCATAGACAAGTGAAGAATCCCGACATGGGGATGTCGGTTAGAACATGTCGGCTACTCCCGCCGTAAGCTTAAGCCGTCCGAGCATACAACTCGGTCTACTCAGGACCCTGCTCTCCAGAATCTGTTCCGGGTACTGCACAAGAGAGTGCCCCTAGGCCCAGCCGCTCGAAGATGTCTTAGGCTTGTCCCCAAAGACATCTTCGAGAAGCTGGTTCTTAGGAGAACCCTCTGCTCCTGCCTGAATGAGGATGGGGGCTGGGGGTCTATTTATAGCATCACCAGGGGAGACAGCCTGGCCCCTGCTTCCTCCAAAGGGCACCTCTTGACCTTCCCCAAGAGCCACCTCCTGCGTACCTCTAAAAGGCGTCCCTTTACCTCCCGAAGAGTCATAAGACCTTCAGCACCAGGCCAAAGATATTTACCACTGTAAACACGAGTATCTTACCCTCGCCTTTACCCTACCCGGGGGTAGCCCCCCGACACTAGTCCCCGAAGCTGGTGTAGTCCTGCAGCCTCGGATGAAGGGCTGCATCAAATTTAACCCAAAAACTGCCTTGAACCAATAGCAGACATAATTATGTCGGGTAACTCGATTGCTCCGACTTGCTCAAGTCGGTCACCACCAAGTCGGCACGACAAGAAAAGTTCGGCATGCCTATCCCGGCATATCATATAATCATCCGATCCCGTCATCTCGGTTTGATATTGAGCTCTCAGCTACTCTTGGTTCTTGCTCCGATATCTCCGATATTGACAACTTTTGCCTCCGATCCTCTCCGGAGACGTGCCATATACTTGCTTCACCATCCCGAGAAACTCGCCACGCGGCCTGACCAACCGTCATAACCGCGCCGCACGGGCCCCACCATCTGTCCCTTCCAGCAGGCACTCGAGCGGTTTGACCCAGAGGCACCTCCTCGATTCCCGCGCTGATAACCGCACCAGATCCGCGGCCGACGGTTCCCATTATGTGGCCCACGGTGTGGCCGATCGTGCGGCCACAACCGCTCCATCCGCGCCAACCGCCGCACACACGATCCCACTACCTGTTCGAAACGGGCGGGCGGGAAATTCGGTAACCGTGCTTCCCCTTCCCTCATAAATATGGAGGTGAGGGGCTTTCATTTCCCCTCCCGCATCGTCTTCTTCCTCTCCCCTTCTCCCTGCGCGCTCCCGAACGAACCGCCGCTGCCAAGCACGCTGCGCACGCCGGAGATCTCGACGCCGACGAACGGGGATCGCCACGCCACCATTGGGACGAGAATATCCCGCGCCGCGCCTCCACCTTCTCCGGTGAGTTCTTCCTCGATCTCTGGCTAGATCGTCCGTGGTTCGGCCGCGGTAGTTCCCTCCTCTTCTGTTCTTCCTTAGGACGAACGATGCCGCAGTGCATCTCCCCGTAGATCCTCGTAGTTGTTCTCGTCGAGGCCCTTTTGACTCTTCTCTTTCTATATCTAGCGGTAGATTCCACTCCACGCTCCCGTAGCATTGCTAGGGTTCTTCCTAATTGAAATCATTTATTTCTCTTTTATTCGGCCCTGGTAGATCTTCATTCTGGCATCTCGATAATAGATTCGGTTTACAGTCGGAACGCCCCGACTTACTGCCTGTCTCTACTCGGTGCCCCTGACTTAACATATTCCTTATGCTGCAGGCCAGCTCCGACATGTCTTCCGAAAACGCCGACATGGGTACCAAGGGAGTTCGGGGAGGATGGGAAGGCTCCGACGCGAGTCAGGACGACATCGACTGGCTGCGCCGAACTCACCGCATCCCGGAGGCTGTCATTTGCCGACTTCCCGAGGGAGAGAACGAACCCCAAGTCCAACCCGGGGAGCGGGTAGTCTTCGTCACGCACTTCGAGCGTGGCTTTGCCCTCCCGGCGAGCCCATTCTTCCGCTCTTTCCTCGACTACTACGGTCTGCAGCCCCACCATCTTCCGGCTAACGCCATCACCCTACTCTCCGGCTTTGTGTCCTTTTCGGAGGGATATCTCGGCCTCTGGCCGGTGGTCAAGCTTTGGGCCAAATATTTCCAACTTCGAAAACAGAGCATACCCAATAAAGGTGTCAAGGACAAGGAGATGACTGCCTGCGGGGCTGCCATTGTGGTTCCTCGGCGGGAGTCCGAGTTCCCTCGGATCTCGGGCCTCGAATCCTGCCGGCACTTCTTCTATGTGAGGAATCCCGACTCGGCTGAAGGCGGCGAGGAGGAGGCCGACTTCCTCAATCTTCCCAAATTCAATATTGCCCCTCCGACAGCCCAGCTTCACTGGAGCTCCGACCAGAAGATGCTGGACTCGGAGGTCAACGAGATTCATGAGTATCTCCTGTCGATCAAGGATGAGCTCACGGCCGAGGACCTGCTCTGCACCTTCGTCAGCCGCCGGGTTTGCCCCCTCCAGGCCCGGGTTCACAAGATTTGCCATATGAGTGGCAGATATGACCCGACACGGGTTAGCATTTTCACGCTCACCCAGGAGCAGGTGTACCGGCGGGTCCAGGCCATTGCCCAGGCCGAGATGGATGCCGACTGGACCTGGGGGCTGAAGCCCTACACGCGCTCTCGTCCTCCGCCACAAGTAAGCTGGTTCACCTCTCCGACAAAGTCAGGTCGCAACCATATCTCTACTTATATGCTGCTTCTTCTGTTCTCCCGCAGAGGTTTGCCCGGCAGCTCCTTGAAGATCAGAGCCATGCCGCGGGGGAGTGGCACCCGGACCTTCCCATCCCGGAGGTTCTACCGAACGAGGACCCGGATGACGAAGATCACCTATCCATTCCACTGGCTCGCGCCCCTGCCCCGGGTAAGCCTCGTGCACCCGTTCCAATCAACGAGTGGTCTGATGACGACGAGGATGAGTGTCGAATCATAGACGTTATTGACGCTACTCCTCTCGACTTCGCGCCCCCAGCGCCTCCGACAACTGCTACCTCCACCAAGCGAGCCGACACTCGCAAGCGAGCTGGCACTGGTACGTCGGATACCGGCGGTGATGAGGCTGGTGCCAAGAGGGCCAAGACCGCTAAGAAGCCGGCAACCAAGCCGCCCAAGAAGAAGAAAGGTCCTCCGACTTCCATCGGGTAAGCCGATCTCTCGAGACCACTTGCCCTGTGCTACTTGAACTTCTCTGATTATACCTTCCGAGTTAACACACCCTTGCCTTGACACAGCGCCCCACTGAAGCTGAACCCGACCGGGCCCCAAGGTCGGCGAAACACTGAGGATGCCGGGTCAACCCGCGCAGAAGGCTCCCCTATACGCAGCAGTCGGGCTGCCACGCCGCCACGCAGTGGCAGCGCCGCGAGCGGGAGAGATAGAGAGGCCTCCGATCGGGATGTCGGATCTGGCGGGGACGTCCATTCCCCCACGCTGGGGCGACCTTACACCGCGTCGCCCTCGCCTCAGTCGGGAGGGGCCCGACCGCCGCCGACACAACGCCCTCCGCAGCAGCAACAACCGCAGCAACGGCCACACCAACAGCCGCAGCCACAACAGCAACAACAACCGCAAGGACAGCATCAGCAACCGCAACCGATCCGGACTCAGCAACAGAAGCGTCCGCCGACCTCAGATGCTACCACCTCCAAGGCGATCACCACACAATCCGGGTCGGCCGCCTCGGGCAAGCGTGATGGGACCACGGGTCAAAAGAGAGGTGAGGTTCCTCCGGGCAAAATCCTAGTGGTGCCTCCTCCTCGCGTAGCAGTCAAGACAGCTGCGTTGCAGACGCTAGAGGCCACTGCTGGCCAAGCTCCACCTGCTGCCGAGTTGCTCATCCTGGGTGATGACTGTTCAGGTTCGCTGGAGCAGTTCAACCTGGACTGGAATGCTGCCGATACCAGCGAGGTATCCTCCTCCAACCCGAACGTCCGACATCCTGCCGGCCCCGGGAAAATTGCCCAATCTTTGCACACTCTTCAGTGCGCAGTTCTCCGGATGACCCGGGACGCCGAGGTAAGTCTCTTAATTACACACCCCCACTAGTCCTCGAGATTCGTGTGGAGTAATCGAACATCGACCGAGTGAAGATTACTCGGCGGGAATCTTCTCACAACTGAGTTAACGCCTAGCCCCATTTCAGGCTTGCAACAAGGAGCGGAGCAGGCTGTTTCAAAAGCTGCTCGTCAAGCACAGCGGCCTCCGGAAGAAGTACAAGACTCTTGAGGCGGCCCAAGGTACACTTTCTTCTTTACCGACATACTTTCCCTTCTTCTACTTCCTCTCCTGATACCCCCGACTTGTCGACCTTGTCAGCTGAAAAGGAAGCCCAGGTTGCGGCTGCGCATCGGACTGCGCTTGAGAGAGAGCAGGCCGAGATAGTCCGGCTTCGCGAAGAACTCGCGAAGTCCCAGCACGAACATGCCGAGATGACAAAGGCCATGAATGAAGTAATGGAGGCGCAGGAGACAGTCGTGACGGATCTTCAATCTCGCGCCCGCCTGGCCGAGAACAAACTGTCCGTCCTTACGGCCAAATGCGACACCTGGCTGGCCGAGATGCAACGGATCAACGGCCAAATGGACAGTGAGTCTCCTCCCTTCTTGCTTATTGGGTTTTCAATATTACTCCGTCACTGCCGGCTTGCCTTCTAACTCGACAATAGCGCTTTTTGCTTCAGAATCCTTCTCGCACTCGCAACATGCCGCTGTCCAGACTGTTAGCAAAGCCCGGGGTAAGAGAGCGCACCTCGGTCCCATCTCGACTGAGTGGGACGTTGAGGACCATCTGATTGCCCTCAATGCGCGTCTTGTCCCTCTGAAAAGCATCGGCGTAGGCCTGCTCGACGCCGGCATTTCGGTCTTCCGGCAGCTGTGGCCCGGCATCGAGCCTCCCAAGAACGTCCCCGAGCTGGCCGAAGAGCTGAGGAAAGCCGAGCTAAGACTTCGGGAGTGGAGGTCCTCTACTGCCCGCGTCGGGGCGGATCAGGCCTTGTCCTTCGTACTATCTTGGTATGAAGAGATTGACCTGGATCAAGTCAAGACGCAGCGCGAAAACTCCGTCTGGACCACAGATCCGGCCAAGATCCAGCGCCGCCAAGAGGCTGCCGACTATATGGCCAAATACTCGCGCCCGCATGAGTTTGTTCCCGGCACCGTTTATCCGGACGACGATGAGTCTGACACCGACGTCAGCGAAGCTGAAAATGAGCCGGAGGAGGAGGAGGCCAACCCGGACGAGCACGCCGGCACGGACGCCGAGGCGGGAGTCCCCGAATCCACCGAGCATACCCCTAAGTCTGGGACCGTGGCCACCAACATCGAAGAGCCCACCGCCACCGTGGCCACGCCGACACTGGTCCGGAAGCAACCGCCGTCACCAAGTCGGCCACCACCGACACTGCGACTGCCCCCGCGCAAACTCCTGCTGCTGCCTCTGCATCGACTTCCACTCCTGCTGCCGAGACTGCTTAGGCCAATTCATTAGATCCCCGGAATGCCGGGTGCATATGTAATATATACAATTTTAAGTAAAATACTCTGCTATCTGCCTTATTGAATCGGACAAGTATCTAGTCATGTCGGATCACTTTACACCGAGTCCCCGAGTTTACTTTCTCGTTTACTATACGTAGTGACTTTTGCTCTTGTCTACCATACAGGCGTTCGACAGTCGAGTCACAAAATCACGACTATAGCATACGGTACTAGAAAATGCCCGAGTTAAGGTTCAAAGGTATTCGACACAATGGAAGAATAACTGAAACACGGGGTTAACACACAACACGTGCCGAATTGCTTCTACACCGAGTCCCCGAGTTCGTTTTCGTGTTTACCACCTTCCATTATCTTTGCTCTTGACTACCACTTTGGGCATCCGTCAGTCGAGTCACAAGATCATTTCACATAGCATACATTACTTAACTTTGAAGCAAGGTTGAAAGCTCATTCGGCACATGGACAATAAATACGAAACATACAAGGCAGTCCCCGAGTTTCACCTCGAGAAGCCGGTATGCAGATAACCGAGATACAAACATAAATAAAGATCTGGCAGTCCCCGAGTTCATCCCGGGGTGCCGACATGCAAAAAATATAAGAAACAAACAATCATGCGGATAAGGCAGTCCCCGAGATTCACTCTGGGGTGCCGACATTTCATTCAAAAGGGACCGAGATACATACACTGTGCCCTTTACGCAAAAAAGGGATGAAGTAGAGCTACATTCCACGGTCGTTTGGTTTCTTCGCCGGCTCTATCCATTACACCTTTTCTAGCTTCCTGCGCATCTACAAGATAATATGAGTCGTTGTGCAGGGCTTTGCTCACGACAAAAGGTCCTTCCCACGGAGGGGATAACTTGTGCATGCCGGCAGTGCGCTATATCAGCCTCAGCACCAGATCTCCTTCTCTGAACACCCGGGGGTGTACCTTCCGGCTATGATAGCGTCGGAGGTTCTGCTGGTATATTGCTGACCGAGATAGGGCCAATTCTCTTGCTTCTTCAAGCAAGTCGACATCATTCTCTCGGGCTTCTCTTGCCTCGGTTTCTGTAAACATCGCCACACTGGGCGAGTCATACTGTATGTCGGTTGGCAACACTGCCTCAGCACCATACACCATAAAGAATGGTGTGTACCCGGTGGATCTGTTGGGTGTGGTCCGGAGACCCCATAGCACCGCCGGTAGTTCCTCTATCCAGCATCCCGGAGTCCGCAGGAGTGGTTCTATCAACCGGGCTTTTATGCCGGCTAGCACCAACGCGTTGGCTCTCTCAACCTGCCCATTCGCTTCCGGGTGTGCCACCGAGGCCACATCAAGCCGAATTCTTTTCTCTGCACAGAACCGAGCAAACTCCCCTACTGCAAAATTGGTGCCATTGTCCGTGATAATGCTGTGCGGGTAACCATATCTCAGTATGATATCCTTCAAAAACGAGACGGCTGTAGCTCCATCACACTTCCGAATCGGCTTCACCTCGATCCACTTGGTGAACTTGTCCACCATGACTAGTATATGAGTCATGTTACCTCGCGCCGGCTTGAACGGACCCACCATATCCAAGCACCATACCGCAAACGGCCATGTGATGGGGATAGTTTTTAGTGCTGCCGCCGGCATGTGTATTCTGTGTGCAAACCTCTGGCAACCTCCACATTTCCGGACAATATCTTCTGCCTGCTGCAGAGCCGAAGGCCAATAAAACCCGTGCCGGAAGACCTTTGCCACCAGTGCCCTTGAGGAAGCATGATGACCGCATTCCCCTTGATGTATCTCGAGCAGCATTTCTTGTCCTTCTTCCGGGTCAACACAACGCTGCAGCACTTCAGTGACACTTCTCTTGTACAGCTCTTGGTTGATCACGGTGTAAGCCTTGGCCCTTCTCACTACCTGCCGAGCTTCCACTTCATTGTCCGGCAGGGTCCCATCTATGATATATGCCATAATGGGTAGCGCCCAACCCGGCACCGGCCGCACAGGGAAGATTGGGGCGTCTATCTCCATAGGTTCGGCTGACATCACCTCTGCCGATATACCTTGCGCAGTCATCGGGTTTAGCCAAATGTCCCCGACATCGACCTCCATGGGCACAGCCTCTGCTGCCGAGTTCTTCGGGATGAAGATGGACTCTGACTCAGGTGATGGCTTGATTGACGGTTTGCTTAGGTGCTCCAAAGCTATGCCGGGTGGGATCGCGTCCCGTGATGACCCCAACTTGGACAGTACATCCGCGGCCTCATTCTCTCCCCGGGGTATGTGCTTGAACTCACATCCTTCAAAAAACCCGGAAATTTTCTGCACATGGAACCGATACGACGCCATGTTGGCATCCAAGGCGTCCCAATTTCCCGACACCTGCTGTACCACCATATCCGAGTCGCCATAACATTCTACCCGCCGGATGCCAATTTCCTTAGCGACTTTGAGGCCATGCACGAGTGCCTCATACTCAGCCACATTATTGGATGCCGAGAAATGAATTTGGAGCACATACTTCAGTACATCTTGCTTCGGGGAGGTGAGGACCACTCCGGCACCCAACCCACTTTTCGCCTTGGACCCATCAAAGTGCATCTTCCAAAAATTGAAGTCGGGCGGGGGAGGCTCATACTGCATCTCGGCCCAGTCCACCAAAAAGTCCGGCAGCGCCTGCGACTTAATGGCGTCTCTCCTTTCGTAAGTCGGGGCGTACGGAGACAACTGGATGGCCCACTTGGCAACTCGGCCGCTGGCATCTTTGCACCCTATAATCTCGGACAAGGGAGCCTCGCTCACCACTGTAACCGGATGCTCTTGAAAGTAGTGCTTCAACTTGGTGACCGCCAGGTATACGCCATAGGCCATCTTCTGGTAGTGCGGGTAATTCTGTTTGGAGAGGGAGAGCACCTCACTCAGGTAATATACGGGCCTCTGCACCACCTTCTCACCCTCTTCTCTTTCCACCACCATTACCACGCTTACAACCCGGTTGGTAGTCGCGATATAGAGCAACATCGGCTCCTTGGGTAACGGGGATGCCAATACCGGTGCATTTGAGAGTGTCTTTTTCAGGTCATTAAAAGCTGCATCTGCTTGTGGTGTCCATATAAAGGTTTTACTCTTTTTCATCAGTTGATACAAAGGCAAAGCTTTCTCTCCTAACCGGCTCACAAACCGACTTAGGGATGCCAGGCACCCGGTGAATTTTTGTACATCTTTAAGGCGAGTTGGCAGTTTCATGCTCTCGATAGCTCGGATCTTGCCCGGGTTAACCTCGATACCCCGGCTAGACACCAGGAAACCGAGTAACTTTCCGGCCGGCACACCGAAAGTACATTTATCCGGGTTAAGTTTCATTCGAAACTTTCTCAAGTTAGCGAATGTTTCTCTCAGATCATCGATCAGAGTGGATTTTTCTTTAGTTTTTATGACTATGTCGTCGACATACACCTCTGCATTCCGACCTATTTGCTCATGCAAGCATTTCTGCATGCATCTTTGATAAGTGGCACCGGCATTCCTCAACCCGAAAGTCATGACACGATAGCAATAAGCCCCGTACGGGGTAATAAAAGCGGTTTTTAATTGATCAGCCGGATTCAAAGGTATCTGGTGAAAACCAGAATACGCATCTACAAAAGACAAAAGCTCACACCCGGCAGTGGAGTCGATCACTTGATCTATCCGGGGGAGCGGAAAAGGATCTTTCGGGCATGCCTTGTTGAGGTTGGTAAAGTCGATACACATACGCCACACCTTGGCCAAGAGAGGGTCATCCTTTTTCTTCTCTACCAGGACCGGGTTAGACAACCAGTCCGGGTGCAGTACTTCCATCACAAATCCAGCCGCAAGCAGTACGGCTAGATGCTCCATGATCGCAGCTCTTCTCTCGTCCGAGAGACGTCTTGTCGGTTGCTTCACCGGCTTTGCTTCCGGCCTTACGAATAACGAGTGCTCAGCCAACTCCGTCGGAACTCCTTGAAGGTCGTCATTCGACCAAGCAAAGACATCCCGATTCTCACGGAGGAAGTCGGTGAGCTCGCCTTCCTATTTGCTGTCCAGGTTGGTGCCGATGATCACCCGGTGCTCTGGGTTAGTCGGGTCCACTACGACCTTCTTGGTCTCTTTTGGCGGCTGGAAGGAAGCATGCTGCTCCGGGTTCTCCATCCCGGGCACTCCGAGTTGGGAGGCCTGGGCCAGCGTTACCACCTGCTGGATCCTCTTCTTCTCCTCGGCTATGACCAATGACTCGGCCAAACGTGAGCCGGCAGTAGCACACTCAATGGAGCGCTTGTAGTCCCCTGAGATGGTGATTATGCCATTCGGACCTGGCATCTTCATTTTCAGATAGCCCATGTGAGTGGAGATCATGAACTTGGCCAGAGCAGGTCGGCCAATCAGGGCATGGTATGGGCTTTCCAGGTCCACCACCTCAAACTCAAGACTTTCGGTCCGGCAGTTCTCCCGGGTTCCGAACAACACATCTATCCAGATTTTGCCCATAGGCGAACAGAAACCCCCGGCACGATGCCATGGAAGGTCGTGTTGGTCGGCAGCAGTGTGTTCAGGGACACTCCCAACTTCAGCATCGTGTCCTTATACATGATGTTAATGGCACTGCCATTGTCGACCAGGACTCTGCTGAACCGGACGTTGATACTTGGCCCGATGAATGTCGGGTCCACCACTAAGGCGTAGCCTCCCGGCTTAGGCATAACTCGGGGGTGATCCTTCCGACCCCAGGTGATCTCCATCTCGGACCAGTGCATGAACTTGGGTACTGCCGGCATGACGGCGTTCACCTCCAGAGCGCGCTGGCGCTGACTTTTCTTGTCAGTGGGCTCGGTCACAAAGACCACATAGCTCTGATGAGCTTCCTGATAGTCACCCTGTGGGTACCTGCCCTGGTTGCTAGGACCGGCATTGTTGTTACCCCGGACGTTCACCATATTTACCGGCCTTGCCGGTGGTCGCCTCTGGACTGGCGGGTTAACCCGGACAGCATTGGCCCCACTCACTGGTGCCGGAGGTCTTGGAGCTGCGGGCCTTTCAGGGGCAGTTACTAGAGATCCCCCTGGAGCACCTTCTCGCCGCATGCGCTGGTACCAGCTGCACTGCCGAGTTGTGTGGTTGGCCGGTCGGTTGGGCTCGAAAGTGTGATAGCAGCAGGGCTTGTCCAGCATCTCCTCATATGTCAAGGGCTTCCTCTGCTCGGCCCAATTCTTCTTTACCTCCTGACTCTGGCCCCAACCCTGGCCATCAGTCTTCTGCCGCTGGTTGCTACCGGTATTGCCTTGTTCCCCGGTTACCGCCGCCACCTGCTGCGAGGCATAGCGAAAGTCGGGCTCCCTTCTTTTCTGCCCGAAATCCTGACGGTCATTGTTCCTGCCCGGCCCGGACCTGTTGTTCCCCGGGTTCCTCCTACTCGGTTCACCCGAGTCCAGCTGAGGTTGCATTGGATCACCGAGAGCATAGCTGTCGGCAATTCTCATTGTCTCGGCCAAGGTGGCCGGCATCTCCCTCTGCAGTTTCTGCCAAAGCATGGAGCCATGTCGGCATCCCTGCGCAAACCATGAAATGGCTTGGGCCTCCACAACTCCTTCACAGGAATTGCGAATTGTGCTCCACCGAGTCAAGTACTCTCGGTCAGTCTCATTGTCCCTCTGCCTGCACATCGCAAGCTGCTGAGGTCGGTTTGGCCTCTTGTAGGTACTGGAGAAGTTGCTGACAAAGGCTTCCTCGAAGTCCAGCCAGCTGTTGACACTTCCCTCTCTCAAGTTGTTCAGCCAGATTCGGGCTGGTCCCTCGAGCATCTGCGGGATGTATCGTACCGCCCACCGGCGGTTTCCCCCGGCAATGTGCACTGCTGTCACATAGTCGGTCAACCAGTCCTCTGGCTTGGTGCTGCCGTCGTAAGTCTTGGCTCCCCTGTTCAACTGAAAGTGGGGGACAGGCTGCTCCGACATGATTCTGGGCCCGAAACAAGAAGGACCAGGCGGGCCTTGCTCCTCCATCAGCTCGGATCGATATATCCGATCCAGCTTGTACCGGGCATCATTTGGATCTAACTGGCGAGTCCCCAGTCGAGACCCCAGAGCACTCTCATAAACGTGGTACCCGGCCTTGGCCATCGCCGAGTTGCCGTCATCATACCGGCTGACGTCTTGTCCGCCCATTTGCCGCTGCGGCATTGCTCCAACAATTTGATGCCTCGGGGCTTGATTCGGCACCGGATACCGAGGTGGGTGTCCTCGACCAACCGAGTTGGCTTTTCCGACATTCCGATTACTCGGAGCCTGTCGGCTTCTGCTCTGGGCCTGCCCAGCATTGCCCTGGCCTGCTACCTGCTTTCCGGCATATGCCGGGTCATATGTCAGCATCTGGAGCTGCTGGTTCCCTCCGGAGTTTCTACTCTGGTTCTGATTTCCCCCGACATGCGGAGAGGAGGCCTATCCTCTGGACCTGTTACTGGCCGCTCTAGCTGAGTGAACGACTTGAGATCCTCCCGCAGCCGTATTGGCCCTCTTGAAGGCCTCATTCTGTCGGGTTGCCATCTCCACCAGCTCATTAACCCGGTCCTGCTGTTTGCGGCGGGCCTCTCCGGTCAAACCGGATAACTCGGCCCTCGCTGCCTCAGCAGCCCTGAGAGTCTTGGCCGGAGAACTGTAATTCGGCCTAGCTGCCGACATTACGCTGGGAGTCATACTGGATGCAGCCCTGCCATCCCTATCTATCTCGGCGTTGAGGCCCTTGCCTCTTCTGCGTACCTCAGCCTCACGGTTCGGCCGGCCTCCTACCGGCGAGAAACCATGAGCCGCGTCATACTCACGCATGACTCGGTCGAAGTCCCTCCGGACCTCAGCTAACTTCTCGGCCTCCTCCAGCAAGCTCAGTCGCTCTGCCTCTAACTCAGCTGCCCCCGGCACAGTCAACCTCTCAACTGTCTCCCTAAGAGGCTCAGTCCTTACCGGGACACGAGATGTCTCGGCGCCGCCATGGCCCTGCCTCTCCAGTGCCTGCTTGGCCCTCCGGGTCGACCTTGCCTCGGGCTCGAAGACAGGCTCTTCTGCCGGAGGAGCCGTCACCCCGGCCATCATGACCGCGCAACTCTCGGGGCGAGTGGTACGCCGGCCGCGAGCCGCACAGACAGCTGGGGGATCCTCGGCCACGAGCACCTGCGCTGGGTACTCGCAGACGAGCTCGGTGGCGACATAGGTGGCGAAGGCGCCGAACTCGATGACGCAGCCGTTAGCCGGAAAAGGCCTACCGCGGAAGCAGCCGGCGTTGTCGCTGACGAACTCCATGTCGCCGAACTTGACGACGAGGCCAGATAGGACTCGCACTCTACAAGCCCCACGGTGGGCGCCAACTGTCGTGGTGGTATCACGGCAGATGCCATAGGATGGCTAAATGTGTGGGGCCGATGGACGCTGGTGGATCCGGGGAGGGCTAGCGAGCTAAGAAGCTCACGCAGGAGAAAACAAGAAACAGACACGAGCCGACTCAACTCGGCTCAAGAACAAGCAAGAACAACCAAGAACACTCAAGAACGCAAGCAAACCCAGAAAGAATCACAAAGACGCACGATATACCCAGGTTCGGGGCCCTCGTGAGGAGGTAACACCCCTACTCCTGCCTTGCTCCTCTCTATATGTGTCACACAAGATCTACAAGGTGCTCCTTGAGCTGTTTTGGTAAGAACAAGGATGAACTACAAGTGAGGGAGGAGTGAATGCTCTAGCAGTAAATGAGACTATAGTTTTGGCTCTCTGGTTGGTGTCCCTCTCACAGGAGGAGGTATGGCGCTATTTATAGAGGTCCGGCCGAGTTGCCCGGGAACCCTAATTCCTCTGGGTCCCACCGGACAGCGGCTCCAGTCCAACGGTAGTGTCGACACCTCTACCACGACCTAGCAGCCGGTCTATCCGACATAGGTCGAGGTAGGCCATGATGCCTCTTACCGTAGCCGCCGCCGGCTTAGGTAATGATGCTTCCCTTGTCAGAGACAGGACGTGCCTTCTCCACGCCTTGTCTCCTGTCAGCCAGTTGCCAGTACAGCGGAATAGTCACGTCACCCTTGTCTTGTGCCCTTTGTCCCGCGCCCGTGTCAGGCGGGAGGTGACCTTACTTCCGTGTCAGACGGGTCAGTGTCCTGGCCCTGTACTTGCCCTTGACTTGTTGCCCGACATAGGGTATGTCGGACACTTCCACCTATCCCGGCACTACTATACCGGGCTCCTCTCCATGTGCCGGCAAGGGTATGCCGGGCCTGGACCTCCGGCATACCTCACCCGGCCCGGGCATGCTACGTCGGATCCTCCTTCCTGCATATCATAGACAAGTGAAGAATCCCGACATGGGGATGTCGGTTAGAACATGTCGGCTACTCCCGCCGTAAGCTTAAGCCGTCCGAGCATACAACTCGGTCTACTCAGGACCCTGCTCTCCAGAATCTGTTCCGGGTACTGCACAAGAGAGTGCCCCTAGGCCCAGCCGCTCGAAGATGTCTTAGGCTTGTCCCCAAAGACATCTTCGAGAAGCTGGTTCTTAGGAGAACCCTCTGCTCCTGCCTGAATGAGGATGGGGGCTGGGGGTCTATTTATAGCATCACCAGGGGAGACAGCCTGGCCCCTGCTTCCTCCAAAGGGCACCTCTTGACCTTCCCCAAGAGCCACCTCCTGCGTACCTCTAAAAGGCGTCCCTTTACCTCCCGAAGAGTCATAAGACCTTCAGCACCAGGCCAAAGATATTTACCACTGTAAACACGAGTATCTTACCCTCGCCTTTACCCTACCCGGGGGTAGCCCCCCGACAGTTGTTCCGTCAACGAATGGCAATAGAGTTCTTGTTATCTTCCATACTAAGCAAGTTGAGAGCGGTTCCGAATTATTTAAAACAAGCATTTTTAATATGCATCCTTATATTCATTTATTTTGATAACTTGACACTCCTCCCAACCTTTGCTTTCACAAACCATGGCTAATCGAATCCTCGGGTGCCCACCAATCAATCTCAAACCATGCAGGAGTGTCTATTTTATTTTCTCAAATCTTTTGATATTATAGTGGTCTAACCAGCTCTTTGCAAAGTTAATGACGAGCAGATGAAGCATGCAAGTCGGTTACTAAATTAGTATGGAAGATAACAAGTCCAACTACTACTTCCTCATGAGCTCAAAACAGTGGCACAAATTAAGAAGTGTTTTGAAAGTTTTAAAGATAGCACATGCAAATTTACTTGAATGGTTTGAAATGCCATACATAGGTGTTTATGATGGACTCTTTGGAAATAACTTGGTTTTCAGGGATTTGGAAGCATAAGCATTTGCAGCTTAGTACAAGTGGAAGCTAGCAATAGACAAGGGAGCGACAATTCAAGAGAGCAATAGCCGTCATAATCATGCTTGCGACAAAATAAAATTAACGGGGGCATAAAAATGATACTAGAACTCTGAGGCAAAATAGATCATCGAGGCTTAATTGACCTTTTGTTTTCAGTCATAACATGTGTAAGCATGTGCCAAGTCTATTCAAATAAATTATTCAGAGGAGGATATCACAATGTCATATTCTACTATGAACAGAACAATGCAAGCAAACATCTATGAAGCATGTTGTCCACCATTAATAAATTGGGACTGATCATAAGAGAACATGAACTACTAAGCATCCACCAATAGACATATACCGTATGCGAACCATCTAAGCATGCTCACATAAATGAGTATATGTACAAAAATGAAAACAAATAGAGTTCATTACCAGCCTCTTACCCAACTCGAATTGTCATAGATCATCATTGCCTTTTCACTTGTGTGCTTCGAAAGATATGAAATAATAACCAAGCCCCACGCAGCAATGGATGGTAATAACCTCTGAAACAAACTATACAAAACCAAAAAGAAACAACAAATATTTTTGGGTTTTCGGATTTTTGAAGATGGATTTTTTCGAGGACCTTAACATGCCCAGATCAGAAAACTCAAAACTAATGAAAGTTGCGTACATATCTGAGGAACATGCACACGAAATTTCAGGTCATTCTGATTTTTCTGTGAAAAGTTATGAATTAAACGGTGGACAGCAGAAATCTGTTCCTGCGCGAAACAGCAACAACAAAGCAAAATATTTTTGTGTTTTTGCATATTGAACCGAATTAAATAATAACCAAACTAATACTAGATACTACAGCAAACTAGCAAGAGAAATAACAGAAATATTTTTGGCCTTTTTGAGTTTTAAGAAAGTAATGCAAAGCACGAACAAATAAAAGAAAGAATGAAAACGAAAACGAAACATGGATATACAAAGTACCGAATGATAATGATATGTACATGAGTGTGCTATCGGTATACCTCCCCCCAAGTTTAGGATTTTGGCCTAAGTGGAGATCAACCCCATGGTGCCCAATCCTAGGCTTCATCGTGGTAAGTTGAGGAGCCCTCCCCATAGTACGAGCTCGAAGACGCCCCGGTATAATGTGAGGTGTAGTCCGCGGTGTAGTCCTCCTCGGGTGCATCTTGAACGAGGTGCTGCCAATAGAAACCTTGCACGCTCAGCTTCTCGTCCAGCTCCAACTTTGTGATCGACCACGGCCTCCTGTCAAGATCAAACAAACCAGGCTGGGGCAAAGGGACTTCCCTCTCGTCCGTGTCAGCAAATACCATCCTATACACAAGATGGTCCATAGTAGAGCTAAGAGTAACAAATTGATGACTTTTCATTGCATCAAGGTCAAGTTTACAGGGAGCAAGTAATTCATCATTTGAATCAATGTGAAGTCCTAGATGTGCAACAATACGAGAGGCAATAATCCCCCCATAAATGGGTCCCTTAGCGGACAAACGGCGAGCAATAAGAGCACCAAGATTATATGTAGTACTGTTGGTAAGTGCAGCATTAAGCAAAGCAAGATGGAGATGTGAAATGTTACTAGTGTTTTCCCTACCAAGCACACTAGTACAAAGATAGTAAATAAAATACTTAATGGCAGGGTATTGGATGCTCCTTATTTTGCCGCGTTGTGCACGGCGGGTGTCATCATCCGTCACCTCGCGGTAGAGCTGCGTCAACTCTCGTGGCTCCCCTTGGATCCTCTTGGTTGTTCCTTGATGTGCAGTACCTATTACATCACAAAACTCGCGCAAAGGCATGGTGATAGGCCTGTCATAAATCTTGAAGGAAACAGTTGGGTTGAACGTTTTGTTATTAAAATCAAAGCTCTCAACAAAAATCTTGGTGAGCCTGACATATTGTGGACTCTCGTCCATCATATATGTGGTCAAGCCCACCCTCTGCACAAGAAGCAAGAAATCATCAAGTAATCCTGCAGCACGCAAAAAGTCAGTACATGGGAAAGAAGATGAGTTTGGAAACCCATCATCCCTCTCTTCTCCGATGCCCGGTGCCAAGATTTCCTCATTGTAGGATTGCCTAATGCGAGTGATTGATCTTGAGGGCCTTGATACCCTTGGTGCATCACTCTCAAAGACCTCTCCAAAGGTGTGGTTGTACATTTTCCTTTTCTGAAATTTTTAACCAATGTCATAAAAATTGATTTTTAACCAATTAAATGAAGGGAAACTACTATAGTGACTTGCTAGAGACTAAAGCATGCATCAAAACTAGTTATTCCAACTTGAAACAAGCATTCAAATTCACTAAACATGGCATCGACAGCAGCAAAATACTCAACATATAATCCATTAAACAAAATTCTATTTGGATGAGCGGAGGAGTCATATACCGGAGAGCAAATACCCCAAATCTCAGCAACAAAGATGGGCTGAGGAAGGAGATCGAAAATCCGAGGGCAAGAACAGCAAGAACACGATTTTTTCGAATGTGGGAGTGTTTGGTCGGGAGAGAGGAAGGCAGGGGAGGAAGGAGAGTAAGTGGGGGGGTGCCTGTGGGCCCCACACCATGTGCTGGCGCGGCCCAAGGGCTGCCGCGCTACCATGTGGTGTGGGGGCCCTGTGGGTCCCCCTGGCCACTCTCTGGTCCTCCCAGGTTCCTCTCAGAAAAATAGGAATTTTGACATAAATTTTTTTAAATTCTGAGAATTTTTATTTCTGGGCATTTTCTGGATTTTAAGATATTAAATTTAATGCATGAAAATTATTTTTCAAATCATATCCAATTAAAAACTATGCAAACCAAGTAGTATTACAGTAGGTAAAGTAAAGAGGAGAAGAAAAATGTTGTTTAGCTCTTCCATGTATTTAAAACATATTTGTTAACAAGGTTGATCAAGTCTTGCCACCAAATAAATTTTAGATGACATAAAAGAATTCAAACATTTTGAGACACTCATGTTACCTTTTATGGTATTGATATGGATCCAATAACAAGAGTTTTGAATTCTTCTTCATAAGGGCAATCAATACTTCCCACTTTGATGGACCTCACATTAGTAATTGTATTGACTCCAGGCATTTTATCCATTTTCTTGGGGAAATAAACAGTATGTTCCTTGTCATTCACATTGAAAGTTACTTTTCCTTTATTGCAATCAATAACAGCCCCTGCAGTGTTTAGAAAAGGTCTCCCAAGAATAATAGACATATTATCATCTTCAGGCATTTCAAGCACAACAAAGTCAGTCATGATTAAACAATTATTAGCCACTTGAACAGGAATATCCTCACAAATACCAACAGGAACAGTAGTAGATTTATCAGCCATTTGCAAAGATATATCAGTAGGTATCAATTTATCAAGGTAAAGTCTCTTGTAAAGAGAGAAAGGCATCACACTAACTCCTGCTCCCAAGTCACATAGAGCAGTTCTAACATAATTATTTTTGATAGAGCAAGGAATGGTTGGTATACCTGGATCACCCAACTTCTTTGGAACCTTGCCATTGAAACAATAATTAGCAAGCATAGTAGATATTTCCTCATTAGTAATTTTCCTTTTGTTAGACACAATATCTTTCATATATTTTGAATAAGGAGGCAATTTAATAGCATCAGTCAAAGGAATTTGTAAGAACAAAGGTTTCATCCATTCACAAAATTTATTATAATGCTCTTGTTCTTTTGTTTTAAGTTTCTTACCAGGGAAAGGCATTTGTTTTTTAACCCAAGGCTCTCTTTCACTACCATGTTTCTTAGCAATAAAATCTTCATTTTTGCACTTCTCATTTTTATTTTGCTTTTCAGGTTCCTCTTCTAATTCTTCTTTATCAGAATCATCATTATCATTGTTATGTTCATTACCACTTTCAGTTTCAGCATCAGAAATAGATATACTATTAGGATCATTAACAGGTTTAGAGGATTCTACAACAGTTTTATGTTTCTTCTTCTTTTTCTTAGAAGGAACACTAGGTTCATTGACTTGTTAAGAATCTTGTTCAATTCTTTTAGAATGTCCCTCAGGATATAAAGGATCTTGAGTAGATTTACCACCTCTAGTTGTCACTTCACAAACATGTTTTTCTTTAGCTATAGAGGCATTTATTAACAATTCTTTTTGCACTTTAGTAAGTTGATCAATTTGAGTTTGAACCATATGAAAATGTTTAATGAGTATTTTAACATCATTGGAGGTTCTATCAACAACATCATGCAAGTTACTAATAGCTCGAGAATTTTCCATTAAATGATTTTCTATTCTCATATTAAAGTTACTTTGCTTAGCAATAAAAGTATCAAATTCATCTAAGCATTGAGCAGGAGGTTTAGAGTAAGGAATATCTCTATCATCAAACCTTTGGAGAGAGTGTACCTCAATTAATGGTGTAGGAGGGATTGGCTTACAGAAGTCTTCTATAGGAGGTAAGTTCTTCACATCTTCAGCTTTAATACCCTTCTCCTTAAGAGATTTCTTGGCCTCCTTCATCACTTCATCATTTAATTCAATAATACCCCTCTTCTTAGGTGGTTGTGTAGGTGTTGGAGTAGGTTCGGGAATATCCCAATCATCATGATTCTTGCATATTTTAGCTAATAATTCCTCAGCTTCTTCGGGAGTCCTTTTCCTGAAAACACAACTAGCAAAACTATCCAGGTATGTCCTAGATTTAGCAGTTAGTCCACTATAAAATATATCAAGTAGATCATTTTTCTCCAAATCATGATTCGGCTGGCCTCTTAATATGGAACAAAAACGTGTCCAAGCCTTAGGCAATTTCTCATCCTCTTCTTGATTAAAATTATAAATTCTTAACAAAGCATCATGCTGAGCACTAGCAGGAAAATATTTCTGAAAGAAAGTATCAAGCAAACCAATGGGACTAGTAATGGAACCAGGAGATAAATTATTATACCAAGTTTTAGCTTCTCCTTTTAATTAATGAGAAAGGAAATATCTTAGTAACAAAATAAGTGCGTATTTTTATGTCTTCAGAAAACATACCACTTAAATTAGAGAGTTCATTCATATGTTCTACAGCACTTTCATTTTCAGTTCCACAGAAAGGTTCTCTTTCAACAATAGCTATGTGAGCTAAATCAATAGAGAAATCATAATCTTTATCTTTAATGTTTATAGGAGATGTAGCAAATTTGGCATCAGGAGATAATTTATATCTAACAGCATGTTTTTCAAAAAGGTTTTTCATAGAACTAGCATCTTTAGTGGCATTAATTTCATCAACAAAATCATCATCAAGCTCCACATACATTTCATCCAGATCATCAATATTATTTGTAAACTTAGGTGAATTAACAGGTGTTTCAGCATCTTCATTAGGAATTTCAGCATTTTCAAATTGTTTAGATCTAGCAATTGTAGCATCTAAAAAGGGACCTAATGAACCAGTATCATCAAGAACAGTAGAAGCATCATCATAAGTAATTTCAGATTCGGTAGGAGTAACAGTGCAAGAAGCTTGAGGTGGTGTAACAAGCTTACTTAAAACAGACGGTGAATCAAGAGCAGAAGCGGAACTCAGAGTTGTACCTTTTCTCGTAGTGGATGGTATGATGGGAAATTTCTTATCACCAGATCTTCCCATGATGAATGAATTCCAGAGAGCAATATCACACTCAGCTGAACTTATAAATAAAGCTATGCTCCCCGGCAACGACGCCAGAAAATAGTCTTGATGACCCACAAGTATAGGGGATCGCAACAGTCTTTGAGGGAAGTAAAACCCAAATTTATTGATTCGACACAAGGGGAGCCAAAGAATATTTATAAGCCTTAACAGCGGAGTTGTCAATTCAGCTGCACCTGTGAATAGACTTGCTCGAGACAGATTATTAGTAGCAACAGTTTTATAGCAGTGACAGTAGTGATATAACAGCAGCAGTAGAATAAAAACAGCGGTGATGATTATAGTAGACAGCGGGATTAAAATACTGTAGGCAAAGGGACGGATGAACGGGCGTTGCATGGATGAGATATTTCATATAATAATCAAGTCATGGGCATTTGCAGATAAATAATATAAAGCATCCAAGTATTTATTAACCATAGGCATGTGTTCCAATTTAGTTGTGCGTGCTTGCAATGAGAAACTTGCACATCATCTTTTGTCCTACCAGCCCGTTTGCAGCGGGGCCTCAAGGGAAACTACTGGTAATTAAGGTACTCCTTTTAATAAAGTACCGGAGCAAAGCATTAACACTCCGTGAACACATGTGATCCTCACATCACAGCCATTCCCCTCGGCTGTCCCAATTATTGTCACTTTGGGACCTCGGGTTCCGGACAGTAATGTGTATACAACTCATAGATATGATCTTAAAACAATAATTATCTTCATGATACAATAACATGTTCAGATCTGAAATCATGGCACTCGGGCCCTAGTGTCAAGCATTAAGCATAACAAGTTGCAACAATGACATAAAACACCGATAACGGATACTAGGCACCATGCCCTAATGATATTACAGCTATTACATGAACGATCTCATCCAATCCCTACCATCCCCTCAAGCCTACAGCGGTGGATTACTCACACATGGATGGGGAAACATGGATGGTTGATGGAGAAGTGGTGGCGATGATGATGGCGATGATCTCCTTCGATTCCCCGTCCCGGCGGAGTGCCGGAACAGGAACTTCTGGTCCCCGAATTGAGTTTCGAGGTGGCGGCGGCGCTCCGATGAGTTTCTGGAGAAAAACTCTTCGTGGCAGTGTTTTTTAGGCCAGGAGGGGCTAAATAGCCGAGAGGGGGCGCGAGGGGGTGGCCGAGTCGGCCACACCCCCTCCTCGCGTGGCCAGGGCCCCACCCGCGCGAGCACGTGGTGTGGGCGCCCTGCTGGCCGCCCCCTTCTCGTCTTCTGCCTGGGAGTCTTCGGGCAAAATAAGCACTTCTATGATTTTTCTGGTATTTTTCCTAAAAGTTGATTTCCTGCACAAAAATGAGACACCAGGGCAATTCTGCTGAAAACAGCGTTAGTCCGTGTTAGTTGCATTCAAAACACACAAATTAAAGGTAAAACAATAACAAAAGTGTTCGGGAAAGTAGATACGTTTTGGACGTATCACCCACCAAGCTATTGCTGGAGAGAGCCGCCGGACCGTGGAGCGCCGATCCTGTCGGCGAATAGCGAGTACAGGGACAAGAGACACTGAGGTGACGTGTAAAAGATAGGACACCCGCAAGGTCAACCACGCAGAGCCGAGAAAGGCTTCATGTCAGGATCAAGGCACACTCATAGCTACCACGAACAAAGATCCGAGTACCACGGCAATGCCCCCAAGAGGGTAACGACTTGATACGCCGCCACTGTCGAGTCCGAAGGAACGGACTAGGGTTTTCACCAGGTACCCTGGCACGTGGAGAGACCCACAACGGTGCCCTCAAGAGGGATACGACACCAAATGGTGTCGCCAACGCCGGGCTGAAGCGCGGAGCTTTCGCTCGGACCCTCACCAGTGCCATCCTCGGGTTGCCGAAAGAACCTTCCGAGAGGATCGCCGCCACCAGCTCAAGAGTTCCTGATCTAGACTAGGAGATCGCCACCACAAGAATGACATCACCAGAATCATCCCTTTGTATTTCCAACGTGGTCTGAATGTGATGTATTAATTGTCATCCCTTTTCAAATCTTTGTGTTTAAAATGTTGTGTGAATATATTTGCTTGGAAAGTTTATCTTAAGAGTATCGTTAGAACCTACAATGCACGATAAACAACTGTTTGTGTAGGCAATGAGGTTCAGAATTCAGATACCGACTTACCTCGGTTTGTGATGGGTGTTCACATCAACGCCTGATCGTGACGACTGGTCACGGTATCATTGATGACGAGGATTTTACCAGTGTAAAGACATTCGTGTCATACTGTCATCGTATATACTCCCACCATTTTTAAATATAAAATATTTTAGTATTTGTCCATATTTATATGTATATAAATGTATTTATAAATGTTTTAATATGTATATCGCACTCATTTTAGTATGCAGCTATACATTATATGAAACTAAAACATCTTATAATAGAAAAGGTTGGAAGTAGCTTCTTAATCACCTTCATTTCAGCGGTCCCTGTGCTGATGTTTACGGCTCTAATGACCAACAGTTCCACTACTCATCATCACGACCGTACGTAGCGGGCAGTTTCGTGTCCATTTGTCGAATCGTATGGACATGCGGGGCTCGGGACCAATACTGGTCGGTCCTGGTCGTTTTCCATCAGTGTGCAGTGAAGTCTCTACCGCGCATTTGCAGTGATCCCACGGCTGGAGGAACTCGCGCTGCAGTGTCCAGTCCACCTCCATCTGTCTCATCGGAGTCCGAAAATGACTCGACCTATCCAGCAAATTGGCCGGAACACCAGGGGATCGATGACCTTCTCGTCCGCCAACGCGTTTAGCCCAGCTACAGGGACATGCACGTTTAGTTCTCTGGCGGGGAACAGGATAAGCACCTTACCAATAGTACTTACTTACCATTGACTTCATCCGTCCCAAAGATTTGCTGACCAGGGGCACACCAACATGTCTCTATTGACTAGAGCAAACACTTGCATGTGGGTGTATCTTTGCCCACTCTAGTTCTGTTCTTCTGCCAGTATTAAGTATTAACCACTACTCATGGACAAGGCAACATTGTGACCAAATATTTGACAACTCATGGTCAAGCAAACAATAGCTGTTGGCATGGGAGGTGAGACTAGCTCACTTGAGTGGAGGTCTGGGCGTACAAACCAAAAGTCCACTTTGGCGGCCGGGTGAATTTGCTCACATTATTAAAAAAACATTTCAAAATGTCAATTTTTAATTTAAAAAAATCACACATACATCTTCATATCCGACGTGTGCACATAAAGTCTCGTAAAAACCTGAGTCTTTTCTGGCATAAGAAAAAAGATAAATAAAAGTCTCGTGAAAAGCCTTATTTCAGCATCAAAGTTTATTTTTTTACACAAGCCACAAAAAATTTGGTTTTAGTGAAACGACCTTTTACACATAAGATGTGAAAATGTATGTACAGATTTTTAATGTTTTAGACATTTTAAAATAAGTTCAAAACATATTTTAAATAACAAATGCATATAAAACACTACTCTCACTCTCTTTGCCTATAAACTAGAATCCCATTAGGTTCTTTTAAAAAAAAAAGAATCCCATTAGGTTCTCGACGGCGAGGTGTCTACGCCTTCCGTAACCTTCCCCAAGATGCCTCGATAAACACATATAGGCCACCGCCTACTCGTTTGGGGTCTGTTACATCAAGCAACCATATGGATGATACTGGTAGGATAGTAAGGCCTCAAAAATTTAGTGTCCTTTCTGCAAAAAAAAACACGGCTAAATCCCCTCTCGCCTCCAAACATGTGTCGGGTGCGTGAAAAATCCGTGTCAAAGCCCTCTCTGATGTTCTTGTCATATAGTGGTGAAGCTAGAGTATGAGCAATGGGTGTACATAGTACAATCAATTCACAATTTTACTCATATTTCTCATAATTTATCTGATGTATATTGCTCTATATGTAAATTAGACATAGATATAAAAGCTTTTGAGAAAAATTATTGGTGTACTTTGCACACACATATACTGATCGCCCTCCGCCAGTGATGTCAACGCCAATGTGACTTTTTTTATCGAGTGGTGCACTCCCTCTGTTCACAAATAAGTGTATTTAGATTTTATCCTTAGTCAAACACTTTTACATTTGATCGACTTTTGAAATGAGCAGCATCAGATATGCTATCAAGTTTTTATATTATGAAACTCCATTTCGCAACGGATCCCCTCTCGCCTCCAGTTAGAGGCAGTCGCTTTGACTACTCATGAATCATGATCCTGAACAAAAGGTATGAAAGTGTACCGGTACATCAGGTTCGTGTATTGCAGGTGAAATTTACTTAGAATTTTGAGGAGAGACCATTGACTTCATCCATGCGAAGCTTTGTTTGGGGAATATTAATGTGCGGTTTCTTTCAATATTAACCAGTTGCTTTCAAGTCCCTATTTTTTTTAGTGAAAGCTTAAGAGACTAGCTCACCGAGATGAGGATTGGTCGTACAATACCACTATCCGAGTTTATAGACACGAATTTGAATCCCTATATTTTCTCTCACAAATTAACAACGGGCATAGTAGAAAACGGAGCAAGAAAAACCAGAATCAATCCACACAAAAGTTCAGGTTGACACCACTGTTCCCTTTTTTTTTTGGAATGGTACCACTGTTCCTTTTTACCAGTCTGCAGTGTGCGATTTGTCTGTCATACACTGCCAAACTTGACAATGGCGTACACCTCTCGGCTGTGCTGTCCATGAAGCATTGCACAAGCTGAACCCCGTGATAACAGGGAGCTGATAAAATCCCACGATATTGTATGGCCTGCCATTCTGCAGCAGCGCCTTGACCTGGGCCGCTCCTTATGATCACCCAGTCGCTGAGAACTCCGACAACTGACAACTTTACCCACTGTTAGGTTCTTCTCTTTCCTCCGAGAATGAGAACATATGTGGAAAGAAAAGATTGTGATAGCAAGGCAACAGAATGAGAACAGGAAACTCACCGTCCCTGTCACAAAAGTTCAACGCCTCTGTTCGGCTTGAGAAGTGGAGGACAAAATTTGATTCCGGAGTATGTTGAGCATGCTTTAGAGCTTCGAGGAGAGGCGAAAGGAAGCACCTTTTCTCTGAGAGCTGGGGGGAATCAGCTGGATATCTAGAGTGGACTTCAGAACTATTATCACAGCTAGGTAATCAAGAAATATATTGAGCTCCGCATATCTATTAGACGGAATAGTGAACACGTTTCTCTTTAAATCATTTTCATCTCTGATACTTCCTCCAACAACATATACACTCTGTGCACAAGATCAATATAAACAGTGATAAATGTAAACTTGCCATACTTTGAAATGCGGATCATACTGCACAACAAAACCAAAAAGATATCAAATAACTGACCTTTATTACAGAGCTTGCATTCTTGTCAGAGAGCAGAATGTTGGCCAAATTTGTAAGAGGTCCATTGGTAAATATAGTGATCTTCTCACTTGGATAAAGTTGTATTTTCATAGAGTGCCAAACTTCAAAATTCAATGGTTGCCGAAGTTCCGGATGACCAGTATTTCTCGGAGCACCATGTTCTAATGAATTTTCGGCAGTGCACCTAATTTTTTAAATCATAAAGTTGTAAATACTTATGTGATTTTTATTAACAGTGTACCATGTCCTAATGAATTTCGGTGGGGATACCTTCTAGGACTTCTTGGCAAAGACCGAGCTAATCCATAGAGGGTGTCAGAGTCGAGAAGACCACCACTGCCTTCGGGAATAGCAGTGACATACTTGCAACCAAGATTCGGAGTGCCTAAGGCAGTGGAATTACCACGGCCAACAGGAATGTCATCAGGACCCATCATATGTAGAATGTCATTAATGATATCAATAGTTGCGGCATTGGCCCACCATTGCCGCTGACCAAAATTCCCTACATCCATCATAACAAAGTTACTGTTTTGGACAAAAATAGAAAGGCAAACACCTTTTATTGCATGGAGGCACATTACTGTGCCATTTCAGATAATGGTACCTTTAAATCTATTACTTCAGTAGGTGCCTTCAAGAGGTATATAAGGGAAATAAAATCTCCAGGACTCATGTCCATGTAAAAAATGACCAGTTTGCCGCTACTTCTGTTAAGGAAGTCTGGCTTGTAAAGAGCCTCTGTATAGGATGGAAACTGTGACATAATGTCGAACCGGCCAGAGTTCTCAGCAAGAGTTAAGACCTGCAGACCACAATTCAGTTACTACTAATCTCAGAATGGACCAATATGGCAGAAACGATTGCTCACAGTGCTTACAAGTTACAGCATCCCTGCTTCACATTAATGTGATGATGAATGCAATGTGCATAAACTCCTCCACGTAAAACTTTGTGCTAGTAGGATATCGTTACCTAAGGCGCAAGCTGATCTATAAAAGCTACTCCCTCCGTTCCTAAATGTAAGTCTTTCTAGTTTTTTCTGCACACATGTATCTAGACATGTTTTAGTGCAAGGTGCATGTGAACCTTGCACTAAAACATGTCTAGATACATGTGTGCAGAAAAAGGCTAGAAAGGTTTACATTTAGGAACGGAGGGAGTATCAAATTTGCAGGTTAAGATGGCATTTCAGTTTTGGCTGTATAGGTCAAACTTCATTATTTCCGTATGGCACCTCTAAGCTCAGAAATGGACAATGGTATTCGAATGTTTATTTAAGAAGATGACTAGCTAGCCAACTCATACCTTAATAAAGAATCTCATAAACAACCATGCTACACTAGCAGATGCGACAAGTACTAGACCACTAAATCTGTCTTTCCTTAGAGTATTTTTTGGGTGGGTTAGAATGAGCTTGTTCTGAGAGTCGGTAATATTCAGTTAACACCAGGGTATATTTATGTGGAATTTACATAAAACAGATAGTTCACTGTCCAATCTATATAAGCTACTCGGCGGAACTCTCAAACTTGGTTTTGCAAATATGCTCTTGCGGAAGCTAAAATCGTTCACCAAAACCGTTATTAGGCAAAACTATTACTAATAAAAGATAATCTATCAAAGACAAAGTTGCAAGGTACTCCCTCCGTTTTTTAATATAAGATGTTTTAGCCTTTTGCCACATGCACATATCCAAACTTGTATCTAGACATGTTTTAGTGTTCACATTCACTCATTTTGATGTGTATCTAGACAACATGTACAATAGCTAGAACATCTTATATTAAAAAACGGAGGGAGTAGCACATAATGTTGTTTTTGCAGAGAATGTGACAAATGAGCATCTCTCTTTTATTGCTAGTTTTCCTGTATGGCTTGCTAATTTATTCACATTTAGTTTGCCAACCCCTTCTAGCGTGCTCAGTACGGTTCGTAGATGGATTTTGGGAATTGGTGCAGACGGCACACAATGTTTGTTGGAGTTGCGTTTATTTGTTGGTCAATATGGCTACGGAAAGTATAGATGTGCAAACTTCAGGTTTCATGCGTCTTATACCCTTTCATTCACACAGTATAACTCTTAAAGAGATTCCCGTTGCAAGTTGCAACACACAGGGTATCCTTCTAGTACATAAGAAAGTGATGGACTATTGGACTGCTACTTCTTCCAAGATCTTAAGTCCAGTAGTTCTTCTTAGGTTTGGCAGATATACTAAGTCATGGCAATGTATCTGCCATCACGTGTGAGCTGATACTGATGATAGTGAATAAGTCACACAGAAGCAGATTATGACCAATTAGCAAAACTAGTCCCAAGTGCTGATTTACACACCATAGGACAAACTCAAAATGTGAACATATAATTTATCTGAAACTGGCTTACTGAGTTCTATTGGACATCCTTTATACTACGTTTATATGGCAAAGGCATCAAATGATACATAAGGGTATGAGCCAGAGAAAATTTAATGTAGCTTCACTGAAATTGTTGGATATCAACTATATTCACTATAAAATAATAAGAAACTATTATATAAAATCAATTTGGCTATTTGACGTACCTCACATTTTCCTTTCCTCCTTCCCTCGACGCGACAAAAATCGTCTATAATTCCAGTATGAACATGCCGCTATGAACTCCACCTTTTTTAAAACCAAACTTGGGAACTGTATGGACACTGAATAATGGGTTTGAGCTATCATATACACCATATGGTTCAGTTGAAGTTATTATTGTGACATTCATATACACAAGCTCGGCAAAATCATTTCCATGTTGGCAGTTCTTGTCATTGCGCATGCTAGAGATGGCTACACCAGAAGTAAAGGAATCCCACATAAAATAGCTCTGCATTATTCAAAGACAGAAAGAAAGATATAATAATATAAAAGGGAAAAGTGTCCATGTCATACCAAATCAATGTAAGTTAAACAGTGTGAACTTACTGCATGGAATTGATCATCAGACCAGTCAAAGACTTGAAACAGTATTTTGCCGCGAATGTACTTTGATGTTGTTGGAATGCATAAAAGAACTCTTCATTGACTGGAATTGTATTAGTTGCATCCAGAGGGACAAGGGTGATTGGAATGCCAGAATGATACACCTGAAGCACTAACATATTAGCTAACTTAATATTTATTGATCTATTAAAGTGACACGATGATGAAGTAAAGATAGCTTCATGTATTATTGAGTTACTTATTATATCAAGTATGAAAGATCAGTTCATATACAGGTAACAAACACCTACTGTAATTCCTTTCTCAACAATAGAATCCTAGCTTTCAGTTTCGGTACTGAAAAAAGTTCTTCTAAATCTGTTACATTAATGTGGGGGACTTAATCACAGAAGGGAAGTAACAACGCTAGTATGTGTGTCAATATGGAAAGGAAATTAAATTACTCTAATCAGCTGAAGAATTTATTATAGAAGCTACACGGAAAAAAATGAGACGTGATTACGTCTTTGTTCTCTCGAAGGAAAGCTATATGCAATAGTGGACTCAAAGAGCAATGGTAACAAATTTGGAGATGTACATGTAGAAGAAATAAGATAATTTCACTTTGAAAGTTCCACCAAACAAAAGGGAAGAATAGACAGCCTCTTTAAATGTAAGACGTATATATACCTGATATGCAGCAAAGGATCTCCAAATATGTTGAATTATTGGGATTGATGTAACTAGTAAACAAGTTACCAATATCACCGCACTGCTGTGTGGTAGCATTTTTTGGACAGCAACCTGTTGGGTTCTTCACTCTCACACCACCACCCATGATGTATATGTGCTCCACGTTTCTTTTTAGGTGTGGATATGACATGAGAAAAATAGTAAAGTTTGTATTTGATCCAATGAGAACGACGGTTGTAGGGTCAGCAGATATTGTGTCTATCATTACTTGCTGTGTTGTAGGTTGCTGAAGTGGTATATATCTTCTGTTCCCCTGTTTTACAGATTAAATAGAAACTTGGACCTGGTAACAAAGATGAAAATAAGAAGAGTACCCAGGCATATTTATTCGAGAAGGGACACTAAAATTACGGATTGACATCATATATATTCCTCAAAGTGCTCTTGTTTGGCCCCAGGGCTGATTCACCACAGATGATAAAGGCATTTGGCTGTAATGAGTCCCTTAATCAGGTTACGTTTTCACTTTTGACTGTTTTTCTCTATATCAGCATGTTTTTGACTAATCAAACACCAAATAAAATATGACCAGCTTCCAGAGACATTTATTAAACAATATAAGCAAGTTTTGATATCATCATAATATCTTTCAGATGTTCTCCAGAGAAGTATGGTTCAGACTTCATAGTGCTACGCGAATACAAGGATAAAGCCATCATGCCGACAGGCACCGACGATTTGTTTAGCGAGGTCAAAGGAATACACTCGCTCGGCCAGCCTAAGTTGTGGCACATGTAGTGCATGCAAAATGATTGTATTTGAGAGCTCGAATCCAAATTGTTCTATGGTCTTCGATACATTGCAGGGAGAAGCAAGCTGATGGAAGCTGGCTGGATTGAAAGAGCAGCGTCGATTGTCAGAACACTGCCGCCATCCTGACCGGCGCTCCGCCATGGCTCAGGCTTCGGTTGTCGCTTTATTTTCTTTTATGTTTTACATTAGTTTGGATTTCTTTTCCTTTTCTTCTTTGTTTCAGTTTTGCTTGTGTTTAGTTAGCAGTGAGGTGAGTTTTGTTGTTTCCGCCTTATAGGAGTTTTCTTCTTTATACAAAAAACGTTTGGTGCGTGTTCAAGAACAAAAATCATAATATCTTATCTTTCCTGTTAAGAATATGCAAGAAATAGTCAATAAAGAAATCATGTACTAGCTCCAAAATTCAACTCCACTTTTCCAACCTGATGAGCAGCAGGTAGCATGAGAGAAGGTAAAATAGAGCAGAATGACTTGTTTGGCAAATGTAGTGGATGGCTGGAGGATTTGGGGTCAAGGATAGCTACATCTCAGTTGATAAAACTTTTTTGAAGCTTTTATTATTATGCTGCCAGATGATGCAGGACAGTCAGACCACTTTTTTTAACATGGAAATGCAACAATTCAACACAGGGGGGCACAAAATTATGTACGCGGCATACCTGTGGAAGGAAGCTCATCCTGATTCCCCTGTTAGTGTCCACATCCAACCGTCCACCACCTTCTACTGGAACAGCTTGTCGATATCGACAATCCCCAACCGTTGTGCTCACCTAAAGTCTAGCCTGTATATGAGTATTCACATTTAAAAGGGAGAATATATTTAAATGTTTTGTTTTGGCCAGTTCTAAACAAAGATACTCCCTCCGATCCATAAAAAGTGTCGCCCATTTTGTACTAAGCTAGTACAAACTTTTTACTGGATGAGCGACACTTTTTATGGATCGGAGGGAGTAGTATTTTCCATATGCTCTGATTAAGATACCACATATAAGAGTACAACAACCAGACGAAAACACATACCTGACCAATGAGAGGTAGATAACCACCACAGTTGGGATATATGGTGCCAGCGTCTGATATGCCGCCATCACACCGACGCCGACCAGAATGTTGTCACGGTCCATCGTGTAGAGGATATCATACAGATGATTCACAGCATGCTCAGCATCACTCCAGGCGTTCACACTGATGGTAACTGCCTACAAGTTTTCACAAGAGAAGCCAACCCATCATGTTCTAGACTTCTAGTGAACAACTGCAAAAGAACCATCTATTACTACGTTGTTAGCTACCATTAAACATGTCTGAAATTTGCAGAATCAGTCAGTACAGTAGCTTTGGCGAAGTGACTCTTTGTAGTGTGATAGTAAGACACCTTCGAACATACAGTAACTGACACGGTTCCTCACCATTCTCCTTGTTCCCGAATGGACCAAGGTCAACGGGGAAGACTCAACTCGACCGCCTCGAGTGGCCCTGCCGGCTGCCGCTGCACTGCTCCTTTCTCCACGGCGGTCACCTGGCTCCGTATAGAAGGGGAAGGGCGGCACCATCGTGAACCCATTGCCATTTGGATGGCCCTGTCCCCCGCCGCCGCGTCACCCGGGTCCCCTCGCAGCCGGACGTCGCCCGCAGGCCGCAGCATCGCCATAGCCACACTACCAATTCTCGCTTTCGCTATGGAGCGCGTCCGCGGCACTCGTGGCCATGAGGGCGTCGCGCCACCCTCGCCGACGGCGGCCGCCTTCGCCCGTCAGCCCACTACTCCTGGATAGACTCGTAAAAAAAAAAGTTAGTAACTGGATTTGGGACAGATTTATTAGGCCAAAACCCAGACTTCACACAGTCGCATTTTGGGCCGCACAAAAGGTCTGGACCTCCTTCTCTATATTTGGGCCGTTTCCTCGCGTGAACATTTTGTTTTTCTTCTACTTTTTTTTTTGAGAACCTGTTTTTCTTTTACTGGTAGAAAGAACTAGAAATCTAGAATGGTATGCTTCGAAGTGCCCGACGGCCAAGGGGCTGTTTGGTTATTCTTCTATTCGAATTTTGACTTCTAAATCATAGAAGTATCTAAATGGAGGTACCTGTAGGGAGTAGAAAACGTATGTATTTCTTTAGAACTAGGCAAGAGCTTTTGATACTAAATGGTATTCTTAACTTGATAAACATGAATATAGTTTTACTTAGTAAGTGGATTTGGAATCTGGAAACCACTACTGGGTTGTGGCAAGAGCTTTTGATGAAAAAACATGTTGAAGGAAAATGTATTGCTCGGTTGAGATGGAAATCGGTTGGTTTATTATTTTAGGTTGGTCCGATGTGATGCAAGGTCTAGTTCTATAAAAACTGTAGGAAATCTATAAGAAATGGTGAAGGAACTGGATTCTGGGAGGATTGGTGGATGGGTCATGCCCCTCTTTGCATTCACTATGCTGATTTCTATGATATATGGTTTGATAAAGGGATCTATGTTGCTTCGGTTATTAGTAATAGAGGTAGAGCAAAAAAAAAACTTCAGGGGAATAGGTTAGAACAATGGAATAGAGTTCTGAGTTATTGTGATTCTATTATAATCACGGAGGGTACAGAGTATTGATCTCGAACATAACAAATAATGGAACTTTTAGGGTAAAATCTTTTTTATAATCAATTTATGTGGGAGGATGTTGATTTTCCTCGGAAATTCCTATGGAGGGTCAAAGTTCCCATGAAAATTAGGATTTTCTATGGTTAATTACACAGAGAAGCATCCTTACTAGAACAAAACCGAAAGGGTGTGTTGGCCTGGTAGTACTGAATGTTCTTTATGCGGGAAAGAGGAGACAATGGATCATCTCTTTCTGTAGTGTCCAATGACACGTTTTATCTGAATGTGATGATATGTGCATTTGGCTTACCATATTTACCATATGATGTAGATCGCATCTGGGACGCATGGAATTACCATTTTAGTGGGCAAATGCGGCAACTAGTTCTATTGGGAGTGGTAGCGGTCTTCTGTCGATTTGGACCACGAGAAATAGTATTTTCTTTCAACGCTCGAGAATCCGTGATCCTTTGGCGATTTTGAAACTAATTGGATACTTGATTCACATGTAAAAAAGACGACTAAACGGGTTTGCTTAAGACTTATTTATTATTAAATTCCCATTCTCAACGGATGGCTTGAGATTATCAATTTTGAAGTGAGAAGAGAAGGATCAACTCTTCCCCAATAAATAAACTATCAACCTTCAAAAAAGTTTAATTAATTTAATTACTATATTAGAATTAGATTAGCAATATATTTTTTTCCGTAACAATAAAAAAATGAACTATGTAACTAAATAAACTATTCCAATGAATAGATTGAAATTTTTCCTTTTACAAGGAAAGTCCGAAAAAGCACTTTTTCGATCAAGTTAAAAAAAATATATATAGTTGGTCATATAATCGTGGTTATATAGATATTTTCTATACTAGAGTCTTTACCCTCGGTATAAGAGGATTAACCGAACTAATGGAGTTTTTAGTCAATCAAGAAGGAAATCCAAAAGGAACTCGAGTTTTTGGTGCGATCGCTCGGGAATTGAGACTTATGAATTTCACTAAAAGAGTCTCATGAGCTCCTGAGGTATTCTAAATACTAGTAGTAGAAGACTATGATCTAGTAAGTAGGGTATCAGAATATAGATCAATTAGTAGATTGTGTCTGTTCCGTACGAGAATTCTATAACTACAAAAAAAATTCAATCTATTCATTGGAATAGTTTATTTAGTTACATAGTTCATTTTTTTATTGTTACGGAAAAAAATATATTGCTAATCTAATTCTAATATAGTAATTAAATTAATTAAACTTTTTTGAAGGTTGATAGTTTATTTATTGGGGAAGAGTTGATCCTTCTCTTCTCACTTCAAAATTGATAATCTCAAGCCATCCGTTGAGAATGGGAATTTAATAATAAATAAGTCTTAAGCAAACCCGTTTAGTCGTCTTTTTCGAACTATGTTTCATTCTAAGCCCTATCTCTATTGTGGAGAAGTAACTAAAAAAGTACAAATTGAAATGATAATGTGAATTGTCTGAACTACATAGAAGAGAATTCAATATATAGGATTAGATAATGAATCTAACCTAGGAATATATAATAGTCATTGTTGTAGAAGGACACAACAAAAAAAATCTAATGTTGTGGGGAACAAGTTTGTTCAAACAAGTAGCAAAGGAGGTGTTTGATGCAGCGAAGGGATGGTGGCCTCTACAACAGCGGATTGGAGTTGGTGGATGACAGAGTTCCTGGAACTTTGTAGCTGTGAATATGCCAATAAGGATTTTGGTAGTTTATCTGGAGTTGTGTTTGCTGGGTTGTTGTTCCAGGTTGGAGCTTGTCCAGTTTTGTGGTGCTCCTTTTCTTTTGTACCAGTGGCAGAGATATTCACAAGTCAAGAGGGGGGCACCCCCCCCCCCCCCCCCATATAATTTATTTAAGCCTTTATTTCCTATACAATCTAGGTATAGGTAGGTAATTAGCCCCCTCTAGACAGCTTGTATTGCGCATGCACAAGGAGCGGTCCCTCAGAGATTCTATTGTACCTCTGCCACCGAAACAACCCTCATGGTAAGGTTTACGGTTGGGCTTGAACTCTTGACCTGACAGAAAATATGCGTGTAGCCGCATGGCGGCTCGAATCAACATTTGAACCACAAGCCTAAATCTTTTTGATGATCAGTACAAAATACAAATAGATCTAAGTGCACATACCTTGTTATCTTGGTAGAAAAGACATATTTACAAGTTGTGTAAAAAGCTTTAAAAACTTCACACACACAATATATTTAAATTTTGATCAGATAGTAAGGTCATTTGCGTGGTAAAAGTAAAATGAGAAAAAACTATTGTGTCAGAAATAAAAAATAAAGTCTTTTTTATAACTTCTGGATATCGCCAATGGTTCCAATGTCCGCTGAAATCAGCCATGGCCATGTAAAGTCATTCACGATGAAGTCGACCGTCCCGGTGAGAAGGTTGTAGCTCAAGTCGAGATGAGTGAGAGTCCAACTTGGGAACGTTGGCGGAACCTCGCTGGTAAGGAAGTTGCTTGCCAAGGAGAGTGTGTCGAAGGTATGGAAGAAGCTATCGCCGAGGAAACCAAACAGGGTTCCTGATAGGCTAGGGTCGTTCGGCATCCCACCTCCAGCACTTTGATCAGATGTCTTGCACCACTGTACCATTGAGCAGGGGCGAGGCTACGTGTAAGTTAGGGGGGGCACCGTCCCCCAGCCCAAGAAAATTGAAGCAAACTTTTGCCCCTAAATCAGTAATTACAAGACTCTGTAGCCCATTTTCGCCAGTTGCTAACTCACTGGGCCCAAGATCCACCACCGCCGAGCTCCCCTATGCATTGCTTGTAGCGAGTGCTACAAAGATATAGGCCGAGCGGTACTGATGGGTTTCCCAAAGGCTATCAGTTGTGTCCCAAGTTCTAGTGGGTGCATCGCAAGTTGATTAGTTTCTCGTTCGTTGTTTTATTTTTATCTTATTTTACTTTGTTCTCTTTTCTCATGGGCCAACAATCTTTCTTGAAAGGTGTGAACAACTATTTTGAAAAGTATGAACAAATTTTCTTATAAGCACACATACATCGATGGTCGTCAACTATTGATTGAAGCATTATCGAGGGCCAATGCATGAACATCCGTTGATTGTGTGTCATTGCTCTTTTTAGTCCCTTTAATTGACATACATACAAGTACTCTACTAGGATGATGCACACTAAAATGTCAGGATAGCTCAGTTGGTAGAGTAGAGGATTGAAAATCCTCGTGTCACCGGTTCAAATCTGGTTCCTGGCACAGAAAAAGGATCGGTAAACAATTATTTGAACTATATGAACATTTGTTATATAAATAAACATTTGAAAAACATGAAAGCGTATATTAATTTGGAGGAGTGAGCATGGTAGCCGTAAGAACTAAGTCCCCTTGTTTCCGTCTAATCTATTTTCTTTTGCATCGGCGGCGGAACGATTATATACAATCATCACACTCTTCAACATATAATCAGCACGAAAGGATGTTCGTGAATGAGTACAGGTGGACATATGTGACTACGTCGCCCTACTATTATCACTGTTAGGCCGGGTTTTTTTTTGACCGAAACAGTGAGCTTTATTGATCAACCATATAAGGATTCAATACAAACTGTCTCCCGGATGCATTCCGGAGACACACCACGCCAAATACACCTAGGCTTAAGTTCAGAAGAATGCGCTAAACAGTGCGCAGCAACATTAAGGTCTCTCCTAACATGAGTTACAGAAACAGAATTGAAAGCCTGCAACAAATTCTTGATATCTTCAACCACCGGAGCGCATACAGATCGATCCCTGGAAGGAGCTTGGATACGTTGTACCAGCGAGAGGCAGTCCGTGGCAAAGATTAGCTGATCTAACCCCTCCTCTTGGGCAAAGAAAATAGCTCCACGAAGAGCCATCGTTTCCGCAAGTTCAGGGTTCAGAACATTGGGAAAACTGTACGAGCAGGCAGCTACACAGTCCCCAGAATGATTCCGTATCACAACTCCGGCCCCCATGGAGCTTGAAGAGGAGAATAAAGCGGCATCGACATTAACCATCAACAAACCTTCCGGCAGCGGAGCCCAATGAGCTACAAGAAGGGGCTCACGTCTTTGGTTGGTTATTGACTTGTACAGGTGGACAAAGATCATGTCAACATAAACGTTGATCTTCATTGCAAGCGAAACAGGATGGCAGTTACCCCCCTCCTCGCGAATCTTGTTTCGGACATCCCACAAGTGCCAAGCAGTAACGGCAAGAGTAGTTGCTTCTTGATCATTGCACCTGGAGAGAAATTCGAACAGCCACTGCTTCGGATTGTGGAAGTTCTTGCGATCTAGCAGGATATTCACAGATTTCTTAATCTCAGTCCACACCTCCCGGGCGAAAGGACAGAACAAAATGGCATGGTCTACACGCTCCTCTGCAGAACAATGGATACACAATGAGGAGGCTGGCACTTTCCGACGCTGGAGTTGATCACCACTTGGCAAACAATCATGAGCGAAACGCCACAAAGTGATCTTCATCTTCCCCGGCGCTCGGATAGCCCACAAAGCTTTCCACTGTACCTCCTCTTCATCAGAATTAGAGGCCATACGGCCCATACCACGACCACACTTACTGCGAAATTTCATAGCCTTTTCTCTCCTAGCCAAATGGTAGGCAGAGCGGACATTATACAGCCCGAGCTTGTTGTGAGGCCAGGTAACAAAGTCATCACCACCGAGGCGGCTGGTTGGTATCTGAAGGACCATATTCGCCACGTCCTCATCAAACACCTGTCGGACACGAGCCTCATTCCAAGAGTGCCCACTACCAAGGAGTGAATCTACTGTTTGTCCTTCAGTTAGAACAGCCCGAGGCCGGATAAAAAAAAGGAGCAACACCGGGTATCCAACGATCTTGTAGAATCCGAGTTGAAGACCCATCACCAATACCCCAAAGGACTCCCTTCTGCAGCAGCTCTCTACCATGGAGGATACTACGCCAAGGAGTGAATCTACTGTTAGGCCGTTTGTGTGAGGAACGTCGAGTTTGCGGGAGGTCGAAATGTGGTGGGTTTTTATAATTTTCCATTAAAACAAGATAGCAAGTAGTACGGGTAAGTAAAACAGCTCTAGAGGCAAATGATTTCTGTCCAAAAAAGAAAGTACGAATGATTTCAGTTCGAGCGTCGTGTGAAATTCGAAAATAATAATTGGATTTCGAGATAATGAATACGGGACATCAGTTTTTGTACGCCTGGGCATATATGCAAGCTAGACAGTACTCGCCGTTGCCTTAATCATCATGGTGCGTAGCTTCTCCGAGCTCGATCGAACTTTCAGAAAGAGAGGTAGCTTCGACATCTAACGTGCTACTGTGCAAGCTAAGCGAGTCATGAGTCATGGCTCATGATTCATGCGTGGCTGTGTGGCCAGTTGCCAGCCTACTTAAACCTTCTTTTCAGTTCGACTACCTAATCCAGATGAGCGTATTCTTGCCTTCCAAGATTTGGGTAGCATGATTATGTCTTGGGAAAAAGTTTAAGGACATGCTAGTTTCTCCCTAAAAGAAGGACCTGTGGGTGATTCAACAGGGTGGGCATTGAGCAGCTAGTTTGTATTAAAATCCACGAGATCTGTATCATCCGCTACGATAGAGATAAAATCCATTTCCCCTGCTTTCTCAGCTACTACACCATGATGCACGATTGACCCATGCATGGCAGATTTGCTACAATATAAAACCACATTTTCGTACATGACACAATTCCATCCTCCTCAGGGCGTCTCCAATGCTTATTCCTTACGTCACCCTTAAGCTGGGACCCACCGTCTGAGCTATAGCGGACTCAATTTTCCCCAATGCTTGAGTACGCTTCAGGGTCTTAAGGTGGGCCCATGTGGCAGTCCTTTTATCCTGTTCACATCCTCCAGGCTCCAATCCAGATTCCCCATCGTCTCTTCTAATTTTTCACCCACGAATCCATGATACTGGCCATGGCCGAGACGCTGCTTCCCTACCTCACTGGCCTTGCCGTAGATGGTCCAGGTTCCATGCTGCAGTCCAGCGACCAGATCCGCGCGGCGACGACGGGAGCATGTTGCTCAGCTCTGCATGGTGGCGGCGGAAGTCCATCGACCAGCCCCGTGTGCCATGTGCCGTCTAGCAGCACCAGGGGACAAGTTCGCCCGGCGCCAGGCAGCAGCTTGCTGCCGTCTTCGTGAGGTACGAATTCCAGCTTCCAACGGCCGCACTACGGAGGCGCCGCACCAGATTACGGCTTCTCATCCGGCCGTCCGCCGCCGCCGGCCCCATCACGCTCCTCTGCTGCAACGAGCGAGTCCGGCTGCTCGCCGGGGCTGGTGGTGGCTATCGTCTAGCGACAGGGCGTCGAGTTTCGCGGGGAAAACACATCTTCGTTGCTCTGTTGCAGGTTAAGGAGAGAGAAATAAATGTTCTTTAACTCGTTGTTTCGCAATGTAGAGAGTGAGATATTGTTGTTTAATCGCTGTGGCCGAGCCGTAGTGGTATGGGCGACCTTAAGCTTTTTTCTCTTGAGACCGAAGCCCACAATGCTTAAAACTTGCTAAGGTCGACCTTAAGCTCTTAAGACCCCTTGCTATTTCCACGTTGGAGACGCCCTCACACCCAAATCCCCTCACAATTCATTTATTTATAAAAAGAATATATCATTATCCAAATGATATCAATTTCATGGAGACTTTGCAACAACATAATAATTAGATCAAGTATGTACATTAAGGATGAACACAATAGAAAAAAATAAATGGCAACAACAATAGGGTCATCAATGTTGACAATACCCCCGATTCCAAAATAGCCCTCTAAAGCGACGCCTTAAGGAAGGTATTAGTGTACAAACACAACAACACCTAGTTAGTCTTAGTAGTTCTTTTTTCTGTTTGTTTTTTGCTTTTGGTTTTGTTTCTGGCAAACTCGTTGGTATGTTATCGAGTCGATTTGTAAAAAAAATTGTACAAATACCACCATCGTCTGATCTAGCCGACATAGCCAGTACCTGGGTTTTCACTCTGAAACTAGCCCAAATCTTATGGCAATGGATCTAACTAGAAAATGATGAGAGAGTCACTATTGGTACAACCACCGAAGATAAGACACGGTGTTTTCACCCAAGGAGCTAAAAAAGTAACACCAAGAACGCCGCCAAAATACCGATCGTCCAATAAGTATACTTTTCCTGAATGAATGCGAATAGTCCATGGGATATTTTCGACTAGACATGTAGCATGAGACTTGAAATCTCCATAGCTTATATGGACGTCTTCAGACATCCGTGATCCCCATCAACACCTTTATAATCACGACAAGAAAGATGACATGGTAGACTCAAACTGAATGGAGGCCACCACTAGACATGGGAGATATCTTCATGTAAGGCTGCGCTACTCTAACAACATGGGAGAGCAGGTGAAGAGCCCATTACGCTGCCTACCACAAACAAATATTCGTCGCATCTAGATTTCAACACACACACACCTCCAGATGAATTGATATGCAATCGCCTTGGTCGGAGAGGCAACCGACCCTGCGAGTGATCTCGAAGACACCTGATTCGCATCAAAATCGGGAGGAGGCGCACCACACCTCTGGATCGAATGCCGTGCTGCCGGATGAGATTGCACGTGGTGGCGGCACCTTAGGGCTGCTGAGAGCTCGGCTTTATTGGAAGCGCCAACCGCCGCCGACAACCTCATCTGGGGGCAGCAAGGCAAGTTGGCGGCGGAGAAAGAGGATACGACGGCGGGCAGCGATCTAGGTTTCCCTCAAATTGTTTTTCTCAAGCATCATAAGTCATATCTAAAAAGGACATGTAACAAAAAAAATAGAGGAAGACGAGACGTGAACCTAGAGTAAATAGTAATAGGATGCTCTAAGTTTTTTCTTTTGTTTAATCGAGTCGTGGAGTTCGTGCTGTGGCCTCTGGCGCCTGCGTGCCCTGACGGGGAGAGAGAGGCGCCGACGCGCCGTCGTGGCGATAAACAAAGAGCCGAGCTCGTCGCACGAACAAAATTAACAAAGAACGCTCATTGATCAGACGCGCGATCCTCTGTCTCCGTACTGAAGTCCACGGGCAGTTCTGTCTAGCTAATCCGGTGAGTGAGCTTAGTATCTATGTTTTCCTCTTGTGTTTTATGAACAGTAGTGCTGTGACCGTGGCCGCACGTGTTCATCAGGCCGCCACGTGGCGGGCGAGGCCACTTGCTTTTTACCGTTGGGTCTCCTGGCCCCACCGACCCTGAGGCTAATCACTCCCACCTGGCTTTGCTTCCACGTCCATCAGACCATGCATGGTGATGATGGGCATCGCATCAGTAATGGAAGAAGAAGCGTGACCACAAAAATCCAAGGACGCGACCACTGCATGCCCAATCGCCCATGCATCTCATCTCTGACGGAGCTACGTAGCTGCTTTGCTTTTTACTGGTTAATTGGCTCTGTTTCGATCGTGTTGTTACAGCCCCTGACATGGTGGGTTCGTGCTGGCCCCGTAGAAAGTAACCACGTTCTCGCCACTACCCTTTCGCCATTTGAGAGCTTGGGTAAGTGTAAGACTGAAGGAACCAGATTTGGGGTGGTTGTATCTCTCTCCGTGGATATGCACATTTGCGGAATCATTTGGGATCTTGTCGAATGCAAGATAGCAACTTCCGCGTGTCGGATGCGGTGTACCCTGCATTACCCAACAGCTCCGTAGATCATCAACCGGACAAGTTTCCTTCACGCTCTCGGCCATTCATTTCTGATCACTATCATACGTACTGTACATGACGAACAAAGCGCTCGCGGCTTGCCTTAGCTTGCAAAAATGAAGATGAAAACAGACAAGACGTAGTATGATCGATCATCTTATCAGCACCCGTCTGCTTCTCGGCAGCACACCGCACCGGAGCTGGAGACGAGCCAGTGGTCACGGCCAGGCCAGCCCGTTACGTCGGCGTCTTCTTCCTCGTCGCCGGCCCCCGTGCGGTGGACACAGCCAATGCCACGCGGGCCCAGCAGATCCACGGACCCACGCATCTGACTGATTATCTGGAATCCCCAACAGCTAGTTTTTCTACCGCCGCAGAACCGGCTCGGGTCCCGAAACAGGAGGCATTGATGGCGCCCAACAGCCACATGGACAGGCACCGGACCCACACGTCATCCTCTCCGAACATGCCTCCGGGCCCACCCGAGCCTCAGGCTCGGACAGCCGTTTGCTCCTCCGAGCCTCGGACCGGAAGCCACTGAAAACCCCGACAGGTAATAATAATCGGAAAGCAGGAGCGACCCAATAGAAAAAGGGTACGACCCGATCGAGTGAGCTAGTAGTCGTGGAGCAGAAGTGCTCGCGAGAACGAGAGCAGAGTGAACCGGACTGAGATCCAGTGCCTCGCTCATGTCAAGTCACAGCTTGCCTTGAGGTTGTAGATCCACCGTTGACATGCATCCGACGGCTCACACTGGTCAACACGAAATAGACCACCTGGTCAGCTCGGTCCATCCCTTTCCTCTGTTCCTTGCGCGAGGCGAGCTACTGGTCTGTCGCCGAGCCTCGCTGCTAGTCCCGTAGCCGAGCTGTAGGAAAAGGAGCCGGCTCCTGCCAGGGCGCCGCGAGGAAGGAGACCAGCCGCTCCGTCTGCTCCTCCAGGACGAGCCACTCCACATGAGGAAACGACCTCGACGGCCGCCCACCCCTGTCTGATCCGTCCACCTGCATTTCGGCGGCTCTGCCTCCGTCCAATCCCTACGGCCCCTCTAACGACGGACGAGGAGCTCGTCGGAGCTTGGGCGCGAAGGAGAAGGCCGTGGGGGCGAAGGGGCTTGCCGGCGCTGTTTATCCGGTGGCCACCGCCAGAAATTTCATGCCTCTCTTACCCACGGCGACGACGGCAGGCGGCCGCAGAGTTCTCCCTCCGCGAAGCTTTTCCTTTCCTACGGCGATTTTGCCTCGCGCGTGAGGAACAGAGGAAGGAGGCAAGTCTGACGAGCTGATTATTTCGTGTTGACCAGTGTGAGCCGTCGGATGCATGTGAACGGTGGATGTACAGCCTCAAGGCAAGCTGTGCCTTGACATGAGCGAGGCACCGGATCTCAGTCCGAGTGAACCGAAGCAGAGCCGATTGATTACTCCCACACTAGGCCACTTCTTCTCCACCTCCGACCGAATCCGTCCTCGCCAAGCCACCATCATTGCGCCACCGCCGCCGGCATTTTCTTACTGCTTTCCTTGCGACCTACTGCTGCCGTCGTGTCTGGCTGGCTTCGCGGCAAAGCCTTTCCTTACTAGAGTGGTGGAGAACTGGACGGCGTACGGCGCAACACAAGAGAGCAGCTACCCACCACCACGCCCCCCATTAAAGGCGCTCACGCAGCAGCACCACCACCACCGCCATCTCCTCCTCCACCTCCACGAGAAAGGGAGCTCTCAGCTCACACTCGGAGTGAGGAGTGTGTTTCATTCATTCATTCACTTCCTCCCTCCTCCCCTCACGGGAGCAGCCACAAAGGCCGCCAACGCCCACCGCCGCCCCCACGCCGCGCGCGCCTTTAAAGCACTGCAGGGGAGGACGGCGCCGCGCGCGCGCCACCTTAAAGATTCCCGCACCCAGCTCGCGCCATCCATCCATCCACGAGGTTGATCGGTGCTTTTAATTCTTCCTTCTTGCAGAAGCCTTCGCGTTCGCGGCAGGAGGAAAAGATATGGCGCGGCTCGGCGCTGCTGTTGCGGTGGTGGTCTTCCTGGCGGCGGCGGTCGTGGCGGCGCAGGGGATCCTCGACCCGACGGACTTCCTCGCGCTGCAGGCGGTGCGGAGGTCGCTCTACGACATGCCGGGCTCGGCCTTCTTCGACGGCTGGGACTTCACGGCCGACCCGTGCGGCTTTCCCGGGGTGTACTGCGACGGCAACAGGGTGTCGGCGCTGGCGCTCGGCGACCCGCGGGCGGGGTCGCCGGGGCTCACGGGCAGGCTCGACCCGGCGCTGGGCCGGATGTCCGAGCTCACCGAGCTCTCGCTCGTGCCGGGACGCGTCCAGGGCGACCTCCCGGCCTCCCTCGCCTCCTGCGCCAACCTCCGCTTCCTGGCCGTCAGCAAGAACCTCCTCTCCGGCAGCATCCCCAACGGCATCGGCGCGCTCTCCAACCTCCGCACGCTCGACGTCAGCTTCAACCAGATATCGGGCGCCATCCCGCCGTCCCTCGCGTCGCTGCCGTCGATCACCAACCTCATCCTCTGCCACAACCAGCTCACGGGCGGCGTCCCGTCGTTCCCGGACTCGTCCCCGCTCCTCCGGATGGACCTCAAGCACAACGCGCTCTCCGGCGGCGTGCCCACCCTGCCGGGGTCGCTGCAGTACCTCTCGCTGGCCGCGAACCGCCTCACCGGCACCGTCGACTCCGTGCTGCCAAGGCTGACCCGGCTCAACTTCCTCGACCTCAGCATGAACCAGCTCTCCGGCCCGATCCCGGCGTCCGTCTTCACATTGCCGCTCTCCGTGCTCCAGCTGCAGCGCAACTTCTTCTCCAGCCTCGTGCAGCCGGCGAGCGACGTGACCATCCCGGTGGTGGACCTGAGCTACAACCGCTTCTACGGCCCGCTCTCGCCCCTCCTGGCGGGCATCGGGCAGCTCTACCTGAACAACAACCGGTTCACCGGCGACGTGCCGTCGCGGCTGGTGCAGGAGCTGGTGGGCAACGGCGGGCTGCAGCTGCTCTACCTGCAGCACAACTTCCTGACCGGCATCGAGATTTCGCCGTCGTCGTCGCTCCCGTCGGGCGTCGCGCTCTGCCTCATGTACAACTGCATGGTGCCGCCCGTGTACGCGCCCTGCCCGATCAAGGCCGGCACGCAGAACACGCGGCCGGCAGACCAGTGCCCCGAGTGGAGGGGCTAGGATCAGATGACCGGCTGCCCCAGGACAACAACGAGAAACACCACCATTGCCGGATGGATGGATGAATCGATCGTCTCTGATCGTGGAAGCGGAGAAGAATGGAGGAGATCGCAAAAAAAAGGGGTTGTCTCTGATTCTTTGATTAAATTTGTTCAGTTTGTCATACTGTGGATTCTTTTGGGTTGAGGGAGGGGTTAGTCATCAATCACAGACACACATGTAAGTTCTTTAATAATCGTGATTTATACTACTACTAGGTGTATTTTTGCTGTTTAGCTGGTGTGTGTGTCTCGGCTGTATAGACGACAGTGAGTGTGAGTGCCAAAACATTGGCTCTTGATGTTGTGTAAGATGGCGAAGAGGCGATCATGGTGGTGTAATTTATGACAGTCAAATTCGGCAATATGACAAGCATTTGCTGTGGAGCTTGCTTTGCACAATGTTGCGCGAGATGAAATGACTATGATGAGCAGTTTACAGTTGTTGTTAAGGTTCTTCTGGTTCGCGTGGTCTGTAAGCATGTGTTCTGTTGTTTGTGCATCTCCTGATCTGGTACCTGAGATCATTGGATGGATGGACCTTTCTGAGGGGATCTTCATGAATCATGATGTGCTTCGCTTCTACTCTCCCTCTGAGCAATCATCATACATGCATCTGCTGATCTTAAACATAATTTGTGATTAATTATTGACAATCGCGCTTCACGGTCCTTCTATGATATCGTAGAAAGTTTAGCGCCGTTCTGAACTTAATCAGTTCATGACAGGTTGTTTGTGGCATATTTCTCCGTGAATTCTACTACATAACTGTTTTTTTCTTTTGAAATTTACTACATAACTGTTGCTATTGTTCACTTCGCTCCATTCCCCCTGTTTCCACCCATGGATTCTACTTTGTTTCCTCGGCTTTATCTTTGCGGGGTGTTTAACTGCGCACCGCATTCTCGATCATTGGCACTGATCTCACCTCTGCGCCCTGCCTTAATTTTTTCTTCTGAACTAGGGACTGAATGATGCTGAAGGTGACAACGGATTAACCGTACCTTACATTCCTTAAACCCCTTGCACGTACGGTACGGTGTACAGTGTACCCACTAAGCGCATCTCCAGCGGACCGACGTAAACGGACCGCGGACGTCCGTTTCTGTCTGGAAATGTCTGCGGATGGATAATACCCAGCCCGATGGTTGACGCAAAAATGTCCGACCTGTCTGCGCCGAGGCAAACCGCGCCTAAATTTAGGCTCCGTTTGCGTCACCGCGGACGGACCGCGCTGTCCTGACGCGCCTGGCAGTGGCTTGAGCACCACTCTCCACTCCCGCCATTTGCTAATTTTTCCCGCGTCCCAAAACCCCAAAACCCTCCTCCGGCGCCGATGGAGAACGCCACCGCCTCCGACGGCGACGTGGTCGTGACCGGCGCTGTTGCGGCCTCCGCGCCTTCCGACAGCACGGCAACCGCCGCCACCGGGAAGAACAAGGCCAGGGTGAAGAAAAGAGCCGCTGACCGCGGAGGAGAGGAAGGCCGAGAACGCCAAGCGGCAGTTGCGGCGGTTGACAAAGAAGAAAAGGAACGCCGAGAAGGTGGAAGCAGCCATGGAGGAAGAAAGGCAATTCAAGTTGATCCCTCGCGGCCGCCGGGTCCAAGAAAACGCCAAGCTGCGCGAGCTCGTCTGCGAGAGCAAGGTAGACGCAGTCGCCGGCGCGGCCTCATGCAGCTCCGTGACGTCGCACGCTCTTCTTCCTCCCGTGGCGCCCCGCTCCCCCGCGACGCCGACGGCGACAGCGCCGGTTCCACAGGTCCACGTGTTGTCCCGATTCGGAGGCGCGCCATCGACGTCGCCGGAGCTGCCGTTAACCCTGATGGGTGTGGCCTCGCCGTCGCAGATCGACCTCAACCACACGCCTGTGACCGTGGACTCTGCCCCGCCCGCGCGCAAACACATTCGGGATGGTCCTTCGGCGAGCTCCATGTATGCCCGCGCCCTGTTCGGCGAAAAGGCCGCCCTGACCCCGGACGATCCGGTACGTTCCTTCTCACTTGGCATACGTTCGTTTATTATGCATGTGCCCGCCCTAAAACCGAATTGGTCGAAGGCGTTCTATGCCGAGCATGGCGGGGACATCATGTTCGGCTTCATCCACGACGGCGGCCATGGAGCCTTTGGGACGGAAGGCACCCAGGCCGAGGCAGTCGACATTGACGAGCATCCCCTCTTCGACGCCAGCACCCAGGTCGTCCCCACGGCCATGTTCAACGATGGCCAAGGAGAGGAGGAGGACGATCCGGACGCCGACCTTCCGGCTACAGGCACGGCCGCGGCGAAGAGGATATCGAAGAGGACCGCGGGCTACACGAACGCAGAGGACAGGTGCCTTTGCCGATCTTGGCTCAGTTCGAGCATGAACGCCATCGTTGGCGCGGAGCAAAAACGTAATGCTTATTGGAAGAGGGTGACCGCGGACTTTCATGAATGCCGCACCTCAAGCCCTTCGTCATCAACAGCGACCGCAACCAAGTGTCCATCCAAAAACGATGGTCTGACATCCAGGCCGAGACCAACAAGTTCTGTGGCGCTTATGAGCACGTCGTGAACCGCCCGATATCCGGTGTCGCCGACACGTCCTTTTATCCTCATCACTTGATGTGCCTGTTTCCATTGTTTGTTGTCGTGAGTGGCCACCATTCCATGGTCCATGTAGGTTCCGCAGGCCTTGGAGTTCTTCAAGACCGCCCATAAGGGCAAGTCCTACCACTTCATCCATTGCTGGAGCGAGCTTAAGGACCATGAGAAATGGAAGCAAACATACCAAAGCTACAAAAATAGCTTGAAGAATGGCCGAGAGCCGGCCAACGTGGGGGTGCAGGATGGAGGCGAGGACAAGGCCGCTGGTTCCCGTGGAAGGCCGAGGGGGCACAAAGCCTCGGCATTGGACATGAAGAGGGATGCCACCGCTCTTGCGCTGACCGAGACCTTGAAGGGGTACTGATACGTCTCAAACGTATCTATAATTTCTTATGTTCCATGCTTTTATTATACCAATTGCTACATATTTTATATACACTTTGCATTTTTTTATGCATTTTCTGGGACTAACCTATTAACAAGATGCCACAGTGCCAGTTTCCTGTTTTCTGCTGTTTTTGGTTTCAGAAAACCACTTAAGGAAATATTCTCGGAATTGGACGAAATTAATACCAAAGTCCCTATTTTTCACGGGAGGTTCCAGAACACCGGAGAGCTAATGGAGAGGGGCCACGAGGCCCCCAGATGAGGTGCCGGTGCGGCCCCACCCTCTGCCACGCCAGCACCTCATGAGGGCGCCTCGGCCCTCCACCGCCTTCGCCCTTTCGCCTATTTAAAGTACCCGACAATACAAGACCTAGCACCCGAACACTTTTCCATAAACCCTTACGGAGCCGCCGCCGTCGTCAACCCTAGTTCGGGAGGGTTCAGAACCTCTTCCCGGTACCCTGCCGGAGAGGGGAATCATCACCGGAAGGCTCTACATCACCATGCCCGCCTCCGGACTGATGCGTGAGTAGTTCATCATTGGACTACGGGTCCGTAGCAGTAGCTAGATGGTTGTCTTCTCCTATTGTGCCATCATGTTTAGATCTTGCACTAGTAGGGAAAAGCCTACTGCTGGCGAACAAAAAAACGCTACTGCTGGCGAACAGCTGTTCGCCAGTGGTAGCACTTAGCGCTGGCGAACAAGTGTTCGCCAGCGGTAGCGGCAGTTACCGCTGGCGAACATCGGAGGTGTTCGCCAGCGGTAGTAGTTACCGCTGGCACACAACAACATTTGTGCGCCACTAGTAGCGGGAGTAGCACTGGCGAACTCCAGTTTTGGTCGCCACTAGCAGCGGGAGTAGTACTGGCGCACAACCACTCTTGTTCGCCAGTAGTAATATTTAGGGAATTAAAAAAAATAAAACGCACCTTACCAGGTGCACAGATTCACAGGTACATTTCATTTTATTTCCCACATGCATGCATTACATGGTACCTATATGGTCAATCATACATAATCTATAGTTACAGTAAACGTCGCCGTTGTGTTGACGTCATCGTCACTGCAGCCACGGTCCGCTTCTGCAGTCTCGTGTTGAAGTCGCCGTCGATGTTGCCGTAGCCCCACTATCACGTCGGTATCGCCGCAGCACCGCTATCGTCGTCAGTATCGCCGCAGCCCCATGTCGACGTCCTTGGTGTCCAGCACCATGTCGATGTTTTCACTGCCATATGTTTGATACAAGTGCAAACACCATATAGAAAAATATTTCAGCGACATAATTTAAACAACTTAGTTCTTAGGGACAATTGCTTCTGTGCCCTGGTTGGCTCTAGTTTATCCGTCTGTGCCATACCCGTGTAGTTTCTCTCGTCTGTGCCCTGGATGGCTCGGAAATCGGCCAAACGCTCTGTTTCCCTCTGGTAACCGTCACTTGGCCTGGTGGGGTCGGCTTGTCTCGGCTCGGTTGGGATTTCCTGGGGTCGGCTAGTGGGGCCGGCCCTTTGACCTTAGATGTGGGCCCAGCGAAGTGCGTGCACCCCGTCCCACTTGCATGCATGCGGCCGTACGTGCGCGTCCATGCCGTTCCACCTGTGCTCGCCGCGCCTTCAATGGCATGCCCCCCTGGCCGGCAAAAGCTGCCTCGCCGCCTACACTGCCGGACCGGACGCGCATCTGCTCCGCCGTCCTCGCGTCTCTCTTGCCTACTCTATCCTGCTGCAAGATGAGCAGTCTGGAGCCGAATCAATGTCCGGTCGCCATTACTGCCGTCTAGACCGCGACGCCGTCCAGACCGCTCCTAACATTAAAAGAAGCCATCTCCTTGCCCATTGCGCTCACAAATCCCCTCTTCCTCTCCTAGACACCTTCGCCCAGTCCCTCATCTCACCATGCCTCGTGGTGATGGCAGCTCCACTCCCAGCTCGAACCGCCGCCGCCGCCACGTCCCCTATCCTTGGTTTCTTGAGGCGAGCGAGGGAAGCGGCATGGGGCGTGGGCGTGGGCGTGCGCGTACTCCTCCAAGTTCGAGCAGCAGGCGAGCGGGGGAAGCGGCATGGGACATGGAGTCTTGATGTCTACGCACGCTTCTATTCTCGTAGACAGTGTTGGGCCTCCAAGAGCAGAGGTTTGTAGAACAGCAGCAAGTTTCCCTTAATTGAATCACCCAAGGTATATCGAACTCAGGGAGGTAGAGGTCAAAGATAACCCTCTCGAACAACCCTGCAATTAAGATACGAGAAGTCTCTTGTGTCCCCAACACACCCAATACACTTGTCAGATGTATAGGTGCACTAGTTATGCGAAGAGATATTGAAATACAAGTAATATGGATGATTATAAGTAGTAATTGCAATCTGTAATAAAAATGGCAGCAAGCAAACATGTAGCAGAACTTGTTGGAAACGGTGTTTCAATGCTTAGAAACAAGGCCTAGGGATCCTACTTTCACCAGTGGACATTCTCAACAATGACATCAAAGTTAAATAAATAAACACTACTCTCAAACACTCTCATGTTGGATAACAAACACTATTCATTGTGTAGGGCTACAAGAGCACCCTCAAAGTCAGAGTAAACTAACACCAACAACGTCATAAAGGAATCACACACGGTGCACACACTGTCACCGTTACAACCGTGAATAACCCGGAGTTCATATTAAAGTAACCTCTAGAGTGCATAATACATAAAGAGTAGCATCACATATTCAACTAGATTACAAAGCTCATGATCACATAAAAGATCACATGGGAGAGAGAGATAGACCACATGGCTACCGTAGATCCCGCAGCCCCGGAGGAGAACTACTCACTCCTCATCGTAGGAGTCAGCAACGGCGATGGAGATGGCAGTGGAGTCGATGGAGATGGCTCCGGGGGGCAATTCCCCGTCCCGGCAGGGTGCCGGAACAGAGAGTTCTGTCCCCCGAATCTTGTCTTCGATGGCGGCGGCGCTCGGGACCCGTGGAGGAAATATTGCACACCGTGCTAGGGTTTTTGGTTCGGGGGGTATATGTAGGCGAAAGGGCGAGGTCGGTGGACCCCCGAGGGGCCCACACCACGTGCTCGCGCGGCCCAGGCTCCTGCCGCGCGAGGACCTGATGTGGCCGCCTCGGTCGCCCACTTCGTCTCGTGTTCAGTCTTCTGGAACGTCCCCAATTAAAAACGGACTTCAGAAAAGAAATCGTCCAATTCCGAGAATATTTCCTTAAGTACTTTTCTGAAATCAGAAATAGCAGAAAACAGGGAACTGGCACTGTGGCATCTTGTTAATAGGTTAGTCCCAGAAAATGCATAAAACTATATAAAATGCATATAAAACATGTGATAACTTTGTATAATATAGCATGGAACATAAGAAATTATAGATACGTTGGAGACGTACCAACATCCCCAAGCTTAGTTCTACTCGTCCCGAGTAGGCAAGAACGATAAAAGAAGAATAATTTCTGAAGTGACATGCTTAAACACAATCTTGATCATAATATAATGTAAGGCTTATGTTATGAATGAAGTGACTCAAGGCAATGATCTATAGTTTGCTAACAAATAGACAAGGAGTAAACGACTACATCATATAAGTAAAACTTTTCATGAATAGTACTTTCAAACAAGCATCAAAAAGATTTGCATAAGAGTTAACTCATAAAGCAATATTATCTAAGCAAAAGAGCATTGAAGCAACACAAAGGAAGATATAAGTTTCAGAATTGGCTTTCAACTTTCGAATATGTATATCATATAGATAGTTGTCAACACAAAGAAATATAACAAGTGCAATAAGTAAGCATATAAGAATTGTTGCACACAGTTGACACAAGTGTTTGCTTCGGGGATAGAAAGAAGTAGGTAAACTGACTCAACATAAAGTAAAAGATAGGCCCTTCGCAGAGGGAAGCAGGGATACAAGCATGTGCTAGAGCTTCTTAGTCTTATAGGTTTTTGAAATCATATAGAGAGCATAAAAGTAATTTTTGAGCGGTGTTTGTCGTTGTCAACGAATGGTAATGGGCACTCTACCCCCCTTGTCAAGCAGACTTTCAAGAGCGGCTCCCATGAAGGACGTTATTTCTACCAGCAAGGTAGATCATCCCTCTTATCTCTTTTGTTTACACATATAGTTAAAAACTGTTGTCATTGCTTGACTGATTGGATCAGGGCAAAAATGTGAATAGATTGCAGCGGTTAAAGTTGTAATTAATTGGGACTGGGCACCCCATTTGCCAGCTCTTTTTGCAAAGTTAATGGATAATCGGTGTATATGCCACTAGTCCGGTTGGTGAAAGTCTGTCTAAAAGCAAATGACAAGGTTGATATCCGTAACACCACATACTTCCTCATGAGCTAATAAACATTGACACAAATAAGAGATAATATGTTTTGAATAAAAGGTAGCACATGAAGTATTTATTTGGAATGGCAGGAAATACCATGTAGTAGGTAGGTATGGTGGACACAAATGGCATAGGTTTTGGCTCAAGGATTATGGATGCACGAGAAGCATTCCCTCTCAGTACAAGGCTTTCGCTAGCAAGGTTGTTTGAAACAAACACAAGTATAAACTATGACAACAAGACGTATATAAAAACATATTGCAAGCATTATAAAACTCTACATTGTCTTCCTTGTTGTTCAAACACTTTAACTAGAAAATATCTAGACCTTAGAGATACCAAACATGCAAACCAAATTTCAGCAAGTTTTACGGTAGTTCCTCACTAATAGGTTTTAACTACATGATGTAAAAGCTTAAACATGATCTAATTGAGAGCTCAAAACAATTGCCAAGCCCCACAACATGCAAGATAACAATCCATAAGAGCATGTATATCTTTCTTTATACCATCTACCACATTTAGCATTTTCTGTTTCCAACCAAACACCAATCAACTTATTTAAAAGATAAACTCTCCAAGTAATTAAACAATGAGATATGAGAGTATGATATAATAAAGCTAACAGCTCTAGCAAGAGATGCATGAAAAACAAGAGCTAGAAAGCATTGAAGTAAAATAGAAGAATACTCAACAAATATAAGTGAAGAATACGAGTATTCATAAGAAAAAGCGGAGCGTGTCTCTCTCCCACAAAGGAATGCTAGGATCCATTTTATTCAGAGAATGAAAATAACAAAAACAAAAACAAAAACAAACCGACGCTTCAAGAAAAGCACATAAGAAGTGGCGGAATTAAAATATAGTTTCACTAGAAAGGACCTGATAGTTGGTTGATGAAGAAGGGGATGCCTTGGGCATCCCCAAGCTTTGACGCTTGAGTCTTCTTGAAATATGTTGGGGATGAACCACCGGGGCATCCCCAAGCTTTGGCTTTACTATCCTCTTGATCACATCATATCATCCTTCTCTCTTGATCCTTGAAAACTTCCTCCACACCAAACTTAGAGTAAACTTCATTAGAGGGTTAGTGCACGAAAAATTATGATATTCTGTAGGAACACAATTGCTACCAATGCTACTGGACATTATATACAGCCACTGATACTTCATGGAATAAAAAGATCCAATCAAAATAGCAAAAGAGGCATTGCAAAATAAATGGCAGAATCTGTCAAAAACAGAACAGTCCGTAAAGACGAATTTTTTCGAGCCACTTAACTTGCTCAAATCAGAAAACTCAAAACTAATGAAAGTTGCATACATATCTGAGGATCACGCACAAAAAAGGGCAGATTATTTGGATTTTCCTGTGAGGAGTTAGGAATTAAACGGTGGACAGCAGAAAACTGTTTCTGCGCAGGAATCCAAATTTAGCATGAACTTTCAACTAGAGGCTTATCTTGACACAACAATGCAATAAAATAAAGATACAAAGGAATTGCTACAGAGGTAGGACAAGTCCTTGACAAAAAAAAATAACAGGAAATAAAATAGTGGGTTGTCTCCCATAAACGCTTTTCTTTAAAGCCTTTTAGCTAGGCAAGGAGATTCGTATGATGCTCTCATAAAAATGAGAGTTGAAAAACTAAATAGAGCATCAAGAGGCAAATATAAAACACTTTTTAAGTCTAACCCACTTCCTATGCAAAGGAGTCTTGTGATAGAATAAATTATTGAAACATAAAGCAACTATCACGGAAAGATGAAACAAATGAAACTTCAAAACTTCCAACATAAAGAGAGGTGTTTTAGTAACTTGAAAACTTTTACAACCGTGTTTTCCTCTCTCATAATAACTTTCAGTAGCATCATTGATAAAATCCACAATATAACCATCACATGAAACATTCTTATCATGATCCATAAGCATAATAATATCATTACCCTCCACATAAGCATAATCAATTTTATTAGTAATAGTGGGAGTAAAACTATCACATCCATCATTGTAATTATCATAAGTTGGAGGCATAGAATAATCATAATTAATTTTATCCTCAATAGTAGATGGACTGAAAACATCATATTCATCATTGTAAACATCATATATAGGAGGCATATCATAATCAACATAAACTATATCCTCAATAGTAGGTGGACTGAAAATATCACATTCATCAACAATGGCTTCCCCAAGCTTAGACTTTTCCATAGCCTTAGCAATAATAGTGTCCACAGAATTTATACTAATAACATTACTACTACTATTATGCAAACTAATTTCCATAGGTTTTTTAATTTTCTCTTCAAAAGTATCTTGTCCTAATGAAATATAAATTTCATAGAGATCTCTAATTTTTTTGTTATTTTCCATTAGCCTAACTAGTCAAAATAAAAACAAGAAACAAAAAGTAATAACTGCAGAATCTAAAGGAGATACCTTCAAGCGCTCACCTCCCCGGCAACGGCGCCAGAAAAGAGCTTGATGTCTACGCATGCTTCTATTCTCGTAGACAGTGTTGGGCCTCCAAGAGCAGAGGTTTGTAGAACAGCAGCAAGTTTCCCTTAAGTGAATCACCCAAGGTATATCGAACTCAGGGAGGTAGAGGTCAAAGATAACCCTCTCGAACAACCCTGCAATTAAGATACGAGAAGTCTCTTGTGTCCCCAACACACCCAATACACTTGTCAAATGTATAGGTGCACTAGTTATGCGAAGAGATAGTGAAATACAAGTAATATGGATGATTATAAGTAGTAATTGCAATCTGTAATAAAAATGGCAGCAAGCAAACATGTAGCAGAACTTGTTGGAAACGGTGTTTCAATGCTTAGAAACAAGGCCTAGGGATCCTACTTTCACCAGTGGACATTCTCAACAATGACATCAAAGTTAAATAAATAAACACTACTCTCAAACACTCTCATGTTGGATAACAAACACCATTCATTGTGTAGGGCTACAAGAGCACCCTCAAAGTCAGAGTAAACTAACACCAACAACGTCATAAAGGAATCACACACGGTGCACACACTGTCACCGTTACAACCGTGAATAACCCGGAGTTCATATTAAAGTAACCTCTAGAGTGCATAATAGATAAAGAGTAGCATCACATATTCAACTAGATTACAAAGCTCATGATCACATAAAAGATCACATGGGAGAGAGAGATAGACCACATGGCTACCGTAGATCCCGCAGTCCCGGAGGAGAACTACTCACTCCTCATCGTAGGAGTCAGCAACGGCGATGGAGATGGCGGTGGAGTCGATGGAGATGGCTCCGGGGGCAATTCCCCGTCCCGGCAGGGTGCCGGAACAGAGAGTTCTGTCCCCCGAATCTTGTCTTCGATGACGGCGGCGCTCGGGACCCGTGGAGGAAATATTGCACACCGTGCTAGGGTTTTTGGTTCGGGGGGTATATGTAGGCGAAAGGGCGAGGTCGGTGGACCCCCGAGGGGCCCACACCACGTGCTCGCGCGGCCCAGGCTCCTGCCGCGCGAGGACCTGATGTGGCCACCTCGGTCGCCCACTTCGTCTCGTGTTCGGTCTTCTGGAACGTTCCCAATTAAAAACGGACTTCAGAAAAGAAATCGTCCAATTCCGAGAATATTTCCTTAAGTACTTTTCTGAAATAAAAAACAGCAGAAAACAGGGAACTAGCACTGTGGCATCTTGTTAATAGGTTAGTCCCAGAAAATGCATAAAATTATATAAAATGCATATAAAACATGTGATAACTTGGTATAATATAGCATGGAACATAAGAAATTATAGATACGTTGGAGACGTATCAAGTCTCCAAAGGGCAGGGGCTGGGGCAGGGCCATTGCTCCCGATCCCATTCCCTTCATCGATCTGTCCGACAAGGACGACGAGGACGACCAGGGTATGGACTGGACCATAGCCTGGAAGGAGGAGGCCACGGAGGTCCTGGACCCGGGTTTGGCCTGGGCCATGGCCGACCATAAAGCCTTGGAGCTGGCCAAGCATTCCTCCGCCGAGCAGGAACGGCTCAAGATCTCCTCGGAGAGCAAGGGGAAGAAGAAGGACATGTGGTCGGCGTCGAACAGCATCGCCCCAGAAGAGGTCGATGCCAAGGGCAAGGGCAAGGCCGAGTCGGTGGAGGTTTCCGATGACGAGTACGAGTGGTAGTCCATTTTAGTTATTAGTTGCTTTATTAAGGGCAAGTGACAATTTAGTTATTAATTGTTGATCTATTTTATAATTTAGCAAGGGAAAGTCCATTTTGTACTACCATGAAATTTGGCATTGGCTTTGTGCTTGACGTTTCCAATTGTGTGTGTAAATCCAATCCATTTCAGTTTGCAAAGTTTGCTTAGAAATGGGGCCGTTTACCCTACCTTTGGAGCTCATTTGAAACACATTTTACAGCGAGTTCACCATTTTTGCTTAGAAATGGGGCCGTTTACCCTACCTTTGGAACTCATTTGAAACACATTTTTCAGCGAGTCCACCATTTTTGCTTAGAAATGGGGCCGTTTACCCTATCTTTGGAGCTCATTTGACATTTTTGCTTAGAAATGGGGCCGTTTACCCTACCTTTGGAGCTCATTTGAAACACATTTTACAGCGAGTCTACCATTTTTGCTTAGAAATGGGGCCGTTTACCCTACCTTTGGAGCTCATTTGAAACACATTTTTCAGCGAGTCCACCATTTTTGCTTAGAAATGGGGCCGTTTACCCTATCTTTGGAGCTCATTTGAAACACATTTTTCAGCGAGTCCACCATTTTTGCTTAGAAATGGGGCCTTTTACCCTACCTTTGGAGCTCATTTGAAACACATTTTTCAGCGAGTCCACCATTTTTGCTTAGAAACGGGACCGTTTACCCTACATTTGGAGCTCATTTGAAACACATTTTTCAGCGAGTCCAAACTCATTTGAAAATTTATATGGATTCAAGCTAGATTTGAGCAAGCTCATGGCTATCCCCATTTGGTTTGCCAAAATCCCCATTTAAGTTACGATGACGGGTAACAGCCAAAATCCGCATTTGGTGTGTCAAAATACCCATTTTGTGTCACTGAGGAAAATGAGGGTGGGCGAGCCAAAATCCCAGTTGGGTCCGCCGTGGTTCACTTGTCAGCGGGTGTACAACACTTGTCCTACGCGCGCGTCCAATCAGATCGCAGAATGAGCTTCTCGCGGATCGCCCCGAGTCTGCGTGCAGATTCCTTCTAGAGGAAATCGGACGGCTGCAGTTTAACCGACATTTGAAATGAGCTTCAAATATTCAAAAAAAAATCAAAAAAAGGAAAATCATGCGCACATAGTCGTATTATGTCATATACTAACGACTCAAGTTGAAAAACATGGTGTACATAAATTCAAAAGGAGAAGGGCATGGATCTCAAGTGATATTGCATAACTCAAACTATGAGGTCTAAGGTTAGAGAGAAGTGGTTTTGAAATTGCAACATGAAAATTTCAAAAACCTCACAAAAGATTCATTTTGGAGTGACTAATAAGGATCCATGTTTACTTTTTCATTTTCATGTTTTAAACTTGTTTAAATGTTGGTCCAACTTAGGTTTGACCGAATTTGAAATAACCATAATAAATTAAAAATTATCGAAAAATTGAAAAACCGACGCACATAGTTTTCATATGTCATATACTAACGACTCAAGTTGAAAAACATGGTCTACATACATTCAAATTTAGAAGGGCATGTATCTCACGTGATATCGCAAAACTCAAAAGATGAGCTCTAAGGTTGAAGAGAAGTGGTTTTGGAATTGCAACATTGTAATTTCAAAATACTCACGAAAGTATCATTTTGGAGTGACTAAGAATGGTCTAGGCATGGTTTTCGCCCAAATTTTACACAAATGTGCGTCAGAGCATGCCGTGTCGCGCTCTGAGCACGCCATGGCGCGTCCAGAGCGCGTCCAGAGTGTGCACTTAAGGTGTTCGACAGAAGTATAATAACAAATTTTACAAACGATTCAAGTTGATAAACAAGGGTGCCAGTTCATGTGCATTTCGTGTCCAGATCGCGCTTGGTGTGTTGACACGGATGCACCGACGCATATTTGCACGTAAAAAGAAAATTAAATCGCGTCAGTTCTCGCAAAAAATTCTTCTGATACGTGTAGATGTCTCACAACGTCTCGAACTGCATTAAATTTGACCATAACGACGACGCTCATCAACTGTTCGACACTTGTACTCGACACGTCTAGGGGCACCAGATGACGTGGTAAACATTTACAGGCATGTCAGTTCGACTAGACGTGAAGCGCGGTCACACGATGTCATCATTGCGAATATAATCTGTAAATTGTGTTGTCATGTTACACTGTATTGGCAAGAAAACGAGGCGATGCGACTGTTCGGTGCCCCAAGCGGTTATCGATTTACGCGCCGGCGGGAGTGAATTCATCACTATCCTTCACAAATAAAAACCCCAATCCCATTGCATTGCGCTTCACTCGCTCTTCTGCAGTTTCTCTCTTCTCCCCATTCCGAAAAACCCCAACCACCCCTGCTCTCTAATGGATGACTCTCCAATGGATCACTGGTGGCAGAACGAAGCCATCCCGAGCGACTCCGATGGCGAGGGGAACCCGATCCCGTGGTGGGATGAGGACTACCACGCCGGCGGCTCCGGCACCGACGATGACGGCGAGGGCGACGAGGAGAGCCAGGACGGCGCCTCCGACCCCGACGACTCCGACGACGACGACCATGACGGGTCCGAGGAGGAGGACTCGGACCCGGAGTTGGTGAAGGACGACGAGGAGGAGGAGGAGGACGACGACGACGAGGACAAGGAGGACGACGATGACGACGAGGAGGAGGACGACGACGACGAGGAGGAGGAGGACGACGACGACGAACCGCCGGCCAAGAAGCGGCGCGTGTAGGTCGAGGCCGGCGTAGTAGCAGTAGTGCATTAGTTGCACTGCTGATTAGTAGTAGTATTAGGCCGCCGCCGGCGTAGTAGCAGTGCTGCATGCACTGATAATCTTTTGTAATTTCTTTTGTAATTGTGAATATAATCCTAATATAATCCTATTTGAGTTATAAATCGATTTTCAATTAGTAGTAGCAGTTTCAATTCTAGTTATAAATTGAATTTCAGTTTTCAAATCGAGTTATGAATCCTATATTATAAATCAATTCGAGTTATAAATCGAGTTTCAATTAGTAGTAGTAGCAGTTTCAATTAGTAATAGCAGTTTCACTAAACAATGACGTACTAATCAACGAATTGTTCAGTTACTTCGATGTTAATTCAGTTAATTCAGTGTTAACTCAGTTAATTCGGTGTTAACCACGTGTTAATTGGGGCCGAGATATCCCTTCCTGTCCCCACTTGAGACTCGCTTCCTGTCCCCACTTGAGCCGACCCCAGGAAATCCCAACCGAGCCGCGACAGGCCGACCCCACCAGTCAGACGGTTACCAGAGGGCAACGGAGCGTTTGGCCGATTTCCGAGCCAAACGGGGCACAGACGAGAGAAACTACGCGGGTATGGCACAGACGGATAAACTAGAGAGAACCGGGGCACATAAGCAATTGTCCCTAGTTCTTAACGACATGATAAAAAAGCAACACAAATTCTACTTGCATCATCTAGAACAACATCAGGCAATGAGAAGGCATAATCAAGAAACTTAGCTGATTTCCTATGTTGCCAAGCATGAGCTAACAACTTTCCTTTTTCTCACTAAATCATGTAGACACAAAGGTAAATAAAGAAAGGGACCCCCAAATGCTGAAGTAAGGTTTGAACACATAGAAATTGTGGTTCTGGAGGGTATAGTGCAGCTGGTAGAAACTATCAAATGCTTTCAACTTGCGTACTTTGTATCAGCAAACATAGAGAATTCAAAAGAGTTCTAGTAAGCTCCTGAACCTGATGCTCTGTAATGCATCATTTATAAATCTAGGATAAGAACATCTTATAGCAAGAACAATCAACCTATATAATTTTTTTTTTTCATCTGCTCAATGTTGGATGGCAACAGTAAAAAGTAGTACACTCACAGTAGCCAAAGACTGTTTCACAACAAAGACATGTGTTGACATGTTGTTCCAGCTAAGATAACATGATCACACAACATAAATATTAATAGAACTTTGCTAAGATAGGGCAGATCATTTTCTTATCAGTATTTTCAATATCAACAAAGAGAATAGATCCTAGAGACTCTACTGCATAGCCAAAATTGTAGGCAGTAATAACCAGGTTCACAACTAACCTCATGCAGTCAATTAAACATACATTCACCACCTTCGAACCTAAATAAGTAGATCATTGGCTTGCTGGCCCGGAGCGCAAAATAACCATGGTATCACAGAGCACGTAGAGAGGAGACAAGGACCACGAACTGACCTAGACCATGGAGGCGAACTAAAGCCAACTAAAGCCAATTGTTAGTTCTCCAACTAAAGCCAATTGTTAGTTCTCCAACTAAAGCCAGAAATCAATTGTTTGACACAAACAGATTAACAACACATGCATCAGTTTCAAGATAGCTTGATACAAGAGAAAATGCTAGATAATGAACTGCCATATAGATTGATCTTCGGGGTGCAAGCATCATGTAAGTGTTAATTTTGCTAATAAAATGGTGATTACAAGTTCAGCAATACAGGAGCATCTTGCCTCTAGCCAGTTGAATAAATAAATTGCATTCTAAGATGCTGGCACATTGCACTAAAAAGGAACCTCACGGCAAGACCATCATCGTCAACTAGGAATGATCTCAATCATTGCCAGGTTATATGCAAGCGAAAATCAAAACATATCAACTGAAACGATCTCAATCATTGCCTATAGCCAACATATGATAGACAACCAATTAAACTTTATACATGATGGTACATGTGTACCAGCTGAGGTTAAACACCTTAATTCCTAGTCAGGTGAGCTATCATTAGATAGAGCTACCCCCAATTTCATCCCCTCAATTGTTCCGACAATCAGGAGCCCAGAAGGACTAGGGACTAGATTGTTAACCCATGTAAAACAGCAAGAGAACAAATTCGTGCCAGGGTTTCTCACCTTGCGGTCGAGGAACTTGAGCATGTCGAGCGGGACGGCGTGGTAGCGGTCGTACACGGGCCCGACGACGGCCCTGACGGTGCCCTCGACGTGGTCGACGCCCGGGCGCAGCGGGCCAGCGCCCTGCTTGGCGTAGGCGTAGGCCGCGGCGGCGAGCACGAGCGCCTGCGCGGCCGCCTACTGCACGAACTCGAGGTAGCGGAGCCTCGCCGCCTCCTCCTCCGGCGTCCTCTCCACCGTCACCTCCCGCTCCTACAAACCATCCAATACCGCGAATCATCAAAATGGCTCGAAAAAGGAGAGGCCGAGAAAGGAGACGAGATGAGATGAGATCCGTTTTTGACTCACATCGGTGGGGTGGGTGCTGATCGGGGCGGCGTCGGTGCCGGACTGCGCCATCGATCTCTGCTGCTCTTGCGCGGGGGATTGAGAGGACTGCTTGGGTGTGGCCAGCGCCGGTGGCCGGTGACTCCGTGAGGGAGAGGGAGCTCGGCGGGCAGAGAGGATAGGGTTCGTGCGGGAGGCGGCGGCGGCGTGCGGGAGGAGAGGCGGGAGAGAGAAAGGGGATCGAGCGGGCGTGTGTGGATAAGGGTTGGGTGGCGAAGGAAATATATCGGGCGGGAGTGTGGCAGCATGGTAGCCCCGCGATACCACCGCTGGCGAACCCAATTGAACGTTCGCCAGCAGTAATAATTCTCCCGCTGACGACCAGCGTATTTGTTCGCCAGCGGTAAGTCTAGAATACAGCCCCGCCCAGCCCAGAGCTACCGCTGGCGAACAGGTTTTGCTGTCCGCCAGCGGTAGCAGTTTTACCGCTGGCTGTGGCGGCTATGTGTTCGTCAGCTCTATAATTGTTGGCGCACGTTTTTATTTGTTTGCCAGCGCTATCCTGGTGGCTATAAGCCTTTTCCTACTAGTGTTGTGAGCTGCCTATCATGATCAAGATCATCTTTATGTAATGCAACATGTTGTGTTTGCTGGGATCCGATGGATATTGAATACTATGTCATTTGCTTCATAATATATCATGTTGTGTGTTGTTTATGATCTTGCATGCTCTCCGTTGCTAGTAGATGCTCTGACCAAGTAGATGCTTGTGACTCCAAGAGGGGGTATTTATGCTCGATAGTGGGTTCATGTCTCTATTTAATCTGAGGTAGTGACAGCAAGCTCTAAGATTGTAGATGTACTGTTGCTACTAGGGATAAAACAGTAGTACTTTATCTAAGGATAATGTTATTACTTACATTACACACTTTGTCTAATGCAATAATCTGTTGCTTGCAACTTAATACTGAAAGGGGTGCGGACGCTAACCGGAAGGTGGATTATTAGTCATAGATGCGGTTGGAACGGTCTATGTATATTGTTGTAATGCCCAAATGAATCTCACACTAGACATCATGACATTAGTATATGCATCATTATGCAGCTCTTTATTCTATCAATTGCCCAGCTGTAATTTGTTTACCCGCATGTATGCTATTATTATTATTTATGTAGAGACGCCACTAGTGAACTGTGGACTCCAGTCCTTTTCTTTAAACTGATAATACAACCAACTGCAAACTGTTACTTTCATTCTCTGCAAACATCATTCTCCACACATACGTTTAATCCTTTGTTACAGCAAGCCAGTGAGATTGACAACCTCACTGTTTCGTTGGGGCAAAGTAGTTTGATTGTGTTGTGCAGGTTCCACCTCCCTTTCGTGCCAATAAGCTGTTTTCTGGCACGATTGGCAGGGAGACCTTCAGACGTGTTCTTCATATCCTACTGGTTCGATAACCTTGGTTTCATAACTGAGAGAAGACTTGCTGCTGCACTCATCATACCTTCCTCTTGGGGTTTCCCAACAACAGCACACCGGTGCATCAAGCTGTTTTCTGGCGCCGTTGCCGGGGAGCTGAAGCACATCTGCAAGGGGAGTCTCTCACTTCCCAATCTCTTTACTTTGTTTTTGTCTTGCTTAGTTAAATTTTATTTCATGTTTTGTTTGTTATTAAATATCAAAAACACAAAAAAAATTAGTTACTTGCATTTTATTTACTTTGTTATTATCCTGTTTTCTTCTTATTATCAAAAATACAAAAAAATTAGTTACTTGCATTAATTTTTATATTTCGGTTTTGCCTTAATATTGCTAAAATGGGAAGTCCTGAAGTTGAAGTACGTTCGTTTAGGCAACAAGGAGGAGAGAATTTGAAAGATGCTTGGTATAGGATAAATGATGCTCATCATAGGTGCACTAAGAAATATTCCAGCTTAATCCTTCTTAGAAATTTTTATATTGGTATCACTAGTTGGTATAGGTACGTCCTTGACACTCTTACAGGAGGTAACTTTCCGGGTACTCCTGCTTTGGAATCTTGCAATTTAATTGAAAGTTTGGTAGGATCACCATCACCTACTAAAGATATTAAAACTGAGATCACTCTTGAAGATGTTATTAAAAAATTGGACTCTATGGAGGGAAATTTAGCAAACTTCATTGATAATGCTAGCAAGGTTAATGAATCAATAGAGGATATTAATGATAGAATCATTGTTTTAGAAGCTAGCAACACCCATGATACTCAAAACAATAGGATTGGTGAGTTAGAGGAAGCTATGGAAACTTTAAGTTCACATTTTTCCTATCTCAAAACTATGAAAGAAAAGGCTTTTGTGGGAAAAGAGCAGAAATTCATTTATATCCCTAAGGTACCTAAACCCAAACCCCCCAACGTGCTTAACATTGATAAACCTAATGGTACATCTTCATGGATACCTAAAGTACCTAATGGAACAAGCCATGTTTTAAAGGAAATTATTGATTTGGATGCTTCTTCTCTTGAAAATACTTGAGTTTTGCTTTCTGTGCCTAGCTCAAAGGCGTTAAAGAAAAGCGCTTATGGGAGACAACCCACTTTTTATTCCTGTTATTTTATTTTTTTGAGTCAAGGAACATGCCTACCTCTGTAGCAATTCCTTTGTATCTTTATTTTATTGCATAAGTTGTGCCAAGTTAAGTCTCTAGTAGAAAGTTGATGCTAGATTTGGATTTCTACGCAGGAACAGTTTTCCTGCTGTTCACCGTTAAATTCATAACTCTTTGTAGAAATGTCGGAATGACCTGATATTTTCTGAGCATGATCCTCATATATGTACGCAACTTTCATTAGTTTTGAGTTTTCTGATTTGAGCAAGTTAAGTGCCTCGAAAAAAATCGTCTTTACGGACAGTTCTGTTTTTGACAGATTCTGCCATTTATTTTGCATTGGTTTTTTTGCTGTTTTTGAATGGATCTTTTTGTTCCATAAAATTCCAGTGGCTGTAGCTAATGTTCAGTACCATGATATTGCTTGTCTCGATACAGAATATGAGAATTTTTTATTATGCACTAACCCTCTAATTAAGTTTACTTTGAGTTTGCTGTGGAGAAAGTTTTCAAGAATCAAGAGAGAGGTTGATATGATGTGATCAAGAAGATGAAAGAGCCTAAGGGGATGCCCCCGTGGGTCACCAAGCATATTTCAAGAAGACTCAAGCGTCAAAGCTTGGGGATGCCCAAGGCATCCCCTTCTTCATCAACAACTTATCAGGTTATCTCTAGTGAAACTATATTTTAATTCCGCCACATCTTATGTGCTTTACTTGGAGCGTCTGTTTGTTTTTATTTTTGCTTTTGTTATTTTTGTTTTCTGAATAAAATGGATCCTAGCATTCTTGTGTGGGAGAGAGACACGTTGCGCTTTTTCTTTTGAATACTCCTATTCTTCACTTATATTTGTTGAGTATTCTTCTATAGCTACTGTAATACTTTCAGCTCTTATTTTTCATGCACCTCTTGTTCAGAGCTGTTAGTTCTCATATGTTATACTCTCTTGCTTCATTGTTAAATACTTGGAGAGTTTATGTTTTAAATAAGTTGATTGGTGTTTGGTTAAGAACAGAAAATGTTAAATGTAGTAGATGGTATAACTAAATGATACATAATCTTGTAGATCATTAAATTGTGTCACTTCAATCATTGATGTTGTTTTGAGATATTAATATGCTTAATGGTAAAACATGATGGTTTAGTAAAGTGGAATGATTAATGGTTGGTTTAGAAAACTTGAAGCTGTGCCACACTTAAATATCCAGTTGATAGCATAATGATATATGACTTCTAATGTTAAAAACAACCGTAATGACTTTGTGTTATGCGCTACGGTCGGGGTCCCAACAGTGACTTGTTCATTTGCCACAGTCTCTCATGGAGTGATTTTTATTATGCCTTGTAAGATTATATTTCTAGTTGGAACCTTTTTGCTTGTGAGTTCTAAAGATGTGGTTTTCATGGCACTTCCACCACCATATTTGCTAGTCTCTTCGGTATTTTGCATTGCCCTTTCTCACATTGAGAGTTGGTGCATACTTCGCGGGTACATCCAAAACTCGTGGGAGATCTTCATCATGTTCTTCTACACATAAGCCAAATATCTTCCTCAAAACATCCACCTTATCTACCTACTACAGCATTTCCATAGCTGTTCCGAGATATATTGCCATGCAACTTTCATCTTACATTACATGACTTGTTGTCATTTATCATTTATATATTGCTTTGCATGATTCTATATAGCTGATGTGTGGTTTTACCCATGTTACGCTAGATCATTGAATATCCTGCTACACTGACAGAGGCACCGTTTTATACATTATGTTTTAGTCCTTATGAGGTCCTTGTATCAAAAGTGTGTTGTCATGTTAGAATGTTTGCCCCTAAAAGTGAAAAGAGCCATGGAGGCCATCGAAAAGATAAACAGAAAAAAAAAGAATAAAAAGGCGGCAACATTACTACTCTTTATCCACACTTGTGCTCATGTTATAGCACCTGTAATATTCATAGTCATCATTTGTGCTCATGTTTAGCACCTTTACTCCATATGAGAGAATTTTCATGTTCTACTTGTATAACTATGTGGGGAACTTTACATTATAGAACTTGGCTTGTATATTCCAATGATGAGCCTCCTCAAAAGTGCTCCAGGTCTTCATGAGCAAGCAAGTTAGATGCACCCCCACTAGTTCCATTGGAGAGCTTTCATACACTTATAGCTCTGTGTGCATCCGTTGTGTGGCAATCACTGCTCCTTGCATAGGTTCGATTATAAGACTTCCTCTTGTCTAATGATCACTTTCAGCTGTGTGAGACTTTCTTCCGTTGGCCTTCCAAACCCCACTTATTATTCTTTTAGCCACAACATCCTGGTGCCAGGAACCAACGCTGAACGCTTGCTTGTTTTTGAGTGAACAAATAGAGAGATGATTTTCTACGTGCATATTGTTATTACTTGACTTGATCCTTTCACAAAGTTGTCATGAGTGTTTGCTTCATTAGATGATTATATTGTTATTCTTGGAGCTTAAATCATCTTTAATATTTACTTTGCACGGTTGATTGTTCTCTAGTACTAATTCATTGAAAGTTTTGCTTTGTTCTTCCTACTTGTTTATTCATTACTCATTTGATATCAATATAAACTACAGCTTTTATTCATTTGATCTCAGTTTACATGCGTTACATTATTATATGATCAAGATTGTGTGAAAGCATGTCACTTCAGAAATTATTCTTGTTATCGTTTTACCTACTCGAGAATGAGTAGAACTAAGCTTGGGGATGCTTGATATGTCTCAAACGTATCTATAATTTCTTATGTTCCATGCTTTTATTATACCAATTGCTACATGTTTTATATACACTTTGCATTGTTTTATGCATTTTCTGGGACTAACCTATTAACAAGATGCCACAGTGCCAGTTCCCTGTTTTCTACTGTTTTTTGTTTCAGAAAACCGCTTAAGAAAATATTCTCGGAATTGGACGAAATTAATACCAAAGTCCCTATTTTTCACGGGAGGTTCCAGAACACCGGAGAGCTAACGGAGAGGGGCCACGAGGCCCCCAGATGAGGTGCCGGCGCGGCCCCACCCTCTGCCGCGCCAGCACCTCATGAGGGCGCCTCGGCCCTCCACCGCCTTCACCCTTTCGCCTAATTATAGTCCCCGACAATACAAGACCTAGCACCCGAACACTTTTCCAGAAACCCTTACGGAGCCGCCGCCGTCGTCAACCCTAGTTCGGGAGGGTTCAGAACCTCTTCCCGGCACCCTGCCGGAGAGGGGAATCATCACCGGAAGGCTCTACATCACCATGCCCGCCTCCGGACTGATGCGTGAGTAGTTCATCCTTGGACTACGGGTCCATAGCAGTAGCTAGATGGTTGTCTTCTCCTATTGTGCCATCATGTTTAGATCTTGTGAGCTGCCTATCATGATCAAGATCATCTTTATGTAATGCAACATGTTGTGTTTGCTGGGATCCGATGGATATTGAATACTATGTCATTTGCTTCATAATATATCATGTTGTGTGTTGTTTATGATCTTGCATGCTCTCCGTTGCTAGTAGATGCTCTGACCAAGTAGATGCTTGTGACTCCAAGAGGGGGTATTTATACTCGATAGTGGGTTCATGTCTCTATTTAATCTGGGGTAGTGACAGCAAGCTCTAAGATTGTAGATGTACTGTTGCTACTAGGGATAAAACAGTAGTACTTTGTCTAAGTATAATGTTATTACTTACATTACACACTTTTCCTAATGCAATAATCTGTTGCTTGCAACTTAATACTGAAAGGGGTGCGGACGCTAACCGGAAGGTGGATTATTAGTCATAGATGCGGTTGGAACGGTCTATGTATATTGTTGTAATGACCAAATGAATCTCACATTAGACATCATGACATTAGTATATGCATCATTATGCAGCTCTTTATTCTGTCAATTGCCAAGCTGTAATTTGTTTACCCGCATGTATGCTATTATTATTATTATTATTTATGGAGAGACACCACTAGTGAACTGTGGACCACGGTCCTTTTCTTTAAACTGATAATACAACCAACTGCAAACTGTTACTTTCATTCTCTGCAAACATAATTCTCCACACATACGTTTAATCCTTTGTTACAGCAAGCCAGTGAGATTGACAACCTCACTGTTTCGTTGGGGCAAAGTAGTTTGATTGTGTTGTGCAGGTTCCACCTCCCTTTCGTGCCAACAAGCTGTTTTCTGGCACGATTGCTAGGGAGATCTTCAGACGTGTTCTTCATCTACTACTGGTTCGATAACCTTGGTTTCATAACTGAGGAAAGACTTGCTGCTGCACTCATCATACCTTACTCTTGGGGTTTCCCAACAACACCACACCGGTGCATCAGGTACATGGCTGATGACTGAGTCGAAGATCTTCTTCTCAGCAGTTGGGAAACCCCAAGAGGAAGGCGTGAAGCAGTGTAGCAGCAAATTTCTCTCAGTTACGAAACCAAGGTTATCAATCCAGTAGGAGATGAAGATTCTTCTGAATGTTGATACGGTTGACCTTGGCAGGGCGCACTACCGGTGTCAACCACGAACATGGAACCTGCACACAACACAATCAAACTATTTTGCCCCAACTTGATAGTGAGGTTGTCAATGTCACTGGCTTGCTGTAACAAAGGATTAAACGTATGGTGTGAAAAATGATGTTTGTTTGCAGAGAGTGAAAGAACAAGATTGCAGTAGATTGTATTATCAATTTAAAGAAAAATGACCGGGGTCCACAGTTCACTAGTGGTGCCTCTCCATAAATAATAATAATAGCATACATGAGGGTAAACAAATTACAGCTGGGGAATTGACAAAATAAAGAACTGCATAATAATACATATACTAGTCATGGTGTCTAGTGTGAGATTCATTTGGCCATTACAACATGATACATAGACTGTTATCCAACAGCATCTATAACTAATAATCCACCTTCCGGATAGCATCCGCACACTTTTCAGTATTAAGTTGCAAGCAACAGATTATTGCATTAAGCAAAGTGTGTAATGTAAGTAGCATAATTATCCTTAGACAAAGAACTACTGTTTTATCCCTAATAGCAACGGTACATTCACAATCTAGATTAAATGAATATATGAACCGACTATCGAGAATAAATACTCGTTCTTGGAGTCACAACCATCTACTTGGCCAGAGCATCTACTAGTAACGGAGAGCATGCAAGATCATAAATAACGCACTCACATAATATATAATGAAGCAAATGACATTGTACTCAATATTAATCGGATCCCAGCAAACACAACATGTAGCATTACATAAAGATTATCTTGATCATGATAGGCAGCTCACAAGATCTAAACATGGTAGCACAATTGGAGAAGACAACCATCTAGCTACTGCTATGGACCCATAGTTCAAGGATGAACTACTCACGTATCAGTCCGGAGTCGGGCATGGTGATGTAGAGCTCTCCGGTGATGATTCCCCTCTCCGGCAGGGTGCCGGTAAGAGCTTCTGAACCCTACCGAACTAGGGTTGACGAAGGCGGCGGCTCTGGAACTTTTGGTGGATTTCTGATCGGGTACCGAGGGTTTTCTCGTCGGGGGGAATAAATAGGCGAAAGGGCAACGTCGGTGGAGCGCCGTGGGCCCCACACCACGTGGTGGCGCGGAAGAAGGGGGAGCCGCGCCTCCACCAGGTGTGGGCGCCCTGTGGCCCTTCTTCGTTAGCTCTTCGGTCTTCTGGATCCTTCCGAGAAAAATAGGAGTTTTGGCTTTTGTTTCGTCCGATTCCGAGAATATTTACAGAACAACTTTTCTGAAACAAAAAAAAAGCAGAAAACATGGAACTGGCACGGTGACATCTTGTTAATAGGTTAGTCCCAGAAAATACATAAAAACCATATAAAGTATATATAAAACATGTAGTAATGGGTATAATATAAGCATGGAACGTAAGAAATTATACATACGTTTGATACGTATCAATGGCTAATAAGGAGGAGACAATTGGCGCGAGGGAGGAGAAGAAGCGCCGCGAGAGAAGAGATGGCCGTCCAATTCTATGACCTCTTACAAAGAAGGCTGTAGAAATTGAATAGAGCCACGCAAAGGCGAAAATCATGACCGAGAAGAGGTTGATCATGCTCGCGGACACCGCCACCATGGGCGAGGACCAAAAGGCTTGGGTGATGAATCAGCGTGACATCATTTTACAACGCGACGCATGATCGATTTTGCATCCATTTGGCTCTTATTATTTGTAATGCACAATGAGTTCTTTTGCTAGTGGAGACAATGCAACCAAATTCTTAGAATTTGTTTTTTTTTAAATGCCCGCTCAAAATGCGTCGAGCCGCTGGGCTGAGCCGCGACCCAAACGGATAATGGGGCGGACATCAAACCATTTCCTGTACGCGGCCCGACGTAAACGGATCAATTCAGACACGCGGGGCGTTGAGCTTCACTTCAGGTTCTGTACCCCGCGTAGTGTACAGCTCCTACGTCCGCGCGCGTGATCCAAGGCATGCGGATCGCAGGATCGGCACGTACGTAGATGTTCATTAAGGTCGGACGGACCGTGCATTGCCTTCTCGCCGTCGCCATCGGCATTGAAGAAAACGGCACGATGGCCGTACGCATGCGTGTAACGTAGGGGAGAAGCTGTATTACTCGTACATGTGTGTACGATATATGTAGGTTTTGTTGATACGGTGCACGGTAAGGTTGGCACCCAGCGAGACGATCCATCGAGCTTTATTACCCTCGGGTACGGTGATCGTGAGCGACAGACAGAGCGAGTACATACCACTGTACTAATGATCGTGATGTTGTCTATGTTACGCATGGTCCTTTAGGCTGGCGGCGCACGGTCCCACGTGACAGAGAAACGAAACATCCAAATGCTCTTGCTTCGGCAGGCGCCTGCTAGCTGCTGCTGTACCCTGCAAACAGAACCTGGCCAAAGCAGGGTTCGCGATCCTGCGTGCTCCTCCATTGCTCACCTTTGCCTTAGCTTTTCTTCCTTCTTTCGTCATGTCATGTGCTGGGGGAAGCGTGACGCCGACTGGTCTCTTTCCATTCCATTCCCGGAGCGATCTTGACTGCTCGATCGGCGCTTTCCCTTTTGGGGCGGTGTTAGCGTCGCTGCTGTCGCCAGAGGAAAAAGCAAAGGATTGTCGTGGGAGACGATGCATGGCGAGGTCAGCCTGGGCTTTTCCGTTGTTTTCCGTATGAACTCTCGTTGTCGATCCAGTTTTGTATGTTTGTCTTGCCGCGGGAAGAATTCAACGTTGGGATTCAAATCAGAGAGTTAAAGATGAACATCAGTACACCACGGATAACAGTAATTGTAAGAACTACTTCCTCCGTTTTTTTTTATAATATGTTTTAGCTAGTACACATGTTGTCTATCCACAGAAATGAGTGAATATGACTCTAAATTCTAAAATATGTATAGATATAAGTTTGTATATGTGAATGTGGTAAAAGGCTAAAACGTCTTATATTAAAAAACATAGATAGTACGTGACAACATCAAGTTAGATAGAAAAAAACAAGTTAGGTAGAAAAATGGTAGACATCATCTATGGAACCAAGGTAGTATGTATGAACTCATTTTTTATAAACAAACCAGAATCATATTTTCAAGTTTCAGAAAATAATGAAAACTTGTATACATTATCTACAATATTGTTTTTCGTAATGTTTTAACCTTTATATACGATTTTCGTAGGCGTTTAAAGGATTTCATATATATCTAAGTTCTGAAAATTTGGAATACAAAAATCATGACGGTTACAACATGTTTGAGGTACAGGACAAGCCAATGAGTGAGCAAAACCTTAATATTTCAGGAAATCAAAATTGGTCTGATGGTGGCGTGCCAACAAATCCCCTTAAGTGATCAAATTTCAGGTTAATTTCATGTGTTTCTCAAGCAAGGCAGAACATAATTTGTATGGTAGGAGACGCGATACTGGACCGTCCATAATAATAACTTTATAGTATTGATGCTCTGTCATCCGGTCTTCGGTTGGTATGTTTATTTGTTTGTTGTTACTTTTCTTTAGTACTATGTTTTCCACTTATGTTTATGATATTTTTTGCTTTCTTTGTGTGCCTAGAAAAACATTCTGGTAATTATTTATGTTTATGTTATGGTACCATTTCTTATGTCCTGAATAAAAAAATCTTGAACAATAAAGTTTGCCATCCTTGTTTGTTTGTGGAATACCATATTTTGATACGAGCCCCACAAACATAATGTTTTATATGCGTGGAAAATTCTATCTATGAAATCAGTTCTACAATGTTTTCTTAGGAAAAAAAGTTTTTGAATATTCTGCAACCCATTGGAGAATAAGTTAGTGAAGATTTTATGAAACTAAAAAAAGTCCTCCAAGCGAAAGAAGCTAACAGAGTTCACACCGAGACCATGGACCCTCGCTGTGGTTAGTACGAGTTAACATTATTTATAGACCATTGAAAATTACAATTTGAAATTTATAAAAGCAAATTTAAAACCGCAAAAAAAAATTAACGGACTGGCCCATTTACCCTCAAACCGGCCCACACAGTAGCAAAGTTAGGAGTTCAACCCTGCGTAGCCTGGCCTGCCAAGCCCAGTCCATGTTCCAGGTGGATCCGGACACGGAACTCCCACGTCCCACGTGAGGCGCGCCGAGCTCGCGTCGCCCGCACGCACAGATTGGACGGCTCAGCTTTTTATCTCTTCCTTTTCCTTATTCATTTTATAATACGCTGTGGAACGTTCCAGAACGGAGAGACCCTTCCGGAAGCTCGCCCCCGACGGGCCTACATATACCCCGCCGCACCCGCCCACCCCCGTTTCGACCTCACAATCAAAACCACCCAATCAATCGCCTTCCCAGTTCCGATCCATCCCAATCCACCTCCCGTCTCGCGATTTCTTTGATCTCGGAGCGCCGATGACTCATATCCTTCACCACGACCAAAATTCATCATCTCTTCTTTAATGTTCTGCTAATTTCTTATTGCGGGGTGTCGAATATATTATTACTGATTCTGTCGAAGAATTGTCCGGGATTTTTCTTTGCTAGTACTGTGCGTGTTTTGGATTTTGATTTGGATTTGTGTGTTGTCCTTGACGTGACGAGCTGCACGCGGCGACCAGAGGGAGCGTGACCGGCAGAGGGCGCAGGCGCGGAAGCCCGGGTCAAAGGGCCGCGACGACGGGCTCACGCCGGAGCAGCGGCGGGAGAGGGACGCCAAGGCGCTGCAGGAGAAGACGGCCAAGAAGGCCGCGCAGGGAGGAGGCGACGACGCCAAGAAGAAGAACGCCGCTGGCAAGAAATAGTTGTTCACTTGTTCTCGGATTTGGTTCCCTGCGACCCGGCCGGGCGCGGCGTCTGTCCGGGCGTTGGATCTGTTGCACTCTCTGTCTCATGAGATGCTGTGACGTCCGGATGTTCTGATGTAAAATCCAGTGCAGTCTCAGTTGGATGATATGATGTTCTTGCAACACAATTCCTTCACCAGATCTTGTCTAGGCAGGTTTGAAACCGTTCGCACAGCAAACTACAAATTTAAAATTTGCCTTCCCGATAAAATTCAGACATGAACTGACGAAGTTCGAATTCAGTGATTAGAAGTCTTAATTTACATAACCAGTAGCGAAATCAAAAGCTGCGCTCGGATCTACTAGGTCCGCTCTCGGACGAGCTCGTAGCGGTGAAGTCCGGCGTGGTGCACCTAGTCCTCGTCGGACTCGGTGAGGTCGACAGGGTCGAAGTGCTCGAGCTTGACGATGTCGGACTCGACGTATGCGCGGCTGCCGCCCTCTGGTGCGCCGCCGCGAGCTGGATGGCTTCGGCGCCTCTCCGCCTCGTGTGTGCGGACGGATTACTCCCCCATTCGCTCAAGGGAGAGCTTCTCCTCGTCGGTGTCCATCACATAGTCCTCACGATTGACGACGAAGTAGGTGTTGAGGGAGAAGCGGGAAGACGGAGGCACTGGAGTGCGAGACGAAGAGCATGGGTCATACCTCAGCGGCGGAGGAGATCTGGACCCCCGCCGCATACGGAGCGAGCGACGGCGGCGTCGTCAGCCCGTAGTTGGTGTAACGCTCAGTGCTAGCTCGACCATCTGGATTTGGATCCGTAAACTCGTCGGAAGTTGATGGGTTTGGCCGGTTTAAGGGTTATGTTAGAGATGCTAGGCCACCTATCCCCCAAAAAAAAATGTCACGGTCCGTCATCGATTGTTATCATCCTCGCTGACCTGAAATGCATGTCCGTGTGATAACCAAGGAAAAAAGCAGCGCTCTGATAGAATAGAGACGGCCTTAAAAATGCTACTTCCTCCGTTCTTAAATATAAGTATTTTCAGTTTCTTCTATACACAAAAGGAAAGTTCTCGAAGCATGCTAGTGATTGGTCTGAAAAGTACATGTCCTCGGGTGCGAAGGATATTCTTATTAAGTCGATACTACAGTCAATTTCGACATATGCTATGGGCGTCTTTCGTTTTCCGGTTGGGCTTATTGAGGAGCTAGAACAAATCATCCGTAATTTTTGGTGGGGAGATGAAACAAATAAAAGAAAGATGCATTGGTTAGCCTGGGACAAAATCGCCAGACCAAAGGCTCATGGTGGTGTTGGTTTTCGAGATCTCCGGATGTTCAATCAAGCTCTGTTAGCCAGGCAAGCGTGGCGCCTGATACACTTCCCGGATAGCCTGTGCGCACGTCTCCTGAAAGCTAGATACTATCCATCTGGTCATCTCCTTGACACAGCCTTTATTCAGAATCAGTCTCAGTCTTGGAAAGGTATTGTGCATGGGTTAGATTTCTTAAAAAAAGGTATTATTTGGAGAATTGGTACGGGATCGAGTGTCAAAATTTTCCGTGATAATTGGATTCCTAGAGATGGATCTCTTCGGGTGGATGGTAAGAGGGGATCAACACGGCTCAAGTGGGTTTCCGATTTGATTAATCAAGACACACGAACATGGAATGAAGGTGCTGTGCGTAGTTGTTGTTTTCCATATGATGCTGCTGCGATACTAAATATCAAATTAGCTGCCCGAGCATCTGATGATTTCTTGGCCTGGAGTGGGGAAAGCAATGGCATGTTCAGTGTCCGATCTGCTTACCGGATCGGCATGCAACCTAAACTGCATGAGATGAGTACCGGACAGTCAAGCTCGCAAGCGTCTGGTGAAAGAAAGATCCTGGACCTTATTTGGAAAGCAAATGTGCCTCCTAAACTACGTGTGTTTGCGTGGAGGGTGGCGACGGATTCTTTGGGTACACGATTAAACCTTAGTCGTCGTATGGCCCATGTTGATCCTATGTGCACAATCTGCGGCAGGGCGATTGAAGATGCTCATCACGCTCTTATTACCTGTACGCTAGCTAGAGCCCTCCGTGAAGAACTGCGTGCCCACTGGCTTTTACCCAAGGAAACCGATCTCAGGCTAAACGAATCGGAATGGCTCCTGAGACTACTAAGCAATGCCGGGAAAGATCAGAGAGCAAAGATCATTTTCTTACTCTGGAGGGTTTGGCATCACAGAAATAATGTGGTTCATGGGGATGGAAAAGCTTCAATTTCACAGTCGGTCTCTTACCTGGTGAACTATCTTCATTCCTTTTCAGGTATTGGCAATGACACACATGACCAGGTTGATGGTTGGAGGCCCCCTGTTGTTGGGTCGGTTAAAGTCAATGTGGATGCCGGTTGGGACTCAGTCTCAAAGAACGCTGGTATTGGCATCATTATAAGAGATCACGCGGGTCATCCCATTCTCTCCGAATGGAGGCATGTTCCGTTTTGTACAAGTGCTGAGGAAGCTGAGATCATGGCCTGCTTGGATGGCCTCCGCCGTTTGGTTTCAATTCGGCGCTGGCCAGCCTCCATTGAGTCGGATTGTTTGAGAGCAGTACATGCGATAACGGCGACATCCACTGAACATTCTGCGAGCTGGAGCTTAATAATGGAGGCAAGGGAACTTCTTAATATCTACAGGGATATCTCGGTTACGAAGATTGATCGCGTTAGCAATGGTGTAGCTCATGTTTTAGCCCAGCTTGGTAAATCTGGCATCTCGGATATGCTTTGTGATTCAGCCCCTGACTGCGTTCGGGATCTGATCGCTTTAGATTGTAAGAACAATTTGTAATCGTAGGGGCAGTAAGTTTCTTACGCACTCTTTTCCTTACCAGGGTACCTACGGGGGCTGGAAGGTTTTTAATGAGGCGGCTTGCTGCTCATCTTTTTATATATATGGAAAACTTCAAAAAAAAAAAAATAGTGTAATGTTTTAGCGTAAGCTTCACATGAACTAAAACATGTCTAAATACATATGTACGGAAAAAGTCTAAAAAGACTTAAAACAGAAGGGGTATTAACAAAACATTATAAACTGATCTATTTAGAATCACTATAGTGTACTACTAGCGGTGTTATAGCGCGTTATTTTCTTCCATGGTGTCTCGGCACTGATCCAATCAAGAGCCCTTCGGAGCAACATGGCCATGTCTCCATGACTATCGAAGCCCGACACCTCTCATGTTCCGGAAGAGTGTCAATTTTACGGATATTTTTTGCTTAACGACCGGTATGTCGTATCAATTTTACAAAACCCCCCGATTGACAAGGGAATGCCTTGTGTCATGTTCTCCATAGTCAACTTTCCAAACGGAAATTTTACTAGGTACAATAACTCTATCGACGACGTTGAGCTGACGAGCTGGTTCGACGACGTTGAGTTGACGAGCTGGTCTCGCACGCGTTGCCACGGTTGCCTGCAGTCCCAGTTAACGCCTTGTAAACGGGGCGCAAAACGGGGTGTCAGGCGCTCTATTGGGTACAACAACTTTATTGTTATTGGGAGGCTCGATTGGTCGTTTTCATGCCAGCGCGCCCAGAGTGCTGGCGGAGATGCTCTTAGTTCTATTTTGATTCACTAAAGGTCAAGTTCATATATCATTTTTTTGTGTCTTATCTATCTCAAGAGTGAAAGAAGAGTTTACAAACTAGGAGACATAAATTACATTTCATATAAAAAAGATACTAGCGAAACAAGTGGAAGAAAATGGAGAATAACAAAAAGATGACTCTTCCCCCGAACCAACTCTTAATGCCATATCTGGTGTTCTAATCCACGATCTTCATGTGCATTACTATCATGTTTATATCTAGGTCTTCAAACAAAAAAAGGAAATTATAATATGAAGGATCTTATATACAGAATTTATATTCTGTAATCTTCTTGCATATGTTTTAATTATCATGACTCTGTGTAAGTTATTTCAAATGGAATAGAAATACAAACAAATCTTGGGAGCGGCAACCTTCCGGACGCTCTCTAGCTAAAATCATTTGAAACCATGTGTCTGGCCGTGTGGGTGAATCAATATGGTCGTCTAGTGTCACCATCTCGATATGTTAGAAATATGACTACAAAATTGCAAAACATGATAAATATGTAAATATAATACTCCCTTCGATCCGGAATAGTTATGGCAAGAAGCGAATGACACGTACTCCCTCCGTCCAATAAAAGATGTCTCAATTTGATCAAAAAATAGATGTATCTAGACATGACTTAGTGTATACATACATCTAAATTTGATCAAAAGTGTGACATCTTTTATTGGACAGAGGGAGTACACTTTAACAGTATAATCTTTTTGATCAGAGGGAGTAGTTGTCGAGGCAAGAAAATAGCTACCATGGCACAATAACAATTCCCGTTGTCATGGCATTTACTATCTCTTTGATGTCTTTTTTTGGTAAACAAACGTACCTTCTAGTCTTTGAATAATGTGTGCGAGTACTAAGCTGAATATACCTAATTAACAATTGCAGTTAGTAAATCTGATTATAAATTTGGATTAAATCTTGGTTGGGGCGCGCCAACCTTAGGCTATAGTGCAACGCCTGGGTGACACATGAGAGGCCCAATAGCAAGCTATTGTTGTGAACCCTCCAACATAAAAAATAAATTTAATATCAGTGAGGACGGGACCTCACATATCAGATATTATTAAACTGATAAGAACAGATACTACACTTGATCTTACCCAAAAGGCCGAGGAAGGTATGATCTGCTCCAGCGTCCAGGGTCTGATTATAAAGGGAGTCTTCGCCTACGGTACGTTCGATAGCTGCGCGAGGTGGGAGTAACCGAAAGAAAGAGCAGCGCAGCACTCCCTTCCGAGTTCCGTTGGTTATTTGAGACGCTTCGCTCGGTCGATTGGGCTCTAACCGAAAGAAGCCCAGTACAGATGGACCATCATTGCAACTACATCAAGTCGGCCTTTTTACTCGGTATACGACCGGTTTCAATATTTCAAACAAAAATATACAACGTAGGATTCTCTTCCTTACTCTGCCTCTTGCTTCGCTGGATTTTAAGAAAATGAGATAAAATGTTCCAAAAGAGTATTTGAAAGAATTTTACCTACTTTTTGCTGCAACAAAATCTCCCTACGATTATGAAGTACACAGTTCTGCTTTTAGAACTTTATAGACTAATAAAAGGGTACAAAGTACAAACGAGAAATTCCCATAGAAAGTACAGAAACAGTACAGGAATCACATACATATATGGGACATGCACACATGCAATTTCCGTTTAAGGATAGGATGTTTTACCTCCATCGAAGGTTCGACGGGACACCACACATGCTCTGGCTTGGCTTCTATTGGGTATGTACAATGTAGGGTTGTCTTTCTTTTCATCTTGTTTCACTGAACCGTGTTTAGTTTTGCTTCAAATATACCTTCGGCTGAAGACTGCACATGATATGTATAGATTACAGGGCACGAAAAGTATGTGCACACTCGACTCAATCGAGTTCAGGAGCATCTTGCTGAGAACAAGTTCTGGACCATTTGGCAATCCGCCCGTCCCAGGATGAACTGACGAGGACTGGATCAAACGGATGCCAGCTGCAGTCTCGAACTGCCAGGTGATGATATCCGTCCAGTTTGGCGACTTGTAATCCACTTACCTGAACATGAAACAAGACAATTCAACTTTTTTTTTTTTTGAGAAAACGCAAACCTTATATCCCGACGCATTGGTAGAAAGCAGATAATTACCAGACTAGGACAGTCCCACAATTCAATATGCTGGAACAACTTTTGGAAATCATGAATAGTAAAGGTAAGTAGTTCGATTCCACATAATAAGGTGAAAGGAGAGGGGGGTGTTCAGTTGCGTCCCGTCTTGACTAATGTGATGCTATGCTACCAAGAAACTTCATCAGTTATCCAATTCTCCAAAGTTTCAAATTTCAAATTCAGAGGAAACATGTTATACCATGTCTAATCTAATTTTTTAAAGTGGCATTTCAGATTTTCGACAATTTATCTTAATGGGATATGTGGCTATAGAACAATCAATATCGCCACTGGCGCACTGAATTAACAGCGAAAAAATGGAACTCTCTTAGAATAGGGGAAAATAACTTGACAGGAAATTCAGACAAATGGTACTTATAGTATCCAATCCCATGACTTTGTATTGTCGATGAATTCATGCAATCAACCTTCTAAATTTTATTAAAAATATACAGTCTATTGTTCAGATTTGTCACATGAAAATCTGTCATTAGAAGTACTGTGATGCTATTATTACCAAAATTATCCAATATATATTTCGAGAAAAAGGTAGTGATTGAAGAGGTATACTGTGCATGAGATAGCACAATGTTCAATACAGCAAGTAGAAGAATGGAAGATAAAAAAATCTCTAGAGCGCTATTCATGCATGTTGAAAAGAAACATACCACGTCATAGATGCAGACGCTAGCATCATAAGATCCTGTATATATGTACTTCTGTCCCGTGCTGTAGGAAGAAATGGATATTAGCACATATATGTACAAAATAATTAGAAAATAATAATGATGTAAAGTTGCCGATCAGTCGCACAAGGTAATAATATTTGACATGGCATAGTGAAGTTACCTATATGTGGGTGAAAAGTAGCAACGGATTAATGTGCGGAGAACTGAATGGCCCCGGTATGTAGCTAGTGACTGATCATGTGGATGCTTTTGTTGCTTTTGCTGTTGTGGATATCTTGAATATCTGTAGTCCCAAGCAGGGGTTCTGTTTTCGGAACTGCATCAAACATAAGATAAGTATTCCAAATCTGAGCAATCAAATACTCAAGTAAGCAAACTATATGTGCCTTAAGACATACCCATCAGCATTGGATGTCATTTTCCTAATGTCCCACATCTTAATAGCTTGATCTTTTCCATTTGATATAAAACATCTACCATCTCCACGGCTGTCAATATGAGTAATACCATGCAAATGTCCAGTCAAAACTCCAGCAGCTTCCCCTGTGGACAAACAACGTCTATCCCAGACCTGAATAATAACAAGATCAAATACCATAACATTTGTAGGATGGATAAAATTAAGAAAAACATTAAGTTTTTGTTTGAAGAGGAAACCTTACAATTATCTTAGTCAGCACAAAGTTTTCATGCAATACAAAACTACATAGGAATTACTGACAGATGAATTACAGGCACTTGTTCACTAAAATATTAAACATGTATAGGGAAAAAGGCATGTGATAATATTTAATTAACAATTTACTAGGTAGTAGATTCCCCAGCACCAGAGATGGTAAAAATATTAAATTTTGTGGAGTAATTGTGAGGCCTAGGGTAAGGGCAATGCAACCGTTCTAGAAACTCTTCTGGTTGCTTGATAACAGGACTGCGTCAGTAAAATACCAGCAGTCCGCGAAAAATGCAACCAAAAGTTCCAGCAAGATAGGAAAAATTGAATGTACAACTTGATATTAATATTGCAACATCGGAATGAACAAATTTGAATTCAATTTGATACTTATTTCATTTGAGAATTAAGAACCAGCGCAGCTGTATTGTGGAAAAATGGTTCATATATACAACCTCTGTTCCAAAATGTAAGCCTTTTTAACAATATAAACTAGCTAGCTAAAAAGGCTTACATTGTGGAACGGAGGGAGTAGGTCATAATAGTAGACTGTAGTAACAAACTGGGTAAGTTAGAATATTGACCTTGGTACTGAACCATCTAATTTTATTTATACGCCTGCACAACGCATATCTTTCAGGAAAAAAAGGCGTATAAATGCTACAGAAAATTAGCGAACACGTCATCTATTTTGTGGAATTTAATGATTTTTTTTCGTTCTTGTCAGAAATCATGACATGTAAACTGCCACTCTGCTGGACACAAAAACATCCAGAATTAGTGTGTTCAGTCTTTCATCGATTGGAGGTTGCAACATAAAAATTCTTCACACTTCATATGTTCCAACATGGTGAATAAATTTCAGAAAAGCTATTCAGTCATATATGGTCTGACACAATAATAGTTTCTAACAGTGAGCTACCTTGCACAGATTATCATCGCTTCCCGAATAAATGAGATTACCACTTTCATCAGCAAATGCTACTGTGTTGACATCAGACTGAAATATCAAAAGAAAAATAATTCAACTAATAATTAATATACAAAATATTTAGCGTACAAAGATCACTAAGATGCTAACAATCCACGGAAGAAGCAAGCAAGGATTCTATTACGCTGCTGCAATCAGTAGGAATCTGCATGCAATCTCCTCAATTTACATATGTTGTATTATGCTTTCAGGCTTGCCAAGATGCTCTATACATGGTGGAGTTTATTCGGGCACACTAACAAGTATTCGGATAGTTCATTGAGTAACAGAGTTTGACTGTGCCCAACAAAGTAGCAGAGCAAGATGCCAAGACTGAACATTTCCTACATATATTAATGCCACTGGATTGAAAAAGAAAAAGATGTTATCAAGTCAGTAGTACAAGGAAAAATTCCCTGACTGGAATAATTTCCTAGATTTTGTAAATGAGTCATTAGTTGAAAAACAATCGTTGAGTAACTTAACATACTGAAATTGGCATTACATTGTGTGTTATAGATGCACAATATGTGAGCACGTGAGTGTCTTACTTAAACGAGAAATGCCAATAATTTAGGTGTATATATGTTTTTCTAAAGTTGGTAGGAAAAACTTTATTAGCCAAAATTATAATTGGTAAAAATATGAACAGAGAGATGTTAGTACTATATCGTGTGTCCGATTGGGTGCATCATCATGTCTTGCAAAGAAACTGGCCAACAACATGGCGAGGGCATAAAAAAGGTCACAAATATAACTAATGTCAATCCCGATCGTTGCCACACTTTGAAAGCCAGACACATTCACCAGTACCATTATAGGTCTTGCCATCCACATTCACTTAGGAAAACAATCAAATGAGAGCTTTCATATCCTACGTCAACCAAATAACATTCACCAGTACCATTATAGGTCTTCCTAATCAGCATTCATTTTTATTATTAATAGGGTATAAATACAGTACCACACAAATAAATAAATACAGACAGACCATGTCTGGATAAGCATGAAGTTACTTGGCTGATAAGAGGAAATAACCAACTTCCAGTGAGATGTGAACCCAAAAATGAAGAGAGACGTGCAAGAAAATGATCAGTCAAAGATGAAAATCAAACAATCCAAGAAAGTACAAACTATCATACTGTATGAGCAGGCAAACGCAATGTCAGTTTGTCCGCCTGAAGGTCGTAAACATATATCGAATCATCATTACTGCCGGCGACAAGCTCTCGGCCATCAGTGGAAAACTTAACAGAGAACATTCCAAACGAATATCTAACATCTTCATGCTGTGAAAAATCTAATCCATCATGGATGTCCTGCAGAAAGATTTAAGAAGCATTAATGGTTGAGCATAAAGTATTACAAATGCATATCATGCATCTTTGTGCAGCAAAAAATCTAATGCATGTGGATGTGCTAAATTAAGACTAAGTAAATATTAAACCGACTGTGGACCTCTAAAATCGGAAAATAAATTGAAGATTGTTGAAGTCGTAACATGGTATATCAACATATTATAATCATAAAATAAGACAAAGGTGAAATATCTAAATGGGGAGAAACAGTCATTTTTCTTGCAGAGTATAGATCTTGATGAGAACTCACAGTGATATTAGCATATGATTCTCTTGAAGCAGTCCCAATATTGACAATGTGGATAATAGGTGCCAGGCTAGAGTAGACCTGCAGATTGATAAGGAGATCGCAATGTAACTATGTACGCAGAAAGGAAAGAGTGAGAGAACAGGTATGACATAACACACATCCACGTAAACAGACAGAAAGAGCTAACTAATTTGTAGTCTTTATCTTAAAAAAACTAATTTGTAGTTTTTTACATCTCCAAGAGATGCTCGTACCAGCACATGAAATTGTGTGATCGAATGTCCCGGATGAACCAAATGAATTGGAATATTAACTGTCTCCAAATCTCCATAGCTAGGAATTTACATTTTACTTGGACTTTACTAAACAAAAAAACTTCAAAACCAATCTATGATCCTTGTCAGTTCAAGGCAATTGCATGTCAGATATTTCTCTCAATAAGAAGAATGCAAGATTTTGACTGCATGAATTGATAATAAAAGATGCACCAGAGAGCCACACGAATCCCAAAACTGAGCCAATGCGTACAGAGGTTGGGGGAAACTAAGCTACAACAGATGATCTAAGCCTAAAGAGACAGCAAAGAGCTCACTAGTTAAGTTACTGTGGAACTTACAAGAAACCGTTGATCAGGTGATAATGATACATCGCTAATTGTCCATCTCAAATTTCTAGCATGAATGTCTTTGTGAACTTCCCAATCTTTATCGACATCATATATTCTTATGTGGCTTCCCTGATGATTAAAGCCAAAGGACAATTAGGGAAACCAAGTAAAATTTAAGGAAATTTCACCTGTGCTTACTTCATCCTTGTAATACTTTTAAAAATTGTTGGTTGGAGCGTAGCATACCTGAAAACCAGCAACAAAAAGAGAACCATTGGCAGAAAACTGTGAAACATAAGCTCGTGAATCCATTCTGTCCACTATGTCAGGACCATCCACTGGAAGATAATGGCCAAGAACAAATGCACGATCAACTGAAGAAAACTTCCCATTTCCTGAAGAATTAACTTCTCTTCCACGTAATAATCTAGTTATTGACACCGCATCCATGGACTTGCGGATGCTTTCGCTAGGTCCTGATCTTAGTCGAGTCAAATGGAAAATATCATTATGTAATTTTGAGAATTCATTATTCACTTCGACTGAACTAGATCCATCACTGCTCTGCCCTTCATGTTCAATGTATGCCTCCTCTAGCCTACTCATGCCATAACCCATCCGCTTTGACTGTTATATGTATCAATTCCTCCTTCCAAATGCTCATCAATATGCGTGCCTCCAAAGCTTGCTGTCGGAGATTGAAGAAGTCACAAAAAGCAAAGAAACATGCTGTGAGTGTGCAAGCAGGTACAGGCATACATACAGTAGATAAGAAAGAGTTATATATGCTTGACAAGAGCAAGATTTCTGTGCACGTGTGATTATGAAACTTGCTAAGAGTAATTGTGAATAACCCCCAACCAAAGTCATGTGCTCCTTCACTACAATAGTTCAATTGTTCCGTTCCTACGAAATGGAGGTGGAGGTATTTAACTGTCGACGACCGGTGCATCGAAGCAGTGAACTACAAATGCGAATAAGCACACACAAACATATATGTACAGAAAGTCCAGCTCATTACTACACGACTGGGAAGGCTGGGCTCAGCAGTGTCCAATGACAGAATATTCAGAGCTAAAAGTAGTAGTCAAAGTAATACGCTACTGTCCTGTTACTAGGAGTCATCGCACCGCACGCATATCATATGTTCCCTGCGTGGTAAGAAGATACGATCGCGTAGCGCGCAAGAACAAACAATCTCAATCTCAATCAGGCAGCTCTCAGCTACTACAACCGATTTCAACAAAGGTTATTCTACTAGTAAGAATTTCATCATGGTCCCTATAAGCTACACAAGAAAGGCGTTGAAGCCGTCCAAGTACCCTGCACGTTTCTTCACTTAGCGCAGATCAGATTCAGTAGAAACAGTAGTACAGTACCAACAGCACTACAGCAGCAACACCATCAACAGCTAATAAGCGCGCACAAACACTGCCGGACCTGAACACTAGCCGCGTGTTCTACCTACGACCGATCCTCGTACACCTTGCTAAGCATTCCCGCAACGCCGACGCCCGACGCAACCAATCAATCGGACCAAAAGCAACAAGTAATTCGAGGCGGACGGACGGCACTAACCGAGCAGCGAGAGCGGCGATTTGATCGGGAGGAGGCTGCAGGATCGATCGAACTCGAATCGAACCGGAGCGGAGAAGATTCGAGGCGGCTGCGTAGTCTCGGTCGCGGGGTTCCCTCTCGCTCCCGGCGATTCTGCCGTCGCTGCTCACAGGCAGTTGGGGGCTGCTGCTCTTCAGCGAGCAGATTTTTGCCACCGTTTCTGGGGTGGGTCCCGCCCGCTGACAGCCACCGCTTCCCAACCGCTTCTTCTGTCACGAACGGGCCGGAAACCTTTACGAAGAGGTGGGCCGAGCCAGGCTTCTTGATGGCCCGTGGGTCTCTCTAGGTGTTTGGCCCATTGACATGATCAATGGCCAGTTTATATTTTAAAATGATTTTTGTGTAGGAGGTGCATGACCCCCTGCATCTACTCCAAATAGATTTTCACCTTGTTTTATAAATGAAGTCACAGGACCGAGACGATACACAGGGATGAAAACGTTGTTACGAAGCAAATCAAAGAAAACAAAGAAATCAACTTTATATATGTGCACGGGTGCATGCACGCTATCTCGGAATTAAAGAATTACACAACTTAACAAGAAAGATAGGTGTGGTTCCTTCTTGCAATGTCTAGGTTTTAAGATATTTTTCAAACGGAAAAAAGAACATGACAACCTAGTTGTTGTGTTTTTTAGTAGGACAAAAATTGGTGGTGTCGTGTGTTAAACCGCATTGACTTTTGATGGGTGAGACTATTAGTTGCTGCTATAACAACGGAGTTTACGACGAGCCGATGTTGAAAAATACATGTACATGTACATCAAGCACAGTCTAAATATGCACACATAATACAATATAATATCTATTCTTCTACAACCACCGACAGTGTGTGACTAGTTTGACGAATTCCGTGTAAAACAAAACGAAAGTTAACGGTAAACGATAGTCGGAACCGACTGTCGGTATGAAACCACATTATCAGTGCGCATCATTCTCATGTAGACGTAATTTTGAATCAAGTAACATGGAAATGATTAGAAGAAAGGAGATGAAGTAAGGCAAGGGAGATGCTCTAAGGTTTTCAGTAGGAATCTAAGAATAACACAATTACGTGATATTGTTGCTTAATTTCTTTGGACAAATTTTATGTCGAAATACGCGTGCGTTGTCCTTGTTGGTGGTAGGAACGGAGTAGGAGTAAACAAACAAAACAAGCGTATGTATCATCAATGGAGCAGCGGCGCATCATGGACCGTCCACTCCGGTCACTCACCTCACCTCACGCACGGGTCGGCGTTGCGAGAACAGCAGCACCCGCACCGGACACCGGTGAAATGCGGTGCACCGGGTGGGCGCTTTATCCCTGGCGGGAACATCCGACGGCGTACGACTACGTGGGGTGGTGGGGGTGCTCCCTGACCAGACCTGGACTCGTCGTCACCCGATCACCTCATCTCAGCGACGCCAAGAAAGAAAGAAAGAAAACTAGAGCAGGGCAGGCTGGAGCGGCACATGCGTCGCACGCAGCCGCTACAGCGCACGGGTCTTGTCACGAAACCAAAAGAAACAGCGCGCCACTTGTGAACTAGCTCGCCGCACACCATCGCCGCCGGCAGGTCCGTTGCCCATCGGTAGTTTCTGGTTCTTCCCTCCCAGAGCCCAGAGGCCAGAGCGGAGCAGCAGCAGCAGGAGGAGGTGGTAGTACAATAAATAGGGGCACTGTAGCACGCGACAGATGGAAGGCCGAATCGATGAGCGGCACGCACGCAGATTTGACTTTTCCATCAAGCCGGCAGCCGCAGCCGGCGACGGCGAGCCATTCCCTCACTCGGAAATCGCAATAATAATGGAGGGAGGGGAGGCCACGTAGTAGAGGTACAGTACGTGCTCGTCGTCGTCCACTCCATCCAATCCACTGACCGACCTAGAGTACGTACTCCCTCCTCCTAGCTGAGTAAAAGGCTGCGGTGTGTGGGGGAGAAGCGGACACGTTTCGGACTCCCTGTGGCTCCCCCGTCCCTCTCACCGCAAAGCCCTCTCCCTCCCCACGTCCCGTCCCCTAGCTGCCTTCCTGTCTCGTCTCAATCTTCATACTGGTCTAGAGTACTCGGGTACGTAGGATCGAGTGTGGATTTCCCTCCCAAGATCCATGCTCTTCACTCGTTCCTCCGTTCGGTCGTGCCGAGTTAGTTAACCAGCTCGCACTAACGATCGATCAAGCCGGTAAACTAACGACAGAATATACTCACTCACTCACTAGCTTTCCATTTCGGAATCAAGTGGCTGTTCCCGTTTGGGCCATCCGACACGGCCATTTGTGGATCGGGATCTCTCCCGCGGCCGCTCACTGCTCCACTACCACGGTGCAAATCAATCAACTGCTCAAGTGGTGGGTACCACTACTTAATTACGGCACCTCGGGTTAGTAGCAGTACAGTAGAGCTGCCATGGATCCAAATTCCAATCGTCTTTTTTTTTCTCTATGTATGATTGACCGAGCCCTGTGGGAAAAAATTGTTGACAACTAAAACGTCGAGTATATTTTCATACGGAATGTGATGAAACTATTTTAGACTTGAAGGACTTTGGGTCGGGACAAAATTACAACTTCAATGCACTGGAATGGAAGGGGTAAACTGTAATAGCACCACTATGCATGTATATATGGCTCCTTTTGGTGATCACTCAGGATTGAAAAGGAACATAATATGAAAAGCACATAAGGCATCTTCCAGAGCGGCCCACCCTGCTGAATTGTGTCAATTTTGAGGTGTTGAGGCACCACGTTCAGGACTATAGGGCGGGTGTGCCCAAAAGCACCCCGAAAAGGGAAGCGTGTAAACGGCGGCGGCAGCGTGTATTCGCTGTATTCAACTGAATACCCAAGATTTGGGAGCGCAAAAAAAATTCTACTACTAGGCCCAGCCCACGAAGGCCTCGCTCGCTCGCCTGGACTCACAGACGCAGACGCAGAATCGCATCGCATCGCGCAGACTCGCATTGCATCGCGCAGACTCGCATCTCCTGCGCCCAGCGCCCCCGCCCCGCCGCCGGCCGCCCCCGCCGCCGCCTGATGCAGTCAGGGACAGGCGACGGCGCTCCGTCCCCGGCCCCTGCGCCCCCGCCCGCGGCGCCCCGCCCCCACCCGCCGGCCGCTCTTCCTCTTCGGCCCAAGCCGCCCAACGCATCAGTGCGCAAGGTACGGCCCGGCTCCTCTTCCTCTTCCTATTTTTTGCGGATTGCTTCGCTAGTTTGTTGCATTGCTTCGCTAGTAGGGTTAATTTTCTGTTTCCCTTGATTTGTTGTACCGTAGATGAAGAAAAAGGGGGTTGTTGGCAGTACCATAGCTGCAATGTGGGAAAAGGCTTCAAAGACACGGAAAACTGATGAATCATCCACACCAAATCAGACAGCAGCTGCATCTAGTGATGTTCATCTTGAGAGCAATTTGCAAATGGTGGTATGGCAAGAACCGGAGAGTAGAGGAGAAACCTCAACACCTCATGTAGAAGTAGAAGATGATGAATCTATTGATGAAGATGATGAACCAATGCAAATAGATTTAGAGGCACTTGAACATGATCCTGGGAAGCGGATTCCCATCTCATTTTATGATGTCAATGACCAAGATAAAGTGAGAAGGAGATATATTGAGATGGGGCCATGTCAACCAAAGAATCATAAGTTTGTGTTCACAAATAAAGGTGGAAGTGAGCGTCGTTTTTGTCATGCTTGGTTTAAAGAATTCTCATGGATTGAGTATAGTGTGGAACAAGATAGAGCTTTCTGCTTCGTTTGCTATTTGTTCAAGGAGAAAGCAAGATGTCCTGGTGGAGATGCTTTTGTGAATAAAGGATTTAATAATTGGAACATGAAGAAGAGGTTGGCGAAACATGAAGGTGAGGTTACAAGTGCTCATGCTCAAGCTCAGGAGAAGTATGATAGGTTCACTACACCACAAACATCAATTCGAGAGTCTATTGCTTCAAACACCTCACAGTACAAGGCTTTGTATAAACAGCGTTTGACATGGACACTCAAGTGTGTGAGATATCTGTTGCAGCAAGGCTTGGCATTTAGAGGTCATGATAAAAGTGAAGACTCACTAAATAAAGGAAATTTCCTTGAGCTTATAAATTGGCTAGCCGGAAATTTTGAAGAGGTTGACAATGTTGTTCTCAAGAATGCTCCACGGAACTGCATGATGATTCACCATGATATACAACAAGAGGTGATAAAATGTTGTGCACAAGAGACTACTAAACTAGTCATTGAAGATCTTGATGGTGATCATTTTGCAATACTTGCAGATGAGTCTAGTGATGTGTATCAGAATGAACAGTTGGCTGTTTGCTTGCGTTATGTTGATAAAGAAGGAAGGGCGGTTGTCAGATTTTTTGGTCTTGCTCATGTTGAAGATACTACCTCTTTGACACTAAAAGCTGCAATTCAGAAAATGCTCTTGAACTACAATTTGACCTTTGCGATGGCGCGTGGGCAGGGATATGATGGAGCTAGTAACATGAAAGGTAATGCTAATGGTCTGAAAAAACTGATCATGGATGAGTCCCCTTCTGCCTATTATGTTCATTGTTTTGCCCATCAACTACAGTTAACTCTTGTTGCTGTTGCAAAGGAGAGTGGTGATTGTACTTGGTTCTTTCAGCAGCTTGCGCACTTGTTAAGTGCTCTTGGCATGTCTTGTAAAAAGATGAGAATGCTTCGGATAGCTCAGGCTGAAGAACTCATTGATGCATTGGAATTGGAAGAAGTAGAAACAGTGAAGGGAATCGCAGGCAGAAAACAAAAAAATTCTAACAGCGATAACCTTAAACTAGCCAAGATCTATACTATGCAGATATAGTAATACGGAGGAGATTGATATACATACCCTTGTAGACCGAAAGCGGTGATTACGCTCCCGCACAAGCGTTGTCGATGAAGCCGACGAAGACGACCTCCGAGCACCACTAGCGTGGCACCTCGCAGGGATTCACACACATACGGTGAAGACGACGACTTCCGGGCTCCGATCCAGGGACGAACAGCGGAAGACTTGGACCGGAAGACCAACAGCACGGCGGCGTGCGTATGGTGGAGAGAACTCCTCCTTGGCGCAACTCTAACAAGGGAATGACGATATTCAAGTAGAAGAAGAGAGAGGGATTGGATTCATCTTCAAAGGCCAGGGGCCAGGGGTTCACCTCTATATAAAGGAGGAGGGGGGCTGCCAGCCTTGCTGGCTGGGCGGTGTGGGACTATTCCCACACCAGCCCGCCCCAAGGGAGGCCGCCGGCCCTAGGTGGGCCGCATTTGGCCCACCTAGGGCAGCCCCCTTCAAAACCGCACCAAGGGGGGGATTTCTCCCCCTTATGGGCCTTCTCTTCCATGGGAAGGCCCATTTAAGGTAGACTGCCTTTAAAAATCCGAAAATAATTAAATAAAAATGTATTTAACTATTAATTACACTAATTAATATTAAACACACAATATATAATTTATTCCAGCTCCGAAAACTATTTCGTCGCTCTCCGATCTCCATCGGATCTTTCCCGGGACGCTCCCGGTACTCTCTCTTCTAATTTCTCTTCCGGTAAACTTGTCGACTCCCCTTAAGTGTGTTACCCTAGCGGTTCGAGATCTCTCCAGACATGATCGAGACAAGCTCTCCGATCAATGACTAATTCGTGGACCTTGGATACCCAGAATTAATCCCAGTGAGATAACGAATAACTTTTCCGTTCGAACATGTACGTCGAGTCTTAAACCTTTTGCCACGGCGATACTTAGTGTGTCCGAGACTCGTTCATAGATATCCCCATACCTAGCTTGATCTCGTTACCGACAACACTATCTTCTACTCGTCCATGATATTATGTCCTGGTGACCTAGTCACATGTTTGCAAGCTCATTTGACATAATCTAACGGAGTGGGCCCTAGAGTATCTATCCTGCTATGCGGACTGGCAAATCCCGCTCTTGATCCCTCGTCTCAACATACTCCCTTCCGATACCCGAAAGGAACACCTTTATTGTCATACTATTAAGACATGACGTTTGATGCAATCAAAGTATCTTTCAGGAATAGCAATAAGAGTTGATCTCACGGTCAAAACCGTAATGACTACGTGCTACAAATATTGGGTATGTCCATCACATCGTTCAACCAACGATATGACTCCATTGTCAACTGACACCACGTCACATGATCGGGAAACCTCGATCATCGATTGCACAATGAACTAGTCACGTAGAGGCTACTAGGGACCTGGTTATTTATCTACCACACGTGTATTAATGTTTCCGCTTAATACAGTTATAGGATGGTATAAAACATATAATGAACAATTTTGATATGACGAATAAACTATCTTTATTAAGTGCCTCTAGGGCATATCTCTTTCAGTCTTCCACTTGCACTAGAGTAACACTTAATCTAGTTTACAACTTGGTAAAAGCTCAACACCCATAACAACTTGGTGCATGCTTGTCTCGTGGAAGAGGAATACAGTCAACAGATCTCACAGATTGAGACCTATATGTGCTTTGCAACACTTCTATGTCACCTAGTTTGACATCATCCCGTATCTTACGATTACAGTGAAATATATCTTAGTCGATGGAGTGAGACTCGAATCTTCGCGTAGCATGGGCCTTAAAAGTCTAAGAGATCTATTAAGGGGAACCACATATGCTCGGAAACTGTTCAGTCCAATCACACTGGCTAATTCTGAAGTTGCCATATATTTCTATATCTACATTCTATACCTATGTAGATTATGCGACAGTGCATCCATATGCGACTTCGCAAGCTAACCATGTCTTTCTTCAAAATAAAGGACATCTCCTATATGAGATTTCTAGTCTTATGGGTCAGTGTCATAACTTGCATCATCGTAACCGTTTTACGGCAAGTTGTCTTTCCACTCTTACCCTTTACCCGAAAACATATCTTTAGTTCTCACAGATACTAAAGAATATACTTAACGTTTGTTCATTGATCCACACAAGGATCATTCTAGAACCCGTTCTTCAACCAAGAACTTGGGTCACACCAAGTCGAGCTTTCAGTCTGATAGAATCTATGTCTGAGGCATAGAGAATGTCGAACATCATTTTCTATCACTGAAAATGCCAAGATAAACTTAATATTTTACCTAGTCATACAAGTAAGAACCTTTTTCTTCGCTTGTTCTATTCTGAAACACTTCAGAATCTTAACTTAGGAAAATATTCCGACCTAATGTTATTAATCCCCTTTTTGATCTATACAATTATAGATCGGATGCCTAATACTCCTAACTTCATTTATAGAAAATTTAATCACTTAAATAATCCTTTATACCTTACTAGAGGATCTGTATCATTCTCAATATGTCGTTACATATAAAATCATGAATGACACCTAGCTCCCACTCAAATATGCCTTCCACATATAAGATCAAGAAAAGCTACTTAGCTCACACTCACTTCTTTGCAAATGCAAGTTTCTTCAAGTATTTTGGACAACTCCAAAATCATTTGATCACATCATCAAAGTGAAGATTCCAGCTCCGATATGCTTGCTTCAGCCCATGAATGGACAGCTGAAGTTTGCATACATGTTTAGCATCCTCAGGATCACCAAACCATTTCATTGTACTAATTACAATTCTTTCTTAATGATACCATTAAGAAACATGGTTTACTTATCCATCTATCAATTTCTCAATTTGAAATTATACTAATTGCTAAACGACCCCGAATAGACTTAGGCTTCGCCACTTGAGACAAAATCTCGTTGTGGTCAACTTTTGAATCTGTCGGAACTGTTTCACGACAAATCGTTCCTTATCAGTGTCTACTCTCTCATAAAATTTCATATTCTATTAACAGCTTAGATGCCATCAAGAAGATCTCCCAAGTCATTACCTGGTAATCGTACATGGATTTTATCTCGGATCATATATGACTCATAGCCATTTCTCGGACTTAGGTCTACCATCTCTTCTTCGTAGTTCGTAGGTCTGTCATATTCCATTAACATGACCTTCATAACAAGATTGTCGTACCATACAGTGTGTAACACAACCTCGTACACCTACGTTCTTAGTATGAGCTCAGAGCATCATGATTTTTATCATCAGCTTCTTTCCAGTTGAGGAGCATAACACCGGAAACACTTTCCGATGCGCCACTCTGATGTCTGGAGAGAAAGTTCATTAACTTCGTCTTGCTCTACTTTCTTTCCCACTTATAGCCTTGGACAAGAAACTATTTCTTTTGCAAGGTATATTCCGGCAACGTTTTTGCCTATGTCGTGAGACATGTACCCAACTTATTCTTTAGGTACGGTACACTACAAAGATTTATCCATTTTAGGTTTGATCACATCGAAACACTAAATTGCTGAAACGACAATCTAGGCTAAAAGCCATGCCATCACTCATATGGTATTGTCTCCATGGATTTAAATTATTTTCCTATTATCTAACGTGAATGTTATGTTTCTACCATATGACTCCAATGATCATAATAATTCGATAAGAGATTTATTTACCACACACTATCCGATAGGGTGCGGTTACGACGTCCTAACATACCATAACACTATGGTGTTCCATGCGACGTAATTTGTGGAACTCTTCTTACAAGTGTTCCAATGATATGCCAACATTATATTTCAAATCTTTATTTCCTCGATCTGTATCACAGAAATTGATTTTCTTGTTAAATTTATTTCGTATTTCATTCTGAATTTTTTTGATCGAATCAAAATTTCCAGATTAACATTTCCTAAGTGGATATCCATATATCTACTCGGAATATTCATGAAGTCTATGAAATAAAGACTTCCACTATACGTTAAAGTACTTCATTGATTCACATACACCCATATGCATGATTCTCAACAAGTTATACTTAAAACGTTCAGTGAAGTTTACGAAATAAAGGTCTCCACTACACGTTAATTACTTTATTGATCCACATACATCTATATGCATGATTATCAATAAGTTATATGACCGCTTTCCGAAAACGGTGTCTTAGTTATCTTGCAAGTGTCAAAAGATCAAATCTAAGTACTTGTAGATCCATCCGTATGGAGATTGTTCATTGACTATAACATTGACATGACTTAAACGGTAGTGCCACACGAATATGCTGTCTTTATTAAGTTTGTATACTTTGGCATTAATATTATAAATGTGGGAGCTTCTACCATCTAAATTCAAATCGGCTTATGATCATTACTTCATAAATATAGGACAACGATTTTGTCACTAACATATATGAACAATCGTCTCGCTAAAGTAAACACACTTATAACGATCATACTAACAGGCGATCATGATTTTTTTTATTCAAATGGTAGATCTAGAGGGAGAGTGTCTATGGCCATCACAACATTTTGTCTGTCATCATCAACACACATTGTCGACTCATCCTTCCAAGCTACTCAAGTAGTAAATCTGGTTTTCATAAAACATGACTAGTATCAAAAACTTAGTCACTACTGCGAATACTTGCTTAGGTAAAACATTCATAACGTGTATATCATATATACACCATCATCATTGATGACTTACCGGCGATCTATTTCATCTTCTTGATTCTTCCAACGCAATCAACAACCATGAAGTTGAACGATTCCCCTTGCATGACATAGTCTATGACAAAGCATTTGCATCTGGCAACGTTGTCTGTCATCCAGTGATCGAGCTGAGCGACGCGTCTCAATGTCATCAAGTATGACCAATGTCATCGAGTATGACCAGTGTCATCAAGTGTGACGGCCACGTGCTCCTTCAATGCGTGTATTCTCTTCCATCTTGGTTGAGAAGAAAAACAGTCAACGTACTGATAAACTTCACCAACCCAACTTTAGGTGTATCCTGAGTTTAGCGATCATCTCATATGTTCGCAATCTAACAACACGCACCCACCGTTAATTCTCTATGGCAGAGATCATAGCATACACTGGACTATGATGATATTATCCGCACGAAAACTTGATAATCCAAATTATCATTTTGTTAGCGGAATGTCCGGATTTATCTCTTAACGGGTATTGTATCACAAAGAGCTAATGGTTTAAACAAGGAGTATACTCAAGTTAAAGTATAAAACTATGAAGTTTGGACCCAACCTTTTAAGTTTCTCAATCGCAGGATTGCGCCTAATTTTTGAAGAAGGCTATTACATTGGTTATGACTTTGTTCATTATAAAATAGGGTTCAAGTTTTAATAAAATAAAACTACCAGAACTCCCACTCAAAACGAATATCCCTCTAATCGTTTTAGTGATTACACGATCCTCATCCATTATGCAACTCCTCATTGTCAGAGCCGGCAACATAACGTCAAATGTAGACATCGACATGTCAATCACAACAACTCTGTGACTCATGCTTAACCTTTCGGTCACCGTGTTCCGAGGCCATGTCTGTACATGCTAGGCTCGCCATAATAACCTTCAGCGTATGTGCAAACATGTCTTACACCCACTGTATGCGAACGACGATATGTCTGACACCCGATCGTCACGGCCTGCCTCATAACGTAGAACTTTCTTGGTGGTGCACGCCAAAAGGGAGAACACTAATGATATTTTGGAGGGATCATCTTATATTAAACAATTTAATAAACCTACCTTGACCATATCACATTGCCCCTGTAAAATAAAGTTAGACGCGTTCTACTTTATCTTTTGCATATTTTACGTGGCTTGGGGCTGTCGTAAATAGAACCGCTTCATACCTACGAACCTATGACCACAACAACGATCAAATAATTGCATATTTATTTATCCCTCTTGTGCCCTCCATTGAAAATGCAAAGCCAAATAAATAGAGAGAGACAGACACCCGCCAGCCACATATACGGTACAAGCCGTATGACAGTTGTGGAACCAGTCTCGCGTAAGCGTACGCGTAAAGTCGGTCCGGGCCGCTTCATCAACTCAATGCTGCCGGCAATGCAAGTGCACGCGAGAGGGTAGCAAATAAAAGAACGATGTCCTCGTGATAAACACGGGTTCTAAAAGCGTACAGCTATATCTACGCATAGATCGGCTCTGATACCACTGAAGGGAATCGCAGGCAGAAAACAAAAAAATTCTAACAGCGATAACCTTAAACTAGCCAAGATCTATACTATGCAGATATAGTAATACGGACGAGATCGATATACATACCCTTGTAGACCGAAAGCGGGGATTACGCTCCCGCACAAGCGTTGTCGATGAAGCCGACGAAGACGACCTCCGAGCACCACTAGCGTGGCACCTCGCAGGGATTCACACACGTACGGTGAAGACGATGACTTCCGGGCTACGATCCAGGGACGAGCAGCGGAAGATTTGGAGCGGAAGACCAACAGCACGGCGGCGTGCGTATGGTGGAGAGAACTCCTCCTTGGCGCAACTCCAACAAGGGAATCACGATATTCAAGGAGAAGAAGAGAGAGGGATTGGATTGATCTTCAAAGGCCAGGGGTGCACATCTATATAAAGGAGGAGGGGGGCTGCCAGCCTTGCTGGCTGGGCGGTGTGGGACTATTCCCACACCAGCCCGCCCCAAGGGAGGCCGCCGGCCCTAGGTGGGCCCCATTTGGCCCACCTAGGGCAGCCCCCTTCAAAACCGCACCAAGGGGGGATTTCTCCCCCTTATGGCCTTCTCTCCCATGGGAAGGCCCATTTAAGGTAGGCTGTCTTTAAAAATCCGAAAATAATTAAATAAAAATGTATTTAACTATTAATTACACTAATTAATATTAAACACACAATATATAATTTATTCCAGCTCCGAAAACTATTTCGTCGCTCTCCGATCTCCATCGGATCTTTCCCGGGACACTCCCGGTGCTCTCTCTTCTAATTTCTCTTCCGGTAAACTTGTCGACTCCCCTTAAGTGTGTTACCCTAGCGGTTCGAGATCTCTCCAGACATGATCGAGACAAGCTCTCCGATCAATAACTAATTCGTGGACCTTGGATACCCAGAATTAATCCCTGTGAGATAACGAATAACTTTTCCGTTCGAACCTGGACGTCGAGTCTTAAACCTTTTCCGAGACTCGTTCATAGATATCCCCATACCTAGCTTGATCTCGTTACCGACAACACTATCTTCTACTCGTCCATGATATTATGTCCTGATGACCTAGTCACATGCTTGCAAACTCATTTGACATAATCTCACCGAGTGGGCCCTAGAGTATCTATACTGCTATGCGGACTGGCAAATCCCGCTCTTGATCCCTCGTCTCAACATACTCCCTTCCGATACCCGAGAGGAACACCTTTATTGTCATACTATTAAGACATGACGTTTGATGCAATCAAAGTATTTTTCAGGAATAGCAATAAGAGTTGATCTCACGGTCAAAGGCGTAATGACTACGTGCTACAAATATTGGGTATTTCCATCACATCGTTCAACCAACGATATGACTCCATTGTCAACTGACACCATGTCACATGATCGGGAAACCTCGATCATCGATTGCACAATGAACTAGTCACGTAGAGGCTACTAGGGACCTGGTTGTTTATCTACCACACGTGTATTAATGTTTCCGCTTAATACAGTTATAGCATGGTATAAAACATATAATGAACAATTGAGATATGACGAATAAACTATCTTTATTAAGTGCCTCTAGGGCATATCTCCTTCAAACAAGGACCGGGCTTAATCAGGAAATGGGTTTGGGAAGGCCATGTGATACATGTTGGGGCTCTCACTTCAGAACTGTGAACCATGTCATCTCTATGTACGGTGCACTACGACGAGTCCTTAAAAAGATTGGCGATGAGTACCATGCTGCAGAGGCACAAGCGGCTCTATCCATAGAGACAACTTTTCGATCATTTGAGTTTGTTTTCATGGCACACTTGATGCAAGAAATATTTGGATACGCGGATATGTTGTCTAGAGCTTTCCAAAAGCAAGATGAAGATATTGTTCGTGCTATTGAGCTTGTTGATGACACAAAGTTTTACTTGGCGGCTTTGCGGTCCGATCCTGGATGGGATGATTTTCTCATAAAGGTCACATCTTTTTGTACAAAACATAAGATCAAAGTGGTTGATATGGAGGGTCCTTACTCTCCCGTTGGCCGGCCTAGAAGGGGTTTATGTAATGGTGTGACCAATTACCACCGGTTCAAGATTGATATGTTTGTGGGTGTCATTGATAGGCAAATCAGTGAGTTGAATAGCAGATTTGATGAGGTAAACACAGAGCTACTTACTTGCATGCCTGCATTTAGTCCAGTTAATCTATTTGCTGCTTATGATCAAAACAAGTTGGTTAGGCTTGCTACAAAGTTTTATGCTTCTGATTTTACAAGTGATGAACTGGCAAGACTCCCTTGGCAACTAAACATGTATGTTGCTAATGTGCGTAGAGATGAAAAGTTTCAGAACTTGAACAATCTGTGTGAGCTTTCGGTTATGCTTGTGAAGACAAAGAAGCATGATCTTTATCATATTGTTTACAGACTTCTTAAGTTGGTATTGATTCTGCCAGTAGCCATTGCTAAGGTTGAAAGGATATTCTCTTCAATGAGCTATCTGAAGAATAAGCAAAGGAACAAAATGGGTGATGACTATTTGAACCATTGTTTGGTTACATTTACTGAGAGAGAATTCTTCAAGCAAGCCAAGGATGAGGATATCATCAATCGCTTCCAAAAAGGCGACCGCAAAGTTATATTGTAATATGGAATATCATCACTTTATCAATCAAAAGGTACCTATGTTCATGTATTCATGTCGTTATGGGCTTATAAACTGAAATATTACAATTAATGTTAAGCTACTATTGTTTTATCCTTATATTGCTATTGTTGTGTGATTGGGGTCATATAGTATATATTTAGAGTAAATTTTTTTTTGGGATGAATACCCAGTGACAATTTCCTGGCGCCGCCATGCCTTTGTCAAGTCTCGCAGCAGGTCACAACTTTGCCGGAGAAAGAATGTGAAATTCGAAGCTCATAATCCTCCTTAGTTTCACTCCAATACGAAATTTATGTTTGCCTTACAATCCAAATGGGATTTCTTTTATTCCCAACGCCTAAAATCGATACATCCAAACAAATCCTCTTGCGACATTAGTTACCAAGAGCTAATTGTGTCTACACCATGGTTCCGGTAACCGGTTAGGAAATCGGATCGGTAACCGGATATTTCGAGCACTCCCGCAAATGCTCATATCGGGCAAAAATCCTGTTTTTTTTTTGTTCTTTTGAATTTTAATGATTTTTCGAAAATGGTCAAATCCAGAACAAAACAATTGAATTTTCGAATTTCAGATTATAACTTCGTCTGGTAACCGGTCAGAATTAACCGCGGTAACCGAAAACCTTGACCCCCTCAGATTTTTTTCATATTTCTTTAGGAACACCTTCACCAGAGTTGTACAAAACCAATACATGACATCAAGGCATGTGGACTCTCCCATATTAAGGTACTTGTCAACGCAATCTGCAACAACTCGGTTTGCATGACTTCAGACATCAATTGTACATTTTTTAAATTTCAGTTTGAAGCTGTCATCATACTCCCTCACACCCCCACAAGACAAATGAACACGTTGAAAAATTAGGTGAACAAAAAGGGCTCAGTACTTAGAGAAGTACTCCCTCCGTATCAAAATGTAAGATGTTTTAGCCTTTTGTGGTCCATATGTATCTATACATATTTAAATGCAAGATTCATTTGAACCTTACACTAAAACATGTCTAGATACATGTGGACCACATAAAGCTACAACATCTTATATTTTGATACGGAGGGAGTATATCGGAGGCGCTTCGTACTGGAGAGAGATATCGGACCCTTTTTATCCGCTCGGAGAGTTTTGACGGAGCTGATTTTTTGCCTAGACCAAAACAGACTAATGTCGGGTTGATGGTTCCTCCTTAGAGATGACCTAAAAATATACACATGCTGTAGGCACTTCCATCAATAAATTTTAAGGCCCTACATAACAGATGCATACATGTCAACACATATAAAGGGTAATTTAGGACCAGATCTGCGTTAGAATGAAGATTATCCTAACCGAAACTAGCATCGTGGGTAAGTTATGGTCACTGTGGGCCTCAAACTCTAGAACAATTAATTAATATCATGGGTTGGGCCTGACTAAGTACTCGGCCCAACTTAGTGGCCTTCTCGTCACTCGATAGTTAAGTGTGCTGATTTCAAGAACTACCCTAAAAAAGGCTCTCAAGAACTAATTACATTTTCTAAACACAGTACTCCAAGTAATGACATTTACATACCATAAAAGTACTCGATAATCCAGGTTAAATAATACCAACAGCTACAAATAGATAATCCCAGCAACCGTTCCCGGTCCAAGCTGTAGGTGCCACCCAAAAGATTAGTACGCATTGGTTCAGATGCCAGGGCCAGTCTTTCATTTGAATATAGGCAGGCGACTGGCGAGTGTAAACCCGGGCATGTGCATGTACCACAATAATTGCCACAGTTTATGCTTCCGAACCAAGTGGTTCCAATAGGAAAATAGTTTTATGCAGACACGAACTTGTAATACATTCCTAGGAGTTCTATCCAAAGCAAACCACAGACAATTGTAAGCTCCAGCCAATTGCTTAACGAACTTTCTTCCTCCAGCGACTTGATGCATTGACATGAGAGACGACCTACATTAGCACTAGCACCGGTAACCGGTTGTTAGTCCATGGTTAGATGTAACTAGGCTGGGGCGCCCTTTTCTAAAAAAAAAAAGGTTAGATGTAACTAAGGTCCTGTTTTGTTCGTTTAATCAATGGCCGGGGTCTTTAACCTCCTTTTCGAGAGAAGAAATGTAGCCTATGCAGCAGGTAGACGGTAGACCTTTGGAGGTGCTCATTGGACGATCGAAACTGGAGAAGAAAGAGGCTGCCACGTACAAGTGGTGACGGTGGACGAGGTGCGCCGGCGCCGCTGCCGGCCGGCCGGCCGCCGGCAAGGGAACTAGAATATTGGACGTGGCGGCCCGCGGCCATGTGAACTGAATACAGGCTCCAATTGTAAACTCCGGCGCTTCGATTTAATTAGTGTAGTGCACTGTGCACTGTGTGCTGAGATGATAGTAGATGCTTGGGGTGAAAGATCACAGCAGGAACCGGCCTACATCCTGTGATTGTCTCGCCATAATTGTATAAAGCCTCTTTCAGCAGAAAACCCGGTGATTAGATCCTTTGTACTTTGCGAAAATGTCAAAGTGGTACTTTCCCCCTGATTTTAGGTAACGTAGCACCACTAGAACGTCCATGCTACGCTTGACCTTATACGGTTTATTTGTCTGAACAGATGCCAAAAAAAGCAGGTAAAAACGTTGAGAAGTCTAAAGTAGCCGCATCAATGGCCGGCAACCGGGCTAGGTTAAGGTCAAGAGCTCAAGATGTTACCATCAGTACTTTAAGATCTCAGCTCATCGTTACCTCCAAGCCTAAGGACAAGGTTAGCTAACTTTGCGCACTTGGCAGAGTTTCCTTAATTATAAGCATATTTAAGGAAAAACGTATGGTTAGCTAACAAGTCCCACAACCTAAACCTTGTATTTCATGCAGAAAAACTTCGGTTGATTCGAATTGTATGTACTCCCTCCGTTCCAAATTAACTGACTTCTATTTGCCCACATGACATACACATATGTGGGCAAATAGAAGTCAATTAATTTAGAACGGAGGGAGTAGTAGATAAAACAATTGTATGTACGCCATTGTTGTTTCATATGAGCATGTGCCAAAACATAGTCTAAGCTTGTTTGACTATGTTAACCAGGCAATTTCTTGGACGCCACTCCGAGGAACTCAGAGCACTCCAAACAACTGATAATAACACAATACGTAGCTATTAGCTCGTCAAAGAAAATGTATTTCCCTTTTTTCAGATCCAAATATCTGCAATTTATCATGGATTTTTGTATCATTTTTACATGCAAACAAATTCTAAGTTATTACTAGCATGCAAAAATCAAATACATTACTAGATTAATAATGAAATATACTTCTTACTGCATTTCATTATTTGGTTTATGTGAGTCAACATGTTTGTATAAACCATCTTGAAGACCATGTCAAATTTCTATAAACCGTAAGTGTGGATCATAGGAACTACGATTTTAACCTATATGTAAATTGTCATAAATAAAGTTTATTGTCAAGGGAGTCTTCTCAACTTAACTTCCGATAAAATTTAACTAGGATGATGATTAAATGCGTGGGGGAGAGAGGAGACCTTCATTCAACATATTATGTATTTTTTAAATTCATTAAAAGGCTGTCGCAGAGGAGAGTATCCTCATCCGATTTTTTAACAAAGAACAGCGTCAAAACATCCTTAATCATGAAGATTATATATCCTTATGTTTTCTTTCTGTGAAGTCCCAAGGGGGAGGCGAACAGATTGGGCAGCCCATGGGAACCTCGCGACAGCGCCCCCAGCCATGTCGGACACGAGAGATAAAAATTCGCGACAACAACTATTTTATGATTTATCCCCCGTGTTGATCATAGTAGGCGGGTTACCCCCAGGCGAGCCACGCCATGAACCATAAGTCTCCATAAACGGGGGAATGTTGACACATTAGGTTGTGTGGTAATCTGCACTTCCCGTTTGCCATGTCGATGATTGTACTCAACACTATCTGCCCAAGATTGACAGACCACTAAATAAGTTTTCAGTAACTAAACTCATAAACCCCTTCGGTATTGTTTCCAACATAACGAAACCAAAGCTAATCACCGAGGAAGTAAGAGGTCCATCCAATAACAAGTCTTGGGTTTCCCAAAAGCCCTCATATCCTCCTTCGTTGCTGAAAAGGAGTCTTTGTTCACAGTGGCGGAGCTAGGCGATATGAAACCAGGGTGCACAGAGGGTGTCACAGCATGTAAAAACCAAATTTAGGGGGTGCATATATGGTGAAAAATTGCTAGTTTACAAAGGAATTGTTTTCTACCCGGTGTCCTGTGCACCCGGCTAGCCCTTAGTGGATCCGCCACTGTTTGTTCATATCATCATTAGTTTTCTTGCCACCACCATTTTCCTTCTCCTTTGTAACATAATTATTTTCTTCCGTTAGCAGTCCCATCATCCCCATTCTTATCATCCATGGTTTCGTATGCATTCTCGAATCCCCAGCTACAATCAACTTCCCACGCGGTGGAGCTTCCACAAGAAAATTGGGTTTGAAGAAACCCGTTTTTGATTAACACATGCAGCATCATCGTTATATGGGTAAAATCCAACAACTGATCAAAATACTGAGGACCCATCGTCCCTCATATAAGCCACGTGTGCCTCCTTTGTTTTGTTTTTTTTGCCAAAAAAGAAATTCACGTCCCCGTAACGCTAAAAAATCCCAATTCACGTCTGGAGGGATGCTAGATGCAGGCACCCGAACCTTTGGTAACATATATAATGGCTCAATTCCCATAGACAAATCCTCAAAATTGAACTCGATATTACTATTCGGAACATGATAAGTGCCAAAATGTTTATATTTTTTGAACCTTGTTTGACATTAGAGATTTGAATGTATGTTCTTCAAACAAAACGCCTTCTCATAGGAATTGTCTAGAGGAAACTAACCATTGCAGTTGTGAAATAATCCGAGGTATATATGAGCAAGAATTTATTTTTTGATGTCTGATATAATGGTTTATTATCATCGGTGGAGCCTTGCGGTAGACATGATTTTTGATTAATATATACAAGTTTCCATTTGCCAAAAATCAAAAGTAAAACCATATTGTTGGGCATAATCAAATTATCACGTCGTGGGGGCAAGCAAAGATTAAAACCGGATGAACTGTGTTAACCATTTGTCAAGACTCATGTGGTCGCTGAAACAAACAGTGTCATCTTGTGCAATTTGGTTAACGAAGCCAAAGACGCTATCTTGGCCGGATCCACTGACTGGCGAAGAGGGAGCCCACGCATATATGATCCACGATCGCACATCATTCATCGATATGGCAAAAGAGCAGCAGCATACCTCCACCGCACAACACACACCATCCACGTACGTATACGTACACATCCTATCATTTGGTGCACCTAACAGTTCGTCCAGTTCTCCCCTCCTCTCAAGTCTCAACGCCAAAAAAAAAAGTGCTCCCCTTCTCTCCTCCGGACTAAGAGCATCTTCACAGGAGGCATCCAAACGACCCTCCAACAACCCACGTCTCGCAATAACACCGCGCACAAACCCTGACGGGCGCAGAAACGATGTCACGGGTCGATCAGCGCAATCCACGTGTTGACGTACGCCTCCCCCGACGGCGACCTGCACACATGTTGTCGACATCAATGCGTGCCAGGCGAATCGGGGCTCATCGTTAATGCTCGCCACCCAACCCTGCTCCTCCGACCGCCTTTAAGATGAGGCACGACGCACCTCTCCTCTCCACATCAAGTTCTCTCCCTCTCCCAACTCTTTTCGCCGCCAATAGAACCACCGCCCAACATAGTGGGCAGCCGCGAGACGCCCGAGGAGCGTGAGCTTCGGCGTCACCGCGGCTTCCTCTCGGTGGAACAAGCGCGTCGCTGAAAAGAGCATCGCGACCAACAACGTCGTGAGCAACTGGAGGAACGCTGCCGCAACAAGGAGGCGTACATGGCCAAGACGTGGCACCACGAGATGTGGCGTGAGGATGCAGCCAACGCGCCACCACACGTGATGACGGTGGAGGATCTGTGGCTATCCAGTTTCCATCACATCCCGGTGGAGGACGACTTCACCCTACCGGAGGGGTGGGTGACGAACGTCGTCAACGTGCCGGTGGCGTCGACACTCAGCGGGTAGGCCTGAGTCAACTACATGGGGAGGTGTGGAGGGAGTTGTCGGAGAACGAGCGGCTCGACCTCCAATACTCTTTCTCGATGATGTACTAGGACGACATGGGGGCGCGGAGTACGAGGCGCATCGAGGCAGCTTCTTCTTCCCTAGAGGCATGCGGGAGCCACCACCAGAGTTGTTCGCTTCGGATGACGAGCGTGCCCGCTCCGACGACGAAGAGGATGGCGAGGAAGGCGAGTTGTGAAAGGACAATGATGTCGCCTAGAGGGGGGGGGGGGTGAATAGGCGGTTTAAAACTTTTCCGGTTTAGGCTTGATAATTGCGGAATAAAACTAGGTGTTTAAATTAACAAGCCGACAACCTAAATAAACTAGGCTCACCTATGTGCACCAACAACTTATGCTAAGCAAGATAAACAACAAGGTGATAGCAATAGAATACTTCAAGCACGAAGGCTATCACAATGTAAAGTGCATAAGTAAAAGCTCGGGTATAGAAATAACCGAGGCACGCGGAGACGAGGATGTATTCCCGAGTTCCTCCTTGTTAAGGGAGTACGTCTCGTTGGAGAGGTGTGAACCGACACAACGGTTCAACAACCACAAAGGTTTCACCTTCTTCTCCGATGAACCGCACCACAAAGGCTTGGTTCACCTTCCACTATCGGAATTCCTTCGAGGCGGAATCCGGAGCCTTTCAACAACAATCCGGGGCACAACCCACAATGGGATTGGGGGCTCCCGAACGGCCTCCAACAACAATCCGGGGCACAACCCACAATGGGATTGGGGGCTCCCGAACAGCTTCAAGTGACCACACAAGGGTCCAACCACCACAAAGGCGTCTAGGGTCCAAAGACCCAAGAGTAACAAGCTCACAAACTTTCAACTTCCACGAATCCTCGTGGAGAGCACACCGATGCACCAAATGCAAAAGGCAAGAGCACAAGTGCTCAAAATCCTTCACTCTCAAATTCCAACAAAGCAACAAATGCTTATGGGGGAATAAGAGAGGAAGAACAAAGAGGAGATGCACCAAGAACTCGAAGATCAAGATCTACAAGGTTTCCCTCACTTAGAGGAGAAATCGATCGGTGAAAACGTAGATCAAGATCACCTCTCACTTTCCCTCAAATATTAGCAAGAACCATGGGAGGGATGGAGAGGAAGAGCAAGCTTTCCAAAGGGCAACAATGTAGGAGAGAGAGGAGAAAGACTTGCTAGAAGCTTAGAAAACCATTGGGGAAGAAGGCCCCTTAAATAGCTCAACCCAAAATCCAGCCGTTGGGTGCAGATTCGCGCCGTAGCGGTACTACCGCTGGCCCTAGCGGTACTACCGCCCCCTAGGGGGTTAGGGCATCAAAACGGGCTGAAAACAGGCTTCCGTAGCGGTACTACCGCCCCGGGCAGCGGTACTACCGCCCCGGCGGAACTACCGCTCCCGGTACCGCCGAAAACGGCTCTCTGTTAGCTCCGGCGGTACCTCGGGCGGTACCGCGGCGGTACTACCGCCACAGCAAAAAACAGCAGAAACTGGTAAACGAAAACGTCAATATCTTTTCCATCCGGACTCCGTTTTCGATGATTTTTGGCTCGTTGGAATCGTTACAACGAGCTCTACTTGAATGTGCATAGAAACATCACAGTCCATCATGTGAGGATAAAACCAAATGGGGAAAGGTTGAACTTTCCTAAACAATGCAAACCAGTAAAAACTCCTTCATCAAAAACGCAACAAGATATTCATACGAAATCTGTTTTTGATGAACTAGAGCTTAGTATGAAGATAAACCAAGCTCTAAATCCTCACATGGATAAAAGGTAACAAGTTTTCCAAAGTAAAACCATTTTCGAAGGACTTGGTCTTGTCATGAAGATCACGACAAGCACCAAAACTCAACACGGAGAAAAACCAAATAAGAACCAAGAAAGATGATATGCCAAGCATGCAAAGGTTTGAGCTCTCCACAAAGATGCGATCAAGTTACTCACTCGAGAGCCCCTCTTGATAGTACGCCTATCTATCCTATAGCCCTATCAAGATCATACCTTTGCCATGAGCAATCCACTTGAGCTAGATGATGACGATCTTGACTCTCTCAAGTTGAAACACCTTTCTTGATTGTGCTTGCTAGCACATGCTTGATGAAGACTTCTCCAAATGCTCCCCCATACTCCATTATGGGAGGGCCTCGCTAAGCTTCGTCTTCATGTCTCCTTTGCAAGATTCAGTCAAAAGATATCTTCCGAGATGCATCGTATTGATCTTGCACTTCATCTTCTTCTCTTGATATGAATGATGGCTTGGGGGGTAAACATGATTGTTCACTCAATCTTCTATTCCAAGCCATACTTGCAATGAGCTCAACTCTACACATGATCATTCTTCATATAAATCCTTAAATAGAGCATTGGTCATTATTTCATCTTGAAGAGTCCAACACATGAACTCCTATATTTCCCATGGACAAGATCTATAAGAATATCTCAATGTAAACATTAGTCCATAAGGATTGTCATTAATTACCAAAACCACGCATGGGGGCAACCATGCACTTTCAATCTCCCCCATTTTGGTAATTGATGACAATCCCTTTTATGAGGGTTTATATAATGAATTTAAGCAACCATGCAACACAAAGAGCAAGGTTGCAAGAGAACCGTAAGAGAACAAACCCATATTCCCTTAAACCCTCTAAATTTCTCCCCCATTGGCATCGATTGCCGAAATGGGAAGAAAAACTTAGAAGGCAAATATAGTGAGAGCTCCCCCATAATGTGTGCATTTCTCATAATATGAGTGAAATCAAATGCACATATCCAATGACGAATAGATGGAGGGAGATCAAATTATATAGAGGATCCAAAGATTGCAAAAGAATATCAAATGGAAAGATAGTTCAACGAAAGAAGCAAGCAATCAGAAGGATCCGAAAAGTGTTCTAAATATCATGAGGGAACTCCCCAAGGTACGTGCACAAATAGGATTTGTATTTCAATATAGTGTGCACAACATGGAATCCTCACTCCCTCATAGATAAATTCAAACACAAGCTCATGCAAGAGAATGTAAATGATAAAGGAGGCAAAACAACTTTCACCTAATAAAATGTTTTGCAACAAGAGCAAGGAGCGGTAAATCAAGTAATGGGTGTGAGATAAAAAGACATTATAGGAGACTAATACAAGGATGATAGCATCAACATAGTCTTTCAAGAAGAGTTGCACATAGTGCATATCATGTCTTTCCCATACCCACATACCAAAAGAGGTATAGCAAATAGCTCCACAAGCTTAGTAAAATGCACCAAGCATAACACATCGAAAATAAAGCTTGAACCTTTTAGAAACCACCAAGGAGTCAAAAGCAATAAGAGGTGGTAACTAAAGATTTGGAATATCAATTAAAGATGTACTATTCTCACGTGTATAAGTTTCTAAGTAGACACTAATCACTAAGATATGGGTCTACAAATAAACATGTACACACAAGATAGATACACGGGTAAAGATTATGATATCCAGTAGGAAGTCATAAATACACCAATAAAATCTTTGCTTAAAAGCATAGCACAAAGCCCAATTATATCTTAACGGAATATAATTGAACTTCCAACACATACTCATCATAGCATCAAAAATTATCCGCAATGGATAAAGGTTAACAAACGGATGCTCCGAGTAAGATAACATGTATCCCAAAAGGCAAATGGTTTTGAAAATTCATCAATGTTGCACATGAGAGACTTTAAGTAGAAAGTGCTAGATTGACATAATTGGGATCGAAGAATCATAGAAATGAATATATAGTCCTCTTATATGTAATCATCCCGGCTTACTCACATTTGCAATAAAGACGTTTTGCAAGAATCAAATTAATTGCAACAAAAAGATTCATGCCAAGATACAACCTACACAAGGTTGAAAACTAGAAATGTATGCATGAGGTAGATACTTGTTACCGAGATAGCATTGGTGATGTATAGTATAAGAGTTAACGATCATCCAAACTTGGCTCCAATGAACACATGGTGATACCACCTTCCTTGTAAATGAGACAAGCTTCCAATGCATCTCCACATGTACCTAAAACAAATTCAAGTACAAAATGGTACCCAAACTCATTGGGTCCAAAGTAGTTAGAGCAACTACAATACATAGGACAAACTCCACATAAATATGTGCATATTGATATGAAATTGAATTTTATGCACATCTTAGCCATTTAGGATTTGATGGAGTTTATCCTATATATTGGATCAACGAAAGTACACATGCCATAAGATATACATATAGTAAGTATGCATGCACAAGACTTTCAAGAACCAAACGAGATACAATTTGGACAAAACACCAATTAAACACAAGAGAGCACACATTAGTGTGACACGAAAAGAATTTGACCAAATTATATCAAAGTCCCAAATCAACACATGATTGAAGAGACCACTTTGAAAATATACCAAATGAAAGCAAGAAGCCAATTGAAGAAAATACCATCAAGTAATAAACCGAACCCTCTACACTTTTCATGATGGCACAAGGTGCCAAGACGAAAAATGTTTGTCTTCCAAAGAGACACATCATCGGGATCAAATACCAAATGAAGATAACTAATGTTCGAAAGCATATAGGATTGCTCCCCCAAGATGTGTGCATTATTTATGATCTTGCATTTGAATACAAAATGCACACAAATGAGATCATCACTCTCCATATATATATATATATATATATATATATATATATATATATATATATATATATATATATATATATATATATATATCATATTCAAGAAAGGCAAGAAATTGCAATACCAATTTAAAGAACGATGTTCCACTCAAAGTAGGATAGCTTCCCAAAGAATAGTGCATTATAAAAAAGTATGACTTTTGAAAGTCAATGCACAAGAATTGGATCATTGCTTTTCCCAACTCAAGAAAGCACAAAACAAATTTCAAGTAGAGCAATAAAGGATCCAAAAGATACAAGGAAGACAAATAAGAGTTAGATCAAAAACAAATCCTTGGCAATCAAATAAGTCAATACAAAGCAAGAACCAAAGTGAATATGATCAACATATTTACCCCCAAATATGATTATCACTTGTCAAGACAAGTAATGTATGGAGATATTTCTCGGTGGTGGATTGCAAGGATATATTCAAGATCATATTCACAAAACATAAGCATGAGGCAAAGAATAGGAATTAAAAGCCATGCTTAGATAGATATTCTTGATAGATTCACAAATCATGTGATAATGCAAAGCAACTCCAAGGAGTAGCTTGAATCAATTGGCTTCCCAAAAAGATATATGAGAACATATTTAGGGAAAGCCATACCAAGAACATCCTCCACAAACAAGATCCAAAAGAGTGAGAGACAAAGAGCATTTAACTAAATGGGAACTTGTTTGAGCACATGCCACATAGGAACAAGATAATTAGCAATATCAATTCTAGGTGGCAAAACCTCACATTTTCACATTTTCTAGGCTTGTAATATGCACATAGCTTATTACTCCCCCATAATGTGATAATCCATTTATTTTAACACAAGAGGCAAACAAAAACAACTAGAGAAATTAATGGACATTATATAATTTGAATTTCTCATGAGCATGACATACCACAAAGAGAATAGATAATATTGATATATCAAAACTAAGTGGTATTCCTCATGTACACACATTTTTAGGATTGTGAAGTGCACGAAGCATATCACTCTCCAAAAATGGATAGTCCATTTATCTCTCAAAGAGAGCCAACAAGATAAGATATCATATAAAAACAATAAGGCTCAAAACAAGTAGATGGTGTGCAAACCAAAATACACATGCTTGATTTCTCAAGATAAGTAAGTAGAGAGCACAACACATACAAACACTAGCAAGGTACAAAACCTAACACATGCAAGGGTGCAAGCAACTTTCAATGTATATATGATTTAAATAAAAGTTACCGCAAGGAGGAACATTGGATATGAGATAGAACAATATAATCCATATGACTTGACTTGAGAGAATATAATTGATGAAGATCCCTTAATTCTTCATAGTGTAGCCAAGTCTCCAAAGCCCTCCAACAATACCTATTGATCAAGTTTTAGCTTGTTGGTCCCCAACCAAGTTGGGTCCTAAGAGGTTAGTCACAATAGGTTTGGTAACCCAAATGGTTCTTTTCTTGACACCACTTTGAGTACCAACAAATTTGGCAAACACATTGCCAACCTTATCCTTCCGAAGAGAATAAACATCATCAACTATAATGGGGTTGGATAAGGTACCATTAGTGCATGAAGAAGCAAAGTGACCCTTCTCACGGCATAGGTAGCAACATCTACTTCCTCCTCTCTTCTTAGTTGGAGTCTTGACTTGAGAAGGGGTAGCTTGATTCTTCTTGGGAAGAGACCGTTCTTCAACTTGAGGAGCTTGAGTTTGAACTTGAGGCTTCTTCCCTTGTTGCTTCTCACTAAGAGCCTTCTTCTTCAAAGGGCAAGATCTAACATGGTGCCCTTCAACTTTGCACTTGAAGCAAACAATCTTGGCCGAGTCTTTGACTTGTTCTTGGCCCTTTTTCTTCTTAATGATCTTGGACTTGTTCTTGTTGTTTGAGTTGAATCCAAGTCCACTCTTATCATTGGGGCGTCTTTGAACACTCAACATATTGTCAAGTGTGGACTTCCCAACATGACGCTTTTCCAAGTCTTTCTTCAAAGAAGTGACTTGGGCCTTGAGCTCATTTAATTCATCTACATGGTTAGTATCAACAAAAACACTAGAGGAAGTAGACGCTTCATTGTTAGAGCAACAAGGTATGGAAAGTAATTCATCACAAGATGTAGAAGCATTGTGAGTGGATGAATCACTCGGACTAGCACATGGCAATAAGGCATTTCTAGAAGAAGTTGTGCCAATATCCACATGAGGCTCACAAGATGTTACCTTTGTAGAGATAGCCTCATGAGCTAACTTTAGCCTAGCATGGGATGCTAGAAGATCATCATTAGAGCTAGAAAGCTTTTCATGACTTTCTTCCAATTTCCCATACTTACTAGATAGCAACTCAAGTTGAGCCCTTAGCTCAACATTCTCCTTCAAAATAGATGCTTCACAAGAAGTGGAGTTAGTAGCACAAGCATCATTAATATTAGAGATGGAAGAAGACAATTTGACAAGCTTGTCATTCTTAGATAGTTGAGTTTGGAGTTGATCATGAGACTTGATAAGGAGAGAGTGTTCACTTTCTAAAGCCTTGTGAGCTTTGTCAAGTCTCTCTATGTCCTCATTTAGTCTAGCATTGCCAACACCAAATTCAACTTTTTCCATTTTAAGCACTTTATACTTAGCAAGGGCATGATCTCTTTCCTTAATGATTTTAGCAATAATAAGATCATTAGACTCATCAAGGGATTCAAGTTTCTCTTCAAGAGAAGACCTAAGCTCTTCTTCTTCTTCTTCAAGAGAAGCGTTCAAGTAAGCTATGGTGATAGAGTCATCTCTCTCAATTTGACACTTCTCATCAAATTGACTTTCCAAATCCTCAATGAATTCCCTACTCTTAATAATATAAGCAATGATTTCACATAGAGGAGGGATAGCTTTACTACCTTTGGGGAGAGCACCAAGTACCATCTCACCCATCTTGGTTAAGGATTCAAAGTCAAAACCTTCTTCATGAGAATCCTCCTCCACATCATCACAATTTGGATTCGAGGTGGGAGATACCTCGGAATCCTTAGCCATAAGGCAAACATGATTAATGGTTGAGGGAGATGAAGAAAAACTTGAAGCACCATTGAGGACCATGTCTTGTTCCAACAAATGTTGGGATTCCTCTACATTGTTAGTCATGCAAGAAATAGAGGATATGGAAGTATTGTTTTCATGGCAACAAGACATATGAAGCATATCATCATGAGATTTAGTTAAACAACTATTACATGATATGCAAGGACTATCAACTCTAGCATGTATGACATTTGGAGTGCTAGAAGAGTTTAAGTCCAAAGATAGAACATTGCAATGTGATAGAGAAGAAGTATAATCAATAGTAAGTTCACCATCACCAAGGCAATTTCTATCACCACTCACCATATCAATACCTTGTGACGAATCACATGTTGGTGAAGTGGAAGAAGTTGTGAACTCATCACGACCAGAGGTGGAGGGAGAACAATCATCCTCAATAATTTTGGACACTTCATATATATCTTGAAGCTTGGTCCAAAGCTCATGTGCATTTCGAAAAGGCATGATTGAAGCAAGAACTACATCGGTCAAAACACATATAAAACCATTAGTAACTTGAGTCTCGAGATGAGAGTTTATCTCATCCTCTAAAGATAATTCTTGGGAATACTTTGGAGGAGATAAACTCACATCTACAATCCTCTTAATATAATTTGGACTCATGGCCCTAAAAAGATTAAGCATGCGAATTTTCCAAACATCATAATTTGTGCCATCGAATATGAAAGTGGGATCGTGCACTAATTCTCTAAACGACATCTTTTACTCTCTAGGCGGTAAAGCCCAAAAAGAGAGACCAGGCTCTGATACCAATTGAAAGGACAATGATGTCGCCTAGAGGGGGGGGGGGGGTGAATAGGCGGTTTAAAACTTTTCCGGTTTAGGCTTGATAATTGCGGAATAAAACTAGGTGTTTAAATTAACAAGCCGACAACCTAAATAAACTAGGCTCACCTATGTGCACCAACAACTTATGCCAAGCAAGATAAACAACAAGGTGATAGCAATAGAATACTTCAAGCACGAAGGCTATCACAATGTAAAGTGCATAAGTAAAAGCTCGGGTATAGAAATAACCGAGGCACGCGGAGACAAGGATGTATTCCCGAGTTCCTCCTTGTTAAGGGAGTACGTCTCGTTGGAGAGGTGTGAACCGACACAACGGTTCAACAACCACAAAGGTTTCACCTTCTTCTCCGATGAACCGCACCACAAAGGCTTGGTTCACCTTCCACTATTGGAATTCCTTCGAGGCGGAATCCGGAGCCTTTCAACAACAATCCGGGGCACAACCCACAATGGGATTGGGGGCTCCCGAACGGCCTCCAACAACAATCCGGGGCACAACCCACAATGGGATTGGGGGCTCCCGAACGGCTTCAAGTGACCACACAAGGGTCCAACCACCACAAAGGCGTCTAGGGTCCAAAGACCCAAGAGTAACAAGCTCACAAACTTTCAACTTCCACGAATCCTCGTGGAGAGCACACCGATGCACCAAATGCAAAAGGCAAGAGCACAAGTGCTCAAAATCCTTCACTCTCAAATTCCAACAAAGCAACAAATGCTTATGGGGGAATAAGAGAGGAAGAACAAAGAGGAGATGCACCAAGAACTCCAAGATCAAGATCTACAAGGTTTCCCTCACTTAGAGGAGAAATCGATCGGTGAAAACGTAGATCAAGATCACCTCTCACTTTCCCTCAAATATTAGCAAGAACCATGGGAGGGATGGAGAGGAAGAGCAAGCTTTCCAAAGGGCAACAATGGAGGAGTGATGAGGACATCCCACATGCTGATACAACCGTTGCACCTACAACAACAATTCAAGGACCTATCACACGAGCTCGTGCACAACAACTTAATTATCAGGTACTTTCGTTTCTTGGAATCAATCCTCACATACATGAACATATGATGCTGCCTAAATCAGATGTGTTTATCATACTTAGGAATGATGGCCCTAGCAAGGATGAGAGGGACAAACATTGGAGCATGATCTCGCATGAAGAGGATTGAAGATGATGCCACTAATGGAGAATTCGTACATTGAAGCCACCATACAGAGAGGAGAAGACTTGGACGAAATATACTTCATATTTTCGTCCATATATTCCTATGGTGCTGCGTCACCTTTTAGTTATGGGCCAGGCCCATGTATTTTCGTCCAAATTAAGTGTGAGACAATTAGAGTCCGTATCAGGGAAGGAAACCGACTTAGGGTGTAATTCGACCCCTTTTCCAAGGCTGGCCGATTCTCCCTTCGTCCCTCCATATATACCCCGTTTAGGTCTTCGTTTAGACGTGGATTTTGTTTAGTTTAAGACTTAGCCATTGCTATTCTTCGCCAAAGACTCTAGTGTCGGTCCAGACCTATTGTACTTCGCACTTGCAGAATCCCACATATAAAGCTTTCATCTTTATTCAGCAATATCTTGATTGCATCTATAATTCTTGCTAGTTCTTCGATTGCTTGCAGGAATTGATCTACGGATCAGGTTGATCTAGCTCCGGCGAGATCAATAGCCTCAGGAAGTTGGTGTAGCGATTGCATTGGCGCAACGTCTCGCACGATTGTAGTCGGATCGTCAACGTCGACCTCCACCCAAATCGTTAGCTACCGTCTCATCGAAAGATCGGGCAACCTTACCCTATCAAGTGGTATCAGATTTCAGGTTTATCGGTGAGATCTTACAGTTTACTAGTGTAGATTGCATCTGTTTTTTTCTTCCTACAGTCCACGAAAAAGCCAAAAATATTAGGGATAGATCTTCTCCTAGAACAATTTCGAGCCTTTGCATCTTTTCTTTTCAGTTTTTGCATTGTTGAATTCGTGTCTGCATCGTCGTGTCGAGTGCTGGTCGTAGCGTTTTGACTTTTAGAGTTTCGAGTTCTGTTCATATTCGTCTCGCCGCCGCCGCACCGCCACCACCAAAAGATAAACCCTAGCCGCCACCACCATCCACCATACCATCTATTCCGCCGCGCCACCGCCATCCTTTCCATCTACACGCCGCCGCCGCCATCCGTGCCGCCGCCATCTTCATCCCTCACGTCGTGTTCGGGTTTGTTGTTTACTTTCCCTACAAGCTTTGTGCTCATATCCGATCCAACCATATATCATATTCGGGTTTGTTTCGTACTAGTTTCGGGTTTGTTGTTTACTTTCCCTACAAGCTTTGTGCTCATATCCGATCCAACCATATATCATATTCGGATTTGTTGTTTACTTTCCCTACAAGCTTTGTGCTCATATCCGATCCAACCATATATCATATCCGGGTTTGTTTCGTACTAGTTTCGGTGTAAAAAAAAAAAAAAAAAAATTGCCCGAAAAAAAGTCAATCCGCATCCCAGTCGGGTTGACCACGATTTCTACTAGTCCAGTCCGAAGTTAGTCCGAATTGAGACAGTTTTTGACCACAACTTTGACCGGCTATAACTTTTGCATACGAACTCCGATTTGAGCGATCTTTACCTTCAAATTTTCTAGATTTTTAAGCGCATCCAGCCCAAACCCCTTTGGCGTTTGCTGCCTTTCGGACTGCTCAGAATCCCCAAAAAAGGCCGGGAAGGGGGACTTTTTGCCACTTTTGTGTTTCAGTTTCGGCAAATTTCCGTGATCTTCACCTATATCTTGCTTTTGAGCTATTCCAGTGTGCGAGTTGTCACGGCTTGACTTTGTTGGTGTTCTAGGCTCGCGTCTCTAGTTCGGTCTAGCCTAGGACCAGCACGGTACCATCGTTGAGCATCTATTCAACTTGTTGCATTGCTGTTTTGAATTGTTGCTACAGATATTCACAGCCACCTACAGCTCCACATACTCCTACACCGTGCGTTGACACCACCTGGTAATCGCTACTCTCAATCTTCTCGAAGCTTGATCTCCTCGGTTGCAAGTCACCACCTGCTGCAGGGTAAGAACGAGTAAGAGTATTGGTTTGCGTGATAGATAGAGCGTTGTTTCCACCACTTTTTTGTCCCACAGCCACCATCTAGTTGTGCTTTTGTGTTTTGCTTTCTAATCATGACAGGTCCGGCCATAACAACCGACCCGGAGCTGATGACCATCCCGGAGCTCCACACCCACTTCACGCACCTTGTCACAGACCATATACAGGACGTCGACAAGCGTTTCGGGGAAACCATGGAGAAGCTCGACAGCCTCGACACATCCTTCACTGCTAAGCTCGACGAAAAGTTTCAGGAGCTGATGCGCCGCCTCCCACCACCGAACACCTCCGGCCGCGCCCAGCGTGTACCTCTACATCATGCAACCACGTCGGCTGCATCTGCTGCGGCTCACATGGCGCACCATGACGAGTATGACCGAGAGTACGAAGGAGAGGATGAATATGACGACGAACAGGAGGACGAGGGTGCTTTACCCCAACCGGCAGCTGGACGTCCCCGAGTACACCGACGCAACGCGCGTCCACCTCCACAACGGCTGGTACGTGACGATGACCATGTTGCAAAACTTAAGTTGAATGTTCCGCCTTTTGATGGTCGTTATAATCCTGATGCGTACCTCTCTTGGGAATTAGAATTAGAACAGCGTTTTTCATGCTTAAATTATCCTGAGGAGAGACGTGTTAGTGCTGCTACTTGTGAGTTCACTAGTTTTGCTTCCGTTTGGTGGTCTGAATATTGTCGTTTGAACCATGCTAATCCACCTACTACTTGGACTGAATTGAAACGTGCTATGCGTACTCGCTTTGTTCCTCCATACTATCAACGTGACTTGCTAAAGAAATTAACTCGATTAGAACAAGGCAAAAATTCTGTAGAAGAGTACTATCAGCAATTACAAACTGGCATGATTCGTTGTGGTATAGTAGAGGATACGGAAGCTTTACTTGCTAGATTTTTCGGTGGGTTAAATAAAGAGATTCAAACAATTCTGGAATATAAGGAGTATGCAACTATCACTCGGTTGTTTCATCTTGCTTGCAAAGCTGAATGTGAAGTGCAGGATCGGAGAGCGGCGACACGAACTAATTTTTCTGCAGGGCGTTCTACCTCATGGACACCACGAACGCCGTCTACGCCGTCACGGACTGCTGCTCCGATTCCTACCACTGCCACTCCCACACGGTCTGCATCGTCTACGTTCCCACCACTTGCAGCCAAGAGTACACCTGGTGGACCGGCCTCAAGTTCTTCGTCGTCCATGGCTTCTACTGGCAAGACCAGTGCCATTCAGTGCCGCAAATGCAGCGGGCTTGGTCACTTCGCACGCGAATGCCCCTCTGCGCGTGTGATGATTGCTCTTGATGATGGTGGATACGACTCCGCCAGCGACTATGATGAAGATACGTTGGCTCTTCTGGCACATGAGGAGCAATGCACGGCAGCAAACGCGACACAAGATTCCGAATACATGGCTGCTGAACATGCGGAGCAATACCCGAGCTTAATTGCGCATCGCGTTTTGAGTGCACAAGTAACAAAGGCAGAACCAAGTCAGCGCAATAATCTGTTCCATACAAAGGGTGTTGTCAAAGATCGGTGCATCCGCATTATTATTGATGGAGGAAGCTGCAACAATTTGGCCAGCATGGAGATGGTTGAGAAGCTTTCTCTCACGACACGTGCTCATCCTCGTCCATATTACATTCAATGGTTTAACAACAGCGGCAAAGTTAAGGTAACACGTACGGTTCGTGTGCATTTTACCATTGCTGCATACTCGGATTATGTTGAATGTGATGTTGTTCCTATGCAAGCATGCGCCCTTTTACTTGGTAGACCTTGGCAATTTGATACAAATTCTGTACATTATGGTAGCACAAATCAATATTCTCTTGTTCATAATGATAAACCAATTGTGTTACTCCCTATGTCTCCTGAAAATATATTGAAAGATGATCTTGCTAGAGCTAGTAGAGCACATAATGCGGAGAAAAAGCTGAGTGAAAATCAGATTGTTGCTAAAGAATTAATGCCTTCTAAGAGTACTTCCAAATCTGATCTGAAACATGCTAATGAAATTCGTTTGAAAAGTACTTGCTTGCTTGCTAGCAAATCTGATATTTCAGAAATTAATGTGAGTACTACCGCCTGTTATGCTATTGTTTGCAAAGAGGTGCTGTTTTCTTTCGAGGACATGCCTCCTTCTTTGCCACCTGCGGTTGCTAACATTTTGCAGGAGTTCGTGGACATTTTTCCACAAGATGTACCTCCAGGATTGCCCCCTATTCGCGGAATCGAGCATCAAATCGACTTAATTCCTGGAGCATCTCTACCCAACCGGGCGCCATATCGAACCAACCCGGAGGAGACCAAAGAGATTCAGCGACAAATTCAAGTACTACTCGATAAAGGTCATATTCGTGAATCTCTTAGTCCATGTGCTGTACCTATTATTTTGGTTCCGAAGAAAGATGGTTCGTCGCGCATGTGTACTGATTGTAGGGCTATCAATAATATTACTATTCGTTATCGTCATCCTATACCACGTTTAGATGATATGCTTGATGAATTGAGTGGATCTACCATGTTCTCTAAAGTTGATTTGCGTAGTGGATACCACCAAATTCGTATGAAATTAGGAGATGAATGGAAAACAGCATTTAAAACTAAGTTCGGTTTATATGAGTGGTTAGTAATGCCTTTTGGTCTAACTAATGCACCTAGCACCTTCATGAGATTAATGAACGAAGTTTTGCGTAGTTTTATTGGTCGTTTTGTGGTGGTTTACTTTGATGATATTCTCATATATAGCACATCTTTAGAGGAACACTTGGATCATTTGCGTGCTGTTTTTACTGCTTTGCGCAATGCACGCTTGTTTGGAAATATTGAGAAGTGCACCTTCTGCACGGATCGAGTTGCCTTCCTTGGTTTTGTTGTGACAGCACGGGGTATTGAAGTTGATCCAGCCAAGATTGAAGCTATTTTGAATTGGCCGCAGCCTCTAACGGTCACACAAGTGAGGAGTTTTCTTGGGCTTGCTGGATTTTATAGGCGTTTTGTAAAAGATTTTGGATCCATTGCTGCAGCGCTTTTTGAGCTTACAAAAAAAGTTGTTCCCTTCGTGTGGGGAGATGCACAACAAGAAGCTTTCATGTTACTAAAAGAAAGGTTAACTCATGCTCCTTTATTGCAACTTCCTAATTTCAATAAGACTTTTGAGCTTGAATGTGATGCTAGTGGTATTGGATTGGGAGGTGTGTTATTACAAGAGGGTAAACCTGTTGCATATTTTAGTGAAAAACTGAGTGGGCCAAGTCTGAATTATTCTACTTATGATAAAGAATTATATGCTTTAGTTCGGACATTAGAAACTTGGCAACATTATTTATGGCCCAAAGAATTTGTTATACATTCTGATCATGAATCATTGAAGCACCTTCGTAGTCAAGCTAAGTTGAATAAACGTCATGCAAAGTGGGTCGAATTTATTGAGTCTTTTCCTTATGTTATTAAACACAAAAAGGGTAAAGATAATATTATTGCTGATGCTTTGTCACGCCGTTATACCATGCTATCTCAGCTTGACTTCAAAATATTTGGATTGGAAACAATTAAGCAACAATATGTGCATGATGCTGAATTTAAAGATGTGTTGCAGAATTGTAAAGAGGGCAAAACTTGGAACAAATTCGTCCTCAATGATGGATTTGTGTTCCGTGCTAACAAATTATGTATTCCGGATAGCTCTGTTCGTCTTTTGTTGTTGCAGGAGGCGCATGGAGGAGGTTTGATGGGTCACTTTGGAGTAAAGAAGACGGAGGATGTACTTGCTACACACTTCTTTTGGCCACGAATGCGTAGGGATGTTGAGAGATTCGTTGCTCGCTGCACTACATGTCAAAAAGCTAAGTCACGTCTTAATCCACATGGTTTATATATGCCCCTTCCTGTTCCTAGTGTGCCTTGGGAGGATATTTCGATGGACTTTGTTTTGGGATTGCCTCGTACACAAAAGGGGAGGGATAGTATTTTTGTTGTTGTGGATCGGTTTTCTAAGATGGCACATTTTATTCCTTGTCACAAGAGTGATGATGCTGCACATGTTGCTGATTTATTCTTTCGTGAAATTGTTCGTATACATGGTGTGCCCAATACTATTGTTTCAGATCGTGATACTAAATTTCTTAGTCATTTTTGGAGATGTTTATGGGCTAAACTGGGGACGAAATTGCTGTTTAGTACTACATGTCATCCCCAAACTGATGGACAAACTGAAGTTGTGAATAGAACTTTGTCTACTATGTTGAGGGCTGTTCTAAAGAAGAACTTAAAATTATGGGAAGATTGTTTACCTCATATTGAGTTTGCTTATAATCGTTCAATACATTCTACCACAAAGATGTGCCCTTTTGAAGTTGTTTATGGTTTTGTTCCTCGTGCACCAATTGATTTATTACCTTTACCATCTTCGGTGCAAAATAATTTAGATGCTTCACAACGTGCTGAACTAATATTAAAATCGCATGCTACTACTAAGGCCAATATAGAACATATGAATGCTAAATTTAAAGTTGCTGGTGATAAGGGAAAAAAGCATGTTGTGTTTGATGTTGGAGATCTTGTTTGGTTACATTTGCGCAAAGAACGTTTTCCTGATTTGCGCAAGTCCAAATTAATGCCACGAGCTGCTGGTCCTTTTAAAGTGTTACAAAGAATTAATGATAATGCATACAAACTTGAGCTTCCTGCAGAATATGGTACTGTAAGCCCTTCATTTAACATTGCAGATTTGAAGCCATACTTGGGAGAGGATGATGACATTGCGTCGAGGACGACTTCATTTCAAGAAGGGGAGGATGATGAGGACATCCCACATGCTGATACAACCGTTGCACCTACAACAACAATTCAAGGACCTATCACACGAGCTCGTGCACAACAACTTAATTATCAGGTACTTTCGTTTCTTGGAATCAATCCTCACATACATGAACATATGATGCTGCCTAAATCAGATGTGTTTATCATACTTAGGAATGATGGCCCTAGCAAGGATGAGAGGGACAAACATTGGAGCATGATCTCGCATGAAGAGGATTGAAGATGATGCCACTAATGGAGAATTCGTACATTGAAGCCACCATACAGAGAGGAGAAGACTTGGACGAAATATACTTCATATTTTCGTCCATATATTCCTATGGTGCTGCGTCACCTTTTAGTTATGGGCCAGGCCCATGTATTTTCGTCCAAATTAAGTGTGAGACAATTAGAGTCCGTATCAGGGAAGGAAACCGACTTAGGGTGTAATTCGACCCCTTTTCCAAGGCTGGCCGATTCTCCCTTCGTCCCTCCATATATACCCCGTTTAGGTCTTCGTTTAGACGTGGATTTTGTTTAGTTTAAGACTTAGCCATTGCTATTCTTCGCCAAAGACTCTAGTGTCGGTCCAGACCTATTGTACTTCGCACTTGCAGAATCCCACATATAAAGCTTTCATCTTTATTCAGCAATATCTTGATTGCATCTATAATTCTTGCTAGTTCTTCGATTGCTTGCAGGAATTGATCTACGGATCAGGTTGATCTAGCTCCGGCGAGATCAATAGCCTCAGGAAGTTGGTGTAGCGATTGCATTGGCGCAACGTCTCACACGATTGTAGTCGGATCGTCAACGTCGACCTCCACCCAAATCGTTAGCTACCGTCTCATCGAAAGATCGGGCAACCTTACCCTATCAAGGAGAGAGAGGAGAAAGACTTGCTAGAAGCTTAGAAAACCATTGGGGAAGAAGGCCCCTTAAATAGCTCAACCCAAAATCCAGCCGTTGGGTGCAGATTCGCGCCGTAGCGGTACTACCGCTGGCCCTAGCGGTACTACCGCCCCCCTAGGGAGTTAGGGCATCAAAACGTCTGAAAACAGGCTTCCGTAGCGGTACTACCGCCCCGGGCAGCGGTACTACCGCTCCCGGTACCGCCGAAAACGGCTCTCTGTTAGCTCCGGCGGTACCTCGGGCGGTACCGCGGCGGTACTACCGCCACAGCAAAAAACAGCAGAAACTGGTAAACGAAAACGTCAATATCTTTTCCATCCAGACTCCGTTTTCGATGATTTTTGGCTCGTTGGAATCGTTATAACGAGCTCTACTTGAATGTGCATAGAAACATCACAGTCCATCATGTGAGGATAAAACCAAATGGGGAAAGGTTGAACTTTCCTAAACAATGCAAACCAGTAAAAACTCCTTCATCAAAAACGCAACAAGATATTCATACGAAATCTGTTTTTGATGAACTAGAGCTTAGTATGGAGATAAACCAAGCTCTAAATCCTCACATGGATAAAAGGCAACAAGTTTTCCAAAGTAAAACCATTTTCGAAGGACTTGGTCTTGTCATGAAGATCACGACAAGCACCAAAACTCAACACGGAGAAAAACCAAATAAGAACCAAGAAAGATGATATGCCAAGCATGCAAAGGTTTGAGCTCTCTACAAAGATGCGATCAAGTTACTCACTCGAGAGCCCCTCTTGATAGTACGCCTATCTATCCTATAGCCCTATCAAGATCATACCTTTGCCATGAGCAATCCACTTGAGCTAGATGATGACGATCTTGACTCTCTCAAGTTGAAACACCTTTCTTGATTGTGCTTGCTAGCACATGCTTGATGAAGACTTCTCCAAATGCTCCCCCATACTCCATTATGGGAGGGCCTCGCTAAGCTTCGTCTTCATGTCTCCTTTGCAAGATTCAGTCAAAAGATATCTTCCGAGATGCATCGTATTGATCTTGCACTTCATCTTCTTCTCTTGATATGAATGATGGCTTGGGGGGTAAACATGATTGTTCACTCAATCTTCTATTCCAAGCCATACTTGCAATGAGCTCAACTCTACACATGATCATTCTTCATATAAATCCTTAAATAGAGCATTGGTCATTATTTCATCTTGAAGAGTCCAACACATGAACTCCTATATTTCCCATGGACAAGATCTATAAGAATATCTCAATGTAAACATTAGTCCATAAGGATTGTCATTAATTACCAAAACCACGCATGGGGGCAACCATGCACTTTCAAGTTGCCCGAGCGCCGACACATGACCCCGCCCTAGCAGTGTCACCGTGTAACGGGGCGGAGGATGAAGCCTCACACGTTGGCCGCGGCATGCATCGACGATAGATAAAACCTACCACGCGCCACACCGGCTTTGAAGTCACAAGTCTCAGCCATGCTATATGCAGATTGCTCAAGGCCGGCGCTGACAATAACAGATGACATTTCCGGCGCCAGATCATTGAGACAAGCAAGTTTCTCAATGATCTGGCTCCGGTAGTCTTGCTCGACATCGACAAGTGTAGGGGTTGGCGAGAAGATGTAGGTTGTCGCCCACGATGGGATACGCTGTCCTCTCTCCACGTATGTTTAGATTTAGATTGTAAGTTTGTTAAATTGTTATAAAGAAAAATAAGTTTGTTACATTGTTATCAAAAAATATTTAAAATGTGCTTTTGGGACGCAAATACAATAAGAAAACAAAGAAAACTCCTTGTCAAAAAGGCACCGCACGGCAGACAGATCCATCCAAACCTCGCCAAAACCGTCCAAAAATAAATAAACACAGGAGGAAACCAAACCAGTAGAGAGAGAGTGAGGTGTGAGAAAAAAAAACACATCGGCAGCTTAGCTTTTTTTTTTTTGAGATCATCGGCAGCTTAGCTAGGGAAGTGGGGGTTGGGGGGGCGTGGGTCCCACCCGAGCAAGTTTTACTTTTTGAGCCGCCCGGTTTTGTCGTCTCCTCCGTCCGCTCCCTTCCTCCTTCCGCCTCCGCCTATTAACCTTCTCCCCCGCCCCCCCCCCCTGCCTTCGTCTCTTCCTATTCCCCAACCCATCCATCCCCGTGCTTCACGCCACAGCTCACCGCACCCCACCCTCCCACAGCGCGCGCTCTTCGTCGTACTCTCGCTCTCGCCAGCTGACGGACTCTGCTCGGCTTCTCCTGCTTGGTCGGTTGGGGGATTCGGAGCCGATTGGCCCGGAGGAAGGAGATCGGCGCCGGGAGGCACCTGCCGGAGTCGGTGGTAGTCGGGATCCTCTGCCGCGTCCGCCGGCGGCCCATACCCTGAGCCGAAGCGGCAGCCTCTGTTTACTCCCATCCCCAGGGGAGATCTTACAGCAGCAGCTGAGGACCCCTCCTCCGGCGCCGACATGGCCGGCAGCGACGAGGTCAACCGCAACGAGTGCAAGGTCCGTCCGTCCGTTCCATCCTGCTTTGCCTTGCTTTGTTTGTTTGGCGCTTGCTGTGCGCCCGCCCCCCTGTTTTGGGGTACTAGCGCGGTATGTGTCTCCGTCCTTTGTGTTTGGGTTCTCGTTTTTGGGTGTTCTTCTCTCGTCCCGTGTGGGCGCCGCCGCCGCGTGATTCTTGATTTGTGCCGCCCGCCCGCCGCTTTACGAGAGAGAGGGAGAGAGGGGCCAGCGAAGCGAGCGATTTCTCGGTCCGTCGCTGCCTTTGTTTCCCCTTTGGGCTCAATCCCAATTTTATTCCCCTCTCGCCTGCCCCGGTTGTTTTAGGGATGGGTGATAGGACTAATACAGCTACCAAACAAGCTGGATATATGCTACGTACTACATGGATAGAGGCCAAGAAACAAAATCATTCATCATCCACATCCAAACAAAGCTTTGAGCACGCAAAGCTTGCATCTTTTCTAGCAAGCCACCACCGCATTGCTCAACGGCAGCGAAGAAATGGGAGGATTCGTTCGTTTGTTTGTTTGATCGGGGACTAGTCAGTCCGTGTTTTCTGTTGTTGCTGCTGCTGCTGGAGTGGTGGTCTCACTGTTGTTGGTGTTGCTGTTTGGCTTTGTCGTGCAGACGGTGGTGCCGCTCAACACATGGGTGCTCATCTCCAACTTCAAGGTCGCCTACAACATGCTCCGCCGCCCCGACGGCACCTTCGACCGCGACCTCGCCGAGTACCTCGACCGCCGGACGCCCTCCAACGCGCGGCCCGTCGAGGGCGTCTCCTCCTTCGACCACGTCATCGACCAGTCCGTCGGCCTCGAGGTGCGCATCTACCGCGCCGTCCACGCCGCCGCCAACGCCGGGGAGGCCGGCGCCGCCGCGGCCACCCTGCCCATCCTCGAGTTCCTCACGGGCGCGCCGTCCCCGGACCCGCTCCCCGTCATCATATTCTTCCACGGCGGCAGCTTCGCGCACTCCTCCTCCAGCACGGCCATCTACGACCACCTCTGCCGCCGGTTCGTCAAGCTCAGCAAGGGCGTCGTCATCTCGGTCAACTACCGGCGCGCCCCCGAGCACCGGTACCCGTGCGCCTACGACGACGGGTGGACAGCGCTCAAGTGGGCGCTGGCGCAGCCGTGCCTGCGCAGCGGCGAGGACTCCCGGCTCCGCGTGTTCCTCTCGGGCGACAGCTCCGGCGGCAACATCGCCCACCACGTGGCCGCCCGCGCCGCCGGCGAGGGGATCAGGATATACGGCAACATCCTGCTGAACGCCATGTTCGGCGGCAACGAGCGGACCGAGTCGGAGCGGCGCCTGGACGGCAAGTACTTCGTGACGATCCAGGACAGGGACTGGTACTGGAAGGCGTACCTGCCGGAGGACGCGGACCGCGACCACCCGGCGTGCAACCCGTTCGGGCCGAACGGGCGGCGGCTCAAGGGCCTCCCTTTCACCAAGAGCCTCATCATCGTGTCCGGGCTGGACCTCACCTGCGACCGGCAGCTGGCCTACGCCGAGGGCCTCCGCGAGGACGGCCAGGACGTCAAGGTGGTGCACCGCGAGAGGGCCACCATCGGGTTCTACCTGCTGTCCAACACCGACCACTACCACGAGGTCATGGAGGAGATCACCGACTTCCTCCAAGCTAACCTCCTCTAGTACATACACAGTCCGTCGTTCGGTCGTGGATAAGCTCGCTCGATCGTCGTCATGCCCGACTCCCGACGCCATCAAATACCACTACTGCTCTCTTATAGGAATGGTAAGCTTGACTTTATACTACTAGCACTATACTACTACTATCACTAGTGAAGTACTGCTTGGGGATCATCTTGGAATGGCTCGTCTTTTGCCAAGTGACCATGCCTCATCATAAACTTCCTCGTCGGAGCGAGGATCGCCTCGCCCCACTAATTGTTTCCCGGATCCATGTTAATTTTGCCCCCCGTGATCATCGAGACAAGAGAGGAATCACTCGCCTTCCCTCCAATGTGTATCATCCGTCCGCATTTGACAACAATTGGTTGATGGAGAGGAGCATATTATTTCTCCTTCATCCTTGCAGCTGCTGGCTGCAGCTTATCCATCCATCTACTCCTTGACGGAGTATCAGGGTACAAGTTGCCGGCTGACGTTAAGTGTACAGTGATCGATCAACGGGGAGGATCGATGGTTCTTTGATGTACTCTACTACGTAGTTTCTTCTTTCAGCTGCGGGTTGGTTGGCCCAATCCGTGCCTGTGAAAATACCCCTATGATCCTCATGTGATGTTCATGGTTCCAGTCCAGCCGAGGGCCGACTGCCGAGGCTGGCCAGCAGTAGAAATTCTCTCCTAACCTTTTTTCATCTCTTCTCGATGTACTCTGATCATCCTCCTCATGTAAACTATACACATGATTGAAGAACTGCTAATTGTTGTAGTACTAGTAACGCGTGTACTACTTGGATTGATCATCATACACTTTGGTTTGGTTCACTCCACATGGGTGTCGGTGAATGTAAACGATGATTGCACGCATATGCGACCGTTTCTTCTTCCTTTAATTTGCACACACATTGTATTAGGTTGGGAGTGCTGGTACTACTTTTGTTTTGTTAGCGGTTTGAGAGTGATGATGGTACAGTAGCTGTTTTGTCGTTTCCTCCTTGATGATACTCGATAGCACGTGGCGCCCTCCTTGAAATCTAGGCAGCTAATCCAGTGGCAGGCGTACTTGGGCCCTGCAAGTTAATACTGCGGAGTTGTCTGTCGGCGATGAGGAACAACGGGTGGAATGGCATGGTTGTGCGTGGATCGATTTCGCTTCAATCCTCAGCCTTGATCACGCAGCTGGCTGGCTGTCCGAGCTTGCCAATGGTGCTATCTATTTTGGGCGGCCGCGTGGAAGACAGGTGCACGGATAGGATCGGCTGAAGCCAGAGTGAGGGAGAGACAGACAAAGAGCTGCAGCGATTGCCTCCCGTTAGATCCAGGAATCGACAGCTAGCTTTGCCCATGTCCAAAACAGCAAAAACCATATCCATCTAGCAGGATTGCACGATGTGTCGTACCTTGGGCGTAGGCTGATGATCAGCATCGATCGAGACCACTCGCCAGTAGTAGCCCAAAGGCATAAAACCCACTGTAGCATGTTATGAACTTACTAGTATTTCCTATGTTGCTAATACTCACTCCGTCTCAAAATAAGTGTCTCAACTTTGATATAAAGTGGATGTATGTAGAAATAAACATGTCTAAATACATTTATTTTCTATCAAAATTGAGACACTCAATTATTATTACTTATGACTTGTTTAAAACACGAATCTAGCTAGTGATGCTCCCTTCCCTTGGACGGTTGATATAAAAATTGTGAGTATATAGAAAAGCGTGGCAGGGCAGCTATGATCGATCGTGAGGCCATGGACGCTTTCTCGTGCGCTTTAAAGTCACGGAGCGCAGCAGCAGTTGAAAATATTGACGCTTGGAAAGGTGGCTGGCACAGCAAAGCAAGTCTCCTGAAAAAGACAAACGGGTCCTGCCTGCCTGCTGCGCCCTGTTTCCCATTTACTAGCGGCAGCGGTATCCGGACACGGTTCGCTCGGCCTGGTGGCATCTATCTGCTCCATCTCGCCCTGTAAAGTCAAAGATTTTATACACGCTACCACGCCGAACAAAGCACAGCATCCATCTAGCCAAAGCAATGTCAAATTTTGAGACTTTTCAAAAGTTTCTCAAAGGATCCAGGAGCTAGCAAGAGAAATGGACACCTATTCATTCCCATTATGTGCTGTGCACACAACTTGTCAGGTAATCACTGACTCGTGGATATTCATCATTGGAAATTTTTGTTAAAACGAGTTAACATGTGAATTAGGCTTATCAGCATCATATCACACGGAAATTCGGTGGTCTGTGCAAAATAACATGTGTAGTGAACACATCGTGAACGGGTTGATCAGATACACCTCTTTCGATGTCCTTAACAGTTAACTACCATAGTTTCTGTTGGATTCACCGAATAAACATCGAATGTGGATTCTACCACGCTATGGTCTGGAACAAAAAAAAAAGCATAGTTTCACACTTGTAACCGACATGTAGCACCACATCACTAGCATTAAAAGACAAACAAATACTACAACAACGAGCAATATCAATAATAATAATAATAATATTGCAAGTATGCAATACTAATAATTCACTTGCTTAGTGAATGAAGATAGGTTGCATAGCTACTCCGATAGACTAATGATTTGTTTTGGCATTTGCGGCTAGTTTATTTTTATTAGATAATCCTATCTACGAATATAAAGGGTTGCAAATTTTCATTATGGCTACGAAGAAATCTCACCAGCCAACAACACTTTGGTTATTGGTGTTTACTTAATTTCGGTTCTACTATTGAGCTCTTCAAAATAGTATAGGTTACAATATATTGGAAGATGATTATTTTACCCTTTCAATTTGTTGTAGTTCCTCCATTTTAATTATATTCTAATTTGTATTTGATAGAAATTGTTTTCCATAAATCTTGATGGAGCTTTCAGTTATCATGGGTAGTTTATTTTATTTGCGTTCCCGTTTTTCCGCTAGAACATGATATGATCGTTCTTTCAAAGAAGAATAAAAGGTGTGTAAAATTAATACCTTTAGGATTTGACTTTTTGGTCTCAGTCTTTTTCTATGGCCAGACTTAAGAATATTTCAACAAACTAAGCAACAAACATAAAAAATTTATATCCGTTATACAAGGAAAAACTTTATCTTTTTTACATAGCAGTCAAAGGCGAACAGGCGAGAAAAACGACCATCGACTCAAATGGCGATATAGACGACCTCTACGGATGTGAGCAATCGAGCTAGTTTGACACGATTTCCTTTTTTCGGTTTCCTTCAGGCTGATGAGTTGTTTTCTTTGTAGTAATGAACTCGGAGTACATATTGGATGCACCTGAATTATGCCGAAGCATAATATCTATGTGTGCGTTAGTTAACATATTATAAAATATGGCAATCGGGAAACTGTGAAGTACCAATTTTCATGTGCATGCTTGTCGTACAAATTAATTTACGCTATAATTTTGATGTCACACCACACATTTGTTTTACAAAAGGTAGAAAAGCGACACAGCTATTCATATGGAAATAGAGTCGAAGGATATACGGTACCTATGTATGCCATTAGTTTATAGACTATAAACAAAGGTAATCAGGAAATAGCGGAGTATCAATTTTCAGGCCCATGCTCTAGAATTTTGATTGTCGCACGAACATTTTTTCTTACGGAATCTAGCAAACTTACCCATATTCACACGTGATCTCTAGGAGATCTATCTTTTCGTTTTTCTTAAGGAGACCTAGCTATTCTTTTTTTTAAAGGAGACCTAGCTATTCTTACGGGTCTCTTTTTGTAGAGAGTCATAAGGAAAAAACTATTGAATCCTATTGAAACGTGACCTTCTAGATATTTAACGTGTCAATTAAACTATATGTACAGTTACGCAAATAATAATCTTTGGTTAAATCCTAATCATTGATTTTAGATCTAACTGTTAAAAATAATTTAAATTATGTGGCTTAATCGTGGTGTCTCTATTCAACAACCTCATTTTACTTTTAGTATATAATATATCATAACCAACCAGGCCGTAGGTGTGTGTGTGCACACATCTAAGTTGTTTGGCCTATATATATATATGGTGTAATTTGCAGGATGTGGACTTTTCAGTCGTGGTAATAAGGCGTGTACGTGATAATGATGATCTTTTTGTCGTTTCCTTGTTAAGCCATTGTCTCTAGAGTTTGGAATTTCTCCCAAATGAAATCCCTTAATTTGATGATTGGGTGGTAATGACACTTGCGCAATGTTCCCTGGCAGTTCATGTGTGCCATAAATTGTACTCCCTCCGTTCTGAATTAATTGACTCAGATTTAGTGCAGTTGCACTAAATCCGAGTCAATTAATTCTGTAATAAATCCTAGTCCATTAATTCAGAACCGGAGAGAATAGCTATGAGTGGTTTATCACTTTAAGTGGGTCTTCTTTCATTATTATTTTTGGGCAGTGCTAGGGATCGGACGCCTGTAACTTGCTTCCTATCGGACCACTTATCTGACGTTGGATTGGATCAATCTGAAGCATCGGTTGGAGAAATAGAAAAGTGAGCCGCTGGTTGGTTTGAATGTGTGCAATAATCATGTGGGAATAACTGCCAATTTGAATGCTTCACGGCGGATTTAGAGCAAGCTAATTTAACTGTCAATTTAAGGAACCTAATTAGTGTATCAAAATGACGCATTTTTTTTGGAAATAATTACTCTATCAAAAATTACTTTTGAAGTAATGCCGTTTGCCTCCTTAGGAAGCAAATCTTGTTTCCAAGTAACGTGGTTACCTTTCTTAATATATTGCTTCGAGGTGATAGACATTTTTTTTACTCATGTAATGATTTGTTTTCTTTGCAGAAAAATTATGCTTTCGTCTACCGACCAATTTGCTTCGATGTAATTAAATTTGTTGTGTAAGAGGAACTTTGGTTTCAGAAACATTACAAATTTCCATGGACTAGATTTTCTTCTAGCCAAATGCAATTTTATTTCCGTAAAACGAGAATCATTATCACGAGTACACATGTTTCAAAGGAATTAGGTCTATATATGCTTCAAAGGAAATACAAATGAGCTCAATTTGCTTCAAAGAAAAATCATCGTGCTTCCATTCACAAACAAGTCAGCTTCTATTCACAAACAGTTTTATGTGACTCTATGCTTCAAATGAATCTGTGATTGCTTCCTACTTGCTTCTCTATGGCATGTGATAACTCGGCCATCAAGTTGCATATTGTACAGTCGTATTAGGACAGCAGATCATGCTCTTGTACATTGTCGACTCCCGCTCCGCTCTGTCCGTCACAACCGGCCTAGCATCTATTTCCACAAAAAGACTTTTGAGCATATAAGCTGGCTCGACCTCCTTCGTGATTTTGGAGATTGTGCTGCAATTTAAAATAGTGGGGTGAAGAAGCATTATGATGAATGCTAAACGATTACTGATTGTTGAAAACTATGTACAAGCAAACATTCGGTACTACAGAAACATATGAGTATTATTTGGGAAGATTGACACCGAGAAGCATAATTTGTGTAGAAGCAGACAATTTGAAAGTATAGAATAACAATGGTTGCCACCAATTTAACTATCTATGTGCCCAATATAGGATCAATGAGAGGCAGTGCTTAAATTAACAATTGCACTTACACACTGCAAATAAAGAAAAGGTGGAAGCATAGTTCAGTTCATGCAAACTATTTGGAAGCATGAAACTATGTGATCCCAACATAACTAATAACTAGTGGAAGCATGGAAAACTGAAACTAAAAATTAGCAATGCTTACTACCAACATGTCCATGTATAAATTTGCTTATGTGCAACCCAATTCCATCAATTTAATTCGTTGGCTTTGTTATCTAACCACAACAATAGTCAAAGCTCTTGATATAAAAAACATATGAAATCGAATAAAAATCATTCAATATGCATCATAGTTTTGCTTCAAAACAAATATCAATTGCTTGAATTTGTACACATCTGAATCTAGCAAGTGACAAGGAAATGGGTGGACCCAAAACCTAGAAGAGGTCGTGAGAGGACAGATTGGGACCTAGTGGAAGCACATAAATTTATAAACAACACCTTGCTGCTGCTTCTGCAAAGATGTAGGTGATGTAATATTTAAAATGCTACGAGATATAAGAAGCATGGATACAAGAAGCACTGATACATACTTAAAAGCATGGTTGTATTGTAAAAAAATAAGCACATATTGCATATGAAGCACCGGGTATCTGTAGCAATTAAATATTGATGTGAAAGCACTTGCGAGACCTAGTGGAAGCATATAAATTTAGAAACGAAAATTACCATGCTGCTGTTCCAAAGATGTAGGTGATGAAATCTAGGGCAAGTTGAGAAGGCGATCCTGATGCACCTGCTGAAGCCGGTGCAAAAATATGCCGCACGAGTCGTGCTTCCTCAAGTGTCTCGCGTTTGGGTAGACGGCCGGCGGAGGAAGCAGTGAGCGACGGGCCGGCAAGTCCGGCCGCAGCCGTAGGAAGCAGTCAGCGACGGGGATCGATCTAGCCATCTAGGGTAGGCTTTTTGGGGTGCGACGAAATGGAAGATCAATAACCGGCGTCCGGCGGATCCACACTGGGATGCGACCAGGAAGGAGGCGGCGAGGTCGTGCGTCGCGCATGGCGCTCCGTGGTAGAAGATGGCGACGGGGAGAGGATTTGGGGGCGATTGGTAACTTTTTTTTTTAATTGGGGGCGATTGGTAACTGCCGTGTGTCACGGGATTAACGGGGACGTACGAAAACGAAGCTGACAATTGGTCGTTTGATGCAAGCGAGATCGAGGGCTACGGAGGGGTCCGGTGAATCGTCTTGATCGTACTACCGATTAGAATACTTTCCCATTATTTTTTACCTTTTTGTCTGTGTGCATCCTTAGTCCGTCCTCGACAAGGTGTTAACATTGGTGTAAATGTTGGATGCAATTTGTACCTCTTTGATGATATAAATGTTTTTCCTATGTTGGAAAAGACATAAAAAATGGACCGGGTACAGATTTGATGCGGTAACTTTGTGTAAGATTTACATCTCTATCTGCTTTTCTTTCCTTTTCCCCTTTTCCGTCCACGGTCCACCACCGTCACCCTGTTTTCCTACTTCCGTTGTACTCCTGTCACCGCCGACCGGTCGGTGTCACTCCTCACTCGTCACCATGTAAGCATATCCGATTCGTTTCCCGTGAAACGATTCAGCAGGCTATAGTAGATTTGGAAAAGATAAAAGAGGAGAACGGGGTTGCTCAAAAGTTCGTGGTCTTTCCGTCCGTCAAATCGAGTTTGCCGCTGCGGCAACGACGACATGCCTCCTGTTGTCCATGCACGAGAAATACAGCTGATTTCCGCTTAATTCGGTCCACAGGTTACTCTTGAAAATTAAAACCGACGCCAGCCGATTATCTTTTCTCTCGTGGCATTGCATTGTACTGCAGGTGCATTATTAATCGACGAAACATGAAATATTTTTCTGAGGGTGCGTGCCGTGTTGTGTTGGTACTAATCGTACCACTCTACCAGACACGAACAGTGCTACAACAGTGGCGCCATGTGTGATGTGTCTCGGCGTGCGCGGTACAATCTTGTACCCATCCCAACTTCGTACCAAATCCAAATCTTTCTCCGAGAAAAAAGAGCTCCGTCCCGTTTAATTTATTTTTTCTTGATTAGTTGTACCTCTTGTACAGTGTACTACCCAGCTTCTTGTTGCCATGTGTAAAACGATTTCTCCTTTCACAGGCCTACCAATATGTACACGGTGGAGTCGGGATTAATTGACGCCTCGGCCAAGAAAACATCGCTTGTTTCGAGTCATGTAAAGCAAAGAAAACCGACAAAAATACCGAGTGTACAATCTAACTCAGGTATTAGCATGTACCCTCCGTTCCAGTTTTCAGGGCATAATATAAAAATCATGCGATCACAAAACCACATCTTTTATAAGCATTTCCTAACTATATCCACCATTAGATGCAACATTTCAGCCCCAATTCGTTAGCCATCTTGGGATCGAAAGGTTTGTCAAGTGAGACATAAAAATTGGAAATGGAGGGGGTACATGCCACACTTAGTAAAAAAATGATTTACTCCTCCTCCTTCACAAATCCTCCCTTCATTCTAATCATTTAACCTGTGCGAGTTTGTACAACATCATCGACCTCCATCTCCACTTGTTGAGGTGGTTATACACCAGAATACCGTTTACCTTCTCGTTGCATAAAAACAAAACAAAGGTGGTAACATTTTGCAAGTCCTTCTTTTTGAATCCTCATTCAACATTGCCCCTTAATGACGAGCTCAGACATCCTATGTAGGACGAAGACAGATAGAACAAGTAACCATTGCATTGATCTTACTTATCACCCGTCAACGTGCATCAAAACGGCTTCTTAGGGCGGGTGATCACTACGAAGTTAGGTCTGTACCACATAAGTTACTATTATACATGCATCACAAGACGAGGGAATAAACCAAAGAAGTACACCATGACGAGAACTAAACTGTGTAAAACCAACCCTCGTATAAGCTATACCAATTATACAGGGACGGCAACATGGTATACTTACAAACAACGACACATGACCAATATAGCTTTGCTATATAAAATTAACATATAGATTCATGAGAATATACAATGTACATGCATGTGCTTGATTGCACGTTGTCATGTACGAGGGGTAACATTGGTATAAGATGAGAGCTACAGCGGATAGAACCAACCGTTTTGTTGTGACGACCCTTCACCGATTAGATTAGAGGAGAAGATGGCGCCACCTATGCTCCTTGGTAAATAGGCATGCCAAGGGGAATGGTTGCGAGAATTTCAACGGTGAGACGAAAAGGATAAAATAGGGGAAGCAAAACTACGGGCATTGACGAAATATCTCATGTCGTGTTTTCATGTATGCACGCGGGTCAGCGCCATATCCAGCCTCGCACGAGATCTGTGTGACGTGTTCCTCATATATTCACATGCAAAGAGGATGGCTCTATGAGTTTGGGACAAAAAATACGGACATGGCAACTTTACATCCAGAGAATGAATGTCTCGTTGAAAATAAAAAAATGCTAGAAAAATATGTCCGGACGGACTGGATGCGTCAACCCGTTGAGAGCAGTGGCTAAAAAGAGCCGGACATGAACCGGACCGCTGTCTGTGTGACGTGTTCCTCATATATTCACACGCAAAGAGGATGGCTCTATGAGTTTGGGACAAAAAAATACGGACATGGCAACTTTACATCCAAAACGGTTGGTTCAAACTTTATCTGTTTGACGATCCAAACGGATAAAAACGGATAAAAGATCTATTCATTTGGGTCAACCCGTTGTAGTCGTCCTAGATATATCTGAATGGATAGGTGAGAGAATGAATGTCTCGTGTAACAAGCACGTACGTTTCGTTGCGTTGGATCAATCCCGTTCGCCATGCAAGAAAGTGGGGATTTTGTGCTGTACGTACTGTCCGTAGGTAGACGTACGTACCCAAGTCCCAAAAGTTGTCCGGCCGGTGTGGATACATGGAGAGGCGAAGTGTACGTATAAAATGTCGTCACCCAAGCATCACCACCGCTCCCGGCCGTACGTCCCGTCGCCCAGGCCGTGAGCACGGCACGGCGCCGTGTGGGTTTTGGTCGCCAAATGAATGATTCGAGGAGCTAGCTAAGCCAGTGCGTCAAATGATCAAGCGATCCAGCGACCTCGTGCGTGACGCGGAAAGGCTCGTGACAGCAGTCGCTCCTCTCGACGCCGGCCGTCACGGCTACGTACACCTGCGCCGCTCGTCGTCACGCCGCCGGTGAACGGGGTTACGGCGACTTGGCACCCCGCCGCGCCGCACACGTACGTACCGCATGAGTAGAGGAGGAACAGTTGTTGAGGTGGACGGCTGGCTCTCTCGTTTTGTTTTTGGTTTTCGGGTTGTGGTGGTGGAGAAATGGAGAATCATCCTCCTCGCTAGGCTAACTCGTCCGCCTTTAATTTTGGCGCCTTGCGCCTGGGTGTCTGTGAACGTGTTCGCTTCCGCTCCACCCCTTGTTTTCTTCCTCTCCCCCACTCGTGGATCAGGACAAAGTCCTTTACATGGGAATTAATGGGCGCCACCCCACCTCGTTCGTTTCTGTATCTTTCTCCCCGCTGCTTGCTTTGACTCGGGCTCTCCTCTCCATCAGTCGGCGCCTACTGGACTGGATATGTTTACGCTCCGCGGCTCCGGTCGTCCCGTGCTTTCCTTCCTTCTTTCAAAGGATCGTAGGGCACGACGGATCCAGTACGTAGTTCCTTTTTAACGCTCACATGCACGCTGCTACCTACTGGTAGCTACCGTACAGGCTTTGGGTGCAACCTGTTAGAATTGGGCCTATTTGAGGGCAGCCCAATTATCAATTTCTGAAATCTCAAATCTCATGGAAAAATGGCAGCTCACATGTGAGTCGTGTGGGATCTAAAATTTAGTCTCATATTGCTAGTTTGAGAGGAGTGGCACCACCTTATATAGTGTAGTGTTGTGCTACTTGGTAAGTTTGTGAGAACATGAGGCTCTCTCACGCGCTACTCCTCCGCCGCTCGCACGCACTGCCCGCCCGTCGCGTCACGACGCGGGTTGCGGGAATCTCGCCGAGCCGCCTATATAAACTCATGATCTGCGTGCGCGACGCTGGTTGCGGGAATCTCGCCGAGCCGCCTATATAAACTCATGACCTGCGTGCGCTGCAAACACACCCGAACCAATCTAGATTTTGCCAAACTCGTGCTTTGGGCCGCCACCGTAGTCTACTCCATACCGAGCGCCGGCGTGCACCGGCGAACGGGACAGCAGGTATCCGGAACCGCTCGCCCTTATGATCCTGTACGGGCGAGGGACTGCTTTCAAGTTTTTCATCACGGCTCGTCTTCCTGTACGATCGCCGTATTCGCGGGCGGCTCGTCTACAACGTCGTCATCGTCTTCGGGAAGCTGCTGCTGCAACAACTACTACAACTAAAACGACTACTTACTCTACAATCGTTCGTGACGTCCCGATGTGCTGTTTTTATATGACTGTGGTCGTAGATGTGTTGCTGCTGTTCATGCTAATTAATACGTCTAGTATTTTCGAGATTAACATGTTAGTAGCTGTTATAGTAATGTTTAATATACTGGAATTAATCATGAAAATTGTGCATAATATTCCAACACAACCTGCAAAGGGATTCTCGACACGCAAACATATAACCAAGGTTGCTTTCTACTTTGGCTAGCTAGCTGTGGTGCGAGCAACGGAGCAAGCCTTGTCCACACGCAGGGGAGGAAGCTACAGCCTGGCTATAGCAAAGGCACAATTTCTCGCAACGTGACCGTCTACGAATGTCGCTTTGTATATTCATCTAAAGATGACCCTAACAGGAGGAGTAAAACGATATGCTTGTCCATTTTTATCCGTTTGGGTCGCCGAATCCAGACCATGTCCACCCCATCTTGTTACTATACCCAACAAGGCGACGCATCCAGCCATGCTACTCTAGATGAATGGTTTATTTCAGATCTCATATTTTATTGGCATTGGCATAACCGGTTCGGAGACCTTTATTTTTTATGCTTTGCTCCATGTGTGTCGTTCCTTGGAATTGTAATCAAGTTTTTTAAGCATGAAAAGTCTATTAATGTGATCTCTGTGGTCATTTTTGTGTGGCGACACGGTTGCGTGAGCACACTTTGATAACATTGCATGATCAGTTCAAATTACCAAAATCAATTCCTAAAATGACCGAACTTGAACAATAAATCGTTAACGGGTTGACATCATAGTATAAATATAGTGGAGCGAATATATAAAGAGAGAGGAGAAAGACAAAGAGAAATGAAAATATATAGAGGCACCTACACAGCTTGAGACATTGTCTGCTTAATCTATATTTTTTGTTTGTAATCCGTAGCAATGCACAGACACTCAACTAATAGATGTAATGTTAAGAGTACATCATACAAACATCGGTGCTTACAGGTTTAGCCAACACTGCCCTGCGCATATTACGCCCATCCTGCTGACAACCAAACAAGCCTTATCACGACCGACAGATCTAAAACACGATGTATTTTTAAGCTAGCCGCCGATTAGGACCATCCAACACAAAATACACGCATGCGCCGGCCACGAATGAGCCAATTTCATTCCGAGACTCCCAACGCGAGAGCCACGACAAACCCTCCATCGCGGATCGGCCGAAAGCTTAATTGGGCGTTCGACCGCTCGTTCTCATTTGTCATTGCCGCCGCGGATTAGCACCCTTAACTACTCCTACACTGGTATTTAATTAGCGGCTCATTAGTCGTCGCTAATCGCGATGCGGGGTGACCACGACCGGGCCGCTTAATTTGGCGTGTTGCGGCGAGCAGAATTAGCTGGCGGGCGACGGGGACCTTTAGAGCGCGTGCGTCGTGTCGTTCGCGGGTCGCGACAGATCGGGGCAAGTGGATGGGTAGTGTACGTGCGATCTGATTTGGAATACAGTAATACATTTTCTTCTTTTAATTACGCCCGTAAGTGTGGGGTCGTGTTAATCGACTCCAAATTAAGAAAGAGTCGCTGCTGTCCTGGCAGAAGTGTGATCAGTATATTTTGCTTTTAAATGCAACTAGATCGTCTTTATGGTATTTAACCTGCTTATGATATAAATTTATTGTGTCATGGATAATAAAAATCTGAAATTCTAAGTCAATAGTCTTTCTAGCTACCACAAAACTTATATGAGGTAAAAATTGCACAGTTGAGATTTTTTTTTGAACCATTTCATTGTAGGAAGAATAAATTACTATGACAATTCTGAATAATACCATGTCACATATTCCTTGCGAGGGCATTGTCTTTACTATGACAATTTCTAGGCAAAGGATTATTACATTATTTTTGTAAACACCCATGTATGCTATTTTTGTGATATTATATTGTCAAACATAACTGTATTTTTTGTATGATGTTAGATTAGTAGGCAAGGTTAATGTCCATATTATGTATATATAGTTACAAAAAAATCGTATTTTGGTTGAATTAAATTGTCTTTAGTATGTTGAGGCTCCAAGGAGTTAAATTGTGTTTTCATAGACATCACATTATGTACTAAGAACAAATACGACTCTACCACCATAAACTTATATATGACATGTGTAGATACGTACTATCTTCTACATTAATTTCTATGCCAAGTATTATTATGTTATTTTTATAAACACCCATGTATGCTATTTGTGCGACCTTGTATTAGTAAACATAACTATATTTTCTGTAGAATGTTAGATTAGAGGCAAGGTTAATGTCCATATTATATATAGTTTAAAAAATCGTATTTTGATTGAAATAACAATGAGAGTTTTGAATTTCCTAACGGCAACACAAATGATATAGTAAAGAATATATCACATATGTCGGAAATATTTTAAATTTCTGGGCCACGAATTATTGTGATTTGGGGTATACTAAGTATTCACCATTCATATGTTGTTTTATGTTTTGAAATACTGATTATAAATGCATATATTTTTTAGAACTAATGTATATATGGTTCTATGGCTAGAAGGGAGCTTGTATCCATAATCACACCATGTCAACTCCCTCTATAATAAGGAACATATAATGTGCGATTCATTAGTATACATGTCACTACAGCTCCTCTTCATGCCTTTTGTCACTTCATATGCACATCCATCACATTTTTCATGATCTCTTTTAGTTATAGGTCCACATATTATTCCTACTTTGTGCATGTCTCTATTATTAATGTTAAATTTTTAAATATTTTCTTTTGATCATGTATTGTTGGTGTTACTTATGAATATATATTTATTACAGTCCCCAAATTGTATAAGAAAGTATCACTCAAATCGACAATCAGAAGGCTTTTTCTTAGAAATTTCTATTATCTCTATGTTTTTCAAGTTTTATTATAGACTATGATTTTATCATACAATATATTAATTTAAGAATATACTTATTATTTTTGGTGTTAGCTATTTTATCAATGGTGATGTGCCCATGTTGTCTAGATGCACATAGTTACAAAATAGACAACCGGGAACCATGTTCTTATAATTAATTGTAAGTTTGTGAAAAATGGTGTGTTTGCTATGTAGGCATGGAACTTTGAAATTTATGTCTCATCGCGGTAAGATGCGCAACCTTCAAAAGAATATTTTCCATGAGTTGATTTTCAAACCATTCATATACTCTTCTATATTTTAAATTCGAAATTATAAATATGGTTGTTTTAGAGAACCAACGTGTGGTTGGATAGCCAGAAGGGTGCTTCGATCCATTTCCAATCACCACATATCCACATCCTATTTTTTTACTATGTGTGTCTCATTAAGTGAGATTATCTTTTAAATGGAAAATGTGACGTTCTTATTGATAGCTTAGGGGTGACTTTGTCAATGTTGAAACTTCCCAACTTTGGTATTTTGTATAGCCGGATTGGGTGCCGACATACGAGGAATCCTTTAGCAATGTTTCACTAAAATGATTGTCAAATTTAATCATCACTGTGTATGTTTTGTGATTAATACATTATAAGTGTAATTATTTGTTGGAGAATCGATGTGTGGTTAGATAGGTAGGAAGGTGTTAGTTTTCAACCCACCAACCAGGATAAAACATACGTCTTCTGTTTCGTAATATAAGACCTTTTAGGTATATTTTAAGGTGGACTACATACAGAGCCAAATGAGTGAACTTACATACTAAAACTAAATACATCTAGACATGTATGAATCTAAAAATTCTTAAAAGGCTTATATTTGTGATCGAAGGTAGCATGTTTTTGCAGCACATGTCTAGCTAAGTATACTATATTTTGAACGACAAACTTACATCACCGTCAATAGTGGTGAACTCGCAACGTGTGTATGTAGAAATCGCACACTATGCTTATCATTTTTGGTCCACCCACGCACAAATACATCACATATATTATATATAGTCTCTCTGATAAAAAATATAAGGCTAATTTTTGTACCGATCTTTGTTGGTCGTCTAATCTTTTTTTATTCATATACTAATATACTAATTTGGTGGTAAACAATGTATGCCGTTGATCAACAAAATTTAAAAAGTTTTTATATTTTGAGTAGAAGGGAATATATATTACTACAAAAAAAACTATTTTTACCTTTCTAAAAAAATAACCATTTTGTTTTATGTGTACCACCATATTCTAGCCGAAGCAGTAGATTTTTTTATCGTGACACAGCTAGTTAATTTTGGAAGCAGTTGATAGGATGTTATGAATTGTACACAAACGACATGGCCCGTTTTTTTTAATTCGATACACCTAACCAATACACGTTGCTTGATACCTAGCTACGTGGGACATTGTTTTTTTTTTGAATGAGCTAGTTTTTTTTTTGGAGGTACGATTGGCTTGGGTTGATTGATATTATGTACATGCAGGTTTTTTCCTTTTAAACGTGGGACATCTTTTTTTTAAACCTGAGCCAGGTAGTTATTTTTTGGAGATATGATTGGCTTGGGTTGGTCTGATTGATAGTACGTACATGCAGGTTATTCCTTTAAACGTGGGACATTTTTATTAAAACGTGACGCAGCTAGTTATTTTTTGGAGGTACGATTGGCTTGGGCTGTTTTTTTTTTTGACGTGATTGGCTTTGGCTAATTGATAGTACGTACATGCAGGTTTTTCCTTTTAAATCAACGTCTTGGATAGATCCAGATTAAACGTGTCAAACTGAATTTTGAGATTACGTAACTATAATTATCTTGTTACATCTTAGCCACATATTTTAGATCTAACCATTAAAATTAATTTAGATGATGTGGCTTAACGTGATGCCTCGAAAAACTAACTCATTTTACTTTTAGTATATAATAGATCCACAACGCGGGACTCATAGAACATCTTCAACACAAATGGAACCTGAAAAACTTCTAGTTACAGTTTCGAAGCAATATCGAAACTAAAAACTGTTACGACCGAACCAAATAAGTAACGGTCACGCAGCAGTTTTCAGTCCACAGCCCGGATTTCTCCGTCGCTGCAGGTGAGAAATCTCCCCAATTCGCCAATGTCTCCGATGAGCAATTAGTAACCGCCATCATCAAATCCAGCACCGTCGCGCCACCATGCCACTGAAGCAGACCACGCCGATATGCGGCAGCTCCTCCCGGCCTACCGTGGACCCCTATGATATTTCTGATGCGGCGTGAATGTGACTCGTCGTCTCCGACGCGGCGAGGAAGCGGGCGGCATGGCACTTCATCCACGCCAGCCCCAAGGTGCCGCTGAAGCTCCGGTACCACGCCGTCGAGGAGTTCGACCGTCTTCGCGTTGTAGCCAGGCGCGGCGAGGCAAACCTCCTCTAACGCGTGCAGCTCCTCTGACGCGCTCGTGTCGGTACCGGTGGCGGAGCCGGAGGAGGTGCTCGAAGGCTAAGATCCCGCAGCCAGCTTCGCGTCGGAGGACTTCGTCCCTGACAAGGCGCTGAAGGCCGTCCTCGCCACCATGTGCAAGCACTCCGTGCCTGAGGATGAGTGTCCGCGGTGAAACGGCGCCGCGATGAGTAGCTGAACGAGGTCCTCCTCGAGCAGGGCGATGCTGCCGTGCGTGCCAAGATGGACAAGGTCGAGGAGTGGCGCCGCATCGCCGCCGAGCAGGACACCATGTTCGTCGAACTCTCCTCCGACGAGGAGTGAGCGGCGCTCCTCCACCGTCGCCACCCCGGCTAGTTAGTTAGCCGTAGTTTGGGTTTGTTTGGTAGCATTTCAGTACTCTCTCCGGTTTGTACCCGTGTAGCATTTTGGTCAAATACGGTGATCATCATTTGTTATTCGGCCGTTGTTCGCGCGAATGCAACTAAAAGATCAAATTTGCGGTTCATGTTTCAGTATCTCTTCTACGCCGGGCGATTTTGAAACTTAACAAGGAGCTAGGAGTAGAGTATTTTGAAATGGAGAGAGTATATTATGTTTTTGTTTGGCCCGTGTGTACTCTCGCCGTATCGACAAGTTTTTAGAATTACGTTGGTGCATGTACTCCGTGTAACTCATAATGTTTTATACTACAATACATTTTGTTTGTTATTCTAGATAAATAATTGAAAAACGGACCTGGTGCAAATTTGGTGCGGTAACTTTCTCCACCATTTACATGATTACATCGCTATCTCTGCAATTTCCTCTCCTTTTTCCGTCCACCACCTCCACCTTTTTTTCTACTTCTGTCGTACTGCTGTCACCGCCGGCCGGTCGGTGTCACTCCTCACTCATAACCATGCAAAAAATATCCGTTCCGTTTCCCACCGAACGATTCAGCAGAGACCATAGATTTGAAAAAAGAAAAGGACAACGTGAGTGTGAGTTGCTCAAATTTTTAGTAGTCTTTTCATCCGTGAAAGCAATTTTGCCGCTGAGTCGACGGCATGCCTCCTGCTGTCTATGCACGAGAAATACGTCGGCTGATTTCTGCTGCGCTCCACAGGTTACTCTTGAAAATTAAGGACGACGACAACCGTTTGTTGTTTCTCTTGTGGCATTATTAACCGACGCAAAAAAGGGAGATATTTTTCTGAGGGTGCGTACGTGACTACGTGTCGTGTTTTATTGGTATAGTACTATCAGACACGAACAGTGCTACAACAGTAGTGCCATCTGTCTTTGCGTGCCCGGTACAATTATGCACCCGAAGGTCGCACCGAATCCAAATCTTTCTGCGAGAAAAATAACTCAGGCCCGCTTAATTTTTGGCTTGGTTTGTTGTACCTCTTGCGTGCCTGGTACAGTACTAGTACTAATCGTGCTTCTGGTTGCCGCGTGTAAAACGATTCACGAACCTACCGAGCTCATTTATTTGCATGTGTGTGCACACTCTGGAGAGGGAGATTAATTGATGAAGAAATCATCGCTTATTTCGAGTCCTGGACTGGACACCCTACAAACGGACGTACCTATGAATAGTGAGCCGTACAATCTATGTACCACTCACTCCAGTTGATAGGAAAACTTCACGGGTTACGGATACTCTACGAGTGCCAAATTTGCAACCCCAAAACATGTTTTGGAGGGAACTCCATAACAGTGTTCCAAACTCCATAATAGAGGCTGTGGAGAATCTGCCCAATCTTAGAGTCGCCATTTGCAACGTCAATATTTTTGTCTTCTTGTCTTTGTTTGATTTTAAACATAGACCTAAACTGAACAAATCATCATTTTGAATAATAAAGGGCAGAATTTGTCGTACTTTATAATATATTCATGACTAAAATATCATTAAAGCGACTTTTAAATACTTCCACTAGCTTGTGGGTGGGGGTTCATGAAGACCAGATGGAGATAATGACTCGTCGGCTTGTGCTCCTCTTGGTTAAGTAAATCTCCAGATGGAGATTTTCCCAAATTTTAAGAGAAAACATAATAATTTCTCTATAATATTGTAAAATAATCAAGAAAATCTCAACAAACTCAATCAGACAGGTTAGGTAATAACGCTCCTTGTTTCGCCCGGAGATTCCCAAGTTAGGCTGACAGGTAGGTAGTGTCAGTTTCAGCGTCAACTCGTGCTCACTTGGCGGCTATTGTATTTTATTACAAAATTAATAAAGCTGGTTCAGTTTTGGATTTGAATTTAATGTCACGTGAGGTATTGGATGAGTTGAATAGCAGAACAGGTAGTACAACTGGAAATCAAATCGCATGTCATGGGTGATGCAGCATAAACCACACATGATGTTTTGGTCCAAGATGTTTAGATTAGCTGGGTATCTCCGGTTCCCAACGGCTCAGGCACTTGAGCAGGCTTGAGAATCACTTGAGCATAACCAGACATGTATGTTTTCCTCCAAGATGTTAATTAGCTGGGTTTTGACTATGAAAGAGTTGTTTAGATCATCAGCGGTGTCGATCGATACGATGGGTGAAGTGCAGATTTTTTTCCCAACTGGGATGAAGTGTAGATATGGAGCTCATCCTAGCATCATCGATCACCCCCTCGGCCCTCCCGTCCCGTCGTCAGGGTCGTAATCACGGCGCCGTGTGGGGTTTGGTCGCCAAATGATTTGAGGAGCTAGCTAAGCTAGTGCGTCAAATGATCCCGAGCGACCGCGTGCGTGACGCGAAAAGGGTCGGACGTAAGTGCGTACGCGACGCGAGACGACAACGCTCACGACAGCTGTGAGGTCGAAGCCCCAGCGCGTCGCTCTCGCCTCTCGGCTCTCGTCGCCGGCCGCAGGGCCGGTCCATACATGTCCGAGGCCCGGGGCGAGACGATAAAACGAGGTCCTTGTAGGAAAAAAAAAATCAATGTATCGTATTAACTACTCCCTCCGTTCCAAATTAGATGACTTCTATATGGATAAAAGCGGATGTATCTAGACATGTTATAAGTGTAGATACATCCACTTTTTAACAAAAAAAAAGTCATCTCATATAGAACGGAGGAAGTAAAAATTATCAGTACATAGCATATAGTAGCTTATAAAATTAACTTATCATGTCGTTGCATAGAAACAAACTATTGGTGTTCAGAGAACTATATGATCAGAGAACTGTAGATCATGCTAGCTATTTATTTGTGACATGTCACCAAATAATTTGCAAAAAAAGATATAGAGGGAATGAGGGAACAAAAGCACCTGGATATGGACAGCTTGACGTTTGCCGAATTGCTGATGCAGCTTCACAGATCTGCAAGCCCCCAATACTCAGCCGTACCCCCTTCTCATATGTTGAATCTCCCTGTTCCCCGAGCTACGGAGGTTGCGGGCTACGGAGGCTGCGGGCAAGGCGGAGGATTTGGTGTGGTGAGTCTGCGGGCACGGCGGAGGAGTGTTATATAGATGGGGAGGGAAACGGAGGGGCGGGAAGCGGTGGCGCTGGGCGGGAAGCGGCGGGTGGGTGAGCACGCGTCGCGCCGGAGTAATGTGGCGGCGACGCGATTCGGCCACGCCGACGCTTGGGAAGCCGGGAAAGACTGGGCGCCGGCGTAATTGTGAGGCGTGCCGCAGACGCCTCGTCGTCCCGTCGCTTCGTCGTCTGCAGAAACGCGTCGACATTAACGTGGGCGGAGCGGCCTCCTGCACCGGCGCAATTTAGAGCACAACATCGCGCCGTATGTCTATGACGGGTGGGACGCACCTGTCGTAGGCCATGTCCGGTCGATGTCCGGCACCCTCAGGAGGGCCTCCAAGTATAGAGACCCGATAGGGGGTGCCGGACATAAAATCATTCGGGGCGAGTCTTTGGGGGTGCCGCTGGTGACGGTTTTTTGTGTCCGGCCCCCACCCCGGTGGAAGGTCTCTCGTTGGTTCTACACTGGTGCAATAATCCTCTTATCATCGAGACAGACTGTTTGAAGATAGATCGCCAAATGCAATGTTGATTGAAGAAATTAAAACCTTGCTGAAAGTTCACCAGTCTTGTATTACTCGTGTTAAGCGATGTCAGAATACTAGTAGTCACTTTTTAGCAAACTATGCTAGAACTAGCTCTAAAACGACAGTGTGGCTCACCTCTAGCCTAGAGGGATTACTGAACATTTGCCAATTAAGGACTCACGACACAAATTAATAGGGCGACTGTGATTGACCGGCTACAGGCAACCAAGTTGGCCAAGTTAGACCGTGTTCGTCTGCCGATGCTACTTTGCTATCGTTCAAGGTTTTGTTGAGACATTTTCTATGGTTTGGGGTGTGGGAGCGGATGGTGCGAATTTTCCGACATTACTAATCAAATTATTGGAAGAAAATGGAAATTGATGTGAAGCCCATCTACTAATTCGTTTGGATAGTATTGTGGCCTATGCCATTGCTGCTCGAGAAAGGCCGCTATCTTTCTCCCAAACAAAGCCTCCTTCGAAGGGATGATGATCAAATCAATTGTTGATCTGATTAGTTACTCTTTTGTCTTTTGAAAATATTGGGCAGGTTTGGTGAACTACGCGATAGGAATGTTATGCGTTCTGGCGCTGATGCCTTATTCAGCTGGTCGATGGCGTCCTTTCAGACTTCTCAATCGGCTATGCTTAGAATGACGAAGGGCAAAATGATCGTGACGTAGGCGGATCCGGATGATACACCACCCTTGACGTGTTGCGGTGCCAATCCAAGCCGGTGCCAATCCGAGCCGAGTAACATCCTACCTATATCCTTATTCAACAATATATGTAGTTTTAATTGTATTCGTTTTAAAAAACATCAAAATATAACTGGAGAGGGTACTATCCAATCCGTTTTCACACCAAGAATAGGGCATCAACTATTCATGGCAAGATTTATCTTTAAAACAGGGCCCATTTAGTAGTCAAGGATGTCCATGTAAGAGGTACCAATTCACATCTTACGATGAATTTCGTTTTCCGTTACACTATGTAAACCAGAGTAGATTTTTAAGTATTGTTCAAATGCTTGTTGACTCATAAGTATAAAACTTAAATGTTGCGTACTTGTTAGTTCATGGTGTGGTTTTTTTCATGCATAGTAGGTGCACTAGTAAGAGCACGCAACCAAGCGTTCCTACTCTTAATACTGTACACCATTACACTACGATTAATGCCAAACAGTCCAAATTTACCCAAGGGTGCGTGTAGAGGAATAGTACGCAACTCTCGATATATTGATCGGGTGCAAAGGCACACATATATATAGGTACAAGGGGTAGGCATGATCCTCAACTATACATGGAAGGAGGAAGACTTGCCATACAAGAACTATACATATACCATATACTCAACACCCCCCCCCCCCCCCCCCCCCCCCCCGCGTAGTCGAAGCGTCGGCAGGCCGGACGCAAAGACTGGATCGGAACTCCTCAAAAGATGTCGTAGGGAGCCCCTTCATCATGATGTCCGCAAATTGTTGGGAGGTGGGTACGTGTAGAACACGTACATGACCAAGAGCCACCTGTTCCCGAACGAAGTGAATATCAAGCTCAATATGCTTGGTGCGGCGATGATGAACCGGGTTGGCGGAGAGGTAGACGGCGGAAACATTGTCGCAAAACACCACTGTGGCCTTGGTGATTGGACAAGAGAGCTCCTGAAGCAGCTGGCGGAGCCACGAGCACTCGGCGACCGCATTGGCAACGGCGCGATACTCAGCCTCCGCACTGGACCGAGAGACGGTGGGCTGGCGCTTGGACGACCATGAGATGAGTGATGGTCCAAGATAGACGCAATATCCCGAGGTGGAACGTCGCGTGTCGGGGCAGCCAGCCCAGTCGGCGTCGGAGTAGGCGGTGATGTCCATGGCGGTGGAGGCGTGAAGCGAGAGACCGAGATCCGGAGTGCCACGGATATAGCGAAGAATCCGCTTGACCGCAGTCCAGTGAACGTCCCGGGGAGCATGCATGTAGAGACAGACCTGCTGGACGGCATACTGGAGCTCAGGCCGAGTGAGGGTGAGGTACTGAAGAGCACCAACTATGGACCTGTAATCCGCGGCATCCGAAGCCAGAGACCCATCGGTGGCAGAAAGCTTGGCCTTCGTGTCGACTGGCGTGGTCGCGGGTTTGCAGTTAAGCATACCGGCGCGATCAAGAACCTCATGAGCATACTTCCGCTGATGGAGAAAGAAGCCGTCCGCACGGCGCACCACCTCAATCCCGATGAAGTAGTGGAGAGGACCCAGGTCCTTGAGGGCGAACTCAGCACGGAGACGGGCGCTGAGGAGCTGAAGTAGAGCAGTGGTCGATGCCGTCAGGATGATGTCGTCGACATATAGCAGCAGATACGCCGTGGTGTCACCCTGACGGTAGACAAACAACGAAGCATCGGAGCGAGTGGAGCGGAAGCCGAGTTGATGAAAAAATGCTGCGATGCGCTGGTACCACGCGCGAGGCGCCTGCTTGAGCCCATACAGAGAGCGCGAAAGCAGGCACACGTGATCAGGGTGAGCATCGTCGACAAACCTGGTAGGCTGCTGGCAGTAGACCTGCTCCTCAAGATGACCATGGAGAAAAGCATTAGAGACATCCATCTGGTGCACCGGCCAGCCGCGAGACACGGCAAGCTGGAGAACAGTGCGAATCGTCCCGGGTTTAACAACCGGGGCGAATGTATCCGAAGTCGACACCGGCGCGCTAGCGGAATCCACGAACCACCCAACGCGCCTTATGATGGTCAAGGGTGCCATCCTGAGGAGGGTGCGAATGGCGAGGTTATCGAACTCTTTCCCGTTGTCGGTCTGGAGAGCATGAATAGGACGACCAAATTGTGTAGAGACATAGGAGAAAAAAGAGAGGAGGGTGGCGTGCACGTCAGATTTCTTACGAAGGGGGAATGTCCACACAAAGTGAGAAAAATCATCCATGATAACTAGATAATATGTAAAACCAGAATTACTACGTATAGGAGACGTCCATACATCACTGTGAATCAACTGAAAAGGAAAAGACCCAACTGTGGAAGAACTACTAAATGGAAGGCGAACATGTTTGCCCAGACGACATGCTTCACAAGTATGAGCATCCGTTTTATTACATGAGAAGGAAAATCCCCTAAGTATATGGCGAAGAGTGGTGGAGCTAGGATGACCGAGACGAGCGTGCCAAAGATCGACGCCGACGGATAGGGTTCGAGGCGCGGCACTGGTGGAGGATGATGGCAGCACGGGGTATAGGTCGCCAGGACTCTCACTGCGGTGGAGCACCATCTGGGTACGGGAATCCTTTACAGAAAAACCAAACGCGTCAAATTCAACAGTTACGGAATTATCACGGGAGAAATTACGAATGGAAACAAGATTTTGAATGAGGTGGGGAGAGACTATGACATTATTGAGAGATAACGACTTTGAGGTGGATGGAAAACTAGTGGAACCAACATGTGAGATGGGGAGACCAGCGCCGTTGCCGACGATGATACGGGAAGAGGTGGAGGTGGGAGAGGAATGTGAGAGGTTACCCGGGTGAGACGCCATATGAGCGGAGGCGTCGGTGTCCATGAACCAGTCACCGCCGCCGGTGTAGGAGGCGGGAGCAGGCGCCTGCTGGAGAGCGGTGTACAGGGCGGGATCCCATGGAGCGGCCGCTGGAGTAGCAGAAAAGGCGGGCGAGCCTCCATGGTAGCCGGGCATCACGGGCGGACCGGCGTAGCTCGGCTGGGACGCGGCGTAGAAGGCGTGATGACTTGCTGCGCGGGGGCCCAGGATCCCGGGCGCGGGGCATCGGCATGGTGTAGGCGTGGACGACGCCCGTCCACGGGTTGTGACCACCACTCCACGGCGGGGTGGGCTGCGGGTACGCGGGGCGAGGGCCGCCACCGCCATAGCCACCAGGAGGACGCGGAGGACCGCCGCGGCCGCGACGACGACGCCACGGCTGCTGCGGCGGCGGAGGCGCAGAAACCGTGGGCGCGGGCGGACGCGGTGCTGCAGGCGGTGGAGGGGGTGCGCCACGGCCGACACCGGTGGCAAGCGCCGTGTGGACGGCGTTGGAGCGCACGTTCTTCAGACGCCGATCCTCGAGACGAAGGTAGTCGACCGCCCGCTCGAATGTGGGCTCGGCCATGAGGGTGAGGTTGGAGGCGGCGTTCCCGAGGTCCTCGCTGAGACCGGCGGTGAGGGTGGTGAGCAGCATCTCGTCGCTGATCATGAAGCCAAGATCATTGAGCTCGTCGGAGAGGGTCTTGAGGCGCAGGCAGTAGGCGTCGAGGGAGAGGTCGTTCTGGTGACAACCGAAGAACTCCTGCTACAAGAAAACAACCCGTTGGAGCTTATTGTTAGTAAAGAGCCCCGTGATCTTGGTCCACACCGTGTGAGCATCGTCGCCGTCGCGCACGACGGTATGGAAGATGTCCGGCGAGACGGTGAGGAAGAGCCATCGGATGATGGTGGCGTCGATCGCCATCCAGTCGGAGTCGCGGCGCATGGTGAGGAGGTCGATGGTGCCGTCGACATGATCGGAGAGATGGTACTCGCGGAAGAGGAGATTGAAGTAGATTTTCCAGGCATAGAAATTGGCAGCGGAGTGGGAGAGTTTGATGGGGACGTGGTCGGTGATGGGGATGTCACGGAGGTGGTTGGGGTTAGGAGCAGCGGACTCGGAGCCGGAGGAGGCGAAGGGGTTGCTGGAGCCGGAGGCGAAAGACATGGCGGCGGTAGGGTTTGGTGGATCGGCTAGGGAGAGAAGAGGGTAGCGGGCGCGGCGCAAGAGAAAGGCGGCGGCGCGGCTGTGAGGAGAGAGGAGGGCGCAGCGCAAGGGGAAGGCGGCGGCGCGGCAGGGAGAGGAGGGCGGCGGCCGGGTGGGAGAGGCGGCGGCTGGCGACGGTTTAGGACCGATTTTAGGCTGATACCATGTAGAGGAATAGTATGCAACTATCGATATATTGATTGGGTGCAAAGGCACACATATATATAGGTAGAAGGGGTAGGCACGATGCTCAACTATAGGAGGAAAACTTACCACACAAGAAATCTCTACTATATAATACGGCTTGTGTTTCTTCTTTCGTGCGTGGTTGGTACGTCGGGCGTATCTATAGATCGTCCAGATTGGTATGAAAACCGGAGTTGAGCGCTCGCTAAAACCAGTTCGTCAATTTCAAAAAGACGAGCCGCAAGCGAGGCTTGCTAGCTGGGCCTATAAGCTGTCTCAGGTACGTCTCTTCCTTTCCCTTTTTTCCCCCGATCGGTCGGCCAGCTAACAATCCCAGCTACGTCCAGAGTTATGTTTCGCATCCGACCTCCACACGCGCTCGGGTCCGCGACCGAGACATGTCGAAGCCGCCATGCCGGGAGCTGCCGTTCCGCTCGCCGTTCGTTGTTCGGACAAGGCACTCTCCGCACAACGACACAACCCAGAACCCACTCCAGCTATGCGACCACCTCCGTCATGACCGACCGGCCGTGCCCGCGTTGCCGGACGCACTCGGCGCCGAGCTTGGCCATGCGTTCCACCGCCTCCATCTCGGAGACTTCCGTCGTCCAGTCTTCGTCGAGCAGGATGTTGGACGGTTTGATGTTGCCGAGGATGATGGGCCGCACGGCGCAGAAATGTAGGTACTCCAAGCCCCAAGCGGCGTCCAACAACGCCCACCCGGAGCCACGCCTCCCATGACGAGAAGAGCGGGGACTGACCGGCGCCAGCGCCGGCACTGTGGAGCGCGTCGTGCAGCATGAACTCGAACACGACCATGCGCTCGCCCTTCTCCTCGTAGAAGCCGAGGAGAGACACCAGGTTCCGGTGATTGACGCGGGACATCAGACGCAGCTCCGACCTGTGCAATGTGGTGTAATCTTTGTTCAGAATTATCTATACGTATGTAAATATCTATATTTCAGTCAAGGCTTTCTACTCAACCATGGCTTATATCTATCCACGTGATTCATTGCCAGCGGGCAGATGGTGCTTTCATTATAAGTTAATGAAGAATTGACGGTTCCATGCTTTGCACTGCTTAATTATCTCCTATTATATGCTTCAAACAAGAGCTTCCTGTGTCACGACGTCTGACAAGTTGTGGATGCACAGTTTTCCGATGAAACAAAATTGAGGAATTTCAACATAAAGAGAGACAAAAGTGGATGTATAATTTAGGAATATTTTTTGATGAAACAAAACTGAATTCAACTTAAAGAGAGACAAAAGGTGGATTCATACTTTAGGAATATTTTCATGTTGTATATTATTTCAACCATATGTGACAAATTATCCCGTAGCAACGCATCGGACAGTATACCTATACCATATACTCAACGGTGCGCTAGTAAACACGCCTGTGCACGACGGAAGCACGATGCGTTTTTAAGCTCGATTAAGGACCGACCAACAAAACAAATTATAATAACCACGCATGCACGCACACGCGGCCATCAAGAGAGCCAATTTTATTCCGAGACTCCCAACGCGAGCGAGAGCCACGACAAAGCCCTCCGTCGCAGATCAATCTGCCGAAAGCTTAAATGAGCGTCCGTTCTCATTTATCATTGCCGCCGGCCGCGGATTAGCACCCTTAACTACCACTCCCACTATCACTGCTAGTATTCAATTAGCGGTTCATTAGTCGTCGCTAATCGCGATGCGGCGGTGACCACGACCGGGCCGCTTAAATTTGGCGTGTTGCGGCGAGCAGGATTAGCTGGCGGGCGACGGGGACGTTTAGGCCGCGTGCGTGGTGTCGCGACAAATCCCTGGACGAGGCCCAGCTCCTTGATTTTTTTTTATACTAGTACTCCGTAGGTGCAGCGTGGATGGACGATGGGTGGCGTACGGTACGGCGATCTGATTTATTTGTAATAACACCTTTTTCTTTTTTGAGCCTGGGGTCGCGTTAATCGATTCCAAATTAAGAGCCGCTGCTCGTAGCAGTCTGAAGCAGTAGTACGCACTAATATCCCAACCACATTTTTTCTTTCCAACCAAACACAAAACTGGATCATCCCACACACTCGATCAAACAGAAAAATTGGCTATCCCTGACCAGGTGGTTGGGGATATCCTCATCCCCAAACCATACCCTCTAAACCAAACACACCCTAAGTGCGGACGCCCCCACACCCACACCCACACCCGAGCTGCAAGTTGGACGAGAGATGGTGAGGCCGGATACGTGTCTCGTCTCCTTGTCCAGTGGCTAGGACGGCTATGCGCTACACAAGTCACAAAGAGGAGAGTATCTCTCTCCAGTCTCCCCGTTAACGATTGGTGCCCGGTCATTTTTGTTGTTCCTTCTCAAAGAAATAGATACTGGAGTATACTTGTTTCTTCTTTTTTCGAAACGGAGGCAAAAGCTTTGCCTCATCTCATTAATTAATTAAGAAGAAAAATGTCCGGTTAATTAACAGAAAACCGGACTAAAACCAAAACAATCACCCTCGGAATCGAGGGCAAACACGGCCAACCTGGCTACCCACATAAGCTACACACACCGCCGAGAAGAGAATCGTCGTCGAGGTCGTCCATGGGTGTCATCGTCATCACTTCTACGCAAGCAAGCGACTCCGACTTCACCGCAAGACCACCACCGAAGGAGACCTCGTCGCTGCAGCCTCGTGAAGCCCACGCCGGCTCATGCCAAACAGTCGACCCATCGCGAAGAAGGCTGGCAGCTCCGATTCCGAAGACGAGATCCAAAATGGAAATGGGAAACACTCGCGCCGATGAAGGCCTTCACAACTGAACCGCCACATAGGGCATCGTCGCCACGCGCCCACAGCGACAGCTCCGACTTCACAACGATGGCAACCCAGGGCGAAAATCCACCGGACACACCGAAACAAGAGCCGACTAACAAAGTCTTGCCGCGACCAAATCTTCACTCATCATCGTCGTCGTTGCCATGCAAACCAGCCCACGGAACACAGCATCGCAGACTGACCACCTGTCAGCCCCAATGCCGTGCAAGTCCAGCCTCGGGAGGACGCGCAGGGGTCTTCGTCTTCAAAATGACACCCTCAAGAGGGGAAGCGACGCAAATCGACGCCGTCATCCGACCCCGCAGAGCAGGATCTCGGTCTTCACCGGAAGATAAGATCGAGGGCTTAGGAGGCGGACGAGCTCCACCACGACCCTCCAAGGAGGAAGGCGACATCCACAGACGCCGCGTCGTTGGGCTTTCGCCCGGAGCAGCACCGCCTCCTGCACCCACACGCAGCCGGGCACTGCAGACCCGCCCTCCCACTGGCCCAAGCGCCTCGAGCGCGGCCACGGACCTACCGTCACGCCCGAGCCTCACGTCCGCCTATGCGACGAACCCGCCTCCGTGACGCACGCTCGCCTCACGTCCGCCACCGCGACGCACGCCCGCCCCAGCTCAGTCCCGACGGGCCCAGATCGGGCCCGCCAAAGCCCATCGGGCGTGCTTGCTCCACCGGCGATGGCGCCACCGCCTCCAGACGCTGTTGGCCGCAGCCTGCACCACAACGCCTCCGCCGCAGCTCCGTCGTGCCCCCACGGCCGCCCGTTCGCAGCAACGACTCCATCATCCCCGCAGCGCACCGTAGAAAGGAAGCCCAGCCGCCACCTTCCCGGGGGCGCGCACGGCTTTGCCGGCGCCGCCGCCGGAGGTCGGGGCGGGGGGCCTCCGGCAGCGGTGGTTTGGATTTCCCCCCGGGTCGCCAGAGGTGGGCGAGGCGGGGGCGGGGGTGTTTTTTGCCCTGTTCAGGAGATCCTTGTTGCCTTGATCTTGATGGCTCCACGTACTAGCTACTTTGATTTACTTGTTTCTTCTTAAACAATATATAGGTACGGCGCCTTTTGTCATCTAAGCAAAGCAAGCTCAATTTGGTTCCATAGGATGCAGTACCATCGAAATATGTGGTTTCCGCCCTATGAAACACACGAGACGGATGAGTCCAAAGAAGATGCTACAATCCTTTTTTTTTTTTTGAGAGTACGGGCAATCACGTACGTTCAATTACAGAATTTTACCACTGCTGTCAAAACAACTTGCCAAAAACCAAAATCCCCGCACGTCCCCTAAGCTATCTCGACTTGGTGAGGGTCTCCTACCGTGGCTCCGCTCCAGAGCTATTCATATATGCCAGTGTTTTCGCCGCAAGTACATCCTCGTTGCACCGTTGTCCAACATTTTCAAAAACTCATGTGTTTCGTTATTTCCACAGATTCCAGGAAATGAGCAGCACCCAGGAGTCAAACCTGCGTCGATCTCTCTTAGCCAGTTTCGCTCTCTCCCTAAGCCACCGGCCCTCCAAGCGATCGTCCTGTGAAGGTATAAGAATCGACAGAGCCATCGATGTCCTGCAGGGGTGCCAGACTTGACGAGCGTAGACGCACTGGATCGGCAAATGATCAACCTCATCAATCCCTTGCGCGTCAGGGTGTCCGCATGTAACTGCATTTACCGACCACTAGGACTAGGACAAGAGGACCACAAGCTAGTCCGGAACGCCCCCGAAATTGCGGGTGTCGTCTCGCGAGAAATGAAAAGGCGCAGATAAGATGCGAATGAAACAGCATTTTCAGGTTTGCGGACAAATTAAGCCGGAAAAGAAGAAGAATCGAGGGCAAGGCTGGCGTGTTTGCTTTTGCGTTCCTACACTTGCCAATAATATCGTCCTATAATATGTACTGGTAGGATGATGATTGCTTGCTTGGTGCTCTCACATCCTACGATCTTTTCGAAAGACGTGAGCTGTCATGTCCCGCGATTAGACGGGTGGTAGTAATTAGTTATGGGCAACACCAACAAATGATCGTTCGTTCGTCCGTGGCCAGATTCAATCCGTTGCTGGGCAGATGAGTGAGAGGAATATGCTCGTCGATCAAGCTGCGTTGACCTCATCCCTCACGAGCACAGCTCCTAGAGTCCGAACCTTAACATAGCCCTGGTCACGCTGCAGAAGTATCAAGTGGTGATATAATCTATATCAAGGTAAACTGTCTGTATTGGTTGCAGAAGTACCAAGTTGTTCATTGAACCCTAATATTCCTAATGCAGACCAGATGAAGCCAACCACCAAGATTTATAAATTATGATGACTACTTTTAAACTGGATCAGATCAATCAGAGAATATAGATTTTCATTCAGCTTTTCCACCATGCTAATAAACGTGGAAGTGAAACTGCTTATGGGAAACGCAGGTGAATGTTCCAAATATAAGAGGACAAGATCATCTCTCACTGATGCATCACGATCGTACAGACCAAGATTTGGAGAAGCCAAACGAATCACATCAATTTGGATTCAACTGTGAAAGCAATACTTGAGAAGTTGAGAGAACAACTTACAATTATTTGCAGCTGCGAAAGGTGGCACCTCCAGATGCATGATGTAATGAACGGTCCTATAATGAAACAGGCTACTACACGACATGACAACAATATGACGAGGTTGACACGTATATTTTCTGCTGAGTACAACTTGTATGGTTGCAAAAAGAATCATTGCAAGCATGTCAAAAATTGGTGCATCTGTTAGTTAGCAGGAAAACAAAACATGTAGCTTCTGCCTTCTGGCCTGAAAATGAAGTTGCCTTGGCACCGCAAACATGATCTGAACAAAAGTATATGCAGATATGTAGTTGTATCTTGAGCACCTTCTGTTTCCTTCCTTAAACATGACACAGACAAAGCCCCGTCATTTGTATGCGCTATGGCCACTCGGCCTGCTGCCAGAGCTAGAACATCAAAATGCTTTCTTGTTCATTACTGCTATGCAAGCTATTAACTGAGTGCTCCAAAATTGTGAGCTTCCTGCCACTGTTGTAGCGATTACAAAGCAGCGTCCTCAGAGTGCACAGTGAATCCATCAAAGTTTACTGCAAACCCAGCTTTCCCAGATCCCTGAGGCCTGAGTTGTTCAGATGAGCTCGTATAACATAAGTAGACAAGCAAGCAAAACCAGAGAACCTTCTGACCATGAATTTCCCAGAAGAGCCGCCACTTTGATAACGCTGAAAATGTAATGCAAAACGAGCAGGCGTCTCAGACTGCATCATCAAGGATGAGCTTTTCACCAAGTAGGGATGCACATCAAAACTTGTGTTTCATTTAATTTGGCCCCATCATGTCGTGTAATCATGATCTATTTTCTTAATAAGGACCAACGATGGTATTTCTAATCCCCAATTTTAAACACCATATGCAGATCAAACATGGGCAAGAGAAGTAGCAGATTCCATGTATCCAAAGGCCACTTTGTTTAGACTAACCTCAGCTGTCTTAAAGGTCCTAAACTCCATTGGATGAATGCCTCATGTCTTCTTCAGTTGTTTCAGGGTACTTCAGAGCTCTAGACTTCCACGTGGAGTACTTCAACTTTTTTGAACAGCATATGATGTTAACAGACTCGAGTTGCATTCAGATACCTTGTCAGAAAGCAAAATTTTGAAAAATTCCCCAAAAAGCGGAGCAGATAAATCCTGCAAATATATCATGGTCAGACTGTTATACTATGTTGACTGTAATATACAAACTTCAATGTCAAATGCAAAACTAACTTCGTTACATGCAGTTCATGCCTCCACTCAGAAGGTACTCACTACTGACATCACAACAAGTTCACTCCATGCAGCGAATGCATTTTACTTCAGACTTAGGAGTATTCTGTTACAACCAGTTGTTCAAGTGCTTAGATTTTAACCTGACCAGCAAGGAGTACCCATAAAACACAGTTGGTAGTATGTAATTACTGACACGGATGCTTACAAGTAGCCCTGTCACATTTCATAGAAATCCTTATATACGAGTGTTAGGCTAACAAACACTACTAAATATCTATCTTAATAAACATATTTCTATCCACAAAGGAGGTAATGCTGGCCTATTTGAGCTAAATCCAGTTCTAAAAAAGCATGCACATAACACATATCATGAATACAGATGCAAAACGTCCATTTTAACACAAAATTAACTCCCAAAAATAAAACCCTTTGGAGATTAAAAACAAATTAGCAAATTTTCACTGTATGGTGACATTGGTGATTGGTCTTTTCTTTTTGCTCTTCTACCTGTTGCACCAGATAAATCATTTCTGTACCCCTAGTGTACACCAAACAACAACAACAACAACAACAACAACAACAAAGCCTTTTATTCATAAACAAGTTGGGGTAGGCTAAAGTTGAAACCCATAAGATCTCGAAACAAGGTCATGGTTCTGGCACATGGATAGCTAACTTCCACGCAGCCCTGTCCATGGCTAGTTCTTTGGTGATATCCCAATCCTTCAGATCTCTCTTCCATTCTGAAACTAGTGGGTCAAAAAAATTCCCTAGTGCACACCAAAATAGAGCTTAAAATTGAGTGCGACCGTACAACAATTACTCCTCAATCTTCTTCCATTCTGAAAATATAACCAAACTTTCATCTAAAGTGCTTTCTTGAGGAAAGCCTCTGTGTTCATGCATACAAAACATGGAAGCACATGTTTATATTATGTCAATTTGGAGACTAAATGGGATTACAGCCAATCCCAGATGCAAAAACAGGAAAAGACCAAAAGTGTGTTTAGAAAGGTGGTGCTTAATCAAAAGGTGCAAACAACATTGGCCACCTTGACGTGAACGTTTTTGAGGTACTGCAGAATTAAACAAAAAGGAACGTAAGCTGCATAAGGATGCAACATATTTCCAAGTCAATTTTCATGCTCAGTGATGATAGCTTCCAAGAATGCAAAAACATCCTGATGTGTCCATTCCTTCCAAAAACGAGAAGCAAGAATTTTTGGGCATGCGTACTAATTTGAATTTATATATCCATTAATGATGGCGATGTCATCTGCTCTTTAATGAACATAACTAGGTTTTGTTATGGCATTTGATATAGTTTGAAGATAATTGCACGTAATAATTCAAATCGAGTACTATAGGGTGTGGTTTGAGGCAGTACTCACCCTAGGACGGGCCGGTCGATCATCTAATAATATTAATTGGTCTTCTTATGAGAGTTGATATGGCCTGTTAAACAATTGCAGTTAATGATTCAAAAGATGCATTATAGGGTGTTTTGTATAAGGAAGTACTCACCCTAGGATGGGTTGGTCCATCATGGAATTATCTGATGAATTTTGGAGGAATGATCTTATCAGAGTTGAGGGCAGACCAACCATTCCATTTGGGTTAAGTTTGGAGCTAAGACCAGATGATCCAACCACCCTCTAGTTTCTCAAACCGAACACCCCATTAGCGTATTGCTTTGTGCATTCAATCGACACAGACTATTGTAAGCCAAATGTTGTGTAAGCTATATGCAACAAGTTTGCGCAACAACAAGAAATACTCAAACTAGAAGCACAAATATGCCACAACAAAGAACTAAAATTAGAAACAGTAAGTTCTAAAATACAGAAACGTTAAAACTGTGGACAAAATTAACTAAGAAAAGCTCATGCATATATATGAACTTGTTGAAGTATACGGATATATAAGTGCAACAAAAGACATCTCTATAAACACTGAAATCTAACTCCAGCAAGTTATGTTGTAAGAGTACACAGTATACATGTAAACATGGGAGATGAGATATTGTAGAAGAAGCATGTAAATCGATGACTCATGCATCATTTTGTTCCGAGTAAAAGGCTGGTTGTATTGTGTCACGTAGTGGATAATCTGCCGAACCCCTGTAGCGCGACTCCAGCCGTGGTGGGTTTGTCGCACAACAGAGGCAGGGGAAGAGGTAACGTAGGAGGAATAATATATCCGTTTATTTCTTGATTGCCCGTAAGGGTCTAGGGCAGGCACTAAATAGCCCACGTACAATACTTGAGGCCTAAGGCAAGAATCCTAACAAACTTGGACAGGACTAAACAAACTTAGAAACTAACTCTAGAGATAAGATCCTATTTAATTAAAAGGATAAAGATTGATTCTCTTTCCAATCTATCCGCTGCTAGCTGAAGCCCTCACAAGCCCTCACGTGACAATTGTGATACCAACTGTCTTAGACACAAATAACCATAATTCATGGTCCAAAGATGAATGCATGTTTTCCCCTGTTATCCCTGAGCAGCTGAGAACATGCATATGCTCCATCAAAGATTGATAGAATAACCCCAGATGGTTGAGGATAAAAGAACATTTATTATAACATGCTATACGTCCTGATCATCACATATTAAATTGACGAGGCGTACAGTGCTTATGAATAGTTCAAATTCTAGACATTTCTTTGTCTCCTGTTGTCCAAGTTATACATGTTTAAGTCTGCAGTGAAAACATGCCAATTCATGCAAAAAGAACATAAATTTAAGAATAGTAATCGGCACAAGAGAAATAGAGTATCTACTTACATGTTAATGAAAAAATGCACCGCTAGGGGAACCAAAACCGTACTTCCACATCATTCCAAGTATTTTATCAGCCTCAAGTTTCATTCCGCAACTCATATATGCTTTGTGCATGATCCAAAAGGTCTTCTTTGTCCGGTCAAACCTAAAATGCTTCATCTCATCCAACACCCCGTGCATCTCTGCCAGCCGCTGGTTCTTTCCATACATCACCATCTTGCAGTGGTACAAACTCCGGCATAGCTTCCACCCAGCTTCTTCAGCCAGCCGGACAAACTGTGCGAGTCTATCGACCGAATCACAATGGTAGTAGCTGGTTACGATGGACCGCAACACGTGAGATGTGGTGACAATGGTATTGCGTCGTAATGCCTCAGTGATCCTTGTTTCCATCCCCTCAACCAACCCCTCCTGGGCATACACCCTAATTAACAGCACATCAAGCCAGGGCCTGGAATCCCAAGGACGCAACTTCTTAAGCAACTCCTCGATCTTTTGAATCCTATCGACATGTGCAAACTTGCAATAAGCACATAACATTGCACGTATATGGACCACATCAACCTTGCCCGCATGCTCCCGAGCACGCTCATAAGCCTGTTCCATCCTATAAATCTTCCCAGCATGCGCGTAACCTCTTAGCATCAGCAAATGTGTAGTGGTATCTGGATTGACTTGGCCTGAAATCATTTCATGGAAAACTGCTTCCATTCTGTCCCACATCCACGCGGTGAGGTAACCTGCGATGATTGCATTGTATGTGCCAACTGTGCGGGAATGTCCCGAGGCATCCAACGAGTGGAGTGTGGCCTCCATGTGGTCAACGAGGAGAGAGCGGCCGAAGAGGGCGATGAGGATATTGTATGAGTCGGCATTGGGCGGACCACATCGTGGATCACGCTGCAGCGCCTTGAAGGCCTCGAGGCATTGATTCACAAGGCCGCAGTGCATGTAGGCGGACATGAGGGCATTGTAGAGTGCCAGGTCGGGGCAATAGGCCCTGGAGGCGTCAATGAAGAAATTGGCCGCCGCGTCGGGGTCGTGGGCGTGGTTGGCGAGCGATATGGCGAGGACGAACTCGGGGAGTGTGGGCGGCGGCGAGAGCGTGCGGCGAAATGAGAAGACCGCGAGGCCGAGGGATGGCTTGTGGCGAAGGCGGGACAGGAGCTCGAGTGAGGCGAGCGGTGAGACTGCGAGGAGGGTGGGGAATGAGTGCGCGTGGAGGGCGGGCACGGGGTCGGGATCCCGGTCGCGCAGAGCCAGGAGAGAGTCGGCGAGGGAGGAGACGGCGGCGCGGAGGTAGGCGGCCGTGAAAGGTGGGAGCGGCGAGGAGGTGGGCGAATACGACGGCGGGCTGGGCCCGGGATGAAGGGGCGGCGGGGACGGGGACGGGGGCGACGGGATGGAGGTGGAGGGGATCGCGTCGGGAGGAATGGGTACGGATGTGTAGGGGAGATGAACGGAGCGGTGGAGGTGGCGGCGGTGGAGCAACGGCAGGAGGTGGCGAGCAGGGCGGCGGGACATGGGAGGAGGAGGGTTTCGGCGGTGGCGGTGGCGGCGGCGGCGGCGGCGGCGCTGGGTTTAGGGGATCCGTGTGGAGGTGTGGAGGTCGGACCTGTCTCGTGTCCGAGCGAAGCTGACAACTTGGAGACGGCTCGGCCCGGCCTAGTTGACGAAACTCGCCAAGGCCCGCAAAAAGATTCCCTTAGCAGGCCTTGCAAATCAGACCAGTAGTACGTGGGCACGACTAAAAGAGCCTGGGGTAAGAGCTCCAGGGAGAGAGAAGAAATGGAGGGCACCGCCGGCAGGCTTTGTTAAAGGAAATGCTGATGGTGCTGTTAATCGTGCGGAGACGCAGGGAGCAGCGGCGGCTATCTTCAGAGATGCGGAAGGCAAGTTCTTGGGAGCATCGGCCCTGGTCGTCGCTGGCCTGACCGATCCAAGCACGCTAGAAGCACTAGCTTGTCGTGAAGCGCTCACTCTGGCAAAGGACATGGATATCAGACGAATGCTCATTGCTTCAGATTGTGCACAGGTCGTAAAAGATATCCAGGAGGGAAGCCGAGGGACTCATGGTGCTGTCATTTTGGAGATAGCAAGGAGGAAGGCAACCTTTGAGCATGTGGAGATAACGCATGAATTCAGAGAATCCAATTGGGAGGCTCATGACATTGCTAAAGGTGCTGTTGGATTAGGCATTGGCCGCCATATTTGGCTGATGCATCCACCGGATTTTGTAAACATATCAATCTTGATCTAATAAAGTCCGGTGTTTTATCGCTCAAAAAAAAAAAACTACCGTGTGATATACTTTTTTTTTCGAAACCGGGCAATATAGTACCCCTCTGTTTTAAAAAAAATCGTAGGGATATATTTAAATTTAGATAAAGTTGAGACAACTTTTTATGAACGGAGGGAGTAATATAAAGGAGTTGAGCAGTTTATAAAAAATGGTCGAAAATCGATTTTTTTTAGTACATGGATACCACAATGCTTGAAGTACAAGGATACAACATTTTTTTAACAAGCGGATACAACTTTACGAAGTATTCCATCTCACCCTAAATAGTTTGACATAGATTTGTCTAAGTACATCTGAATAGGACGGAGGGAGTAAACTTTACGTCAAACATACCTAGTGGATCTAAATTCGTAGATATCGCGTAGAAATTTGATTTTTGTAAATAAACACAAAACTAATCTGGTTCTGTCACCCATAAATTTTAGAAATTCCCACGATTATCTTTTCATCAATATGAGCCAATCATGTTGAGCGTCGCATATAGGGCAGTCAAAGGGAGCCACATGTCATCCATGCATGTATGTCGCTAGGGTAGATATTGAACAATGCGACCGACAATGCGTGAGGGCGAGCATGCAGAGGCGCCCTGGCGATATGCAGCTCCTACATCTCTAAGTATCCAGTTTTGTCCAATCTACTCGTGACATCTGGAAGATGAAGCCAATTAAACGGTCCAGTCAAAATGAGAAAATTGCAGAAAACCACCACAATTGGTGGTTACGTTGCAAAAGACCACCGGTTTCCAACGGATTCGCAAATCGCCACCACTTTTGAATGACAGTGCTGCAAAAACCACCGTTTTCTGAACTGACCACGATTTAGGCGAATTGACGCTGGTTCTGACATGCCTGGCCCACCGGCTGGCGTGACGTGGCGACGCGCCGTTAACGGCCCCGTGTTTAGGTCCGGTCGCACCGCACCCATGCCCCGCTCGACCTCACAGTTCCCCGACTGCCCGCCGCGAGCTTTCTCTCTCGCTCACTCCCGGCGGCCGCGATTTCGCCGGCGACCTCGTCAGCCACCGCTCCCGGGATGGTTTCGTGGTCCGACGGGGAGACCAGCACGGAGAGTCTCGCCTCCTCCGGCTGGGAGGTCAGTCCTCTCTATCTTTTCTGGTTAGGGTTAGGGTTTCTTCAAATCCTTGGATTTTCTTCGATTTGAGTAGGTTTGAGCTTTGGTTCGTGCTTTCGTTCGTGCTGATTTCGGTGGATGGATGTGGATTTTTTTCTTCCACTTGAGTTGGTTCGTGCTGATTTTTTTCCGATTTGGGTGAGTTGGATTTTCTTCGATTTGATTTGGTTTCAGCTTCGGTTCGTGCTGATTTGGGGTGGATTTGATCTATTGCAGGTTGTGACAATCTACGATCCCGATTTCACCGGCCAAATTGAAGACCGCCAGCGTCGGTGTGACTGCCACGGAATTTTAGAGAAATTTGTGGCCTTCGAGAGCTCTGACACTTGTAGAAGGTTTGTTGCATGTTCTTGTGCGGTAAGTACATCAATCTAGTTAGATAGAAAATTTAATTATCTAGAAAATTTAATTATCAGTTTGTGACATATATGTTATGTATAATGAGCAGGATGGTTTTAGATGTGGGAGATTTGAGTGGATTGACGAGGAATGCCCTATGACACTTAAGAAAGCTCTCTGTGCCCTATGGGAGAAGTATGATGAAGAAAAAGATGGGAGAAGGAGGGAAGCTTTAGAGACCTCTTTCAAAATCTTCAGTTTGGGCAAGGACAAAGAAGAGCTGGAGAAGATGGTGCACACTCTGCAGTGTTAACTTCAGAATTTGGAGAAGAACAAGCAGGTGCAACCAGTTCCAGAAACGCGCTTGACGGTTCAGGATGTTCAGGTGCTGACTGATGAGAAGGTGCTCAGGTTGAAGGCAGAGAAGGAGAGGGATGATTTGTAAGAAGAAAAGAAGAAGCAGGCATCTGTGATGGCAGATCTTTACAAAGCTCTCCAAGTTGAGAAAGAAAAGCTGAAGAAAATTCAGGATGTTATATCTGAATGAATGTTGTAATCCTTCTATGTCTAGTCACTGTTAGCACTGAACATGTAGCGACTTGTGAGAGGAATTTGTATGAATTTCTATGTGTTTGTGTTTGTGCTATTGTATGAAAATCTTTATGTTTAGTTTGTGCTATTGTTTGGTTTGTGTATGAATTAATGTTGCTTAGAGCAATTGGTGTATCTGAATGAATGTTTGGTTTGTGCTATTGTTTGGTTTGGAATGCAATATATGTGTATGAATTTTTGACAGCATTTTGGTTACAATTTCGACATGTACTATGATGCAATTTCGACAGCTTTTGGTTACAAATGGTAGTTTTTTATGTCCATAATATTGACAGCCTTTCTGTCATAATAGTGAAAGCATTTCACACACAAAATAAGATATCACTATGTCTTAATACACACAGCCATTAAGGTTCAGCAACAAAATACACAAGGTTCAACAACATAAAGGTTCAGCAACAACAAAATACAGAAGGTTCAGCTAACAACATTACATATTGTCAATGCCACTTCCACCAACAAGCTTTTGCACTTGCTCAGCACTCATATTGTCAATTCCACTTGCACTGAAGTACTTAGCCACCTTAGGAGTAGGTTTTCTTGCTCTTCTTGGTCTAGAAGTACCTCCAACTGAAGGTCTTGGAGCAATGAAGCCAGCCCTAGCGGCGTTTCTTGCTGTAGGTGCAGGTCTAGCAGGTGGAGCTGATGCAGCTCGAGCAGGTGGAGCTGGTGCAGGTCGAGCTCGAGCAGGTGGAGCTGGTGTAGGTGCAGGTCTAGCTGGTGGAGCAGCTGCAGCTCGAGCAGGTGGAGCTGGTGCAGGTGGAGCTTCTGGAGCAGATTCACCTGCATTTCTTGATGACTAATATGCATATGTCAGACACAGTCGGAACAAAGTAACTGCACAAGTAATATCGAGGGGAGCAACATATTTCGTACCTGATGTTGGTTCTTTCTCATTTGCAACTCAGGTTTCAGTTGCTTAGAGCAATTGGTGTATCTGTGCCCTAACAACTTGAAGTTGCTACATGTAATTGTACCCATTCTTGACGTTTGCTTTGGGGCAGGCACCTCAAACTTCCCCTTCCTTCTTTTTGTCTGTCTTCTTCCTACATCCTTGCTAAACACGGGTGCCTCAATATCTGGTGTGTCAGTTTTCATCCAAGAGTGCTCACCAGGTATAGGGTAAATTACAGGATTGTAAGCCTCCATGTACATTTGCTTCTTGAAAAACGCATGCACAAAATCTTCAGGTTGTTGCTTGGATTTGTATATGGCAGACACGGCATGATGGCATGGGATGCCACTAAGGTCCCACCTTTTGCACCCACATGTTCTTTGATCCAAGTCCACAGCATATGATTTGTCAACCCCTCTACTAACTTGCCACAAGCTGCCAACTGATCTGACAGATTTGTAATATTTGGAGTACTTCTTCGATGCTTCCAATATTTCAGAGAAGGTGGGGGTGATTTCCCACCTTGCTTTTCCTGCCTTTGTTCTTTTTCCATCAAACCTAGTCATAAGTTTTGTTGTTATGCCAACAAACATTGTCCTAACTGGTTTTCCTCTCACATCTAGTATCATCCTGTTAAAAACTTCACTAAGATTGTTCACAACCAAATCAGTTTTGCAGTTGTAATCCATGGCATGCCTTGCCCAACAAGATACAGGAATATTACTCAACCACTGCCATGCTTGCTCAGACTCCTCTTTCATGTTTTCCATTGCTACATCGAATGCATTTTTGGTGTATGCATAAGCTGCTGCATCCATGTATTTTTTAAGTTCTTCCCCTCTAAAGCCAGCAATTTGGAAGTTGGCATACATATGTCTCAGTCAAAATCTTTGATAACAATTGGGGAAAACTTGATTGATTGCATTCAGCAAGCCCTATTTAGCATGATAAAAAATATATAAGCACAACTATTTATAAGCACAACTAGAAGCACAACAAGAGTTGGTTTTTACCTTCTGTCTATCCGAAATTATTGTATATTTGCCAAATTTCCCTTCTTCTCCACCGAGAGCATACTTCAATTGTGTTAGGAACCAACACCAATTTGCAGTATCCTCCTTCTCAACCAGTCCAAAAGCAATTGGATAAATGTTGTTGTTGCCATCCCTTCCTGTGGCTGCTAGAATTTGCTGGCCAGTTGACAGCTTAATGAAGCAGCCATCAAGTCCTGCAATGTTGCAAACAAATTATTAGTAGACTTCTTTGCATTCGTTAAGACACATGATCTACATCACATTATACTACATTTGCGGAGCTTACCAATAAATGGTCTACATCCATTTAGGAAACCTTCTTTGCATGCATTAAGACACATGAACAGCCCATGGAACGTGGGGTTTCGAGTTGGATGTTCTACTAGCATCTTAGTAGTCACAATGCAACGACTATCGGGATTGCTGTCTATCACTGCCTGTAAATAATCTCTCAATCTCGCATATTGTTTCACCTGATCACCCAAAACAGCCGCCAATGCTTTCTGCCTAGCCCTGTATGCCATGTCCTTTGCCACCTCAACTCCAAATTTCTCCTTTGTTGTGTCCATCACAGTGCCAACTCTAGTTCCTGGATCAATTCTGAAAGCTTGCTCACTAACTTGGGCAACCCATTTTGCAGTTACCTTGCAGTTATCTCCTGAAGTTGGACATGTGTGCTCTAAGTGCATCTTCCTAAGACAGAAAGTTTTTTCTCCTTTGATTTCCGAAGCTACCATAAAAAAAGGACAATTGTTCTCTGCCTTCGACTTCTTATCAACTTCTGCCTCTGAACCACTGTCGCTGCCATCATGAAGCTGAAAACCACACTTCACAATAACCCTATCTTTGCAATTTCGATGTAGCTTGTAGTTCCTCAACTGTTGGATGTGAAAGTTCTGCACTGCTCTCCTAAACTGATACACATCAGAGAAACACAATTGCAAACAGAACTGATCATGTGGCTGTTGTCTGTTCTCATCATACCACTTTCTTTCCTTAAGCTTCTTTGCCATGCTTTTCCTTCCTCTAGTAGGGAGCACCCAAGACATAACTTCGGCTCCATCATCAACAAAATCAGCAAAGGTTTCATCATCAGAAGAAGGGACAAAATCTACAGGTGTAGTGGCAACTTGGCTGCAGTGAGACCTGTCTGTCGGCCCCTTACCTGCACTTTTCTTCCATTTCTTCACCTTCTTAACAGAATGTGGCTCAGCTGGTTGTGAAACAAACATGCAGTCACTGTCCCAGCTGTCATCATCAGCTTCAGAGTCACAATAAATATCCTCTTCCTCGCCTTTCCTTTTCCTCTTCAAATCACAAATTCTCTGAGTCAATTCAAAATCATCAGAGTCATAAATGTTAGTGTCATCATCATATTCATCAGCACTTTCATCTCCTGAAAATTCTTCTCCTGAAAAATCTGAGCAAATAGCAACAATATCCTTCCCCTTTTGCTTCCTGTCCCAATCTTCAACACTAACAATCTCCATACATGTATTCTGGCTCTGTTGGGTATACAGATACTGCAAATTTGCATCAGCTTCTAGACCTAAATCTTGGTTCTCTAACATCCTACGCAAGAACACACTGATTCAGAATCTGAAACCCTAGAAATCTGACACAAATCGAGGTAAGAGGGGAAGTGCTTACTGTGCTGTACCAAGTGAACCCTCTGCTTCGCTTTGCCGAGAATGTGTCGCAGAGATGAACTCGGAATCCATGGCTGCCGCCGCCGCCGGGATCAGCGATGTCTTCGCCGTGTCCAGGTTCGAGCTGCCGCACCAGTCCCAGTCCTCTGGGAGGAAGCCCTGGTTCCAGCAGCCGCCAGCACCCGCGACTCCATCACTCCCCTCTCCGCCGCCGGTTGCGCCGCCGCCGACGCCGTCGCCATCACCGGGATCCATGGTCGCGAGCATGGGAGAGAGAGAGAGAGTGTGTGAGGTCGAGCGGGGCACGGGTGCGGTGCGACCGGACCTAAACACGGGGTCGTTAACGGCGCGTCGCCACGTCACGCCAGCCGGTGGGCCATGCATGTCAGAACCGGCGTCAATTCGCCTAAATCGTGGTCAGTTCAGAAAACGGTGGTTTTTGCAGCGCTGTCATTCAAAAGTGGTGGCGATTTGCGAATCCGTTGGAAACCGGCGGTCTTTTGCAATGTAACCACCAATTGTGGTGATTTTCTGCAATTTTCTCAGTCAAAATTGCATGAGTTACCCACCTATAATAACTTAAATAACTTAAAGAAAGATAATGATGGAGAAATCTTCATCCCATCCATGTGAACCAAGATCTGATATTAGTACGTGATCAAACTATGTGCTTGATACATGTCTGCAGGAATAAACGACATGTTGATGTGCCATAATTGCTACTGAAATATCCTCATAATTGCTACTGAAATATCCTTGTACAATGAGTTGCCAATTATGCGTACTAGTTGAATTCGGCGCGACGACACGCCGCGCCCTTCATGAGAATTTTTATGTATGGTTTGTTTTGTTGATTTAGCGGTATAATATATCTTGTATGCAGGATTGATGGTTTTGATCTGCATTGTGCATTTAGTACTGGGTTCGAGCGAACATATTATCTTTCGTATGTAGAGTTAATTCATAGAAAGATCTCTTGATAGCATTTGAGTGGCAAGCAATACAATGATAGAAGTATAAATTTATCTGAAGCGAGAACAAACTCGTATTTCTGGCAGACCAAAGGTTTTAGGACATTACCTGTTTCCATTGGCACTGAAAATTCGAGATTGGACTCATGCACTATTAACAGACCAAATATTCATACAGAACCAGAAAGTCCAAAAACACTGAAACAAAATTTGTGTAAACCTTCAGGTTGCAGATCCTCGGTAGATGTATTCTTCCAAACAGATTAAAACACATGGAAATGTATTTCCTGTGAAATAATAAATTTTGGCATAACTGATATAAGATATGCATTAGATTCCGGCATGAAACGGGGTCGTCATTATCCACTAATTTCCATAATGTGCTTCTCTTAAATCTCTTTGTGCTTCACATCTTCAGATCACCTACACATATTTTTGTATGAAGAGAAGAACAAAAGAAATAAAATCATAGGCAAGAAATAAAATAGGTATGGCAGCATATTGACAATACAAACCTGCAAGGTTGAAGGCTAATATCAGCAGCAGCGGACTTAGAAATGTTGAAAACCGCTAAGCATAAAAGGCCTTGAAAACCAAATGGACTGATGATTTTTCTTGAGAAGATATATGCTATGAAATTCTTCTATCAATAGTGGTTAATCTGATCATTTACAGTGCTTGAAGAGGTACCAAAAAATACACCGACCTTCTTAGATCATATGACTTTCTGACGCCAAACTCATGAAACATTATCAAGACAACATGCTATCAAACGGTCATCAGTCAAAAACATCTATTCAACGCTCACTCAAAAAATACTGCAATGGGTGGTTTCGCCGCTAGCACATTTAGTTAAGTAAGCACAATAATAAAAATCTTTGAATTACTAACTTACTATGGCTTTTGTGCTGGTTTCCTTAGCATAGAATGTGCTTTGATTTAATTGGCTGATGAATAATCCATTTATAATCGTAAAATAACTGTAAGTGTACATAATTACAGCATATAATACTCCATATGTATTTTCTTCTAATCATAAGCACAACCATAAGAGTTTAATTAAATTCATACTGAATCCTATAAGGTTCCTAGCAACTTACTAAACGATCAATCTACATAGAGCGGAAAATGGATCACTTTAAGTTCATTTTCTCAAATCAAGAACTTAAGGTCACGAAGTATTGTCTCCAGTATGCAATTTATGGTGAAAGGGGAACACACTATGAAGTAACTATTACTAACCATCAGCTGTATATCGTGTCTATGATTGCTCACAATCTGTATATAACCAGAGTTAGTTAATTGCCCACCGTTAACAGAATTAAAATTGCAAGAGAAAACATCCCAGTACTACGTAGACATGTGAGTCCACTACCGTAATTGGCAATCAAAAGACATCACTGTAAGAGGAGACAAATTCACACGCTTAAGGGGGCAGAAATAAACCGAAGTTCATTGTCACCAACAATACGACGAAAACTACCATTTACACCTCAACTAACCTGGGCTTTAAGTTGATTCCCTATCGCCTTTCCTAGAAGCTTTGCCTTCTCTTTTCTCGATCGAAGGATAACTCCCAAATTATCTCACCGACTGAACAAAAATAACCCAAAGTTTTATTTGAAGTATACATTCATATTGGGCTGCTTTAGGAAATAAAAATAACATCATATTCTCATCAAGGGCGCGGCGCAAACCTTAAGGACATAATATAAAGAAAGAAAAAACGTAAGCCCCTATTAAAAGGTGTTGCATGACAAAGAGGAGCATTTTGCTCAAGTTAATATTCCAATGGCCAGATTATGTAGAATATCATGGTTCAATTTACGTTCCTGTATATTCCCACCTAAGCCGTAAATATTGAAATGAACTAACATTGTAAGGCATACAAAACTGGAGCAGTTCATACCTTTTTCACGGAAAATTATATATGCAGGTATGAAGAAAAAATGAATGTAACTTGTATGATTAACTTAGCTTGCGGAAGCACCAAATTCAAAGAAAATTAAATAGAAGATAACATACTCTCAAACCTGCCTCAATTCACTGAACGTTGAGCATGGCCAATCTTTATAGGGCAGTTAAACCTGCCACACAAAGAAAAAATTCACTATTTGTACTAAATATTAGTACTATGTGATGAGGTAAAGAGCACTCAAACATGTAGTAGCCATTTGGTAAACCAATCTGACGTGCAGAAATTATATATAACCGATCATGTTTTAGATTAGTCCTGCAGTTTGGGATGAAAGAAAAAACAGTCAGGAAAGGCATACAATTTTGCTGGATATAATGATATATTATGTTTCACCATGTACATGGAATTTTATCCAGCATAAACTGGAAGGAATTTAGAAACCACTTAAAGCTGAACTTTGTAAGAATTGTTGTCCTGGACCTATTTACTCTCTTAAAAAGTATCGAAAGAGGAATCTATATGAGAAGTGCCATCAGTATAGTGAAAATGGCTTCTCCATAACAAATGATCATAGAAATTTTTGCTTCTTCCAGAAAGGAGAATATCTTTAAAAAAAGGTGGCTTACCATTTTCTTATGGTATTCTTCTATGTCGAAAAGCAGGCCGTCTTCCATACGCAAGTTTCGAGAACTGAATGTAAAATAGATGGTCATAATCAAGAATGGAGCAAGTAAAATAGTAATGTAAGCACTGAAAATATTGACAAAAGATGGCCGCACTCGCATTTCTCAAACCACTGAATTCTATTTGCAACTTGCAAACGTATAACACAACCAGTCAACCACACCAACTAAATAACCCACCGGGTTTCGCCGAGCAATTAGTGTGTGCAAAAAAAGCTTTCTTTAAACATAGATAAAGATCCCTAGCCTGCACTACAGTTTAGATATGAAAAAGTTCTAACCGTTACATGTATAATATCAAGATTAGGGGTCCTCTGTAGAACTTTGCTTCTTCCATAACATGTCTGAACCAAAACAAATATATCTGGCGAGTGGCAAGTGGCAATCCTGACACCCCACAGTTTTTATCTAATAAATATGTCCATTATGTACATGACAAATACTTTAAATTGGAATAAGTGATGTACTAATACATTCAATTAAACTGAACGGAAATTAATCAATACAAAACAATACATTCCAACATATAAGAGTAATTCCATCATAATTCAGTTTAGCAAATTGAGTTTGTGACAACCGCAGACAAATAATCGAATAAAATGGGAAGGACATTCAGTTAAGTGATATTGAAGTCACTACCAGAAAACATAATATTGCAACAGACTAATCAAGAACGTATAAAGATGATATTGCAGATCAAAGTAACCAACACCACAATGTTCTTCTCTCAAGCTAACAGAAGCTAATGCTTGAAGCCTCTCTCGAGGCGCAGTCCACATGGAACAGCAAAAATATGAATCCTCAAAAATGAAGCTCATGTTGTATTACAGCAGGGAATGATTGGGGAAACAGACAAATCAAGAATAGCGAAAATAAGAACTTGCCACACGCCCGCACCTATTAGCAGGCAAGGAAAGATTCAATCTTTGCACAGTAGAAAAGCCCCCGTCCATCCTCCACTGCAGCGGGTGACTCAGGCACATGGAAGAGAGGAAGGCCGGCCTGTCGCGACGTGCTGCCGTAGCGGTATACTCAGCCGGCGCCGGCGGTCAACAGCCTCCTCTGGCCTCTAGCGGCGAGCGAGCTTCCCAATCCAATCACAGGGGGAAACGAAATGTGAGGAAAAGAGCATCACATGCACTAAAGGAACGCAATGAATGAACTGAGACAGCGGCGAGTAGTACCCTCCGAGAAAGAATCCTAAACCGAATCAAACTTGAAACCCAGCGCCGTCACGAACCGCGACAGTGATTCGCATCGCCGTGTCGCCCGAAGAATCAGTTCCTGTGCCGCACCTACGCGGAATCAACCCGCGGCGATGACACGGTCGGCTCATGGTGACGGCGTGGGTCGCTGCCTTGCTCTGACGCGCGCGAAGGCCAAAGTGGCGAACGAAGGTCGTGAGTACCGGGATAATCTACGATAACCCCCTGGTCACTTAAGTATCGCCCACAGGCCCCTTTGATGGGTCACTGACATGTGGGGTTTAAGTGACCCGGGGGGTTATTAGGGATTTCCCCCGTGAGTACCTGGGGCAGAGACAGCGAATTAAATTAATTAAACTTTTTTGAAGACAGGGCTCTCAGCCATGGCGGCACCAGGGCGTCGGGCGGCGAAGGAATCGGAGAAGCGAGAAGGTGTGGCAGCGCCGCCGCCGCTGTGTCGGGGCTGGAGGGAAAGAGAGGATGAGGCGAGTGTGACAATCTGAGATGCAGGGTTACGGGCTGGCCTCTTATACGTTAGGGCCGATTCGTGAATTGCAGAAAGTGTAAGGGCTTTTGTGCAAAAAGACCGCGCGGACCGTCGGATCGGGAGACGACGACGCGGGATGAAAACACTGTTGGTAACTGTTCATCGGAACAGTAACACGAGCGAGGAGAGGGCTTCAAAATCTCCGCTCGTAATATATAGGGGTAAGGGGTAATACATAGTAACCACACAATACGCTAAACGTGTTAACAGAGTGCGTAATAGAAAGTAGGCACTCGTGTCTTTGTCAATACACTTCGTGCATGAGTTTATTTTTGTACCATACGTTTCTCAGATATATTCATGACTATTCAGGTACACTATGAGACTTCATAAGCTCATCGGGACTTGCAACCCCAAATATTTACCATCAAAACTATTTGCAACAATTCGGAGGGCCACCATGACCATACCCTAGATTCTAATCGTACGTACAACCATTTTTTCCAATAGAATGGTACACTTTGAGGGGATTAAAAGTTGGTCGGTCCACTTAGGACCTCTTTGAATTGAAGGAATTTCATAAGAATTTTGAAAGATTCCAATCCTTAGGAATTTTCCTTAAGAAATGCCTTTAGATCATAGGATTGAGCCCACCAAATTCCTAAGGATTCCATTCTTATGCTCTCTATCCCATAGAAATATTAACATGAGCTCAAACCTCATTTTACATTTTCTTTGCGAAGTCCAATGCACTCACACTCTACCTCTCTCTACTCTCTCTTCTCATTCCCATAAATTTCATGTGTTTGTTTCCCGTGCACCATCTAAAGACATCGTTTACAAAAATCCAGTGTTTTGCAATCCTATAAGAATTGAAGTGCATGACATTTCAATTCTATGTTTTTCCTATTCCTACGTTTTAAAAATCCTGCAATCCAAAGAGGCCCTTAGCACATCCTGAGCCACCAAGGATCCAAAGAAGCTCAAAACAAATAAACTATTACCCGTGGGAAAAAAATTGCGACACTCCCAGAGCATATCTGCAGCTTATAAAAATTACGAGAAGTGCTCCGGTGCTTTCCGGAAAAACAAGTTGCACGAATTTATAGCGCATCGACGACTATGGTTAGGTTCACAAAGTGATCTAAGAGGAGTACTAACTATGTGGGATTAGTACCCTTAATCCCCACACCTAATCACAGCCATCGATTTGCTTTAAAATTCGTGCAACATATTTTCTCGGAAAGCACCGGAGCATTTCTCAAAAATTACATGGACAAAGCATTACCGATATGTAACAATAAATATTGCAAGGGGGTGACTTTCGGAATGCCATCGAGTTGAACAAAAAAACACTAATTATGTAATTCATAAACATAACCCTACAATAGTTGCAAATAAGTATGAATATCAAGTAATAAAGTGTAAAGTTTATGTATGTATTTTACATGCATCAGCGGCTCGCCCTCTCCGTGGTCCGCCTCCTCCTCTACTTCGATGCCCATGCCGCTGCCGACCAAGGATCCACGCCTCGATGCTCTAGTGTCTGCCCCTGCCTTGATGTCTAGGTCGCTGTCGACCAGCTCTACTTTGCCGGCCAGGTCGCTGCTGAGCCTGGTGTCCGGTGCTCTTCACGTGTGTGTCTAGGAACTCACCATTGTGGGTGAGTTGGTTTTTTTTACTTCTTTTCCTTCACTTTCATGCTGCAAGGACAAGTCTTGGATCATCTGAATGAAGGGAACCTCTTCCTCCCGACCGACGTGATTGGAGTTTTTCTTAGAGTGGCAACTACATCATCAACATGGTGATAAATGATAAAATATTTACTTGGCACCATGATAACTAAATAATCACCATGTCGAGCATCGACGTGACGAAGGAGATGGGAGAAGGGGCATCTTTCTCGGTTTGTCGTCAATCCTGTCCGTGAGTAGGGTTGGTTAGATGTTGCATCTATTGAAGTTTTTGGAAGATAATACTCGATGACCTTCTATCATTCTACCACTCAATTACATATGACAAATTATATCAAGAAGATTTGTAACATGGACTAAATACGAGTGCAAATAGAGTGAGTAGCGAGTACTTGTGACGTGGTAAAAAATGTTGGTGAAGAGGTCGTAGTCGTACGCGAATCTCCAGAGGAAGTAGTCATACAGTTAGCATGTATGTTTTCAATCGCGCGAGACACTCCCCAAAACCCCTTATCCACCCACTACCGGATATATCTCAAGGGACATGATTTCGAAACCTTCTGTTCCAAACAATAATCCACAGAGAAAGAGAGAGACCAAACTTGGTTAGTTATATTCTCTCTTTTGTGTAGCCTATGGATAGAAAATGCAAACACCACTGAATAAAAAAGAAAGTAGTGCACTTGTCAAGCCTGCAATTCTTATCGAGACATAAAATCAATCTTTCACCATAACATTTTCTAATTCAAACTTGATTTAGACAACGTGTCAAGTGGCTCTCTGATAGCAATGGTAGAATAAAATGGCACTCGTGTGACAAGGTGCCAAACTGAATGAGACTTTAGGTTTAAGATTTGATAAACTAAATAGCGAGGGTCCTATGCACTCGATAATATTTTCTTCATATCAAAATGTACGATGTTTTACCTTTTTTACTTGAACGTACCTACCTATATTTTAGTGTAAGGTTTCATGAATCTTGTATCTAAACATGTCTAGATACATGTGAACTAAAAAGATTAAAACATCTTACATTTTAATATTGAGAGAGTTCAATACAATTATAGAAATCTGAATGTCAACTCACATCATGGATTTTCCTTTCAAACGAAAAGTCACCCCAAAACATGTCAAAAAAGGTCATCCCATAGGAAAACATAAAACAGAAGACCTACGCGCCGTGTCATAAGATACATCTCTTGTGCGAGTCGACAAAGTTCATTACATTATCCGTGATGAATGCACTGAATAAAACTACAGTATAACACGGAGTCCAATGTCAACTCACACCATGGATTTTATTTACATTTTTGGAAGGAAAATTCACGCCATAGAAAATATAAAACCAAAACCCGACACGCCGCGTGACACCAACAACAAGAGGCAGACGATGTCGACACGATGAGACCAACCATATCGGCGCATGACCTCCCGTCCGTCCGCGTCGCAATCCGATCCTCACCGCTAGGTGCCGGATCCGACGGTTGCTACGCGCCCGCGCGTGCTGGCCTCCTGTCCCGGCGGTCGCTGTCCGATCCACTGCCCACTGACGCGCGGGGCCCCCACTCCGGCGTCGCTGACTCGCTGTGGCGTCAAGATTCGCCCACTCGCCCAACTCCGTCACCAACCACGCAGCGGACGTGAGGGCCCAGGCGTCAGTGAGTGCGCGCGAGCTGCTGGCCACCACCACCTGACAACTGGGCCCGCTCTCCCCACCGCCGCTCACCTACCGATCTCTACCTCCACCCGCGACGAGCGAGACGACCAATTCCTTCACCCTCGTCGCCTTCTCCCATTGGCCTTCCTCCCCTTCTCCTCCGATTCGCCTCCGCGGAATCGGGAGCCGATCGGGCCACGCGCGCGCTTGCGGCTAGCTAGGGCTTGCCTTGTAGCTATAGGATTCCCCCGGAAATGGACGCCTCCGACTCCGGCGGAGGCGGCGCGGCGGTGGATGTGGGGGAGCCTCTGTGGGACTGGGACAACCTCCTCAACTTCGCCATCCAGAACGGCGACTCCCTAATCCTCCCGTGGGATGAACCCCTGGAGGCCGATGCCGATCCCGCCGAGGCGGCGCTGCTCGCTGCGCCCCCGCCTCCGGTGGCGCAGCAAATGGACGCGGAACCAGTGCCGCAGCCGCCACCACTGCCGCCGCCGCCGCCGCCTGTCGGGTCTGGGGGAAGCAGACGCGGCGTCAGGAAGCGCGACCCGCGGCTGGTTTGCCCGAACTACCTCGCGGGGATCGTGCCGTGCGCGTGCCCCGAGCTGGACGAGATGGCCGCCGCCGCGGAGGCCGAGGAGGTCGCCGGCGAGATGCTGGCGGGACCGAGGAAGAGGTCCAAGGCTGCCCCTAGCCGCCGCAGCGGGGCGGCAGCCAGAACTGCTGCTGCTGCTGGTAGTGGAGTTGCTGGCCGTGGGGGAGCATCAGAAATGAGGTGCCAAGTGCCAGGCTGCGAGGCAGACATCCGGGAGCTCAAAGGGTATCACAAGCGCCACCGTGTGTGTCTGCGTTGCGCGCACGCGTCTGCCGTCACGCTCGATGGCGTCCAGAAGCGATACTGCCAGCAGTGCGGCAAGTAAGCCACATTGCCCCCTTTTCGTTGCTATATAAGCTTGTAGAATGCCCATTGTGATCAGTAGGACAGACAATTAAATTCTCGAAGCGCTAGGACAATCGTCACTGCCGCGCCGTATTGTAGTTCTTTGATATGACCATGGATGTTGGATTACTGTTCTCCATCATTCGAATTGTTGATTATTTGTCAAGGACATGCACAATCTCTGTGTTTGTTCATCGAGATTTATATAGTTATTAAATCTATTCGACTTAAGTTCATCCCAAGAGACATTTCACATCACAACTTTGTAGATGTAATGAAGTAATTATGTGAAAACCACCAGCCGACCACGCTAGGGTTTTTTGTTTCTTCTAGTACGCCATACCGGTTCAGGACATGCTATATTTCATGTACGAGCCCCTACATTAAAATGGCGAGGTTCAGTTGAAAGCAACACTGCCCAAATGTTTTGAAGTTGCCTATTGTGGATTCCCATTTAGATCTCGGGTCTAGTCATCCTGGTGGACATCTATCTTGATTGACCGGAGCTCATGTAAAATTACCGATAATTCCACTTTCAAGTAGATTGAGTATGGTATTTTCTTTTGCATTACATAGCATACAAACACATGCCTACACAAGTACACCACCACACACGGACACCACATGTGAGTGCGTTCTCAAGCACACCCCTCGAATAGGCTAGGCCAGAGTACATCGACAGCCATGAAGTTCCACCGCGGCAAAACCGCAAGAGCGAATATACGGGCTCTAGGATTTGAACCCTGGTGGTGGAGCCGTATGCCTACAACTCCTCCAAGAGGTGGTTTCAGAGTTCGTATGTTACAAATGTTCATTGAACTCTGCAAGAGAATGATATGTAGTGTTCTGTAAACTGTAATACAGCTTACTTTATGAGTCTAGTTAATTTTGATATACAAATCTGCAATCTGGAGTGATGGTTCTAATCTTTTATATGGTTTAGGCATGACGATGTTGACCAAACACTGCAAATATCTATGCCCCTATTAATGTTTGCGTAATGCTTTTGGGCACCTTTTTAGAATTAATTTATACTCCATCCCTTCCAAAATATAAGACTTTCTAGCCTTGTTGGCTTTGTCCTGATTCGTACGTATGTACATGTTTTAGTGTGTCCATTCATTTTGCAATGAATCTGGAAAGTCAAAAGGGCTAGAAAGTTTTATATTTAGGAACAGAGGGAGTAGCAACTGTTCAAAAATTATTTGCCTTTGATTACTTGTCCGGACAATCTATTGGTGACTATTCTTATGTCCAGCCTAGAAGTTTTACATTTGTGCTGGCTGTATATGCCGTTCTAATTGACTTATCTACCGGTTTGCTATAGCCAATCTCTCTCTCTCTGAACTTATTTATTTTGCAGGTTCCATTTATTATTGGATTTCGATGAAGACAAAAGAAGTTGTAGAAGAAAGCTGGAGCGGCACAACAAAAGAAGACGAAGAAAACCAGATTCAAAAGACACATTGGAGAAAGAGACAGATGAACAATTGGATTTGTCAGCGGGTGTTAGTGGTGGCAGTGAGCCAAGAGAAGGTAAGATACAAATAGCCTTTTCTGCTTTGTCAGGAAAAATCACTCTCTTAAAATCTTGTTGTAGTTGCTCTGTTACAAACATTCCAAAATATGCTAAAGCGATTATTCGTATGCATAGAGCATAAGTCACTGAGATAACCTACAGAGAAAACCACCAAATTTCCCAAGCTTTTATTTATCTGTTCGCTCTGGTAGAAGACTTCGTGTCTCTAGTAGAAGGCACAGGGTTTAGTGCTCTTCCCTCAGATATCTTATGACTATTGTCCAGAAACATGAAACATGTAACATCTGGGGAACATGTGCACATTCCTAAATCCAGTGTTGCTCAGTATTTGTTCTGGATACATGTTATTGATAGCTTTATATTCGTTAACCGTTTCAATTGATACATGTTGCTCAGTTTTTTTTTTCATCCACTCAAACCTATGGGAAAGAATCCTTTGTGTTTCCTGTGGTGCAATCGAACAAACTTTGGGGCAAACAAATACTGTGGGATTTGAATTCGAAAGAATTTAGTTGTTACATCCAGCTAAAATGGCCATCTTACCTTTAAGGCACATTAATTGTCACATCCAGCTCAATACGCCTTTATGGGGTTGCATCCTTGATATGTTGACGTTGCTGGGTTATATTGAACACTTACCTGGATGCCCGTGTTAGGGGTTTGGGCTAGGGGTAGAACTGGCTCTAACCAACCAAATAAGAATAAGCTCCTAATGTTAGGAAGCTAGTGATGAGTTTATATAGAAGGAAGCTGCGAGCCACATGTAGCACTGGGAACGTGAAGGAATTAATCTGGACTCTCTGAAGGTTTTTCCTTCCAGTCCAGTTCTCATCCTTTTCCTGTGCCTTTACCCATCAGGATGGTAGTCATAATTGGTATCATCACCAACAACATGGCTTCTGCTACCAGCATGACGGTGCACGGCGTGGTCCGGGCGCTCAACAAGTCACACTTACAAACAAAGTTTGGCAAGTAGAAACAGTGTATGTATAGAAAATATGCGGACTTGAGTCATTAGTTCTGTCCTGGCTGCACTAAGCATAGGGGAATCCTTGCTGGATATTTCCTCTTCGTTGCCATTAGAGGGGTTTGTATCACTGGACCTGCAACCAGCAGCACCTGTGTCTGCTCATCTGGTTCCAGCAACCCGGTAACACACCACGGAGCACTGTGTGTCTTGTCATTGACTCATTTCCCACAGGCATAGTGCCGCAACTTCCTCGGAATTCTAACCCGCAGATGTACTGGGGCCTCAATCCAATGGTCCTTAATTTGAGCCCCAGCCAGGCCCTCATCAACAGGCCCGAAATTAGGCAAGAGCTTGCCACGTTTTCCGCACCGACACATAAAGGCAATAATCTTTGGAACATCACCTTACTCATGGAGTTGGAATTGCGACATCCCGTTGATGTGGGTTATGAGGGCAGCTAGGCTTGAACAAACACTGGTTTAAACCATCAGCAGCTCGCGTTGAAGTTTTGTTAGTTGACATGGCATGAAGTACGTAGAACCAAGACCATTGCAGCAACCTTAGCAAACTCGGCAGCGATGGAATTGTATATGGTACAACTTCAGCCCTGACCATCACTTTGCAGCTCGAGAACATGCTGCTTGTCCAGGAGGTATGAAGTGTTACGCCCAGCCTAGGGGCAGCGGTCAGCACGAAGGTAGTGTTAGAACGCTGGCCCTAATCAACTTCAACTAAATTTGGATTTGTCCTATTGTTAGAAAATTTGGGATTAGTTCCATTAGTTAGGTAAATCTTTGAGATTAAGTTATATTTTTTAGTGGGAGACCAATCTATAATGGAACTCCGCCTATGTCTTTTAGGCATAGCCGGTCCCAAGCCCGAGTAAAGGAGGAGGGTTGTGATAGGCTTGGCGAGCCAACGTCAAAACTAGCCAGTCCCATGGGTATGAAGCCCATTTGAGCGAGAGTAGTACTAGGATGGGTGACCTCCTGGGATGTCCTCGTGAAAGTGTTTCATATCTAAGGGTTGTGATAGGCTTGGCGAGCCAACGTAAAAACTAGCGAGTCCCATGGGTATGAAATTCATTTGGGTGAGAGTAGTACTAGGATGGGTGACCTTCTGGGAAGTCCTCGGGAAAGGGTTTCATATCTAGCCTCCCCAACTTGTTTGGGACAAAAGGCTTAGTGAGAGTGACCAATCTATAATGGGACTGGCACATGCTAGTACTACTGTATTACTCCCTCTGTTTTTTTAATATAAGATGTTTTAGCTATTATACATGTTGTCTAGATACACACAAAAATTAGTGAATATAGACACTAAAACATGTCTAGATACAAGTTTGGACATGTGAATGTAGAAAAAGGCTAAAACGTCTTATATTAAAAAACAGAGGTAGTACCATTTAGCAATGCTTAATTTTTTTCTTCTACCTAACTCTTCTCCATCACCCGTAGATATGTTAATATTGTTCAAATTCTTGGCCATGCAATATTTCGGTTTGCAAATGTAGCTTATGTTTCGAATAACTCTTCACAGATTACTGCCATCGAGCTTTACTATTAAGTATAACTCCTACAAATATATAGAGCCTCACTTGATTTTTGTGCAAACCTTTGTGGAAATGGTAAGGAAGAGCCCTGCTGAACATATATTAACATTGAAAGGTTTTATTTGTTGCAATGGACCCTCATGACCTGAAGAAAAGAAAATCCCAAAATGAAATATAACAAGTAAAACACCCTCTAGACATTATTTTAGAGCATCTAACATCACTGGGGAATTAAAATTTGATCCAACTGAGCCACAGTAGCAGCAATATCTTTATATATGCTTGTTCTATCCGATATTTATTAAATGCATTTGTTCCTGTCCAGCTCCCTTCAAAATGTTTTTTCTCATGCACTGTGAGCTTGTGCTGTCTATTCCGGAACATTTTTGTTAATACCTTTGTTATACAGAAGATATAGATGGCGCTACCTGCAACATGCTTGAGACTGTTCTTAGCAATAGAGATATAGATGGAGAAACACCGGTGGGATCTGAAGATATGCTTGGTTCTCCAACCTGTACACAATCCAGCTTGCAAAATGACCAAAGTAAGAGCATAGTGACTTTTGCAGCTTCTGCTGAACCCTGCATTGGCGCAAAACAGGAAAATGCCAAACTTGCCAATTCTCTAGTGCATGACACCAAAAGTACTTATTCATCCTCAGTAAGTTTTTTCCCTTAAAAATGTTTATTTACTTCACTGTGATTGTTCTGCAATACCATTTTTGTATTTTGGTGCAACATTCCCCCTCCCTCCGTCTCTAATAGTCATAGTAATACTGTATCATCATTCTAGTGCCCCACAGGACGCATTTCGTTCAAGTTGTATGACTGGAATCCTGCAGAGTTTCCTCGGCGTCTACGTAACCAAGTATGTAACTGGGTATATAGCCTGTAAGTTTCTAGCACTCGATGGTATTTTTAGGTCAAACAAATTGTTCTAAGTCAATGCTACACTTTAAATATGCAGATATTTGAGTGGTTGTCTAGCATGCCTGTTGAGCTGGAGGGTTACATTCGTCCTGGTTGTACGATATTAACTGTATTTATTGCAATGCCACAACATATGTGGGACAAGGTATGTATCTGCTAAATCAAAATCATCTGTTATTTTTATTGAAATGAACACATCTTATAGACACATCCAAATAAAGATACACTACTCAGATTTGTTTTAAAGATAATTTTATACTGTGTAACAGTTGTGCAAGCTGCTAATTATAATACTACATCTGGTCCCAAATTGATGTCTCTAGGGCTTGCGCCGTCAAGTCAACACTTACCACTTCTGGACGTGACTACTTCAAATGAAATGCTTTAAATTTACTACGATAAACGTCATTGCATCATAACCTTTTTTGATTTGTCTCCTGGTCCTATCTGCATTTTCCTTGACAGTTATCAGAAGATACATCAAATCTTGTCAGAAACTTGGTAAATGCTCCAAGCAGTCTTCTTTTGGGTAAAGGGGCCTTCTTTGTTCATGTCAATAACACAATATTTCAAGTATTTAAAGGTGGGTGCCACAAAATTTGCAATTCCATGACATAAGGACTCTAACCAGTAGCCATATTCTGTATAGTTGTTGAACTGTATTGTTTGTACAACATATCACATATGTACTCTCTCCTTTGCTGACCACATACATGTTTAGTAATTTACATTCCTATCATGATTCATACAGAAAATACTCCATTTCCCCTCTTTAGTAGACTACTTATTAGATTAGTCCTACGGGGAAGGACTCCGAGGCATTTTCATAGAAAAGTGATGCAACATCACCGAAATTACAAGTATGAGTACTTGAACTGGTGCGTGGAAGGCATCAGCCCCTTTCCCCACCAATAGGCTATGCCTTGGTCTGCTACTGGACTGTTTGGAAATTATGCTATTCAAGTCCATGCTAATTAGCGATTAGAAATAGCCAAAGATAGGGCATGCAAAGGAAAATTGGTGTAAAGTCATCATATAAAATGTTTGAATGACGTGTATTCAAGAACAAAATTTGAATGTCAGAATGACATGTGTTCAGGAATGGAGCAACCAAATGAGTAGTATACATAGTAGGTTTACCAATCAGACTCACAACTACAAGTACCGGTTAACGTTCCAAATATACTTGCAAAAGTTGACACTATTTGCACGTGCTACTACAAGTTGCAGCGTCTTTGAATTATGTGTCTGCCCAGAAGAATTCTCCCATGACTAGATAACCCCTTGTTTTCAATTGTTCAATGCAATGATCCTGGTCCCATTCCATCAACATCCATAGTTTTAATCTATACAAATAATCATGAAGTGTTCACACATTTGAGCATTTCTCATTTGGTGTGGGAACTTTTGTCATTGAACCATATAGAGCTTTAATTATTGCACCTCTTCTTTTCAATTTTTATTGCATAAGCACCTGATTATTAACTGAGGATTGTAATGTCTGTACTTAAGATGGAGCTACATTGATGAGTACCAGATTAGAGGTGCAAGCCCCCAGGATCCATTATGTTCATCCAACATGGTTTGAAGTAGGAAAACCAATTGAACTCGTTGTTTGTGGAAGTTCTCTTGATCAGCCTAAATTCAGGTCTGGCATGCCCTTGCACACTGCGGTCCTCTTTCTGTGGCTGTTTTCTATCATGTAGTACAACATTTCTTGTTTGAAAACTAAAGTTGAATGTCTATATCATTTTCTTACTTGTAGCTTCTCCTGTTACAAATTTTGTGATGTGGACTTTCCAGTGTCTACTGGATGAAATTTGACCTTAGATTCTACTCCCTCCGTTCTAAATTAGATGACTTCTATTTGGACAAAAGTGGATGTATCTAGATATGTTATAAGTCTAGATACATCCACTTCTTGACAAAAGGAAGTCATCTAATATGGAACGGAGGGAGTAATAAATTTCTAAGAATCATGGAAGTAATACATAACTTAATTATGAGAGTGATTGAAACCATACTGCACCTATGCTCCATTTTCCCAGAACCTTGTGTTTCATACCTTTCAGCTATCTTGTTTAGTTGATCAAGTTGTTTAATGAACTGCTCCTGGATTTTAGCCTGTTCCTATCATTGCACAAATAACCAAGTGACTCGAGTATGCATTTCTTTTTATCTGGTCATATTATTGTGGTATAAACTGTGTAGGCATAAGCCATTTCTGCATGAAATATCTTTAGTGGCCAAGTACCAGAATGTTATTTATCTGCCCTTTCATGAGTAACCCTTGGTATAGAATATGTGGTAATGGAGTGCCTTTGTTCTCAAAAAGGAAACAACCAAAATTTACAGAAACAATGGGATTAAGCGATACAGTTGCTGTTGGCTTTAGAAATCTCAGTTTTTCACTCTTTAGAATGACTCTGAATATGCAGTGCTAGCCTGGGTTTTTCAGTCAAACTCATATAAATCATTGAGCTTCTCTTCTGATCATTGTTGATCACCCAGAAAACACTGTGATGGTTAATTACTATATGCACCTCAACGGCTCATTTAATGGAATCTGTTTTCCTGATACTGACCTTTTGTGCGCCATAGTATTTCATATAATAAATTTATGGTCTCCAAGGGTGGTTGAATCACCATATAGTTTATGTTCTCATGCAGATCTCTTCTTTCGCTTGATGGAGAATACTTGAAGCATGATTGTTGCCGTTTAAAATCTTGTGAGACTGTTGCTTGCACGAAAAGCGGCGATCCTACACTTGATTCTGAACACGAAATTTTCCGGATAAACGTCACTCAAACAAAGCCAGATACTTACGGACCTGGGTTTGTGGAAGTAAGTGAACATTGCCTTTAACAAAACCGATCAAATTTCCTCCATACTTTAGTCTGGTACATGTTAATCTACATCATTTTATTCTAGTGACATCCATCTAGGATAGACATGTTGGGCACTGGATCATTTATGATGCCCTGGAGTCCTATATAGACGATGATTAGTGTGAACATACTTTTGTATTCTTACCGTGATCTGCCAGCCTGAAGGATTGTACCAAATTAACAGAGAACCTGCTTAGCTCTCTGGCTCCTTAAATAAGGCATCAATACTAGAGAGACATTAGCTATTTAGCTGCTCTACAGCAGACAGGGATATTGGGAACTTCAGTTTATATTCACCGACCTTTGGTTCATGCGCTTTGAACACTGATGAAAAATAACATCATAGATGTTGGACATATTAGAGTAAGTGTACTTGCAATACTCTGTGCAACGACTGCGTGTCCCCTGGATGGTGTGGAAACAGCGCAACGACTGCGTGTTCAACGCCGCACAGCCCTCTACTGCACTGGTGATGTCCAGGATAAAGGATGAGGCCGCGCTGTGGGTTCGAGCAGGGGCTGCCGGGCTACGAGTGCTACTGCCGCAGACCTGGGATGTACACTGACCGATCAATTAGAGGAACTTGTAATTGGCCCCTAGGGGTTTTGTAACAGCACCCTATCTTTTCAATGAAAAAGAGCGCAAAGGTCCTTTGCGTTTTCTCTAAAAATACTCTGTGCAAAAGTAGGATCATTGTATTAAAAAATATGTTAATTACAGAGTACTAGGTGATAGAAAACTATAGGAAAATAAGTGCACAATGGGGATCCACGGGTCATGCTTATGTACACTTCTTGTATGACAAATATAGACAGTACATCTACGATAGACATTTGTATATTTTGGAAGAATTTTGGCAGAAACGATGTATTCTTGTTGTGCATACCGAAACTGGATAATAAGCTACTACTGTTATGGGGGTTATAATATAGTTATATAGACTATAGAAACCACACCTTGAATTAACATAATCAAAATAAGACAGTAATTAAGGATTCCAATGGGGCAGTGTCGTTATTAGCACTATTAACATTGATCTGACTGCATAGAAGTTCAGATTAAGTTGTCATTCTCCACAGTTTCCGTAGTTGTATATTATGTTCGTCGTTCCAATTCTATGTTTTCAGTTCTATGTTTTTTTCTTCTACAGGTGGAAAACGTGTTTGGGCTATCAAATTTTGTCCCTGTTCTTTTCGGTAGCAAACAGTTATGCTTTGAACTAGAAAGGATACATGACACTCTTTGTGGTTCCTCCGACAAGTACAAGAATGCAAATGGTGAGGTTGCTGGTGCCACTTATGACCTTTGCGAACATTGGGAACTTCAACAAACTGCAATGTCGGGATTTCTGATAGAGATTGGGTGGCTAATAAGGAAGCCTTCTCCAGACGAATTTAAAAATGTACTGAGTAAAACAAATGTTAAGAGATGGATATGCATGTTGAAGTTCTTGATACAGAACAATTTTATCAATGTTCTGGAAATAGTTGTCAAGTCATCGGAAAACATCATAGGCTCTGAAATTCTTTCTAACCTGGAAAGGGGAAGGTTGGAACATCACGTTAAAACATTTCTTGGATACGTAAGGCATGCTCAAAACATTGTTGATCACAGAGCTAAACAGAACGAGGAAGCACAGCTTGAAACAAGGTTGTGTGTTGATAGTACTTCACACCAACCAAATTTGGGCACTTCTGTGCCACATGATAAACAAGTAAGTTCTATTGTGCTGCAAGCTAAAATCAGTGAGTATTAAAATAGTATGATATGCTTCAACGCTGGTACATCTTTTCATATTTACATCTCTCAATTAGTAAAACCGGAAATGTTGCATTTGACAACTTGAGTTCCTGCCTTAATCTTATTACTTCGAAGCTGAATGTTCTTCATCGCTGGAACTCTGTTAATGCCATAATTTTCGTATATTTATGTTTCTTTTACATCAGATTAGTTGATTTCACATTTTCATAAGCATTGCGAGTCCGAATTGCAAGCACCAAATCATGACCATTTTGTCAGTACTACAGAAAATTAGAGAAAATCGTTATACTAACCAGGGTTAAACAAATATCGAGGTATAAGGTGTCCTGTTTTATTAAAATGGCTCATGACTGTTTATGTTGGTTGTTAAAAACGATGATCATTTGAAAGAGCATAAATCTGGACTTAGAAAGTACATTAGTGGTCACTTATCATGGTTGAAGAGCTCATGTCAAATCAATCTTACGAATTATGTATCAAGTATCAACTTGAGCTAGCGCCAGTTGGAATCTCTTCAAAAATTTAAGTGGATCTTAGGAGTGTCATGGTATATTATTTTTTGTTATGAAAGTGTTAACAACTTAGGCACATTAGTGTTGCATTTGAATTACGCGTTTACCTTCTGGAGTGGCCCCACATGGTTCAGTAATTTTACATCTGGCGAACTAAACTACTACAATATTTTGTTATCTCTTGCAGACTATTGGTGCCAGCGGTGAATTTGGTTTGCACTCAACCAATGCTGGGTGCGAAGGGGAAGAAAGCGTGCCACTTGTGACTAATAAAGCTGTGTCACACAGGCAATGCTGCCGCCCCGAGATACATGCTAGATGGCTTAACCCTTCGTTTCCAGTTGGTGCCATGAGAACGCGACTAGTCACAACTGTGGTGGTCGCTGCGGTATTGTGCTTCACGGCTTGTGTTGCCGTCTTCCACCCAGATAGAGTAGGGGTGCTTGCAGGTCCAGTAAAGCGGTACTTGTTTAGCAACTGCCCACCATAGTTGATGTTAGGTTAGACAAATTTTCTTATTGTTGCTTTTGTCTGTAACATATGAACACCCTTCCATCGAGGCATAGCTTGTGTGTATCTCTGATCAAATACCTTTTCCACCAGTGGGCAATGGAAACATGTATCTTTTTGGTAGGAGCTGTTGAGCATAGATGTCTGAAGTTCTGAACCACCAGGTGTAGAAGAAGGTTTAAAGGGGCATTTCGATGAATAAAAATATTGGGTTTCATATTTTTATTTCTAATTTTCGTTTATGGTTTCATGATATGAATCCAACCTGAACATTTTAACAAATCCTGAGTTAGAAGACTCATCTGACCGTGGCGTGAAAATATGCATCTGAAAAAAAGTTGGCACCTTACATTATCAAGCCTGGATGAGGTGCGTCATCGTGCAACGGATTCTGTTTGCAGCATCACCATACAACTATGGTTGCAGAGACGGAATGCCTTGTTCTGCCCACAAACGATGCTTGCAGTCACATTCCAGTTTCAGAAAGAGGATACACAAAGACAGTGAAAATGATGAAGGCGTGTACCGTTACATTAGTGCAGCTTTCGCCTGGAACATGTGGAATGTTCTTCTAATTTCAGTTCAGTATTTCCACTCACGGTCCACGGAGCTGCAGGCTATGGACATAAACCCGCTTTGGGACTATGGCTAAAGCAAAAGGCATAAATGTACCTGAAGTGGCTTTTACGTTTCCCTCACTTCAATCATGTACCCACATGATTTTCATGTGGATAAAAGTACATGAACATCAAAGCATGATTGAAGCTGCTGCTGTGAAATCAAATATTCAACCAGTTACGCTGCCACCATGTCGTGCTAAACAATAACCTTTTTTTTGTTCCAGTTGGTGTGCTTGTTGGTACTGATACTTCGTGACAAGTCAACCACCATCAACATTCCATGTAAAATAAACATCAATATTATAGGTTGATTCTAGAGACTCACTTCTTTTTTATGGGATGAAAGCCCAAACTGAGACTAAATCAGAATATTAAAAATAAACGAAAGACTCCACAGAACATGAATGAATTCAGGTACATCGCACCAGGTTGATATGTGCCGGTATCATACATTTTTCAAGAGTCTTGCTAAGCCATTCTCGTTGCCACATATCCAGTTTCTTCTAAGGTTTCTTGAATGTGAGTGCCTATGTCTGAGCTGACTGGTTTTTTCTTTAAGTCTCGGTCACCTCAGAAAAATGTAAATACAGTTTAAAGAAAATTGTAATTTTTCAGAACGGATTAGTGTAACTGAACGAGTTACACTTTTTTGGACAGAAAACTGCAATTGCACGTTTCTATGAACTACGATTGCACGTTTCTATGAACTACGAGACTTGAGAAAAAAATCGGTCAGCTAAGACTTAACAAATCCTTTCTTAAATTGCCTGCTCAACGCTTCTTGTCTAGCTCCAGTCTAGCATTTTGGCCTCGCTTCGTAGGAATAGTATGAATCCTTGTCCTTGGTTCCCAATTATTGATCAAAACTAATTTAAGTAAAAATACAAATGGAAAAATTCAAAGGGATTCAGCCACAACGGAACTACTAGCGAAAGTGGCTTGTATATCCAACCCTGATAACAGCTGTACCATATTCATTCATAAACTACCTAAAACACTAGAATCATCATAGAGAAGTTCTTTCACCAGAGTCTTTAATATGTACAATCACACTCGGATACATGGAGTTAATCTCAATAGGCCCCGTCAGGGTCACAGACACATGCTGGTGTTTCTGATAACCTCCCGCTCAATTACAAGCTTTCCTACCGTGCATTGTAAGGGCAGCCAAGAGCAAGCTGCAGCACCCCTCCTCTTCCAAAAACCGGCAAACCATGCATGCCATTTGATCCAATGGACAATGTAATTTACAGTTTACAATGTGGAGGCTACATGTACATGCATGGAGGCCAGAGATGAAGAGAAGCGAAAAACGCTTTGGCCACCTTGACTCTTGCTCACTACTACCTAGAGTGCTTTGGTGTAATCTTCTATTGAATTGTTTCGTTTGGCATTGTAGGGGGAGTCTTCCTAAATGCATGCTTTCTGCAGCGCTGGAAAATGCTATCATATAGCAAATCAAACTGCACTCCAGCTCTTTCCCGGTTTACGATGAAAAGAATGTGATCACCTTCAATGATCTTGTAATACCTACAAATCAATGTAACAATAAGAAGAGAACACATATAGTTTTACACGAACAAAGCACACAAAGTTGTGAATCTCTTAAGTGCCACCCAGTTTATTGTTCATTTGAATTCAGTATGGAATTTGCTCAGTATTGTTGAACAATAAATCCAAGCATAAGCATATTTTTTATGAGATTTAACCAAAGGAAATGTATCTAATTTCATCAAGAAATTTAAAACAAGATTCAGAATTGTGGTACTAACCATATCCCAGGCTGCAAAGGATGGCAGTCAGAATCATCTACTACAATACGGTTAGGATGCTCTACTGGAATGCGAGGGTGCGTCATGGAGATTGTATTCAAAGCCCCATCATTATCTTCCCAATCTTCATCCCTGAGTATCATTTTAACATGCAAAAGGAGAATCGTAACTACTTTTGCAAGATAAATAAGGAACCAGCATAATGAAGGAATTTAACTTGGAGTAGAGGATTTCACCTGTATCCTTTGTAAGGTAGAGGTGCGGTTTGAGGGTGCCGCCACATACACATCTGGAGAACTCTGAGAAAGAGCATCGGGTGAACTCCAAGGACGCTTGAGGGCACTGTAATTCCGAATAGCTTTCGTGTTCTCTTTGTTGCATAACTGAAGTAGAATGTATTGGGAAAGGTCTTCAAGGTAGAGTTAAGTCTTAGTGATCCTTGAATTGTGAGGTCAGGTAGAATCCAATCTCCTGAGGAAAAAGGCCCGGTATTCCCCAGCAGCAGATCAACTAAACCAGAAAACCCAACTTTCCTCCATGACATTTCAAAGTGATCAAAACCAAAATTGTAGTAATTCTTCAGCCAAGGAATGTCTAGCCAATCATAGACGATGACACCAAGCCGGCATAGCTGAAGAAGACAAATCGATCTCATGGATCTCCCATCTTCAGCCCTGAAATTAACAGGAAGCGAAACATGGTGAGAATGGTCAGAAGAAAAAGAATATACACAATCACAATGTCTTTGTAAAAATAACATTATGGAATCACATTAATCTTCTGACTTCAAGACAACACTTACAGCATGCCATCGAAGTAAGTCCTCGTAGTTCCATTAAGCGCGCCTGACAAGGAAGTAAGGCTCAAAACCCAGTCTTCAGAAGTATCATGCCCAGGAAAAGCCTGATATTAGTATTAAAAAATGTGTTAGAATTATAGCACGCATATTGATGCAATATAATCACGATATATGACTTTGATAATATAATCACGAAATCTTTAAAATTAGATGGACAAAATTTAGTGTTGGACTTTTGCCCTCAAATAATGAGTCAAATCAAGCCTCATGATACTACTTCTTCCTGTGTGGTCTTAATTCTATTTAATACTAGTTCAATATTAAAGCTGCTGTACAACTGATTTTTGAGTATAAATTCGTCCTATAATATTTCGTAATTTTTTGGCGGCACGATTTTTCCTCATGCACGATGGATAATGTCTGTAATATAACAGCATGCCACCAAGCTGCCGGCATAAAAGCAACAAGCAAGACCAGCATTCCACACGCATAAAGTCGAGAGAGGAGATGCAATCAAACAGAAATGCCCATTTTAGCTGCAGAAGTGCACTGCAAGCAACATAAGTAAAACAAAAGAAAAGGAACAATGGATAACCGATGCTGCCCACACTGAAGACAGATTATTTGGACCAATCCTACAAATGTGCTTTAACAGAGGCCTAAATTGACCCAAACTTCATGCGATTGCAGTGATATGCTAACTTGGGTGCCTGGAACGTGTACTCCTAATCACAAGAAACGCCCCCTCAGAAGGCACAAGATAAGCATGAGCATTTCTAGCTGTGGTTCGTTTCCGAGTAAAATCTGAAACCTCTTGCTGTACCTTATCGGCGAGCATCTGATGCAGCACCCTCACAACCTGCGCGCCGGCCGAGTGCCCCACAAAGTGCACCGGGTTATGCTCGTCCCACACCGGATAATGACCTGTGCACAGATTAGAAACCCACAAATTGAGAACTCTAGACTAGATGGAAACTCATGCAAGGCCGGAGTGATGATGCCTGTTTGAAAAATGTTCACCTGTGTCGTAGATCCTCCCGAAGCGCGTGTGGCCATATACTTGGCTGTGCTCCGTGCCGTAGTCCACCTGACCTCCTTTGAGGTAGTAGAAGAGCTCGCGCGCCCTGCAACCACCAGATTCCCCAACAATCAGATTATACTTTACAACTAGAAAATCTTGTTCGCAAATCACAAGTTAATGAGGAGCAAATAAATTCAGGGTAACCAGTCAAGCAAGAGTAATTAATTGCCCAACCACCAGCAACCTTGGCATTCCCTAGTTTCCAACCCACCCACCCAGCGTACAGTACCTGTCATGGATGCTGGTGAGCGACCCCAAATCCGGCACGAGCACGCGGTCGTCCTTCTTCTCGGCGCCGGCGAAGTAGGAGAGGCCGCCGAGCCTCTGCGCGCAGAAAGAAAAGAAAAGAAAGAAACATCAGGATTCAGGCCGGCACCTATGGAACGCGTTCGCGGGCAGGCATTTCGCCGAACACCCACCCACCCCGAGAGCAGAGATATACACGTGTAAAAAGTAGTAAAAAAAAAATCGTACCCCTTTGCCGAAGCCGAATATGCCGTGGACGAGGACGATTGGCGGGGGCGAGCCGTCGAGCACGACGGGCGCGTTGTCGCCCTCCGCCGCGACGTCGACGAGTGCTGGCGTGGGTGTGGCGGGGCGGCGCATGAGGAGCGGGAAGCCGGCGGCCGCCGCCTGCGAGATGTCGGCGGCGACGGCGGTGCTGAAGACGTAGAGGCCGAAGAGCAGGTGCACGGTGGCGCTGACCCCGAGCTCCACCAGGCCGAGGATGAACCTCGCCATCCCTCCCTCTCCCTCTCCCTCTCCGGAGACGGGGCCAATCGAGCCGCTCTCGCCGGCGCGCTCTTAAGGGGTGCAGGGCAGGGGCGCGACCAATCCGCGTGTGCGTCAGTGGGCGGCGAAACGAGACGCCGCCCTCTCCCGCTCCTCCCCTTGCCTCCCCGCGGGAAGAGGAAGAGGAAGAGGAAGAAGAGGAACCGGAGGAGGAGGTGAGTGCGGGTCCGGGGGCCGGGGGCGCGCTCCGTTTAATCTCTCCCCGTTCCCGGTTCCCCTCCCTTGCTTCCGTCGCTGGCAAACCGCTTGCTGTCGCTCGCCGAGGCGGAGGGGGACGTCGCGCTGCGTCCCGTCTCGTCGTCGTGGGATGATCTTCTCTGGCTAACTTTGGGGGATCAATCATCATACAATACGGTTTTCCCTATTTATAAACGCGTCCGGTGATGTGTCGAGGGCGTGGGACATGGTGGCCGGTTGTGAATCAGACGCGGGTACGGGTCGGAGTGAGGCTGGGAAAGTATGATGGGCTCGGTCGGTCGATCCCCGGTTGGTTGGTGGTTGGTGGCGTGGATGCGGCGTGGGCGGCCACTGGCCAATGGGTGGAGCCTGCCTGCGGGGCTGTCGACGTGGTCGTCTGGGGTTGGGTAACCAGTTGTATAGTTGGCATGGCAGGGTGGGTCCGGGGCCAACCCCTTGTGGCTGGGAGTCCGTGGCGTGAAGAAGGTTCGCGAGGAACCGGGAATTAGGCACGGCCCCAATAATTTTCCACGTGATGACGTGAGGGCAAGGCAGTGTAACCGATGCAAATATTATTTGCTAGAGCTGAGACTATAGATAGTCATATGTTTTTTTTCATTTCCATAAAATATTTTTGTATTATTGTGTTACATGAAAGAGATTTAGTACAATGGTGATTACAAAGGAACCACGTCAACCTTACAATACAAAAGAGCATCTTTCTTTGTAGACAATGTTTAGCTGTGTTGCTACTTGCACGTGTGGTGTAAGTGTAATAATGTCTTGCTGGCGCAAAGAGAAGCTGTGTTTGAAAATTCATCTCTCCAGATAGCGTAGACCCGACCGGACAGCTAGCTTCACAAATTCATTTCCTACAGAAATAGTAAGGTGTTTTTTTTTGTTGCTTTCTTTTCTGTGTGGATACCGTATGCCGTGATGAACGGGGACCATGGTATTCTAGAAAGATCGACATCAATACCATGGCCCCAGACCGAATCCACTGTTTCACAGGAGACAGGACTCCCGTTGGCTGTGTAAAATGCTTTCGGGGGTTTCGACTATGTACTTAAGTTCGTAAGCTCAAATGGACCTGGACTTCGTCAAGAATCAGGGTTAGTCAGGAGAGTCTGCCGTGTGACAAATTAACTTTGTTTGGTTTCGCTATCGATCGCTCCTCGATCACCTCAACCTGAAAAATGAGCAAGGTCAGCTGCGGCATTTTTTCTATGCTTTAAGAGCGATGCACTGTAAAGCGGTGCCCGGATCCAAACTGCTTCGTATACAAAAATCAGTTAGTTATGAATTGTAGCTATCTATTTAATTTACACTGCTTTGTATTTAGCGGGCCTTGGAGTAGAACAATGACACCATGTAACTTGGAAACTACGTAGATATATCTATTTTTGGTGGGAAATTGTAGTTTTCATCCGGGTTTTTCTTGGATGAACTGTTAAATGTTTTCGGCTATTCCCAGCGGCTATCGATGTGTCATGACGGTGAAGTTTCGGTGCTACCCGAGCACACCGTGAGCAATGACAGGGGCAGGGCTGATATTGTCTCGGATGGATCATCAGGGCATATCGACAGGGCTGAACCTAGAAAAAAATAGTGGGCTAATTCAGACAACTGAGCATTTCTAGTAAAAAATCGATTATTTGAAACTTTTACTTCAACCATGAACATTGAAATTTTAGAAAAATATGGCTGCCCCCACTCCGCTATACTTGAGGTCCACCTCTCATGTTGACGCGGTTAATTCTGACGCCGCTACTTGGTGTCGGTCATCGTGTGTGTGTCATGTGCCGATGTAAAGGAGGATTTGTGGGTTACGCCATTGTACCAAATACGTCGCTCGTGGCATCTCCCTCTCTCCTTCGATGATTTCAAACATGATTATAGTGTTGTCATTGTTTGCTACATTGGATCATTTATATTATTTTTCATGGAAGCATGCCAAGTTTGATTTTTAATTCATGATGAAATCTGAAAGAAGTACACCATGCATTATGTCGTCTACAAGTGTACATGTTAGATTGTTAGGTTTTTTTCTAGTTTTTTTTTTTGGATAGTGTACTCTGCTGCTCGCCGGCCACCTTCAACAAGATTTGGGAATCAACAAGATTGCAACGGAGTCGTTGAGGAGAAAAGGAAGACAAAACCGCTAGTACTTCAATGCGCATGTACCCGCCTAGTCTGTTGTCTTTAGTTATTGGATTAAGCTGTCCTTATCTAGTTGTATTGGCTCCTAATCTACAATTGCCAGGTGCAGCACAGATAGTTTGACCCTGTTACGGTCAGGGGCGGAGGCAGGAATCACAAATTTTCAGTGTTAGGGGGGCCGGTAAGAGTAATCAAATTAAAATTTGCACTGTTCAAAAAAATTAAGGAACAAATCAGTGGTATTAGGGGGGGCCAGGGCCCCTGCTGGTCCCCCCTGTCTCCGCCACTGGTTACGGTTCCACTTTGGCATGATCGATCTTCTTGATAATCTCTCCCGCCTTCCTCACCCGTAGCCATCGTTCATTAACTCTGACGGGCCGCCGATCTTGGTTTCTGCCATCCTCTTTTGTCAGCACGGCACTAAAGAGTTTATTATTGGTATGGTTCAATTGTGATCAGAAACTCAGAAAGTCCGCACGGCGCTGCTCTTCTATTTCCAGATTTTGGCGGTGACGTGCTTGGGGTCCTCCGACATGATCCTCCCGACGGCAACAGCTAACCGCGGTTTTAAATTCCATCTTCCTCGGGTCGGCCATTCTGAATTTAAAAACTACTGAGTAACTCCGTGCAACCTGGTTGTAGAGGGGCCCATAGTCCAGGGTAGATTTTTTTTACCATACTACAGTATGTGTTAGGGGATCTCCAACATCCTGGCACATTTTGACGTTAAATCGTGGCTGATTTGAAACGTTTGCGTCGGATCGCGAACACGAAAGGGGCGTTGTCCTCCCACTTGGTCGTTTGCATCGGCACTGCGTCTAGCGGCCCCCGACGCATATTTTTTTAACTTTATTTTATTCCTAGAATATATTACATAGATGACTGAGACATAAAATTAAAACATAAATTAAAAACACCCTAGAAACTAGGGGAAGCAGCCGTGTAACCCCGGGCAAAAGGAGGAGGACTCGCGCGGACACAGCGGTCGTCCGCAGCGACGCAAACTGCGCCCAAATTTGGGCCGCGCTTACGTTTCCGCGGACAGGCCGACGAAAATGCGTCAGACCGTTAGGCTGGGTTTTTCCCAGCCCCGATTAAAATCGGACTGAATCGGACGACCACGGTCCGTTGGAGATGCCCTTAGTGAAACTAGTAATCAAGCACGTGCACATGCACGTTAATAAAAAAAGTGAAAATCTAATTATATAAAATGCATCAAACATAGATAAATACAAAGAAAAACAATTACCCTACATACTCACTCCAAGATTTGCTTCAAGGTTTCATGGATAAATATATATCTACCATTATGATCAAAATAAATCAAAACACATATGGACATAAGTAAAGTTCAGCCGACTTAAGTATATCTTGTACATTGAGAACCACAATCCATATAAAGTTATTACACTGTGAAATTTCATTTATGAGTCAATATTTACAAAGAAGCAAAAATAAATCATCCCAGATCAAACATGAACAAACGACAATACGCCAAATTCTAGTCCATGCTACTATAAGGGTTCAAATCACCGCACCGGTTTCTTGTATGATCTATTTTTCTTGGCGGGACATGAGTGAAAAGCTGTGAGAGCAGAAGCCTCCATGATGATCGATCACATGCGCATAAAAACCTCCACTAATGTGCAACATCCAAATTGTTGCACCATAGTTCCAATGAAGCGATGGTTTGTATTTAGTATTTACTGGTGCAAGACTCATTCAAACAGTTGGCTTGTTTGTTTCTGGAATGACACCATGATCCACACGGTAAATCCATTAAGCCTGTCACATGGAACAATGAAGAACATTTTTTTTTGAATTTTCTGGCGTATATTAAACAAACATAGAAGAGTTTTTACAAGCATTCTTACAATCCATTTGAAGCGTTTCCACCATGCAGGGAGGAACCGCGTTCAATAACATACCATTACACCAGCTAAAACGCCCAAATCTGGCCAACTCATGAGCAACACCGTTACAAGAGCGATGCACTTTTTGAAATTTAAAACCTGGCAAAAACTTCAGGAGGTCTTTTGCTTCATCCGAGATGAAGGAGAAGGAAGCTCTGCTTTCCTCCCTTCGCATGAGATCAGTAACAACCGCAGCATTGTCACTCTCAATGATGATGGGGTGTGTCGCCGCCGATATAGCTGCTTTTATGCCTTCTCGGATAGCAAGAGCTTCAGCCATTTTTAAGCAAATAAAAACCATCTACTTTATTTTTCATAATGACAAACCTAAAGCTTACCTTTGCTTCATTGTGGCAACGTCATCAATCCGAAATTTCATTGCAGCATCATGAACATATGCATCAACTCCTTTGGTAGAAAACCAATTACCGGTTGTAGTTTGTTCATATCACATAGCTTATTCACAAACATATTAAGGTAATCTGATATTATGCAAGTAAGGTAACATACAGTTCACAGCTAAGAGAAGGACATACTCTGAAACCGCTAATAATAGCAATAGATAGAATAATTTATCTTCTGTGCTGTGTATGTCCATTCGACAGTCGATGATACTTAGCCATGTCCCTCCACATTTGGCTTAGTGTCCATGTTTAATAGCAGCCTCACTGTGCTCAGCTTCACAGTTTTACAAATCTACAGCTATCACACTGCAGGTAACAAGTACCATTAACTGCAAGTATTGTTTGTGCATTCATTATGTTTCACTCTCGATACAGAATGTAGGAAATAGTATAAAATAGGAGGAAATTAATACAACTGAAAAGTGAAAATAAGGTATACCAATATGAGACACAATAAAATGATCACTCATCTGAACAGAAAGTTGCCGACGCGCCCGCAGACATAGAAGGGGCATGTTTCGGCACCAAAAAGGCCATTTGAGCTGGCCAGAAATCAAATAATTTTAGCTACTAATGTGAAAGGAGACAAAAGCATCAAACTCTGATAATTATACCACTGGTATACAACTGAGGACTCAGATACACAGTGATCGGAGGTAGAAGTCTGCACGCTTTGAATCCACCCTTCCTGCCATAATACTTCTCACAACGTTTAGTTATTGCAGTTAGTTAGATAATAACATGCATTCATTTTGTCATACAGTATCGAAAGCTAAGATATTTATTATAAGAATTTTTTCAGCAATGAAACTCGAAGTAAAACTGTTCGTTAAAAGTTCATCATGGAATACACATAATGTAAGTGGCAAGAAATCTAGGTGAAATAACAGCTGGAAGTAACAATCTTGGTTGCAAAAAATTGAATGAGGAATAGGTATATCACCAATTATTTATTGAATATGACAAGAAATAATAGCAGTAAAACCACACCATTTTACCAAGCATAATCTGATTAACTTCTAGATCTTATATATCATTATGCTTTAAAACATCATCGGAAGAACTAATTGTTCAGCAATCATGAAGATATCTACTAATATAACAGATTAAGACATACCCGCGTGAAGGAATAATAATAAACCCGTTTCATCCCTGCAACACATCTCTGTACACAATGTTTTTTGTGCTTTTTCCCGTGTCATCAATGTCTTTATTTGGCTTGGCCAAAATCCGAGTGGTTTGCCTTGACACACCCCTGGGCAACGCAACATAAAGCTGGCCATGCGAGAACACTGGCTGTCATGTGTACTCTTGGTTGCTGTGTCCTGGTTTCTATGTATGGGAACACTTTACTTTATTAAAACATCTCCTGGCCTGAAGATATCAAGAAGTCTGAGTCAAAGTTAGTAGAACATTATGAAATGGGAAGGTATACTCGAAGGTTAAGTGATCATGTAGGTGCAAACGTATGTTCGAGCAATGAACAAAAAATATCACATATTCAACTAAAATAATAAGGCGTAAGAAATATTTCAACGTCACAAAACTAAACAAATATGTCTTACCATGTAGGTGTTATTTTTTCCAATAATATTGGATAAACCATAATGATATTTAGCCATAGACTTTGACTGATTGGTGTTGTGTCAATTATTCCGTCAAACAAATTGTGTACAAAATGGTGTCAATTAAAGGAGAACATAGGTACATGGTCCAGTTTTAACTCCTTAGTTCAGAAAGCTCAGTTTAGCAAGGAATGGAACCTTCAGGTTGAACAAAAATTCATTGATAAAGTGAAAAGGCCTCAACCCCTCAGCTACCGAAATGTCTAGTTATATTAGCATACGCAGATCACCGTTTCCTAAGCAATTCATACCACATGGTATATGAAGGTTGGCAGCTGTGCGTTAAGAAAAGAGAAAAGAAACAGATGCTGAAGAAATAAACAATTCGGCAAAGGAAAACACCAGCTGCAAATTCGTACTTCATGAATTGGAGTACAACCAAGGAAAACACCAGCTGCAAATTCGTACTTCATGAATTGGAGTACAACCAAGGAAAACACCAGCTGCAAATTCGTACTTCATGAATTGGAGTACAACCAACTCTGCTTACCTACTGAAACAACAACCTTGAAGTAGATGAAATTGGCAGTAATCGGGGGATGGACGGATTGTGCAATCCGGCAACTTCTGCTGAGTGGTGACTTATGGTGCGGGGCGGGGTAGAGCCAGGGGACGGACGTGCAGGCAGGGCGAGTGCGGAGCGTCGACGGACTGTGCTTACCGTCACGGCGGTGCCGTTCCTGCAGGGCGCGCGGAGCGTCGGCGGGCTGTGCAGGCGGGCCGGCGGCGCCGTTCCTGCAAGGCGCGCGAAGCGTCGGCGGGATCGTGGCAAGGGCGAGGGGACGGATTGCGGCGGCGGTGATGATGGCCTGGCTACGCGAGCGTGCGGGCGGAGGCCGGATCGTCGGAAGGGCGAGGGGACGGTTTGCGGCATCGACGGTGATGGCCTGGCTACGGCGAGCGTGCGGGCGGAGGGGATCATGGGAAGGGCGAACTGCAAGGCTTGATCACATCATCAGCATTGAGGGTTAACTGGAGATGGTCCGTCGCCGTGTTTTAGTTAGCGTACAACCGTACGATTTTTTCGATCGACGGTGATAATTATTTGGATCGCAGGATCTGGATCCTTTTATATTAGATAGATGGTTGACCAGTTCTAGCATAGCCTAACTACAACACTCAAATTTAATTTTAACCCGTGGTTTGGTTGGTTTCTGAATTCCCCACTGGTTGTAGCGTTATTAAATACGGGTATCTTTTCGTCTGATCTGATTTTTTTGTGAGCAGCTTCTGATAATCTGATGTGTTGATGTGTCAAACGCGCCACATGTTTTTTTAACAAGGCATGATCCTGTCCTCGAAGGACCTAAGGCCGTGTGAAAAAAATATTTACTTTCGGTACATGCACGAGGACTAAAAAATAAAATGAAATTAAACTAGTTATGTAGTTTTATAGAAGTGATCCTTAACACCAAATCCAATATCATTCAGAACAAAACCACTGGGCCACTTAGGGTGAGAGGATCGCCGCATAGCACAAATTATACGAGCTGCAGATACCTTACTGAGGTCAAACTGCCTCCCATCAGTCCATCTGCCAAGAAAAAGCAAAAAAGAGCCACGGCCAAAACATTGGGGCTTTTAACGGTCGCCCTTCGACCAGAAGAGTTAGTGGTGGGGGTGTAGACAGGAATACGACACCGCCCAAAGCTATTTCAAAACCACCACCAAAGACGGGCTACAAGAGATGTAGCATCATGAACTCACAATAATCTCTTTCCTAAGTTCCTTGGTTAGCATTAGTACTACAAGATGACCTATGAGGATTGATGAGGGCTAACAACTAGATCTGAAACTCTATTGAGCCTATTGTATAGCCTCCCACCGGATCTCTCTCCGGCAGTGTAGTCACCCACAGGAAACCACTAGAAAGAGAGATCAAAACCCTCCAAACATCTATTAGTTGAATTGATTTATGCACTGTTTACATCCATTTTCGACTAACCTGAATTGAACCGGTTCATTGCTTTAACATTTTTTACACTAAACTTTGATATTTATTTGTGACTTAATTTAGTCATATTATAATCTTAATGGTTGTAGTTTGCTATCTCTTAGTTTGCATAGTTAACTATAGTTAAGCACACTTGAATGTTGCTGATATTAATTGTATCATGGTTTCTTATACAATTGCAACATTTATCAATAGAAGTTGTTGGGAGAAATTTAAATCATATGTCATAAAAATGATTGTGCTTGATGTTTTTTATAATAAATGACTTATATAATGTATATATTTTTATCTGTATATATGTGCGTGTGTCGACGGGTCTATTTAAACATCCTTAGCATCATGGTACACTCCAATAAATAGATATACTATTAGTGGTTTCTTGTGTGGGATTAGGTAATCATGTTTAAAATTCTAGAGTATAAATTTAAATAGTAGATTATAACTATACAAATCGGTAAGTGCATCTTGCAATTTTGGTTACTAACAAGTTGAAAAATGTACAATACGGTTTCTACTTAGTTTTGAAATAATTTAAACTGTAGTAATCATCGGATAATATTTTACATATGATTTATTTGTCTTATATGCTCGTCTGCAATGTTTTTGGCATCATCTCTTATATGCAACTATCTATCTTACAAATAAAAGGCGAAACACCAAATTACACATGCAAATATCGTTAACATAGATTTGAGTAAAACATGCAGACCATCCTCATAAGAGACACTAACAATCTAAATAAATCCCACGGTTCTTGATCGGATTGGTTTATTTCTATGTGGTACACGATATGACTTATTCATGCAAACTAATTTTTGTGATATTTAATATTTGTTTGGACATAAGAGGCACTTTTATTTTGGGCCAAAGCCGGTCAGCCATTTTGCTCGGCCTGTGGGCTGACCCTACAAGGACTTCGAGAAAGGGAACAAAACTTCACACTATTCTCACCATGTTCAGTTGAAGATGTAGAAAATTTGAAAGTGAGCCGTCTGCGTCAACAACTCATATTACCGGGTCCACCCGCAGGTTCCTTTTTCTCTCTCAAACGTCCTTTTGTAGAGACTCTCCGAACTCTTGGTGTTGTGTAGTGCAATTTAGGATTGGAATGAGCCGGGTTGGCCCGCTGGGTCACGGATCAGACTCAAATTTTTAATGTCATTGGGTCAGTCAGATCGGCCTCATATGAAAATAGGGCAAGTGGAACCGGCACCAAGTGACCCACCCCAAAGGATTCAACTCAATCAATAAAACTTGACTAGCTCTAATTGGTCACTTTCGTTGCAGATTGGCTTATCGACGAGCGCCCGAGCAGCGGTGCTCGTAGGTGGGATCCATCCACATGTCCTCTTCCTTCTCCATTCCTTCCCATCTGGTTGAGACGATGCTGGCGACACCACGGGGAGGCGTGGTGGAGAAGGTTGTGGTCGAGGGTTGACATAACGCGTGGGTTAGCATGCAGTATCTTGTTTCTTTTAAGTTTTAACTTACTCCAATATATATTCACGTAGTCGATCAAACGACCAAAGTTTTCCAAACGTTAAGAGTAAAAGGATTCTTTCCTGACCACCCGCATATATTTTAGTGTATGTTTTACTGTAAACACAAAAGAGTCAATATATTTCAGAATATTGTTTTACTGTAAAAATAACAAAAAAATCTATAATTTACTCTCTCCGTTTATAAAAGAATGTCCCAACTTTATATAATTTTATATAATTTTACATGTATGTAGACATATTAATATATGTGTACATTTAGGTAAATTTAAGACATAGGTCGACCCTGCAGGTTACCCATGGGGCCAGCGAGGCACTGTGCAAGGTGTGGTACGTGCAAGCAACAATTGCGTTCACGCACGGACGCCCATCGACGCACTCAATCATGCATGGCAAGCTTCTTGACTTTGCCACTGACAGAGTGATGTACTACTCACTCACTCCGTTCTAAATTAGATGATTTCTATTTGAACAAAAATGGATGTATCTAGATATGTTATAAATCTAGATACATCCACTTTTTGACAAAAGGAAGTCATCTAATATGAAACGGAAGGAGTACGTACTAGCGAAATAGCTCCATTCGATGGTCCACCTAGCTGCATTCTTGTGCATGCGTCTGAACTCTGAACGAAGCGATGACGACCGACCGATAAGCAAAAATTAATACGCCACATGCTGCATGACTTATGACTACTAGGAAAATATCCGTGCGTTGCTACGGGCTGATAAAACAATTTAATGATTAATTTCTCATATAAAATAAGTTTGATACAAATATGTTAAAATTAGTCACCATGACACTTGCTTTAGAAAGATTCTAAATGTTATGAAATGAAATGTTGAGCTGTAAATGTGAACTCAACTCCAATCCATTTCCCTCTTTATAGTAAAATAGCATATATGTAAATGACGTAGACCTTCGGTACATCCACAAACAAAATCAGATCCCCAAATTCCATGAAAAATTCACACGGCTTGAATTGAAATTTGTATTGTGATATTAAGTGAAATGGTTAAAGTATAGTGCAGGTTGCCCTCATACACTAAACACTATAAAAAATATGCCAACTATACTGTAGCTTTTGTGCTGCTGACTGTTAAAACTTAAATCTGTATGTCAAATTTAACCCACTACTGTGTTGTTTGACCTACATTATACGGTAATAGCCAAGCCTTTTTCTTTTTAACAGTTTTCACGTTGATACTATCCATTTTCTATTTACCTATCCATCTTATCCTCTCCCTGCTCTTCTTAGTGCTACTACTGTACATACCAACAGTATAGAAGCATGTAGCACTCGCAAGTTGCAGGCTCGCAGCTCCAGCGACCAGATCCACGCACAGCACCAACTACTCTCTTCCTCCGCCCCCTATTCTGTCGATCCTCTCCCTGACGCCTGGGGTCGTTTAGAAATTAGAACGACGAGCCTCCGAGATTCGTAGCAGATAAGCGGACCCAAGAAAATTTTAAAGCCCGGGCAAACTCTTGATTTAGAGACTAATTATGCTGATTATGCCTTTAATAAACAGTGTACTTAGCCTTGCCGGCCGGCCGGAAGCCCGGGCGCTTGCCCGGGCATAGGGGCGGTTAGGTCCGCCTAGCAGGGCCCGGAGAGGTCCAATGCGGCTCTGGAGTAGGTTTAGAGCAGCGGCGAGGACACCCTGCTGTTCTATTCGACGCTAAGGTGGTCCTTTAGAAGGTGCCTGGATCGAATCGCCACCAGATCTTCTTCCCGATGCCCCGACGGCCCAGACCCTGGGGGAAGGAGCCACACCCGCCCGCGACACGGTGGTCCGCACCCCAGGCCGACGCCGTGCGGCTCATCTCTGACGCCCTCGCCTTACCCAACGACGTCGCGCGGCCGCGCCTCCAGGGCGCTGGCGGGAGGCCACGGCTCGTCCCGCCGCCCGTGTGCGGCGGATGTGGTCACCGCGTGCGCGCGGCGCTATTTCAACCTCGTTCTGCGGGGCGCCGACCCGAGGCGCAACGTCCACGATGTCTGAGAAGGCGTCGGGACGCTCGTGTTCGATGCTTCGGTGCCACGAGGAAGACAACGGCGCGCTGCTGCTCCCGCCGGAGCTGGCCACGAGGAGGATAGCGCCATCCCGTCGATGCCCTCCCAATCGAACCGGTATATGACTTTAAAAAGGACCGCGGGTTAATTTCTATATTTTGCAGGGACTAAACCTCAAAACCTGCGCGACGTACAACGCCTGATACGTACGTACGCACTCATAGATAATGCGTTATCATCTCGTTCCACTAGTCTAGGTAGAAAAACAATACGTGTTCCCCAACACACGATGGTTCTACTAGGTAGCTAGGTGACATACCGCATTGCCGTCGACGATGCTTCACGGAAAAGAACACTGCAGTGCGCATTTCTTCACATGGTTCGATCTGATCTCGCATGCATAAGAGCACCCACAGTGTTAGCCAAATAGGGATGCCAAATGCAATATTTGGCTTTGGCGGCGGTTCCGCAACACACTACGGGAATCGCTACGGGAGCCAACGGCAAAGGCTACGCCGACGGCCATATGTCGGGACCGTCGGCATAGCGCATGTATGCATACGGCCAAAAAACACCGTCGGCATAGTTTTCACGGAGCTACGCGCCGTCGGCGTAGTTTTGTCAGAGCTATGCTGACGGCAGCCGTCGGCGTAGTTTTGTCAGAGCTATGCTGACGGCAACCGTCGGCATAGAAAAGCCGTAAGCATAGCTCTTATTTTCCATTTTCTTCCAAATGACCAATTTATGGTCATTATCATATCATAGTTTATGATGAACAACGTCGCCGAAGCCCATATTTGGTACATATGTGTGCCATGGTATGGGAAACAACGTCGCCGAAGCGATTTTCAAAATTCTTTTTAGAAATATCATTTTCCATTTTTAAGTGCTAAAAATGACCTTTTTTGTGAAGCAAGTACATAAAATATGGTCCAAAATGACACTCATTTAATTTTCACAAAGAGTAGTACATATTTGATGGATAATCCCTGAATATGAGGAATTTCCTTACTTTCTATCTAAATTCCCCTCTTTAATTGACTTTATGTCAATTTTTCGAAAATAATTCAAATTTGAACTACAACTGTGTGATAGTTTGCTCTGAAATTCTTACAAAAATAATTTTAAGGTACACAAGTAGTGGTTACAACATAGAACCGTCAATAGTTTTGGAAAATTCGACCACTTTTGATGAATAGCCATGCTCTCCATTTTGACCGTTTTTTGAAAGAAATTAAAAAAGTGAAAAATACTAAAAAAAGAAACCCTTTGGCATGGAGTCCTTTTATGTGTACTAGTTTCTAGTAAAAATAATAAATTTGTGTTTTGACAAACTTTTCAAAACAATACTTTACAAAAATGTCAATCATCTACAAACATGCATAAGTTTCAAGCCAAATGACCAATGTATGGCCATTGTCGTGTCATAGTTTGTGATAAAGTGCCCATATTCAGCACATATGTGTGCCATGGTATGGGAAACAACGTCGCCGAAGCGATTTTCAAATATATTTTTATAAATATCATGTTCCATTTTTTAAGTGCTAAAAATGAATTTTTTTGTGAAGCAAATACATAAAATATGGTAAAAAATGACACCCATTTAATTTTCACAAATAGTAGTACATATTTAATGGATAATCCCTGAATATGAGGAATTTCCTTACTTTATATCTAAATTCCCCTCTTTAATTGACTTTATGTCAATTTTCCGAAAGTAATTCAAATTTGAACTACGTTTGCTCTGAAATTTTTACAAAAATAATTTTAAGTTACACAAGTAGTGGTTGCAACATAGAACCGTCGATACTTTTGGAAAATTCGATCACTTTTGATGAATAGCCATGCTCTCCATTTTGACCTTTTTTGAAAGAAATGAAAAAAGTGAAAAAATACTCAAAAAAGAATCCCTTTGGCGTGGAGCCCTTTTATGTGTACTAGTTTCTAGGAAAAATAATAAACTTGTGTTTTGACAAATTTTTCAAAACAATACTGAAAGGACAATGATGTCGCCTAGAGGGGGGGGGGGGGTGAATAGGCGGTTTAAAACTTTTCCGGTTTAGGCTTGATAATTGCGGAATAAAACTAGATGTTTAAATTAACAAGCCGACAACCTAAATAAACTAGGCTCACCTATGTGCACCAACAACTTATGCTAAGCAAGACAAACAACAAGGTGATAGCAATATAGAATACTTCAAGCACGAAGGCTATCACAATGTAAAGTGCATAAGTAAAAGCTCGGGTATAGAAATAACCGAGGCACGCGGAGACGAGGATGTATTCCCGAGTTCCTCCTTGTTAAGGGAGTACGTCTCGTTGGAGAGGTGTGAACCGACACAACGGTTCAACAACCACAAAGGTTTCACCTTCTTCTCCGATGAACCGCACCACAAAGGCTTGGTTCACCTTCCACTATCGGAATTCCTTCGAGGCGGAATCCGGAGCCTTTCAACAACAATCCGGGGCACAACCCACAATGGGATTGGGGGCTCCCGAACGGCTTTCAACAACAATCCGGGGCACAACCCACAATGGGATTGGGGGCTCCCGAACGGCTTCAAGTGACCACACAAGGGTCCAACCACCACAAAGGCGTCTAGGGTCCGAGAACCCAAGAGTAACAAGTTCACAAGCTTTCAACTTCCACGAATCCTCGTGGAGAGCACACCGATGCACCAAATGCAAAAGGCAAGAGCACAAGTGCTCAAAATCCTTCACTCTCAAATCCCACCAAAAGCAACTAATGCTTATGGGGGGAGAAGAGAGGAAGAACAAAGAGGAGAAGCACCAAGAACTCCAAGATCAAGATCTACTAGGTTCCCCTCACTTAGAGGAGAGATGGATTGGTGGAAATGTAGATCTAGATCTCCTCTCTCAAATCCCTCAAAGATATGCAAGAATCATGGGAGGAAATGGGAGAGGGGCAAGCTTTCCAAGGTCAACAATGGAGGTGAGAGAGGGGGAAATTTCGTGCTTGGAAGAACTGAGTGGCTGGAGGTAGGTGGAGGGGTATTTATACCCCTCCCAGAAAAAGAGCCGTTGCAGTCCACTTAGACCGGAGACTCCGGTCTGGAAGGCCGGAGACTCCGGCCTGGCCGGAGACTCTGGTCCCTGAGACCGGAGACTCCGGCCTCGAAAGAGCAGGAAAAAAGTCGACGCAGGAAAATAACACCGGAGACTCCGGACCGCATAGGCCGGAGACTCCGGCCCCCCAGAGACTCCGGGGTCACTCCGGACCTACTCCGGACCCCTATACAGAGAGTGCCGACCGTTGGAACAAAAAACGGATCGCGAGGACCGGAGACTCCGGTCTAGGACCGGAGACTCCGGCCTAGCAAAAACTGCAGCAAAACCGAACACGAAAACATCAATATCTTTTCCATCCGGACTCCGTTTTCGATGATTTTTGGCTCGTTGGAATCGTTACAACGAGCTCTACTTGAATGTGCATAGAAACATCACAGTCCATCATGTGAGGATAAAACCAAATGGGGAAAGGTTGAACTTTCCTAAACAATGCAAACCGGTAAAACCTCCTTCATCAAAAACGCAACAAGATATTCATACGAAATCTGTTTTTGATGAACTAGAGCTTAGTATGGAGATAAACCAAGCTCTAAATCCTCACATGGATAAAAGGCAATAAGTTTTCCAAAGTAAAACCATTTTCGAAGGACTTGGTCTTGTCATGAAGATCACGACAAGGACCGAAACCCAACACGGAGAAAAACCAAATAAGAACCAAGAAAAATGATATGCCAAGCATGCAAAGGTTTGAGCTCTCCACAAAGATGCGATCAAGTTACTCACTCGAGAGCCCCTCTTGATAGTACGCCATCTATCCTAAAACCCGGTCTCCCACTAACACCATGAGACCGGTAAAATAGAAAACCTATCAAGATCATACCTTTGCCTTGCGCATTCCACTTGAGCTCGATGATGACGATCTTGACTCTCTCAAGTTGAAACACCTTTCTTGATTGTGCTTGCTAGCACATGCTTGATGAGGACTTTTCCAAATGCTCCCCCATACTCCATTATGGGAGGGCCTCGCTAAGCTTCGTCTTCATGTCTCCTTTGCAAGCTTCAATCAAAAGATATCTTCCGAGATGCATCATATTGAACTTGCACTTCATCTTCTTCTCTTGATATGTATGATGGCTTGGGGGTAAACATGATTGTTCACTCAATCTTCTATTCCAAGCCATACTTGCGATGAGCTCAACTCTATACATGACCATTCTTCATATTAACCCTTGAATAGAGCATTGGTCATTATGTCATCTTGAAGAGTCCAACACATGAACTCCTATATTTTCCCATGGACAAGATCTATAAGAATATCTCAATGTAAACATTAGTCCATAAGGATTGTCATTAATTACCAAAACCACGCATGGGGGCAACCATGCACTTTCAATCTCCCCCATTTTGGTAATTGATGACAATCCCTTTTACGAGGGTTTATATAATGAATTTAAGCAGCCATGCAACACAAAGAGTAAGGATGCAAGATAACCGCAAGAGAACAAACCCATATTCCCTTAAACCCTCTAAACTTCTCCCCCATTGGCATCGATTGCCGAAATGGGAGGAAAATTTAGAAGGCTAATATAGTAAGAGCTCCCCCATAATGTGTGCATTTCTCATAATATGAGTGAAATCAAATGCACATATCCAATAACGAATAGTTGGAAAGGAGATCAAACTATATTGAGGATCCAAAGATTGCAAAAGAATATCAAAGAGAAAGATACTTCAACAAAAGAAGCAAGCAATCAAAAAGATCCAAAAAAAATGTTCTAAATATCAAGAGGGAACTCCCCAAGGTACGTGCACAAATAGGATTTGTATTTCAATATAGTGTGCACAACATGGAATCCTCACTCCCTCCTAGATAAAATCGAACACAAGCACATGCAAGAGAATATAAATGAGAAAAGAAGCAAAACAATTTGCAACAAATAAAATGTTTTGCAACATGAGCAAGGAGCGGCAAATAAAAGGATGGGTGTGAGATATAAAGACATTTTAGGAGACTAATACAAGGATGAGCAAACACATCAACATAGTCTTTCAAAAAGAGTTGCACATGGTGCATATCATGTCTTCCCCATACTCACACACCAAAGGAGATATAGCAAGTAGCTCCACAAGCTTATTAAAACTCAAAAAGCATAACACATGAAAATAAAGCTTGTGCCTTTAATTAGAAACCACCAAAGAAACAAAAGCAATAAGAGGTGGTCACTAAGGAATTGGAATACCAAATAAAGATGTACTATTTTCATGTGTATAAGTTTCTAAGTAGACACGAATCACTAAGATATGGGTCTACAAATAAACATGTACACACACGATAGATACAAAGGTAGAGGTCATGATATCCAAGAGGAAGTCATAAATACACCAATAAGATCTTTGCTTAAAAGCATAGCACAAAGCTCAATTTTATCTTAAAGGGATATAGATGAACTTCAAACACACACTCATCATAGCATCAAACGTATCCACAAGGGATAAGGTGATAAACGGGATGCTCCGAGTAAGATAACAAGTCTCACAAAAGGCAAATGATTTTGAAACACATCAATATTACATATGCGAGACATAGAGTAGAAAGTGCTAGATTAACATATTTGGGATTGGTGAATCATGAAAATGATTATATATATTCCTCCCTTGATATGTAATCATCCCGGCTTACTCACATTTGCAATAAAGACGTTTTGCAAGAATCAAAAGAATTGCAACCAAAGAGATTCATGCCATGAAATCAACCTACACAAGGTTGAAAGCTAGAAAAGTATGCATGAGGTAGATACTTGTTACCGAGATAGCATTGGTGATGTAGAAGATAAGAGCTCATGATCATCCAAGCTTGGCTCTAATAAGCACATGGTGACAACACCTTCCTTTTAGATGAGACAAGCTTCCAATGCATCTCCAATATACCTAAAACAAATTCAAGTACAAAAAGGTACCCAAACTCATTGGGTCCAAAGTAGTTAGAGCAACTACAATACATAGGACAAACTCCACATAAATATGTGCATATTGATATGAAATTGAATTTCATGCACATCTTAGCCATTTAGGATTTGATGGAGTTTATTCTATATATTGGATCAACGAAAGTACGCATGCCATAAGATATACATATAGTAAGTATGCATGCACAAGACTTTCAAGAACCAAATGAGATATAATTTGGAAAAAACACCAATTAAACCATGAAATCACACACAAGTGTGACAAGAAAAGGAATTGTCCAAATTATATCAAAGACCCAAATCAACACATGATTGAAGAAACCACTTTGAAAAGATAACAAATGAAAGTAAGAAACCAATTGAAGAAAATACCATCAAATAATAAACCAAACCCTCTACACTTTTCATGATGGCACAAAGTGCCAAGACGAAAAATGTTTGTCTTCCAAAGAGACACGTCATCGGGATCAAATACCAAATGAAGACAACTAATGTTCGAAAGCATATAGGATTGCTCCCCCAAGATGTGTGCATTATTTATGATCTTGCATTTGAATACAAAATGCACACAAATGAGATCATCACTCTCCATATATATAAACACTAGTCATATTCAAGAAAGGCAAGAAATTGCAATACCAATCTAAAGAATGATGTTCCACTCAAAGTAGGATAGCTTCCCAAAGAATAGTGCATTATCAAAAAGTATGACTTTTGAATGTCAACGCACAAGAATTGGACCATTGCTTTTCCCAACTCAAGGAAGCACAAAACAAATTTCAAGTAGAGCAATAAAGGATCCAAAGGATACAAGGAAGACAAATAAGAGTTAGATCAAAAATAAATCCTTGGCAATTAAATAAGTCAATACAAAGCAAGAACCAAAGTGAATATGATCAACATATTTACCCCCAAATATGATTATCACTTGTCAAGACAAGTAATGTATGGAGATATTTCTCGGTGGTGGATTGCAAAAATATATTCAAGATCATATTCACAAAACATAAGCATGATGCAAAGAATAGGAATTAAAAGCCATGCTTAGATAGATATTCTTGATAGATTCACAAATCATGTGATAATGCAAAGCAACTCCTTCCAAGGAGTAGCTTGAATCAATTGGCTTCCCAAAAAGATATATGAGAACATATTTAGGGAAAGCCATATCAAGAACATCCTCCACAAACAAGATCCAAAAGAGTGAGAGACAAAGAGCATTTAAGTAAATGGGAACTTGTTTGAGCAACATGCCACATAGGAACAAGATAATTAGCAATATCAATTCTAGGTGGCAAAACCTCACATTTTCACATTTTCTAGACTTGTAATATGCACATAGCTTATTACTCCCCCATAATGTGATAATCCATTTATTTTAACACAAGAGGCAAACAAAAACAACTAGAGAAATTAATGGACATTATATAATTTGAATTTCTCATGAGCATGACATACCACAAAGAGAATAGATAATATTGATATATCAACACTAAGTGGTATTCCTCATGTACACACATTTTTAGGATTGTAAAGTGCACGAAGCATATCACTCTCCAAAGATGGATAGTCCATTTATCTCTCAAAGAGAGCCAACAAGATAAGATAGCAAATAAAAGCAATAGGGCTCAAAACAAGTAGATGGTGTGCAAACCAAAATACACATACTTGATTTCTCAAGATAAGTAAGTAGAGAGCACAACACATACAAACACTAGCAAGGTACAAAACCTAACACATGCAAGGGTGCAAGCAACTTTCAATGTATATATGATTTAAATAAAAGTTACCGCAAGGAGGAACATTGGATATGAGATAGAACAATATAATCCATATGACTTGACTTGAGAGAATATAATTGATGAAGATCCCTTAATTCTTCATAGTGTAGCCAAGTCTCCAATGTCCTCCAACAACACCTATTGATCAAGTTTTAGCTTGTTGGTCCCCAACCACGTTGGGTCCTAAGAGGTTAGTCACAATAGGTTTGGCAACCCAAATGGTTCTTTTCTTGACACCACTTTGAGTACCAACATATTTGGCAAACACATTGCCAACCTTATCCTTCCGAAGAGAATAAACATCATCAACTATAATGGGGTTGGATAAGGTACCATTTGTGCATGAAGAAGCAAGGTGACCCTTCTCACGGCATAGGTAGCAACATCTACTTCCTCCTCTCTTCTTAGTTGGAGTCTTGACTTGAGGAGGGGTAGCTTGATTCTTTTTGGGAAGAGACCGTTCTTCAACTTGAGGAGCTTGAGTTTGAACTTGAGTCTTCTTCCCTTGTTGCTTCTCACTAAGAGCCTTCTTCTTCAAAGGGCAAGATCTAACATGGTGCCCTTCAACTTTACACTTGAAGCAAACAATCTTGGCCGAATCCTTGACTTGTTCTTGGCCCTTGTTCTTCTTGTTAAGCTTGGACTTGTTCTTGATATTGGAGTTGAATCCAAGTCCACTCTTGTCATTGGGGCGTCTTTGAACACTCAACATATTGTCAAGTGTAGAATCCCCAACATGACGCTTTTCCAAGTCTTTCTTCAAAGAAGTGTCTTGGGCCTTGAGCTCATTTAATTCCTCTACATGGTTAGTATCAACACAAAAACTAGAGGAAGTAGAGGCTTCATTGTTAGAGCAACAAGGCATGGAAAGTAATTCATCACAGGATGTAGCAACATTATGAGTGGATGAATCACTAGGACTAGCACATGGCAATATAGCATTAAGAGTAGAAATTGTGCCATTGTCCACATGAGGCTCACAAGATGTTACCTTTGACATAATAGCCTCATGAGCTAACTTTAGCCTAGCATGGGATGCTAGAAGATCATCATTAGAGCTAGAAAGCTTTTCATGACTTTCTTCCAATTTCCCATACTTACTAGATAGCAACTCAAGTTGAGCCCTTAGCTCAACATTCTTCTTCAAAATAGATGCTTCACAAGAAGTGGAGTTAGTAGCACAAGCATCATTAATATTAGAGATGGAAGAAGACAATTTGACAAGCTTGTCATTCTTAGATAGTTGAGTTTGGAGTTGATCATGAGACTTGATAAGGAGAGAGTGTTCACTTTCTAAAGCCTTGTGAGCTTTGTCAAGTCTCTCTATGTCCTCATTTAGTCTAGCATTGCCAACACCAAATTCAACTTTTTCCATTTTAAGCACTTTATACTTAGCAAGGGCATGATCTCTTTCCTTAATGATTTTAGCAATAATAAGATCATTAGACTCATCAAGGGATTCAAGTTTCTCTTCAAGAGAAGACCTAAGCACTTCTTTTTCTTCAAGAGAAGCGTTCAAGTAAGCTATGGTGATAGAGTCATCTCTCTCAATTTGACACTTCTCATCAAATTGACTTTCCAAATCCACAATGAATTCCCTACTCTTAATAATATAAGCAATGATTTCACATAGAGGAGGGATAGCTTTACTACCTTAGGGGAGAGCACCAAGTACCATCTCACCCATCTTGGTTAAGGATTCAAAGTCAAAACCTTCTTCATGAGAATCCTCATCCACATCATCACAATTTGGATTCGAGGTGGGAGATACCTCGGAATCCTTAGCCATAAGGCAAACATGATTAATGGTTGAGGGAGATGAAGAAAAACTTGAAGCACCATTGAGGACCATGTCTTGTTCCAACAAATGTTGGGATTCCTCTACATTGTTAGTCATGCAAGAAATAGAGGATATGGAAGTATTGTTTTCATGGCAACAAGACATATGAAGCATATCATCATGACATTTAGTTAAACAACTATTACATGATATGCAAGGACTATCAACTCTAGCATGTATGACATTTGGAGTGCTAGAAGAGTTTAAGTCCAAAGATAGAACATTGCAATGTGATAGAGAAGAAGTATAATCAATAGTAAGTTCACCATCACCAAGGCAATTTCTATCACCACTCACCATATCAATACCTTGTGACGAATCACATGTTGGTGAAGTGGAAGAAGTTGTGAACTCATCACGACCGAAGGTGGAGGGAGAACAATCATCCTCAATAATTTTGGACACTTCATATATATCTTGAAGCTTGGTCCAAAGCTCATGTGCATTTCGAAAAGGCATGATTGAAGCAAGAACTACATCGGTCAAAGCACATATAAGACCATTAGTAACTTGAGTCTCGAGATGAGAGTTTATCTCATCCTCTAAAGATAATTCTTGGGAATCCTTTGGAGGAGATAAACTCACATCTACAATCCTCTTCATATAATTTGGACCCATGGCCCTAAAAAGATTAAGCATGCGAATTTTCCAAACATCATAATTTGTGCCATCGAATATGAAAGTGGGATCGTGCACTAATTCTCTAAACGACATCTTTTACTCTCTAGGCGGTAAAGCCCAAAAAGAGAGCCCAGGCTCTGATACCAATTGAAAGGACAATGATGTCGCCTAGAGGGGGGGGGGGGGGGGTGAATAGGCGGTTTAAAACTTTTCCGGTTTAGGCTTGATAATTGCGGAATAAAACTAGATGTTTAAATTAACAAGCCGACAACCTAAATAAACTAGGCTCACATATGTGCACCAACAACTTATGCTAAGCAAGACAAACAACAAGGTGATAGCAATATAGAATACTTCAAGCACGAAAGCTATCACAATGTAAAGTGCATAAGTAAAAGCTCGGGTATAGAAATAACCGAGACACGCGGAGACGAGGATGTATTCCCGAGTTCCTCCTTGTTAAGGGAGTACGTCTCGTTGGAGAGGTGTGAACCGACACAACGGTTCAACAACCACAAAGGTTTCACCTTCTTCTCCGATGAACCGCACCACAAAGGCTTGGTTCACCTTCCACTATCGGAATTCCTTCGAGGCGGAATCCGGAGCCTTTCAACAACAATCCGGGGCACAACCCACAATGGGATTGGGGGCTCCCGAACGGCTTTCAACAACAATCCGGGGCACAACCCACAATGGGATTGGGGGCTCCCGAACGGCTTCAAGTGACCACACAAGGGTCCAACCACCACAAAGGCGTCTAGGGTCCGAGAACCCAAGAGTAACAAGTTCACAAGCTTTCAACTTCCACGAATCCTCGTGGAGAGCACACCGATGCACCAAATGCAAAAGGCAAGAGCACAAGTGCTCAAAATCCTTCACTCTCAAATCCCACCAAAAGCAACTAATGCTTATGGGGGGAGAAGAGAGGAAGAACAAAGAGGAGAAGCACCAAGAACTCCAAGATCAAGATCTACTAGGTTCCCCTCACTTAGAGGAGAGATGGATTGGTGGAAATGTAGATCTAGATCTCCTCTCTCAAATCCCTCAAAGATATGCAAGAATCATGGGAGGAAATGGGAGAGGGGCAAGCTTTCCAAGGTCAACAATGGAGGTGAGAGAGGGGGAAATTTCGTGCTTGGAAGAACTGAGTGGCTGGAGGTAGGTGGAGGGGTATTTATACCCCTCCCAGAAAAAGAGCCGTTGCAGTCCACTTAGACCGGAGACTCCGGTCTGGAAGGCCGGAGACTCCGGCCTGGCCGGAGACTCTGGTCCCTGAGACCGGAGACTCCGGCCTCGAAAGAGCAGGAAAAAAGTCGACGCAGGAAAATAACACCGGAGACTCCGGACCGCATAGGCCGGAGACTCCGGCCCCCCAGAGACTCCGGGGTCACTCCGGACCTACTCCGGACCCCTATACAGAGAGTGCCGACCGTTGGAACAAAAAACGGATCGCGAGGACCGGAGACTCCGGTCTAGGACCGGAGACTCCGGCCTAGCAAAAACTGCAGCAAAACCGAACACGAAAACATCAATATCTTTTCCATCCGGACTCCGTTTTCGATGATTTTTGGCTCGTTGGAATCGTTACAACGAGCTCTACTTGAATGTGCATAGAAACATCACAGTCCATCATGTGAGGATAAAACCAAATGGGGAAAGGTTGAACTTTCCTAAACAATGCAAACCGGTAAAACCTCCTTCATCAAAAACGCAACAAGATATTCATACGAAATCTGTTTTTGATGAACTAGAGCTTAGTATGGAGATAAACCAAGCTCTAAATCCTCACATGGATAAAAGGCAATAAGTTTTCCAAAGTAAAACCATTTTCGAAGGACTTGGTCTTGTCATGAAGATCACGACAAGGACCGAAACCCAACACGGAGAAAAACCAAATAAGAACCAAGAAAAATGATATGCCAAGCATGCAAAGGTTTGAGCTCTCCACAAAGATGCGATCAAGTTACTCACTCGAGAGCCCCTCTTGATAGTACGCCATCTATCCTAAAACCCGGTCTCCCACTAACACCATGAGACCGGTAAAATAGAAAACCTATCAAGATCATACCTTTGCCTTGCGCATTCCACTTGAGCTCGATGATGACGATCTTGACTCTCTCAAGTTGAAACACCTTTCTTGATTGTGCTTGCTAGCACATGCTTGATGAGGACTTTTCCAAATGCTCCCCCATACTCCATTATGGGAGGGCCTCGCTAAGCTTCGTCTTCATGTCTCCTTTGCAAGCTTCAATCAAAAGATATCTTCCGAGATGCATCATATTGAACTTGCACTTCATCTTCTTCTCTTGATATGTATGATGGCTTGGGGGTAAACATGATTGTTCACTCAATCTTCTATTCCAAGCCATACTTGCGATGAGCTCAACTCTATACATGACCATTCTTCATATTAACCCTTGAATAGAGCATTGGTCATTATGTCATCTTGAAGAGTCCAACACATGAACTCCTATATTTTCCCATGGACAAGATCTATAAGAATATCTCAATGTAAACATTAGTCCATAAGGATTGTCATTAATTACCAAAACCACGCATGGGGGCAACCATGCACTTTCAAATACTTCAAAAAATGTCAATTATCTACAAACATGCATAAGTTTCAAGTCAAATGACCAATGTATGGCCATTGTCGTGTCATAGTTTTGATAAAGTGCCCATATTCAGCACATATGTGTGCCATGGTATGGGAAACAAGCGTCGTCGAGAGATTTTCAAAATTCTTTTTAGAAATATAATTTTACATTTTTAAAGTGCTAAAAATGACTTTTTTTGTTAAGCAAGTACATAAAATATGGTTCAAAATGACACCCATTTAATTTTCACAAATAGTAGTACATATTTGATGGATAATCCCTGAATATGAGGAATTTCCTTACTTTCTATCTAAATTCACCTCTTCAATTGACTTTATGTCAATTTTCCGAAAGTAATTCAAATTTGAACTACAACTATGTGATAGTTTGCTCTGAAATTCTTACAAAAATAATTTTAAGGTACACAAGTAGTGGTTACAACATAAAACCGTCGATAGTTTTGGAAAATTCGACCACTTTTGATAAATAGCCATGCTCTCCATTTTGACCGTTTTTTGAAAGAAATGAAAAAAAAGTGAAAAAAATACTAAAAAAAGAAACCCTTCAGCGTGGAGTCCTTTTATGTGTACTAGTTTCGAGAAAAAATGATAAATTTGTGTCTTGACAAACTTTTCAAAACAATACTTCACAAAAATGTCAATTATCTAAAAACATGCATAAGTTTCAAGCCAAATGACCAATTTATGGCTATTGTCGTGTCATAGTTTGTGATAAAGTGCCCATATTCAGCACATATGTGTGCCATGGTATGGGAAATAACGTCGCCGAAGCGATTTTCAAAATTCTTTTTAGAAATATCATTTTCCATTTTCTAAGTGCTAAAAATGACTTATTTTTTGAAGCATGTACATAAAATATGGTCCAAAATGACACCCATTTAATTTTCACAAATAGTAGTACATATTTAATGGATAATTCCTGAATAAGAGGAATTTACTTGCTTTCTATCTAAATTCCCCTCTTTAATTGAATTTATGTCAATTTTCCGAAAGTAATTCAAATTTGAACTACAACTGTATGATAGTTTGCTCTGAAATTCTTACAAAAATAATTTTAAGGTACACAAGTAGTGGTTACAACATAGAACCGTCGATAGTTTTGGAAAATTCGACCACTTTTGATGAATAGCCATGCTCTCCATTTTGATCTTTTTTGAAAGAAATAAAAAAAAGTAAAAAATACTCAAAAAAAGAAACCCTTTGGCATGGAGTCCTTTTATGTGTACTAGTTTCTAGGAAAAATGATAAACTTGTGTTTTAACAAACTTTTCAAAACAATACTTCACAAAAAAGTCAATCTTCACCATGGAGCGATCCCAACCGTCCATTTCGCTGTTGACTATTGACTCAGAATTTTGGCCCCACCAGTCAGTGACTTAGTGGGTGGACAGTTTTGTACACATGGTTCTCTCCTCAGCGATTGGCTATTCTGAGCCGTCCGATCCTGGAACCGGTTCCGCCTCGATCGGAGCCGTCCGTTTTTCAGGGCCTGAGACAAAACCCCCTCGCATGAAACCCTAGCCGCCACACCCTGGGCGCCCCCCTCTGCTTCGTCTCTCCCGCAGTCGTGCTCCAGGCCTCCTTTTTCCCCTTCTCCTGCGTCCACCGGTCTCCCCATCATCCGCCGCCTCCATCATCCTTCATCGTCAGGCCGGCGCCGATGATGGTAAGGAGGAGCACGAGGATGCGCTGCTGCTGTGGTCGGCCCGCTTTTCCCAGGCGCAGGAGAAGCACGACCGCCGCCACGAACTGACGAGATCAAACTGCGGTGAGCTTCCGCTGATTCTGCTACTACTGCGTTATACTTCTCTTCCTCAAGCTCATACCTCTGCTCTACTCGATCTGAGAACGCATTTGTTTGGTTATGCTGAACATATTACATGGGTCTGGTCCTATGGGCATCGGTGACCACATGATGTGAGATTCTGTGGGTGATCTCCGATCGTATCATGTCTTTTTACTCCCTTTGTTGAGGCAGCCATGGATTTCTGTCGTTTCACAAGATATGTGTACGTCCGCTTCGAATCTTTTGGTCGAGATTTTTTTGGGGCCTCTGTAAATCCTGTGAATATTAGGGTTAAGTAATTACTCCAAAATATTAAGCTATCTCGCTGGATTTTACCCTTTTAAAGGATGGGACAACTAAATGGTAGATGGGAAATAAACTGTTGCATTTGGATCTTCCAGTAACCCGAGATCTTTTAGTCACCCCATGATTCCATTACTCGCATGTAGGTTGTGTTCACAAGAAGACAATTGTTGAATCAAATTAACCAGTGTGCCTCGAGGGCTTCAAGTTGGCAAAATATATATTTCTCGATTAATTGGTCATTTATGTAGCCTAAGATGATTTAAATATATGTGATGTTTTTTCTTAGGCATGCTTGCTTATATGAAAAAAACATCTGTTTAATATGGAGCCCATTACGCATATTAGATACAATGCCCACTATTTTTAGATTTACAATTCAATTACCATACATCCTGGAATACATGAGCAATGAGATATATGCACCTTCTTGGTTCGCTACTTTGGTTAGTTATATCTGTGACTAAATCTAAGAGAGCTCTTTTTTATGCATTTTGTCTTCTGTTGCAGGAAATCGGATGGTCAAAATAGTGAACGAGGTAGAGTAGACCGATGATCCGGTAGTTATTTGGCCAGCTATGGAAAGAAAAATCTTGCATCTGCTCCCCCTAAAGTACCATTTAGTCCAGCTGATAATAGGTACGACTATATAGTGGTTCATAGTACCTTTATTAAGTTCTGTTCCAGTTGCACTAATTTCACCGTAAACCTGAAATTATAGTTCCATTTTATTTTTTAACTATATAATGTCGATATCATGTCTATTATTTCAGGTTTGACAACAGAAAATCTTACTGCCTGATGCGGTTAATAAAAGGTAAAAACATGTATTGCTTATTCATTTCTCACCGGATTAATCTTCATGTTGAGGTAGCTTCCGATATGAATCATGAGTATGTTTACTTTCTTACGGTATTGGCCTTTTTGTTACCATGTTTCCAGTGGGCTTTTGGGTTTTGCTTGACATGGTTGCTCAATTCTTCCTTTTTTGTGTGTAGTTGATCTTCTTTCTAGAGCTTGCTTGAGGGTTACTACTGTATTTCAGAGCTAATGACAACACATTTTTTTTGTTAAATATGAGTGCATGGATTTTCTGTAGAAACCCATATCTGATTCCATGATACATATCTGTATAGTAGTAGCATGCCATTTTCTGGTGAAACCCATAGCTAATGACAACCCATATTTTTTTCTTTATTGTTGAGTTCTATGTGTGCAATCAATATATATCTTACATTATCTTTTCAGTATATTCTTCTTTCTCCATGATACTTTTCATATATTGATCTATATAGTGATCTCTTATTTGTAACAGGAAACAAGATAGGATACACAAAGACACTTGATTACAGTAATGATATACTCCAAATGATGATTTTATCTGTCCTAAAGGTTAATTTCAAAGTCCCTTTGTCCCAGCATCGATGTTCTTTTTGTTCTTGCACTGTAGTCTCTGTGTTGGCTTTTGAGCGAACACAATGTATATATCGTGTTTACTTCTTAAGAATCAGTTCGTTGATTTCACATCGTTTGTACTACTGAAAATAATTTTTCATGTACATCTTCTTTCTTATAAGGTAATGAAAGTTCTGAGTTATTTTTATTTAATTAAGCTCATGATTTAAAGCTTAAATGTCTCATGCTTGGTTATTTTGTATTATGTGTTTCCCTTGCATAGTCCTGAGTTTCCATACATGTTCAAAAGCTCAACCCTCTAATAAGACAGAGGCTCAACAAATTCCTTACCAATCGCCTGATTGAGCAGAATGCAAGAGAGAGTTCACATAAGAATTTACCATAGGCCACCGTTACTTGCTTTAAAATTATCTGTGTGTTTTCTAACAAATACTTACATAGGATTGCTGATAAGATAACTTACTGATATTTCTTCCCACATGCTTTGGGGTTTCTGGTCTGAATTCAGGTCAGCTTCCCAGTTCTGAAATTCTGTTTGCAGATCTTTAAGGCAATCACCTGCAGAACCAGAACCAAAGTGGTGTCATAAAAAAACACATGGGATGTCACTGCAGTTTCCTTTTAGTGATTCAACCGCTGATGCAACATCATGCACATTATACTACCTCTCTTTATGTACAAGTTATGTTGTATTGTGCACCTATTTTTCTAGCCATTCTAAATGAAATTAAACACATCTGTCATATCCTGTAACAATATTAGTAAACATATATCTTCCTTCCAAAAAATATTGTTATATCAATGTTTGGTCGAAATAAGGTCATTTTTCTCTGTTATATGAGTTCCATGCGCAAGATATGTTTGCTAAATAGATAAGTGATTTGTGAGAACAATATCAGTATCATATTTAAGTCCCATGCCATTTTTAAATTTGAACAGGTTTAGGATTTTGTATGATACCATCCGGAAATCAGCTTACAACCCATATTCTGACTACCATTAGAATCGTGCTTCATTACAGGGGATGACTCTTTTCAGTTCGGGATTGCTTTGTGCTCGTGCTTGCCTCTGGTCTGTCTTTGATCTGCCTTCTAGGTAACTATCTTTACTGCCCTACCTCTGTTATTTATAGGTTGTACTATTATTTTCCGCTCTGTTTTCTATACATTTGTTTGCCAGCTACTGATTCTGCTGTGTGTTACCTACTTTTTGTATCGGTGTGGTATGTGGTTAGCATCAGTCTTAATCATGGTATTTAGGTTTCATTTAATACCCTGGATAAGACCATCCTCATATTGCACTGCCCAAAGCTCATGTATCAGGTTAATGTGTCCATATTTTACTATTTGTTCAGTAGCTTGCTTCATCTTTATTTGATTTCACATCGGCGGGGCCATGGCCTGGGTTACTCAGGTGTGCCTCTGCCCCAGCTCATGTGTATGTATCTAAAACAACACACTGGCCATCATAAGAAACATACTCCATGCCTTTGGTCAATTCCTTCAAAGAGATGTCACATGTGTAGCGTGTATATCGGGTGGGGCAAGTTTCTTTGGTCAATTCCTTCTATTTTTGTCAAGTTTTAGCAGATTTGTATGCTGGAGTCCCGTTATGTAAGAAAATGCAGAATGTAGTAGGTTATGATGTTTCATATTATAGGTAGTTAGATACAGGTAAGCTAACTTCCAACAATGTGGTCTGCTACATTACTTTAACCATAGAATGCTTTATTCAGTTGTCTATGTTGTTTTCAGATAACCAGTTTTGTTGTCAATTTTTAGCAAAATGAACACTTCAAATATTTTATGTGGTTATTGCAATTTCAGTTGCATATGATGCTTTGGTGTTGCTTCTTTGACAGATTCTTTTAACGGTTTTATATTTATTGTCTTTTTCTTTCAAACTATTTTATTTTGATGTCATTAAGTTTTATTACAAGAAATTATATGCTACAACTAATAATGTTTTCTTGCCTTTTCATCACAGTTATCTTTTTATTGGTGTCGATCCATCATAGCCTATGAATAGGGCGCTCATCCCTCATAGACTATTTTATTTCGTGTTGTCAATATTTACAATAACAAAATAAATACTACAACTAATTTTTTTCCTTCCCTTTTAGCATTGCCACGGCGGTGTCCATGCAGTAGACAATGAAAAGGTGAAAGTGCATGGTTGCCCCCATGCGTGGTTTTGGTAATTAATGACAATCTTTATGGACTAATGTTTACATTGAGATATTCTTATAGATCTTGTCCATGGGAATTATAGGAGTTCATGTGTTGGACTCTTCAAGATGACATAATGACCAATGCTCTATTCAAGGGTTTATAAGAAGAATGGTCATGTATAGAGTTGAGCTCATTACAAGTATGGCTTGGAATAGAAGATTGAGTGAACAATCATGTTTACCCCCAAGCCATCATACATATCAAGAGAAGAAGATGAAGTGCAAGTTCAATATGATGCATCTCGGAAGATATCTTTTGGTTGAAGCTTGCAAATGAGACATGAAGACGAAGCTTAGCGAGGCCCTCCCATAATGGAGTATGGGGGAGCATTTGGAGAAGTCTTCATCAAGCATGTGCTAGCAAGCACAATCAAGAAAGATGTTTCAACTTGAGAGAGTCAAGATCGTCATCATCGAGCTCAAGTGGAATGCGCAAGGCAAAGGTATGATCTTGATAGGTTTTCTATTTTACCGGTCTCATGGTGTTAGTGGGAGATCGGGTTTTAGGATAGACGGCGTACTATCAAGAGGGGCTCTCAAGTGAGTAACTTGATCGCATCTTTGTGGAGAGCTCAAACCTTTGCACACTTGGCATTTTATCTTTCTTGCTTCTTACTTTGCTTTTCTCCTTGTTGGGTTTTGGTGCTTGTTGTGATCTTCACTACAAGCCCAAGTTCACTGAAAACGAATTTCATATGGAAAACTTGTTGCGTTTTCGGTTTTGGAGGTTTGCCGATTATTCCTTTTTAGAGAGGTTTTAACTTCCTCACTTTGGTTTTATCTTCCATTGTTGGACTATGAGGTTTATCTGCATGATCTTGTAAAGCTCTTCGTTGTGATTCCAACGAGCCCGAGAACATCGAAAACGGAGTCCGGATGATCAAGATATCTTCGTTTTCGTGTTCGGTTTTGCTGCAGTTTTTATCTAGGCCGGAGTCTCCGGTACTAGACCGGAGTCTCCGGTCCTCGCGAATCGATTTTTGTTCCAGCGGACGGCGCTTGCGGTATAGGGGTCCGGAGTAGGTCCGGAGTGACCCCGGAGTCTCTGGGGGGGCCGGAGTCTCCGGTCTCTGCAGACCGGAGTCTCCGGTGTTATTTTTCCTGCAACGGCTCTTTTTTCGTGGGACCTATAAAAGGCCCCCTTCTTCCCCAAAGAGACCAGCTCTTCCAAGCACGAAATTTCCCCCTCTCTTACCTCCATTGTTGACCTTGGAAAGCTTGCCCCTCTCCCATTTCCTCCCATGATTCTTGCACATCTTTGAGGGATTTGAGAGAGGAGATCTAGATCTACATTTCCACCAATCCATCTCTACTCTAAGTGAGGGGAACCTAGTAGATATTGATCTTGGAGTTCTTGGTGCTTCTCCTCTTTGTTCTTCCTCTCTTATTCCCCATAACCATTTGTTGCTTTGTTGGAATTCGAGAGTGAAGGATTTGAGCACTTGTGCTCTTGCCTTTTGCATTTGGTGCATCGGTGTGCTCTCCACGAGGATTCGTGGAAGTTGAAAGTTTGTGAGCTTGTTACTCTTGGGTCCTTGGACCCTAGACGCCCGTGTGGTGGTTGGACCTTTGTGGTCACTTGTGAAGCCGTTCGGGAGCCCCCAATTCCGTTGTGGGTTGTGCCCCGGATTGTTGTTGAAAGCCGTTCGGGAGCCCCCAATCTCATTGTGGGTTGTGCCCCGGATTGTTGTTGAAAGGCTCCGGATTCCGCCTCGAAGGATTCCGATAGTGGAAGGTGAACCAAGCCTTTGTGGTGCGGTTTATCGGAGAAGAAGGTGAAACCTTTGTGGTTGTTGAACCGTTGTGTCGGTTCACACCTCTCCAACGAGACGTACTCCCTTAACAAGGAGGAACTCGGGAATACATCCTCGTCTCCGCGTGCCTCGGTTATTTCTATACCCGAGCTTTTACTTATGCACTTTACATTGTGATAAACTTCGTGCTTGAAGTATTCTGTATTGCTATCACCTTGTTGTTTGTCTTGCTTAGCATAAGTTGTTGGTGCACATAGGTGAGCCTAGTTTATTTAGGTTGTCGGCTTGTTAATTTAAACATCTAGTTTTATTCCGCAATTATCAAGCCTAAACCGGAAAAGTTTTAAACCGCCTATTCACCCCCCCTCTAGGCAACATCATTGTCCTTTGAAAAGGGCGTTATCCCTGGAAGATGAATAGGATATCCTTTATGTGTAAGGCTAAAAGAAATGAAAATTTACACGATTTGTTTTCAAACATTGTAAGTGTGCCTTTTGGATTTGTCTAAACAGTTGAATGTCATTTGTGTGTATTGTGACTAATGAGCTGAAGCTTGCATGTGCCTAATACTATATTTAGTAGTTAGTACTAGATCAGGTACTTGCTCTATGATGAAGAATAGCTTAGGTTGTCTAAGTTGAGCAAGTAATTCCATGAATGCTAGGATATTTTTATCTAGAGCAATATGCCATGGTTATAGAAGATTAAATGTGTTCTCACGTTGTAAATACATCGTGTCTCTCCGTTTTGATCTTATCTGTCACAATTGTGTCTAGCAAATTGCTAATATGGTCCCTTCACCATATCAGGTTTGTCTCATTTAACATGATTTTCGTGTCATTTTTCAGATACTTATTGTGGTCGGACTTGATTATATGAGCTACATATGAAATACATTTATATGTTGATATCAAGTACCTAAGATGTGTGTTTTCTTTTTTACTATTTTATTGATGTCCAAAGGTTGATTCGATTTGTGTCCAGTTCGTAATTCTATACATGTAGTTTACTTTTTAGAAACGAGTATAATGGGATTTCATTTGGCTTGCAGATTCTACGAGTTGCACTAATATTCTCTATATAATGTGCGGGTTAGACCATATATATTTTTTGAAACAAAGGCAAAAGCTTTGCCTTTTATTAATTAAGAAGAAGGTGCCTGGTTTATTATGGAAGAAACCGGGCGAAAACCATACAACAAACACCAAACACCACCACAAACACCAAACACCACAGGGAGGAGTCCACACAACTACAAAGAGCAACAACCATAAGCAAACAACTATTCGTCCAACCTAACACAACCACGAACAGAAAGCACACGACAACCTCAAATGTGCTCAACAATCAAGAAGAAGCGAAGATTTTCTTGGGCCACACAGCTTCTTTCTTGCCCTCCTTCTGAGAGACTTCTCCACCTTCATGAATACACTATCCGAAGCTGTCCCTGCCAAGACGCTAGCAATATCCTGTTAGACCATATATTAATTGTTTGATCAACTGACTCTTACTGGTGCCAAGCCATTTTTGCCCTCAAAGGTATTTTGTCGTGTTTATCTACCTCTTCACATGGCAGTAGTATGCATCTCATAGTTCTTTTGTATTTCCAACGACCTCTGTTTGTTTGCTGTGTGAGGCCTATTATAGAAGATTTTGTCATTGGAACATTCAACTTGAAACAAATAGTTACATGCATTGTGTGAATTAAATTTAAGGTGATGGTAAATAAAGTTCTTTTTGGGATGTATTTTTTGTTTTTGTTTTGACATGTACTAGATGATCAAAATATTTTTAACTTGGGTAGTGTTCTCTTTACATGGATTTTCCTTATGCTTTCCAAGTAAAGAGAAGCACAATAGGTATATTGATGTGGCATTTTGTGTAAGGGCTAACATTGCTAAATTAAGATCTACCCGAAAGTAGACCTAACAAAAATGAAGCATTTTAATTCGTAACCCTGTGACAGTCAACCAAGTTTGTCTATGCCATTTGTTGTTTGCGTGCTCTACCATTGAGGTAGTGGCCTGGCTGAATCCTATTTTGCTTTTCCATGACTGTCAGATTTTGTTGATATAAGTTCTTTCTGTGTTTGCGTACCCTGCACTCTGAACATAGTGTTGCTCACATGGTTTTAAAGGCCTAGGCGACGCCTAGGCGGTAAGGCGCTCCCCTCCGCTTTGCAAAAAGGGGCGCTTTAGGCGCCTAGCCGCCAAGGCGCCCCCTCCTCCGCTTTGCAAAAAGGGGCGCTTTAGGCGCCTAGGCGTCCAAAGCGCCCGCCTAGGCGCCCCCTCCTCTTAAGGCGTTAAGGTGTCGCCTTAAAAATCATGGTTGCTCCCTTTTGTAGTTGCCCTGTAAATAGTAATTAGGTGTACACTATGACGACACTCCTATGCATCTTCTTTGGCTGTTACTTCTACTATTCTGTGGTGCTTGCTGTATATGTTATTTGGTTCGTCTTGATATCAGTTGTTTAGTTAATCACTTGGTTGGGCTTTTGATTCACTGGCATTATATGGTGACCTGGTTTTACTTATGATTGCTAAATGTAGTGTTGTTAGGTCGTCAGATTTGCCTTGGAGTGTTCATTTTCCGGAAAAAGAACTATACTTTACCCCTTGAGTTATAGCAGAGAAATGACAACGCTTTGGATTGGAAATTTCTTGTGTTCCTTTGGTTGATGTGCATACCACTGCTTGGCGTAGATTCAGATTAGATAATCAGTATTATTATTACGTTTATATTGTAATACATGTAAATACTAATAATGTTTCATACCTCGCTTTGCTTTACCCATCGCCCATTATGTGTTTAGGTTAATGTATTTTACTGAATGTGTTGTCTTACAGGATTTATTTTGCTCCGGTAATGCTTACCTGATGGTGATGATCAATGCACTTTCCGATGTTCATACTGCTTGAAGCAGGTAGTGTCGACCTATTTGTGCTCAATGTGCTCAAGTTGATGAACCTCATCCGGTGTTTGACCCTTAAGATGAAACGCTGAGCTTGTTAATCCTTCTGTCATCTATCTTATGTAATGGACTAAAAAAAATCTCTGGTACATGGTTTCGCTATATTTGTAAATCTACGATAAGACGTGAATCGAACTTATCTATCAGCTATGTGTTTGCATTTAAATATTTGTACCTGTTTGTCTATGTTGCCATCTATGTCTATGGGTTAGCTTTTAAGACTATTTATTTCGATGTCTACAGCTAACAATATTTTCTTCATGTTTAACATTACCACAACGATGCCTACATAGTACCGTCCATTCAAATAATGATGAAAATCAAATGATGATGAAAAGAGCGTTCGACCTGGGCTCATAAATTATTTTAAACCAGGTGGCGCGCGGCAAGCCGCGCCCCAAATCTAGCTATCTACAAACATGCATAAGTTTCAAGTCAAATGACCAATGTATGGCCATTGTTGTGTCATCGTTTGTGATAAAGTCCCCATATTCAACACATATGTGTGCTATGGTATGGGAAATAACGTCGCCGAAGCGATTTTCAAAATTCTTTTTAGAAATATAATTTTCCATTTTTTAAGTGCTAAAAATGACTTTTTTTATGAAGCAAGTACATAAAATATGGTCCAAGATGACACACATTTAATTTTCACAAAGAGTAGTACATATTTGATGGATAATCCATGAATATGAGGAATTTCCTTACTTTCTATCTAAATTCCCCTGTTTAATTGACTTTATGCTGATTTATGTTGGTTCTTATTTGTTTTAAAAGACATTATTCATTATGCAAATGATGACATGGATGTCATATTTGGATTCCTCTCATTTTTATGATCGATATAGACATTTTATTTAGTAAATTCCGATATACAAATATGAAGATATGAATTATTTCTTATTAAATGGAAAAGATAAAACTAAAGTAGAATAATTGATTATTATTATTATTATTATTATTATTTAAGTATTATTAAACATAGTTATTTTGTTTATTGAAATCTTATTTTAAAATTTTGAAGATTAAAAAGTGTAATATCATGAATGAGGTTTAATATGATTGATATCATACTGATAACAAACAATAAGGTATGACATCTCAATTGGAATCTCATTAGAATGGAACGCAATAGTTAAGCATGCTTGGCCTGTACCAATCTGAGGATGGGTGGCCGTCTGAGAAGTTTGACTATTGATGGTAGTTTGAGCTTAGATTAAGTGTGTGATATGAGATTAAATATATGACTAAATTGGAATTAAAATAATAATGAAAAAGGTTATTTAAATAATAATGAGATTAAATGTATGATTAAATATATTTAAATAAATTCGATTTTTTTTTGAAAAATTGTTTTTGAAAAATATTTGGTAGATCCGTGTTGACAAAGCTATGCAGCCCGACGACAAAAACTACGCCGACAATAATGGAGCTATGCCGATGTATTGTACGCCGACGTTGCTAGGTCGACGGTGACCGTCCATGTACCACTATGTCGAAGGTAGCTGTTGAGCCTGACAGCAAATGCTCCCACACTGTGAGCTGATTGCCAAATCTGGCCGTGGGAGCAACTACTTACGCCTACGCCAAATCATTGAAAGGAAATAAAATTTTCATTTGATTGCTTGTCTCACACCACTAGCGCATTGCACACGAATAGAAAAGCAGCCCTTGTCTAGCCGGCTGCATGCAAACAATTATAAAGTAGTATAGTTGAATTATAAAGTAATACTAGTGGATCAATGCGCGGCCATGCCACGCCGGTGAATCTAAATTTGGTAGCGTATACATTTTAAAACTATGTAGGTTTCAAAATTATTGAAATTGAAAGAAATTATTTAGATTTTAGAAATTGTTTAATTTGGAGCGGTTAGATTCAAATTTTGAAATATGTCCATGTTATTAGAAGAAGAAATATCGTGGCGTAAAATATTATAATAATTTTGTATTTCGGCCTAAAAATTAACTTAATTTTGTAATCAGATGGAACACATCATATGCTCATTTGTGAAATTAAATCTATAATTATAGGAAATTAATTTGAATTTTGTCCAGATTTACACGGTATGAAAACATTCATTTTTTTTGCATTTGTGCCATAAGTAATTAGGTTTTTCTTTGCGATCATTTTGGTATTTTTTTATATTTTTCTGAATTTGTGAAATTAAATCTATAATTATAGGAAATTAATTTGAATTTTGTCCAAATTTACACTGTATGAAAACATTCAAATATTTTTGCATTTGTGCCATAAGTAATTAGGTCTTTTCTTTGTGATCATTTCGGTATGTTTTTTATATTTTTCTGATGGATATATTAAAGATATCAATTTTATAGAATTATCTGTTTTTCTGTTTTTTTCCTGGGAAAGACGCTGACAGCCCGGGCCCACGATGACGTCGCGATGACGTCACACGGGGCGGGATCTGCCAGCGACGGCGCGGCGGCGCTGAGGACGCCGGCGGCACATCCGCGCGAGGCGGACCACGCGGCCGGGCGCGTTCGAGGCGCGCTGACGCGGGGTGCCCGGAGGTGGCGGCGCCGCCGCTCCCAGGTCGTCGGAGCAGCGCGTACGGCGTGCGGATGCGGCGGCGGACGCGGAGCGCGCCGGCGACGAACGACGGCGGTTGCGGCCGCCCCGGCACGCGTCCGCCGGCGCGGAGGTCGAGAGCGCGGCGCCGCACCTCTACATAGCCTTCGATTTGACCGAGAATGGTCGTAGCAGCGGCGGCGGCAAAATCGCGGGAGAGGAAGAAGAGGGTGGGGGATTCTGAGATGGCCGTTTTGCAAAAAAGTCTGTGACTTTTCCCATATTCGCAAAGAGGTCCCTCCACGCAGTAATCTCCGGACTGCGGAGCAAGGAGCCTTTCTTCGAGGCGCTTTTTTGCAAAAAGGGTGACGTGGCGCACTCCTATTGGTAGAAAATAGGATGAACAGTGCGCCGAGCTCTGAGAAGGCGCGAATCCTGACGTCTGTTATATATAGTAGGCTATGTTTGGTACATCTTCAATAAATTTAGCAGACTACACACATTGGAGAGGAAATAGCCATATAGTATCGTAGCTAAATTTGTCTATGTGGCCAATTTGGCATTTGGCCACACTGTGGATGCCCTACGAGCATCTCTAGCAGACACTGCATATTCTGAACCTGCAAAAATGATATAGTGTTTTCGAAAATAGCGTATGCAGGTCGAGTGGTCTCGCGTGCAGATCAGACACCGCAAATTGGAACTGCATATTACATTTTCAAAGTTCGCGGGAGAATTTTATCTTACATACGGAGGGTGCCCGTACTCACCGGAGCTCGCTCGATCAGCCAAAATCTATCTAGACTACGCGGCCCTAACCCTAACAGACCAAAATGACCTCACCGGAGCTCGCAGGGTGCGGCCGCGCCGTCGCCGGAGTGTGTTCACTCCTCGTCGGAGGAGGAGTCGTCGACGAAGAAGACGACGCCCTTCCCCTTGCCCTTGCTGGTGCTGGCCTCCTGCTCACGGTGGCGGCAGTCCTACTCGAGGCCCTGGTCGAGCAGGAGCTGGTCGATGTCGACCTCGCGGCGGCGGCGCTTGGCGTCCGCTTGGAGCTCCTCCGAGGAGCGCGCCTGCACGGCGCCAGTCACCGTAGCGAGGATCTCGTCGGGGACGAAGTCCTCGCAAGTCGTCGAGGACTCGAAGGCGGCGGGATCGTAGATCTCGAAGCCGTCTTCGTCCACGGCGACGGGCGGAGTGCGCGGCGACGGCGACAGGGTCCAGCTCCCGGAGGAGGTCTCCTCGTCGGCGGGCGGCACGAGAGGGGCGGGAGGCGCTGGCGGCGCCGGAGGCGGCAAGAGACCGTGGAGGAGATCGAACTCCTCCGTCTCCCGCCGCAACAGCGACGACGGCACCGGCATCCCCCTCCCCGTCCACCCCCTGCTCGAGCGCTTGCGTGCGCCGTCGGCGATGACGCAACGGCGACACTCTTGCTGGAGATGCCACGGGAGGCTGTCCATGGTGGCGGTGGAGGCCGGAATCGGCGACTGGAGGGGAAGAAATGGACTTGCCGGCGGCGAGAAATTGGCTAGGGTTCGGCGGCGGAGTGGAACGGGATCGGTCTGCATTTCGGCTCCGGATCAGTATAAATAGCGGCGCCGCTTATCGATTTGCAGTGATCTGAAAATCGAATGCAGACCGGGCCGCGTTTGCGGTTTCTAGTCTGCGCACCGATTTGAGCCCGGCCCGCAAACTCGCCGAAAAAATGCAGTTCCGCGCGATTTGCAGTGTCTGCTAAAGATACTCTAAGTAGCCCAGCCCCAAGCTAGTGAAGCAAACCATGGACTACACTCAAACAGTCTAGACTGAAACAATCCAATTCCAAGCACCGCAAGCATGAGCAAGCACGCAGAGTACTCGTAATTTGCATAGAAAATTAAGGCACCACGTACTCGTGGTGTTGGACTCCTAGCTAGACTCCTAGAGCTAAGCGTGGCAGTACTGGATCGGGCTCGTGGTGCACGTTGGAGTTGAATTAATAAAGCGGGGAGCGCCACACACGGTGGTCGATCCAGCACCAGCTCGTGTGCACGCGCCGGCCGGCTCGCCTTTCTTTAACCGATCGAGTCTGCCTGTAGTGGCGTTGCGCGCCGCCTGTAGTGGCGTTGCGGCGCGCCACAGCCCAGGCAACGCGTTGCCAAACCTCAGCGTTGTCAACCTCGCCCAAAATCTGTACAACTCCGGGGAAGCATTTCCAACTCCCTGCCCCACTGACGGATGGAGGATTTGTGCCGCTGCTATCGCTTGGCAGCTCTGGAAAGCCCGCAATGACAGCGTCTTCAACGTCGGCTGCGCCTCTTCCAGGGGCGGAGCCAGGATTTGCACTTAGGGGGGGGCGAGTAATGAAAACCTCGAAGCTAGCCGATATCTCTGGGAGGCGGTCGACCACGATGGGACTGCTAGGTCAAGTATACTAAGTTATCTGAGTCTAAAACAAAATTCAATATCAAACAAATGTTTGGCTATAAGCTATATATTATCACAAACATTAAAATTGGTCAGCAAATCGTCATACGTGTAGCAACAATATAGCTATTATTTTCATTAATTTAAATATACGTATAATGGTACTGAATCCCCAATTTTCAACACTCGGCTAGATTCGAAACTGAATCAATTAGCTGGAAAAAAATCAATCTACTACATTATTTCTCATCTTTTTAATTAACAAAGTATAAGCTAAACTTAAGCAGAATAAATTAGAAGAGTTTGATTAGATTAAAAATTCTATGTAGTACAATGCAACATACCTGGACTAATTAATCCGGTGGTGAATTGATCGGATTATGATATGGAGTCAAGGTAAGCGGGCAGAAGATCAGCGGCTGCCGCGGTGCTACTCGGGATTTGGCTGCCTGGACAAGCCGCAAGGGAAGTCCAACCTCGGCGGCCGGCCGACCGGGACGTGCTGCAGCAGCAGCAGCATGTAAAGCTATTTAGGTTTGTATCAGTTTGGCGCAGGTGCGGCGAGCCGGGACGGCCGGCCAGCGATGAGCGATCGCTGTTACCTGTTCCTTTTCGCCGTGCACCATTCCGGCAAGATCGCAACTCGGCGAGACGGCGACAGCCCTAGGCGCCCTAGCAGATGAGGAGACGGCCAGACGGGAAGTTGATTCGATCGACAAACTCACAAACAGATCACGCTGATCGCCGTTTGATCTGCTGTTGGCTAACCTGATGGGCTTACTTAGCAATTTGGGCATAGCAACCTATGTAAACTAGCTGAATGCCCGCGCGTTGCTACGGGTTTAAAAATAATAATTATTATTTATGTGAACATAATACACACCAAAAGTCACATATATATGAAAAGATAGTACATGGTATTCCAAAAATAACAAGATTCTATGTTTTCTCAAATATGTAATTACATTAAAAAAAACTACAATTCGTAAGGACATATAAAATTTGTGAAAAGTCAAATCACGTGAAGTTGATCAAAACTTTTGAGAAAACTATCAACTTCTTATTACATACTATATTAAAAGTATTTTTAGAATATATCTTTTTATGTAAATTTGGTCAAACTTTATATTGTTTGGCTTGAAGAAAACTTATACCATAGGTTTAACTTCGGAAAAACTTACACTTGTATAAATATCTCTTGTTGACTAAGATTTTACCTCACCCACATCATGGTGGCGACTTGAATTCAAAATTCTCATACACATCACCCCATATGTTGTACAAGCTAAGGACCTAGTCTTATTCTTTTCTGTACCTGAAAGTAATTTAAGAATTAATTCTGTATCTGATCTCAAATTAGTAACTTAAACCTAAATAAGTTTTAGTGAAATACTCGTACATTGAAAAACTCGGGATGAACAAATTCAAGCATATTCCAAAATTTGACGTTTTTGACCATGTTGTGTGAGACACTCAGGCGTTGCTCCCGCTTCATCCCACTCTGGTAGCAACTGCGTGTCCTTCTAGATCTTCGTTTACAATACCCTTTACCTTCCCAAAGATAAGAAGCAAACCTTGCGTTTCGGCACATTTTAAACAAATTTCAGAATGTTAAAAAATTGGATAATATATTTCGCGTATACATGTCAACATTCTATGTGTTCATAAAATTGTTTCACGGAAAACTGACATTTTTTTGTTTCGTGTGTAAAAAGACAAAATTCTATGCTAAAGGCTTTTCACGCGATATTTTTGTCTTTTTACCCGGGCAACAAAAATTTGTTCAGAATTGTAACATTTTCAAAATATTTTTTCCGTTGAGAACATCATATGCTCACATGTGCCACGGTGAATTTGCCAGCTACAGAGTAGAAAAATAGCATTATTTCATATAGATAAATGATTTAGTTCTGGAAAAGAATGAGTAACAAATATTTTACCAATGCTAGGGTACTAAAATGTTCATGGCAATTACGGTTGCCTTATTCAGCCATATTGTATCCTTTTCATATGGCAATTACACATCTACAGTAATATAATAGAAGGAAAAAATATGAGCACGCCAAGTGGTAAATAGAAGTCTGATGGAATATGGTACACCACATCTTCTCATGTTCTGTATAATTTTTCGGTGGATTTTTCTCATACATAGTGTAGATCATAACCCCTAAAAGGAGAAAAGCTTCCTACGAGTAGTAAAATTTGAAGTACCTTTACCACGGAAGAGCACTCTATTTATTTGTAGCAAGATCCAAGAGATGAAATAATTCTGAATTAAGTGGAGAAAAAATAAAGAAGAATGTGTCATGGTAACTTGAATGATATATTCCACTTAACTCAAACAAATCACCTTTCAAACTAAGTAAAGTGGGACGGTATCACATTTATAATTCAGAGAACTAAAATGGAACAATATGGCAAGGTCATCATCAGCAAGAGATCTAATGACAGTTCCTAGCACTCAATAAGACTAACAATTTAGCAAGTCCACCTACCTTAAAAGAACCATGGACAAACAGCTAGCTGAACAAACTACATCACTCTTCTGCATCGACACAATCTCCAGACAATATCTTAGATTTGCCATTCGACATCACAAGAGGATGGAACATACATACAGTCTATAAATATGAATCTTCCACCCCTATCGACAAATAAATCGCCAACGGCAGCTACTGATGGAAAGCACCCTACAGCCACACCGCTGCAGGTTGTACTATCATACCACAAATATATTACTCAGGCTGCATTATAAATCACACCATTTTATACATACAAAGAATTACATCAGACACTTGTACACACATCACAATGAGGGATTCACCTGAAGGTTATTAAAAGTAGAGAGATTTAGAATATCAGGTAACAAATATTGAACAATATCATAATGCTTGTCTGCTCCCGCAGTGTCATTGCTCAATGGATACCAAGCATCCAAGTATTCTAACACACAAATGTTGAGACACTGCATGGATTCATAAAAAATAATCAAATGTATGCACTAATAAAAAGTTTAGTAATCTAGCCTAATGACACAAAATTTAATAAAAATAATCAATGTCAAATATGCCTTGCTGCATCCTCTCTAGAATAAGAAATTAAGACAGCTTCAGAAAATTATTTGGTAGGCTAACCTTCTTTTGAAACTGGTATGTCCTAATTTCATGTAGAATATAACAAATATAATAGTTATCCGATCACTGGTCTAGCTCTAGTACAAGCTGATCAGGGTCTCAGGAAAAACATTTCATACACAAGACACTTGCTCATGGACTTTACATTTGATATAAATTGATCAAAATATATAAGGAAACATTTTTGTTGCTGCCATAGAAAGAAACTATCACAAAGACCAACTAATTAGAGCTCCCTAAATTGTAGTAACTATATAGGTTGTGCATGAGCATGACGTGTTTCTTCCAACGGAATTTTCAATTAATTAGCAAGCATTAGATTAAAAACAAACATCTGTAAGAACACGACAACTGTAGAATACACTACAAACACCTATTTTGATGTTATTCTTATTGGGCCATCCCATTACAGCTGCAGCTTCAAACTGGTGAGGTCATGGGAGTAGAAGAGGCAATCTGGACTAAGAAAACTCATCTGCTAGTATTTTTTACCCTCCAAAAATAATTAAGAAAGTACCCTAGCTGATTACCATATGGTTGAAAATAATGCAGAGATGCTCGATGCTTACCTGAATTTGCACATGAAGAGCGGCCTTGGCCTGGGGTATAAATTGAATATGGAAAATAATTAGGACGGCAAGATATCTCGTAAATAAACATGAGCTCAGAGAGATAAAGCATATAACAATAGGCTTTAAGCATTGATGCATTGTGATTTATCTTGATTGCACCCAATCTGGTAATTGTCATAATTCTAGTGCCATGCATTAACCAAATTAAACCTCTAGTATGAGCATTTAGTAGAGCAAAGATTGATACAACCGAAGTGGAAGGAATCAAGTATATATATGCACACCATATATTTGTTTTCACCTGTGAGATTGCAATCAGGATAATATCATGCAATACAAAACTGAGATTATTAAGAGTTGCATGTAATACATGTGCTCATTATAATTTTTTTATAGATTTAAAATTGAGTAAGCCGGGGTCAGAACTGCAGCAACCAGAGTAGCAGAAGTACGTGGATTAACTGATGCACCATGATAAGTTTCCAAGAACGCATTTGTCTAGCTTCTTGTGTTAGGCTTATTTGCAACTATATTTATCACCCGATATATTTTTTATTTTTTGAATTGGACATATCTGAGCAGAACTATCAATTATTATACCATGCATATCGGATGCAAACAAACTAAAAAGTACTCTGATTGTGCAATGCCTGAATTAAAATCTAGCATTTTGGAATGAGAGCATGTTTAAGCAAATTAACAAATTTTCTGACAGGAGTGGGATAATCCGTATTTTCTGAGAAGTGCAAGGTAGGAGCAAATGTGTAGAAGGTATGATGAGATCTTTCAGCGATAAAACTTGAATGTGTTGTATCATATTAGAAGAGTTACTGCAGATTTTGAATCGAGATTGTACCATCCGCCAAATTCAACTACAAATAGAATTGCTGGAGCAATCTTCACCCGGACATGCCACATTGACATAGGGTCTGTCAAAGAATGCCTCACGACATGACCCTAGCAACCAAAAGACAAATAAGTTGCTACTCAAATCAATCTTTACCATGACATAATCAATATACGAAACACTTCTGCATCACTTGCATGAAGTACAATATTTAAATGTCATGAGTATATGAGATAGCATGAACATTGCTCCTTTTTGAGTATCCATAGCATGAACGCACAAAAGGAAAAATTAGCTCTCACATTCCTGGCATTATTGTGAGAATTATATAGGAGTTTTTTTTTTTTGAATACCAGAGCTACGAATCATCAATGGATACTTCTACAAAAATAGCTGCTTACCTCAACTTATGACACCTAACCTTCCATTGCAATTAAAACAGACATACATAGAATTATCACACTGGAAAAACTCCTCACATTCAACCTGCAAAAGTAAAGGAAAAAATCATTAGCTAATTTGCATAGGAATCTGGAGCAGGCTTGATTTAGTGCAAAAGTTGTGAGTAAAGCTGAATCGGCAACAGCGGGCCCTCATGAGTCATGCCGTTGACGGAATTTTGAAGATGAGGGAGATGCTGGAGGACCGATGCAGCAGCCTGACGACGAACCTGATTCCACGCGCTGTAGGTGGTCGCGAAGGTCACGCCGCTGTCGCTGCACATTGGAGAGCCCATGGACGGCCGTGGATGGATGCCGGAACCGGAGCCTTGCGATTCAGATCGAGACCCATCTCTCCGCGCCGCCTCGTCGAACTCCTCCTCTTCTGCCTCCTCGCTCGTCTCTCACGCGCCTTCGTCGCCGCCATGGCTCATCCGCTTCACGCCGCAGGGCCTCTTTCTCCCCGTCCCCCTCCGCTTCGACGAGGCGGGTAACAGCGTGCAGCGGCGGCGCTAGGAGCCGCTCGAAAAGGGATGATCAACTGAGGCTTTCGGCTGGTAGGGGTATACCCTCCTTGGCCCTATCGTGGATCCGCCACCATCGGTGCTGCCCATCACCATCCCCACCTCCCCTGTCCTCTCATGTTCCTTCACCATCGAGCGGCCTGCACCGGTAGCTCTGCTCCTCGGCCAGATCCAGCATGACGGCGGCGAGAAGAATCGGTCATCGCTCGACGCTCGGCCATGGGTATCGGCAGCACAGGGGGAGAGCGAGATGAGAGGGACGATGGAGAGAAGAAAGTCGTCCTACGGTTGGGGCCGATCGAATAACGCTAATTGAGTCTGTAATTAATTGTGCGTTTAATTCGGATCGTTAGCTGTGCGGGAGGGTGTATTCCTTCCTCTTTTTTTTCCTGAACCGGTATCGACTTATAGGTGGCATGCCATGTAATTAATTTGAAATATGAGGGCAATTGAAGTGTGACACCATTTGGATTGTGGCTGCCTGGACAAGCCGCAAGGGAAGTCCAACCTCGGCGGCCGGCCGACCGGGACGTGCTGCAGCAGCAGCAGCATGTAAAGCTATTTAGGTTTGTATCAGTTTGGCGCAGGTGCGGCGAGCCGGGACGGCCGGCCAGCGATGAGCGATCGCTGTTACCTGTTCCTTTTCGCCGTGCACCATTCCGGCAAGATCGCAACTCGGCGAGACGGCGACAGCCCTAGGCGCCCTAGCAGATGAGGAGACGGCCAGACGGGAAGTTGATTCGATCGACAAACTCACAAACAGATCACGCTGATCGCCGTTTGATCTGCTGTTGGCTAACCTGATGGGCTTACTTAGCAATTTGGGCATAGCAACCTATGTAAATAATGGATCGATTAACTAATAATGGGCTAATATTCTCAAAATAATAATAATAATGGGCTAATATACCTAGTATAACCTACTTAGAAATATTAGGGGGGGCGAACGGTTGGGGGGGGGGGGGGGGGGGGGGCGAGCCTCCTGTCTCCGCCCCTGGCCTCCTCCTCCGACGGGCTGCCGACGATATCTCCCTTTGGTGCCACCGGCTTCCTACCCCCTCCCGTGACGCCGTGCTCGAGATGCGCGGATACATTATCCTTTGTAGCTTATGTGTTTTTCGTTGTAACATGTTGTGGTCTGTAATCTGTCCCCCCCTCCTCTTCTTCTCTAAACCCCCCTTGTTACCTGTTTTCTGGATGCTGCCATTGTGGGCCGGTTGAAGTAATATAAAAACCGGTGGGGAAAGCTCTTCCCCCCGTTATTCTCGAAAAAAAAACTTGGTTGTCAGAAACGAGCGAGCGCACTCGCAGCAGTCACTGGCTGGCTGCGAGGAAACCGTGCACGCTGCATCCTCGCATGGTTCTAAACTAGCTAACGTGCGCGACTACCGCATTGCAGTCCATGCTTGGCGGAACTGAACACTGATGCTCAATTTCTTCAGAGAGAGATCACATGTCCGGTTCCATCTTCTTTTTTCTTTTCTTTTTTGAACATTAAGATTTTCATTCAACTTATTTAGCAGGAATTTACAGAGAGAAGATCTCTGATTGTACAATGACCAGTACGGACGTGAAGAGAGGCATCTAAAACCTAGAGAAGAAGCTCGAATTCTAAGGCCTAATCTAGCTCTTGATGGTGATCCATCATACTGAGACATGAGCAATGCTTTGTTCAAAAAAGAAAAGAAAAAGACATGAACATTTCTGCTCGGATGGAAGGCATGCGCTGCTCTGATATCTGCCAGAATCGGCCTGACGATCCAATGGCCTGGAGCATTAAGGATTGAAGTGCTACCTGCAGCAAATTTCAGAATGAGCAATCAGTCGTTAGAGAGCGAGCTGGATTGTTCATAATTTGAATGATGATTCCTCTGCCCGCTGGAGCAGGGTCTTGGTTGCTTCCACACTTCAAGGCGGCATCAGGCATCAGTGCAAATTACATGGCCTGTAACAGACAATGGATACTGTCGTTACAATAGCTCGGATCTAGTCTCTGTTTAAAACAGTGGTGGAAGATGGCTGCGAGGTTACTTTGATAATCTCAATGTTGCTAAGAGAACAAAATCTTGATTGATGGCATGCAAGTTTCTGATACCCAATCCTCCTATTTTCCTTTCAGTACATATATCTGCCCAGTTCCTAAGACAAAGATTTTTTGTAAATGGTTCCTCCCTGCAGACAACTTTCCACTAAAACTTCCTAATGATAGAAAGCTTTGCTAAGAACTTTTAACATAAAAGTATATTTGACATATAGTAGACAGGAATAAAGGAAAACACAGATTTGGTAAGGGTTAATCTAGCTGCATATGAGAGTCTATCTTGGCTTTATAGGCACTCAATTTTGATTTGAATTTGTTATAGATGAAGTTGTATGTTGTTGATCTGTCTTTTGCTGGAAGAGTGAGTGTTCAAAATGGATGGTGGTGTTGTCGATGTCCGGGACCATGTCCGGGACCGAGAATATTCGCTTGATACTTGCTTAGGAGTTAGTAAAAAGGAAAACCAGTAGGGGATTTAGATCTGGAGATGAATTTGGTAGGAAGAATCGGAGGAAGGAGAGATTGCATATTGCAGAGTTATGCCATGTCGCCAGTCGCCATGCGACAGAAGCATCCGTCATCGCTTTTAATATCGCACGGCTGCACTTCATGATTCTAACATTCCCACATTATAGATTTCGATGCAGTATCCAAGAGTAGAATTGGGCCACTTCTTTTGGGCTTATGCATAAGCATAAGCCGGCTTATGGATTTCGGTCGGGAGAAACTATGGTGGGGAGAAGCTCCTAAAAACTGTTGGGAGTCTTCTTTTTGAGCTTGTGCAGTTTTGTCTTTTTTGCTGTTTTGAGTTGTGAGATGTCCGTAACGCCCCTAATTTGACTTTACACATAGTAAAGCGTTGTTATGCTACACATATTTTTTTCTAAAATAAAAGAGATTAAAATAAAATATAAAAAAGAAGCAGATAATAAAAAAGTAGGGTCGTAGTATAATTTAGTACATGCCAAAATAAAAGAAATGTTATAGTGATTTCAAACTGCAATAACCATAACTTCTCAAACTACAATTTCTTCAACGATGCTCTGTCGTAGTGTTGCAATGGCGCTATCAGATGAAGAGGGAGCGGGTCTAGCGGTGTAAGATGCGCTCTCCTAGTGAACATATGCGCACCGCTCAAACTGTTCGAAATGTTGATCATATAGTTTACTATCACGGATGAAGTTATGCAAACACATGCACCCGAGGATGATCTTTGTTTGTGTTCAAGGGTCATGGAAATGTGGAATAGCAAGCAGAATGCACCACTTCATCTTTAGAACGCCAAATGCTCTTTCAATAGCATTTCGTAGACATGAATGAAGATGGTTGAATTTCTACCGCATGTTTCGTGGAGGTGCACCTTGAAAGTCTAGAACATGGTAGCGTTGTTCTTTGAATGGGGCGAGATAACAAGTTCTGTTTGGATATCCAGAGTCAACAAGATAGTATTTGCCTACAAGTAGCAAAAATATCAGAAGATGGCTATAATGCTTATGAGAAAAATCTTTATGTACATATGCAAAAAAGATTACCAGTAGGAGGGTGTAGATAACTGAGAAAATGAGGTCGAGCTAGTGTATTTCAGCTTGTCTTTCTCAACAACTATGACGGGAACGTGTGTTCCATCAATTGCTCCAATGGCATCTTTGAAATGAGGCAAAAATCTAGGATGGGTAAGTTTAGCATGAACTTGGGTGAATGCAGGATCATTGGGTGTAATATAATCACCCGCCATACAATCAACACAATCTAATACATGATGAAACTTATCCTCATGCCATCCTTGTCTTGAATGTGCGCATTCCGAATCTTGGCTGCCTCTGGACACATCTGCACATCACAAAACAACATTAGAGCATGTTAAAAGAAAGAACTATTGCCAAAGAAATGAAAAATTCACCATTATTACCTGTATCTCAGTTGCCCACCAATCATCGCTACCATCAATGGTATTAGTGATTGGATCTCTTCCTAAACCAGATGCATGTTGGATCAATCCCTTCCAAACTTCGTAAACCTTTTTGAGTGTTTCCCACCTATTTTTCATTTGTTTGCGATCATATTGTCGTTTGGTGCGCTCGTTAAACCTCCTAACCAAATTAAGGTAACCATGCTTATTCAAAACTTGCACCGGACGATTATTTGCATTCACTTCTTCGATGCACACATCCAAAAAAAACACGGTGAACAATGACATCCCAATTTGCTTTCACCTGTTTTGGTTTACCATCTAGATGCACAACAATGGAGGATTTAACAACACTAAAATCAGTAGCATAACATGTAAATTAGCACAAGACTAGCATCACATTATCTACAAATAAATGGGCACTGCCATATTTTCTACACATAGAGTACAATCCATTTTCTCCTAGTACTGAAATCATAAATGTTCACATCAAGTAAACATCACAAATATTCACATCCAGTACACATCATAGGAGGAATCAGATGACCAGCAAGAAAATCCCTAACAGCGCATCTCTCATTCAGAAAAAAATGGGATGGGATGAGCTAGTTACCGGGGGCTGCGAGGACAACATCGTCGTGGAAGAGGTCTGATACGTCTCCAACGTATCTATAATTTCTTATGTTCCATGCTATATTATACCAAGTTATTACATGTTTTATATGCATTTTATATAGTTTTATGCATTTTCTGGGACTAACCTATTAACAAGATGCCACAGTGCCAGTTCCCTGTTTTCTGCTGTTTTTGGTTTCAGAAAAGTACTTAAGGAAATATTCTCGGAATCGGACGATTTCTTTTCCAAAGCCCCTATTTTCCTGGGAACCTTCCAGAGCACCGAAGAGGAGGCGAAGACGGAGCCCGAGGGGCCCACACCACCCCCAGGCGCGGCCAGCCCTCCTGCCGCGCGGGCACGTGGTGTGGGGCCCACGGAGCTCCACCGCCTTCGCCCTTTCGCCTACATATACCCCCCGAAAACCTAAGACCTATACGGTGCGCAATATTTCCTCCACGGGTCCCGAGCCGCCGCCGTCATCATCACCAATTCGGGAGAGATCAGAACTTCTCCCCGGCACCCTGCCGGGAGGGGGAATCGACACCGGAGGGCTCTACGTCACCATGCCCGCCTCCGGACTGATGCGTGAGTAGTTCACCCTTGGACTACGGGTCCATATCAGTAGCTAGATGGTTGTCTTCTCTTCTTGTGCTATCATGTTTAGATCTTGTGAGCTGCCTATCATGATCAAGATCACCGTTATGTAATACTTCATGTTGTGTTTGCTGGGATCCGATGAATATTGAGTACTAAGTCATTTGCTTCATAATATATCATGTGTGTGCTATTTATGATCTTGCATGCTCTCCGTTGCTAGTAGATGCTCTGGCCAAGTAGATGCTTGTGACTCCAAGAGGGGGTATTTATGCTCGATAATAGGTTCATGTCTCTATTTAATCTGGGGTAGTGACAGCAAGCTCTAAGGTTGTAGATGTACTGTTGCTACTAGGGATAAAACAGTAGTACTTTGTCTAAGGATGATGTTACTTACTTACTTACTTTACACGCAGTGCTTAAGGCGATAATCTGTTGCTTGCAACTTAATACTGAAAGGGGTGCGGACGCTAACCGGAAGGTGGATTATTAGTCATAGATGCGGTTGGAACGGTCTATGTATATTGTTGTAATGCCCAAATGAATCTCACACTAGACATCATGACATTGGTATATGCATTGTTATGCACTTCATTATTCTATCAATTGCCCAGCTGTAATTTATTTACCCGCATGAATGTTATTATTATTTATGGAGAGACACCACTAGTGAACTGTGGACCCCGGTCGTTCTCTTTAATCTGATAAACCACCTACTGCAAACCTGTTACTTTCATTCTCTGCAAACAAACATCTTTCTTCCACACATACGTTTAATCCTTTGTTACAACAAGCCGGTGAGATTGACAACCTCACCGTTAAGTTGGGGCAAAGTATCTTGATTGTGTTGTGTGCAGGTTCCACGTTCGTTGCTGACACCGGTGTGGCACCGTGCCAAAGTTAGCTGCCAACAACCTCGAGTGAATTCTCATTTCCTACTGGATCGATAAACCTTGGTTTCATAACTGAGGGAAATTTGCTGCTGCACTACTTCACACCTTCCTCTTGGGGTCTCCCAACAACACACCACCGTGTGCATCAAGGTCCTCCGGAGGTCGGACGAGCTTCTGTTCGAGGAGCTGGGCCGGCAGCGGTCGGAGGAGGAGGACGGCGCGAGCAGCTGTGACGGGGACGGCCGGACGAGTTTCTCTTGCAGGAGCTGGGCCGGAGGCGGTCGGAGGAGGAGGAGGGGGAGGCGGGCGCGAGGTGCTGTGGCGGGGACGGTGATACGTCCAAAACGTATCTATAATTTTTGATTGTTTCATGCCATTTTTATGCTTTTAGCGGTTGTTTTTATGTCAAGTTTATTATTTATTTGGACTAACCTACTAATAGTTGCAAAAGTGCACAATGTTCTTATTTTACACTTTGGTGTGTAGGAATTATCAAGAATATAAGAGAAAACCTTGTTGGAGTCGAATTTGGACTTTCCTGAAATCTTTCTGAAAACTTTTTTCGAAGATTGTCACGTTTGGGCCTGAAGACGACATCAAATGAAGGTGATGGTAAAGACAAAGTTGTAGGCAATTTTCTGCTGATGGATCTATACTTATAATTCGGCCCAATCCGAGTTCGGACGCTCCAGAAAAGCCCGTTTTACAAAACCCTAAAAGGGGGTGATGGAAATCCGTGAAGCTATATAAAGGGAGGAAACCTAACTCGTAGAGAACACCCCATCTCCCCGAATTTCCAGCCACCAAAGCCACGTTTTTTGCCTCCCCCATGGATCCCATCTCCATGGGGGAGGACTCCCAAGAAGGCATGAAGGAGGGAGGCTAAGGGGCGGCGCTCCCCCATGATGCCGACGGCGGGGAAGCAGCTCCCCGCGCCGGCGCCGGCGCCGCCCTGTGCTCCTCGTTGCCCTCTCCGCCGTCTTCACCGCCATCTCCATCACCAACTCCTCCTTATATTCAGTGGTTCCACAAACCTCTGTAACGTCCTATGTAAATATGGTGTTTGATGCTATAATATTTATACTATGATCTATGTCATGTTTCCGTAGTTTATTTGTTCTTAGATTGAATTGTGAATGTCTTTGGTTCATTAGAGTTAGTATGTTGATATGGTACTGTCCTTTGGTGTCCATTATATTTGTGCGCGCATGGATCTGCACCCTAGGGTTAGTAGTATGTGCAAAAGAAGGGGGTAGTTCTGCCGGAGTGACAGAAACCTAAAAACTCGAACCGGTTAGTTACACGTATGGGAATAAGAGGACCATGAACTTAAGGCTATGGTTGGGAAAACCTTAATGTATTGTTAGTATTTGCGGATGCTTGCTAACAATTCAATCATATAGTACTTATAATCCCAAGTAGTGGAGTGCATGTATATTTAGCCTCTCCCACATAGAAAACTGCATCGAAGACAATAAACACATATCTTTACTAATTAATCTTGGACAAAGCCACCACAATTACCAACACTTTTCCACACTCATGGTACTGTTAGTTTATAGTTACTTAGTACGTTTTATTGTTGTAGCACTAACATTTACTTTCTTGTATTTATTATCTTGCAAAGCTATCTCTCATACCCGTATTATTGCTCTACTTTTATTTCCTAAATAATGCAAACGTTTAGTGTGCGTAGAGTTGTATCAGTGGTTGATAGAAGTTGAGAGAACATTTATCCTACCTTTATCTCCTCGTTGGGTTCGACACTCTTACTTACCGAAAAGGCTACACACGATCCCCTATACTTGTGGGATATCAGACGGCCGGAGGAGCTCGGATGCGGGCTGCTGGCCGGAGGAGCTTTGATGCGACGGCCGGTCCGAGCTTGAGGAGGCGGGCTGGCGGGAGGAGCGGAGCGAGGACGCGCGCCGGTGGAGGAGCTGGAGCGGTTGTTGCCGGCGGCGCCGATTTCGATCCAATCGAGAGTACGACCGAGTCGGGGTGAGAAGAGAGAGTACGAGCGAGCCGGGGTGAGAGTTTGACTTTTTTCCCCTACATGCGTTTTCCTTGTGGTGGTGGCTGTTTTGTGGTAATTAGCTAGAAAACGCTTTGGACCCTTTACGGGAAGCTGGACAGAAACACCCATCAACGAGCTTCTCGTTTCGTGAAGGAAAACGGTTTTGCGGTGGGAATAAGTTCGCGAGAAGGCCAACACTCAGTGGCGGAGCCAGCATACAAGCAACTGAACCCAATAAAATTATGCTAACCCTTTTATAAATCCGTTAAAGTTTGTTCAAATTACTACTTAGAAGTCATTAAATACAATGGAGTGAACCCAATGATTAGATCTTGCACCTCCGCCACTGCCAACACTTCTTTTGGGCTTAAGCGGTTGGGATCCCGAATCTGTTTTATAAGTCCAAAGGAAGTGGCCCAAACTACGTCGAGAATTACCATACAAGGTGGAGCTTTTTCTTCTTATTTTTTGAACAAATAAATCTCACAACCAGCTAGCTAGCTCCATAGAAATTCAAGATTACTATCCTTTGCCAAACTTCGCACTGCGCCTTTATTCAGTAAGAAAACATTTATTGGATTTATTGCATGGGCAGCATATAGTCGAATGTTGAAACACTTCACTTATTACATACCTAACATATATGTGATAGAAGAAGTCGCTGCCAAGGAAACACATTCGAAGGGAACACATTATGAAGATAGAATGGGATTGACCACATGACCAACGAACAGCACCACACCGGTGGTGTCTTCACGAATTAGGAATAGGAAAGGGTGATCCGCGATGAAATCCGTCGTCTGAGGTAGTGAATATCGGGTGGATTGTATAGTAGTTGCCGCGGCAGCCTCGGTTCCTTCTTCGTTTACTTGGACAAATGACTTGTGCTGAACAGATGAGATGTACAGGTTCTGTGCTTCCACCATCTGTGAAAGGTCAGCTTCTGTGTTGAATGGCAGCTGGAGACCCAAGCATTTGAGCAAGTTGGAAGCTTCAAATCCGAATGATATCTTGAATCTGGGAATCTTAAACAGTCCGACTTGAACCTTCTGCTTTGGGATATTGTTCTCGATGAACCCTGGTTCGGTGCTCAACCTTTTGGCCAAACTCCAGAGACCGTCTTGTTCCTTTGGAAGAAGAATGTACATGGAGAACTGCCTCGCGTCCTCTCCTTGGTGGTAAGGAAGCTTAAGTATCTTCAGATTGTCAGAATACGAAATGTACTGCTTGTCTGTGGTTGACATGAATGGTGCTTGAACTGAGCTCCCATCAAGAAGATGAAACAAGTCGTCCGTTGTCTTAGACGCGTCAAACCTCTCGTGCCAAGCTCCTTTGAAATAAAGGGCATTGCCAAGAACCAGTTTAGTGGTACTGTCAACTGATCCTGGAGGGAGGATATCTTGGATGAGACATGCCGTGACTTTCTCTACCCATGAATTCACTTGAGCAGCAGCTTCACCAGGCTAGACCAATGCAAACTACGTCAGTACTTAGCATTACGGGCAACATACTAAATGTAGTTTCTGGTGTACAATGACGATCACCTTAGTTTGGAAGTCCACAGACTGGACGTCGGCCTTATACCTGCCGACGGCGAGCTCCTTGAAGGAAGGATTGAGCGAGAGCGATCGATCGACGAAGACGCCGTTGGCGAAGGCGACACGGGGACCGCCGGTGCCGGACGCGTCGGCGAGCACGAGCTGCACCACCTGCTCAGCGAGCGCGTGGAGGCCCTCGGCCTCCTCGCCTGCCTCCCCGGACCCGAGCACTGCGACGAGCTGTTCACGGGTGGCACCAGCCGCACCAGCGGCGACGAGGCTGAGCCCGACGTGCAGGGAGAGCGGAGAGTAGGCGGTATTGACGGCAGCGAACTCGGGGTTGGAGGAGATGGCGGTGGCGAGACGGAGGGCGAAGCGGGTCTGGCGCGCGACGGAGAGGTGGCAGTTATCGGTGGCGAGGACGGTTGCCATGGCCGGGCCGGAGATGTGGTCGTTCGTCTTCGTTGAAGTTTGGTTAGCTTGGTTTACCTGTCGAAGTAGAGAACTGAACTGCAATTTCCATGGATATTTTTTGCCTATTTAAAGGGTGCAATGGTTTGGAACGTTGAAGCATCTGAGTTGTGCTGGCCAACAAAAACCGTGCCTAAAAGCAATCTGAGCGAGTTATCCATCGCATCATAAAGGGAGATGAAGTGGTGTTTTTTGGCGTTTAATTAGTCACCGTCGCGTCATTTGGTTCTTGGACTGATCATATCCTGATAGAGCGTGCTGCTTCCTATCTAATTTACCCGCACGTCTGAATACAGTCTAACTATTTATATAGAGATTACTTCACGTCTCATGACCTTTTAAGTACTGCTTTTTAGACGCATGCATTGCATGGTGTTGTCTTAAGATCAAACAACTCATTCTCGTAGCCCAGCCCCAACCTAGCGAAGCAACCACACTCCCGGGCACCGGTGCTCCTGGTGCAGTGGTGCATAGACACTTGATTTTCAATTTTTTGTTGTAACGCAAAAATCTAAAAAATAATCATGCATATATATTTGAATGTTCATTACCAATGGAGAAGGTTTCAAACAAAAATATTGATATTTAAAGGGTGTACAAAAATAACAAGCAGCGGGGGCAGAAAAGGCACATTGATATATGTAGAAACATGCCCAGTCTTCTTATTTTCGTCAGGCCACAATCTTTTGAATTGCTGTATGAAAATTTATCGGATAAACACACATGTAATGTGATTTTTTTAACGATTTTGAGGGATCTTTTTTTTTGTCTTTTGAGGAATCCACGGGACATACTTTATAGATTATCATGTCATATGTTGGAGCGCCGGTGTAAGTGATATTGGATTTGAAAAGTGAACTATAGTCTAACACGATGTTAGATCATTATGTGAGGTTAGTTATCTTTGATTAAAAAATCGTTGGAACAAAATAAACAGTATGTCCTCCTTAATAGGTAGGTCATATTAAATAATGAGAATTCATATGTGCAACATTTTAAAACAATGAACCTGGTGAAAGATTGGCTATTAATTTATGTATATAGTGCTAAAGATAAATTATTTTCTTCTATGCATATCCGTTAATATGTTCATACATGGACAGTCATACTTAGGGAACTGCTACTATAAGTTTTCCAGACTCTTCACTTATCCTGATCTTCATCCGATGAGTCACATATATTTAATGTGTCACGCAAAATTTCTACGTGGCTTGGATAGTGTAATTCAAGATTCTTAATCTAATTGGAATGGCATGTGCTTTTATGTTGATTTTGTTACATGAGTGAAAAATATAGAATAGTCTAAATATGTCTACCATACGAAGCAATAGTATCCATCAGAATAATTTATAAGAATTAAGTGTACGCTTTTCCCTTCCTCATATTAAAAATTGTGTAGACATACTGTGCTGATACTAAATATGAAACATAACAATCCATAATATGTGGTTACTTGGACCTATGTGTATCATCAAAAAAAAAATTATAGTGTGAGAGATGCTCCCATTGATAGTGTGTTGACTAATGTTGTATCTTTAGGAATTTCTAAGGTTTGACGCTTTGTGTTCTCATTAAATATTTTATAGTGAGACAATCTGTGTTGAATCGACCATGTTTATGTCATTAAGTCGGTAAATATTAGTGTGACTGATGTTCCCGTTGATAACGCGACTAATGGTGTCACGTCATTTATATGAAAAAAAACTCAGAACTCCAAACTTCTATAGGCGTTTTGTGAGAGTGTTAGTCCGATGGCAGTCGAAAATATTTGTCATTTACGTGTACTCAACAATAACAAAGAATGCATGTAGTGCGACTAATGTCGTAACTTAATTAATTTTAAAATACCACAACTCCAAATTTGTACAAGCGTTTTTTAGTCGGTTGATACTAAATATGGAACATAACAGAGCATATTAATAATATATTGTTACTTGACCCTATGTGTATCAATAAAACAAAATATTTTATAGTATGAGAGATGCTCCAATTGATAGTGTGTTGACTAATATTTTATCCTCCGGATTCACGCTTTGTGTCTCGTTAAATATTTTATAGTGCGTGAATATGTGTTGAATCGGCCATGTTTATGTCATTAAGCCGGGTTTTTTTGTGTGACTGATTTTCCTGTTGATAACGCAACTAATGGCGTCACGTAATTTATATGAAAAACAACTCAGAACTCCGAACACTTGTAGGCGTTTTATGTGAGCGTTTGTCTGATGGTAGTCGAATATATTTGTCATTTATGTGTACTCAAGAATAACAAAGACCGCATGTAGTGCGAGTAATGTCGTGACTTAATTAATTTTAAAATACCACGACTCCAAATTTCTACATCCGATCATGAAAACAATATTCTCCCTCCGCTCATAGTTAATTGTGTTTTAACTTGATCAAATATATATAAAAACATCTAAAATATAAATTATTATTATTAGAATCATGTGTATTTTTTATATTATACAAATTGAATGTTATGAATGTTGATTTTTCAATGCTAGTATTTATCGCTATATCTTTGGTCGATTTTTAGAAATTTAGATTTTAACTAATCTTAGAAACACAGGATAAATAAAAAGAAGCAAATATGTAGTGCGCAGTTTAATTATAAATAAGCTATTCATATCCTAATAGCTCATATCTGCCACCATGTTTATTGTATTTTCATTTTCATTTAGTTATCACATTTTAACCAAGGTAGCCCTTTTAGGGGTAAAAAAGGAGTTAGTCTTGTACCTGACCAGATTTTTAGATAGAGGCACCTATTATCCTATGGAAAAATCATGAAAAATTAGTCCGCGTCTCCTATGTCACTATGTTAAATTATATTATTTTCCCGTTTAGCTGTCACATTCCAACCAAATTGTGTCAAACTATGTTACGAAACTCTATTTTTCTAAAAAAATCTTTATCATATATTTTAGATCTAACTACTAATTTTTTTGCAATCATTGCTATGTATATTTTAGCACCTCTTGGAAATATAAAATAATTTGAGTGCATTTATTAGTATATACACTTTACCGGTTTTTATGTCCAAAGGTCTTCCGTTCAGTTTCTTATGCGGGCCTACGACCATATGACACCTTATGTCCATTTTTATGTGTATTATATGGATAGCCTTCGTGTATAACTATAAGACACGGATATTCAGATGGGCGGTTTTCCATTTTTACGTGTATCATATGGACTTTTTTTTCCAGCCGGCGGGAAGACCCGTTTACCAGACACGGATCATATGGTTTAGCCAATCTCTCGTTTAAATTTTTTTCCTTTTGGCTACTACCATCTCACGTACCGCACGATCCAGAGAAAAAATGTTTTTGGCTACTGCCATCATGCATGCACCGAATCTCTAGTAAGTTTATTTATTTATTTTCCTTTTGGCTACAGCCATCTTCCGTACCACACGATTGAGACAAAAAATATTTTGGCTGCTATTTTTTTTAGTGTAGTCGTGTCATATATAGATGCTGGTGTTTTAAATAGATGTGGCAAATATGTTACGTAACTACTCATTTGACATGTAATGTCAACCATATATTTTAGATCCAACTGTTAAAATTAATTAAGGGATGTGGCTTAACGTGGTGTCTCGAAAAACTAACTCATTTTTTTTTAGTATATAATAGATTCCATTGGAAATACTTGATGGAACATATGGTAAAACGCAGTATAGTTGATTCATTCACCGAAGCATTTTTTTTTAGAGTTTGTCCTCAAAACTTTTTTCTGTCAGAAGAAATGGAATTTGGTTCCGAACTGTTTCCCATTTTCTTTAGAGAGAAGGTTCATAACAGTGCCATGCACCGGCGCCAGTAGGTAAACCCTATTTGACGCCCATTGCGCCTCACGTTGGGGCACATTGAGGCAAAATGGGCAGGCCCAGGTAAGCTGTTTCGACTAGTTATTTCTGATTTTGGGATGTTTACAGTAGATTTTGGCTGAATTATTTTTGTTCTTTATTTCTTCACTGGTTTTTTATGTTGTTTTTCTTTCTTTTTTCTTCTAAATATGAACATTTTTTAAATTTTGAACGTTTTCCAATCTTGTTTGAACATTTTTTCGATGTGAACAATTTTGGATTAGAAAAAAAATCTGAACAATTTTTGAATGTGAATAATTTCTGAATTTAAAATTTTAAAATCCAAACAATTTTCACATGCGGACATTTTAAAATTTGAATAATTTTCAAATTAGCATGACAACGGATGTATTTGGATAATGTTCTTGTTTAAATGCTATCAGGCGAACGAAAAACGTTTGAACACACGTTGAGCGAACATAGCACGAAAGTTACTGGGCCGGCCCGGGAGGGGACCCTCTTTAGATGTTGCATCCCGACGGACGTAACACGCACTGAATAGGACCTCCCGTGCGGGTGCGCACCCCTACTGTATTTTGGGTGCTTTCAGTGTCTTCCTCCCGTTTTTAGTAAGCGAGCTAAATATGAGCCAGGCGCAGTTACAACAAGACAGAGGTAACTCACATGCCCACTTACAACAACACAACACTACTGAGGGAGCGGCGAGCGCTCCTAGCATCCGTGAGGTTCCGTTAGCTTTACTTTTTTTGCCTTTTAGGTTTAATTTTTTTGTTTCTTTTTACTTTTACGGCGGCACGTCCACGTGCGGTGGTACAATGGTGATAACTACATTATAGCCCTGATACATAAACTTCACAACAATGAAGTTCCATAAGCTACCACAAAACATGCATCTATCATAGACCCTCCATTCATAAAAGGATGTCTCAAATTTGTCTAAATTTATCATGTCTAGATACATGTCAATTAAAATAAAGTTGAGACGTCCTTTTATGAACGGAGGGAGTACTACATATGACCAAGATAGCATATCTACAACATCCCCATAGAAATTCATGAAACTGGACATGTAATTCACATTCATACTACCACGTAAGCACCGGTCTACCACAACACTATGAATATCATCACCACCAACAAGCAAAACGTAAAATACTACTAAGGTAATATCTGATATACCTCGTCATCAACGAACATAATGAAACAACACTGGCAAAACCTATCATACCGCCTACAAATCTTCCACATGCTCACATATCTAAGCTACATCATTGAGGAAAAAGGTTTGATGTTACTTGCACCCATCGGAGGAGCGGAGGATGCAGGGAACAAATCGGAGAAGACTGAAGAGGTGGAAGAAAGGTTGCCGCTACCGAACACCCGATAACTGGAGAAGATTGCACCGCTTATCTAATCGTCAGTGAAGATACTTCCCAGGATGGAGAACTCGAAAGTAGGGAAATGGTGGCAGAGGGTTTTGACAGTGAGTCGAAGGGGGTAAAAAAGGGGAGTGATTCGGCGTGCAATGACCAAATTTCCCCCGTCGTTTTTTCGGTTTTCGCAGACTCGCCTGAGCTCAAGCCATCTCCATGCTCACGTTAGTTTCTGTGTCGCGTTCCGTTCCCCCCGCGCTACAAGTCGTGGCTCTAAAAACGGCTGATTCAACCGTTTCTCCGGGGCCAAACTTTGAGCTACTTTACGGTTCGAGGGTGGTAAATCCTCCATACTTTCGGGTAACCAAACAGCTCAGGCTTGGCTTCCTAAGCCTATATGGTCGCTTCACTGTCAAACAAACACGCCCTAGCTAGATGTTCAACCGTTCAGGCGCCGATTCTCCCAAAGAAGATACTCGATCTGTATGCTTCCAGGAGTAGACTGTACAGTGTGCACCCACAGTTTTCTGAAGATAGTGCAGTACAAGGTTGGCAGATCAACACGCAAAGATGAAAGATCGATCAGAGTCTTCTGGCTGTGTGGTGTATGTGCAACGCCCGCACATGCCGCGATCAAGTGGAGAAGGGTACACGAACGAGGGGGACACGGATTGCATGGGTAAGCAGGAACAAAGCGGAAAACGACGATCCGATCCCACGACAATCTCCTCTTCTCCGGTAGAATATCGATCTCCTCCCCACCATACGCGATCGACGCCGATCGATGTCTAGGCGGGCCGCCCCCTACGTTCCACTTCCACCTCACTCGCCGATGCGTATCGATGGCTAGCTTAGCTCTGTTGATGCGTTGCCGGTGCATGCACATAGGAGAGTGCCGATTCCCGAAACCGGATGCCTCCATCCAGGTCCGTCCGCTCTGCTTGCTGTTTCGACATACCCATCCGCCTGTCCTGCTACATGATGAAGTTGGTTCCATAACTGTAGCCATCTAATTATCTCTAATAATCTGATGAGATAAACAACTTGAGCAATTGGTGTTTGCTATATATGCGCGTTCGCTTTCGATTCGGTCATAAAATGCAACCACATTTCGGTCCGGTCGTCAAATCAACCTGAAAAATATAGCCCGGCGACTCACCACGAAATTTCATTGAATTATTCAGCTTATTTGTACGGGTATGTTATCCAGCTTCTGAAGATATGATGATACCGCGCGCCCAAGGCCCAACTCTTCAGTCACATGATGTGCAAAACGTCATCATAAGATAAATATCAGGGTTGCCCATTGGATCCACCGCCTCCATTTCAGTAACAGCTGCTCCATCAAAGTAGTCGGCTTTACCACACATCCATGATGCATGTTCTTCGAGGCGGGAACATCATTACCAAGAAGCCCATAAAGCAGCAATTTGGATGCAAAACTACGATACCTACTCCCGCGAAACAGGCTTCACTCACTTTGGATCCACCAAAGCTAATACAAATAAGTAAACCCATCATTTGCATACTAATGATACCACATTATAGCCATCGATTATTTACGAATATAAGTACATTTCCAGTTTATCTGTTCATGACTCTGTGCACTAACAGTAATCCTATGCAGCTACACCATTATTCGGCATACATGCAGGCTTCGCTCCAAAACCATCGAATCTGACACTAGTGTACTTGCGACTAGAGATCAAGACACACGAGCACGTCCAAACGCGCGTCCCGTAGGCCACGCGCTCTGATCCAACCGACGCTGTCAAGCACAGCCGCCGCTGTCTCCCGCCATCCTCTCGACTGCGCGCCACAGCCGCCGGGTCTCGGCGAGCGCGTCCTCTGCGGGCAGCTCGGCGCGGCAGCACGGGCAGCTGTTGCGGCGAGCCAGCCACCGCAGCGCGCACGGCCAGTGGAACCGGTGCCCGCACGGCCGCAGCACGCACACGCCGCGCCCTGGCGCCATCTCCTCCCTGCAGATCGCGCACGGTGTCCCGTCTCCGGCCGCTGTGGGCAGCGCAAGCACGACAGCGTGCGACGCACCTCCGCTGCCCCCGCCGTCCTTGGTGCCACCGCCGTTGACACCAGCCACGGCACGGTCCTCCGACACGACGTCAGCGAACCGGCGGCACTTTGCGGCCGCGTCGAGGTAGGGCGCGACGGCGGTCCAGGGCGTGGCGCCGAGGCCTGAGATGGAGAGCGCGTTGCGCACCGCGTCGTCGACGAGCAGCGCGTGCCAGTCCACGGGTGAAGTGGAGGAGGCGGCCGGGGAGTAGGAGTCGCACATGGCGATGAGCAGCAGGGCAGCGTCGAGGTCGGGCGTAGGGAGGTGGAGGAGGTGGTGCGAGCCGTCGGGGGAGAGCGTGGGGAGGAGCAGGAGGAGAGAGCGGAGGAGCATGCGGCCGAGCAGTGCGGCCTTGGCAGGGAGAGGCATAGAGCGGAGCCGCGCGAGGGCGCGGGCGAAATGCGACGGGGAGAGGAGGAGGAACGCGAGGCGGCCGCGCTGCCGGCGAGCGTCGGTGGCGATCGCCCGCGTCACCGAAGGGAACTGCATGGCCGGAGTGGATGAGAGGAGAGCGGCCATTATGGTTTCCGACGACGAGAGGGTTGGCGAGTGGACATGGGTGTAGCTGGCCTCCATCGGGATCGCGGGCAGCTTTGGAGGGAGTGGAGTGAGATGGTGGGAAATCTCCTTTTGTAGGCCGATTTTTGGAGGGCAATTTAGATTGTAATGGGAACTTGTGTAAATCTGGACTTTTTTTTTTTTGAGGTAAAAGGTGGTCGTATCCACCGTCCGAATAGATAGAAAGAGTTGACCCAGTTTATAAGGAAAACCGGGTCCAAAAACCATACAGTCTGTACAAAAGAATGACACGAACGTAGCGACTTGCCGCGCCCACACGACCCAAGTCGACAAACGCCACAACACACACCACCTACTCCGGAGCCGCCGCCCCGGCATAACAACCAGAACGACCTTCGCATCGCCCGAAAGTGATCCAGTCATGGTCGACAAACCCTCTGCCCATGCAGTCTTCATCCAGGTTGCCACCAAAACCACCGGTCCGGGGCCGCCGCCCCGGTGTAACAACCAGATCGACCTTCGCATTGTCCGAAGACGATCCAGTCAGGTCGACGAACCCTCTGCCCAAGCAGTCCTAATCCAGGTCGCCACCCAAACCCACGCTAACAACGGCTCTGCCTCATAGAGCCGCCATAGCGTGGGAGCTCGAGGCCGCCACCTCGACATACCACAACCGTCCGAGGCCGCCGCCCAGGTCTCCCACTCCCCCTGACACCACAACCACGCATCCCATGCGCCGCAACCTCATCGCACCGTGAGGGCTAAGAATCTCCAAGGCGACGCCTCCAACAAGGCCGCCGCCCGCTCCCGGCGGAGCTTAGGTTTTCACCCGGAAATCTTAGACCACCCACGTCGGTCGGGATCGAGAACTCCACAGCGACGCCAACAAGAAGGAGACGACGCTCGTAAGCGCCGTCGACGCTGGCACCGACCATGTCCGTGCAAGGCTTTCGCCCGGAGGTCGATCCAACCGTAAAGCGAGAGGAGCGACAGCACCGACCAGCGAGGCCCTGCCGCCTGCCACCCAGCTTCACCGCAAGCCACAGCCGCCGCGACACCTCAAGCCTCGATAGCTGCACTGCCCAAAACTGCGGCCGATCCGTGGACATTTTCACCAATCCGCTTGTTTTAAACAGATCGTATCGTGGACCCTGAGTCATGATCCAACGGTCGTGGCTTCTTTGATTTATACGATTCTACAGACATGGAATGTAAAAAAAATGTGACGTCACGCGTACATTCTTGCAATATATTGAATCGTTTGATTGTTTCTTAAAAAATATCTTTATAATGGTTTTGGGCTGTGATGAAATATACCCTTTTTCATATCCAGGGCAGGCTTTAGGTACGCTTTAGTTTGAAATCATTAAAGACAAATTGATTCGACACTATGGAAACAGGTTAAAACGGTCATCGGTGACGAAAAAATGATACAATATCCCAGCTTGGTGACTGATATGAACATCCTCACATGCGCGACCGAGTTTCGCATTGTTGCTCATATTATATGAACAGTCATAACATGTAATTTTAGCTTGGTGACTGATATGAACATCCTTACTGGTGGAGTTGTATCTGGATGTTTCTTTAGCTTTGGACATCCTTGCGTTGTGGCCCCGGCAAGATCTTGTTTTCTACTTGCACCTTATATCGCATTATTTGTGTAATTGTGGGTAGTTGCTTCATTTATAAAAAGGGGCGAAAGTCAATTTTGTTATAAAATGTAAGAGAAATGCGCGCGTGCTTTCCCGGAATTTTTTTGCACGAATTTTAAAACGCACCGACGGTTGTGATTAAGGGCGGGACTGGGGATGCTAATCCCATCTAATTAGTACTCCGCTTCCGTCACTTCTAAATCCCATGTGTATCTAATCACAGCCATCGGTCTGATTTAAATTTCGTGCAAAAAAAATCACAAAAAGTACAGGAGCACTTCTCAAAATGTATTGTTTTTACGCTCAACGTCGATGTTCTCAAAATGTAATTATAATATGTAACTGTTCCTCAATGCACTACATCAGATACCGATATTAGTTTACCATCGTTTCTAGTATTTCTAGTAAGGCTAGTGGCTAGAGGAAACAAAAAATGCACTGTAAGGCCGATTGGGCCATCGCCGAAGCCTATTCCACCAAAGTACTGCTTCTTGAGACGTCGTGCACCATGGACGGAGCTCTTCTCATACATTTTCTCGATCGCCGCATAGTCTCTAGACTTCCTCCTCTCCCTAAAAGATATAAATATTCACAAGATAATTTATATTCTTTTACAACTAAGAACAAGCACAGCTTGCAAAACTAGAAACATAAACCAATTGAATTCACTAAAAAACCTATAACTAGGCAGAGGATGCTTAGCAATATTCGTAAGCATACTTATAAATAGAACTGGCTAAGAAAATTGATGTTCCTAACAGAGCATCCTTATTATCAAAACAAATAAATAGGGGAATTCCTATTTCTCAGCTAGCTGAGAAATAGCTTACAGCACAGCTAGGTCCAGCTCCGTCCGATCCACGCGCGTCAAGATCCGTGCGAGCTGGGCGTTTTTTTTCATTTTCGGCCCGGTCTGCTAGCTGCGCGCGTTTACTGGGCCGTATGAGGCCTTTTTGCGCGCGCTCGTTCTCCTGCACGCGGTTTCGTTTCTGCGGGGCGTTTTTTTTTGTGTTGGGCTCGTTTTGGCAGGTCTGGGGAGATTAGGTGGGTTTTGTATTTTTTTCATTTAGGTCCGGAAATTTTTGTATTTTTCTTATGTGCGGTGGGGAGGTGGATGAGGGGTAGTTCTTTTTTAGGCTTTTTTTGTGTCCGTGCGTAGCGGGAGTTTTTTTATTATAGGGATTCTTCTTTTTTTTGCTTTTTATTGTTGTGTTTAACATTTTTTTAATTTTTCTGATTCTTTAAAAAAAAAAATTTATCGTTTTTGTGCAGGTGCTCGACATGTAACTTGACGATGTGGGAACTTGACAATTCTCGGTCGATGTTTTGCGTGCCGTATGGTCTAGTCGTGGTTGCGATCTCATGTCGACATCCAACAGTGACGTAACGCTGTAGCATGTGGTTGTAATTGAAGGACATGAAGTTGCCCTTTCCCCCCTCCCCCCTCGTAATCAGTCGCAACGCGACTTGCTATTATCATCACACCCCCTCGGAGTCGGTCGCATCTTGACACGCAACTCCCCCCCCCCCCCCCCCCCCCTCTATGCACGACACGGTTGCAACCTGACTTGCAACCCGCTACAGCCTGTTGCAACTTGACTTGCAAATGGCATCTCCGCACGCCCCCATTTTTTTTTGTACTTGTAGCCGGTCGCTAGTTGAAGTTGCCCTTTTCCCCTCCCCCCTCGTAGTCAGTCGCAACGCGACTTGGGGTCAGTCGCAACTTGACATGCAACTCATCCCCCCCCCCCCCCCCCCCCCCTCTATGCACGACATGGTTGCAACATGACTTTCAACCCGCTACAGCCTGTTGCAACTTTACTTGCAAATGGCTTCTCCGCACGCCCCCATTTTTTTTTATACTTGTAGCCAGTCGCTAGTTGAAGTTGCCCTTTTTCCCCTCCCCCCTCGGAGTCAGTCGCAACGCGATTGCTATTGTCATCACACACTCCCCCCTCGAAGTCAGTCGTAACTTGACACGCAACTCACACCCCCACCCCCCCCCCCCCCCCCGCCTATGCACGACACGGTTGCAACCTGACTTGCAACCCCGCTACAGCCTGTTGCAACTTGACTTGCAAATGGCATCTCCGCACGCCCCCATTTTTTTTTTGTACTTGTAGCCAGTCGCTAGTTGAAGTTGCCCTTTTTCCCCTCCCCCTTGGAGTCAGTCGCAACGCGACTTGCTATTGTCATCACACTCCCCCTCGGAGTCAGTCGCAACTTGACACGCAACTCACCCCCCCTCTATGCATGACACGTTTTGCAACCTGACTTGTAACCACCCTCCCCCCTCAGAGTCAGTCGCAACGCGACTTTCTATTGTCATCACACTCCCCCTCGGAGTCAGTCGCAACGCGACTTTCTATTGTCATCACACTCCCCCTCGGAGTCAGTCGCAACTTGACACGCAACTCACACCCCCACCCCCTCTATGCACGACACGGTTTGCAACCTGACTTGCAACCACCCTCCCTCCTCGGAGTCAGTCGCAACGCGACTTGCTATTGTCATCACACTCCCCCTCGGAGTCAGTCGCAACTTGACACGCAACTCACACCCCCCCTCTATGCACGACACGGTTGCAACCTGACTCGCAACCCGCTAGAGCCTGTTGCAACTTGACTTGCAACTGGCATCTCCGCACGCCCCCATTTTTTTTTGTACTTGTAGCTAGTCGCTAGTTGAAGTTGCCCTTTTTCCCCTCCCCCCTCGGATTCAGTCGCAACGCGACTTGCTATTGTCATCACACTCCCCTCGGAGTCAGTCGCAACTTGACACGCAACTCACACCCCCCCCCCCCCCCCTCTATGCACGACACGGTTGCAACCTGACTTGCAACCCGCTACAGCCTGTTGCAACTTGACTTGCAAATGTCATCTCCGCATGCCCCCATTTTTTTGGTACCTGTAGCCAGTCGCTAGTTGAAGTTGCCCTTTTTCCCCTCCCCCCATAAGAGTCAGTCGCAACGTGACACGTAACTGACTTTTCACCAATTTTGATCCCGACTCGACTCTAGATGGAGTCAGTTGCACTTACGGTTGCAATTCATTTTTTATTTATTTTTCTGTTGCAACCCGACACGCAACTGACTTTTTCAATTTCAAAAATATTTTTTTCTCTATTTTTTGATTTTGTAGTTACGATGGGGGGGGGGGGGGGGTGTATCCAGTTTCAACTCGGCACGCAACCGATATCTCTGTTCCAATATAAGGGTGGGTGGTAGTTGCAATTATGGTCGCAATCGAGATTTTTTTTTATTTTTCTGTTTTGCAACCCGACACGTAACTGACTTTTTTCCAATTTTGATCCCGACTCGACTCTAGGTGGAGCCAGTTGCACTTACGGTTGCAATTCATTTTTTTCATTTTTCTGTTGCAACCCGACACGCAACTGACTTTTTCACCAATTTGATCCCCACTCGACTCTAGATGGAATTTTTTGGATTTTTTGTGTTTTTTCAGTTGCAATTAGGGTTGCAATTGAGAATCCCTGTTATATTTAGTTGCAAGTTGCAACCCCACCCGTAACTGACATTTTGTCTCACACTCCTCATAATATGGGGGTGATTTATGTCCCATGTTCGTGGGTGTATTCAGTCGCAACTCAAAATGCAACTGATATCTTCCTGCAACTAAACACGCAATTGGTTTTTTGTTTTGAGATGAGCCAGTTGCAATTAGGGTTGCAATCTGAGGATTTTTATTTTTATTTTTTCAGTTGCAACCCGACACGCAACTGACATTGTCTCACACCCCGTAACCTATAGGAAGTAGTTGCAAAGAAACACGAATCTGGACTTTTTGTGTCGACTTTTTTTTGTTGTTCCAAGTGAGTCAGTTGCAAAACCGACAACCCACCCCCCTACCCCCCGACTATAGCGTTGCAACTCAACATGCAAGTGATATCCCTGTTTACCCCCCCCCCCCCCCCCCCCCCCCCACCCTAGTCATAAAATTGAGGTAGTTGCATTTAGGGTTGCAATTCAGAAATCCGTTTTTTTTGTTGCAACACGACATGTAAATGTCATTTTTGCAATTGAATCTCCTCTCGCTCAGACTCTAGTTGAGTTAGTAACAATTATGGTTGTAACGGGGAGGGGGGTGTTTCGTGTTCCATTTTTGAGTGTATAAAAGATTTTTTAAATATTTTCTGCACACGTAATATTTTTTGTTTTATCTGAAAATGTGTATTTTTATTCTTTTTTAAATAATTTCTGTACTTCAAATTGGGGGAGATCGGACGGGGGTTTTATTTTAGTTGTAACTCTGCCCGCAACCGATACTCCAGTTGCAATTTGGGTTGCAATCGAGTTTTTTTATTTTTAATTTTATTTGCAACTCGCCATGCAACTGACTTCTGGCGTCGGGTTTTATTTACGGTTGTAATTGGGAGATCGAACGGGTTTTTTTTTAGTTGTAACTCTGCCCGCAACCGGTACTCTAGTCGCAATTAGGGTTGCAATCGAGATTTTTATTTTTTATTTTTGTTGCAACTCGGCACGCAACTGACTTTTTTTGGAGTCGGTTTCATTTACGGTTGTAATTGGGAGATCGGACGGGGGGTTCCATGTTGCAACTCGACACGAAATCGACATTTTTCAATTTCAAATTAAACTTTCTCTTTTTTTTTAGTTGCAACTCGGCCCGCAACCGCTAATCTAGTTGCAATTAGGGTTGCAATCGAGATTTTTTATTCTTATTTTTGTTGCAACTCGGCATGCAACTGACTTTTTGGAGTCGGGTTTCATTTTACGGTTGTTATTGGGAGATCGGGAGGGGTGGTTCCATGTTGCAACTCCACACGAATTTGACATTCTCAATTTCAAATTAAACTTTCTCTTTTTTCTTTTTATTTTTAGTTGCAACTCTGCCCGCAACCGGTACTCTAGTCGCAATTAGGGTTGCAATCGAGATTTTTATTTTTTATTTTTGTTGCAACTCGGCACGCAACTGACTTTTTTTGGAGTCGGTTTCATTTACGGTTGTAATTGGGAGATCGGACGGGGGGTTCCATGTTGCAACTCGACACGAAATCGACATTTTTCAATTTCAAATTAAACTTTCTCTTTTTTTTTAGTTGCAACTCGGCCCGCAACCGCTAATCTAGTTGCAATTAGGGTTGCAATCGAGATTTTTTATTCTTATTTTTGTTGCAACTCGGCATGCAACTGACTTTTTGGAGTCGGGTTTCATTTTACGGTTGTTATTGGGAGATCGGGAGGGGTGGTTCCATGTTGCAACTCCACACGAATTTGACATTCTCAATTTCAAATTAAACTTTCTCTTTTTTCTTTTTATTTTTAGTTGCAACTCGGCCCGCAACTGGTACTCTAGTCGCAATTAGGGTTGCAATCGAGTTTTTTATTTTTATTTTTGTTGCAACTCGGCACGCAACTGGCTTTTTTTGGAGTCGGTTTCATTTACGGTTGTAATTGGGAGATCAGACGGGGGGTTCCATGTTGCAACTCGACACGAAATCGACATTTTTCAATTTCAAATTAAACTTTCTCTTTTTTTTTAGTTGCAACTCGGCCCGCAACCGCTAATCTAGTTGCAATTAGGGTTGCAATCGAGATTTTTTATTCTTATTTTTGTTGCAACTCGGCATGCAACTGACTTTTTGGAGTCGGGTTTCATTTTACGGTTGTTATTGGGAGATCGGGAGGGGTGGTTCCATGTTGCAACTCCACACGAATTTGACATTCTCAATTTCAAATTAAACTTTCTCTTTTTTCTTTTTATTTTTAGTTGCAACTCGGCCCGCAACTGGTACTCTAGTCGCAATTAGGGTTGCAATCGAGTTTTTTATTTTTATTTTTGTTGCAACTCGGCACGCAACTGGCTTTTTTTGGAGTCGGTTTCATTTACGGTTGTAATTGGGAGATCAGACGGGGGGTTCCATGTTGCAACTCGACACGAAATCGACATTTTTCAATTTCAAATTAAACTTTCTCTTTTTTTTTAGTTGCAACTCGGCCCGCAACCGCTAATCTAGTTGCAATTAGGGTTGCAATCGAGATTTTTTATTCTTATTTTTGTTGCAACTCGGCATGCAACTGACTTTTTGGAGTCGGGTTTCATTTTACGGTTGTTATTGGGAGATCGGGAGGGGTGGTTCCATGTTGCAACTCCACACGAATTTGACATTCTCAATTTCAAATTAAACTTTCTCTTTTTTCTTTTTATTTTTAGTTGCAACTCGGCCCGCAACTGGTACTCTAGTCGCAATTAGGGTTGCAATCGAGTTTTTTATTTTTATTTTTGTTGCAACTCGGCACGCAACTGACTTTTTTTGGAGTCGGTTTCATTTACGGTTGTAATTGGGAGATCGGACGGGGGGTTCCATGTTGCAACTCGACACGAAATTGACATTTTTCAATTTCAAATTAAACTTTCTCTTTTTTTTAGTTGCAACTCGGCCCGCAACCGCTAATCTAGTTGCAATTAGGGTTGCAATCGAGATTTTTTATTCTTATTTTTGTTGCAACTCGGTATGCAACTGACTTTTTGGAGTCGGGTTTCATTTTACGGTTGTTATTGGGAGATCGGGAGGGGTGGTTCCATGTTGCAACTCCACACGAATTTGACATTCTCAATTTCAAATTAAACTTTCTCTTTTTTCTTTTTATTTTTAGTTGCAACTCGGCCCGCAACTGGTACTCTAGTCGCAATTAGGGTTGCAATCGAGTTTTTATTTTTATTTTTGTTGCAACTCGGCACGCAACTGACTTTTTTTGGAGCCGGTTTCATTTACGGTTGTAATTGGGAGATCGGACGGGGGGTTCCATGTTGCAACTCGACACGAAATCGACATTTTCAATTTCAAATTAAACTTTCTCTTTTCTTTTAGTTGCAACTCGGCCCGCAACCGCTAATCTAGTCGCAATTAGGGTTGCAATCAAGATTTTTTATTTTTATTTTTGTTGCAACTCGGCACGCAACTGACTTTTGGAGTCGGGTTTCATTTTACGGTTATAATTGGGACATAACGGGGGGCGTATCCAGTTGCAACTCGGCACGCAAACCGATATCTCTGTGCAATATAGGGGGGTGGTAATTGCAATTCGGGTCACAATTTGAGAATTTTTCCCATGATATGTATAAGTGCCATATGTATTTTTTGTTTTTTTGTGTAATATGAAATTTTTAAATTTTTAAATTTTTTATTTTCAAAGTTGGGAGTCATTAATGATAAACCATTTCTGTCCGTTGATATTGTCCGTATTATCGTTTTGTCCTTGTCTGGTCGGTACCTTTTCTAGAAGAAGTTTGCCTCGTCGATTTCGAAACAGCGGTGGGAAGAAAAGGGGAAAGGTGGTGGGAGTCTCAGGGGAGGATAGGGGATCGAGGAAATGGCGCCCCCGCGGTGAATCCCTGCTGCAGAGTTCTCCGAAGCAGATCTCGCGCCGCAGAGCTCGAAGCCAACCACTTCGTCCGCCGGCAACGGCCGCGCGCTATCAACGCTCCCTCTTCCCCCTGCCTTCTCCGTCGAGGTCGCTTCTTTTTGACTGGTAAGTCGGCCACAAGCTCCCTCGTGCGACTTTGTCGTCCCCAACGAACGCGCCCCCCTTGTTGTGCCGGTGATTCATCGTGGAGAAATTGCAGGAAATCCAAGCTTGGCCGTCGATTTTTGTTCGTTCGTGTGTTCCCCCCCGCGCGCCCTGTGCTGCTGGTATGGATTTGACCGTTGTTGCTCCGGGTGGGATTGATTCAACAAATCCCAACAATCCCGCGCCGGTACCTGCTTCAAACCCTGCATCAGAGTTTTTGGACTCTCCTCCTCGTCAATTCGAGCGCAATTTCGAAGGTAAATCGAACGTTACCGTGCGCCCGCCTATCAGTGGACTCTGTTCTGCAGCAGAGATGATTAGCGTGTGTTTAAGTTGTTTTGTTAGATGCATTATTATGGTATGTGATTGTATGATTCCATCACTTCAAAGCTTGAGGTTATGCTGAGACTTGATGTTGTAGCCTGCATGCGTGTTAGGATTTTGGAATATTCAAATTCAGATAGAAAACCATGCGTGTTAGTTTTAGCTTGCATGCTTGTGGTTGCAATTTTCAGTCATGCTATGGTCTATCGTCAGATAAGGGGTCAGCTAGCAATACAGAATTCAAATACTAGTGACTTGTTACATTTGCAATCATCACATAGTTTGTAGCTTTTTACCTATACTAGTGCAGTGTTGTATTGACTAGGATGATTGACATTGTAGATATAGCTTAAAGAATTTTGTAGGACGAAGCATTGATGTATAGTTTTTCGGTTACAGAAATACAGTATTAGCTGAATTATAGTCCTCTGTTGATTTGTTCCAGTTTACATCTTCCTTGTTGTAATGTTGATATTTATGCAATCATCCCATTTCTAGTTAGACTAGTGCAGCCTTGTGTTGAGTACGATGATTAACAATGGAGGATATAGCTTAAGAGTTAGGACCAACCAATCATTTGCTTTTCCAGTTACAGGAGTGCAATAGCTGAATTTAGTCTTCTGTGTTAACACCTAGATGATGGTTGTGCCATCATCCCATAAGTACTAGCGAGATGTTTTTAGTCCTGTTTTTTCAGTTTTGACTTAGCAATGGAAGAAGTAGTGTTGATATGTTTGTTAAGCTACAAGGACCGAAATAGCTGAACTGTAGCTCTCTTCTGAATTTTCATGGAAGGCCGACGCATATTAGCACACAACCAAAGGAAGCATTGCTGCACCGAAGCTCTGTACACTCTTAATCATTGCCGCCCAGCTGGTTTTGTTCACCTAAACCTTTAGATCAGTCGAAACTCGCTGGTAATAGTACTCATGTTAAGCTGAAATTCTGCTTTGACACCGGCAAATTCTATGTCAGTATTGAAAGTTTTGTGCCATCTGATGCTGATGAACTTAGAATTTCTTAATTTTGTTTTGTCACAAACCCCAGTTTAGTATAACAGCCGTACCCCATCTTTGTTATGGAGCATTTTATGTGTGCTTTGCGTTCTACGAACTCTGATGGCAGGAGTTGGAAATGTATATTTTTGTCTCTGTTAGTGGGAATAGTAAATAGATTGTTTGAGCTTTTTTGAATGTGTAAACTTGGACCAAATTTTCTACCTTATGTTTCTCTTATGTGAGAGAATACTACCATAGTGAATGAGAGATAGAGGCTAAGTAATATCTTTCTTTTTTGTGTTCCTGTACATATATCTCTGAAATGCTTATTTTATGCATGCGGCAGAATAAACATCGATTTTGATTTTTTTGGTTGCTGATCTGGCATTTTTTCAAAACGAGAAATGCATATGATAAATTTTTGTTTTCTTGTTTTTTATGCAGAGCTTGATAACAATGAAGTTGTCTACGGGGGAAAGACAAAAAATAATATAAACGAAACTGAACTGTCAGAGGAACTTTTGCATATGGTTTGTATTCTGAATACCCTTTCTTGATACCATTGATATGGTCAGCTTCGAACCCTTTTTAAAATTGTATTTCAATCTGTAGATTATACGCAGTGTTCAAAAAAGCCAGAGACAGAAGAGTTATAAGATAAATAAGAGAAAGGTATGATATGTATATATCATTAATTATTTTCAGATATCTCTGTCCCCCAAATAAAAACTTTGTCTTCTTGTTTATCCTTTTTTGGTTAATTACATTTGTTTTAAACAGAGGTCAAAACATATTCCACTTCAAACTAATGGAAACGAAGGAGATGATGAAAGAAAGGCGTATAGCAGATGCAGCATTTCATTCCTTTACCAAGTTCTTCAAAAAGTTAAATCCTGTCCGCAATATGTTTCTCTTGTTCATTGGATGGGTTTCGGAGAAATTCTGCAGTTGGATGATTGCTGTGTTCCCAGATGTTTTGTGAGGTGGATTGCTGATAACATATCAACCCAACAAGAGGAGATCGTTATTGGCTCCAGGTCTATTAAGTTGACTCCCGAAGCTATTACTCAGACACTTGGAACTCCGTCGGGAGAGTTGCTAGTTGAAAGTGATGAAATGAATGGGAAAGCAGCTTTTCTTGCAGTTTTTGGGTTATCTGAAGTGCCATCAATCAGATACTTTGGCAAGAAGATCTTGGCAAAACATATTCTTCCGGATGATGACTTTTGTCGGTGCTTCATGGCTGTCAGTTTGGGGACACTTTTTTGTCCTAATTCGAGTACAAAGATTAGTACGAAGTACATGGGAGCTTTAGTTGAGGTTGAAAATATCAAAGATAGAAATTGGTCCAAATTCATTCATGAATGGACGATGTTCTACATAAAGAAGTACCTCAAACAACCTGCTAATCCAGAACAACTTTCTCAGACTCTTGGTGGCTGTATATATCATTTAGCGGTAAAGTTTTTTTGCTTTTTTTGTTATACACCAACATGGCCTTGATCCGCTGTACTTTTGGATTTTCCCTTTTACTTACTTACCCTTTGTAAATTATTTCTTTTTTGGTTAGGTTCGTTGTCTTGATTTCATCGACTTCAGCCCTATTCAGCTACCTTCAACTCTACCAAGGATAAGAGTATGGAAAGGAAACATGATAAAAGTTTTTAGTGATATGTTTATGGATACCAATGGAAAATATGGTGCATATACAGTAAGTGTCAAGCCTCTCATTTCACTTTCTTAATTACCATTCCATTTTCTGTTTATGCACCACTAAATTGTAATTTTTGGGGTTTTTTAAGGTGAAAGAATTGGCTGATACATGTTACTCGAGTGACACCAAAATTGACAGTGGAAATGTTTCCTCTGATGGAGCCCTTAAGAGCGATATTGAAGCAGCTATTGGAGATCTTGTTGGGAACAAGGTATAACAACCATTTAGCATATTGTCTTTTTGTTTTGTTTTTTTATATGACACTTTGATGTTTTTTTGTAGTTGAAAGAAGTAATCACATCAGCTTATGCAACCATAATGAAAGATGAAGATGCAAAAACTTGTTTGAAAGCAAAACAACTTGTTCTTCAAGTAGTGGACGCTTTTCTGTCGAGTCAAAATGGGTCAGAGGACACCATAAAAATTCCAAGTTCAGATGAACCATCCTTCAAGTCTGCTCTTAACTCTGGCAGCACCGAAAAACTTCCTGTCGAAGAAGAAGAGGAGAATGAAAGCAAGTGTTTTTTACTGTCATTACTTGTTTATCATAGGCTTCTTACACTTTTTTATGTTTTTTCTACATTAATTATTTCTGATGTCAATCTATCCTCTTCAATAACAGTTGATGCTTTGATTCGAAGGAAAAGAAGACGCACTGGTTCACAACAGTCGGTTGGATCCATAAATAAGATCATAGATCAGAATGTACTCAATGAAGAAGTAACACAAACGGAGCTACCAAATGTTGAGGTATCATGACCATTTGCATAACAACCAATATGCCTATGTACTATGTATAGTGCATTTTCCTTTATATATTTTTTTGTTTCTGTGATTTTAATTTTCTTGTTTCCTTTTTTCATAAAGGAAACAAAAGAGTCTGAACCAACTTACTCCCAGGGTTTTAATTCTGCAAGCCTTCACCATATGGTACTAGAGAATGATCAATCAAAGATTGGTACAGAATCTGCACAATTTTTTGTAACATCGATAAAACAAAATGAAACACATGGAGGTACATAACTTAACTAAACTTATAATCCTTTTAACTTAATTACATTTTTGTGAAAATGTTTATCTTTCTAAGCAATTTTTTTGTCTTAAATCTTTTGATTTTGCTTTTTTTTTTGTAGTTATAGAGAGTCTTATGGATCTAAATATAAAATGTGTTGAAGAGGAGCAACAGGTGTTCCATGGTTTTCAACCTGAACAATACAAAGCGTGTGAAGAGGGAAATATTGAGGTTTCTGGTTTCATTGGTCAATGTAACAAGGAAGTGAGAACTCTACAACATTTTTAGTATATAGCATTCAAATTTTTTAAGAGTATCATTATGTTGTTTTTCTAACAGTTTTCTGAAATATACTTTTTGTTGTTGACATTTTTATAACAGACACAATCTGAAGGATATGCCCCACATGAAAACCATTATAGATCACTGGATGATTGTTCCAAGAATGACATATGCAAAGATGTCAATATACCAAGCTATCACGGTATAAATTTTCAAAATATAAATATGTGTTTTGATTTTTCAATGTGATTTGACTAAATATTTTTTTTATTTCCTTTTTGTACTTTTATAGTTCGAAATCTTTTTAAAGTTTGTCCCCTACTTTTATTATTCTTTTTTAGGTGCTGAAAAGTATGAAAAGAGGAGTCAATATCTAGAGATAGCTAGGAGCAAATACTTCTTTTACGATGATGGAACACCTTCCTTTAGGCTTATGGAATTTACAGATGATAATGGGAAGAATATTGTAGAACCTGAATTATATCGTCCAGTTGGGATGGATGATTATACTTACAACGAGAAGTGCAAGGTATTTTTTAAGTTCTCTCCCCTGAAGCATTTTCTGTATATTAAGTAAAAGAGATAGTACATTTTTTTGTCTTCACATGAATTAGCTTATATAAATTCGTTTTTTTAATTTTATCAGCTTGCTATTTTGAGATGTAAAGAATCAGAGAACGCAGTTGTAAACATAGAAGAAGATCTTACATCTCCAAGTGCTAACAAAAGCTCCAATGATAATCATGCAAAAGAGACAAATTCTGTTGTAAGTAGTTTCCTTTTTTTTCTAAATTCTATTTTGTAAGGCAAAAATTCTGCTTGCCTTAACTAGTTTGAACTTTATTTTCTTTTAAATAAGATTGTCATCGACGACTATGAGATGTCCATCCAATGTGCTCAAAGGGCCCCAAGCATTACAGGTCTCACACAATCTGCAACTAAAACACCATCTATACAAAAACACAGTTTCGTCAATCTTGTAAGTTCTTTTGTCATGCTTTTGATTTTTCTTCAACCAGATGTTATCCTAATTGCATGTCAAGTTAATTTTCTATGTTCATCTTCAATTCAGGAGTCTCCAATATTAGCACATTCTAGTCATAACAATGGGAATATGAAGCAATCCAGCAGCAGCAATTTCCGAACACCTGTAAGTTTTCAAAAGATAGTACTTAGTAAAACCGTTGTGTATTCTGTAATTCATGTACCTACAAGAAATACCCTTACCTTATATTTGTCCTCCTTTTGTAGGATTATTCCAGAGCCTTAATTGTTGGTCGAAGGCTTTTTGAAAGAAACAATTTAGATTATGACGGTTCAAACGCAAGTGATAAATCGCCTGCAAGAGAATTGTTGAATAACTTTGGGATTGTAAGTAATAATTGAAAATTAAATTCCCTGTATTTTTATGTATATGAAAGTTTTGGATATTTTCATAATATTTCTTTGAATGTCAAAGGTTCACATTTTTTATACTGAATCAATAGTAACTCTATGTGCAACAATCACGTAGCTGATTACACTTTGTTTGTACTTTTTGCAGGACTCATCACTGGAGGTTCTTGGGGAGAAAAACTTCACACTAAGCTACAACAGCATGTCAAATGAAACGGATGAACTATACAATGCAGGTTTGTCACTTGGTAATTCCGGATCACGAGAAGGAAAAGAAAATTGTCAGCCCAAAAGAATACCTCCAAGGAGCAAGTATTTACGTTCCCCTTATGATGTTAATCCAAGTCAAAGTCCAACAATTGAGCCTTTTGAGAAGAAAATATGGGAAGCTGTCACAGTTTTATGTGATGATGAAAAACATCAACTGTAAGGAGATTCTTTTTCTATTACTTGTTTCTTTTTTCAATTTATTAGCTAAACTTTTTTGGTTGATGCACATATGGTTTGATACTCATTTCTTTTCTGATATACAATTTTTTCTCAAAAAAAATCAGGGATTGGGCAGTCAACATAGACGCAGTCAGAGTGAAAATGTTGCAATTAGGTAGCTCTTTAAAACTTGATGGTTGGTTAGATGCATGGCTCATGAACGCATTCTGTCGCAAACTTTTCAAAGATAACCATCCAAGACACACAAAGAAACATTTTTTCTTCAATACAATATCTGTAAGTCTTTCTTTGCTGTGTCTTATTTTCAGCTTCTTTTTTCATTACAATTATTAGTTATCAGTATGGGGCATTTTTTTCGAACTTTTTTATTTCCTGATTATATTGTTCATTTTAGGATTATCTGTTAGAGAAATGGAGGACAGAAGAAGGAAAGAATATTATGCATAAAAGAGCAATAGATTCTTTCAGTGGCGCAAATAGAGCTCACAAATTACATCTCTCCGACGGGGTAGTTTTCTTTTTTTATTTTACTTTTTTTAAAGACAAATCTTTGCATTCCATTTTATTTTTTAAACAATTTCGTTTGTCTTTTTTTCAGCTTTACTTCCCTACAATATCCAACAGGCATTGGTTTGTGTTTCTAGTAGACATCAAGAACCGTTATTTCATCTTCCTAGACTCACTGTTTGGTCAAGAAAGTTCTTTCCATAAGGGAATAGATGATACCATGGTAACTTCAAAAAACCAAACGATAGTCATTATGTACTGTAGCAAAGACCCTTTTTTTATTTTTGTTTCAACATTTTCATAATATGGTTTTTCTCTTTTTGTTACAGATTGTAAACTTCCAGAGGACATGGGAAGAGGCTGGGTTGAAGCAAATGAATTTTAACACTTTTGCTAGAGCTTATCCCAATGTTCCAAAGCAAATCACTGAGTATGCTAGTGCTTTATCGATTATACTTTTAAATCATTTATTCTGGGTTTTTAGTTTCTGATTTTTTGCTGTATCTGATATTGTTCTTCTTTTTTCTGTCCTATCCTATAACAGCAATGACTGTGGCATATTCAGCATGAAGTACATGGAATTGTTTGTTGCTAGGAATCAAGCAAAGTGCAACTTTTCGCCCCATGACATACCGCTTTTCCGCATAAAATATGCTCATGACATTCTAATGAGCGACCACAACATTGAACATGACGCAAAATTCTTGGCTGCTAGCATGTGAAAACAAAAGGTACAATCCATAGTGAATTAAGTATATATTCACAGTTTCAATAATACAGTTATACATTAGGACTAACATTGTTTTTTTTACTTTTCCTATATTATTCCAAAGCTGTGTGCACAAGCGGAGGGGTTGCCAACGAATGAAGGATCAAGCTCAAAGGAATGCAGCCAGCTCGAAGGATAATTGATATTAGTTGTGTTTTTTTCTTCTACTTTTTTGTACATGTTAGGCACCCGGATGTTAAGCAAGCTGAGCTTCTGTGCTTGTTACTGCAGCTTTTTCATAACATTCATAAGTGTCGTTTTGAACCAGACTGCAAGTTTCATCACTGAGTTTCATAAGGGTCTCTTTTTCTGTCGTTTTATCATTCATAAGTGTTGTGTTTACACAGAGTACAAAAGTTCAATGCTTATGGGATGAGCCTTTTTATATGTGAAGTAAAGTTTATACTGTATATCAAGCTAATTTGGTTTTTAGGGTAATTTTTGTGCTTTGTTAATGCAGCTAACTTGTTTTGGTACCACTCAAGCTTTTTTGTTGTTGTAAATAGCATGGAATGGATATCAAGCTTCGCAACATGGGAACATGTATACAAGGTATGATATTAAATATTCTCGTCAAATCAATTCTTGTACCACTTCAAGCTAGTACCGCTAAACTCATAAAATCGACAGGGAACAATTCTGCCCATCTTTTACTATTACAATCATTATCCAAACCATCAAATCCATACTATCCTTGTGCTTTTTACATAAAGTAGACGTTAAACAGTTCTAAACTAATGTCGAATCCTTTTGCATTGTGAATCCTGTCTTCACTTGATTTTTCTGTCATTTTTCCTTTGCTTTTGTCCCATTGCTTTGTCGTAGTAGTAGTTTTTAACAGACCTGAAATAAGCATATAGACAAAAAATATTAGATTATGGTCTCATCTATTCCCATAGCATAATAGTTGTTTATTTTCTTTTTATTGCCAATTCCCATACCTAGCAAAAAAATATGTAAGATACTCATCACAAGGAACCACTCTGCACTGATTGTTTATACTTGTTTGTAGTTGTCTTCCCCTGAACATCTCCCCCATTTTGCTTCTTACCTTGCTTTTTTCCTGCTGCATAATTCACATTTAAAACAGAGTTTTACATTGCTTTTTTTTTTGCCAAAACTTCTTGTTAAATTGAAAATTAAGCAAAAACAAACTATATGAAATACCCGCTGCTTTTGGTTTGGGGTTTCTACTCTTCTTCGCAGGTGCCACTTTGGGAAGGTGCTTGTTTGTGCAAGTCGCAATGTTGTGATCACGAGAGCTGCAATGGCTGCAAGTTATTTTATTCTTAGAGAATAGCTCCTCAAAGAAAGTTTTTTGCCTCCTTGAATTTTCTGGTCGACCCTTCGAAGGCGCAACATCTGGATCTTGTAAAGAATCCCCATATCCATCATCTTCTCTTGGTTTTGTGTTAGTTGGAGCTTGTTGCTGTGCACTCTTCCTCCTTTTATTTTCCTCAGCCTCATCTTCCAGTGTCATCTCATCAAGTCTTTCTTCTATTTTCTTTGCCTCTTCTGTTACGTACATGTATTTCCGCTCTGTCTCCGAGGCTTCAGAGGAAATATGGTTCAGTCTCCTAGACAAAACGCTGTGACGTAGATGTTTGTTACTCGTTGAGAAGTCAATTGGAACACCAAATTTCCTTTCTCTCAACATTTTTCTCTCTTTAGGCCTCCACCTACTGATGTAGTACTTCTCAGGTAACTCAGACATGTTTAGATGCGTAAGGACCCTCAGGATGTGAGCACAAACCATTCCATCTTTGTCAAACTTGCAACAGATGCAAACAAAATCTTGTGTTGCAATATTGACAGAGACGAGATACCTTCTTGGTCTGATGTCTTTCAGTTGAAGCATAGGACTCTTGTAAACCTCATATCTTGCATGCTTCTCAACCTCATCAAGATGCAGCTTTAGTGAAAACTTTATTACTTTCTGAAAACGGTAGAATATCGGACGGTTATACATGCGGCCAGCTTGAATTTCTAGTTCTGTGTACACACAGTAGTTAGGATCTGTTGTCCTAGTTACCATGTTTTGTTCCTTATCCAGCTCCTCTGCGTTTTCAGATATTTTTTGGTACTCTCCCAAGAAGCTGATGACACTGTAGGTTGACCCTACATTGTCTTTGAAGATTGAATTTGTACCTTCACTTCTTGCTGTCGAGTGGACAAATGGACAGAAGTTTCTCTTGAAATACACAGGTACAAATTTACTCCTGTTGTCCCACATGATTTTCAAATATTTTAGGTGACCAACATTGTACCTGCTAATCATCTCTGGCCACAAAGTCTCAAATTCAGCTATTGTTAGTGAGTTCCGAAGGATGTCCGAGAAGTCAATGTGTAGGTTAGGAATTCTCCCAAAACTGCCCCCACACTTCTCTTCTGCCTTCCTTTTGATATGAAAGAAGCAGTTCCTGTGACAAGTTCTTGGGAAAACTGTGTCTATTCCAACCTTTATGGCCTTATCTTGATCTGTGATGATTGTCACAGGTTCTTTCCCCCCATGGCAGCGCTTGAAAGTATCAAACAACCAACTGAAAGTGGTTCCTTGTTCATTGTTTATTATAGCGCAAGCAAACAAGCAGTTATGACCATGTCCGGTGACACCAACAAATGGCGCAAATGGAAGGTTATACTTATTTGTCTTGAAGGTGGTGTCAAAGCTTATGATGTCACCATACAAGTCATACATCTCTCTGCCAAATCCGTCAGCCCAGAATATACATTCAACCTTGTTCCCTTTGTCTAGTTTAAATTCATAGTAAAATCTGGGGTCCTCATCTTTCCTTTTCCTAAAATAGTCAAGAACTTTCATCATATCATTTCTCTTATCCTCTTGCCTTATTGCTGTCATAACATTGCTCACATCCTTTTTCGTATAAGGAACATCCTTTGGTCTGCCACCTCTAAGATAAGTGAGAATAGCCATAATTTTCCTTGTGGCAAGTTTCACAGACGTGAAAGTGCGCACAAACAGCTTCTCTTGACTTGTCATATCTTTATGTGAGCGTAGGAACTTGGTCTCTTCTTCTGGGCACAACTCATGATTATGATGCAAATCTATATTTGTAACATGCCACTTACTTTCTTTCAGAGAAACTACCATCTTTGCCTTGCAACCAGTTATCTCATTAACATTTCTCCTTCTTTTCTTTGAATTTTCAGGTGGTTCCCTTCCAAGCTTCTCATAGTGTTTTTTTTGTTTCTTTGCTTTCCTCTCTTCTAAGACTTCAGATGCAACCACTTTGCCAAACTTGAAACATGTGTAAGTTCTTCTTGTCCCTTTTTCTTCACCTGCATTCTTGCCTTTGTAGTTGCCAGCTCTCTTCACAGAAAATCCACAAATCAAAGCATACTCATTGTAGAATTTATATGCTTGTTCTTCAGTGTCAAATATCATGTTCAACTGCGGAACATGGTGGCCAATAGCTTCTTGACTTCCAGTACGTGCTGCTTTAACACTCTCATGTTCAAGGTAAAGCCTTATATCCTCAGGTGTTAGCTGCTCAACTCCTTCAGGCATAACCATGTCTGCTGCTGCATGCGACACAGCTTCTTCATTTGATGTGTCAACATTTTGTACTTTGTTGGTATCATTTTCAACTGGCTGCTCATTGTCACCCCAACTCCAGTTATAGAGATTCTGTGCATCATCAACTTGTTCTGCATCATCACTATTAACTGCTTCAAACCCTTCTTCTTCAACCTCATCTTCGACACCAAACTGAGGTTGTTCTTGTTCCTCTTCCCCATCTTCATCAATAAGGAATGATTGTGAGCTTGCATACCTACCAGTGATCATGAAAGTGTTGTTCTGCAGTTTTAAAAAGTTAGCTTTTCTCTCAAATTCTTATACATGTAAACATTCAATTATTTTCTGGTATTATTACTGTACCTCACACCCCATAGAATCAAACATTGGAGACTCAACGGTGCCATTCATGTACTTCTACAAAATAACAATACAAAAATTAAAACTCAACTTTATTTTTTTAACTGAAAACACTAGCATTTGAGTTTAATTTTCTATTATTATTGCATTTTGCATCCTTTTAAACATACAATACCTGAGAATATGTTTCTTCTCCTGGAGACAACATCATGTCTGTGTATGACATGCCCACAGATTGTGATAGTTCAATTTGTGTAGGAATTTGTACCTACACAAAAATTATATATTATAATCAACGGTTAGCACAAATGAGATTAATTTTCATTAGCACATCCCGAAGAACATCACAGCTATTCTTGACATCCCACATGACGGCAAAGCAAAGCTTGTGATGGAAAGCATGGGAGTGGTTCAGAAGGCACAAAGCTTCAAGTCAACAGATGGTAGGCTACGTTTGAAGAGAGAGGGGTGGACTGAATTTGTTAAGAAGGCTAATCTGAAATTGGAAAATGCTTACCTTCTTCTGTTCAATAATCAGTGCAAACAGGCTCGTTATCTACTTCGACGCTGTCCGCTACTAGGGGATCTATATGTTCCAATGTGTTCTACCATGTCAGTGAATTAATAGTTTGTCCCCAGACTATGTGTTTTTGGTGTTTGTACTGAATTATGGCAGTCCCTAACTGCTGAGACCTTCCACAAGTGTTTTGGTGTTTCTGTCCTATCATGATTTCTTCACTGCTTTTTTCATCAACTGTTTTGTGTTCAAAGTATCAATGTCAAGTGTACTACCAAGTGTAATACCTGACAAAAACCCAGGTTGTTGTACTGTTGGACAATGTATGCGTCATTATGTATCCACTGCAATTCTTGTGCCTTCTGCGAAACTGATGAGGGTGAAGGAACCTGCACATTGAAAAGGTTTGTTATGTATTTCCCTTGTTTTACATAAACAAATCAAAGCACAATAAATTTGTAAACTTTTTTAATTTTGCTGATGAATTTTTGTTTTTGTTTTTGTCTTGGTTTACAGACATGAGATAGAGAAAAATAAAGAAGAGAGTAACAAAACCTGAGTTCCAATTATGCATTCATCATCAACTTCCGGACCTGAAAATGTTAAAGAGCTTCAAAATTACTGTAACATTGGGGAATCGGGGGGAAGATCTACAGATCGGCGGAAAAAGAAGGGGATGAATTGGAGGACAACTGAAGCTCGTTTCAGAACAGGAGAACTAGAGAACCAAGGGTGGGGGGAAAGAAGGCAGGGGAATGCGGCTATACCCTGGTGAGTACAATCCCAAGAAGTCATGCTGCTTTCCCTCCGATTTTTCCTTCCGATCTCGCTGTCAGATCGTCATCTGCATCTTCTCCGATCTCTCCGTCCTGTGTTCTCTTCTTTTGCAGAGAGGAGATCGTAAGCTTTTTTTTTCTTGTAAGCCCTACTTTTCCCGAGCGAGGGGCTTTTTTGCTATTTCTTTGTTTTCAGCAGGGATTTTCGCAACAAGACAACGGCCCAAAAGTATACAAATAAGGCCCAACAAAAACAACAAAACGAAATGAAAAAAAACGGCCCAACAAAAGAGCGCGTCGGGCTCTCGTCGGGCCAGCGTTAGCGCGCCTTCGTCTGTCGACTGGGAAAAGGCTTATTTCCCAGTCGACTGGGCGATAGAGACCCCCAATAAATAGAAATAGGACAAAATCCTTAAACACATTTATGTACTATTTTAGACTGACGAGAGACTACACGATGTTCAAGTGCCATATTTTCCTTCTGATCAATGTCATCAGCACACTGTTGTTTTATTATGAACCCAATTCAATGAAGATAAAGCGCTAACTTCTGTCGGAGCGAAGTGGAGACCCGTCACCGGAGGCTTGTGTCATAACTATGATGGTGTCGAAAGTGTTTTCTTTACTATCGAGAGAGAAAGTTCTCGTTAATGCTGCAAGATGAAATTTGTCTCAAGGTGGAGACTGATCCAAAATTAATTAAGATAAAGGCCTAACTTCTGTCAGATCAAAGTGGAGGCCGTTGCCCTCTTTAACTTCTTCCCCGTGGCTATGTTGGCCTGTTACTGACCTGGATGAGATCTTTACCACTATAAATACATTTTATAAACCGCCGGTTACAATAAGTCACAAGTTTCAAATTCTCGGCATTTCTAACCTCTTCCGATATAGTTAAGTTTTGATGGTTAGTGTCTCCGTGTCTGTGGTCTTTCTCTGTTGATATCATTTTATTACCTATCATATATAACAAATACCACCACTGCACAGGATATAAACTACCGTAACCCCCAACAACAGAGACTCATGTTCCCCGTATATACAGAGCATCCTTAATCCACAAGAATCTACCAACATAGTACATCATTTGCATTCATAGATACAAACACAACAGGTGTGAAAATTCGACGAACAATTAACCAACCATGTACCTCAACGTCAGAGCAAAAAACGAAAACTGTCATGTTTCCCCAGATCGGGATCACTTAATTTTCTGACGCCGACTAATCTTTCCTGAATCATCTAACGACCAAAATGTACAAGGTTCTCTATAGGAGGCAGCACCACGGACTCTAGACATTCTGCACCGTCATGATGGCGAGGGCCTCCCTCGCCTGCCCAAGGATGTTGAACACCGTCGCGGCGATGTGCGACGGCGTCAGCCCAGCCTCTGCCAGCTGATCGGCCGGTGAGCCGTGGTCGATGTACTTGTCGGGAAGCACCACCGGCCGCCACTGCACAAGCCAAAATGAAATTTACGATTAGTCACTCCTGGCATCAGCATTGTGTGACTGATCAATGTTGCTGAATTCAGTACCTTAAGGTTGCCGTCGAGAAGGCCATCCAGGGCCATGAACTGAGCTACGTGAGAGCCGAATCCTCCAATGGAGCCTTCCTCGACGGTGATGATAACCTCGTGGGACTTGGCGAGGCTCCTGATGAGCGCGTGGTCCAACGGCTTGCAGAACCTGGCGTCGGCGACGGTGACCCTGAGGCCGTGCTGCGCCACGATGGTCGACGCGGCCATGCAGTACTGCACCGCCGACCCGTACCCCAGCAGCGCCACCCTCTCGCCCTCGATCATAATCCTCCCTTTGCCCACCTGCGAAACATTTTCATCGGTCAGTCGTCCGTAGCAACGTATGAGCTTGACTGACATATGAGCTTGAATGCTTGATGAGAAACGTACCTCGATGGGGATGCCTTTATAGTTCTCCGGCAACGGGACGCCAATGCCGTTGCCTCTCGGGTACCGGAAGCAGGATGGGCGGTCGTCGATGGCCGCGGCGGTGGCGACCATGTTCAGAAGCTCGGCCTCGTCGGAGGGCGCCATGACGACCATGTTTGGGAGGCACGCCATGAAGGTCACGTCGAAGGCCCCGCAGTGGGTCGGCCCGTCGGCGCCGACCAGCCCGGCCCTGTCCATGGCGAACCTCACGGGAAGCTTCTGGAGGTCCACGTCGTGCACGACCTGGTCGTAGCCTCTCTGCAGGAACGAGGAGTAGATGGCGCAGAAGGGCTTGAGCCCCTCGCAAGCCAGGCCGGCGGCGAAGGTGACGGCGTGCTGCTCGGCGATCCCGACGTCGAAGCACCGGTTCGGGAAGCGGCGGAGGAAGTAGTTGAGCCCCGTGCCGCCCCCCATTGCCGCGTGGATGGCCACGATCTTGCTGTCCTGCTCCGCCTCGGCGATCAGCGCCTCCGCGAAGTAGTTTGTGTAGGACAGCGTCTTGGCCGGCACCTTGAACTGCTTCCCCGTCGCCGGGTCGAACTTCGCCACACCTGCAAACATCAAATTATAATCACCAAACGATCCAACAAGACGAGATGTAGTTAATAGACACGGTGGTTTAGTTATCTACGCACCGTGGTACTTGTCGGAGGCTCGCTCGGCGTAGGGGTAGCCACGGCCCTTCTCGGTGATGACATGGATGAGCACGGGGCCGGTGGTCTTGGTGCCCTTGACCTCCCGGAGGATGGTGATGAGGTCGTCGATGTTGTGGCCGTCGACGGGGCCGATGTAGTAGAGCCCAAGTTCCTCGAACAGCGACGATCCCGAGCCGCTGATCATGCCGCGGGCGTACTCGTCCACCTTCGCCGCGATCTCGTGCACCGACCCACCGATTTGCTTCGTCACTCCCTGAATGATGAGCAGAACACAACATGCGGGTCATTACAGGAGAGGGAGAGTTGAATATGTGGGCCTCATTTGCTCTTGTTGGCCCAATATTGAAATAACACCGGTTAGGTTGTAGTTTCGTCGAATCTACCCGGCCGGCCCATTAACTAGCAATTTGAACTGTCAATCATGTTCTCTGTTTTGGTTTCCCTCAACAAAAAAATATGCTCTGTTTTGGTTCCATACAATAGTGAATTGTTTTGGTATGTAGGGATCAGATGTGAGTAAAAATAAACTATCATTTGAGTCAATTTGGGATTAGAAAACAGTCACACTTGTACCTGCTAGACTGCACTTAAGCCAGGTCAACGCAATTAGGCTTAAGCCACGTCGCTTGTTAAGATCACCCCTTCCCTACTCAAAAAAAAAAATGCTAGTGGGGATATGTTACTTTCCACTCTCTAGGTTTCATCGCCATTTCTGGTGGATTTAGCCATGCCATATCTACACCTGGCATAGATAGGGTATGCGTACGTGCATTGTATATGGAGGAACAGCTGGGTTTTGGCATGTACCGTACAAGCATACAAAAATTTAAGAATTAAAATTTTCAAGCGATACACCACAGCGATACTGACATGTTCGCTTCAAAGTTTTAAAAACTGTTGCTGATTGATGCCGATCTTGTCATTTCACCAATTAGAGTACACAATTTGTTTACTTATTTATTTTCAGGTAGGTCTGAAGTCTACAGACGAAAACTATGCAGCAAGTGGAATTTAACACTCTGTACGAGTCTCACGCTTCAACGTCTCTTCCCCGGGGTATCTATCTAGTGTGCAGTGTGAGAACATTTGTGAGGTCATACCTTGGCCACCTCCCTGAGCTCCCTGAGCGGCCGGCTGGACTGCAGCTTGCTTAGGGCGCCGCTGAGCGCGCCCACGGGCGGCGCCGGCCCGTCGAGGGTCGCCGTCGGCAGGGACACCTGCTTGTTGTCGTTCAGTATCACGATCATGTCGGAGTCGAGGTACCCGGCGTTGTTCATCGCCTCGTACGCCTGCCCGGCCGTCATGGCGCCGTCGCCGATCACCGCCACCACGTTGTTCTTCGCGCCCTTGAGGTCCCTCCCGACGGCCATCCCTGCCAGACAATCACACGAGCGTGCACACACTTAATTAATACCACGCACTACCGTCTGTCGCAGGGCAAATTAACAACACAATCTGTGAATTAGATGCAGAGACGAATAGAGATGATTGTTGGTTACCGAGGGCTGCGGAGATGGTGGTGGAGCTGTGGCCGGTGCCGAAGCTGTCGTACTCGCTCTCGGAGCGCTTGATGAAGCCCGACAAGCCGTCGGTCTGCCGCATCGTCGGCATCTTGTCACGGCGCCCCGTCAGGATCTTGTGGGGATACGACTGCACCGCGGGAATAAACAAAACGAGATGATTAACCGATCGGTCTCCCAGCCGAGCTACACCGAGCAGCACCTCACATGGCGTCGGCACGTTATCCGAATTAATCCGATCTCTGAGAGACAAGTGTGCATTGTTGGGTTGTTCGTTTGTTTACCTGATGCCCGACGTCCCACAGGAGCTTGTCCTGCGGGGTGTTGAAGACGTAGTGCAGCGCGACGGTGAGCTCGACGACGCCGAGGCTGGACCCGAGGTGGCCGCCGGTCTTGGAGACGTGGAAGATGACGTCGGAGCGGAGCTCGTCGGAGAGCTGCTGCAGCTCCTTGAGGGACAGGTTCTTCATGTGGATGGGGTAGTTCACGGTGTCTAGCAGCGGCGTGGGCGGCCGCTGCGAGTGGTACTCGGCCTCCCTCTCCGTCAGCGACGCAGAAATGCAAGACCTCCTCCTCGGCTGCAGACAGTTAATTGATCGAGCATTACAAATTTGCAAAGGAGAAACTGAATCTGTAGGAACATAAAGAGGCCGCCATGACCAAGGCTAGAGCAGAGGAGGCATAGTCTTTCTTTCTTTCTTACCTTGAGTGGCCGGGCATGGAGCTCGGCGGCGGGCGTGTAATGGTGCTCCTGTGGCAGCACGCCGAGAAATCCTCGTGCGAGGGAGAAGGTCGACGAGAGCGCCATTGTTCCTCCTCCTTGTCAAGATTACAACAGCTCAACTCTCCTCCTATCCTCTCCTTGGAAACAGGTCAATCCAAAAATGAGTGTGTCGTCCAAGACCAAGAGCGAGCTCGGAGAGCAAGTGGCAACCGGCTGACACTACGCGGCGGGGTAGAGGAAGAATATGGGTGGGGGGGGATCTGGGAAGTGGAGCGGGAGAGTGACGAGGTGCTCCGTGCTCGGGATTATGGGCGTGCTCGTGTTCTATAGTGCTGGATGGGGTGAGGTCGGATGGCGATAGGCTGCGCGGGTGACCACCGAGGCCATTGCCCGGCGTGTGGCTGCTATTCGTTCGGCCGTGTGCCCGAGCTTCGGTGCTCGCTTTTTCCTTCGTCGCTGCACCCAGGGGCAGGCAATCTCGGGACAGAGAGGGCGAAATGGGTGCCCTACTTATCCAGCACCCCATTGGGCCAGCTCGGCAAAGTATCAGGAGAGGATAATAGGGAAATATTCCTAGGAGCCAACACTGGAAATGCAAGTACTATCATCAATTATGAAAAAAGAGGAAAGGGGAACCGGAATTCATGGATATTCTTCTCTTCTTCAGAGATCAATCAATGATATAAGGGTAACAAAGTGGAAGCTAAAGGATAAACAAAAAACATAAATAGTTGAAAGCAGTTTTGAATCAGGTACAAATTGCCTTATTTTGTGTAACTAAAAATTATATTTAACAAAAAATATTTGAAAATATCAAAAAACTGCAGTTTAAATTTGACCCGTTTCCAACTGAATCGACACACTTTTATCTTTCTTATTAGATGTACATAGAAAGCTTTTTGATGCAACCATCGGTCAATTGTGCATTAAATATGTCCTAATATTTTCTAATAATGTATTGGTATAATTTTGCAGCAAATATTTGGTAGGTTCTTCATAAATAAACCCATTTTTTGCATTTAAAAAAATGAAAACCGGTTTTTTCATGCAAATAAACGAAAAGTTTTTTCAGAACGCTGTTCACCATTCCAAGACATACACTTGGGACCAATATGAGAGCATTTCAACAAACTATGTCATGAATATGACCGTAACATTGGTCATTTGGCATGGAAGTCATGAAACTTCGTAGATGATAGTTCATTTCGGAGAACAATCTTTAAAGATATCCATGTTTTTCCAAGATTTTTAGTTTTCCTGGTAACCAGGTCACATCTATTTTTTCAATTCTTCACAATGTGGTTTAAATGGCGTACATAAAGGGTCATTTCTAGGTGTTGAATATTCCAAAACTACTAGTAGATCTGCTCGCTTATATTACTACGGTTAAAATGGCGTACATGAAGGTTCATTTCTAGGTGTTGAATATTCCAATAATTCTTTAGGCCGATTTCACAATACGGTTAAATTGGCGTACATGAATATTCCACCAAAAGAGGCACCCGGTAAAGAATTCGCTTATATTACTGTGTTCCCATTATAAAAATTAAAATGAAGAAAATACCGGGAAAGGAAAAAGATTAAAAGGAAGATTGCACCCGGCCAAGAATCTTCAATGAGGCGAGATGCTGAGTAGGCTTCGCCGGGTAAAATACCCGGCAAAGACTTTGTCGGGTACTTATCGGCCTTCGCCGTATACATTTTGTACATGGCAAAGAATCTGTTACCTGTAGTGAGTTATGAGTGTAGATGAATACTTCCTTAGATGGGTAGGCATTCATGTTCCAAGAGCGCCACAACGACACAATCTACCGCACCGAGATGAAGGCCAAAGAGAAGGTGATGCACGCCGAGCATGAGCAGCCGAAGTGGAGTCGGCGGGTCGGCTGAGGAGTAAATTCATTACAACTTGGATCCACTACAACAGCTATTGTTTATTTATATTAAATTGTTTTACTTTTAAATTAGTCTTTTTTCTTGACATATATATATATTTAATCATTATAGTTTTCAGGTTTAGTTACCAAATAATTCACCTAGTAATGCAACTAAATAATAAGATACATTAATGTTTTTTACGTAATTGGAGCATGGGTGGTGGAAAATCCAAATAAACTTACACTAAAATTTAAAAATATATCCCAATGGAAATGATGTTAGTTGTTTATTTATTTTTCAACAATTACCTCTTTAATATATTTGGATAAAACGAAATTTTCCTAGATCACATAAAAAAATCATATGTCTTGCTATATGATTTTTTTGCCACGGTGTGAATTCAAAATAGACGTACGTGTTTATGTGTATTTCAGATTCCTTAAATATCTTGGTAGAAAGTTCTAAAGCTAGGAGGTGGAGTTGTAGAGTGCATGGTCATGTAGTTTTCATTATTATTATTCATCCGTTTTCAAACAGCAAAAGCGAGGTGTTTTTGCACGCAACTCCATTCTTCATACTTATTACCTTTCATCTGATCTTGTTACCAATACGCACGATCGATTGTGCCATCTCATGCCACGAGACGTGCGTACACTGCGCCCGTAGACCAGGTCAGGCCAAAATTGCATCGCTTCCAGGGCAGGGGCGCAGCCGCGCGACTCACGTCGATCATCGCGCGCAGGCCGGCGACCGTCGTGCCACGTGAGCGGCGGTGAGCGTCGCCGTCGTGCTCGCGTTCACGGCCATGGCCGGCGGGTGCGCGTGTACGTGTCACGGCGCCACGCGCCAGTTTCATGCACGGTCGTCGGTCGGGGTCGTGCGGTGCCACTGCCACTTTGGGCGGCTACGGATGGACCAGGGCGTCACGTACGTACGCGGTCGGGCATGCACGCTGTGAGAGTGAGTGACTTAGTGGGGCGGCCAATTGATCGATCTGGGTACGTACGTCTACTACGTATGGGTTTGTGCGGAGCTGTACACGTGGCTGCCTGGTCGACGCGGATGTTTCAAGTTTAAATATCTACCCCTTTGTACTTTTATAAGACGTTTTGGCAAGAAAAAAGTTCACTAAAACGTCTTATAAAAACATACTGATAGATTGTTTTCAAATCAAAGATGCTACAAAACGGCGGGTTGGGGAAACAAAAGTTTACTCGATGTTTATGTACAGCAAATGAAGCTCCTCCATAAAATGGGCATTTAACTGAGTGTAGATTTCGTGCTCCCGACCTACAGTGATCTCACTCTTTAAAAAAATATGAAAACCGTCATGCATGTTCTCAATGAATAACCTACAAATATAAAAAAAATGTACTTCACGTTTTGAGCTACACAAAAATGACAAATGTACGAATCTGAGTATAGTGAACAATGCATTGGTTTAAATTTTCAGCTTTTGTCATTTTGCATAGCCCATAATATAAAACATTCCGCGCTATGATTTTACACGGTTGTAATATATCTACATGATTGACAACGTGCAGATTTTTCTTTCTTCCAATTTTTCTGAAACTTTCAAATGTATTTTTCTTTTATAAAATCGTGGCATCACTAGAGCTCAGATCAAAAATGACTTTCCGGCATTTAACCATTCCAGCCTCTGCCATGAACGGGACGCCAAAGAGGAACTATTGACACGATGCCCTTTTGCGAACTGAATATTCTTGAAAATCGCTCGAAGCCTCACGCGTTATCGGTCCAAGTCTCAAGCTGTATCCCCTACTCGTAGCCTCACATATATTCCAGGTTTCAAGTGGAGGCGTGGAGGATCCGTGCTCAGTAATTTTGTTTCGTCACCTATCATATCAGAGGACCGAATAAAGCTGCTGCGGCGATACTGCGACAGCATGTTCTGCACAGTGCTGTCAGCGGCGCTGCGGCGTCGGAATGTTCCGTACTACTCCTAGTAGTAGAAGTTGGAGTCCAGATACTAGGTACGAATCGATGCGAGAGGACGTGCGCGCCCCCACACCGCCGCAATCGTGCGCGATCGACAAAAATGACCCTTTTCGAAAAACTTTGTGTAAAATGAGCCGGATCTGAAAATACTACACGAATTGATTTTGGGTGTTAAGTCCATGATTTTGGAGTTATCTATCGAGTCGATGGAGTGCCTCAACGCGTCATGGGTTATATCAAGACCAAAACTCAACATGATGAGAAAGTGGTGCTTCATCCCTCCGTTCGAAAAAGGATGTCAACATAATAGATGTATATATCATTAAAATATATTTATAAACATTCATTTTATGACTCCGAATGGAGGGAGTAGATATGTACCGAAATCTCAAAGGAATCTAATTATGCCTCGGGAACTTTATGGTAGTCTGGAATTGGAAGGTCAAGAAGTTGGTGATAAATGGCGGGACAAGGAACAACCTATACAAGGGGCATATGCACATGATTTTAGGTCGAGCTCAAGAGGAGTGTCCGGTTATTGGAATCGCGGGCCTAAAGAAAGGTGTCGTCCAAGGGTAGAGCGTAGGAGAAGGTATGGTCGCTGTCAGGATCGGGTTTGCAAACAAGGGTTTACCCAGTTTCGGATCCCGCTACGGCAACAAAATCCTACGTGCTGCTATAATTCACTAGATGTGAATATGTGTACAGATTATCATGTATGTTGTGAGTCGTAGCCCTAAGGCTCTCAGGAGGTCGGCTTATATAGGCACCATGCCTTTTGACCTATCTTAGGAGTTCTAAACTAACATAGGGATAAACCCTAACTTGTCCTGTAAGGTGAACGTCGGCTTGTCTTGAACTCATGTCAGCTTCTGTGCTTGCTCTTGCGCTTCAGCCCACTGGGCCGCTCGATAAGCTCTAGGGCCGCTCGATAAGCTCTAGGGCCTTATAACCCTTTGACCTACATTTACTCCATGCGGTTGGCATATCTATCTGGCATATCCTCCACACGGAGTATGTAAGACGTGGAGGAATACACGGTCGAGTCAGCATAGCCGGTGAGAATTTGTCACTTGGCTCATGTGTGTATGCAAAATAAGAAAACCAAGTCCAACTGTCGCGTCTGCGAACACGGACACTAGGTATTTGTCCCCTTTATTTTGTTCGGTTTGGCGGGCTCCTAAGTATCGATGGAACGAGCTTCACAATGAACATAGCGACACAAATTACCCAGGTTCAGGCCATCCGGAGATGTAAAACCCTACTCCTTCTTGTCCGATCTTGGATAATGGTGGATGAACAGGTTACAAGGTGACGTGATCTCCTGCTGGCTTCGAAACTTTTTCTCTTCTTTTCTTCCCCGGGTATGTTCTCCTTTTATACCAGAGGGAAAAGGAGGGGCACACCAGCCGGCGCGGGTGCCACTTGGGTGACACCTCGCCATCGGCGTGTCGCAGCGCCTGCTGTCTAGGTGGGCTGACAGCTTGACACCCTCCCCACACGTGGCGCCGACCACCTGAGGGCACCGGCACGTATCTTTGTCTTGTGCTCTTGTCGCGGAGGCTGGTGTCCCGGTGTCTGACGACCAGGGTCCACCCCTCCGGCCCGGCAAAGATGTTTCCCTAGGCAGGTCTTCGATGCGCCGTCTGCCTTCGTCCACCCCTCCGGCCCGGCAAAGATGTTTCCCTAGCAGAAAACAGGGGGATAACTAAGAAAAGTGAATTTGTTAAAAAGTAAACAATCAAGCAAAGGAATTGATCAAAAAATGACATAGCTAGCATTGCTCGGGAAGGTAGTAGCTTCAGGAAGGGATGACATATCAGGGATTCGGTTATCCCAACATGAGCACTTATGAGAGATGCAGCACACTGCCGAGGGTCTCATGTTCCTCCTCCCATAACCTAACAAGAAATATATGCATCAAAAGATGGAGTGAAGCAAACAGTATAAATGTATAAGATCTTCCTTGTTTAAAATAATATAAGAAGATGCTTGAATACACTGTAAAATAATGTTATCAGATCTCTCAAACTGCTCAATGAGTAAATGAAACTAAGAGTCAAGAATTGCTGATTATGTCTTATGGTATCCTGTCACTATGCAAAAAAAATCACAAATATAGTTCACTGGTCAATTACTAAGGTAGATACTCACTTTTGAGGATAGTCCTTCACTAAACTGCATGACAAAAGGTAAAGATCATTGGAGTACCCAAGCACTGTTGCAGCTTTTAAATGAAATGGGTCTCTTTCAAGTAACCTGAGAGAAAAATAACCATAAGAATGTAAAATCAACATAGTAAAGTAAACAAAAATGAAACATGAATGTTACAAACCTACTCAGATGTGAGTTCAATGCTGACAGCCACCCATCTTCTTTCCCAAATTTCTCAGATTCTGAAATAGTGTAGCATCATATTTTAGTTATACTAAGCTTGGAACTAAGAGGAAATTCCAGGTAAATTTTGGTCTTCTATAAATCAACATAGTTATACTAAGCTTGGAACAAAAAGTTATACTAAGCTTAGAACAAAAGGAAGAACTGATCAATTTCTCCTTTCAGACAAAGTTGTGCACGCTCTGTCCCACTTCGGGGACATTATCAACTAGTTTAGCTTCTTTGACGAAACAAGTGAGGGATAGCGCGAAGCTGCTCACGAATATATCTTGAAGAACCGTCAGCGGAGGTTGTCTGCATGCCGAAGAACAACCTGACCCTATGCAGATTTCCCAAATGATCCACTCCGCCGGCGAAGGCGCTTTAGAACACATACAACGGCGCTCTTCATGTACCCTTCACCATTCCAGCAGGGGTATAAGTGGCAACCTAGAGCAACACCAATAAACAGAAGTGAGATACCATTGTCGTCTGAACAATTGGTACCCAAAGTAATTTAGTATGAAGTAGCAAATTGTCCTATTTAAAAACATATTAACCAATTTAATGACAGAAAGAAGCTAAAGCCCAAAATACTTCGCAATTCCAATACTGATCTAGCCAAATACTTTTACAAGAACCAAGAAAGATAAGCAATTGAAGTGACATACCTCGTCAGATTATTGGACTGAATTGGATTTGCTGTTACATACTCGTTACAAAGACACCAGTTAACTCTTGTTCAGAAGGTCCCGTTCAAACCAAGGTGTATATTAGATTTGTTGCAATCTCACAAACAACCTGTTAGATAAAAAGGCAGTATGTATGAGTTCTGAGCAAACAATCTGTGCACGGAAACAATTCACATTCTCAAACTTTAAATGTACATCCAGTCAAATATATTTACAGCACTACTATTGCAAGAACCTCGTTGAGCACCAAACGCCCCTCAAATTTCAGAAATCCCCACCGGCGAACGGCTCCCCAAACACGTGGACGCCTCCCCTGCCTCCTGTTTACCCGTGTCGACCGCCGCCGTGCTCCTTCTCCTCCCACGATCCTCACCGTCCTCCTAGCCCCAGGTCATCGGTCGTCCGAGCTGCCGTCGAGCCGAGCGCCCGCGGCCACCACCGTCCGGGGCGCTTCTGGCTCTCCGCCCAGAAAGTAGTTCAAGTATATGCTCATGCACCTCTGTTGCAGTAAAGAAGCATACAACGGCTTTAATTTGGTTTCTTACTTCCATGATCAAACGTCTTTACCTAAATTATATGGTATGAGCTACATGTGTAAATTAATATGGTTGTTCACTATGGCTACCTAAACAATGGTACTGAGCAAACGCACTATTACTATATCCATATGCATATAAGACAAAAGTAGCTATCAATTGGAACTCTATTTTATCTACCTATGCATATAGCAAGATGAGAATATGCTTATTTCTGGGAAGAGAGGCACACCATGGCCATGGAATGGAGGTAGTACTTCACTAACTCACTACAAGCGGTAAATAATAGAACAAAATATCCTAGAAGAAGGATGTGCTAATACCCTCAAATCACAAAGAACCACGCATTTGCATACTGGCCTACAAAGAATAGAACAGATTAATTATCTTATTTTTACCACATGATTATATATAGTACTAAGCATTTGTATACTTATATGCAATATCATGTCTCCTACAGAATCCCGCAGAGAAGCTTGGATTTTTCTCGATAACATGGAGGAGAATGGCTGGCGGCTGCTCACCTTTGTTCGTCACCATCTAAGGTACAACACAAACACCAACATTGGCCGCTCCTGCATCAACCATCTGTACCCACAAAACCAATCGCAGTTCAAACCTGAGCACACCGCAAATCTGCAAGTACAAGCACATGAACATCTCAGGTCCAAGTCCAACACATACACCAACATTAAATAATCAATGTTTCACCATGTAAGTGATCACTGGTATTTACCATGTACACCGAGATTCACACATATCAAATGCTTCTACATGAAATGGGCCGGGGAAAACATCGAACAAGTATTCAAATCCATTTAATATTCATAACTCAAAACCACCTTCGATCCAGACTTTAGTGCGGTCTGTTGCTGCCGCAATGGACCAGCAGAAGCATTAGAACACCCCGCAAGTAATGAATGGTGGTTGGAAACAAACACGCATACAGCAGGATCTAGAGAAGAATTTATAGAGTTGCTGTACAGAGAATAACCTCACGAGCTCCTCACAAAATAGTAGAGAGAGACGAGAGAGAGAGGAGAGGAGGGATAGGCCAACCTGGAAGAACTCTGGCACGGTGCTCCCACCTGAGGCGTAACGGGATCCGCATCTCCCAGGCACGCCGACACCGTCGCCGTCGTCGATCCGTCCGGCGGTCGACACCTGCTCTGTCCGGCCGTCCTAACCCCCGCTCGGTGCCGAGGCGTCGAGGTGGAGGCGGCGTAGAGGCGCTGAGGTGGGGAGAGAGGAGAAGGCGAGGTAGAGGAGTAGCAGCATCACCAAGAACCACGCCCGCCATCCGCTGTCGACGGAGAGGAGGCGGCGGACCGGCGCCGCCATGGAGGCATAGGGGATGGGCAGGGGCGGGCGTGGGGGTCTCTTCCTCTCCGTCCTCGTCGTCTTTGTCAAGTATAGGGAAGGAGGAGGCGGCGGCAGCGAGGGCTCCACTGGGGAGCTGCCGGCGAGCCGAGCGCCCGCGGCCACCACCGTCCGGACCGCTTCTGGCTCCGCCCAGAAGGGGGTCTGCGGAGCTACCGTCGAGCCGAGCGCCCGCGGCCACCACCGTCCGGGCCGCTTCTGGCTCCGCCCAGAAGGGCGACTGAGAGGACGGAGCCGAGGGGGACAACACTGCGCGCGGCGGCGGCGCGAGGGGAGGAGACGCGGTAGGGGATTGGTGGGGAAAGATGCGAGCGACGATTTGAGCTGGGGTTTCACCTCGGGGCGTTGGTTTTGTCTCCCTGCGAGCGCGACCAAAGGGAGAGAGACGCATACGAGAGCTGGTCTCCGCAGCTGATATGTGGACCGCGTGCGTAGCAGGCCCCACGCGTCATCGACCTATGCAACAAGCAAGGCAGTAAAAAAACACAATCGCCACCATCCAACGGTTCCTGCGGGTTTGGCAAAAGATCCAACGGCTCAGAACGCTTGCCCCTCTAGATAGCCTCTCCAACACAAAGATTCCTACAACATTTATAGAGGTAATAATGATCTAATCGTTTATGCGCATCATATGTATGCATGCATCCACGGATCAGTAATAACAAGAGCTCAAACATCACTTGTCTAATGGTTAAAAAATGTTCTATTTGCAATAATACAGGATTTAATCGCCACCGCTTTATTAAATGATTTCGAAAGAAAAAACGTACCAAAATCTTCACTACTGATTTGATAAGTTGGTAAAAAAAGCACAATTTTACTTTCTCCTAATCAGGGCATGTCCGGCGCCCATCTGAGGGGTACGTCGTAACCCCGCTTACGAAGACAGGGCCTCTAGGCAAAGAATATAGTCCGTGAACGCAATGACGCCAGTGACAATCGTGACAATCGTTACTCCCAGGAAGACAAGACCAAAATCTCGCCCGCAGAGGAGCCACTTGCCACAGCCTTCGTCACCGACACGTAGTTGTTAACCTAGTAAATGGTCTAATTTTCTTTTCTAAACATTATTACAAACACATTAGTGGCTCTTACAAAAATCTGGGTGGGGGGGCGGTGGCCACCCTGACTTGTACGTGGCTCTGCTGATGTTAATGACCCGGGATGTTCCCGCACGCATTTGGGATCGGTCAGGTTGTGTCTTATGTATCTCCCGTGGTTATAACTTATCTTGTGTGATATTCAGGACTATGGATTGTGCGATGGATCTTTGTTTGGTTGGAGTGTATATTACTGTCCGATCACGGACATAAGGGCATTTTTGAACATCGTAGGCCGGTTATGTCCATCGATGGGGCATTTCTGACTGGCAAGTTCAAGGTCACATGTTGGTCACGATAGGGCATGGCGTTTGTGATAGATAGTTTCCATTGGCTTTCGCCTTTGTGTCAGCGGAGAACAAGGAAACGTGGGAGGAGTGGTTCATTCGTCTAGTGTGAATTAAGTAGATGGACTTCGAAGAGCGATTAACATCATCTTGATATTTCAGGATATGGTCATGTGCACCATCGATGGCGCATGAGACATTTCGTGTCTAACTTCAACATGACATGTAGTGGAAGCAAGAAACTATCTAATGAGCTCCATGGTTGTTGCATCGCCTTTGCCGCTCGTCCTTTAAGTAAGTGGTATGACAAAGTTCACCGCCTTGCTACCACAGGGGTAAACTTTGAGGATAGTAATAAGGGCATCTCCAACTGCCCGACGCAAACGGACGTCCGCGGTCCGTTTCTGTCCGAAAATGACCGGGGCCAGGAAAAACCCAGCCCAACGGCCCGACACATTTTGTCCGAGCCGTCCGCGGCGACGCAAACGCGGCCCAAATTTGGGCGTGGTTTGCGTCGCCGCGAACAATCCGTTGTGTCCGCGCGTGTCCTCCCTTTTTTGACCTGGCCCCGCGCGTCAGCGACTGTTGCCTTCGCTTCGGCTCCCGAGGCCGCAACGACTCGAGGAAAGGCTGCGCCGCGCCGCTTCAGCGTCTGTGCCACCGTCATCAATGGCGATGCGCCACCGCCTCTGCCATCAGCGCCCGTGATCAATGGCCTGGAAGACCACGTCCTCGGCCTCCCTTTTAAAGGGACGGCGAGACGAGGCCAGAACCCACAACCAAAACCCTAGCCACCTCTCTTCTCACGCCTCCAACTCGACACCATGGCGCCGTGGCCATTCAGGAAAGAAGGAGTCCGATGGCGGCCGCTCCTCCTCCTCACGGCGATCGCCACCGCCCAAGAAGGTCAGGGACCGGCCGTACATGCCGGTTTCCTTTGCCACGGCGTTGTGGAAGAAGAACAAGGCCGTGCTAGTGGAGGACGTTCACCTGCCGGGCGGCTGGCACCTCAACTCGAAGAGGGTGCCGGTCGAGATCCAGCGCCGCCGCTGTCTCCTGCCCGACTACCTCCGCGGCGACGTGCAGTTCCACCCTCAGTCCGAGTGGTGGGATCGGCCTGCCGCCGAACGCGACCCGAGGAGGCGCGTCGGGCTCCTCGGGGAAGGAGACTACCCCTACGGCGTCGTGCGTTATCGGCCGCCGAGGACGGCGCAAGGGGTCGCGCCGGAGTGGCCGCCGGAGTGGCAGCCGCAGTAGTGGGAGCCTCAGCAGGAGGCGGCGGCGGAGGAGGAGGAGGAGGAGCAGGCGGAGGACGTGCTGCCCGTGGCGGAGTTCCAGCCGCCCGGGCTCAGCGAGGAGGAGGCCCTGGGACGGCCTCTTCTCAACGCTGAGAGCCTCCGCCTTGGAGGCAGGCGGGGCGTCCAGCAGCCGCGGGCCACCGCTGCCGCCTCCGAAGACGGAGGTCATGGAGCCGCCGCCGCGGTGGTCGCAACCACCGCCTCCTTCACCGCCGCGGTGGGCGCCATGGCCTGACGCGTCGTCCTCCTCGCAGCCACCGCCTCCTCCACCGCCACCACCAGCTCCGGTGCCCGCGGCGACGTGGTCCTTCCCCTGGGACCCGCCGCCCTTCTACGACCTCACCGGCGACAGCGACGAGGAGTAGGCGCCGGCGGCTAGCCCTAGTTTATTTTCTGCATTTATTTTCGCGTCCTAGAATATAAAATGTCTATTAATATTAAATCGCGTCCTAAAAAAATGCGTCGGGCCGCTGGCCTGGGGCGCGACCCAAACGGACATTTGAGCGGACATAGCCCATTTTCTGTCCGCGACCCGACGTAAACGGACCAAATCGGACACGATTTGGTCCCAATATGCGTCGGGCCGTTGGAGATGCCCTAAGTGGGCGTGGGCTGATAGACAAACAACATGGCGTCGGATCTGAGAGCGAGGGACGCTAGTGTGAGATCTGAGAGCGAGGGTATCTGGGCGGGGTGTGAGTTAGGGCATCTCCAACGGCCCGATGCATTTCAGGACCAAATCATGTCCGATTTGGTCCGTTTGCGTCCGTTTGGGTCGCGCCCCAGCCCAGCGGCCCGACGCATTTTTGGCCACTCTGTTTTTTTTTTCAAACCGAATGAGAAGTAGTATAGAATTATCAAATCATCAACTCAAATATTTAAATAATTCGAATGCTCCAACAATAGAAAGATAAAACATAGTTTCAGCAAACATAGTTTATTACAAAAAATATAGTTTAAATATCCAAAGATCCAATGATAAAACTAGTTGTCTCCGGGGATGATTCCTGCTAATGCCCACTGGTGCTCAATCAAATCCCTCTGCGGCTGCTGGTGAGTACCACGATCACGGATCTCCTCGTGCACATGCAGAAAGTCCTCAAATGCAGCAGCTCCTGGATGTGTTGCGAACAACTCACCCTGAAACTCCCACCCTTGGTCATGTAGGCCATCGTCGCGCTCATCCTCGACGATCATGTTATGCATGATCATCCTCATCCGCAAATACTCATCGACGAGATCACCGGCCACTCCATATGCAAGCATGCGAATAGCAGCAGAACATTTTTGGTAGGAAGTGAAGCCAAGCATACCAGTGGTATCTTGGCGACGAAGTAGTTGTCCTGCGCCTTCGCCCCGCTCATAATCCGCAAGAACAGCGGCCTTGACATCCGGTAGCGGCGCCGGAATCTTTGTGCATCAAAGACTGGATTTGTAGGGTGGAAGTAGTCGCGGTACAGCTGGTAGTGTCCCCTCTCTCGGTTGCGCAGGAGGTTGGGCGTGTGACCCTTCACCGAGCCCCTCCGCACCGGCCCCGAGTAGGTGTACTCGTTAATCACCATGGCCGTGGCCACCAAGAGCTCGGTATCATCGTCGGAGTCCTCGTCCCCCGGATGCGCTTCCGGATGAACTTCCGGATGCGCTTGCTCAGCTCCATGTACGACACCCGCACGATAAATGAGTATTTGCACCCTCCGTAGCTTGTAAAATGGCAAAGGTGGCCGGGATCTTACCTAAAACCGGGCGGCGCAAATGACCGAACACCTCGCGGGCGCGGAAGATGACCTCCCCGGACGAAACCTTCGCCGGTCAGGAAAGGTGGCCTATCCGCCGGGAAGTGGGAGCAAAGGGCCACCGGCGGGGTGGTGACGGCGATGGCGAGGCGGAGGCGACGGGGAGGCGGTGGAATCGGCGGCGTCTGGGGGTGGCGGTGGAGTCGCGGGAAGGATGAGAAAGAGCAGGGAAGCGAATTGGGGGCGGAGTCGCTGACGCGCGGGGCCAGGTCAAAAGGGGGGGGGGACACGCGCGGACACATCGGACCGTCCGCGGCGACGCAAACCAAGCCCAAATTTGGGCCGCGTTTGCGTCGCGGCGGACGGCTCGGACAAAATGCGTCGCCCCGTTGGGCTGGGTTTTTCCCGACCCCGGTCATTTTCGGACAGAAACGGACCGCGGACGTCCGTTTGCGTCGGGCCGTTGGAGATGCCCTTATAACCTCACAAAGGCACAACGTCGAGGCCCCGGACGCCGTGGCTATATTGCACGGCTCCTGGTGTATTCGTGTGGGCTGGGCCACACTACGTCAGAAAATAGCATGAGTTGTGACCTATGGAGCCATGCAATAGAACCAAGGCGTCGCGAGGACGGGTGCCATGTAAAAGGGTCGATTTGTGAAATATTTCAGATCGCTGAACTTTGAAAAATGGTGACTTCCGTTTTTCATTCGTGATCTTGTGGCTAGGTGTAGCTCGTGCTAGTTGGTGACTAGAATCCTGTACATACCGACGGCAACGGGCGATGGATCAGTCAAGTAGAAGCTTCATCGGGGCAGGCGAGTAGTCCCGTCAAGTTGACATGAGAAGAAGATGACAAGGTGTCTTCCGGAGTCCGGACTCATGTGGCTGCACAAAGTTTGGCAGGACGAACGGAATGTTTTTAGTTCAAAAGAAGCGGGATGTTCGGCTATAGGAAATATATTCTCCTTTTGAAACGGATGCAATATATTCTAGTACTGCTCTGGAGTCGCGGAACTTTTAGTGGTGAAGAACGCCGCACTTTCGGACCACCGTAGCCGCTTGGAAACACAGGGGAGTTTGGCGTGCACATGCCCGAGCAGGTCATTCAGCGAGTGTTCTAGAGTAAGAGATACCGGCAGTTTTATCTCAAGAAAACGAGAAACTACTGCATGCGCTTCTCAGATCATTAAACAACCGACGAAAAGCTACAGGCTCTGGAAATATTATAACTACAAATATAAATGCATGATCAACAACCAAATAAGACTGACATAGGATTGAAGAATCAAGCCCCAAGTTTAATCCAGTAGATTCCTAATCTGAGAACACAAAGTATTGTAGCATATCAAAGTTACAACAGTCTCGTCACAAAAAGTTGCAACAGTAGCACCACATGTCAGGAAGACTGGTTAAGCATGCGAGATAAATAGACCAGGCTCTAAGAATCACACTACAATTCTAGAATGGTGACAAAATTGTATGTTCAAAAAAGCATGCTCTGAAAAACATGCTCAGGTATCATCAGGAAAACGCATGGATGGAGAGCTGGGTCTATTTATTAAAGACGCCTACAAAAACAAGACGGGTAACTGCAACTCCGAGTCACTGTTCATAATCTAGCGCAGGACATCGTTAAAAAACATTACTCTGATCCTAAAAAAGTGGCGCTATAGGTTGTACTCCTCCGTTCCATAATATATAAGATGTTTTAGGTGTAACACATGTTGTCTAGATTCAGATTAAAATTGATGGACATATACATTAAAACATATCTAGATACATGTGTGTAAGAATGTGGAAAATAGTTAAAACATCTTATATAATGTAACACAGTGACTCAGTGAGTACATGAGTAGTTCATTTCTAGCAACATTTAAACAGGATCGGAGGGAGTATTAGAATTCCTCACTTTCCTCCTTTCTAAAAGATCTATAAGATGCATTTTCCAGTTGTGGCTTGGATGAACCAAGCCATGGGTAAAAAAGCTGAAACCTGGGTGTTTGTTCAGATAGAATGGGGGGACATTCATCCATTTCAGCAAAGATAACTACAAAAAAAATCGTCAATTTTCATGCACAGCGATTTCATAGAATGAAGACTTATCTGGGCCAACAGTCAAAGATACACAAGCACAGTTCAATACACAAGTAAAACTTTTCAACCAACTGCAACGAGACAAAAACAAGAACGGAAACAAATGACATCTTTTACTTTTCTTATTCCATGGCTTCTTACCTACAGGGTAGGGGAACTAGGAAGATCCTCCCCTGCAGAAAGAAGGCCACTCATAAGGACGGGGTGATGGAGCAGGATCCATTGGAAGATTGCTCTCATGCAATCCATTCATGCCTGCAACACCAAGGTTTCCAGAAGGCCTTGTGGATCGGCCGCCCATGAACATGGTTGACCATGTGTCAGACAGCCATTCGCTCTTTGCTGCAGGGTTTATTAATGTTGTGTCGAGGCTCCAATCTATTGAGGTGTAGTCACAAGGTGCTGGCGCATTGGCCCTCCAATCGGCATGCGATAAAGTTGAAGAGGACTCGGATGAGCTCCATCCTCCTCTAAACGGCATACCATGTGACGATGCCCCAGCCTGGGAAGATGATGTACCTCCAGAACCCCATGTACCACCCCAGCCATTAGCAGCCAGCTCTATAGGATTGGAAACAAAACTTTGTTGGTGGTTTGCATGCATGAATTGCTTGGCGGAACTAACGTTGTCCAAACTCATATTCCGTAGTCCATGCCCTAAACCACCATTCAACAACATATCCACACCGGATGAGCCATTCATGTACCATTCCCTTGATGGTGGCTCTGATGCAAACATACTATGGCTTGTGGAGGGTAAGCTTTGCTTGGCAACTGCGGATGGAGGACGCTGCATTACAACTACCGACTCTCGCAAGCCTCCGTTGTGCATCGCACTCTTCATCTCACTGCCTGCTGTCAAATGCCGTGTTTCTGCCTTCATCTGAGGCACTGCAACAGGCGACGGAGATGACGTCACATAAGGAACTGATGGAACCGAACTGGCATTAAGCCGCCTTTTCTCGGGTTGAAAAAATTGTTGACGGACCAACTCTGGCTTAATTGGTGTAGCCAATGGTTGAAAACCTTTAACTGCAGGTTCCTTTGGACCACTACCATTTAACAGAAGTTTGTAGTTCAGATCCTTCTCATCTCTCCTTATTTGTTGAGTACCTACTGAGGAAAATCCATTTGTTTGAGGCCTTGCTGGGTTCTGTGCAAGCATGACATGCTGCTTGTTAACCAAGCTACCTGAATCACCTGACCCTTCAGGCTTAGATGCAGTTATTGCTGATTCTTGCTTCTGTGTCTTCAAGGCTTCCTCAGCCTTTTCTAGATCACCCTCAGAAGAAACAACAGCCCTTTCAACCTCTTGCTTTGTACACTTAAATTTTGCCTCCAGTATCACAATCTTTGCAACCTCATCAGTTATATCAATTTTCAGATTAGCTCCAGAATGTTGATCTGCAAGTTGCTGCTTCGTTTCCTCGCTGCCATCAAAATTACAGAGCCAGGCAACAGACTCCTCAAGACAGCCTTCATTATGTATAAGGGCCATAGTAGCCTGATCAGCTGAGAAACCCATTGCAACAAGTTTCTGAGCAAGTGTCTCCAGCTTTCGGGACATTAGGTATCCCTTGCAACGCTCATGTAATTCCTGGGCACGCCTCTCCTTCTGCCTTTGATGCTTCTTTTCATTCTTTTGTCTGATCTTCTCACGTTTATCAAGATCAGATCCAGGAACAGAGTCCACTCGAGACGCACTGCTGGTTGGTTTTTCCTTTGTATCTTCTGACTCACCCGAACAGCTACCGTTGTTTGAGGCACAATCAAAGTCCCCGGTACCATGGGAGCTACGGGAATGTTCGTCTATTTCATCTGTATTCCTCATTTTTTCATTACCTTGACTACCCATTAAAGAGGATGATGGTTCCAGAAGATGAAATTTTCCAGAGAGGTTGTTGTAAGTACTTGCAGCTGTACCATTCACGATTGGTTTCACAGCAACCTTAGGTTGCTCTTTTGCTGCTTTAAAAGCAGCTGCCCTATCCTTTGCCTTGGTTTTGGATGCAGACGGCATTTCCAACGAATCATCAAACTGTAATTTACCTGCAGTCAAGTTTCAACTAAATAATTATCACACTAGGAATATAAACATAGATTCTTTTCTAACAAACAGCATCCCATATACCCATCTAAGCACACCTTTAATGAATTGTAAAAAAGAATTTTATTTTACGTAAACTCCACATGTTTGATTTAGAAACTTAAATTTCAATGTTATCATATGCCTGCTCAACAATCAGTGGATATGTAATTTTCCATAGAGCAAAGTTGATGGTAGAGAGTCAAGATACACCTATAAAGATCCAAGCGATTGGTCCATCTTTTACTAGCTCTCTCTAAATTAAAACACTGATCGGTACACATTATAGTCAATACTTGCATAATCTTATTAAGCTACGTTTGGAAAGTATTCAGCATGACCCAATGGAGTTTCTCAGAGAAAAAATCCCAGCTATTCAGGAAAACGGGAAAGGCTTGTTCACGCAAACAAAGCATAAGCATTTGAAATGAAAATTAAGCATCTCTTTCAGTCAGTGGTTATAAATAAAAAGATGTTTTGTATAGCTACATGCATGTTAAAATTTATGAAAGGAATTGAAGTGCAGAAAAACCTCTACATTCAAAATGAGGATGTACTTGACCAAAAAAAGGCAAACATGTTATACACCCTAGCTACTTTTTGGTATTGCATATCTGAAGACAGAGAAAGCTAAAATGGTGCAAATTTAATTCCATTCGCTAACAGATACTTAAAGCTGGATTAGTTACTTGATGTTGCAGTTTTAATTTTATTTAGGCATTTCAAACGATGCAACATATTCCATTTTATCCACGAGAACGAGAGCACGTAAATGTATAATTTACACGACGAGGCAAGAAAGTACTAATTTATTTGCAGATAGGGCAATTCTAATCATGAATTGGGGACATCAATTCTCGGTAATTAAGAAGTAGAAGGTAAATAAACTGCAAAGTGTCATGATGTGCCCTACATACCCAAAGTCTACAAGTTGCAAACAGCAAGGCTGACCCAAGCAACCGTTACATAAAAAGTTTAATTCACTGGTGCCTACGCCTATATTACAGCTAATACGACAACAATTAAAGAACCCGGTAAGCCCCTAGAAAAAAACACACACCAAGTTGCTTGCATGGCAACCGCTGCGGATTTACCGTGCTAGATGAGATGCTTTATGGCGTTAGCGTTACTTCCTTTTGACGACATATCATGACCTTTCTTTCCACATAAGAACTAAATTAAATCGTGGCTGTCTATCTATCAGAATCAACCAACCGAATATAACCGTTGACGCAAGACGACAAAGCTTGCAACCAAGCTAATTACTACAATATCTAGCTTAAAAACTAGTTTCACCGTCTGATTTTTCGTTGTTGGTTGCGCCAGTAGCCTTTGCGACCAGCTATTGCGTTCCCATGGTCATCATCGGAAATCTACCACCTAATATCATCGACCAGCTAAAAAAACATGGAAAATTCTCCTATCACGAAACAGCCCAGCACAACAGCACCATGGTTTCACCAACACATAACGAAGAGGGAAGAGCTCTCAGAATCCAGGCACGCCGCTCCACCCGGCTCCGAAAATTCACGGAATTATCCAAGCTGGTGGGTGGAGGCGCAGCGCAGGCACCCCGTGACGCCCCTCGGCGTTCCGGCGCCACCAGGCCTCCAAATTGCGCGATCCCACGGCGGGGCACCGCCCGGCCGGGCCGAATTCAGCCGCCGACGAGAGGCGGCATTCCGCCGCGCGCTTAGATCAAACCGCGGGGGTCCAGACGACGCCGCGCGCCCAAATCAAATCGAGAGGAACGGGGATCAGGGATAGGGGAGGGAGGCGGACAGGAGGGGGCGCTTACCCGTGAGGAGGGGCGTAGGGTTTTGGCGGCGGCGCGTCGGCGAGATCGAGGGGCGTGGACGGATTTGGGTGGCGGGCGCGAGTTAGGGTTTGGTTGACGCGGGTTGTGGGGAAGGGGAGGCGCGGGGGGAGAGGTGGGGTGGGGAAGACGAGACGAGAGCGAGCGAGCGAATGACAGAGGAAGGATGGATGAACCGAACCGATCGGGTGCGTGTGCGTTGGGTTGGTTCCGGTCTAGTCTCGTTTGTTTCGCGTGTGGCGTGGGATTGCCAAAACACGCACGCGTCTCCTTCCTTCTGCTCTTGCGGGAGCTTCGTGGATCCCGGTGGGTCGAATTGGATGGTGCGCCAACAGATTTCTTCGAGGCGACGGCCCAATGTACGAACGGGCTCTCGGCAGCGTATCTTCGGCCCGTAGAAACCTATATTTCGAGGATCTGGCGGGACAGATATCCCTGGTTCAATATTTCATGGGCTGTACTAGTATTTAAAACTGCATTTTTTTTATTAATTTAATGGCTGCGTGTGTGCACAAAGCCTTGGTGGTTTTGAAGTTAAAAAGGGAGAACTTTCGGTGGTATTCACAGGTGTGTGGTTTGGTGGTTTTGAAGTTGTTCTACGGCTGCATTCAGAAAAGTACAAGATTGTGTCATGGATGAAGAAAGGGCTTGAAGATCTCATAGATTTGCTAGTCTATTTTAGCTTTGTTTTTATAATCGATGTAATCATGTACTCTTTGTTGGTTTAATATATGTGGTAAATTCAAAAAAAAAACTGCATTTTTTTCTTTTGTTTTTTTCGAAAATTTCTACCAATCTTATTGATAATCATCCATAATAGTACAAAGAGGTCCAAAGTAACAAAAATTATAATAGATTCTTTGATCAAGATGCGCCGTTGTCCTCACCCCTCCAACATCAAAGTCGGGCAAAACTTGTCGTAGTAGAGGTTGTTGTAGTAGACAAACGGTAAGTCGTCGCCACAAGGAACCAGCACACCAGTACAGCAACCATCGCCCAAGATGAGACACGTAGATCGAAAGAAGCATACATGAAACCACACCAACAAACACGAAAACTGAGTGGATCCTCGAAGATCCACCGGACACACAACTCTAGACGCCCTCCGTCGGCGCTAAACGCACCACCAGAGCGAGCATAGGAAGGTAAGTACCTTATTCTGACTACTAGATGTAGCCACTGCCTCACCATCCCGAAGAAGACACTATAAAAGGGCTAAACAAAGAAACGGGAACCTCCCGTCGGCAAGGGGCCGTGCTCCACCATGCCTCCAAGGCCCTAAGACCAGCAAAGGCGGAGCGGACCGTCGGCGTCGCCGGTGAGAGGATGGAACCCTAGATGGGTTTTTACAGATCGCGAGTCCTCCCGTACCAGTTTGGCAAGATCACTATTTGAGAAGGTTTTTCTTTTCTTCATATAGTGTATCTCATGTGTTTCCCCGAAGTTTCCTTTTCATATTTTTCCTCTAGATCACCTTATTTGCTTCAAGCACAATTGAAAATGTTGACACAGTAGCCACACGAGCAGAAGTTGCCGCCACATCATTGTCACGAGATACCATCTTGCAAAAGTCTCAAGGGTAAGGGCTTATTTGGATGACAGAATTAGGAAACAGAGGAATTGAAAAAAACACGGGATTTCGATAGGATTGTAGGTGTAAAACGGAGGAAAACTACAGAAATGGTCATTTGAATGATACACGAGAAAAGAAAAGGAAAAAATGTCTCAATCCTACGCGAATGAGTATTAAAAAGAGATTATAGTGGATGTTGAAATAATCTATAGACTGAAAGCCGGTGTTCGTCGAGCCTTCTCAGGGCACTTGTGGCCTTTTCAGTCGCTGGCCCGTGGGTCCAAATTCCAATTTTTTCTACCGTGACGATGGGTCTCTCTGGTTACTTCGTTCGCTGCAGCTGTTGGTTTTGCATGTGTGCCACGCGTTGACCCGTAGAGTCAAAGTCGGTTTCGTCCGGTCGTCGTGGGCAAACAGGCAGGAGGCAAACAGCAGGAGACAGCCCGTCCCCAGACAATCCTCTCTCCCTCGATCTCTCTCCATTGTTGCTAGGGTTTCTGGCTGCCGTCTCTCCTTGGTGTACCTCCTCTCTTCATTCTGCTCGAAGAGATCCATGAAGCCTCCTCTCTCCTAGCCATCCATCCCGGAAAGGTACCGTCTCTCACTTCCGGCGGCAGCGGCGGCGGAATATCGGGTGCAGCAGGACGCGCACGCGAGGCGGACTTAGGGCGTCCTCTTCTCTCTACCCCTGGTCATTGGAGGCGGCGGCGGCGGTGGAGCATCGGGTGGAGGCGGGCAGGCGACAACGACGCCCAAGTGATGGGGATTGGGGAAGACCAGGGCGTCCTCTCTTCTTTCTCCCTGGTCTCTGAAGGCGGCAGCGGCGCGGCAGCAACGCGCAGGTTAAGGTGGAGGTTGGTGTGTCATCTCCTCTCTCCCTGATCTCTCCTCTCCCTCTTCTTTGTTGCCGTATCCTCCCTTTTTTTGTAAGTGGCGGCGAGGAACGGCGACCGTTGGCAGCACGGAATAGCAGGCAACTGGCGGTCGGGAACGGCGATAGGAGCCTCAAGATTATTATTTCGATTCCATAGAACATGAAGGTTTCAGTTTGAAGTGATAACAGATTAAGATCGCACAAAAATGGTATGTATAACCACTAAATTTTGTATTATTTTTATTCCCCTTTCCTACACATCTGAAGGTGTTCGTTGGTGTGCTTTTGCTGTTAAGATCATTTTTGTTTATATCAGTCGTGAAGGAAATGGAATACCTTCGTTGTGACAGCAAATGCTGCTGTTTCCAGAACTGAAAAGCCGGGATACCCAGATTCTAGCGGTCGACCTTCAGTCCAGTGCGATCCTCTTTGTATTCAGTGCAAGAAGAATACACACTTATTTCCCTGTGGTATGTGTATACATCAAAATCTGTGAATTATCATTCGATACATGTGTTTGATCAATTCGTGATTCCGCTTCATGGTTTTGGCGTAAGAAAAATCTATGAGCTCAGGAAGCTTAAATGTCCTTTTTATTACCTGTTCAAACAGTGTAAATGATTGGATTAGCGATAATTGAAAAAAAAATAGGCAACACATATGTTCTCAAGAAGGCTCATGGGTTGATTTGGTGACAATTTTAGGCATAGGTGATTCCGATCTCAGGATTTTGGGAGAGTGACCGTATCTGAAAGTTGCATATTCATGCATTTTTGGTTCATTTTCCATGTTTATATTAGAGAGGGAAAGATGTTTGGTTTAGCTGATGGATTATGTTTCATTTTCCTTTCATACTCGTGGGCATCTGATTATTGGTGTTCTGGACAAGGGAAATAAAGACTTCAAGAAAGAGATGGGTTCCATCCGGATAAAAAGTGGATGTCGGAGATATATGTGTATTTATTTGTAGTCTGCAATCTTCATGAGTTATCGAAACTGAATTGGGGCTAGGTAGTTGATTGAGTTGAGGTAATTTGGTGTATTCAGCTAGCTCGGTTGATGTATATTATTTGCAGCTGGGTTGTTAGTTTGATATATTTCTTTTTGCCGAGCTGAAATAGCATGTGTTTAACCGGGCGTATTCATTATCTTGATTGATGTATTTTATATTTCCCAGCTTAGTTAACATGCATACTTAAACTGACACGTATTCAGTTATCTGGATTGTTGCATTTCTTTGCAGTTGAATTAGCATATATGGTATTGTGCAGATGATATGTTATAGAGGTTTATATTCCATTACCAGCATCATAGAATTCATTGTGCTGCAAACCCAAAGCAAGGGCTTTTGGTGTTAGAAGCCAACACCTCCATTAATCTCTAGACTAGGTCTGCTCCATCTCCAATTATGTATCAAAGCTTTAGACAAAGACAATACTTATTTGATAAGCAGTGTGCATGTATTTTGTTTCCTTATTTGGTGGGTACTCTGGTGCCTCTTCACATGGTTGAAATATTTCTTAGTTCAACTCCTGGTTTTTGTGGTTTGTATATGTTTGGTTATGTAGTGAGTCCCTGTTTATTTCTAGCATTTACTGTAGTATTATCTGTTTTTATTTACTGCATCTCATATTTACATGATCAGGCGGTGATGCTCCATAGGTGATTGGCATGCTCAACGGTCCGCATGCGACTGGCATGATCGCCTCTACCTGCTTCGGGATTTCTGACGACTTTTACTATATTTTTTGAAGATGTATGTATTGCGTACGCTAGACACACATATATATACATGGGTAAGCCTACCAGATTAGTACTGAGTTGTCTGTTATTGGGTTTGTGTATATTTCAAGGTACTTCTGAGAAAGGATTGTTTATTTAGTTTTTAAATATAGATTTGTTTTCCTTAAAGGTTAAAATACAAACAAGGTTAACGCAGTAGTGGAGGGAAAAAATGTACGTTAGGTGGTTTTTAATCTATAGGTCTGTCAAAGCTTTGGATATGTTTTCAGACTTGCACTATCAAACAGAGGAATTAGGTAACTGTTTAATGTATACGGCATTGCATGGTTGCAGTCTCTATTTCTAACTCACCGTAATAGGCTCCCAAATAGATTCCATTTTTTCTTCAAAAAGTAGATTTTAGTTATGTAAGTTACAATAGCGGTGCAGGTTGATAAGAAACAGGGGAGAGGGAGAGGGAGAGAGAGAGGGAGAGGGAGAGGGGGAGAGAGAGAGCTAATAAACCAAAGATTGTAATCTGACCTTCTTAGCACTTATGGTGGTATAATTTGAAATTGTGGTTTTGGCTTCCAACTTAATGTATTGTTATAGTTTAATTTTGATTTGTTTACCTTCCTCCACTTATGATACATTGACTAAATCAATGTTTAATATTATTCCTAATATAGGGTAATCCGGGTAAGCTCACGATTCCCATAGTTAACCATATAGCCCTTTCATTTCTTCAAGGTAAATGTCCCTTGGATATCTTTTTTCCCTCTTGCGCATCACATAGTTGCAAACTGAAGTTCTATGGTAATACCTTACACAGTAGTGATCTAAAACCATATGATGCCATAATGTACAATAACAAAACTTAATACTCCATCCGTCCCAAAATAAGTGTCTCAACTTTGATAAAAAATTGATGTATGTAGACATGTTTTATGTCTACATACATCTACTTTCTATCAAATTTGAGACACTTATTTTGAGACGGAGGGAGTATAATATTTGTTGCCGACATGTAGTGTTTCTATTTCCTATTGACTGTTATTTTGGTGCATTTAACAGTAGTTGTGTTTAAAAATCTTCAAGTCTACTTGTGCATGATAAATTGAACAGGGTATGGCAGTTGGTAGGAAACCATATGCTTTATGCTCAAAGTTTTCGGTTTCATATGTTGTGTAACAAAACACTCCTGATTTTTTAAAGATGAGAACTTACTCAAATATGTTGATCTTCTCGATTTTAGTATCATCTTATGTAGACTCATTCAGCATCACTTGCAGGCTGAAGTGAAAAATGCCTTCTGCTCTTAGTGTTGTGAATGTTAAAGAAAGACTCAGATGTCCACATTTAGCGTCACTTGCAGGTTGAAGTGAACAATACCAGCTTGATGCCTTCTGCTGTTAGTGATGTGAATGTTGAAGAAAGACTCAAATGGCCACCAGGGACATAATTGATTGGCGATAGGTTTAGTAGTTTGAGAGTTTCATACAAAATATAGTGAATGTTGTCTTAAATATATATAGTTAAAAGTTACATCAAGACCTAAGCCAAGAAATGTTGACCATTTTGACCACCAATTCTAAACTGAAAATGTGAATGTTGACCTTCAAACTAATTGTTTAGCTTGTGCCATTGTATAAAGTCCAGTTTCTTATATCAGCATATGATTAAATATTCTAGCAAATATGTTTATACATTGGAATCTGTTTGAATTCAAATGAGCTTTGTAATGTTATTCAGCTCTGCCTCCAGATTTTGGGTACATTGCCAAATTTTCTCTCCATTTGTAAGTCTTATTTCATGTTAATTATGCATAATGATTTCTATTTTGGAAGAATATAATTTGTTTTTTTTGTTTTAATGTAATATCGTTCAAAGCTGGCTCCCTACTTGTCCCAAGTGGTGCTCATTCAGTTTACATGTAGCAGCAGGCGCGTCAATACATGCAGCTTCCTCTGATTCACGTCAATACATGCACCTTCCTTTGATTCATTCTGGACATCAGCGCTGGTCGATATAACCAGCTCACTAGAGCAACCATCGCAGCAGGCTGCCAAGGAAAAACGAACCTTCACTCACCGGCTGCATGAGTATCAGAGGACACGCGCACAGATTCCACTAGGACGAGCAGCTGAACTGCATGTAAAAACGTGAGACAGGCGGCGCGGCGAAGCGCGCATACCCGTCTAGTTCCTATGAAATTGGGGTGTAGGAATGCAATCCGTAAAAAATTTGGAGGTGTCATTCCTTTAAACTCAAACAATCCATAGGAAAAATTGCTAAGCATTGGAATACTATAAAATTCCCCTGAAAATCCTACAGTCCAAAGTGGCTCCAAAAATACAAACAGTTCCCTGAAGTCTCAAGGGGCTACGTACAATCTAGATTGTTTCAGCGTTCACCTGTTTTACAAGATGCAGAAGGAAGAAAAGATCTGAAAGTTGTGGGCATGAAGGCTAATGACATGAAAATCAAAAGAAAGCAAAAGCAAAAGGCCCGAAAAAGAAAAGCAAATGATGCCTCCCAGCTCTACATATCAAAAGCAAGCAAGGAATCGATCTGTGCTGCTTCGTCCGCCCCAGACTCCTCTAATCTCGTTGTAATATACACCGATCCATCGATTAGAACGCAGAGTTCGTGCTACTCTTGATCGGTTGTATCAACTTCCACACACTTTGCCTTCTTGTAACAGGGCCATGGCGCTATCACGTCCGTACCTAGCAGCCCTGCTCGCCCTATGCGCATTCGCCATGGCGCAGGCGGGAGCCGCCGGCGCGAACGTGTCGGTCACGGCGTGCCGGTCCTTCTGCGGCAACATCACGGTGGACTACCCGTTCGCGCTCCGGCCGGGGTGCGGCCACGCGGGGTTCCGCGACCTGCTCTTCTGCATCGACCGCGTGCTGATGCTGCACCTCCCCTCGGGCTCCTACCGCGTCCTCGACGTCGACTACGCCTACCGCGGCCTCACCCTGCACGACCCGGCCATGTCCGACTGCCGCGCCATCGACCGCTCCCCGGGCGGGCGCGGCAACGGGTTCGTCGTCGAGCCGTGGCGCGCGCCGTACCTCTCCCCCGACCCGGACAACGTCTTCCTCCTCCTCGGCTGCCGCGCCAGCTCGCCGCTCTTCCAGGGCTTCCCCGACCGCCACCTTCCCTGCCGGAACGTGTCCGGGATGGGTTGCGGCGACTACTACGGCTGCCCCGCCTGGGACGACTACTACGGCGTGCAGAGGAGGCCGTCGGGGGCGGCGTACGGGACGGCCGTGCCGCCAGAGTGCTGCGCCGTGTCGTGGGGCGCCATCAAGGCGGTGAACGTGAGCCGGCTGCAGTGCGAGGGGTACAGCAGCGCGTACAGCCTCGCGCCGGTGCGCGCGGCGGAGGGGGCCGGCGGGTGGGCGTACGGGATCAGGGCGGCGTGGGAGCTGCCGGAGGCGAACCGGGGCTTCTGCGGCGCGTGCCGCGCCACGGGCGGGGTGTGCGGGCACGACGGGGAGAGCCACGCCGACCTGTGCCTCTGCGGGGACTGGAACTCCACCTCCAACTGCGACTCCTCGTCGGACTCCGCGCGGTCAAGCGCCGCGGCGTCTGGCGCCGCCACCACATCTCTGTTCTTGGCCGCTCTTGCTGCCTCAGGTAAAACCCGTTAGTATGCACGGATCCGTGCGTCTGCATGATGCATAGCATAGAGATCTCTAATGCATAACATTTTGATCCATTGCTAGTTTGCACTGTTGCTGAAGAGATCATTTCATTCTTGCCATTCATATTGGAATCTCGATCGCCTCACAGTGATCGACGAAATTCCAGAAATCGAAGGCATCGTGTATACGGATCTGACTTGTGATCCAGTATCAGGCTTGTCCCTTGAATTTCGTTTGCTGATACAGATGTCGCTACCCTTGGTGCAGGATTGTCGTCTCTCTGGTGGTACGGATCAATAGCAAATATTTGAAGGGACTGCACCTGTGATGGCTTGATGTTTGATCCAAGAGTGAGACGCACTGTTTTTGCCGCCATAGTTATTTCCGTCGACTGGTGGTTGTACTAGTGTCATAGCAGTACCTTCATTCAGACAAAACTAGTGTTACTGAAATGTTAATTATCCGCTCATCTCTCTTGGGGCCGAACTTTGAAATATACTGTTACAAAGAAAACGAAGATATTACGAACTACTTTATGAAGGTCTGGCTCATACGAACCTACAGACCCATCATATGCACCATCAGTTCTTTGAGTAGTGTTCTGTGCCATATTACAATTTACATTACGGACAGATTTGTTGGATGAACAGAACTTGATGAGATGAGAAGAAAAAATAAAAATAATCTCACTGAAAAAATGTGTAGTCTCTGATTTACATAAAACTAGCTTACTACATAGTATGTCTCCTGCTAAAAGAAATAATGTAGTCCTCCCAACCCCCGGTCTGGTGCGGCTTTCCCGTCCATTTCGTGAATCTGGTGTCCCACATTGGTCCGAGGAGGGAGCTCGGGTCTAGTCAGCCGGCGGTAGGCCATGGCGGTGGGGTTTCAAACGGGGTAGGAGATAGTAGAGTGGTGCTGGATTTGCCGGTGGACTGTGACGACCGTAGTGGCTGGGCTAGTTGGACATGTTCTGTACCAGACATAGGATTGGTCTCGATAGGATCTAGGCCTGATATAGGTCTGAGATGTCTGCCTTCTGCGCCCGATCTGTGACCGCTTTTAGCGGCGGAGGATGGAAGATCTCCTCGGATTGGTTGTGTGTGCGGCCTGCCGCCCATGCAGGATTGGATTTGTCATCGCCATACCTCATCTGATTCGTTTGGTCGCGGGGCGCTAGTGTAATCTATGAGGCTTGAGCTCGGGGACGCCGGGGCGGCGGCCCTGGAAAGTGGAATGTGCGGGTGTCTCTACAACGAGTGACGTAGTGGTGGTGATGGTATTTCTCTTTGGTCGTGTGGATGGTGAGGAGAGGGAGGCGGGGGTCCTGGTGTTGGCGGCTCTTCGATAACGATAACTCCAAGATCTTGTTCTGGTTGCCAGGCTCGGGGCGTGGTTTTTCTGAGCGAAGGCTCTGCGCTCCAGCGCCAACGGCGGCGAAGCTTGTAGGTATCGTATCCCTCAAGGGTGTTCTTTTGGGTAACTTACCCGAGCTAGGCTCCGGGTCAGAATACTTGACCATCTTGGTCTGGACGACGGCGACGGGCTACGTCGCTACACTCTTGGGGGTGTTGTCGTGGTTTCCATGTGCTCCAGCGTCAAGTTTTGTTTTTCACGTGCGCTTCCTTTTCCATGTCGGCGCCCTTCATCACTTTGTTTCGATTTGGCCGTTCGGTTTTATTTATGAAGCGGACCAAATGCAGGTTTCGTGTAAAAAAATCTATATAACAAATCATGCTATGTTTACTAAATCTGCAACAACTAATAGTAAAGAAGATTTTCAAGAGAAATTGTGAAATACGGAGTACAACCGCAAAGTGAGCCTGTTATAGAGTCGAAATAAGCAAAGCCAAGTTTTTTCTCTCGTGATGATGTACATGGGCCATATTTGAACTTGTCTTTCAGCGGGCTAGAGGGTCACAACTCACACAAGTGAAGAGCGTGAAGCCCCGCTGAGCCCAGAAGGTAATCGATCCTCTGGCTGCCGACGCGACGAGAGGCACACAGTCAACGCGTGCGGTAGATCGAGCTTGTCATGTGGATATGGACCGTGCGCCATGTGCAGCGGTAGACACGGCCGGATATAACGGGATAAGGGCCGATCGACAGGTCCAGCATTGACCGCCACTGCGTACGGTAGGTGGAGGTCGAGCATGGAGGACGTACGTTACGTCTGGTTTGGCACAATCGACCGGAAGGATCGTCGTTTCCGCTAATCGGGACAATTTAGAGACACACGGGATCTTCTGCCAGATATACATCGTAAAATATGTATGGCGTCGTCAGATCTCACGAGATCATGTGTAAGTTGTAAGCATATTTAAACAGGCCACGCCACTACATTTCCACTCTCGAGATGCGTCGATCACCGGAGAGGTGATGTGCATTTTAATTTGAAAAACGGCTTAACGTAGTACGTAGGCATATACTACTACATAGTCTATACAAAAGCTCCAACAAATCTGATGATTGAACCCTCCAGCATCGAGCCAGCGACGGTTAGTTGCTGATGCATGGCCCACTATGCCTACGGTAAAACCGTCGGCATTGAGAGTCTATAGAAAAGCTCCACAAAATCTGATGATTGAGCCCCTCCGGCATAGAGCCAACAACGGCCAGCTGCTGACGCATGGCCTCCTATGCCGACGGTTTTACCATCGACATTGAGCTCTCCATCATCAAGCCAACATCGGGCAGCTGCTGACATGTGGCCCCTTATACCGACGGTTTTACTGTCGACATATACTTGCCACCATCAATTTCACGTTCGTTAAGTTTGCACGTTGACGGCTGACGCGGTAAAAATTGTCGGCATAAGGCATCTATGCCGACAGCTGCTCAGCTACGTCGGTAAAGGTTTTATCGGCGGCGGCACTACGCCAACAGTTTTGGGGACTAAGCAGACGGTTTTTACCGTCAGCATTGAGTCTGAGTCCTGTAGTACACGTTGGATGAGTCGAATTAATCATCCATCGATTACTACTAGAGCAACATGCACCACCGTTAAACGCGTGGGAATTAATTAAAGAAGAACCGGTCGTCAATTTAGAGTTTGGACTCTGGACATATGCCCATGCCCCGCCACGCACCCAGTCTGACGCCGGGCATCCTAGGCAGGGTCATCCATTGGTGAAAGCATTATTTGCAGCCTCCATTCGTTCACCCGTGTTTCCATTTCTGTTCAGCCTCCCATCGATTCTCTTATATATCTTCTCCTCCTCCTAGATTAAACATAACATCACCCCCTCGGCGCCCTTCAAGTCTGAACCAAAATGACCAATCAAAGCTCGCTGGACCCGGAGACAGCGATCGAGTAACGAACTCGCCTAGCTACCTACATATAGACGCACAAGCCGTCTGGCCATTGTTATTTTTATACGAGGGGAGGAAGCTCAAAGACCACCAGAGCTTCGGGTCGGGTTGCAATGGCGGCGAGGTCGACGACGCCGTTCTTGCTTCTTCTTCTTCTCGTGGTCCTGATGCTCGCCATGGCCGTGGCGCGAGCGGGCGCGGGAGCGGGCGCGAGCAGGCCCCGGAGGATCCTGGTGGACACCGACGTGGACACGGACGATCTCTTCGCCATCCTCTACCTCCTCAAGCAGGACCGCACCGAGTTCGATCTCGAGGTAACCGTGCTAGCTAATCTACCGTGCATGCGCTGCTAGCTCCCTGCTCTTGCCATGTTTGCTTACTTGGTTGCGCGCGTGGTTGCATATATTCGCTGTTTAGACTTTAGAGTTCAGGCCACCAATGGCTCCTAGTTACGTGTTAGCTTGCTGCTGCTCCCATTGTCTATTTTGTGGAAAAAAGTAGAGCACGTTTGACGTACTGACGGACGCACGCGGTCCAGTCCAGGATCCTGATTTTCTTCGTCCCGCTATCTCTCGTCGCTCTCGCCATGAACGGATGATTAATTCTGCAGTCCTCCTTCGTCTGTCTCCATCGGTGGAACGAGCGCTTTCGTCCAGGGTGCGATGATTTGGACGCCAATAGAAATGTGCGCGCTTTTTGTTCCGGGGTTGAGCTGAAATTCCGAGTCCGGATAGGATTCCTACTTTGTACTGGCGTCCTTGCAATCAAGTCTTGGCTGGCTGGCCGGCCGGAGGAAGAAGAAGGCAAGCTCTGTATCTCATCCATGTTGTAGTTGATGGCAGTCGTCATTCCAAGCTTGTTTCTTTTTTCTTTTTTTGAGAATAAGTCATTCCAAGCTCGTGTGAGCGCGAGGAACAAAAACGAACGGTGGATACGGCGCCTACGTCGGCCCATACGAGTAAACAAATGTTTCTTGACAGGTTATTATGCTGGGATATGGGCATAGAACATTTGCTGCTCTTTTGCATGATCATGCGTCATGTCAACATAGCCCATACTGAGATGTGAGCTTAATTATCTTCCACATATTCCCCTGTATTTTTTAAGCTCTCCACTATCACTAGTAGAAAACAGACCTTTCGTCCAGAGCATTAGTCCCGGTCGGATTGGAGACCGGTACTAATGTGGCATTAGTACCGGTCCTAACGGCTAGTTCGGCCGGGAGCATTAGTACCGGTCCGTGACGAACCTTTAGTACCGGTTCGTGACACGAACCGGTACTAAAGATTTTGCGCCAGGCTGGGCCAGAGCCAAAACCTTTAGTACCGGTTCGTGACACGAGCCGGTACTAAAGGTGGACCTTTAGTACCGGTTCTAGACACGAACCGGTACTAAAGGTTTCGGCTATAAATTCCATGTTTTGAATTGTTTTTAAAAAATCGACATAAACTCATTTAAGTAGGCGAAATTAGGTAGAAATCAAGAACACTTATAATATTTTGGGATTGTCCATCAAATGTGTACTACTCTTTGTGGAAATTAGATGGGTGCCATTTTGCATCATATTTTTTGTACTTTGTTCACAAAAAAAGTCATTTTTCGCACTTAAAAAATGGAAAATGATATTTATGAAAATAATTTCAAGAATCCCTTCGGCATGATTGTTTCTTATACCAATATGCACCTATTTGTGGAATATCATATCTTTACCACAAACTATGCCGTGAAAATGACCATAACTTGATCATTTGGGTTGAAACTTCTAAATGTTTATAGATGATAGACCTTTTTGTGAAGACTTTTTTTGCAAATATTGTCAAAAATCAAGTTTATCATTTTTCATGGCAACTAGTACACATATAAGGACCCCATGCCATAGGATTTCCTTCTTTGAGGTGTTAATCACTTTATTGCATTTTTTCGTAAAAACGATCAAAACGGTCGCGATGACTATTCATCGAAAGAGGTAAGATTTTCAAGAATTATCAATGTTTCTATGATATAACCAATAGTTGTGTACCTTAAAATGATTTTTCCAAAAGATTCAGACCAAACTATCAAATAGTTGTAGTTCAAATTTGAATTACTTTCGAAAAATCGACATAAACTCATTTAACTAGGCGAAATTAGGTAGAAATCAAGTAAAAACCTTATACTTGGGGATTATCCATCATATGTGTACTAGTTTCCATGAAAATTAAATGGGTGCCATTTTGCATCATATTTTTTGTACTTTGTTCACAAAAAAGTCATTTTTCGCAATTAAAAAATGGAAAATGATATTTATGAAAGTAATTTCAAGAATCCATTCGGCATGATTGTTTCTCATACCAATATGCACCTATTTATGGAATATCATATCTTTATCACAAACTATGCCGTGGAAATGATCATAACTTGATCATTTGGGTTGAAATTTCTAAATGTTTATAGATGATAGACCTTTTTGTGAATACTTTTTTTGCAAATTTTGTCAAAAATCAAGTTTATCATTTTTCATGGCAACTAGTACACATATAAGGACAAACTATGCCGTGGAAATGAACATAACTTGATCATTTGGGTTGAAACTTCTAAATGTTTATAGATGATAGACCTTTTTGTGAATACTTTTTTTGCAAATTTTGTCAAAGATCAAGATTATCATTTTTCATGGCAACTAGTACACATATAAGTACCCCATGCCAAAGGATTTCCTTTTTTGAGGTGCTAATCACTTTATTCCATTTTTTTCGTAAAAACAATCAAAACGGTCGCGATGACTATTAATCGAAAGAGGTAAGATTTTCAAGAATTATCAATGTTTCTGTCATACAACCAATAGTTGTGTACCTTAAAATGATTTTTCCAAAAGATTCAGACCAAACTATCAAATAGTTGTAGTTCAAATTTGAATTACTTTCGAAAAATCGACATAAACTCATTTAACTAGGAGAAATTAGGTAGAAATCAAGGAAAAACTTTATACTTGGGGATTATCCATCATATGTATACTACTCTTTCTGAAAATTAGATGGGTGCCATTTTGCATCATATTTTTTGTACTTTGTTCACAAAAAAGTCATTTTTAGCACTTAAAAAATGGAAAATGATATTTATGAAAATAATTTCAAGAATTCCTTTGGCATGATTGTTTTTTATACCAATATGCACCTATTTATGGAATATGAGATCTTTATCACAAACTATGCAGTGGAAATGACCATAAGTTGATCATTTGGCTTGAAACTTTTAGATGTTTATAGATGATAGACCTTTTTGTGAAGATTTTATTGGAAATTTCGTCAAAAATCAAGTTTATCATTTTTCATAGCAACTAGTACACATATAAGGACCCATGCCAAAGGATATCTTTTTTTAAGGTGTTTATCATTTTATTTCATTTTTTCGTAGAAACGATCAAAATGGTCACCATGGCTATCGATATTTGTGTAATGCAAAAGATGATTTGGTTGTCATATTTAGATTCCTATAATTTTTTTGATCAATTTAGACATTTTATTTGTTAAATTCCGATATACGAATTTAAATATACGAATTATTCCATACTAAATGAAAAAGGCAAAAATAAAGTAAAATTTATTTTATCATTATTTATTTCAATATTATTATTATATAATCATTGTTGTTTATTCATCTAAATTTTTGTAATTCAAGTGATGAAAAAGTGTAATATCATGACCGAGTGGTTAATATGATTGATAAGATAGTAATATCAGTAAGTTCTCAGTTCTCTCTTAGTATCTAATTTGAATGGAATCTAAATGTTAAGCGTGCTGGGGTTGGAGCAGTTTGAAGATGGGTGACCGAATGGGAAGTTTGACTAGATAAAATAGTTTGACTTGCGATTAAGTGTGTAGTTAGTGATGAAGTGTGTGTTAGTGGGTAGTTAAGTGTGTGACAAAGTGAGAAATTTCGAAATTCTCAAAAAAAATCAGAATTTTTTTTAACAAAAAATTCAAAAATATTTGGAAATCTTTAGTACCGGTCGGTAACACCGACCGGTACTAAAGGTTTTCCACACGAATCGCTGCCCCGCGCCCCATGTGGAGAACTTTAATACCGGTCTATACGCAACCGGTACTAATGCTAGGGGGGCATTAGTCCCGATTGCGCAGTACCGATTGCGAAACCGGTACTAATGCCCCTCACGGACCGGTACTAAAGGTCTCTTTTCCACTAGTGTATTCTTCCCTTGCGGTTTTGAACGTACTTTCGGTGGAAAGGGAATGCGTTGTGGTTCCTCGAACTGAAAACGGAGAATGACGTCGGGGATAGGAGAGACGAAAATGAGTATTGTTTTTGTACAAAAAATTGATATTACTAGCAGGCGTGCGCTGCATGCACGTCGACAATGCATGTGGACTCGTCGTCGTCGACCTACTACCATCCAAATTAGGAAAAAGTCCATTTTAAACCCTGAACTCGTAAAGGTCGGGCGGATCGAACCCTGAACTTCAAATCCCGGTCGTTGGAACCCTAAACTTAGTAATCCCGGTCTAAAATGAACCCCGCAGCTGTTTGGCACACCGGAAAACAGAAAATCCCGCCCGGGAATATCCACTGTCTCACTGACTAGATGGGCCCATATGTCATATTCATCTCTCTCCCCCAATTCATCTCCTTTGTCTAAAATCCATGGAAGCAGATACTCGCCAGCGAGCGCGGGAGAAGGAGCGGACGCGGGAGACGGAAGCGTCTGGCTCCGCGCGATGCCTCGTCCATGTGGAGGAGGATGCAGTCACATGAATCATGGGTCGTGGCGGAAGATTAATCAGGCAAAGGCTCCAAGGACACGATGCATGCTGTCGGATACAGCGCGCGGGCGCCGGAGCCGCGGAGGTGCTCCGGACATCGTCGACTCGGGTCTTGCTGTGCTAGGCCGCTACTAGGTGCCAGGCGCCGTGTTGTGCCAGGGGCTGTGCCCGAGCGTCTTTGTCCCGCGCCCACCGAGTGGAGCAGCTGCGCTTCGGGCCGGCCGCCGTGCCCACTCGCCAACTGCATCGTCCGCGCGCGAGCTGCCGAGAAGTGTCACTCGTGCGGTTCAAGAAGGAGCAGGGAATCTAGGTGCTCGCCGACGTCGTGCGCGCGTGGCTCAGCGTGTTCCAGCAGCGAATCGACGCGGCAAAGAAGCCCCCAGCGCCCACGGAGGTGGGGCGGCCGCCTCCGCCTGAGAGAGTGCGTCGGGTCGTCGTGTACCTGATGAGCCTCCGTGGCATCCGGCAAACATACGAGATCCGGCGAGCTCCCGCAGGTGTATACGTGCGTGCGCTGCTTGCTGCCCGTGAGCTGCGGCCGTGCGTGCGTGAGTGAGCTCCTGTCGTGCACTGCGGTCATGCGTGCGTGAGTATGCTGCTGCGTGGGCGCTGCTGCCGTCACACGCTGAAGGACCAGCACAAGATTGATGAGATTGGGGATGAAGACGAATCTGACATATGGGCCCCACTCGTCAGCGACGGTAGCAATTTTATGATTTTAAATTTTTTCTCCGAAAAACATGTCCAAGGTTTATTTTGAACCGGGATTGCTAAGTTCAGGGTTCAAACGACCGGGATTTCGACTTTGGGGTTCATTTCGCCAGACCTCTACGAGTTCAGGGTTTAAAATGGACTTTTTCCTCCAAATTAATTGGCTGTGGGCGCGCAGTCTGCCGCCACGTTTAATCTGTGCTGTAGGCTGTAGCGAGCAACGCAACGCAACGCAACAGTGTCTACGTGGTCCTTTTGGACACGACGACCGATCGAGTAAACTGTTTTTTTTTTAATTTTAAACCACTATATAATAGAGTAAACTGTTATTACTCCCTCTGTTTCATATGTTTTAAATTTTTCTACTGTACATTCACACACATATATATATTTATTTTTTAGTGTATATGTATATTTATTTTATTCTACATTCACACATATATATATAAACATATATCTAAACTTTTCCTAATAGGCTAGCATCGGGCTTGGCCCAGACCCGCCTCCGCTCACGAACACGATAATGCTGAATTTTTTGTTTCACAACTCGTGGTTCAAAATCTGATCTCAATCTGTGACATCTAAATGCATATCATGTTTGTGGGTAGTTTTTTTTCAGATTCTGTACAACATTTGGAGTGTCTTTTCAATCTCGTAATTGAGGGGTGTCCAAAGTTTATGAGATGCTCCCTACATTACTTCACTTAGATGGAAAATCTATTTGACTATAATTTTAACATTTGTCTGCACGCCGTATTTATATAATAGGAGTCATTTTGGCGGGTGGAGATGGAGAGCAACGCGACATGTACACTATTCATTCAAATAAGTTTAAAGTACTTAATCAAACCTAAAATCGCGAGTCCCTCATGCAGCACGAGCAAACTCACGTTCCATAACCCTAAATAATCTCCCACCTCTTCTATTACCTCCATCAAACAAGTTGTAAGTGTAATTTAGCGAGCTGCTATTTTTATTTAATTGTCATATAATGTTGACACAATGCGTGAATTCACAACGTCAAGAAATGATAACTCTAAACCAGACAGATTACATTGACAATATTAATGTGACTGGTATTCATATCAGATTTTATATCATTTTCTCAAAATGGTGATCAATTTTGGATTCCAATTTGGCACACCAAAAGATGCTGCTTTGACAGTTTGCCCTTTCAATAGTTTATTTGATAATGTCTTAGCGAATAAAATCATGACAACCATATATCCACATGATTGATCAGATATAAGAGAGCAATAAAAGCTCCACAAGAAATTTTAGCAACTTCGAGTGCAACCATGTTATAGCCTTTACCCGACTGTTCCGCTCACATAGCCTTTTACAGGTATCACCGTATAATTTTCTTCGTGTCGACATCATATTTTTATCCTGAACATTTTTAAAGTTAGTTCAAATTCGGCTTCGAGGCTAACTTCAAAATGTTATGACTGTTTCTAGATAATAGGATATCGGTTCAGAATTGCTAGACGTGTTTTAATTTGTAGATTCATTCATTTCTAATCCATATCAAAATATCTAAAAAATCTTATAATTTGGAAAGCAGGGAATAACTTTATTTATTTACTTTCTTGGTTTCAAATTTTCCAGTCTATTTTGTCGTTCGATTTGAAACGAATATATTTCGCTGCTCTCAATCTCGTCGGATCCCGTTCAACCGTCCTATGGAGACGACTTTCGGCGGACCAGCAGTGGTGGCGTTGCAGCGAGATTGTGCGGCACCGCCGCCTACGGCGGACGGGGAATGTCGGGACTCGGGAGGGGCGTTGACGCGGCGGAGAACACGGGCTGAAGGTTGAAGAAGACGGGATTTCGTTGCTCCACAGGAGTATGCGGTCGGGTTACTCGGGTAAGCAGCTCTTGTGCCGGCAGGAGGGGCCTCAGCCGGGGTATCATTACCATGCCGTAACTGTGAATTCATGGCCGTGTTCTCCCGCAGCTGTGCCCGCGGGGGGCACACCGGGACGGCACCTGCACGCGGTCCGTAAGTGTGCTCACGGCGAGGCAGATATGGCACATGCCATTCTGTGTGCTGCGGCCGGTGGCAACATCAATCCTTCGTTTTGACGGGTGCCGTGCAACCAGGCTGCTCCCTAGCCCCTTATCCTTCAGGATCTTCAGAGTTCAGAGGTAGGTTCGCCTTAGAAATGACGGTATTTAAAGCCCCCCTGAAGTTGCTCGATGAAATGCTTGCATGAGTTTCATCTAGTTCAGATTTACCTATTCAAATCTACTACTTTTGTGCGCCCTTATATATATTTATGTTACTTTTTTTCTATTAACAGTGGTACTTTGGCCTAATGTCGTTTGTATAACAGTTGCTTTTATAGAAGTAATTCCCATCGAAAAAATATACTCCCTCCGTCCCAAAATAAGTGTCTCAAGTTTGATAGAATCTATCAAACTTGAGACACTTATTTTGGGACGGAGGGAGTACTATGTTATCTGTCCAAAAGGCGTAGAGGTCTAGACTTCATTGTGTGTTTTCTTGTATTCTCGTTAGCCTGTTGTTCAGAAATTTATTTGGTTTTTGTTTCACAGGCTATAACTATCAGCACAAACTCATGGACCGATGCTGGTCATGCCATAAACCAGTTGTATGATCTCCTCTACATGATGGGCCGTGATGACATTGCAGTGGGAGTCGGAGGGGAGGGTGGTATATTGGATGATGGTACAATATATCCTGACGTTGGTGGCTATTTCCCAATAATTGACCAGGTCTAATAGATTGGTCGTCTCTGTCCAATTTTTCTTGCAAGTTCTGCACCATCTAATTCTACATCGCTATTTTTTCAGTCGACTACATTTATTCAGTAAAAATATTTCCTGTGACTGAAATTCTCCAGGGAATGTCAACAGTAGGGGGGTGTCGATACCGACAAGCAATTCCTCAGGGAGCAGGTGGCCGTTTGGACATCAACGCAAATTATGGAGTTCGGCGGGAAATTCTTCCTCAGGTACAGAACAAATATAACGATCCACCATTCATGATTTTTTCGCGAAATATGGTTGTATATTCGTTCAGGAGGTTTATACTGGAAGGCAGTACATTTCTTAACTTCCTTTTGCCTTTTGAATCAGGGAAACAGAAGATACTCCCCTCTTCAACAACCATCAACTCAACAAGTGATGATTGACACCATATCCGCTGGGCCAACGACTGTCTTCCTCCTTGGAACACATACAAACTTTGCACTATTTCTAATGAGGAACCCACACCTAAAGAAAAACGTGAAACACATTTACATAATGGGTGGGGGTGTGAGATCGCGCAATCCCACTGGCTGCTGCCCCAAGAACGATACATCGTGCGTGCCACGGCAATGTGGTGACCATGGCAACATGTTCACAGCATACACTAAAAATCCATATGCTGAGTTCAACATCTTTGGAGACCCTTTTGGCGCGTATCAGGTAACTTAGATATACACATCAAACATCTAATAGGCTAATTCTTTTGGAGTTAGCTTTACCTATTTATTTGGTACGACAGGTCTTCCATTCTGGTATCCCAATCACCCTTGTGCCACTTGATGCAACAAACACTATACCAATCACTGAACCTTTCTTCAAGGCATTTGAGGAACAACAGAGCACGTATGAAGCACAGTACTCCTTCAAATCTTTGAAGATTACTCGTGATACCTGGTTTGATGACCAATTCTACACTGTAAGTTCTTACATGTCTTGAGATTCTCTGAACGCCTACTTTCCGTGTTGGTTTAACTTTGTTCTTCTTGCCCTAATAATTACAGAGTTACTTTATGTGGGATTCTTTTATGTCTGGTGTGGCACTCTCAATCATGCGCAATGGTCAGAAACCGAATGGTGAGAACAACTTTGCTGAGATGGAAGTGATGAACGTAACTGTGGTTACATCCAATGAACCGTATGGTGTGCATGATGGATCAAATCCATTCTTTGATGGACGTACAAGCCCAAAATTTAACTTACTGAAAGGTGGTGTGCACAGCGGTCATGTTCAGACAGGACTCAATGATTCATTTTGCGTTTTGAAAGGGAGCATTAAAGGAAAATGCCAGGTAATTGTAGTTTATAATGGAATTATATTAAATATATTACACAGCATCGGAAAGTCAGTAGCCGTAGATATATAGGCGCAATTCCAATTGTAATTATCATATCGTTGAAGACTTGGGGGTCATCTTGTCATATAACATAATGCACTGAAAATTTAACCAGGATGGATACACCAAAGAGGCGCAAGGTCCTGACTCAGTTGCTGTACTTGTTGCCGTGAAGGCAAAACCTAATAGAAATGTTAAAAGCCCTCTTGATAGAGAGTTTTTCGACAACTTCCTTGAGGTAGTTAATTCTGAAGCTCATGCTTACTTTTGATTTTATCCTCTGTTGTTATGAACAGGCTTGAGAATGATATTTTCTAACAATATATTTGTTAATCCTTGAGGCATGCATTCTTCTGTGCATTTTACACACTTGTGACTGTGAGTAGTGAAATTGTTTGCTCTTGGGGCAGTTGCTCTTGAGGTATGCGTAGTATGTCTCCATTTAAGACAACTGATAAAGTCAGAGCCTTACATTTGTTTCAAACATGACATGGAAAGATCTATGATTCTTGGAATTTCAGTCGACAAACTTCAAGAAAAACAGTAGGCGAAAATTCTGCTTAATTTGATTAAACAACCCATTGTGCAGTATAAGATTGCAGTCGAGGTGCAAGAGATTTTAACACCATTGCAAAACCATGAAAATTCTGAACCTAAAGGAGCAATAGAGACGAATTAATAATGATCAAATATATGGGATGAACAACAGCGCAAGAGATTTCTCTGTTGTCTGCAATCAACATATTGTTTGATCCCTGTTTCTAAGTCAAAAAAATTCTCATAACCACATGCAGGTCCTGAATCGTCCTCAACACACTGGCCTCTTCAACTTCACCAACCAGTTTCATCACTACAAGGAGATTATTTACAAACCCGATTTCAAACATCAGATTAGAGGAAAGGCCGTCATTTTTGACATGGACATGAGTCCAGGAGATTTTGTTGCCCTCATCTGCCTCCTGAAAGCACCTATCGAAGCAATTGACCTAAGGGTCAGTATTTCTGTGCTGATTTTCCTTATTAATTAACCTGCAAAAATGTTTGCAGAAGAATGTAGATAATATTACCTGCTACAAATCAAATAGTCATTTATGTTCTTACATATGCAGGGGATATTGGTAAGTGGCAATGGCTGGGCAAATCCGGCTACAATAGATATTATCTATGATGTCCTTCATATGATGGGTCGTGATGACATTCCAGTAGGACTTGGAAACATCACTGCGCTTGGTGCCCCTGACCTGGGATGTGAATACGTGAAGGCCATACCACATGGTTCTGGGGGTTCTCTTGACACCGACACCCTTTTTGGACTAGCCCGGCTGTTGCCCAGAAGTCCTAGAAGGTACTAATGCATGGCTTCAGCGAATTAAAATGCAAAATTTTGGATCTTGATATTTCAGGGTTTGTGGCACAAATAGTTTAGTTACTGACATCATTCTGTATGAATAAAGACACAATTAGATACTAAACATTACAGTCTTGTATGACAGATATGTAGACCGTGCGGTACATAATCTCTTTTTTTTTGTCAGGTACACAGCAGAAAATTCAGTAAAATATGGTGCTCCAAGGGACACGTCGCACCCTGAGCTCAGACAACCATTGGCTTTTGAAGTTTGGCAACATATTAGGGACGAACTCAAACCAAATGACAAGATAACCATCCTGACCAATGGCCCTCTCACGAACATAGCTAACATCATTGTATCTGACACAAAAGCAAAATCAGTAATTGAGGTTAGTTTCCAATACCTTACTGCATTTCAGTGGAAGAAATTTCTTGACTAAAAAGTCGAATTTTAATTCTACACAGCACATTTATATAGTCGGGAGTCATCTGGCTGACGGGAATGGAGATGAAGGCAATGTCTTCACTGTTCCATCAAATAAGTTTTCGGAGTTCAATTTCTTTCTCGACCCTCAAGCTGCCAAGGCGGTTGTAGAATCTGATTTAGATATCACTCTCATTCCTTTGAGAGCTCAGCGCCAGGTGGATTCTTTCGAAGAAGTCGTAAGATCGCTACATTCTGCTGAGAAGACTCCCGAATCATCATTTGTGTGTCAGCTGTTGCTATCAATGCAGAAACTGCAACAGAATAACCGAGCATATCGTCACATAGTAAGTTTGTTTTACAAGTTTGATACCCAGGCTATCGTAATGTAGTACTAGTTCACAGAAAAATACAGTGACCATAAAATAGTGTTTTTATGCATACATGACACACTCTCCAAATGGAGATAATTGCAAGAAACCACCACAATTAGGCCAAAGGTGTCAAACACCTACCATTTCATGTGATTTGTGGTGGTTTTTTTCTACATGCTTGTTATCTTTACCTCAATTGTGGTGGTTTTTTGCAATTTACTCCTCCAAATGAAAGGCAATAACTTGCATATAGATATTATCTTGATGATCTTATTTCATACAACATCGCCTATACATCCCCAAATCATGAACATTGTCTTGTACGGTGCTACAATTCAATAATGACCAATAGCAATGAAAGAAATCCCTCATTAAATATTTCATTTGAACAAGTCAGATTGAAGTCACTGATTTTTATTACAAAACTTTGTGATTTCTCCTTATTTTCCTTTTCAACATGGCAGGACATGTTCCTCGGGGAGCTTCTTGGCGCTGGGTTCTTGGTCCAGCAATCGCATATAAATCACTCAATCACTGAAAGGGCTATCATTGTTAGTTCTGGTCATACCGAGACGGATGGTCAGACAGTCCTCCACCAGACGAACGGAAAGCCAGTAAAGGTACTGGACCATCTCGACGCGACCGCTTACTACACGGAGGTAGCGAAACTGCTCAATGCCAAGAAGCAGTCCGCAGTTGTTGCTAGCTTTGATGCGCAGAAAAGAATGTGGAACAAGTGACATGATTCCGGTTCTGCTAAATAGTCTAGTGCGTGAGAAGGAACACATTATTTTCTCTCCTCCTCCTCCTCCCCTTTCAGTTGTAATGTCAACCTCTGAAAGAGAAACGGCGTAATTTTTGCTGTTTCGGAGTAGTTGCGTAGAACTGCGTGCGTGTATTAATAATCTGGCTATTTATCTGTTATAAATAGTCACAGATGACAACAGAGGGAGCCGTGCGGAAACATGGGGAAGGTACTTTATTGTAGTGCTATTTTTTTTTGTTTTTTTGCGATGCAATTGTAATGGTAGTTTGGCTTCTGCTCTGGAAAATTGAAGGGTGAGGTCTATCTGTTATAGGGAAAAAGTTGATATCGTTATGTAAAGTAGTTTTATACGACTGATAGAGGATTCTGGAATTTGAACGTCTTTCGAATGATTGGGTAGTTCCAAAACGTTGTTAAAATATACACTCGAGTGGACATTGTTGGATGACCTATGAGAGCATCGATAGCGCACATGCGCTTAAAATCTCTTCAATTTTGAGCACCGGTCACTTGGGAGCCATAGTTTACACAGATTCCGCAAGACATGCGCTTAAAATCTCTTCAATTTTGTAGGTTGCCGTATAGAGTAAGCACCGGTCACTTGGGAGGCATGGTTTACACAGATTCCGCAAGAGTCGGGATTTGTCATCGATGCCTAAATCAAGATGAAACCACCAAAATGACATGATTTATTTCCTAGCGCCTATTGATAAGCTGTCCCACTGTGGATGCTCTGAGAAGTTTACACCATTGCTCTGGTCACAACAACCATGCCAAAATGAACCTGCAAATACAGTACCTGTAAACCTGGGGATCATGTTGGATCATGGTTTTCTTCCCCCAGTCCTTGAGAAATTAGATCGGTCGGAGGTAAAATTTCTGCGTTCCGTCCAGGCCTACACCGCGCGCTCCAGAACCTACTCCATCCACCTTCGTGACAGACAGTTATACAGTAGTTGAGTCCGGCGTGGCCACGTCAGCGAGAATTTGAATTTCGAAACCCGGATCACCGACAGGATCCCCGGCGCGCTCACTTCAAAGTTCCACTGACGCTCCCCTAAAAAACAAAAACTCTCTCCTAAATCGTCCGGTCTGGAGCCCACGCGACAGGATCGGACGGCCACGGAGTTGCAAACTCGCAACCGCGTCCAGAAAGAAACCCTACCTACAGGAGAGCCCCCACTACACAACAAACCCCACGCGCCTGCCTCCCGCATCTCCGCCGGCCGCCGCATCCACTTTCCTCTCGCACAAACCCTCGCCTCTCCCCTCCGGCCGTCGCGCCGCCACCACCCTCTGCCTGCAGTCGACGCAGCTGGCCAAGACTCCACGACCGTACCGACGTTGAGATCTGGAGGTGAGAAAAGCCAGCACCTGATCTATACGCCGTGCTCGTTTGTAGTAGATCCTTCTTAGAGCGCCTTAGATCAGCGAGCTCTCGGTCTCAGATCCGCGACGTTTTTTCAAGCAAATATCCGTGATGAGTTTATCTTCCCGTCTTCTTTTTCTGTCTTCCCGTTGCCATGGGCATTCATTACCCGTGGTTGCTTACACTGATAATAATAGACGGCGAGATGCTCAGGTTAAGCTTCGAATTCGTGCTGAAATAGATTCGGGATACGAGCGACAGATCTGAACTATGTTATGTTTGGGCCGATTAAACTGTTATTTGTTAGATTGCAATCCATCCTCATGTATACAGGGAACCTCAAGTTAAAACGCATGGCTTTTGGAACCGACAGTTTGCTGCAGTAACTTCAAAAGTTTGCTTGATCAAATAGATCTGGAGGTTCTATCTAATAGTAGCGGCTTTATTGTTTTCTCATCTGTGAAGCATTATACGTCCTTTAGGGCTGCTGGTTGTGTAAGTACTAGCGGTAGCCAGTTGAGCCATATAATTGACCATCAATGACAACACTGCTACACACATCATTTTCTCCTTTTTTGGGTTAAACTCCCCTTTTTTCTAGTTGCTAATTGTATCATTGATGCTACTTGTAAACCAACTGTTTTGATCAAAACTCCTGTCTTTACGAATTGATAATGATGATGTTACACGTGTAGACTTGATCTGTTTTGCTAGCTGATGGTCAGTTTATCCTTGTTGGTGCAAGCGCTCGGTACCTCATGGCCACGCCCTCCGAATGCTTGACTAGTTTCATTGGTTACTTAATATTGTATTACTTTCTGTACTTCAGGATCTTGCTCATTGTTATCCTTGGTGTTTACTAGCAGGTTGTTGTGCGACATGGATTCAGCAGCACAAGATTTCCAACCCCGGACATTCTCCATCAAACTGTGGCCACCAAGTGAAAGCACTCGTCTGATGCTTGTAGAGAGGATGACCAAGAATCTGTCTACTGAGTCAATCTTCTCTCGCAAGTATGGCCTTTTGGGCAAAGAAGAGGCTCACGAGAATGCTAAAAGGATCGAAGATATGTGCTTTGCTTCTGCAGATGAGCATTTCAAGAAGGAGCCTGATGGTGACGGGAGTTCTGCTGTCCAGCTATATGCAAAAGAAACTAGCAAGCTGATGCTTGAAGTCCTGAAAAAAGGCCCAGGGAGAACCGCAGAGCCAGAAGCACCTGTTATTGATACACCTCTTGAGGTTGCTGATACTGTATTTGATATATCTGGTGGCAAGCGTGCTTTTATTGAGGCAGACGAAGCAAAGGAACTTCTTAGCCCATTAACAAAACCAGGAAACTCTTACAAGAGGATTTGTTTCAGCAATAGGAGCTTTGGTATTGGTGCTGCCAATGTTGCTGGGCCAATTCTTGAGTCGATAAAAACACAGCTCACAGAGGTTGATCTCTCAGATTTTGTTGCTGGAAGGCCTGAGGATGAAGCCCTTGATGTGATGCGCATTTTCTCCAAAGCTCTAGCAGGGTCTGTATTGAGATACCTGAACATCTCTGACAATGCTTTAGGTGAGAAGGGTGTCAGGGCATTCAGCGAACTGCTAAAATCACAGGGCAGCCTTGAAGAACTATATGTGATGAACGATGGTATATCAGAGGAAGCTGCAAAAGCTCTGTCTGAGCTTATTCCTTCAACTGAGAATCTTAAGGTTCTTCACTTCCACAACAATATGACTGGCGATGAAGGTGCTATGCCAATTGCTGAGATGGTTAAGCGTTCTCCAAATCTGGAGAGTTTTAGGTGTTCAGCTACCAGGATAGGATCTGATGGTGGAGTGGCACTGGCTGAGGCATTAGGGACATGTAGCCGTCTCAAGAAACTTGATATCAGGGACAATTTATTTGGTGTGGAGGCAGGGGTAGCCCTTAGCAAAACGCTTCCGAAGCTTCATGATCTGGTTGAGCTGTATCTTAGTGACCTGAATCTTGAGAATGAGGGCACGGTAGCAATAGCGGATGTCCTGAAACATTCAGCCCCTCAGTTGGAGATCCTTGAAATGGCCGGAAATGAGATAACTGCTGCAGCTGCCAAAGGTTTGGCAGAATGCTTAACAGCAATGCAGTCGCTCAAGAAGCTCACCCTGGCTGAGAATGAACTGAAGGATGCTGGTGCTGTGGCGATTGCACAATCTCTGCAAGAAGGCCACCCAGACCTGAAGGAGCTTGATGTGAGCACAAATCTGCTTCAGAGGTCTGGGGCCAGGTGCTTTGCTCAAGCAATCACGAACAAGCCAGGTTTTGTGCTACTGAACATCAATGCAAATTTCATCCCTGATGATGCGATTGATGAGGTGAAGGAGATTCTGAAGGGAGGCAAGAACTCACTGGAAGTGCTTGGCCCACTGGACGAGAACGATCCTGAGGGGGACCCGGAAGATGATGATGAAGAAGAGGATGGGGAGGATGATGATGATGCGGAAAAGGATGGAGAAGATGGTCTGGGCTCAAAGCTGCAGGACCTAAAGGTGGAGGAGGAGGATTAGTCATGTCTAGGTGGACTAGCTCCTATCTTCAGGCTACAGTTAGTAGCTTCTGAAACGTTCAGTAGGCAGTATAAATTATCCCATAAGGAGAACGCATTTTGGCTCTATTGTTTTGAACTGAGTCGAGCAGCCAGATGGTGTAGCCTGGCGGTTTATCTGTACTCCTTGCAACTTTCATGTACTGATACCATCTCGGTTCTCAGGTCAATGTAGACCCGCACTCTTAAAAATCTTTGGCATATTCGCATGACATGTGTTTGCTGTGGTATCTTCATGAACCTATGCTGTGGCTCGTGACATCTTCCGAAGCTGTGATGTCGGCGCTGACAAAATGATTTAAATCACTGTTTCCACATAAGTATTTCCCGAAGTACTTAGTAGTATTTCAACCATCTAAGTATTTCCCGCTTCCTGTTATCTTCTAGAACAATTGTTGGGGCAAGTGACATTGTCAAGAAAATAATTGCGTTGATGTAACAGAATGGGCGTTCATGTTTGCCATTTCTGAGCCAACGAGAAGGATGGGCATGCTGCTGTTGCTTGCAGACATGCAGTGCTTCTAATGGTTCCCGTCGTCACACAATATTTATTTGACACTAGAATTATGTGCATGCATTTACATGTTCTCCTTACGGAAGAATTGCCTGAGTAGATTAATAATCTACATGCTAGGAGCAATCAATGTTTCTATAGACTGAAGGCTGGTGTCGAGCGAGGCTTCTCAGCCCATCCACGTTTTTCGCTGTCGCTGGCTTGTGGGCCCTTGTATCGTTCAGGGAAACCACACGTCTCTCTCCTTCTCGACTCTCCGAATGGTCCTGATACCGTGGCCTCCTTGGTCCTCGCCGACCAGCCTACGAAGGAGCTCTCTGGTTAGGGTTCGGGAGAGGGCTACAGCGAGGCTTGGGCTCGGAGGCGCGGAAGAGGGATGCGGAGGCGGAGGCGTAGACGGAGGGGTAGGTGGTAGAGGCGGGGCTGGGCGGGCGGCGGAGAAGGTGGATCTACAACAGCAGCCGCAAGACTCTCCATCCTTGTTGTTTTCTAGACTAGCCGGAGAGCTCGGCTCCTTCCCTACCGGATTTGGGCTGGGAGACCTCCCTGACTCGATTCATGCCTTCCCGTGGCACGGGTCGCGGCTCAGGACGAGACCGCACGTGGAGGACGGACATGAAGCCCCTGGGTCCAAAGTGGGAGTGAAGCCCGGTGGCCGCTTTGCCGGAGGGGAACCTTCCCGTGCACTCCCCCTTCGTGCAGTCCGCCAGCACCACCGTCGTCACACCGAAGGGCCGCATCGCCCGCAGTGTCCATCTAGCCGACGCGCCTCGCCTCCCAGCATGTCAAGCCCCTCACCGCTACTGAGCTGCTTTGGCTTTTTATATCCCGGCGACCCATCGAGGTGCAGCAGCCGGGGCGACGGCGGGCCGACCCAATTTCCCTTCTTCCTGAAACGTTGATTCATGCCTCACTGACCCTGCCCCTCCAGGAGAAGACGGTGCTTAGACCGGTCCGTGCTGAAGTTTCTGACTAGGAGATACTGTGAAGATGGTACCGGTGGATGGGTGCTTTAGGTTGACCGGTTGATAGCCCATAACTTGGATCTGAAGCCTCCCATGGAAGTTCTTGATGTGAGCCATAGCGACATTACCACGGTAATACCTTCCCTCCATCTCCTGCTATGTTTCTGCAGTTCTGTCTCCTATCTCTGGTATGTGTGGACTATCAGGCTCAGACCCATAATTTTGCAGAAGGAAACACTGGGCAAGGAAAGGATGTCATATACATATATATAAGTAGAAAGACAATTATGAACTCACAGTGTTTTGGATGTTGTATACATTGTATGTACATATAATTTAAGTCTGAACCATAATGCTTCGAATGTTATAGATATTGTTTAGTAAACATGGAATGTGAATCTGAACTCCTAATGTTATGGCAAAAGACACTCAAATTCGTGGTTGATAATTGGAGGGTCCTTCTAATTTATTGTCTCTTCCAAAGTTCTGGTAGGGAATGTTAGGAGTTTCTTGAAAGGACACTACCTCACAGAGTGTTATAGAGGTCTCTGTATGCTATTGGTTAATTTCAGTATAGCACATTCAGTTGCTCGATATTGTCCCGTTATTCTATATTTATTATTTCCTTTGGAATACATATTGTAGTGATCTGCTCCTAATTAAACAGTGCTCTGAATTTCTGCTCGGGGTCAGTAAGTCATGCCACACTGCAGGTTACGGTATGCTCCTAATCAAACTGTGCTTTTAATTTCTGGCATGGATCAGTAGGTCATGAAACATTGCATGTGACGTATGCTCCTTTTTAAACTACACTTAAGTTCTCGTGTGGATCAATAGGTCATGAATTACTGTAGGCACTGTCATGAAACATTGCAGGTGATGGCATGGTAGACTAGACAAGTGCTGGTTTTCTATTGCTATTTTTATGTACAGCCAAGTTTTTGAAAATATATTTTCCTTTCTCATATCATCTACATATATGACTATATTGGAAAAGATCAAATACCTACTTGTGTAGCAAAGAGGCTAGATGTAAATATTCTACTATGCTTTGGAATGAATCATCAAAAAAAAAATTGTTTTGGCGATTTCTTTTTGTGAAGAGATGAGGTTTTTCTCATTTATGTCAATTATGAAACCTTAAGAACTGCAGCACACAGATAGCACTATTTTTGGTCGTCAGTTGCATCCCCCTTTCTGATACAGTTGCAAATCTTTACACGTTTTATGATACAATATTTCCAAAGTACACATTCAAATGTCACATACTGATTTTCTTTAATGAATCAATCACAACCTGATTGATTAGAGTCATTTTCCGTAACTCCTTGTCCTTATAGTTGTTGCCTTGTGACCATGAAGTCACTGGTTAAAGTCCTGGAAACAGCCTCAGGAAAGGCTGTGATGTAAAATTTCCAAAGTACACATTCAGATTAGTCTTAGGATTGGGAACCCTGTAGGTTCTGCCAGACAGATTAGATTACTGTACAAATTCAATAAACCAAGCGAGGCCTTATACTGTTTTTTTTTCAAGAATCAATCACGACCTGATTGGTTAGAGTCATTTTCGGTAACTCATTGGACAAGTCCTGGAAACAGCCTCAGGGAAAGGCTGTGTACAAATAACCCAAAGTGGTCGGACCCTTCCCTGGACCCTGCACAGTCGGGAGCTACATGAACCAGGGTGCCCTTTAAATAATATGCTAAGCTAGCTGAGAGGACGACCTACCAGTTTAGATCAATGTGTGCCATTAATACAAAACTCTAGAAAACCAAAACGGTTGAAAGCTATAGCAGTTTTACCACACCGGCCATGGTGTGCGTCGGACCGGAATGCAGGCAGCACAGCATAGCGCACCTTTCTTTGATGCATTTGCAAACTATATAGGTTTCTGATCAGTTTTTAAAATTTTATTATCTTATTTCTTGATCATGTTCATGTCCACTTCTTAATGGGGACTTTGATGTTATATTAATTGTTATGCACATATATTGTGTAGAGCTGCCTGAGCAGTTTCTGCATGTCTGCTGCTTAAGGGTAATTCATAATATAAGCTGGCATCAATGTTGGTAATCTGCATGTTAGGTATTTAAGGGAGCATTCTCCTTTTATGTTGCATGCAAACTGGTCGATAGGAATAATTTTTAACAAGTGCATGTGAATGCGTAGAACTAAGCCTGATTAGTGATTTGGTACTACTCTTTCAACATTTTCTTAGATTTATCAATGCATTTTAGATAGGTAAATTGTTCCTAATTACTTTCTGTTATACTGCTCATTGTTTATTAGCCTACCAGTTTACATAATGTGTTTTTCTGATGGCCGGGGTGGTGGAAATTTCTGCCAGGTGGCTCTGGTATGTTTTTCAAGGCTAACGCATTGGCACCTCATCCACCACGTCCCAAACGATGCATCAAATACGCCGTTCTGTAGATCGATCATCCCGGTAATCAGGTTTCAGCAGCAGAACATGTGATGAATAATACATAATGGGAAGTCTACAACATTCTATCAAGACCACTAGACACCTATGGGGTGACTGCCAGTTGCATTTCCGATCTGTACACATTTTCGGCTGATCATCAATGTTTTGTTGCCTCCCAAATAAATGCAGTTATTTGGAAGATTGACCTGATCTTGACAGACTAGCAGCGGCTCATACTAGCAGGGGCACCACAAGTTGCTGATGGAGACGAGTGCCACTTGATCACAACTGGCCGAATACCAGCTACCTCAACCGTTTATAAGCTTCTCTCGCTGTGCTGTCCGGTAGCAGTTCAGCTGGGTATGGTCCAAACAAAATTCTCGAAGATTAAGGTTTTCTTTGGTTTGCTTCAGGAAGTCCTAACACGAAGGACAATATGTCATTGAAGAGGAGGGTATCAGATGATGGGTGTGATTTATGCCTAGCAGGAGAACCAGTACGACAGTACACCGTATTGAGCTTCACTGCAAAAATGTGTATCTCATTTAGAATAAGCTAGAGCTCCTAGAGCCGGCAGACATTTATCATCAGTTATTGGATGCATTTGCAGATTTGTGACCTCGTGGGCTATCTGCTTTGGGGCATGCATTGTGGCGAGCACGCAATGATTAAAATATTCAAGGGGCAAAGAAATTTCTACGGCACAACTGACTGCAAAGATTGTCGTCGATGGTCTGGAATTGTGAGCAACAATACCTTCAGAAGGACCGTTCAAAAATGCTTGCCTGGACACAAAAAAATGACATCCAAGTATGGGGGTTCAGACCCCATCTCTCTTTTTCAGCTTCTTTTTGGCGAATGTCAATCGTCGGTGGCTTAATTCTTTATACATTCTAAACTTGGGCATGCTCTGCGTACCATGGTTGTACTTATAACTTTGATTTCCCAAGTACATTTTTTATGATTATGGCTACACACTGGCCACGCTGACCAGCCCACGCTTGCAGTGTCCCTCACATAGTCGCATGACCTTCCTCTGCATTTGCAGTTTACATGTTACGCTGGTTTGCAGATCAAAGCATCCCAGTATACCGCAAAAGAAGAAGCTGTGCAACAGCGGCATGAAGGCGGCGCGGCGAAGCGCGCTGTATGTCTAGTACAATATACTCCTGATAGCTGGATCGAATAGCTATATAACCGTGTCTAAGATAATTCTTAGGTCGGTCAAATAATACTTTTATATACTCCCTCGGTCCCAAAATAACTGTCTCAAATTTGATAAAACGTGGATGTATGTAGACATAAGCATATCTACATAAGTATATCCACTTTTTTTTATCAAAGTTGAGAAACTTATTTTAGAACGGAGGGAGTATCTGTTATGTAGCTTGCTTGAGTGTGAGTTGGTTCCACAAATATTTTTGGTTATTACTCTAACAAGATAAAATTGTATTAATCTGTTACTAATCGATGGCAGTGCTTCCTTTCACTCTAACAAAATAGAGTATTGTACTTCCTTCGCGGCTAAGATCAATGATCTGTTCACACTTCACACACGCACATCCATCACCTTCGTTCGTTCCCTTGATGAATTATAACTTCTGAACCTATGCTGTGGCTTCGTGAGATCTTCCAAAGCTGTAAATTTTTTTAACAGGGAAAAATATTAACTAGAGCTCAGAAGTACGGTATCTTCTACAAAGTGATCATCTAGCAAGTAAAGACATTGTGCCTTTTGAACTCATAATCTATCCTGCACCTCTATAGCATTGCCACTGTTGATAATCTTGCAAGCATATATGCAATGAAAATTTCTTTTCTGCCCATGAATCCCATTTGTTGTATGTGAGCATAACCGAAGATTTTTGCTGCCCATAAAACTCCTCTGTTGCGTGTGAACAAAATTGTCTAGCAAACCTAGAGCAGTTAAATTAACTTGGCTCCACAAGTTCACACTGAGCAACCTATTCCCGAACTGAAATTCCCAGTATTGAGCAGCAAAGCTTCCAAAGCTGTGATGTCCTTTGCATGCATGGGATGCATGCTGCCCATGTCGGCACTAGCAAATTGATTTGAGTTACGACGATACTCACGCTGAATTGAACGAGCCAACGGTCTAAAACAGTTCGTCTTGTATCTGCCGTTATTATACTAATAATTAAAGGTCAAATGCCGTAGATTGTCATCAATACTTCCTTCGTGGCTAAGATATGATTCGGCTGTTCACACACACATCCATCACCTCCTCCCTTTTCCCTTGAATTAAACAGCTGCATACTCTTTCTTTGTAGGAATCACAAATCAGCCCCCCTGTCCGCTATACGTCCATTACGCTTATCAAAGGAAAATCAAATCAAATCTTGTTTAACTGTGAAAAACGCAACAGGGTGGCTAATAATATTATTTATAAAACGGAGGTCCTAAACGTACAGTAATACGTAAGCGAGGGGCCAGCCCGGCAAAATCCCATCGGTCTCTCTATCGGGTACCGCCTCCTCACCTTGGTTCAATCCGTTCTTCACTCCATCGCCTCCTCTCCTCTCCTCTCCTCCCCTCGCCCAATCAAAGAGCGGCCCCCAAACCCTAATCTCTCCCCTACGCTCCTCTCTCGCAGTCGCAGCCTCCCTGTCTTTCGTCGCCGATTCTAAATTTCTTGGCTTCTACTAGCTCCTAGGGTTCGGAGATGGGCGACCACATGACCGTCTTCCGCTCACTCTGTGAGCTATTCCCTCAGGTACGTACGATCGATTCCCCTCTCCGTCTCGCATGAATCTACTTGTGATGCTCCTCGGGGGAGATCATAGGATTTTTTTTTTAGCCGGCGAGGAGGCTGAGTGTCTAGATTCTTCTGAATTTTGCTTGAGGGATTGATTTGGTTACAGATTGAGACATTGATTTGGTTCTAGTGTGTTATTAGATCGATCTTTTCCTGTTTATTAGGTTCTTTCTTTTAGCCCTTTATTGTTTAGGGGAACCGTTCTGTGCACATGGGTAATTTGCTCTGCCGCGGGGTATGCGCTGTCCATGGCTTCTGTCGAAGTGGTAACATTCTGTATGCGCCCCTTTCTGCAGGTTGATCCTCGTATGCTCAAGGCTGTCGCAATAGAGCACAGTAAGGATCCTGATTCTGCCGTGGTTGCCATCCTCGACGAGATCATGCCATCTATGGTAGGCTCAGTTGGGGCTCCTAGCGCCGGTCACGAAGCTGAAGCTGCGGTATCCGAGGACGACTTTGCCAGAAACTTATTATCTTCCAATCAAAAAAGTGTGCGTGAAACAGGAAGTTCATCATCTGCTGGTAAGTTAAAATATTTAGACCTGTTGATCACTCTATGACGTAGCCTGTCGCAGCATAGCACCGTAAAGATATTGATTACACGGTGGTAGACTTTGTAGTCGTGCTTGACAAAGCCATCCCATCTTTGACAGGTTCAACTGGGATTTCTAGCATCCATCACGAACCTGAGGTATTTGTGGGCGACCTTGTCAGAAACGTATCTGCTAACCATGCTGTGCGAGAGACGGGAAGTTCATCATCTGCTGGTAAGTGTAAAGATTGAGATGGTGATATTTTACTGAGGGCCATCTGGATCCTTTTGTCGATAGTTTTTATTCTTGACGTTATTACCTTTCGTATAATCTGAAGTTATGCTAATGAATTTACTGTCAAATCAGGGTATAATGTGCGTGATGAAGCTAATGGAAGTTTTGATTCTGCACGATGCACATCTTCTACAGAGGTCATAACTGACACGCAAGAAAATGTAGTGGGTGAGCTGGACCAAGTGATGATGAGGAAGCTACTAGATGTCCCTTTCTACCCTGCCCCTGAACGTTCATTTGACAGGACCCTTGAAAATCATTTGAGATCTTGTTATACGAGGAACCTAGATCATTCGGACAATCCAGTTGGAAATGGTGGATCTTTATCAAACGAATATATTGTTCAATCACCCACGGGAAAAAATTGGAATGGCAGCATTGATCTTAATGTCGCACCCGTCCAAGAGCAAGACTTTGGGGATAGTTCTTCGAAGTTTCCTTGTAATTATCTGGACATTTGTTACAAGACTTCTGCTCCTGTTCCCAACAGTGAAGTCTCACCTAAATTCGTCAGTATTGAAAAAGATGATTTTGCATCTATGCTGGATTTACCTATCCCAGACACCCGAGAACCCTTCGTTGGGTCTGCCGGAGTCTTGGTGCGGAAGGATACAAACATTGTGGAAACTGATTCCAACGCGCAGCAGTCAGGGCATAGAATTGACGCATTCTTGTTTTCCGGAAGTGATTTGCTTCCTGATCTTCTTAATTCTAATAACTTTGTATCGATGGCTTCAACTCAGTCAAGCCATTCTGTTAGTATTGAGTCACTTGAGGATTCCATTGCTGATGCCAAAAACAAGAAGGTACTCTATTTACTCTTTTCGAAACATTTGTTATGGGCACATTAACTCCCATTTGTTTGCATATGGTTACATGCACATGTGTATATATGGATTGCACTTAGTTTGTTGTTCACACTTTTCTCTTATTTTGCATGCCCACTTCTTTATATTATATTTAAAAAATTGCATGGTATTAATGTTTACGTATACTAGAAGTATGGAGTAAAACGGCTGATTAGGCACACCGTGCATTCTGTTAAATTAGAACACCTTGCTTTAGAGGCACAAGTCAACCTCAATACATCATGTTTCATACACTGATGGAGTGAACCATTAGTTGACTGCTTTGAATGGGCTGATAGCAAAAAGGAGATTAAGAAGAATGTCATGACCGTACTTAGTCTGGTCTACATAAAGAAGCGTTTCAAGATTTGGTTGCATTTTTTGAATCTGTAGGAGAGTGGCTTATCTGGTGTCATGACCATACTTATTCTGGTCTATATAAATAAGTGTTTCAAGATTTGGCTTCATTTTTCGAATCTATAGGAGAGTGACTGATCTAGAATGGAAATGGGCATTTGGTGTTAGCAAACTTTCTGTAGTCACTAGTCATTCCAGGATGTAGAGGTTGACTGAAAACATTTAGGGTCATTGCAGTGATACGCTGCAGATTGGCCATTCTTGTGTGCTTAGTCTGACATAAGAAACTTCCACAAATGAAACCCCCTTTCTAAGAAAACATCATTACAATATTTCAAGAGATTCTGGTCCAAGGAGACACTTCAATTCACCCTGTTCAACTTGATGCAAGCCGCATTCTTCCTATAGCTACTTCACATTTGAACAGTTAATAGCTCCTTTGGTTTCTAATAAGGAGCTAAAACTTCCCAGGTTTTTCCTGTACTTCTGTCCAAGATACTGAATCAACCATGATTTATATGAGTTAGCTTCCTCTTTATAATACTTATACTTACTGTATTTGGAAAACTGTGAACACTGGTTTATCTAAGAGCTAAAATACACCATGTGTTATAATGGCTGCTTCGCCAATTGCTATTTTAGTTAAACACTTAATCTTGTGTTGTGGCATAATGCAGAATGATCTGTTACCCTCACTTGAGCTGGTTACGAAGATGATAGAGGATGTAGAACTTCTTGAAGAAAAGGCTAAAGTGGCCAAGCGTGAATCATCTATTGCTGGTACAAGCATTCTCACCAAAGTTGAGGAGCTCAAAGAGATGTTGAATCACGCAAAAGAAGCAAATGATATGGTATGCTCTTTTACCCCCCCCCCCCCCCCCCCCCCCGATCAGTTATTCTATAAAAGTGGGATCTCAATGAATTGCCTAGCCAAAAGGAATCTGATCCTTTGCACTAAATACAGCATGCTGGTGAGGTTTTTGGCGAGAGATCTATTTTGACCACGGAGGCCCGTGAGCTCCAATCTCGACTTCAGAGGCTGTCAGAAGAGAGAAATAGTTATCTTGTTGTGATTGAAGAGGTAGTGTCTTTATACTTTGTTTAATAGCATATTTTGCACGTAGCTACCATCCTGCATGAACAACTAAAAGGGAAGTGAATAACTGAATATGATCCCTTGTACTTTATTATAGTTGGCGTCATGTTAAGTCTTTGATGATAGGAGTTCATAATATGTCCGCTCGTACTTTATTATAGTTGCCATCATGTTAATTCTCTGATGATAGGAGTTCATATTTGTTTCTCCACGGACTAATTTTCCTAACAGAACATTGAATAGATGGTCTGTTATGTCTTGGTTGTATCCAATTGTTCTGTCATTTATTGTTAGACAAAATTAATTTTAGGAAAGAACATAGTTGCTCTTAGTGTAAAAGAATTTGTAGTTTATATTCATTATGTTGCAAGTTTAATTGGATTATTAACTTTAACCTGAATCTAAACATAGTTTGCAAATTTGATCTACATAGATACAGCAAACTCTCGAGGAAAGATTGGCTGCTGCACAACAGGAATATGAAGATGCTGAGAAGGAAAAGGTTGAAAAGGAAGCTTCGGCTCAGGCACTACTTAGCAAACAGGAAAAAGAGATGAATTACATTGTTGAAGAATCAAGGAAGCTTCAGAAAGAAGCTGAGGAGAACTTGAAGGTTTGAGCCTGCAGCCTTTATATTATTTTTTCTGTTTTATCTGTGTTATTTTCCTGTTCCCTAAGTTATGTTGCTTTATTTTTTATACTGATTATCACTATTTATTCATTCTCATAAATGATTTTATCAATAATTTTGCAGAGTTCATCCAAGTCCTTTTAGTACTGTGAGAAGTAGGAATAATCTTTATTCGATTTCTATTGTTAATGTTGCTTTGTATTGTTTGGATGTAGTTGAAGGACTTCTTGGTTGAGCGGGGTCGAATTGTGGATACGCTGCAGTAAGTTCTGATTTCATCTTTGCTACTTTTGCATCACTAAACTGTTTCATTCAGCAATAGATCATCCTATTGCTCATTATGTAATTATCTCAAATAGATAATTGATGGTGCTTTTGAACATTTTTATGATCTACTACCTCTGTAACAAAATATAAGATGTTTTAGTGTTTTTCTGATACAGATGTACCTAGACGCGTATTAGTGTGTAGATTCACTCATTTCACCCCGTATGTAGTCCGTATTGAAATATCTAAAACATCTTGTATTTTGATACGAAGGGAGTATTATCATCTTCAGAAGATGATGGCAAACATACTCCCACGCCTCTGAAAATCAAAATACTGCTTGTGTAGTTTGGTCATGAAATCAGTATAATAGTCTTCCTGGCGACATTGTTAATCACATAATTCTTGTGTAGCAATACATCTGTTCAGAGATAAATAGTGTTTAGAGACTGCAGTCAAACTTCTCTTTGTGGATAATAACATACAGAAGAGTTATCGAAGTTTTATTGTGAAAATAGCCCATTTGAGATTTTATGTAAAATATTTCCAAAGAAAATTATTTCCGACATATGATTAAAAAAATAGTCACCAAGTTACATACTGGGAACTGTGTCGGTGTCCAAAACATTATGTATTTTGCGTTCCGGATTTTCTTTTTGTTATTTAGTATGATGTTCTTAACTGTTCAGACATTTTTCTGAAGTATTAGTCAGCTAATTCTGAAATATTTGTATTAAGGATATTAAATCGAATGTAGTATTGCAATTCTTATATCGTTTTCCTTATGCAGAGGTGAGATGTCTGTTATCTGTGAGGACGTGTCGCAACTCAAGCGAATAGTTGACGGGCGCTTGTCATGGAGCAAGTTGCAGCGATCGACAATTTCAAGTCTCTCCTCTTCGCTGCATTCTTCGCTTCACAAGAGTGGGAGTTCGTCAGAGAGGACTGTTGAAGCAGTTGAATCTACAGATAAACATACGGTCGCTGAAGGTACAGGGCCAGCTGTCGAAGATCTGGATGTCAACGAGAGAATGGCTGAAATGATAGATGGCTGTGACAGCGAAGGCGCGGGTTGGGTGGTCGAAGATAATGGCAAGCAGGGGGGTTCCAGTGAAGATGGCTGGGAAATTTTGAACGATGATGCCTGAAGATTGGAAGGATTGCTTGAGAATCCTCCATAAATAGCAGATCAGGGATAATAATCATTTAATAAACAGCCTACCCACCTTTGTTTTGGAGCAAATTTAGCAGACATACGGTTCTGCGACAAGTTCAGATGGTGCTGACTTGTTATGTACATACAGAGATTTCGGCTTATAATATATAAAAATGGTGATTAGTACGATGCCAATGCCAGCTTATTATGCAGTCGTGTCTCTCAGAACAATCTATCAGCGTATCGAATATTTTCTTGCCGTACTTCAATTGGAACGCTTCACTATATTTTGTTGCAGACCTTCTGCCATAGGGTGGCAGGCTGGCAGCACTGTCACCGCGTTGGCATTGAGTCCATGTCACCATCGAACGGGTTGAAGCATCCTGCCGCCCCTGTTTTCTTATTTACCTTAGTCATTTGCCAAATTCCGAAACTCCCATAGCCTACAAAATTCTCCATTGGTAGAGGGCTAGACTCTCCATGCTCGTGACAAAGAGGGACTGCAGAAGACGCATGAAAAGTTCCCAACGCCCAAGTTTCGTTAGTCGAGCATCTTCTTACAACCTTTTAGAAAACATCGTTATGTCAACGCCCGCAAATTGTACAACAACCTTTGCTATAAGGCCAAGCTACACGTCCTGATATAATTTGACACATTTGACTTGCACGATCTCACATGGGTAAAAGAAATTGTGTTTCATGTTAAGAATCACGTGTGGTTCACATTCTACCATGTGCGATGTTGTAGGCATTGCACACACTTCAAGAAAGCAAGAGTGCAAATAAGCGTCGCAAACGCGCAGGAAAAAATAGTCATGTGTGTTGATTACTTGATTTTCTTGTCAAATTGTATACTCGGTTTTCATGCAATGCATGTTTAGTTGTTTACTACTCACTTGACCAGTTACACAAAGTTGTCCTTGGAACCATAACGAATCTTCATCCTTTCATGTGAATATTGATGTTCTTACCTCTGAGATTCGTCGAACTTGTATAAATATTTTTGTTGTCCATTTATAATGGTTTGCTTTACATCCACATTTATCTCTCCCAGAATTTCCATTGCTACTATGCTTCCAATCTTTTTTGCCTTCCTAGAATTGTATCTGAGCTTGCGCTATTTCTGTCCGCAATTCTCTAGGTAACTTTCTGCCTACTAACATGTTGCAAGTAACTATTTGACTCAAATCGTCTATTACAACATTTGAGTTCCCGGAGTTTACTTGATTATAAAATTATAATCCTTAATCAATTTCAACCATCTTCGTTGCCTCATGTTCAACTCCTTCTAAGTAAAGAAGTAATTCATCCTCTTATGATTCATATATAGCTCACATTTGATTCCATATAGAAAATGTCTCCAACTTTTTAGCGCAAAATGTACTATTGCAAGCTCGATACCGTGTGTCAGATAATTGACTTCATGTGGCGTCAATTGTCTAGATCCATAAGAAATAAATTTACGATCTTGCATGATAATCCATAAGAACATACATCATAATCTATTCTTGGATGCATCACAATATGTTGTACAATCCTTCCCAATCTCCGCCAACCCTAACACTAGTGTTGTTCTTAATATACTTTAGCACTCAAAAATTCATTTCAACTTGATCCATCCAATAAAACGAAATATTCTCCCTTAACAAGTTACTGATTGGTCCTGCTATCTTGAAAAATCCCTCATATGAATCTTATACAGCACCCTGCCATTTCAAACAATCCTTTAGTTTCAGTTGTGTTCTTTGGTGTTGGTCATTATAGTACCTTACTTTGTAAGGATTCACGGTTTTCACTTCCTTATTGATCACATGACCAAGTAATTTTAATTGTTCTAACCATAATTCACATTGCTGAAATTGGTATAGAGATGATGCTCTTTTAAGATCTGCAACACTATACTCAAGTGTTTGACGTGGTCTGAATTGCTCTTTGAGTAGACAAGTGCAACATCAATGAATATTACCACAAACTTGTCCAGGTACGTCATGAAAATCTTGTTCATCAAGTTCATGAATATGATGCTGCATTGGTCAATCCAAATGGTACCACTAAGTAATTAGGATGTCCATATTTGGATACAAATATAGTCTTCAGAATATCTTCTACCTTGATATTAATTTGATGATAACCAGATAGAAAGAAATCCATAACTCTGTGTGCCTGAAAGGATAGCTGTCCCTCGCGTCGCCCCCCAGCGGCGCCAGGGGAGAGAGGAAGCGCCGCCAGAACTCCCCCCCTGCCCGACGCCCCCTGCCGCTGCCGCTGCTGGCCTCGGCCGCGGCGGTGGCGGCGCCCCCTGCTGCCCAGTGGTGGTCAGGGGGGTTCCTCGCGTCCTGCTTGGTGGAGACCGGCCCGTGGGGGCGGCGGCGGTCCGGACTGGGGAAGCCGAGCCGGCGGGCTCGGGTGGAGTTGGTGGCCGGCGACGACCTTCTGGTGGCTGCGCCCTCGTCGCGGGCGGCTGGCGGCGGGCGGGGAGGCTGTGGCACTGCCGGCGGCGGTGTGGCGCGCCAGATGGGCTTGGCGGGCCCGATCTGGGCCCGTCGGGCGGGCGTTGGGGCGCGCGTCTGCGGCGCTGCGACGGGAGGGCGGGGTGTGCGGCTGCGGAGGAGGCGTGGTCGCGGTGGCGGGGGTCGACGCGGGGCTGCTCGGGCCGGCTCGTCCGTGCGGGCCGTGGCTGCGCCGTGGCAGGGCTGGGCTGCGGCACGGCGTGGCTCTGGCTGGGGCGTGGACGGAGTGGAGGAAGCCGGGGCGGCGGCCCCGGAGCTGTGGGTGCGCGGCGGTCGGCGCGGCTGCTTTGGGGCGGCGCGGCGGCCGGAGTTTGGAGGCGTCGGTTCTCCTCCCGGCGTGGTGCTCGGAGGTGACGTTCTTCTTTTTCTTGGTGTCTCCGCATGGTGCGGAGCTCCGGCTAAAAGACTGATGGTTCCTCGCCTCCATCTCGGGATGGCGTTGGCTGCTGCGGAGCTGGACGAGAGGATGCCGGGGCGGCGGCCCCGGGACGTGGTTGGCGCGGTAACCGCCGTGGCTTGAGGTGCTGCGGTGGCTGTGGCATGCGGCTTGGTGGACTGGCCGATCCTCGTCGGGCGGTCGCGGGTTTGCGACACACCGCCGGGCGAAAGTCTTGCCCTGGTTGGCCGACGACGGCGACGCCCTCGGGCGCCGCGTCCTTCTTGAAGGCGTCGTCGAGGTGGTGTTGTTGCTTCTCCACGCCGGGTTCTCCGGGGGAAACCCTAGACCCCACGCGGGGTCGGGCGGAGGCGACGCTTCTGTGGCGCTTGCCTCTTGGGGCCTCGCTTTGGATGTTCCATCGGCTATGGGGACTAGTGGAGGCAGTTGGTGGTCGGCGGCGGCGAGTTCTTTCGTCTTCGGCTAGGTGGTGCGCGGCTCTGGAGCCGGCGTGGATGTCGGAGCGGCGGCTCCGGATTTCATCTTGCGTTGAGCTCGGCTCCGCCGTGCTTGTGTCGGTCGTGGTTGCTAGGGCAACATGGTCGTCGACTCGTTTTAGGGGCGTGGCCTTGGGGCCGGTGTGGATGTCGGAGCGGCGGCTCCGGGTTTTCTCTTTGCGTTGAGGTCGCCTCCGCCGTGTTGGTGTCGGTCATGGTTTGTTAGGGCAACATGGTCGTCGACCTGTTTTTTGGAGCGTGGCCTTGGGGCCGGCGTGGGGTGTTGTGTTGTATGGTTTTTGGACGGTTTTCCATATAAACTGTCCAACTTGTTCCTCTTCTTCTATATCAATATAAAGGCAAAGCTTTTGCCTCGTTTCAAAAAAAAAGATGATAACCAGATATCAAATTGATCTTTGAAAATACTCTTGCCCCCTTGACTTGATAAAAAGATCTTGAATTCTTAGCAATGGATACTTATTCTTGACGATCACATTGTTCAAATTTCTGTGAACTCTAAAAATTCTTCCGCCTTGGTCTCTTTTATACACAAAGATCATTGGTTCTCCCCGTGGAGAAATGCTTTCTCTAATGAACAATTTCCTTCTAACTCATCTAACTGCTCTTTCAATTCCCTTAACTTATTTGGTCCCATCCAATATGGCGGCTGTTCTACCGGTGATGTCCCCCATATCAGGTAAATGGTAAACTGAATCTCTCTATGGGTTGGTTCCTGATAATTCTTATGGAAACACATATTTGAAACTCTTACCACTGGATTTTTTCAATCTCTACCTACTTCAGAGAATTCAACTGAACTTTGCCTCTCACAGATTATGTCGATCCCTCTAAGTTTTGACAACCGTCCCGACGGGATTTGTCCGCTAGTCTCCGGGTGAAAGCCTAAGCTCCGTCGGGGGCGGGCGACGGTGACGGACGTGTCAATTCCTTGGTGGAGGCGTCGTCTTTGGAGTCGTCGGCTCTCTCGGTGTGACGGGTTCGTTGCGGATGGGTAGGATGGCTTTGTGGTCAGGGAGGTGGATGCCGGGGTGGCGGCCCCGGACGGTGCCGGTATGCCGAGGCAGCGGTGTCGGGCTCCCACGAGGCGATGGTCCTACGGGGCATGATCATGGCCTAGTGTGGGTTTGGGTAGCGTCTTGGTGCTGTTTGGACAGCAGGTTCATCGACCAGACTGGTTCGACTTCGGGCAATGCAAAGTTTCGTCCTGGTTGCTATGTCGGGGCGGCAATCCCAGAGCTGGCGGATTTGGGTGTCGTGCTGGTGCTGTGTGGACTGCAGTCTCGTCGACCCTGACTGGTTCGATTTCGGGCTATTGGAGGTTCGTCCTGGTTGCTACGTCGGGGCGGCGGCCCCAGAGCAGGTGGTGTGCGTTTGGTGGGCCTTGTGGGCAGCGGGTCGCCTCACTTGTGTGATTTTTTGTCATGTTTCCCTCATAAACAGGGCTTTGTAGAGTTTGTATGGTTTTTGGACCCGATTTCCCTGCTAAACTGAATCATCTCTTATATCTATTCGAGTTGTGTGGATATCAATCACTTTTACCTCAAAAAAATATGTCGATCCCCTTGATAAACTAAACGCACCTCTCTTGGTCTCTTGAAAAAAACGCAGTTATCTATCTGAAATCCATGGTTGGATAACCAACACATCACCAAATTATTGCTATATCCGATCCACATAGTATACACAACTATGTATATTGATTATTTTTTTACGTAAAAGGACTATGTATATTGATCATATGTTCTACCTTCAACTACGTAGCTAAATAGTGTTATGGGTTTCTAACTGATGACATCTAATTGCATATATGAACAATGATAGAGATGTTTGCAGTCTTGCAACTTAGTTTTCAAAATACAAATATGTGCTCTGTCTTTTTCTTGTGACATTCCATTTCCCCGTGGGTTTTGTACGCGGCTGCATATTTGTTGCGCCCACCACCACACAAGCTCGCCGGGACGTACGTGTATAGGCCAGAATCGGCCACGCCGGGAGATCCCCACACACGGATCTCCTCCTGTCCACCAAAGATTCTTCCGCCTTCCAGTGGACTCCGGCCGCCGGCGGTGTTATAACTCGCGAGCCCCACCCGGCCCCATTGTCACACCGCTTGCGTCCAATGGAAATGGTCGAGTGCTCCCTGGCCACCGCCACCCGGGCCAGGCCGAGGCGTACCATGCTCGGCCGGGTCTCCAGCACCCCGGCGGCGGCGGTTCTTGGCGCCGGGAGAGCCAGAAGGCTCCGTGTGCGGTCGTTGGAGAAGAACCGGCCGGTTGTCAGGGCTTCCGCGCAGCCGGAGCACGTCGGAAGCAGGGCGCTGGCGCAGGCGGCGGCGGGGCTGGCCGTCGCGGCCGCAGCCGCGGTGTCCCTGACCGGGGACTTCGTCGTCGCCCCGCTGCCGGCCCGGGCCGAGTCGCTCACAGTGGCCTTCCCGGTCTCCAGGGCCCGGGAGGTGAACCGGGTGCAGAGGACGCTGGTGGAGGCGTGGGGCCTCATCCGCGAGACCTTCGTCGACCCCACCTTCAACCACCAAGGTCCCCAGCACATGCTCTTGATCTTGCTGCTGTTTTGAATTCGAAATAACTTCGAAAGCTGTGACATTTAGACAGTGTTTTATCCTGCTTATGGTTATAGTACTGCTGTTACCAGTGAATTCGATTTTGCTGTTTCGAATCGATAACTTACAAAGGTGTAAATTTGCTAGTGTTTGATGTTGTGATTCTGCTTTGGTGTGCATGGCAGACTGGGACCAGAAGCTCCAGCAAACGATGGTGGAGATGTTCCCGCTCAAGTCGGCAGACGCCGCCTACGGCAAGATCAGCGGGATGGTCTCCACGCTAGGCGACCCCTTCACAAAGATCATCAGCCCCAAGGTATGTACCAGACGAAGACGGTCATCGGATCGCACTGTCTGTGTTGTTTGCAACTTTGCACACATGGTGAATGAATTGTGACAAGGCCAATGTGTGGCTGTTGAGTTGCAGGAGTACCAGAGTTTCAGAATCGGAAGCGATGGGAATCTGCAAGGGGTTGGGATATTCATAAACAGGGAACCTGCCTCCGGGCGATTGGTGAGTTCATCCTTTTGTTTTCTCTGTAGGAGGACACAGTAAGACTAGAAGAGTGTTACAACCTGATCTACCTCCAAAAACTTGTTGCAGCTTGTTATGAGCTGCGTTCAAGGTGGCCCGGCCAATCGAGCTGGCATTCGTGAAGGCGACGAGCTAGTTGAGATCGATGGTATTTTACTTTCTAATAGTCTGTTACTTTTGTTGGTTTGGGAAAAGTTCCTTGTAATTTCAGTTTAATTGGAGTCGTGGTTCAGGTGTTGCTGAATTTTATGTATTCCGATCACACACCAGTGACTTATGTGTCTCAAACTGGATGACACAGCCTTGATTTTTTTTACTGAACTAATGAGATTTCCATTTTTTTCATTAGTCGTTATGACCTTAATCTTGCCTGATCTTTATCAGGGAATAGTGTTTTGGGGTTGGACGGAGAAGCTGTGGCTCAGAGACTTCGAGGTCGCGCTGGAACGACTGTGGAAGTGAAACTATTGGATGTATGCTCTTATCTTTAGCCTTAACTGAGAAGTGCCTGTTAATGTATTTTTATCTGTTTTTGGAAGGCAACATAGAACTCTTAGTTACGTGGTAGTCACCTCCAAAATTGTCAACTATACCTTTTGTCAACTTATATGCAAAATAGCTGTCCTTGTCTCCCTGTATTTGATTTTTAACTTATACATCATCATATCTTCAGGGTACTGGAAACATGAGCGGTAGGAGAAAGCAAAAGGAGGTATATATGCCTAATTTCTCTAATTATGTAATAGATAACCTTTCCCAAATGCGGATGGTAGCAATTAGTACAACACATTATTGCAGCAGCATATAATACTTAAATTCTCCCACTTTCCTTACAAAAAAGTCTTGAGCTTGTATTTGAACATTTATGACTATATTTCCATTTGTGCAATTTTAAAACTATGACATTGTTCAATTCAATTCAAGATGTGTTTAGCATCCCTTTTTAAGTATATTATATTGTATTTTTCTAATTACAATTAAACATTCCCCCCAAAAGGTCCAGCTATCTCGTGAGGTTATCAATCTTTCGCCTCTATCAACTGCAATCATTTCTCATAGGATGGGTGATGGTCTTGAGGGCAAGACTGGGTATGTTAGGCTAGCTTCCTTTTCTCAGGTAAATACCAATCTTTGTTACATGTTGTTCTAGAAACTTGTTACCGATAAGAAAAGCTGATGTTGTTCTTCTTAGTACCAAAATAAATAACATGCTCTTTCTTTGCTTTGTACATGACATGATTTTTTTTTTTGAGAAACACAGTACAGACGCAGACGCTCACAAACACGCACGTACAGACACCCCTATGAACGCACACACGTAAACCCTACCCCTATGAGCACCTCCGAGAGACTGGTCCGGCAGATCTTGAGGTTGACGAAGTCACCACAGGCGTCTCGCTGTTGACAGGCACGTCACCTACCACTGAAAGCATAGCGCCGGTTAAATCCTGGAAAATCCAGGAAAATGCGAGCACCCGTGTCAAGTCTGGGACTTGAACCTGGGTGGGCTGATTCCACCACAAGGAACCAACCAGCTGAGCTAGGCTCACTTCGCTACATAACATGATATTATTAAAGTTATTCCTAGTATTTTGAGGCTTCCAGCAGCCAGTCATACCACGGAATGGATTCCAAGTGATAGATTGTTCCATGCATATGCGTATGCACATGTTATGTTTTATTCTTCTACCATGCATACACAACCCAAACCCACCAAACAAGTCCAGCACTGCTATCTTCTCCAGATTCTGAATGTATAATATATGTTCAAGATAATAGTGCAAAACCTTTACCAGTTAACATTGTGGACTTAATAGTGATTTTTTTCTGTTAACACTAATGAATTTTGCTGAAGATAAAAATACTTTTGGTGAATATTTGAGATCCTTGATGCCATGTTGTATTTCTCTTTCAACCCAGACTGCTGCCGCCGAAATGGAAAGTGCTGTCAAAAAAATGGAGGATGAAGGTGTCCAGTCATATATTTTAGATCTACGGAATAATCCAGTCAGTATTTTCTTATCTCAAACCATGTTCATAATTCGTAATTGCGATAAAAAGTTAAGTGTGCTTATACAATTGTTTGTAACAGGGTGGTTTAGTAACAGCTGGTCTTGACGTGGCTCAGATATGGTTAGATGGAGATGAAACTCTCGTGAACACCGTTGACCGTGAGGGGAATGTGCAACCAATAAATTTGGTCCAAGGCCAATCTTTAACACATGATCCTCTCGTGGTGCTTGTGAGTTCCCATCTTTGTTTTCCACAAGTACCGTCGCATATAACTTTGCATTTAAAAAATCAAATGAAATACTTTCATTTTATTTAAAGTGAGGCCTGCACATGTATTCATATGTGTCAATGTGCAGGTCAACGAGGAAAGCGCCAGTGCAAGCGAGATCTTGGCTGGAGCATTGCACGACAACGGCCGTGCGATTTTGGTAGGCCACAAAACCTTCGGCAAAGGAAGAATACAGGCAAGGCTGTCGATTTCTGTAGACACTCATGTTACCGTATAATTTAAAATGCTTGAATATTTGTGTGTATAACTGAACCCAGGCAACCTGATTGCTGACATAATACATCCCTTGGGTGCAGAGTGTCACGGAGCTGGACGATGGCTCGGCTCTGTTCATCACGGTCGCGAAGTACCTGTCCCCGGCGCTGGACGAGATCGACCACATCGGGATCCAGCCGGACATAATGTGCACCCCTGACATGATTTCTCTGCCGATAGTGCCACCCCTCAGCGAGAGCAGCGAGGCTGCGACGGGCTTGGAGATGGACTCATGCATCATGGTGGCGGAGCAGGCGCTGGAGAATCAGCAGCAATCGAAGGGGTCCGCGTCATAGAGATGGTTTTACTGATAGCAGCCTGGATCGATCTTCTGCGTGTAGGCTCTGATGTGTATTGCTGTTGTATCCTGCACTGGCATTGCAGTTGTATATACTGTATAGTATGGAGTGGATAGTATGGAGGACTGGATAGTACTAGGACACCAATGTATAGGCTGATGTTAGATTTGTAGGGTGATGTGGCACTGGAATTTAGCGGTGCTTCATAGGTTTCAGAATTATGAGATGTATGTATTGTTTTATTTACAGCACTTTAGGCTGCCTATATATAGATATCATTCGATCTGGTAGGTTGGAGCGAGCTTAACCGTCATGCGAAGAAGCTGACGCGGTTAAGATTGGCACAAATCCCTAAGGAGGAGCCACAATTTCGTAAGATTTTTATTACTCTAGTGGTCTAGTTATGACATACCCGCAAATGTTCCTTGGGTTATGTACTCTGGTAGGAATGGTCATCTTGCCATCAATATTCATGGGGAGCAGGGTCTTTTTTTAGCACTTTCTAAGGGAGTGAGGCAAGGAGACCCTTATCTCCTTAGCTAGGATGATCCAAGGCTGCTGGGCATATCACTGGAGTGATACCTTATTTGATTGATGAGGGAGTAAACTTGCTCCAATGTGCTGACGACACGATCATTCTGATAGAGAATACTGACTCAAATATTCTGCATGTGCAGTTCTTGCTTTATTGTTGGCATGAAATTCAGGCACCATAAGAGTGATCTTTTTGTGTTGGGAGTGGACAAAGGGAGCAAGAAAGAGTGGCTAATTTCAATCCACAGTAAGGATAACTCTTTGCAGACAAAACAGTGATTCACAATCAGCAAAGAAACAAGACAACTATTCGTACTGAAATATCAGCAAGTCTGATTCCCGGAAGATCTTAATCAAAACATATATCGTTTAACCTTTTTACATGAAACCCAAGCTCATAAAACTGGCATTTCTACAGTCAACTCATGAATGAAAAGCTTTGTTCGTTCGAACACTGATTCGAAACTGATTAATTATTAGGTGTGGGGCACTGGTTAAACACACGCGAGGAAGTAGAGATAAATCAATGCATGATCTAGTAGTAGCAAGTTTATATGTCAATAAGCTACGACAAGTATTTGTCCCATCTGCAAGTTAACATCCAACAAACTAGACTTTGGCTCTTAGGATTCAGTCCAAGTCTTTGACACTTAGGTCCCTCTGTGTCCAGGTTTGCTGTTTCTTCCTTGATCCTTTCAAGCTTCTCTAATAAAATGCACCTAAGTGGGGGAAAAATCCAGCTACGTGCAGTTGAGCGAATGAGGACTACAGTTTCAATACAGTTCACTGGAAGAAAATATCAGAAATTTGATGACAGAGGAATGCAGCTGCTATATCAGATGGAAATGATCAAACATCTTTTGTGCGACATTACCAAATGACATCTTTTGACAAGTGACGCGGGAAATTCATTGAAAGGTAATGTCGATTGTAGAAAGATAGAACAGGGGGAGGATTCAACACACTTTGTATTTCAGTCGGGGTAGTGTTTATATACAGCTTGTCCTCAACTGAAGGCTATCGTGTGATGCCCATGATCTCCACTAACTAATCTCCACTAGCTGCGCTAACTGCTGAACCGTGGGCGAGTGTGGTGCGTGTGTGGTTGGCTGAGTACAGATACATACGTATACGCACACACGCTACAATACGGATACAGTATATCCGAACACCCCCCCCCCCCCCCCCCCCCCCACCAGTCGTGACGTCGGCTGTCGAGACGCAAAGACTGGAACGGAACTCTTGAAAAATGTCCGTAGGCAAGCCCTTCGTCATGATATCTGCAAATTGGTGTCGCGTCGGGACGTGGAGCACGCGAAACTTGCCAAGAGCCACGCGTTCGCGAACGAAGTGGATGTCGAGTTTGATGTGCTTGGTGCGCCGATGATGCACTGGATTCGCAGACATGTAGACGGCCGAGATGTTGTCGCAGTAGACGAGCGTGGCCTTGGAGATAGGAAGCAGGAGCTCTCAAAAGAGTTGCCGGAGCCAAACGCACTCGGCGACGGCGTTGGCAACGCCGCGATACTCCGCCTCCGCGCTGGAACGCGAGACGGTGGCCTGTCATTTAGACGACCATGAGATCAGCGCGTCTCCCAGGTAGACGCAGTAGCCTGAGGTCGAACGCCGCGTGTCGGGGCAGCCGGCCCAGTCCGCATCGGTGTAGACGCGCAGATAGAGAGGAGTCGACGCGCGGATGTGCAAGCCCATGTCCACCGAGCCGCGAATGTACCGCAGCACACGCTTTATCAACCCGTCATGACTTGCACAAGGATCGTGCATGTGCAGGCATATCTGCTGGACGGCGTAGGCGAGCTCCGGACGCGTGATGGTCAGGTACTGCAGCGCGCCAGCAATGCTGCGGTAGGCAGAGGGATCCGCGACGGGCGGACCAGCGTCAGCAGGCAGCTTGGCCTTGGTGTCGACCGGAGTGGGAGCAGGCCGGCAGTTGTCCATGGATGCGCGCTCGAGGACGTCCTCCGCGTACTGCTGCTGCGTGAGGAAGAAGCCAGCGGGTGTGCGGGAGACGCGGATGCCGAGGAAGAAGTGCAGGGCGTCGAGATCCTTCATGGCGAACTCACCCGTGAGTTGGGCAATGATGCGACGAAGGAGAGGTGTCGAGGAAGCCGTCAGGACGATGTCGTCGACATACAGCAGCAAGAAGGTGACATCGTTGCCGTTGTGGTAGAGGAACAGCGAGTCAGCGACGAGTCCGAGCGCGTGGGCGCGAAGCCGATGGTCTTGACGAAGCCGGCGAACCTGAGGAACCAAGCGCGAGGCGCCTGCTTCAAGCCGTACAGAGACTTGGACAAGCGACAGACATGGTCAGGTTTGGACTCGTCAACGAACCCGGCGGGCTGCAAGCACTACACTTCTTCGTCGAGCATGCCGTGAAGGAAGGCGCTCTTCACGTCGAGCTGGTTCACAGGCCACTGGCGGGAGGCGGCGATGGCGAGCACAGCACAGATGGTGGCCGGCTTGACGACTGGGGAGAATGTCTCACCGTAGTCGATGTCGGTGCGCTGGGTGAACCCGCGCACGACCCATCGTGCTTTGTAGCGCTCGAGCGAGCCATCCGCTCGCGTCTTGTGCCGGAAGACCCATTTGCCGGTGATGAGGTGGGTGCGAGGCGGACGCGGGACCAGGTCCCACGTGCGGTTGCCGACCAGGGCGGCGAACTCCTCTCGCATGGCGTCAAGCCACGCACGGTGACGCAAACGGAGCTCGGGATCGGAGAGATGTCCGTCGAGGAGGTCGTGGCAGCGGCGTGGGCGTAGCGAGGATTGGGCTTGAAGATGCCCCGCTGGGCGCGCGTGACCATACGCCACACCTGTGGCGCCACGAGCAATGGCGACGAGCATGCGGAGGCCGAAGGCGCGGATGAAGACGAAGGCGAGCCGTCCGATGACGATCGTGCGGCCGAACTTGAAGATCCAGAGCGCGTGATGTCTACGCACGCTTCTATTCTTGTAGACAGTGTTGGGCCTCCAAGAGCAGAGGTTTGTAGGACAGCAACAAGTTTCACTTAAGTGAATCACCCAAGGTTTATCGAACTCAGGGAGGTAGAGGTCAAAGATATCACTCTCAAGCAACCCTGCAATTAAGATACAAGAAGTCTCTTGTGTACCCAACACACCCAATACGCTTGTCAGATGTATAGGTGCACTAGTTCGGCGAAGAGATAGTGAAATACAAGTAATATGGATGATTATAAGTAGTAATTGCAATCTGAAATAAAAATGGCAGCAAGCAAACATGTAGCAGAACTGGTTTGTAAATGGTGTTTCAATGCTTAGAAACAAGGCCTAGGGATCATACTTTCACTAGTGGACATTCTCAACAATGACATCAAAGCTGAATAATAAATACTACTCTCAAACACTCTCTTGTTGGATGATAAACACCATTCACTGTGTAGGGCTACAAGAGCACCCTCAAAGTCAGAGTAAACTAACACCACAACGTCATAAAGGAATCACACACGGTGCACATACTGTCACCTTTACAACCATGAATAACCCCGGAGTTCATAATAAAGTAATCTCTAGAGTGCATAATAGATAAAGAGTAACATCACATATTCAACTAGATTACAAAGCTCATGATCAAATAAAGATCACATGGGAGAGAGAGATAAACCACATAGCTACCGGTAGAGCCCGCAGCCCCGGGGGAGAACTACTCACTCCTCATCGTAGGAGTCAGCAATGGCGATGGAGATGGCGGTGGAGTCGATGGAGATGGCTCCGGGGAAAATTCCCCGTCCTGGCAGGGTGCCGGAACAGAGACTTCTGTCCCCCGAATCTTGTCTTCGATGGCGGCGGTGCAGTGGAACTCTTCTCGGGAAAAGGCTTATTATTTTAGGGTTTTCACCTCGGGGAGAATATATAGGCGAAATGGCGAAGGCGGTGGAGGGCCGAGGCTCCCTCATGAGGTGCTGGCGCGGCAGGGGTGGGACCCGCGCCGGCACCTCATCTGGGGGCCTTGTGGCCCCTCTCCGTTAGCTCTCCGGTGTTCTGGAACCTCCCATGAAAAATAGGGACTTTGGTATTAATTTCGTCCAATTCCGAAAATATTTTCTTAAGTGGTTTTCTGAAACCAAAAACAGCAAAAAACAGGGAACTGGCACTGTGGCATCTTGTTAATAGGTTAGTCCCAGAAAATGCATAAAACCATACAAAGTGTATATAAAACATGTAGCAATTGATATAATATAAGCATGGAACATAAGAAATTATAGATACGTTTGAGACGTATCAAGCATCCCCAAGCTTAGTTCTACTCGTCCTCGAGTAGGTAAAACGATAACAACAAATAATTTCTGGAGTGACATGCTTTCACACAATCTTGATCATATAATATTGTAAGGCTCATGTTATGAATGAAGTGACTCAAAGCAATGATCTATAGTTTGTTAACAAATAGACAAGGAGTAAACAAGTACATCATATAAGTAAAAACTTTTCATGAATAGTATTTTCAAACAAGCATAAAAAAGATTTATATAAAAGTTAACTCATAAAGCAATATTCTCTAAGTAAAAGAGCATTGAAGCAACACAAATGAAGATATAAGTTTCAACATTGGCTTTCAACTTTGAACATATATATCATATAGATAGTTGTCAACACAAAGAAATATAACAAGTGCAATAAGTAAGCATATAAGAGTTGTTGCACACAGTTGACACAAGTGTTTGCTTCGGGGATAGAAAGAATTAGGTAAACTGACTCAACATAAAGTAAAACATAGGCCATTCGCAGAGGGAAGCAGGGATATCAGAATGTTCTAGAGCTTCTTGGTTTTATAGGTTTTTGAAATCATATAGAGAGCATAAAAGTAAGTTTTTGAGTGGTGTTTGTCGTTGTCAACGAATGATAGTGAACGAAAACTATATTTGCCATGTTATCTAGACTTTCAAGAGCGGCTCCCATTGAAGGACGTTATTTCTACCCAAGGGTAGATCATCCCTCTTCTCTTTTGTTTACACATGCACACTTTTATAAATTGGTTTGGCACTCCTCCCCACCATTGCTTACACAATCCATGGCTAACCGAATCCTCGGGTGACTTCCAATCTATCTCAAACCTTGGAGGAGTGCCTATTTTTGAATATCATAACACTTTGGAACTCTCTTTTTGATAACTCATTGAAAACCATGTGAAGAGAATTGAACAATTAAATTTGGGACTGGGCACCCCATTTGCCGGCTAATTTGAAAGTCTATCTAACAAGTTAAACATAGAGTAACCCACATACTTCCTCATGAGCTAATAAACAGTGACACAAATAAGTGATAATAAGTTTTGAATAAAAGGTAGCACACGAAGTATTTGCTTGGAATGGCAGAAAATACCATATGGAAGGTAGGTATGGTGGACACAAATGACATGGGTTTTGGCTCAAGGTTTTGGATGCACGAGAAGCATCCCCTCTCAGTACAAGGCTTCGGCTAGCAAGGTTATTTGAAGCAAACACAAGTATAAACTATGACAACAAGACGTATATAAAAACATATTGTAAGCATTATAAAACTCTACATTGTCTTCCTTGTTGCTCAAACACTTTTACTAGGAAATATCTAGACCTTAGAGATACCAAACATGCAAACCAAATTTCAACAAGCTCTACGGTAGTTCTCCATTAATGGGTTTTAACTACATGATGTAAAAGCTTAAACATGATCTACTTGAGAGCTCAAAACAATTGCCAGGTTTCACAACATGCAAATTAACAATTTATAAGAGCATGTTTCTTTTCTTTATAGCATCTACCACATTTAGCATTTTCTGTTTCCAACTAAACACCAATCAACTTATTTAAACATAAACTCTCCAAGTATTTAATAATAAAGCAAGAGAGTATAACATATGAGAACTAACAGCTCTGAACAAGAGGTGCATGAAAAAGAAGAGCTGAAAGTATTGCAGTAGCTATAGAAGAATACTCATCAAATATAAGTTAAGAATAGGAATATTCAAATGAAAAAGCGGAGCGTGTCTCTCTCCCACATAAGAATGCTAAGATCCATTTTATTCAGAGAAGGAAAATAACAAAGCAAAAATAAAAACAAACAGACGCTCCCAGTAAAGCACATAAGATGTGGCGGAATTAAAATATAGTTTCACTAGAGATAACCTGATAAGTTGTTGATTAAGAAGGGGATGCCTTGGGCATCCCCAAGCTTGGACGCTTGAGTCTTCTTGAAATATGCTTGGGTGACCCACGGGGGCATCCCCAAGCTTAGGCTCTTTCATCTTCTTGATCACATCATATCATCCTCTCTCTTGATCCTTCTAAACTTTCTCCACACCAAACTCAAAGTAAACTTCATTAGAGGGTTAGTGCATAATAAAAAATTCTCATATTCTGTATGGATACAATCATTATCATGGTACTGGACATTAGCTACAGCCACTGGAATTTTGTGGAACAAAAAGATCTACTCAAAAACAGCAAAAGAATCAATGCAAAATAAATGGCAGAATCTGTCAAAAACAGAACAGTCCGTAAAGACGAATTTTTTCAAGGCACTTAACTTGTTCAAATCAGAAAACTCAAAACTAATGAAAGTTGCTACACATCTGAGGATCACGCTCAGCAAATATCAGATTTTTTAAATTTGTCTGCACAGAGTTATGAATTAAACGGTGGACAGCAGAAAACTGTTCCTGCGCAGGAATCCAAATCTAGCATCAACTTTCTACTAGAGACTTGACTTGGCACAACTATGCAATAAAATAAAGATACAAAAGTGTTGTTACAGAGTTAAGCATGCTCCTTGACTCAACTAAAAAAAAAATAACATAAAATAAAATAGTGGGTTGTCTCCCATAAGCGCTTTTCATTAAACCCTTTTAGCTAGGCATAGTGATTTTTATGGCTCACATAAAGATGAGAGTTGAAACATAAAAGAGAGCATCAAGAAGCATATATAAAACATATTTAAATCTAACACACTTACTATGCAAAGGAATCTTGTAAGAAAATAAATCAATAAAGCACAAAGTGACTAGCATAGGAAGGCATAACAAGTGCAACTTCAAAAATTTCAACATAAAGAGAAGAGACCTAATATTATTGTGATGTATGAATCCATGTCTCCCTCTCTCAAAATAACCAGTGGGTCTTAAAGTACCCAGCAAATAAAAGCAAATCAAGAGAAAGTTCAAAACTTTCATCATAAAGAGAAGAAATTTAGTAACATGAAGATTTCTATAACCATACTTTCCTCTCTCAAAATAATTTTCAGTGGAATCATGAATAAACTCAACAGTATAGCTATCACCTAAAGCATTCTTATCATGATCCATAAGCATAATAATATCATTACTCTCCACATAAGCATAATCAATTTTATTAGTAACAGTGGGAGTAAAACTATCACATCCATCATTGTAATTATCATAAGTTGGAGGCATAGAATAATCATAATTAATTTTATCCTCAATAGTAGATGAACTGAAAACATCATATTCATCATTGTAAACATCATATATAGGAGGCATATCATAATCAACATAAACTATATCCTCAATAGTAGGTGGACTGAAAATATCACAAAGATTATAATTATCATATATTGGAGGTTGATGGCACCGGTGAGGTGTTGTTGGGAAACCCCAAGAGGAAGGTATGAAGTAGTGCAGCAGCAACTTTTCCCTCAGTTGTGAAACCAAGGTTTATCGAACCAGTAGGAAATTAGAGATCTCCGGAGGTTGTTGAAGATGACTTTGGCAGGGCGCACTACCGGTGTCAGCAACGAACGTGGAACCTGCACACAACACAACCAAGATACTTTGCCCCAACTTAACAGTTAGGTTGTCAATCTCACTGGCTTGCTGTAACAAAGGATTAAACGTATGTGTGGAGAATGATGTTTGCTTGCAGAGAATAAAAGTAACAGGATTGCAGTAGGATTGTTTATCAGTTTGAGGAAAAAGGACCGGGGTGCACAGTTCACTAGTGGTGTCTCTCCATAAATAATAACTAGATGATACCCCGCGCGTTGCTGCGGAATGTTTGGTCAAAATTCTATTATAGATAGAAAAGTGAGGAGGAATTATTAATAAATAACGGTGCCAACCATTCAGGTGTAACAACAGTAACACGCCTTCAAAAAAATCATTCCACGGACTAAACGATATATCCAGTACTCCATGGAGTATGTGTAAACGATTGTACCAATAAATAAATACCATGAAAAAACACTAAATAATGTGAATATAATCCCTGTTTCATAATTATAATTTATTCGATGCACATGTCCAGTGATCCAATCCTTGTACCATAAAAAATATCTCCCTTTTAGAATTAGTATTTCTAACACGATTAAAACAATCATATTGCATGAACATACGGATTCTATCGTACTGTAACATGACCTCCCTTGCCTTTTCATGTTATTAACAGGAACGTGGATGGTTGAGACAATGTATAATACCCTGAAATCTCAGGTCCGAGATATTAAGGTTGGAACTGGTGGACCGGTAAATTGATCGTTGAGTATGGCTGCTGCGGAAGCTGATGTAAGAATTGCTTCTCATCTTTGTTAGTCCACTCAATGTTTCTCCAATGCTAGAAAACAACACATAAAACAGTGAAGTTAGTGCCCCGTCATCCACATGGTGAAACACTGAAACTCACATGGTCTTCTGGAGACTGAAAGCTGAAATCAGTTTGTGCCAATATGCTTAAAGAGTTTGGTTAATATACTAATGTGTACGTGTAAGAACTGCTATTTTGTATGAACTACAAACAGGCAAGGAATGCAGCACACAAAAAACTCTGAAATTGTAAATGCACCGAGCAAGGGCATGGCAGCAACATACAGAAGTATAGGACATGTAGGCACCTCCATTGACGATACAGGATAATCCACAAAGATACTATACTCAAATCAATGGACAGAGTCCAAAAGTAATGGAGTAAATCCCAACAATCGTAGGAAAGATGTGTAACAACAGTATGGATGCGTACAATACCTGACAACAATACGGACAGTGAGGTCGTCCAGATCTTCTAGGAACTTCCCACATGTGCATCAATCCTAGGGGCTATGGAAGGCCAGTTCTAATCTCACATGTTCAACAATGATGAGCCAATGTATCCAGCACAAATACTCCCGGGCGCTACCTGAAGAGTTGCCGTTATTTGTGGCCTACCGCCACTGCTCTGCTCGAGCCTGTAAGGCTGCGCCAGTGTGAGCTGCATGGATGGAGAAAGCTATGCGAACAAAGAGGATTGAGATGGAGCATGGCGTTTTAAATGGGGAACAAAACTGTTTCGAGTCCTCGTAAGCTCCAACATTTTGATTGGCAATTATTTCTCAGAGAGATAGTGGAGAGCGGAAGAGAATGCGCCACCACGGAAATCATGGGGAGAGGAAACACCAATGGTCGGTAGATGCACAAACCAATGGAGAAGATAAATAGTGGTGCGTTGTCATTTGGTTATCACCTATAGTAATGGGCCGTATGTGGGCTTAAAATACGGTTATCGCTAATGAAATGCAAAAGCTGTCAGCTATACAGAATGAGGTGGACATAAAACTGTAAAGTATGGATTAAGTGGACCAATTAGCCGGCTGCTGATGTGGACGCTCTACATGTTGAGAGAAATAGTTTTAGTGGGTTGCTCTCATATAGAAACTATAGATAGCATACATGCGGGTAAACAAATTACAGCTGGGCAATTGACAGAATAAAGAAGTGCATAATGATGCATATACTATAGTTATGATGGCTAGTGTGATATTCATTTGGGCATTACAACAATATACATAGACCGTTCCAACCGCATCTATGACTAATAATCCACCTTCCGGTTTGCGTCCGCACCCCTTTCAGTATTAATTTGCAAGCAACAGATTATTGCATTAGGCAATGTGTGTAATGTAAGTAATACAAATACCCTTAGATAAAGTACTACTGTTTTATCCCTAGTAGCAACAGTACATCTACAACCTTAGAGCTTGCTGTCACTACCCCAGATTAAATAGAGACATGAACCTACTATCGAGCATAAATACCCCCTCTTGGAGTCACAAGCATCTACTTGGCCAGAGCATCTACTAGCAACGGAGAGCATGCAAGATCATAAACAACGCACTCACAAGATATATTATGAAGCAATAACATAGTACTCAATATTTATCGGATCCCAGCAAACACAACATGTAGCATTACATAAAGATGATCTTGATCATGTTAGGAAGCTCACAAGATCTAAACACGGTAGCACAAGAGGAGAAGACAACCATCTAGCTACTGCTATGGACCCGTAGTCCAAGGATGAACTACTCACGCATCAGTCCGGAGGCGGGCATGGTGATGTAGAGCCCTCCGGTGATGATTCCCCTCTCCGGCAGGGTGCCGGGAGGAGCTTCTGAACCCTCCCGATCTAGGGTTGACGACGGCGGCGGCTCTAGACTTCGTGGAGAAAAAAGGTGTGTGTCTTAGGTCTTACATATCCGAGGGGTATAAGTAGGCGAAAGGGCGAAGGCGACGGGGCCTCGAGGGCCCCACACCCCTTGCTCGCGCGGCCAGAGGGCCTGCCGCGCCACCTGGTGGTGTGGGCCCCTCGAGGTCCTCCTCCGTCTCCTCTTCGGTGTTCTGGAACCTCCCGGGGAATATAAGCACTTTGACGTTTCGTTTGTCCAATTCCGAGAATATTTACTTAACATCTTTTCTGAAACCAAAAACAGCAGAAAACAGCCAACTGGCACTGTGGCATCTTGTTAATAGGTTAGTCCCAGAAAATGCATAAAATGATATAAAAGTGTATATAAAATATGTAGCAATTGGCATAATATAAGCATGGAACATAAGAAATTATAGATACGTTTGAGACGTATCAGAGATATAGTATCATCAAAGTAAATTTTCTCCTCCGTGCTTGGGGAACTAAAAATATCATGCCCATCAAAACCAGTTTCCCCAAGCTTAGACTTTTCCATAGCATGAGCAATAATGGTGTTCAAAGAATTCATACTAATAACATTACTACCACTATTATGCAAACAAACTTCCATATGTTTTTTAATTTTCTCTTCAAAAGCATCATCTCCTAATTCAATATAAATTTCATAAAGATCTCTAATTTTTTTGTTGTTTTCCATTAAGCCTAACTAGTGAAATAAAAACAAGAGACAAAAAGATGTAATTGCAGAATCTAAAGGAGATACCTTCCAACGCTTACCTCCCCGGCAACGGCGCCAGAAAATAGCTTGATGTCTACGCACGCTTCTATTCTTGTAGACAGTGTTGGGACTACAAGAGCAGAGGTTTGTAGGACAGCAGCAAGTTTACCTTAAGTGAATCACCCAAGGTTTATCGAACTCAGGGAGGTAGAGGTTAAAGATATCCCTCTCAAGCAACCCTGCAATTAAGATACAAGAAGTCTCTTGTGTCCCCAACACACCCAATACACTTGTCAGATGTATAGGTGCACTAGTTCGGCGAATAGATAGTGAAATAGAAGTAATATGAATGATTATAAGTAGTAATTGCAATCTGAAATAAAAATGACAGCAAGCAAACATGTAGCAGAACTGGTTGTAAACGGTGTTTCAATACTTAGAAACAAGGCCTAGGGATCATACTTTCACTAGTGGACATTCTCAACAATGACATCAAAGCTGAATAATAAATACTACTCTCAAACACTCTCTTGTTGGATGATAAACACCATTCACTGTGTAGTGCTACAAGAGCACCCTCAAAGTCAGAGTAAACTAACACCACAACGTCATAAAGGAATCACACACGGTGCACATACTGTCACCTTTACAATCATGAATAACCACGGAGTTCATAATAAAGTAATCTCTAGAGTGCATAATAGATAAAGAGTAACATCACATATTCAACTAGATTACAAAGCTCATGATCACATAAAGATCACATGGGAGAGAGAGATAAACCACATAGCTACCGGTAGAGCCCGCAGCCCCGGGGGAGAACTACTCACTCCTCATCGTAGGAGTCAGCAATGGCGATGGAGATGGCGGTGGAGTCGATGGAGATGGCTCCGGGGGCAATTCCCCGTCCCGGCAGGGTGCCGGAACAGAGACTTCTGTCCCCCGAATCTTGTCTTCGATGGCGGCGGCGCAGCGGAACTCTTCTCGGGAAAAGGCTTATTATTTTAGGGTTTTCACCTCGGGGAGAATATATAGGCGAAAGGGCGAAGGCGGTGGAGTGCCGAGGCTCCCTCATGAGGTGCTGGCGCGGCAGGGGTGGGACCCACGCCGGCACCTCATCTGGGGGCCTCGTGGCCCCTCTCCGTTAGCTCTCCGGTGTTCTGGAACCTCCCGTGAAAAATAGGGACTTTGGTATTAATTTCGTCCAATTCCGAGAATATTTCCTTAAGTGGTTTTCTGAAACCAAAAACAGCAGAAAACAGGGAACTGGCACTGTGGCATCTTGTTAATAGGTTAGTCCCAGAAAATGCATAAAACCATACAAAGTGTATATAAAACATGTAGCAATTGGTATAATATAAGCATGGAACATAAGAAATTATAGATACGTTTGAGACGTATCAGCGCGCGGGAGAATTCGAATTCTCCGGCTGCGCGCGTGGGCCGTGAAGACGCAGAGGCCCAGTTGTGGAAGATGGGCCGCAGCTTGTTCTTGAGCCAGGCGAGGCCCAAGCATCAGAGCTCGGGCGAGGCTCGTTCCCGCGTGAGGAGGCGACGCCGTCTGAAGAAACCTGCAACACTGGAGTGAAAATGTGAATCGGCTCCGGTGGTGGCGGGGCTGTGGACGGTGTCTGAGCTTCACGCAGGTAAGGATAGGAAAACTGGAAGGTCTCCTCATCGAAGCGCACATGGCGGGATGTGAGAACGCAGCGAGAAACATGATCTAAACAGTGGTACCCGCGGTGATCTGAGGGATATCCCAAGAAGATGCAGGCAACGGAGCGATGGTCGAGCTTGTGCCGCGAGGTGGCTGTGGTGTTGGGGTAACAGAGGCAGCCAAAGACACGCAGAAGGCTGTAGTCCGGAGCGACGCCGAGGAGAAGCTCGTGGGGGGTGCTGGGCGCACTAGAGCGGCATGGGCGGCGATTCAGAAGGTATGTCGAGGTGGACAGGGCTTCGGCCCAGAAGCGTGCGGGCATGGATGCATGGAACAAGAGCGTGCGGACGCCCTCATTGAGTGTGCGAAGTGTGCGCTCGGCCTTCCCATTCTGCTGGCTGGTGTAAGGACAGGAGAGGCGGAATGTCGTGTCGCGAGATGCGAGCAGCGATCGGAGAGCGGCATTGTCGAACTCGCGCCCATTGTCGGTCTGCAGAGCGAGAATTGGCCTCTGAAACTGAGTTTGGACATAGGCAAAGAAATCAGCAATGACAGGGTAAGCATCGGATTTGTTGCGCAATGGAAACGACCAGTCATAATGGCTGTAATCATCGAGAATGACAAGGTAGTATTGAAATCCGGAAATGCTTACAATGGGAGATGTCCAAAGATCTAAGTGTAAAAGCTGAAAAGGGAAATAGCTAACACTATGCGAAGACTGAAACGGCAAGCGCACGTTTTTGCCTAGCTGACAGGCATGACAGGTATGCGAATCAGTCTTGCTAAATTCGAAAGGGAATCTAGATAATGTGCTCCTTAGGGATGCTTGACCGGGATGACCTAGCCGCTGATGCCAGAGGGTGACGGAGGCAATGCCGACGAAGTGGGAGCGAGGCACCGATGATCCAGAGGCCACGGGTTACGGGTCGCCGTCAGAGTTACATCGCATGATCACTGTCCGAGTTCGAAGGTCCTTAACAGAGAAACCAAAGGCGTCAAATTCAACGGAAACAGGGTTATCTCGACAGAGTTGACGAACTGACAGTAGATTTTTAATAAGAGATGGAGAAAGGAGCACATTGCGAAGAGTAAGCGGAGAGGTGGAAGTGATGACCGTGCCGGTGTCGGTGTGAGTGATGGGGAGATGAGCACCATTACCGACAACAATCTGAGAAGAAGAGTGCGAGGGGCGGAGGGAGTGAAGATTACCAGCACCCGAGGACATGTGGGACGATGCGCAGGTGTCGAGGTACCAGTCGGAGGTGTCGCCAGATGGAGAAGCAGCCGCCGTCGTGCCGTGCAGAGCGGTCTGGAGAGCGCCCATGTCCCACGGGTGGGCGGGCGCAGGCGCAGGCGCAGAGCTGGAGCTGGCGCTGGCGCCTGGCGTGCCGAACTGCGGAGGCGCCATGTTGCTGGGGCCGGCACCTGGAGAGCCGTAGCCGTAGCCGACCGCAGGAGATGGGCCACCGCCGTAGCCGTGCGGGAGCGGCATCGGGGGCGCGGCCATCAGCGCCTGCTGGTGAGGAGGAGGATGCCCGAGGATGCCGGGGCCGGGCGTACGCCACTGGACAGGCCACGCCTGGACGAGGCCGGTCCATGAGTTGGAGCCCGGCGCAGGAGATGGGTAGGTGGGAGGTGATACGTCCAAAACGTATCTACTTTCCCGAACACTTTTGCTATTGTTTTACCTCTAACTTGTGTGTTTTGAATGCAAGTAACACGGACTAACGCTGTTTTCAGCAAAATTGCTCTGGTGTCTTGTTTTTGTGCAGAAATTCAACTTTGGGAAAAAATACCATAAAATATGCAAAAGTCCCTATTTTTCCAGGAAAGTCGCGGAGCCAGAAGAATAGACGGAGATGAGCCACGAGGGGCCCACACCATATGGTGGCGCAGTAGGCCCCTGGCCGCGCCACCACATGATGTGGTTGCCTCGGTCACGTCCTCGCGTCCCCCTCTCGGATATAGGACCCCTCTGACCTAAAAACGAGAACACCCCGAGAACTTTTTCCAGAAACACATCCGAGCGCCGCCGCCACCTCGAAACTCAATTCGGGGACCAGAAGTTCCTGTTCCGGCACTCCGCCGGGGCGGGGAATCGAAGGGGATCATCGCCATCGTCATCACCAATGCCTCTCCATCAACCATCATCGTTTCCCCCATCCATGTGTGAGTAATTCCCCGTTGTAGGCTTGAGGGGATGGTAGGGATTGGATGAGATCGTTTATGTAATAGCTGTAATATCATTAGTGCTTGGTGCCTAGTATCCGTTATCGGTGTTTTACGTCATTGTTGCAACTTGTTATGCTTAATGCTTGACACTAGGGCCCAAGTGTCATGATTTCAGATCTGAACATGTTATTGTATCATGAAGATAATTATTGTTTTAGATCATATCTATGAGTTGTATACACATATTATTGTCCGGAACCCGAGGCCCCAAAGTGACAGCAATTGGGACAACCGGAGGGGATGTCTGTGATGTGAGGATCACATGTGTTCACGGAATGTTAATGCTTTGCTCCGATACTTTATTAAAAGGAGTACCTTAATTAGCAGTAGTTTCCCTTAAGGCCCCGCTACAACGGGCTGGTAGGACAAAAGATGATGTGCAAGTTTCTCATTGCGAGCACGCACAACTAAATTGAAACACATGCCTATGGTTAATTAATACTTAGATGCTTACTATTATTTATCTGCAAATGCCCATGACTTGGTTATTATATGAAATATCTCATCCATGCAACGCCCGTTCATCCGTCCCTATGCCTACAGTATTTTAATCCTGTTGTCTACTATAATCATCACTGCTGTTTTTACTCTACTGCTGCTGTTATTTCACTACTGTCTCTGCTATAAAACTGTTGCTACTGATAATCTGTCTCGAGCAAGTCTATTCACATGTGCAGCTGAATTGACAACTCTGCTGTTAAGGCTTATAAATATTCTTTGGCTCCCCTTGTGTCGAATCAATAAATTTGGGTTTTACTTCTATGGAAGACTGTTGCGATCCCCTATACCTGTGGGTCATCAGGAGGACGTGCTGGCGATGGGGTGGGCGCTGGCGAGGGAGGCGGCCCCTCTGGGGCCTTGCCCTTTCCTTTGTTCTTGCCCTTCCCGCGGTTGCGCCCACCGCCGGAGCTGGAGCCGCCGTCGTTGCCGTAGATGGGTGCTGGGGCGGGAGCGCGGGCAGCCCTGAGCGCGTGCGCCGCGTTCTGACGGGCGGCCTGTTCGGCGTGGTGCTCTCCAGCAGAAGGAAGGAGCGGACCTACAGGAACGAAGGAAGAGGCACCCGCGACGTGATGTGCGGGATGGCGTGATGGAACTGACGCCCGAGGCCGCGCAGCAGGTCTCGATGACGGGCTGGCCCAAGTTGCGGAGCTGGTCGGTGAAGCTCTTCGGCTTGGCGCAGTACTGCATCACCGTCAGGTCGCCTTGGACGAGCGCGTGGTACTCGGCGTCGACGTAGACAGCGCGGGCGAGCTGGTTGTCGCAGAAGAGCTCCTCAAGCGCGGTCCGGACGATGAGGGCGGTGTCCTCTGGCTGCATCACAACATCAAGGAGTTCGGGAGAGACAGTGGTGTACAACCAGTGGACCACGCAGTGGTCAATCATGACCCACTCGGGATCGTCGTGGCGATGAGCAGCGGTGGCGTCGATGTGGTCGCGCAGCCCCAACTTGCCGATGACGGTGTCGAAGAAGCGCCGCCACTGGGTGTAGTTGGACGCAGCGAGGTCGAGGACGACGGGCACGTGGCTGCGGATGTGCACCGTTTGGAGAACGGGGGCGGGAAGCGCGGGGGCCGCCGCAGGACGCGGAGCGGCCACCGCCGCCGCTGGAGGCGCGGTGTTGAGCACCGTGACCACGTCAGGAGCAGCAGGGTCGCGAGGCGGAGAGTAGCCTGGCTCGGCCATGGGGTTGAAGAATGGATCATCCATTGGAGCGGAAGCGTGATCAGATCGCAATGCGTCTGATACCATGTAGAGAGATAGAACAGGGGGAGGATTCAACACACTTTGTATTTCAGTCGGGGTAGTGTTTATATACAGCTTGTCCTCAACTGAAGGCTATCGTGTGATGCCCATGATCTCCACTAACTAATCTCCACTAGCTGTGCTAACTACTGAACCGTGGGCGAGTGGGGTGCGTGTGTGGTTGACTGAGTACAGATACATACGTATACGCACACACGCTACAATACGGATACAGTATATCCTAACATCGATCACCTGAAAAAGATCAAATATCGTTTTACCAAATAAGCCTGGCAACAAAGACATAAATTTGAACTGAATATACACATGAAGTAACTGAATGCTGGTAACTCTATATGTGGTTCTAATTTTGGTCAGTCCTGATGACTGTCAAACATGAGAGGTATATATATGATGGATCGCGCTGAGCGTCCCCCGGGGGATCCGGGGCGAAAATCCTCCGGATCCCCCTGCTGACACGTGTCCCCATCCCTTTTCACCAAATCCCACCAGATCCCGCTTTTGCTTCCGATGCAGCAAAACGGTTCGATCGAAATAAAAAAATTGTACTATTGAAGCAAAATTATTTTCCACCAAAAATCACGTACCAGATCCCGTATTGCTTCCGATACAGCAAAACGGTTCGATCGAAATAAAAAATTTGTACTATTGAAGCAAAAAATTATTTTCCACCAAAAATCACGTACCAGATCCCGCTTTTGCTTCCGATGCAGCAAAACGGTTCGATCGAAATAAAAAAAATTGTACTACCTCTGTAACTAAATGTAAGACGTTTTGGTAGTTTAATTTGAACTATCAAAACATCTTATATTTAGATACGGAGGGAGTACTATTGAAGCAAAAATTATTTTCCACCAAAAATTACGTACCAGATCCCGCTTTTGCTTCCGACGCAGCAAAACGGTTCGAAATTATTTTTCATCAAAAATCACGTAAATGCTTCTATGAAGCAAAAACGGGTTGTTTCTGATAAGAATTTTGTACTATTCTAGCAAAAGTCCAATTTCCTTTTAAAACTCACAAAATGTTTCTATGGAGCAAAAAAGTTTATTTGCAGCAAAAAAAAAATTGCTGCTCTTAGCAAAATGCTTAAATAGAGAAAAACAAAAGTTTTATTTGTAGCAAAATAATATTGCAGCAGTTTTTTGTTGTAGCACTTTTTTTGCTATTGTAGCAAAAAGTTCTACGGAGAAAAAAGTTTAATAACAATTTTATTTTGCTATTGTAGCATCCCACGTAGCAAAAAATTATGCTATTGTAGCATCTCACGTGGGAAAATTGTGCTGTTGTAGCAATTTTTTTCTATTGAAGCAAAAGTCTGGGCACAAAAAATGCTTTTACGTAACAAAAAAATTCATTTGTGGCAAATTGTTTTGCCATTGTAGCAAGTTTGAATGAGCCCTCAGCGTCGCGGCAACACCATGGTAGCAAATTTCTCTATCTATTGTAGCAAAACCAAATATCAATAATAGCAAAAAATTGTTATATTGCAGCATCGTATAATATTGTTTTTGCTGCTTGTAGCAAAAGCTGAGTTTGCTATTGTAGCAAATCCAACGACACCTTGCTGGCAACATTGGAGAAAACCCTGACGAAGCAAAAATTATGCTACAGTAGCAATATTAATTTTGAGACTTGTGTAGCAAAATCATTGTACTATTATAACAACAACACCAAATAGATATAATAGCAAATAAATTGATATATTGCAGCAAAAGTCGCCCCTCTACGGCAGCACAGCTTCCCGTCGTCGGCAGCATCGCCCTGTGCTCCCATGACAGCAAAGTGACCCTTCTTCGGCAACACCACTTCTAGTCGTCGACAGCAACGCCATGCTGCCATGAGAGCAAAACTCGCCCTTCTCCAGCAGCACCACTTCCGGTCGTCGGCAGCAACATCGTGCTCCCATGAGAGCAAAGTCGTCCTTCTCCGGCAACACCACTTCCGGTCGTCGACAGCAACGCCGTGCTCCATGAGAGCAAAGTCACCTTTCTCAGCAGCAAACAAAATATCAGCACCACTTCCGGTCGTCGGCAGCAACGCCGTGATCCCGTGACAGCAAAGTCACCCTTCTGGACAGCAAACAAAATAGTCAACCACGTCGCTCGTGTCGGTTGCTGAAGAAGACGGCACCACGCCCTGCTGCTCCTCCGTGAGCGTTGCCCGTCGCCGGCCGCTTGACGCCCGCCCGCTGCCGGAGAAGACAGCACCACACCCCTGCCGCTCCTCCGTGAGCGCCGCCCGTCACCGGAGTAGACCTCGCCGACCACAAAAAGGCTTTGATAGCACCCAGCGACTGCTCTGCGGCTTGCAGCAGCAATGTGGTAGCGCCTAGAGAGCGCCACAAAGACTGTGCCGAGGACGAGGAAGGACGCCCGGTCATAGAGGAGGAACTGGGCGGCGCCGGCGTTTCAGTGGAGCGCGTTCTGCGGGGCCGTGGCGTGGTAAACAGCGAGCAGCTCGACGGCGAGCACGGAGGGCCAGAGGATGCGACGGTGGTCGAACCGGAGCTTGACGACGAGAAAGAGGAGCACGTAGCAGGAGGTGCCCATGGCTCCAGCTCTCGGCCGGTAGCATCCGGCGAGAGAAGAATGAAGGCGGCAGCGCGTGGGTGTGAGAGGAACAGAGGAGGGGAAACATCGGCAGCTGAGAAATTTCTGAGGACGAGAGGCGCGGTGCTGAGGAGATAAGGTACGGGTGGACCTTGTTGCGGGACGCGTGGCACGCGCTGCGTGCGGAGGATGCGAACACACCGATCCCCCGGTGGAATGGTATGCTTTCCCATATAGTATGATTTTACTTGGTACACCATCCAGATCATTAAGTCGACACGTCTAGATAGGTCCATTAGACAAGACAAAACATCTCATTCTCAGATGAACACAAAACTGTTACCATGCGTTCTTCACAAAACTGGACATGTGTTCATCATCAAGTCCACACATCTAGATAGGTGCATTAGAGAAGACAGAACAACACGAGCTTATTCTCAGATGAACATCTAGAGATATGTGTTCATCACAAAATTGTTGCTCTCAGATGGTAGACATCTAGATTTTGTCAGCAAACTAACAAATACTAAGAGGAGGAATACTGAAACCACGCCCTTTAACTACAACTCAGTTACTTGAAACTCTGAAAGGAATATGGTTTGCATATTCGCCTCGACCACTGCAACATGTATTAGCTAGCTGCACCGACACCCTGCATTTAGAAGAATTCACGCGAGACAGTACAGCAGTACTTGGGAGGAACCAGGCCTTGCTTTATTAGGCCCCATTTCACTGTGTATCTTTGTATACATGACCTATGAACTATCAGCACGCTCAAGACAGGCACTTGCATAATATGGAATATGGTTTTAGTGTGATACATACTCACTCACTCTGCCGCACTGGTAACTACTACAGCACTCACAGCATCTGGTAATTAGTATTAAAGAGTGACTTCTCAGCTAAACCAATATATATTCTAAAAAAAAAGCTAAACCAATATATGTCAACAACAGTTAGGAATATTTGATCATTTGCCACACTTTTTCTGAAATTTGATTGTTTGCCCCGTGACCACCACATGTCAGTCCTCAGCAGTTGTCATTGCTGACCGTGAGAATTTGGTATTTACAACTGAGGAATGCAGCTGATATATGTGTTGATCATCTGAAAATGATCAATCATCTTTTGCCTAAAAAATCATAATTTTAAGGACTGAAAGAGTGATTGATTGCACGTAATTAGCTAAGCCAGGTATAACAAAGATATAGAAACATCAATCCCATGCCATTCGTAAATTCAATGTTTGAAAATCAATATGTTGTTCTAAAATGGATGATTGTCAAAAATGAGACAAATATGATTTTACTTAGTATACCATCCAGAATCATTAAGTTCGATAGGTGCAGTAGATAAGACAGAACAACACAAGCATATTCTCAAGGTGAACATAAAATTGTTGCATACATTATGGGTTACAAATGACCTAGCAAGAAACATGCAGCCAGCATCAATTCAAAAGATCAACAACAGGAAACCCTTGCCTGTGTTCTTTTCTTCATCTTGTCAACACTCGATTTCTTCCCCTTGCTCTTCTTCTCTTTCTTGGTCTCAGGCGCATCCACAAGGATTTCACCGTCATCAAAGTCACCCTTCATGCTCTTCTTCTTCTTTCCCTCTTTGACCTCTCCCTTCTTACCCTTGATTCTCTTGCTGCCAACATCATCCACCTCCTCAGGTGCTTGCTTGCGCTCACTCTTCTTGCCCTTCTTTTCCGCCGGACTGGCATCCTCCACCTCCGTGTCCAATGCCCTCTTCTTATCCTTGCCCTTCTTTGCGACCTTCAGGCCCCCATCAGCAGAGACAACTACCGAAGGCACATCTTCCTTCTTCCTCCTCTTCTCACTCACCTCTTGGACTTCCTCCATCACAACATCCTCAGCCTGATCCTTCTTGTTCCTTTTCCTTTTGTATTTCACACTCTCCCCCTTGGCACCTTGGGCATTTTTCAACGCCTTCATTTTCTTGCCCTTAGTCGCCGCTTCAGCAGCATCAATGACTTCTCCAGCATCAATTCCCTCAATCTTGAGACCTAATTCAGGCACAACCTGGTATAATGGCAGTGCTACTGAATCCACTGCCTTCAAATGTAGAGCCCTCACATTGGCCCACTTCTTGGGCACCTTCTCGACAGCGGCGTCCACTGCCGCCATCACATTCTCCACGATCTCTTCTTCCTCCATGTCCAGCCTTGCAACCTTGATGCCCGAGCAGGTCCCCGTACGCAGGTACAGGAAGGTCGAGCTCAGGATCTTACGGACCTGCTCCGGCCACCCAGCACGGGTCAAGTCAACCGCAAGCGGGGCCTTCTTGGTGGAGTAGAAAGACTTCCCGAGGAGGCGGGGCAGCATCGGGAGCAGGGCGCGGTCGGCAAGGAAGAGGTCGTAGGAGGCGGCGAAGCGGCGGCGTGACTCGTAGGGGCGGTAGTCGGTGCGTATGGCGGAGAAGGGAATGACCTCCGAGACGGGGAGCTTGAGGGCCCTGGCCGCGTCGAGGATCGCGGAGGCGGCGGGCGAGCCGGAGCCGGCGCGGTCGTCGGAGATGACGCAGACGGAGGCGACCGAGTGGGCGACGACCGGGTGCGGGAGCGGGAGGAGGTGCGGCTTGGTGGTGGGCTTGGCCGGGACGCGGCGGAGCGAGAGCTGGAGGACGACGAGGTCGTCGCGCTCGTCGGCGAGCAGGTTCGGGGGCGCCTCGGCCGCGCGCTGGCGCATCCACTTGGTGAGGGCCGCCACGGCGCTGGCCACCGTCGCGCGGGGCACGTCGGGCTTCGCCTGCTCCTGCTGCTGCTGCAGCGACATGGCTGATGGCTGCGGCTGCGGGGTGCGGCGGCAGTTTAGGGTTCAGTGTGGCGGGCGGAGAGAGGAGAGGAGGCGGGCAGGAATCGGGCTGTGAGATTTTATAGGGGGCGAACTTTTTGCAGCCCAGCAAGAGGCCCAGCTGGAACGGTCCAGCGCCCCGGCCCAAAGCGGGTGCACACTTTGATAATCTGAAATGAAAATCCACTATACAGGCACTCTGCCCGGCACGCTGGTGAGCTGGAATGCTTCCACCATCCAACACTTTGATGTGGCGCGACGTCATGTGCGCCTGTGGGCGCGACTGGGAGAGGAGCAGATGTGCAAGGCACGAGGAAGTGTGGTCAGACGGAGCATCGTCCAATGAGCTCTGAGAGGAGCAGATGGCTGGGCAGATCGTGAGCGGCGGCGGGCTGCTCCAGGACCTCGCTTCCATCCAGCAAGCTCATTGTATTCTTCCTCGCCGTCGACGGTGGACGCGCTCCATCCTCGGACCACCGCATATCCATCCTCGCCGTTGACGGTGGAGGCGCTCCACCGCCTCCTCTCATCCCTCCTCCACAAACCGAGCCAGAGCCGATGACGCCGCAGCTGGTCGCGGCGAAGACGGCGACGACGAGACGTGATCGAGTCAGAAACGGGGCCGCCGCGGCGCCGTCGGAGGCTCGGAAGAAACTTAACGCATTGGGGGTGGGGGTGTCGGCGCCGGAGAAGAAAATGGTGCAGAGGGGGGGATAGAGGGATAGTCGGGGCGGTGGAGGACTGGCGGAGGCTGTGCTTTGCGTAGGGCGGGGCGGCGAGGCAGTGCGGGTGGCGGCGGGGGATGGCTGCTGGGTGGGCCGTCGGGGCGTTCTTCCTCCTTCGTCCTCCTCCTGTTCTCGTCCTGTTCCCCTTCTCTTCTTTCTTTTCCCTCTCCGATAGGCTTGGTTGGAATCAACCGGGGTCACGGGGAGGACGCGCTTGTAGCGCAGTGGCAAGGCTTGGCAGTGGCCAGCCTGCCCGCCCACGGTTCGACTCCAGGGGGAGCGAATTTGTGTGAGCGGCCTCACCTTTCACGCGTCATGCCACGGCGAGAGTATTCCTAAACGCGTGTGTGTATGGTTGTAGTTCTTAGCTGGCGTACTAGCGTGAGTGTGGTGTTGCGTGTGTGTGTGTGTTGTGGTGTGTGTTGTACGCGGGTTCAGATACTACATCTGTATACCATTCAAGATACATCAAAAAAAAAACGAGGTCACGGTCACCCGTAAGCTAGCCTCGCCCCCCACAAAAGGGGCAAAACAACTCCTCTAAATTTGTTAAAAAATATTCGGCGTATTGAAACATGATTTTGTTAAGCAAATATTTAACAGAAAAATCAGCAAAATCGCTTTTATACAAATCCTACTTCTCGGATCCATATTAGTTATCATAGTGAACACTGTTCTTTACCATATTTTCTACAAATCCTACTCCTCGGATCCATATTATCCAACAATCGTTGGTGTCTTTTTTTTTACATGGTAATACGAGTTTTTTAATTATATGAAAAACAATTTTCAGGATATGTACGCACCAACTTTACAGAATTGAAAAATAGGATATCTCCAACGGCCCGACGCAAACGGATCGCGGACAACCGTTTCTGTCGAAAATGACCGGGGCTGGGAAAAACCCAGCCCAACGGCCCGACGCAAAATGTCCGAGCCATCCACGGCGACGAAAACGCGGCCCAAATTTGAGCGCGGTTTGTGTCGCCGCGGATCTTCTTAACCGCTCACGGCCCCACATGGCATGGATACAAATTTAGTTTAGATAGTTATCATTAATACATAATATAATTAGCCCTCCTATTACGCACAAAATGGCGCCGACGGCCGCATACTCGCCGTCGCACGCCCTACCATCACAGGAGCTACTCGCAGTGTCCGCCCTACTGGCCACCGGAGCCACCTGCGCTAGACGGCCCAGCGCCGCCGTCGCCCCAGAGCGCGCGCTGGCTCCGGTCAATCAGATGACGCCGCTGCGGCGGCGTCAGCCCCTGGAATGCCGTCCTCGCCCGATGAGACGCCTCCGCCCTTGCCTGTGAAGGGTCGCGTAGAGATAAACAAAAATTCTACACGATTCTCCCAGGATCTAGTCGAGGAAGAAGGCCACGAGGATTACCACTAGACGCGCAGGTGCGGATTACTGATGACGCGTCGTGATGCAGTGCAGTCCGACGATCCGATCCCGATCGTCGAAGTGCTGAACGTACAGCACCTCTGCCGGTGTCCACACGTACGAGGAGGAGCTCCGACGGTGGACTGCTAGGTCCGGTACGGCGGCTAGACTGAATGGTGGCTAGGGTTCCCAACACATGGGAGTGTCCAACCTCCCATTGGGCATCCTACGCCCCACTTAAATAGAGGGTGTTGTGGTGGCCGTGGGCTAACAACACTTGCGGCCCATCCACCAATTAACCACTCTAATCACCGTGAGTCCAACTCACTAATTCAGTCCGTGTCCAATTCGGGTCCAACCCAACCGATACACTTCTTAGTTGGATCATATCCGATTTGCTCCCGCTCTTAAGTGTGTGCCCCCCCCCCCCCCCCAGGTTCATGGCGACTTGGACATGATGCGAGTCCGACTCACATCTATCAATCGGTAGCGGCTCCTAGCAGAACATGCCGACTCCCAAGTACCATAAAGTCATGACGACATACCTTTCAATGTGGCTTGCGCCTAAGTCCTTTTCGCCTCACGATATACCTTGTCAAGCTATAGGCGAATTATCGTCATCCCTTCAATAGCTAAACTCTCTTCTCGTTCCGTGATATGCGATTCCCAGACTAACTCTTAGTCTAACTCCACGGGTAACAATTAACCGAGTCGCGCGAAACGCACGAAACGACGCGCGCGGCAAGCCGGCGCGGCGGCGCTAATTCTACGCCGCCATTGACAACGGCTTTAATTGCGTCGGGCCGTTGGGGCTACCCCGACGCAAAACGGACATCGGACAAATACGATCCCATTTTGTGTCCGCGGCCGACGCAAACGGATCAAAACGGATACAATTTGGATCCAAAATGTGTCGGGCTGTCGGAGATGCCCTAAGAGCATCTCCACCGGGGGCCTCTAAATGTGTGTCCGGCACCCCCCAATTGGGCCTCCTTTGGGGGTGCCGGACATGTGTCCGGTCAACATTTAGAGGCCGCCCACAGCGGCACTCCCAAAGGCCCACCCCCAAACGGATGCAAATTTTGAGCGAACTGCCGAACACCTTGCGGGCGCACGAACCGCCGCCGGCAACCGGCCCGTCGCTCCGCATTACGACGCTTCGTGTGGACTGCAACCGCCGCCGCGTAGTTTTGGGTTGCGTCCGCACCGCTTGGCACCGATATAACAATCCTCGCGGCCGCACATCGATCTCATTCTTTCCGTACACAACTCGCTCGCCATGTCGTCGCCTGAGAAGAAGGCGGTGCTGCCCGATCAGAAGGAGAAGGAGGCGGTCGTGGTGGTCGAGCAGAAGGAGGAGAGGGAGGCCGTGCTGGTAGACGATCAGCATGCCGTGGGCGCCGCCGAAGAACAGCAGGAAGAGGACGCGGCGGAAGAGGACGGCGAGCCCGCAACTCCATCCCTGGCATGGCCTGCTTTCTCTCCCTGGGAACCATGGTCGCCGTGGTCGTCCCGTGCACCAGGGGCATATGCAGGACCGGCTGTTCCCCAGGCCCCAGAACCGGAGTGGCAGCCGGGAACTCCTGACTCGGCGCCGGCGGACGACATGCCTGGGACACCGCCGCCTAAGGCTGAGTCCGATGACGAAAAAGAGTAGTTGTAATTATATGTAATTACGGCAACAAATTCACCATACCTCGGCGGCACTATGCTTCCAAGCATCCCTGGAAATCCTCTTGCTGCTTCTTGTGCCAGAATACGCGCCGTATCTTCCTCATTTGGTGTTCTCAGATAGTGCTCGTCGAACACCTTCACAACAGCCCTACAGAATCTGTAGGTGGCTTCGACGGCTGTGGACTCAGACATACGGAGATAGTCATTCAGAGTATCCGCGGGTAACCCGTAAGCAAGGCACCGTATGGCCGCCGTGCATTTCTGAATAGACGAGAACCCAATCATGCCGGTGCAGTCTCTCTTCAGCTCAAAGTAGTCGTCGTAGTCCCGAACGCCGTGCAAGTTCCTCCAAAACAAGTTCCTACTCATCCTAAAGCGCCGGCGAAATTCATGAGGCAAGTTCGTCGGGTTCTCGGCAAAATAGTCCTGAAACAACAGAGCGTGCCCAGTTGCTCTGTTGCGGTTCTTGTTGGGCCGCCGCCCCTTCGAGGATCCTCCAAATTTCGGCGCCGCGTCTGCCTGGACTGCGACATCTAGAAGTTCGGCCATCATCATCTCATTCTCCTCTGCGTCGGCCAAAAGAGCGGCAAAAAACATGACCTCGTCATCGCTGTCCATTGCCTGTTTGATGAATCAACGAATTAAGCCTATCAACCAATGGTCGAACAGCTTGCGTGCGGGGTGGGAGGGAAGAGGAGGCGTACTCGAGCTCGAACTAGATGCGCCGGCGCTAGACGAGGTCGGAAACCAGCGGCGCTGCGCCAAGGTCCTAGGTGCGAATCAAGCAGGCGGCACCGAGAGTGGCGGCGATGGTGCGAATCGCCGACGAGAGGGCTGTGGGGGGGCACGACATGTGTATGACGGGCGGGGCAGCGCTGTCAGTACCATGCCCAAGTCGATGTCCGGCACCCTAGGAAGACCTCCAAGTATAAAGCACTGATTGGAGGTGCCGGACACAAAATCGCTCGGGACGAGACTTTGGATGCCGTTGGTGAGCGTTTTTCGTGTCCGCCCCGGCCCGGGGTGGAGATGCTCTAACAATCGCCAGAGTCCGGAGGAATAGGAAAAAGTCTCCTGGGAGTCGATTCGACCGACACTACGGGCGCCACATCGAACGTTTTTACTATCCACTGCCCGATCCAAATCGTGGACGGCTCAGATTCGAGGAGCTGTCGCTGTCCCCTCCACGCCAACAAACCTGCCGCACTCGCTTTCCCCTCCCCCAACCCAAGAAGCAACCCGACGCAAGCAGACAGCAACCACACGCCGTCACGCCAGCTTCGCGAACCAATCGATCGAAAGCTCTGGAGGAGCCGACGACGCGCCGCCCCGCGACGATGCTTCGCCGCCGCGCCATGCTCCTCGCCTTCGCCGCCGTGCTCCTGGCCGCCGCCGCCGCCCCCGGGGCCGCCGGGTTCCACCTCGGCGGCGACGAGAGCGGCCTCGTGCGGGGCATGCTCGCCGCCAGGGCGGTCCGCGAGCAGGCCGAGGCCGAGGCCGAGGACGCCGCGCGCTTCGCCGTCGCCGAGCACAACAGGAATCAGGTGCGCGCCCGCGGCCCCACCCATCACCCGTTAAGAGCCCAGATTTTCAGTCCATATGAATCGCATCTTCGGATTAGACAGTCGAATAAGTGAGTGCTTGGCGTAGGTTCTGTCACTGTATCTTTGCAAGGAGATAATGCGCGATAGTTCTCAACTGCATATGCAAGTTTGGACTTTGGGGTCTAATTGTCGAATTCCAAAGTTCGTTGACTTAAGTGGAAACATGCGCAGTTTTACTCTTCATCCCGCGTTTTCAGAGTCTAGCAAGGATTTTCGAGATCTAGATGTTGAACTCCGGTGTCTGTTGACGTACTAAATGGAAACGCATGCAGCTTACCAACTAACTCCTTGTCTGATGCGTGTAACAGACGTGTACTTTATCACCTCATGAATATTTCGGAATGGGTCGAGTTGCTCTTGACACCTTGTCTCGGTCATCATGAGATATTGCTGGGTGAAACTGACTTTTTTGTCAAGCCAAGGATTTGACAAACTTGATTTTTTTCAAGCTTTGTTATTATGTATTGGGGTTTTCTTATATTTTTCTGATGGTTCAAATTTACTGTGATGATAATCAATAATCATGCTGTGAAGTCTTTATCAAAACATGGTATTAGGCTATTACCATACTATTTATTTAATTCCTCTGGTTTTAATCTTGTTCTGCAGGGTTCAGCTTTGGAGTTTGCACGGGTGGTGAATGCAAAACGGCAAGTAGTTGCTGGGACCATGCATGATCTGATGTTGGAGGTAGTTGACGCAGGAAAGAAATGTCTATACAAGGCAAAGGTCTGGGTGAAGCCGTGGAAAAATTTCAAGGTAGTTGTTGAGTTCAGTCATGCCGGGGAGTCCCAGTCCGAGTCTTCCGTTGCTTCTGATGGTAGCAAGGGGAAAGGTATTGCTGATCTCATTAGTTACTGCAATAATTAAGATAATAATGTCAATTGTCATCAAGTATCTAGATCTGAAAGTAATTTAGGACTGGTACGAAAATTAGTTGCTTGTCTTGTTGCATGGTCCGTAAAGAAATTGTTGAATGCTATAACAAGTCCTGCTTGTCAAACCCCTGAACTAGGCCATATGGCCTAGATCTAAACCATTCAGCAGGAAAACTCTGCAAATACCAAAACTAATGCATGCGTGTATGAACATACATTTCGAAAATTTATACAGTTCGACTTCAATCTACTGTGAAGAAAGATGATGTATGGCTTCCTGCTTATAAAGTATATTTTTTCAGCTATCCCCAAGTTCTCTGTTCGAACCCACATGTCACGGAAGACTCGCATGCACATCAATGAGAATAACGTACTCTCTGCCGACACCTCTTCATCCTCATCCCAGGTGATTAACCCTTTTTATGTTCCCACACAACCCTTCACCAATGCAATTTCTAGTTTTTTGCTGTTTGGTTGACCTGCCTATCACCAAAGTTGTAAGAGGCATTTTTTGTTTGACTTTTATCCTGGTGCAAATTATCCTGCTGTGAAAAGTTTAATTTATTCCCATACTACAAAATTCATCTAATATCTTGCAGCTTGATTATATCGTGGACTTGTTCTTCCCCCAATTACCTTGCACGTTGTGCTTATCTACATTGTGCCTGAACAACTTTTGACTCCTCAAATCTTTCCATTTTTTGATAGTAGTGTGTATGAAGTATCTAGTACTGAGGTGGGCTTATGTGTTAGACTCAAGGCCAGTCTCGGGTTTCCATTAGACACTTACTGTTAGACAAGTATTATGCTGGGATCTGTCTTGGCTTCTACTCCCTCCGATCCAAATTAGATGACTTCCATTTGTCAACACGTGGATGTATTTAGACATGTTACGTGTATAGATACATCCACATGTAGAATAATGGAAGTCATCTAATTTATAACGGAGGGAGTAGGTGCTTTCTGTTTGTGTCCGACCTTTAGAAAACGCTTCCGCTCTACTTTTCTGGGTTGATACAGGTGCTGTAAAAACTGATGCTGTCTATGGTTGCATGTTAATGGAACCAGAGGGAACCCCTTTTGTCTAAAAAATGTATTATGTTGGGACTTCATTTCCTGCAAACATCTTTATGAGCATCCAAAAATATTTTCTTTAAGAGTGGTGCTACTTGATCACATGACCGTGTCACTACCATTTTTTTTTGAATTTCCGTGTCACTACCATTTTGATACACAGTTCACCCTTTGTTTAGTTGTATAATTGATGTAAACTAGTACTCACGGGCATTTGAAATCCTACCGATCATATATTGAAAAAGATTACTCCGTAACTATGAAGTATAGAATGAATCTTAACCGTAGAGGTTTTCCCCTACGGTACCGCTGTAAAAAAAAGTATAGAATGGATCAACACTGTCAGAACAAGAAAACAGGAAAACAATTGCTACTGACTCCTGTGAACTTCACTAGTTTAGGATGTGCTGCCTGCCTATTGTAAGAAATAAAATCCATTCTCGGCTGTTGCAGCTTGCAAGAGAGAGTTGTTGCACTTTTAGCAGTAACAATGGCGTTCTTCTCTATCAAGTACTATCGTTGTAATCTCAATAAAAAAGGGTTATTGTATGTTCGCACGCCCTTTCTGATACCAAGTCCAGTATGCTCTTTTCGAAGTATTTCTTCATTCTGTCTTTGCTTCTTTTGGTTATTTGTGAATACACAAAATCTAACCCACATTTCATTTTCAGGCGTAAACGGTGTGGACGTAGCTTCCAGGAGAGGATGGAAGGCGTGAAGGTCAGAACTTGACGTTCTAAGTGTTTGCTGGCAGCAAGCTGTGAACTCAACTACTACTAGTAGTTTCCACTCTGCAAAGTTCTCATCCACTATTAGTCTGATTATGAAATGGCATCTAGATAGTACAATGGCACTTGTATTAAATTGCATCTAGATAGTAACATGCTGTTGTACCAGACATGCTCAAGTCTGGACTCTGTATATTTCTCTTGAAACGTGTGGACCCTGTACGTATACGGTATAAGGTTAATGTTAACGAATTCACATATGAATATGACATTGGTGCTGCATTCATTGCTCGTTCGTGTATCCAAGGACCAAGCCATGTTCATATTTTGGTCCGGCGAACCTTGGTACAGACGTACAGTGCGAGCCACTAGAGAAAATCGCCAAAACTCAAAATACCGAATCAGATCTTCCAAACGAATCGGAAAGGTACTTTCGTTTTAGTTAGCGTGTTCGCATTATCTATGGTCGTAAGCATTTTAAATACTCCCTCTGTCCAACAAAGAAATGTCACACTTTCTATCAAATTTGGATGTATATATACACTAAGTCATGTCTAGATACATCCAATTTTTGATGAAGTTGAGACATCCTTTGTTGGACGGAGGGAGTAGGAAAATATTTCAAAGTATGAACATCAGAGCGTTTAAGTGCACAGCGTTTTATTTTGTGAGTTCCACATTTTACCCTCTAGTTCTGACGCTAATTGCCTCGTCTAGCGAAATTCCGTCTAGATTACCTATTTTAATATAACTTTGGACCCTCATTTTTTGATATACAGGTGATGACTGAGCCTTGAAAACAATTAAGACGATGATAATGAATGGGACAAACGATGAAGGGAAGGCAAGACATGATCATCAATGACACACCGGTCTTTTCTGAAAACATGCATCTAAAATGAAGTGAAGCAATGTTCAAAATTTTCTAAATGAGGTATTTCCGTAGATTTTCACTAAATGGGGTAACATAATTGCACACATGGGGGTAAAAGTGGACTCTTTTATTTCAGACAATGCCAATTTTCAGGGCGGTGTCAGCCACATTTGAACAAATACAAACCTGAATACAAATACATATATTGTTAGAAACATATACATACCGAATACAATGTTGTCATGGATAGAAAGCGATGGATGTGTGAATGACACGGCGGACATCGAAGGCCCGCTCAATTAGGGGAGAAGACCCGATTACGAGATTATGTGGTAGAATATTTCCGTTTTTGTTTTACTTCCGTAAAATTATGTTTCCGCAATTTCTTTCCATTTCAGCTATGTCCCAGAAAAGTCGGAAACTTTCCACTCGTTTTCGTTCCAAGGGCGGTGTTGGGAAATGTTTGCCTCACTTGTAACCGGAGAGGTAGTGCTCCCTCCATCCCAAAATATAGGACGTCCTTTAATTCCGCTGGTTACCGACGTATAATTTTGATCATGATTTGTATACATAATATGTCCACAAAATCATTATACATTCTCAATCTATATATAGTATCTTATTATATATTGATGATCAAAATTGAGCATCAAAGAACAGTATATAAATACCACACCTTATATTGCGAGAGGGGAGGGGGGGGGGGGGGGGGGGGGGGCACAATACTACTAAATGAAAAAAAAATCCATAACTCAAAATGTATTCTTGTTTTTGAAAAGGGAGCCCAATAATCAACAGTGAAAAGATACCCAAGAACCAGGGAAATTTGCACATCCTTACTCATGAAATTGTTGCGTTTAAATGTTAAATTGTTGGCACATCCTTACTCATGAAATTTATTATTCTGGTAAAATTCACTACATTACAAAGAAGATTTATTTCTTGCTTGGCGCTCCAATGTGCATTACACGAAAAATCTTGCATCAATTAATTGCTTTCGTTGATTTGATCTTTGTATGTTCATTATTTTCGACCCGATTTGATACATTCAGCAAGGTTGTATAGTCAGGCAAGAGTGACCCGTATATTAGTGAATTTCACGGGCCTACAGCTTGTACATGGCAGTTCAGATATGTTCCCAGTATGCTTCAGCTTTCTGATTATTCTTTACAGTTAGGCTCCGCTAAACCCTGTACTATAATTGCAGTTAACTTTTTCAGTTTTTCATGAGACATGTCTAATTATCATCTTGCATGTCAGCTTAACCTGGGAAGAAATACTAAGAAAAGCAGCCGGCGTGACCTACTCGGGCACTTGGACCCGTTCCCCTCCGCTACAGTAAAAGGGCGATTTCTTGGGCTCTCCGTCAAATCCACCTCGCGCGGCGGCGATCCGTGGGATTTCTTCGTCTCCGGCGGCTGCTCCGGCAGCGGGAGGCGGGGGAATCCCCGGATCTCGCCATGTACATAGGCTAGGGTTAGAGGGAGTGCTTGCCGGCGGCGTCTTGGAGGCGGTGGCGTCGGTGGTAGGCGTTTTGGTGTCGGCGACTTCCTCCTCCGATGTCGGCGTTCCTCGGAGCTCTGGCGTCAAGTGGCCGACTTCCCGGCGTGGCCGCGGTCCTCGTGGACTGGCGTCTGCGTCTCTTCCCCGGCCGGAGTTCGGTGCGGCGTTTCCGGATGTTAGATCTGAAGCTGTTGAAGAAGAAGAAGCTAGGCGGTGCTGCTGCGGGAGTAGGGTGGAGACTCTCCGGAGTTCGAGGCCCGACGACTTCCCGTCCGCAGGGGGACACCTTCGTTTCCAAGGTTTGATGGAAGGTGCAGCGGCGGCGCGCCATCGGCACGTCTTGCTCTTCGCCAGCGTCATCGACTTGCAGAAGGACTTGTTTGTTTTTCTTATCTTTGTTGGGTGTTTTTCTGCATCTACCTGGCTGTAATTCTTCAGCGGTTTCCCGCAAAAAAAAACCTGGGAAGAAATACTGGCAGCTGCATGGCTACTCCGATGGCAAGATAGATAAAGTCGTTGCTCCTGTTCTCCGGTGTCCATGTTGGGAAAGATTTCTTGGATGGGGCAAAATGGGCAGGCTGTTCTCATGAGTTTGGAGACTTGCAGCTTGATATCAAGCCATTAAAAATCATGGTACAAGAATGCTAGACTAGAAGAGATAACGGCACAATTGTAAGAATAGTTCTGTACTTCCAATAGTGCATCACTGTTATCTGGATCATTTTCTCAGTCTTCAATCATGTTTGTTCGACATATGGCTTTATACTTTTTGAGTGCAACTGAATGGTTTGAGCTGATATTGATACTTTTTATACAATGTTACACGTTTTAGTTATACAATGTTACACGTTTTAGTCATGAAAGTATGGTCGTGATAACAAGAAAACTCACTGAATTAGAAATTACATTCATATTTTAAATACGTGCATTGCACGTGCACGGCTACTAGTCCCCTAAGAATACTAAGGGAGCTGGATTCTTGCATTCTCCTTACTTCACATGTCCACAAAGCTGGGCCCCACTTAAATATCATTTAGTTAAACTAGCAAAATACCCGTGCGTTGCAACGGAAGTGAAAAACTAAAACACTTCATACATACGTAAATTTTGCATAATCAGGCTCGAAAAACTCACTAATACAGGGACCTCTGCATGCAATGAACATTTAAAATGTCAAGATGCTGGAGATAAAAAATTAACAAATCAACAACTTTATTCCAATAATATGTTAGGAAATAAACCTGTCCTAGCAAAGCTGCTGAAGAAAAAAATATACTTGCATCCGGACTTCCTTTGCACTATCTGACATATAAAAATTCATACCAGTGCAAGACCACCAAAAACAATTTTGTAAAACTAAAGTGAAACTTCATACAAGCTCTTTGGGAGGTTAAAGAAGCTCCATCAATGGAAGGAAACCGTTATGGACAACTTAAGTTTTTTTTTTTGCTTAAAAAAAACATAAGCTGGACATTTTACCTTTCATTCTTTATGTGAATATATTCCGTTAGCACTCATTTAACACAAATTCATCTAGCATCAACTATGTATTCAGTTAGCATTTGGTTGAACTATTCGCACTCATTCAAGGGTGACATAAAAGAACGATTCAAGAAGACAGAAGTCAACCAAACGAATGTGTGCATTTCGAAGATACTTTTATGTAGAATGATGTGTAAATGTGTACTTGCTTAGGAAATAAAGGTAGTTTTCCTTTCCATTATTTTGAACTTAATTTCACAGTCCATAACCTGAAACATATTGACTGAACTAAATAAGCAATACTACATATCTACTAACTTAGTAAAGCAGGCTGGAAAGTCAAGGCAGAGTGGAGAACTGAAATAACATATCTTTGGGCACCACTGAAATTCGTTAAGCAAGATAAGGTCTCTTCGTACTGATGTTAGACTAAAACATGTTCATGGTGATGTAAGATCTGTATGATAACTGTAGTTGATGAAACAGTTGAGATTTTTTATTTCTATAAGATACTACATTTTGCCACAATTTATCACATTAGGAAAAAAACTGAGAAGTTATAAGAGAGAACGATACCTTGCTAGTGCGGGAAGAGGGAGTAAGCGATGAAACATTGGGAGATAGACTGGACGATTGTGGAGGTAGAGTTGTGGCTTGGCAACCACATTTGCAATGAGCACGCCGTCGTATCATAGTTCAGAATTTGGATACTCTGTAGCAAACTCCTCACAGATTATTCATTTATGATCGGAAATCTCTACTCTTATTGTCTTCCTCCTTCTGGCTTTCAGGTTCAGACTTCAGACTCATCCCCATAAGAAGTGTCACGGTGATTCCATGGAGACCATGGTACTGTAGGTCGAGGACGCCGAGACGCGAGGCACAGGAACATGATCTGTGTCAAGCCCTTGTCGTCGAGGGCGATGTGGTGACTGGAACATTGACGTGCGGCCCTGCAGTGTGTGTAGGCCAGAGACCTTTTTTTAAAGCGGTGTAGGCCAGAGACCTTGACGTCGCGCGGCAGAGATGCTCACGGGAGGCTGGCCGCTGCCTGAAACTGAAAGCGGAGAGTGGCTGGTTAGGGAAGGATCCGCAACGAGCTTAACGTGGAATTCCTTGACCCTACAGCCGGCTACGAGATCGCGGTAGTGCCTGAATTTAGGTAGCTCATGAACGGGAACATGGCATGGGGTCTGGAAGCTCCGGCGGCGGTCCATGCGGGAGCACGAAGGCGTCGTCGACCTTGTTGTGGCGGGCAGATTTTGGTGCTGCGCATGGATGCACTGGCGGCGTCTTGGAGCTCTCAGCGGGTGGCGGCTGCGGGTCTGGGGAATTGGATCGGATCAACTGCAAAAAAATAGGACCCGAGGGACTAAACTGATGTTGGGACAAACCATTCATCATCAGGGAAAACGTAAAATGTCGCGACGTACGACGCACTAACCAAAACGGACGAAGAAGAAACACAAGCCGTATTATATAGTAGAGGCTAGTAAAATGCCCGTGCGTTGCTACGGCCAGAAAGTCATCTTTTTATAAAATAAATGTCAGCACAATTCAAATTTTACTCTAAAATCGATCGAGCTGCATAACCAGTTCGGTAAGATATAATAATCATGAATTAATCTGCTCATGTTGGTCTAGCGAGTTCAAATGGTAATGATTTCCTTATAGACTACGTTCTTTGTGGTCTTTGCTAAGGACTCGATTCTTTTTCTCTTGTTTGAATTCTTGGTTTCGTCCTTTTCTTTGTCCTTGATGACGAGGATGTTGATGTTTCTTTTCGGTGGCTCTGGACAACGCGACTATAGTTTACCATGAGAGAATATCGGCTCCGACAGGTACACACCTACAATTGGGATGGCCTGCCCTTGCGCCTTGTTGGTTGTCGTGGCAAAGCTAAGCCTGATCGGGAACTGCTTCCTCTTAAATTTAAACGGGAACATGTCACTATCAGAAGGACATAGAGGTATCTGTTAGGAAAGATAGCAAGAAACGATGAAGAGCGGAACGATCAAACCAACGGGGACACGAGATTTTAACGTGGAAAACCCCTCCAAACAAAGGAGGAGAAAAAACCACGGGCGTCAGCCAGCAATACTTCGCTATGATCGGGTGAAGTTACAAACGCCATGGGTTTACAATGTATGGCTTACCGCCAACCGCGGTACGGTACGAGTTGTTTCCGGTTCGTAACCGAGTCCGGCTCCGGGACGCTCCGCTCTCCTACGTCACAAGAAGGCGTTTGATAGGATATACGAATTTGGATCACCAGAAAACAAACAGTACTGCCCAGCATGTTAAAATCCCACGACGATCTCCGCATCGATTGCGTTTCTTTGTAACCCACGAATGTCGTTCCACAACCGTTAAAACTCTTGAGCATAGAAGCCATGCGGATCGTCCTCCGCACTACCGAAGCTATGGTATATCATCTCCTCTCGCTGAAAACGCTCAATCATGCGTATGTTTATTCCATCGACGTTGTCGTTCTTTGTGGAGAGGATTGCTCGAGAAGTCATGTAATCTGTACTGTCCATGTTTTGGTCTAGAGCAAGATTCACATGGTCGATCAGCTTCTCTATGTCTTTCGCCCATAGATGGCACACATATATCTTCTGAAAGTTTGATGTTTCCTTCTTCGGCAGTTTCCTCGGTGTCGTTACCTGTCCTCAGCAAGTAATTCGCGAACCACTGGTCGTTTTGCGCCCTCATGTTCTTTACGAGTCTTAGCTGGCGCATTAAAAAATTGTTTTTGCTGTCAATGAATGTGAGTGATCAACGAAAAAATGATGGAGGTTCCTAACTGCCTGAATTAGCATCTGCTAAATTTTCCCCAATGTAACATTCTTAGGATTCAAATTCAATCACTTTCTATTTTCCCCCGATTGATAATAAAGTAGAAAAACATAAACGAGGAATGAACATCCACAAATAGCTTCATGAGCATGAATTTACCCACTGAATAATACTCCCTCCGTATCTTAATATAAGACGTTTTGGTAGTTTAAATTGAACTACCAAAACATCTTATAATTAGTTACAGAGGAAGTAGTACATTTGTACTGGTGTACATGGCATCGAGGCAATATATGCTTCTTAGATAAATAGAGTGAGAAATATGAGTATATGTATTGAGGAGTAACTAACATGTTAATATAGGGAGCCAGTAGGTGCTCTGTATTCTTGATGGTTGCACAAAAAATGATTAAAACTTTTGACGGAAAACATCACACAAAGGCATACGAGAAATGGAGCTCACGGCGATGCATTCTTGCAGTTGCATATCTTGCAGTGAAGCTCCGCCTGGATCGCGGGCACTCGCGCCGACGCAGTATGGACCGGAGGACATTGAGATCGCTACCTGCTATGTACGCGCTCAACGTCGCGGACGAGGAAGTACATGAACCACATGCATGTTTCTGCGCCGACTTGGGGTCGTTAGGGGAGGAGGCCTTGACGCTGCTCTCGGCGGGCTAGCTGGCCGCGCGGTATGAAATCACAGTGGCCCTCGGTTCCTACTCCTCGGCGCTGCTCGTTCCATGCTGTGGCGGTGGATTTTTTCAGAGCCGCGCTGTGGCTGCTGCTCTCCGCGGAGGCGGCGCGGGGGACCCGGTGGCCGCCGAGGAGGGCTCCTCCGGGCTGAAGCCACCCGTGCGCCGCGCGGGACATCGCCATGGCCGACGTCCTGCTGTTGCTTCTGGGCCGGTGGCAGCCCCGACCTGGAGCCCCTCCGCTGGAGGATCTGGGGGTCGCGGAAGACGGCTTTGAATGTATTCTTGTTAGGGGATAGCGGGTCAATTGTCTAAAAGCTGAGGGGCTAAAGTGTAAAAAGACGACGATGCACAGTTATCTGTATTCTTTTTGAACCGGTATACACCTTTTTTTTTTCTTCCTTTTGAACCGGTATCCACTTATAAGTGGCATGTCATGTAATTAATTCGAAGTATGAAGACATTTGGCTTGTGACACCATTTAGATTGTGACACCATACACGCATTCTGCTTTAATAGTAAAGATACTAAGCTATACACTACACCATGGTGGACCATGGACCCCATATATAGTTCACAACTACGCACAAAATATGTTGTATACGTACACATGTTTTGTATATATTTGCTAATTTTTCGGTGAAAAATTGTTATTCTCGGCTACATAAAAAAGAAAATTGTGACTATGAAAAACAAAAATAGCTATATTTCCTTTTAAAATTTCCGTTTTTAAAATACAAACCTGTCTAAGATGAAGGGGTTCCGGTGCAGAAAACAATAATTTTTCTAGCGTATGAACACCCTAACTAGCCAGGATCTATCTATCTAGTACATGTGATAACGGTGGCGGAACGGGTTACATTACCTCCATGTAGACCGATAGCGGGGATTACGCTCCCGCACAAGCGTTGACGATGAAGTCGTACGTAGCCGACCTCGAGGTCGCGGAGAACTTGCCGCGATGATGTAGACGATGACGCCGGGGTGTCGACGAAGACCTGCGTCGACGGGCGTCGGGCGGAAGGTGGCGTGGCGCCGGCGGCCGAGGGGGTGGCGCCGGCGGCAGGGCAGCGACAGGGCTGCTGGGTGGGCGAGACGATGTCGCCCTGGCTCCTCAAATGTGGCGCCTCCGAGCACTCGCAAACATACGGAGCTTAACAACAACCCCCGGTCATTCAGATCCAGCTGAAATCGCAGGGGTAGAACTTTTCTGGAATCCCGCAGGGCAACGGCGCCCGACGGTATAGCTTTGGTAGAGAGAGGAGGCAAAACGGGCGGAGAAACAGCTCGGCCAGCCTGCTATACAATTAATTGTATTTTTCTGTAATTAATCCAATTAATATGCCTTGCTATATAAAGGGGGGAGGGGGTGTGCAAACACCTTGCCTCCCCCATGTGGGACTAAAGGAAAAGGAGGGGGAGGGGGGTTCGGCCGGCCCCTCCTAGTCCGAGTTGGACTAGGGGCCCAAGCCCCCCCTTTCCTTGCTTGGTGCGGCTCACCTTAGTGGGCCAAAATTGGCCCACTTAGGTGGGCTGCCCCCTTTTTCCTTTATTAATTAATGATTAAATTAATATAAAATACTATTAATTCATAATTAATATATTTACATATAATTTAATATCCCGTGACTCCGAAACATTTTCCGGACCACCCGAACATCTTTCGGACATTCCTGGAACCATTCCAGACCTTCCCGGAACTCCTTCCGGACCACCGGAACTCCTTCCGGATCATTTCTCTCTCTCCAACAAAATCCTATATTATTCCAGAACCTTCTCCAGGTGTCGTTAAGACCTTAAGTTTGTTACGCTACGGTTCGAGAACACTCCAGACATGGTCGAGACACTCCGCTCACCAATGACCGCCAGGGATACCTGGACGCATATGACGGCCCCTGTGCATTCTACGAATATCGTCGTTGAACCATAAACATGATATTCATTCCCTTTGTCTCTGCGATACTACCTTGTCCGAGATGTGATCGTAGACATCCAATGTCCTGTTGCATCTCGTTACCGACATAGGTTATTAACTCGTCTGTGATATTACATCTCCATGACCTAGTCATAAGCTGCGCAGCTATATAGATGCAATCTCACCGAGTGGGCCCAGAGTATCTTTCCATTACAAGAATGAACAAATCCCGCTCTTGATCCTTACGTCTCAACATACTCTTTCGGGATACCCAAGATGGACACCGTTATTGTCATGCTATATAAGACACGATGCTCTCAAAGTACCCCTACGGAGTAGCAATAAGCACGGTCTCACGGTCTAAGGAATAAGCTATCATATTACTTATCTATTGCAAATGACAAACATCGTAATACGATCTTGTTGCAATACTTTGCGTATGTCCATCACCTTATTCTGCTAATAAGATGACCCCATTGTCAACCGACGTCATTGTCCTTGATCGGGAATCTCGATCAACTGTTGCCCAATGGACTAGTTCATATAGAGGCTCACTAGGGACTCTGGTTGTCTATGTATCACACGTGTATTAATAATTCCGATTAATACAGTTATAGCATAATACAAGAACCTATTATAAACTTATGAGATAATGCAATAAATACTACTTATTTATTTGCCTCTAGGGCATATCTCCTTCAGTCTCCCACTTGCACTAGAGTACAAATAAACTAGCTGCATTTTACTTCATCAAAAAAACCCTTATCAAATAAGCGTTATATGATAATGCTTGCTTGTGGAAGAGTGTTACTCTGACAATCTGTACAATACATAATTGTGCATTCTTTTGCGATCCATTGACATCAACTTGTTTGATACCAACATGTTATCCAATAACATATATACAAATACCGTAACTAAGTGAGACTTCTGTTTCCCAGCGCTTACTCTGATTCTGTTAACCAGATAATTGCCTTGAAAACACACTCAGTCATAGAGAGCTCCTTGTAACAATTACAACCTCGCGATATCTATATATACTTTCACACCTATGTAGAAGACTTGACATTCTTATGTCAATCTAAAAACTAATACACTTTTACTTCCAGTAAATTCTAAATTTACTTTCACAACTGTCCTTCGTCTAAGAACATCGGTCATATTTCATCGAGCAGGCAATATGGTTTCTGTATGATGTCTAATATCACATAATAGACCAACATGTCATACAACCACTATTACCGTGTATCATTACTCTTAATGATTAATTGGATTTCCAAGGACCATCCTTTGGATTTAATCTATTCTGACTCCTCAGATATAATCCAAAAACAACTAGACTAACTATTTAAAATTCCCGTTCTATTCCAAATAGACACTAACTTTCAAATAGTTTCACAACTTCATTAATTCTACTGGTACAATTCACAATGTGTCATACACACAAGATGAATTCGGCTCCCACTCAAAATATGTCTCCACACATTTGAGAACACGAGCTCCCACTCAAATTATGTCTCCACACATTTGAGAACACGAGCTCCCACTCAAATTATGTCTCCTACATATTTGAGGTTCTAAGCTCCCACTCAAAAATATGTCCTTTACATATTCTACCTGAGTGAACTAACTTTGACTCCCACTTAAATTCATAATTTATTTCAACATTTTGGTCAAACCAAAATCATTGATCTCTTATCAATTCGAATTCAATACAAACTACAGTATTACATTAATACAAATCCCACAGACTTCAAGCATGTCTACATCAATGTAGTCAACAAATTTGATCTTGTCCAAGACACATTTCTTGACAAAATATGCTTTCACGTCTTTCTTATAGTTACATTTCTCATATAACACTTTATATGATGATCAAGAAATCTTATTTCTCCAAAAGGAATTATAGCAACATTTACTGTTTCAATCCTTTCTAAATGTAACTTGGATTTTCAGGCTCAAAAGCCTTTGTTCGTATTCTGATATTTTCTCAACTTTCTTTGTATTCATAAGGTGCACCTTGATCTGTCAACAAGATCTGAAACACTTAATATTATGCTGTGACCTGACAGCAATATTAAATATAACAGCACTTTATTTAGAAGCTTCTTTCATGAAAATATTATGATCTTCACGAAGAGGATTGCAAACAGAAAACAATTTTCTAGTCTCCTTCACTCTTAATCATCAAATTTTCATTTGTAGACATATATCTTTTGAAACACTTTCAAATATTCTACTTTTATGAATATAGGTCTGATACCTTATTTCAAGCTTCTAATTCCAATCCATAAACCATAATTCGAAAAATCATATTTTCCTCGGAATTATACAGACAACAATACAAGTTTTGTTTCTGTTGGATTCTGGAATACACTCTCATCCAATGTGAGTAATCTACAAAGAACTATTCGTGTATATTCTGAATTATCGCATAATCCTCTATATAACGATACTATTGTCGATCTCACGAATTACTGTTGAAAAACATCTATTTTCTAAAGTGGACATCGACTATAATGTTTCGAACATATTAAGAGATTCTAAGACAGATTCTGAAAGACCATACTTTATCTAAAATAGAGTATGATTATAATACTTCACATATCACCATATATGATATTATAATATTGTGAAACGAATTTCCACAAGTCTTTTGTGTTGAAACCATAATTCAAAAATATTGCCCTTTGATCGAATCTTGCGAATACAATATTCACCATTCTTTCTTCTGAAAAACCCCATTTGATCTTTTATCAAATAAATTTCAGACTCATGATTTATTATGTAAATACACTTATTTACCAATAATCATAGAAGAATTCGGATCAAGGAAAAATTCACCATATAATTAATTCAATAATCATTCGAAATGACTCTTAATTAATTTCTTTTCGTATTGACACTTCAATACTAATTTTAAACTTAATCAATTCGGCTCATGTAATACTTAAATAGATCAAAGTATCTATTACTTCTTACATTGCCTTTATGATCAAATTCGATGGTGTTTGTTCTAGTAACAAAATCTTTTATTCCTTGGACACATAATTTTATCATTCCTACTATTATGAATGTTATCATACAAGTAATGTGATTGAGATGTGAAAACTTTATTCATAATATAAAACAACTGGCTTGTTTCATAACATAAAACAACTGAACTTGTCTTATTACATATATGAATAACTTTGTCTTGTAACAATCAAGACACTAAACACACTTTCTCACTATTACAAAAATGTCTTATCAAAAACTATTAATGATAACTATGATAACTTGAGGACGTGAACACCAATAGCCATCAACTTCCTTGATCACCATCTTCAGTGCCAGGTCACATCATACTTCGCCGCATATATGTGATAATCAGGGCCTGTTTCACAAACAGAACAAGTATCAAATACTTTATCATATATCAAGGGGCGAATTCATTCATAATTCTGTATATATCAAATATATACCTGTAGCATCGAAGATTTCTCCTTCGATGGAATCAACTTTCAGGGATTTGAACTCGGACACGAACTTGTAGAAGTTCATATTGTCGGCCTTCAAAACATACTCGCGTACATGCTTCTCATAGCTTGGAGGCAGAGATATTAGGACAGTCTGAATGGCACATGAATCCGCCATCCAGTAATCGAAAACATTTGTCAGCTTGAAGTAGATGTCATACAATCTCTTCAAATGAGTCTTCAGACAGGTGTGCTCCTCCATATGAATGGTCCGGAACTCTCTAAGCTGCCTGAATTGCTCACGCCTCAATTCATCTTTGAAGTGCGTCTTTATCGCATCAATCATGGCATATGGCTCCTTGTGTTGAAACAACTCTTTCAACTCAGGTGCTAGGCATACGGTCATGGTAATCTCCACTTCTATGAATATGTCTCGACGCCTACGGAATTCATCTTCCTCCTCCTCGCTAGCAGAATCATCTGGTCTTTCTCCTAATGCTTCATCGAGGACATACAGGATGTTGTTGTGTTTGAGAATGTTTCTAAAACCAATGTACCAGTTGATGAAGTTGGACCCGTCGGCTTCTAAGGTAGAATCCGGGCTCTTGAGGAAGTAATCGAAGTATAGTTTCGTAGTCTACAGATGTGATCGCAAAAGAGGTAAGGTAAAGTTTATAATGTATGTGAGTTTTAGTTTATAATCATATTATCAAACATACTCCACTAAAATTATTATCCCTAAAATAATGATAGCGATTACACGACCCCCATCCACTATACCACCCCCGATCGTCACGGCCGGCGGCACAGCTTCAAAGGTGGACATAAAATGTCGATCACAACAACTCTGTGACTCATGCTCGATCTTTCGATCTTCCCGTGTTCCGATGCCATATCTGCATATGCTAGGCTCGCCAATCAAACCTCGAAGACCCTGCGCGTGCAACATGGCTTACACCCACTGTATGCGAACGACGATATGTCTGACACCCGATCGTCACGGCCTGCCTCATAACGTAGAACTTTCTTGGTGGTGCGCAACGAGGGAGAACACACTTTTGGTATTTGTTAGGGATCATCCTATTTATGATGCTACCGTTGTATATCTAACATATAAGCAATCAATAGGATGCACACACAACAGCACACAATAATGATGCAATGAAGTGCGATGTGACATGGTCGATGCGCCTGGACCTCCATGGCGCCATGTGCCTGGCCCCGGGCGCCCCGGCATGGCTCCGAGTCTACGGTGCCCTCCATTGCCTTCGACAGTACGAGTAATATCAAACTTACCGTAACCATGTCACATAAAATAACGCCTCTGCAAAACAAAGTTAGACGCCTCTACCTTTATTTAGTTTTGCAAGTTTTACGTGGCATATAGGCTTATTCGTAAGAGAACCGTTTTCCCTACCTACGAACTTTGTGCCACAACGTCGATCGTATAATTGCATGTTTAAGCATCCCTTTCGGGCCCTCCATTGAAAATGCTTTGCCGACTAAAGAGAGAGAAACAGACACCCGCCAGCCACAGATACGGTGCAAGCCGTATGTCAGTAGTGGAACCAGTCTCGCGTAAGCGTACGCGTAAAGTCGGTCCGGGCCGCTTCATCAACTCAATACCGAAGGCATCGCAAGTGCACGCTAGAGGGTAGCAAATATAAGAAAGACGTCCTCATTCAACATGAGTTCTAACCGTACCAGCAGTACTACGCATAGATCGGCTCTGATACCACTGAAGGGGTTCCGGTGCAGAAAACAATAATTTTTCTAGCGTATGAACACCCTAACTAGCCAGGATCTATCTATCTAGTACATGTGATAACGGTGGCGGAACGGGTTACATTACCTCCATGTAGACCGATAGCGGGGATTACGCTCCCGCACAAGCGTTGACGATGAAGTCGTACGTAGCCGACCTCGAGGTCGCGGAGAACTTGCCGCGATGATGTAGACGATGACGCCGGGGTGTCGACGAAGACCTGCGTCGACGGGCGTCGGGCGGAAGGTGGCGTGGCGCCGGCGGCCGAGGGGGTGGCGCCGGCGGCAGGGCAGCGACAGGGCTGCTGGGTGGGCGAGACGATGTCGCCCTGGCTCCTCAAATGTGGCGCCTCCGAGCACTCGCAAACATACGGAGCTTAACAACAACCCCCGGTCATTCAGATCCAGCTGAAATCGCAGGGGTAGAACTTTTCTGGAATCCCGCAGGGCAACGGCGCCCGACGGTATAGCTTTGGTAGAGAGAGGAGGCAAAACGGGCGGAGAAACAGCTCGGCCAGCCTGCTATACAATTAATTGTATTTTTCTGTAATTAATCCAATTAATATGCCTTGCTATATAAAGGGGGGAGGGGGTGTGCAAACACCTTGCCTCCCCCATGTGGGACTAAAGGAAAAGGAGGGGGAGGGGGGTTCGGCCGGCCCCTCCTAGTCCGAGTTGGACTAGGGGCCCAAGCCCCCCCTTTCCTTGCTTGGTGCGGCTCACCTTAGTGGGCCAAAATTGGCCCACTTAGGTGGGCTGCCCCCTTTTTCCTTTATTAATTAATGATTAAATTAATATAAAATACTATTAATTCATAATTAATATATTTACATATAATTTAATATCCCGTGACTCCGAAACATTTTCCGGACCACCCGAACATCTTTCGGACATTCCTGGAACCATTCCAGACCTTCCCGGAACTCCTTCCGGACCACCGGAACTCCTTCCGGATCATTTCTCTCTCTCCAACAAAATCCTATATTATTCCAGAACCTTCTCCAGGTGTCTCCTTTCTTCACATATTCACATTAAGATGAAACCCACTTAGATATCATTTAGTTAAATAATAAGCTTTAGACTATGTCATGGTGGACCGTGTACCCCATCTATAGTTCGCAACAAAAAACTATGTTGGATACATACATTTTTTATATATTTGTCAAATTTTCGTGAAAAACGGGTATTGCTAGCTAACCAAAAAAAGAAAATTGTGGCCGTGAAAAAGAAAAATAGCTATATTTCCTCTTAAAAAATTTCTTTTTGTGTAGCCCAAAATACAAAATGCTTACAAAACTTTAAGAGAACGTACAATACATACACGTAGTTGTATACTTTACTGGCCAAATATTGAAACCTAAACATGTCGTTTCAATTTTGTAAAAAGAAAAGAAAATGTGGTGAGTTCAAAACTAAATGCACTTTACATCAACTCTCTCCCTTATCCTTTATTTGCCGCATCCACCATAGCGTCGCGCCGATTAAGCCACACAACATCATTTCTCTCCCTCTGCTTTCCTCTATCCTTATCACCAAAAACAGCTGTTCCGCTGCAAATTTTGTCCATCTCTTCACACACGGCTCTGGCTTCATTAAGCCTCTTGGATTACGGGGCACATCCATCTCCAATGTCGCCTCTCAAGTCTATTGTTAACTTGCAAGTCATGTGTGGTCTCCTTCGATGCATACTTTTGTGGCCATCCAACGCCAGTGAGTTGAAAGTCTTCCTACATCTCTCGCAACCGCCAAAGCTTTATAATATGGTCGTAGAGGTAGTCTTTTTTTCACATCTGAAATAAAAATACCTCCAAAACTCAAGCTTGGAGTTTGGAAATATGTCTGAATAGTCCCAGCTTGGGGATCCAAACATCTGAAATAAAAATACGTCCAAAACTCCGTGAGGTAGTCTCTTTTTCACAAAAGCTCAAAGGAAACTCTTTTCATATTACAAAGTTGTTTCTAGCTTTAAATTTTTTTGATGGTAATTTATTTTCCAATTTGTATGTATTTTCATTTTATGATAGGGTATTGTGAATCAAGGCCGAGTGAGTAGTTTCTTAGCCATATTTATTTTTTGGGCTACTGCCATGCATTCTATGTTAAGATTTTGTGGTACACAAAGTGTCACTCTTCTCTGTTACAATACAAATATTGCCTACTCAATGATAATTGATAAACATATACTCTTGTCTTTTTATTCAATTTTGTTACCTTTCTATGTTGTACATATTAGATCCATGACATACCCATTAACCTAACTAATAGAGGAAGAACCCTGAGCTTTTTTTGGTTACAAAGAGCTGAACTTGGGTGGGCCATCCTGCACATAGGTAAAGAATACCACCTGAGGAGCATGGTGGTCTTATGGCTAAGAGAGCAGAATGAATGAATAAATCGATAACTTGGAGTTCTGTATCTTGGGAAAATTCAATCTACATACCGAGAGATTCGTGGAAGTGAAGTTACGATTGAGTATACAAGCACCAAACAATAGGTTGTCAAATGTGACATTATGGTTAATTAACTTGATTATCTTAAAAATGCGACACGGTAGTAAATTATCACATTTGGGACTATTTCATTTTTTGGATTGTTTAATTTATTAATTTTTTAAGTCTCATTTTGATAATTAGTCCGTAAGAGTTATTGTCTTTTTTGCTAAAGAACTTTGAGGCATGTATATTGTTTTTTACCAGTGTACAAACGGGCGCGACAAGACGCGCCAATTCCTTCTAGTACTACTAGACAGTAATGCCTCGTTTGGAACACAGGAAGTGAAAACGTAGGAATAGGAAAAACATAGAAATTGAGGTGTCATGTTTTCTGAATTCCTACATGAATCAAAACCACAGGAAATTTTCCAAAGTGTCGTTTGGATGTCACACAGGAAAAACACAGGAATTGCACACATAGGAAGATTAAAACATGAGGTGTTTGTTTTCCTCCAAAATTCTTATGAAATAGACTATCCTATAGGAATTTCAAAGGAATCCAAATTTCCTATTCCTTTGTTCCAAACAGCACCATAGGAAATTTTCCTGTAAGATTCCTATCCTCCAAATTTTTTATGCAATTCCTTTGTTCCAAACGGGACCTAAAAAATCTCGAGTTGATTCTTGTGTTTCAAAAAGGAGCCTAATAATCAACTGTAAAAAAGGTGCCCAAGAACCGGTGAAATTTGAACAACACTTGCTCGTATCAAATCATTTTCCAAGTAGGCATTTCCGGCTGTCTTCACGCTAGACCAGCGGCGTAGTAGAGGCTACCAACCCCACCGATTTCAAAATTTCAATCAAGGCCCAGCAAAGTCGGCGAGAACGCCGCACCCGCTAGCTTTCGAAAACGTCTCCCCCCTTCTTCTCCAGCTCTCCTCCCCCTTCCTCCCGCTCTTCCCCTTTCAAATCCCTCCCCACCTCTCGCTATAAACCCTAGGTGAGGGGCCGCGCAGACCGCTCATCCCAGATCCGAGCGGGACCCCCTCCGATCGCCCCGGTCTCCTCATCGATGGCGACCCTCCCGCCGCCGTCGCCGCCGCCGCCCACGCGCGCCTCCTGCGGCTCTTTTCTCCAGGAACTGCAGGTCCGCTTCCGCGTCTCCTCTGTGATTCGATTTCGTGGTAGTTGCGATTTCGGTTGCTAGCTTTTTTCGGGGAAGGGCCGGCTGGATCTCCGTTTTGTCGTGTTTCTGACCCGTCGTCTGCCGGAAATGGTCGCTACGGCTCTTCTCGTCGCGGAAGGGAGTCGGGGTTCCTTTGCTGTCAAATGTACTTCTGCGTCAGCGTCGGGGATCGGCCTCCGATTGTCGTGTCTCGTGATTCTTGGCGTCGGATCCTAAGGACTGACGCAGGAACCGGGGATCGGTTTTTGTGTTTCTTGACGCTTTCTTGGTATAAGATCTTTTATTTCGATAATGTCGACGTAGTAAGATCTTGGTTATGTTGCTCCTTCGTTCCGAAATTCAGCCAAGACATTGCATTTATTGGTGTTTCCTGATAGTGATGGTTCGCTGGGCTGTAGCAAATCGTTGTCTCAATGTTTTTCCTTAGGATCCGATCGGTGTTTACTGTTTATGTTTGTATATCTGTATGTTAGTACTTGAGACAAATACAAAATTCCTTTTGCATTTATGTTTGTATATCTGTATGTTAATTGTGTCGAGTGTCCTGTTTTATTACCTGCTTCTTTTGTTCCTTTCTGCGTAATTTTTCTATCGGAACTGTCTAAAGATTCGCATCTGTTGATGCAGGAGCTATGGGGAGAAATTGGGCAGGATGAACTTGAGAGGGACAGGATGATATTGCAACTGGAGGAGGATTGCCTCAACGTTTACAGGAAGAAAGTGGAAGAAACTAGAAAGCAAAAGGCAGACATACTTCAAACCATGTCTTTTGGTGAAGCTGATATAGAAAAAATCCTTTGTGCTCTGGGAGAGCGTGAATCCTTTTCTAGGGTACGTGAATTGCTCTCATGATCCATTCCATGCTTCTTGCTGATACCATGCTCTTATGTGTTATTGTTGGTCCTTTTTTGTACAGGTAGAGAAGCTTGGGGGTACATTAGTGGAACAACTTGCCAAAGTTGAGCCAGTTCTGGAAGATTTGAGACGGAGGAGAGATGAGCGTGTAAATGAGTTTTTGGCTGTTCAGCTGCATGTAGTTCGTCTACAAGCTGAGATTTCTGGAACTATTAATCATGGGGATCCTGCTGCCCCTTTGGTGGATGAGACTGACCTATCTATAAGAAGACTAGCGGAATTGAAAACCCAGCTTAATGAGCTCCAGACAGAAAAGGTTGGGCACCTGGTATAAACCTATCCTGTCCAGAGTGTTTTACCTCTGACACTTAAATTGTTCTACTTGTGTTTTCAGAATATTAGGCTGCAAAAGATTGATGTTCAGATCAAGTGCATTAATGAAATGTGCAACATGATGTCTCTTGATCTTAAGAAGACATTATACGATGTCCATCCCAGCTTTGTTGAATTGGAAATGACCAAATCTATGAGTATAAGTGATTCCACTCTCGATAGGCTTGCAGGAAAAGTTCATGCACTAAACCAAGAAAAGAAACAGAGGCTCCGGAAGGTATTAATCTTAGTTGTTTAACCAAAAGCATGGGTCTGTATGTTATTAGTTCAGTGTATTCATCTACCTTTAGTATGCTAGCTGTTGAGTTTGAGTAACCATATATCATGCAAAATTGCTAACCCGTGGAATATTTAGTTTTTTTGTTGTCAGTCCATTCTGATTCATGGTACACTGTACAGGACATGGTTTACTATTTATTTATTGGAAAGTTCTCAAAATTCTTCAATTAACCATCCTAACTTCGTAGTATTGCAGTTTCCTTGCCTTGACTTCCTTTAACAGTTCTTCTCTGTCCAGTGTATGATTTGGTTTTTTTGAGAAAATTGTATGGTTTTACTGACTGTAGTACTCATTGTTTTCTCATGGTGACATAGTATACTTGTGTACATTAGCCTGCTTTCCTTTCTATATTGACTTGTTTACATTAATGATCCACATTTGCATTATCTATTGCAGCTACAAAATCTTGGAAGTTCACTTATTGAGTTATGGAGTCTGATGGACACACCTCTAGATGAACAGAAGTGCTTCGATCATGTTACTTCTTTGATTTCTGTATCTCCCAATACAGTGATGCCCCAAGGATGCCTTGCACATGACCTTATTGATAAGGTTACGGTTGATTGCCTTCATTTTATTTTATTGAACTTTCATAAAGCTAATTCTTCAAGTTATGTTAATGTAAAATCTTCTTTTTTGTGTAGGTAGAGGCTGAGGTCAAGAGGTTGAAGGATTTGAAAGCTGGCAAAATGAAAGAGCTTGTCTTAAAGAAAATGACTGAACTTGAAGAAATCTACAGAAGTGTTCACATGGATATTGACAGTGACCATGAGTGGCGGATTCTCACTGATCTCATAGATTCTGGTTCACTTCTTTCTCATGCCTTTTATCCTGAATAATCATAACTGAAGTTGTTATATGTATTTTCATTTTGTGTCGAGCTTCTTTGTTCATTAAGTTGCACCTGCTGCAGGTTTTTTTTTGCGTGCTTCTTTGTTGTTTAATGTTGCTATTTCTGCCTCACCTTGAAATTCTGTAAACGTTTTTGTCAAATGCAATAGTAGATTCAGCAACTATCTTTGCAATTCTTTTCTTGTTTCACCTTGAATATTCAGATAGACCAATCCTGATATAAAAAGTGGATAAGCACCTACAAAAAATTAAAATAACACATATATATTTGGATGGTTGGTTGAGAAAATTGCTTATCTGTTGAAATGCTAGTTTGGCTGGTTGAATGTTGCATGCCCTATCCCATTTAGATACTCTCTTTCTGTTGTTTACACTAGGTTTGTTTAGCAATTATTGGATGCTTTTCTGTTAAAATTGCAGTACGTTACTCACTCCCATTTAGCCCTAACAGCTTATTTCCTTTGTAGCAACTGAGCCACCATAATAACCTAAGATGCAATCCATATATTACAGGTCTTTTTCCGAAACTCAGCATTCATGCTCTTAGATTGAACATTTGTCACCAATCATGAAGTTTTATTCATGGCGAAGCAAATCACCAAAAACCAGTGGATTGAATAATCAAAGAGGTCTATCATAATGTGAAAAAGATCATTCATATACAAAAAGTTAACAGAATAAAGAAATGAGATGATTGATTTGATTGTAAACATAGTTGCTGAAATACTCTATTTTTTAATTAATAATCGATTTTTTCATTTGAGATACTCAAATAATGGCACTTTCAGGAATGTAGTGGCATGAGTTGCATTGTTGTTTCTGCAGATATTTCAACATTAATTTCCTGAAGAATGATATTTCACTGTTGACAAATTAAATATGTAAACACTCAAATGAGTGATTATTTCGCTTGAGAGTTTACTCTTATTTCCTAGCTCCAATGAAGTACAAAGTTCATTTGCTGTACAGTGAATATTTCGTGTTGCTAATTTCATTTTCTTCTCAAAATCTTGCAAGGCTAATATATGAATGTTTGTTTTCTCACATTAATGGACGAAATCCTGATTTTTGCCATGCTTCCATAGCTGTATTGTACCGCTGATTGTATTTCATATCAGCAGTTAAGATACATGGTGTTCGCTTTTTTCTTAGTTCTCCGTTATAATTCAGTTATCGATTCTTTTCTGATTTAACTGATCTTTATGAAGTTTTACAATTCACATTTCATCAGCTCTTTTTTTTATTCCCTATCTGTTGAAATTGATAATGTATATGAACTTCATTTTGTAGGTAGAGCTGATCTCTCGGAGCTGCTTACCAATATGGATGAGCGAATTACCGAAGCAAGAGAGATTGCTCTAAGCAGAAAGGACATTCTAGAAAAGGTGGAAAGATGGACATTAGCAACTGAAGAGGAGGGTTGGCTTGATGAATATGAGAGGGTAACTTGAACATTTTCTTTTATCCATATATATATATATTACAATGCTGCATTTGCCATACACCATTGATATGGTTTCAATTTCAGGATCAAAATCGTTATAATGCTGGTCGAGGAGCTCACGTAAATCTCAAGCGCGCGGAGAAAGCAAGGACATTAGTCAGCAAAATTCCATGTAAGCATCTGTATTTTTTGTGGATGTTTCTACTGAAATATTTAATGTTTGGATAAACTCCCACAGTTAAGGAACCACCAGTAGATAATGGGAGAATGCTACAAGGATTTCACATCATTATCAGTTTGATTTGCTTGAAGGATAGCTACTTAACTGATGCTTAATCGTTTCTGATACTATTATTGGACGTTTGTTTTCTTGTAACTGTATCTTTAACTAAAATATTAAACATTTTGGAAACATGCTTATGGGTCATTTGAATTTTGAAGCCCTTCGTTAGTAACAATGATCATGGTCATTCCGACTTCTAATTATGTCTGGCACTCATTTTCTCATGTTTTCTGGTGGTTGGCCTACTTATGCTGAGGTTTGATTTCTACTACAGCAGTATTTGCTGAATGCACCTGTTTCTCAACTTCAGTACTATTTTGTCATGCAGCTCTGCTGGAGAATTTGACTGCTAGAGTTAAAGCTTGGGAAAACGAGAAGGGCATACCATTTATGCATGATAAGGCAAGTTCATATACACATAATGCTCTTTCCATATGAATAGGTTGATTATGTCAATCTCATCTTAATTGTGTAACATTTAGCGTATTCTTTTACAGATGAGGCTTTTGGATAGCTTAGAGCAGTACACCTCTGGAAGACAACACAAGGAAGATGAAAAACGGCGATTGCGGGTTGGTTCATATTTTTCATGCCTCTTTTCTACTCAATCCTTGTCTATCACTGTGCCGGTCATTGTAGGTTGCCTCTTTTGCATGCTTAATTTTCTGAAGATATGTTCTAAGTTGGCTCAATTTCAGAATACAAACGATACATAATGGAAGTAACAATAGTTGAACTAGCTTATGGTCCAGACTGCCTCTTAGCCATTTCCATTGGTTATATCACATGTTAAAATGTTTCATTTCTTCTCCACATCGCTGATTAATTTAACATGTTGATAGAAGATTTAGGATAGGTGTTGTTACCATATATAGCGGTGGGCTTTTCAGTTACACATTTCAACTCTAATTGGCTGTGGGATGTTTTGACTATTTTCAGGAACTCAAGAAATTACAAGAACAATTTGCAGCAGAACAAGGCACACCATATGGGGCGAAGCCTAGTCCTATGCGTCCCCTTTCGGCAAGGAAGCCTCTTGGGCAAAGTTCTAATGCCAACATCATTGGTGGAACTCCTAACAGCCGGCGTGTGTCTACCCCAATATCACGCAAGGGAGGTTTGTCTTGCGGAAAAATGAAAGATGCTGGAAAGACAAGTGCTTCCATACCAGCAAACTATGTTGCCCTTCCCAAGGATTGTTCAGACAATTCTACCATGTGAAAAATGTAATCACCTCCTGCAAGTTGGCATCTAGCAAGTAACTTGGCTTTCTATTTCACACGTTTAATCTCGGATAGATTAACTACTGGTTAATGCTTGAATGGTTCTATGATTGTAATTCTGTAATAAACTTTTCAGACTGTTGTACAACCCTTCCTTTTTTTTTTCTGTAGCTTCTATAAACTAGCAATATTATTGATATTCTGTATGTTTTCTTGCAAGATACTTATGCTGCTTTTTTTGTGTGGAAATTTACCTGAATTGTCTAAAGCTATGTTGGATTCTCTTATTGCTAAAAACCTCAGATCTTGCTGGTCCAGTCAGGACTTCTGTGTATCTTCTTTTTTTACATTATAGAAACTCTCACCTGTCATTTTATTTACAAGATGTAACTGAAACTAAGCCATGGAATCAGTTGGGAAATTTGCATGAATAGAACAGTCTCATCTTTTTGTGAGTCATTTCTCTCTTCCCTCCTGCACCATTCTAAGGCAGTAGCAGTAGTGTCATGCAAATGATCTCACTCTAGCACATATATGTTAGTGTGCCCTGCCTGGTCATTCCATTAAACGGAAAGGCAGTTGTGGTGCTTGTCCCCTCCCCCCTTGTTCTCTTGTTGCTAATCCAGCAGGTAAAGTCACGGTGAATCTCCAGCTAAAGAATTAAGTGACATAAGCCTCCAAGATCTGATTCCAAAGTAGGATTTATCTAGTCGACATTTCAATTGAAGTCATCAGTGTTCCTTTAGTGTGAAACCTAATGAAATGCGACCTTGGAACTGTGATTATCCTCGAGTTCGGATGAAAAGTGGGTTTATCACTTGTTGGGCACTTGTGAATTGATTATGTCTTCCCAAGTATGTGCAGAACAGCAGCAGCCACGAGAGTTCAACTTTGGGTTGGAAGAGATTACTTCTATCGCAAGACACATGGCTTCACAATAATGCCAACTTTTCATTTGGTTGAAAAATCCTTAACTGAAAGTGCTTTACAGGTTAGTAATGTGAAGAGCTGTTCAGGTCATTTTCACGAAGTTAAAAATCACGAGCGTTTCGGTAGCCGACGATGTTATTCGGCGAGTTAAATATCAGGTGGTGGTTAAAGGTTGCATATTTCTTTGAATTTGATACTTAAAGTACGAAAGGCCCAATTGTACAAGTTTATTTTTATCCTTGGCTGAGTATTTGCCTGGTCATCTATGCATATGTTCTTTTACTGGCTCTGTGTGATACTGATTGTTCAATAATAGATGGAATCAAAAGTTTTGCACCTTTGAAACATGCTGGAGCGACACACCAGCCATATATATCCTGTTCAGGACACTCATGATGCGTGTTTAATACATATCCAGACTACCTGATACTAAGAGACAAAATCAAATTCTCCAGAAAAAGAAGATGATTCGTGTTTATGGGAATCGTAGGCATGGTTTGGCCCTTGGCATATCACCATCTGGAAATTCGTTCTTACTTTGTGGTTTGGAGCAGGGTATCTTAGTTAGATTACGATCTTGCGTAATGCTCTTTATTCTATTAGCATTTCTGCTCCTGTTTTTTGCATTCTGCTGAGGTTACCATACAACAAAATTTCATTGGTTTTCTGGAGCGAATTATTGCGCGTCGGCCGAGTGTAGAAACACTAATTTTGTGAGTGTGGTTGGCTTTATGCTAATCATTGCTCCTCTACTCATATAACTATTTTCTGTTATTCCCAAGACATTGACAGATGTTGGGTGGGAGCACTAATATTTTTCCCTGACTGATTAGCGGATAAGCCCGAAGACTTGCTAATCGTCTAGTCGTAAAACCGACTGGAGCAAGCATCTTGCACGCTAAGTAGGTAGACGAGTGTGCCCATATTTGTGCTTTCTTGGCTGTAAGAAAGGAGCTTTTCCCTAATGAGACAGAGTTGCAATTTCAAACGTATCACTGACGTAGCTAATGAGGTAGATTCCACAACCAACACATGCATCACCGTTTATTTATTTTTTGTAATTTTAGGAACAAGCTTATCTAAATATCATATCATTCGACTCGACGACGCGTGCTGATTCTTCGTCCTTGGTGTAAGGTCGGTCTGAAATGGTGCCTATGCTGCTGATGAGAGGAGTTAGGAGTCAGGACAGGGCGTTATACCCCATCACCTATCTTGCTGCACAGCTGCAGCTGAGAAATGTGTTTTGGTTTCCTGGTAGCCAGTGATGCAGAACCCATTAACTTTGTGCATGCAAGTGACTACTGCTTATCTGCAACTTGATATTCCTCCCACAGACAATGGAAGCCAGGGAGGGAACCTACGAGAGCTCGTCGACGCTGCGCATGTATCTGTCAGATCCACCATGCCACGCATCGATCCCAGGATTTCGATGGGAGCATGAGAATTTCTATGGGGATATGAAGGAGGCAGGGGCATCAGATTCAGGTTATTGTTCCTGGCTTTGTGGCACCAACTTGCCCACCGCACTGGTGCAGATGGGACCTCGGATCGGAATCTCTATTCCAGGTTAAAAGAGATTCATGCTGGTTTTGGGCTGACACTGAATCTTGCAAGTGCGCGCTAAGTAGGATGGCATGCTTTTGGGGGAATTATTCCTCCTTCCAAATTCCCATTACCAAATTTAATTAACCCTGATTCTTTATTAAGGCTATCTTTGCCGATTAATCTAATCAAGAATGGGTTCTTTGGAACCACTATGCACCAGAGGCATGTACATACGCATGGTGGAAGCATTTTGCATAATTTCTCAATATGCAACTGGTACAGAAAAAGTTCTTGAATAATAGACGTATGACTATGTGCCAACCGCCGCATACGTAGGGAAAACACACATTGATATTGCGTTCAAAAATATATAAAGAAAGGAAAAAAGATATGTGGAAGGCAGAGAAAGATTTGCTTTGTAGGTGTGTGTACTATGTTCTTGCTCTTTCAGAGTTTCAGGAGTGCTGCCTGCCCACCCAATCATATGAGCTCCATAGACTACGATTAGTCGCTTTGTGCGCTAGGCAAGAAGTTAGTACGTAGCCGCAATGACATAATCAAGCACTTCATTAGCATGGGATTGGACGAGCTAGCCTTGACATATTTATTGTTCATATGTCATAATTAATATTGGAAGGGGCCAGTAGGCAGTAGCTGATACAAGATATATATATCTATGTAGATAAGACATGGCTATATATCCCAAACTGTAAGCATATGCTTGCTTAGGTACAGAGAGGTTACAAAACTCTCTCTCACAGCGTACATATTACCAGTTTGCCACTACTAGTAATTTTTACTATTACTACCACACCACTTCAACATCACGGGGATGAGGGGATCCAAGGACAGAAGCAAGGATGGGAAGAGAAGGTCCATTGATCAATGAACCTACCAAATTCTGGCCCGAGGATCATTTCTCGTCGCGGTGCATCCGGGCTTCCTCGGCGGGCACCGAGATGGTGACCGCCTTGCCGTTGGCCTGGGCCTTCTCCAGCTGCACCTCGTCCAGCTCCATGATGTCCATGATCCCGCCGTTGCCATCTACGCCCTTGATGGCCACTGGGATCTCCGTCGCCTCGATCTCCTTCTTCTCCATGCTCTCCTTGTGCTTCCCCCAGAGCACCGAGTAGAGGCCGGCGACGATCAGGACGGACCCGATGATCCTGAAAATCCCAAATGGTCAGCAAGAATGTAACCGGCTGTTGCTCTTGTTCGGTGATCGATGTGGTGAAAATGAGCATAAATATGCACGTACCCTCCGAGGTAGATGTTCTCGGCGAGGATGAAGGATCCCATGATGGCCACCACGATCATCATAAGCGGGCTGAAGGCCGAGGCGAAGACAGGGCCTCGGCTCTGGATCACCAGCCCTTGCACGTAGTACGCAAGGCTCGACGTGACGATACCCTGAAGCATATTAATTTGCAGAGCTTTTATTATTAGTGTTATCCTGCCACGTTTAGTTGGTGACTGATCAGTGTTAATGTGTTATAGTATGGTATGTGAGACTGACGGCGTAGGCGGCGGCGAGGAGGTTCATGTCGAATCCGATTCTCCAGACGTCGGCGGTGTGCTCCATGGCCAATGTGACCACGATGGCCTGCAGGGTGCCCACGAAGCAGATGAGCATGGTGAGCGTCAGCGGCGCGTTGTACCTCGTCAGCGTCGGACCCTGCACGCACGCACGAAACATTATCAGTTGCTAGAATTTTCTAGGTCTACCATGGACGGGAGCAAGCGTGGCGAGCTATGTAGGTACCTGGAGGATGAAGAGGGAGGCCCATGCAAGGGTGGCGATTATGAGGCAGATGCACCCCTTGAACCAGTCCTTGGCGGCGGCGGCGGCGTCCTGGTGCGGGCCGTCGTGGAGGTGCGTGTGCACAGACCAGATCATCTCTACGGCGCGGCCCTTATAGAGCGTCATGAGCATGGCCCCTGCCACGGTGACCAGCGTGCCGGCCACCTTGGCCATGCACCTCACCTTCTTCAGGTTCACCTTCTCCATCCTGAAGATGACCGCCATGACGAAGGTCATGGCGGGGAGCATGTTGCTCATGGCGCAGGAGAAGGTGGGCGAGGTGTACTTTAGCCCCGCGTAGTAGAAGTTCTGGTCGATGACGGGGCCCATCAGGGCGAGGAGGAAGATGTTGATGAAGACCCGGAGGGACATCCGCGGCCTGACCTTGTGCTCCAGGATGAGCGCGAAGGGCGCGATGGAGAGGGTGGCGAAGGCGTGGCGGTAGACGACCAGCACGTAGTGGCTCATGCCGTGGTTCAGCGACACCTTGGTGATCACGTTCATCCCGGCGTACCCGAACTGCAGCGAGATCATCGCCACGTACGGCTTGCACCGCTGCATCAGCGTCTCCTCGCCGCCGCCCATCTGTTGCATCGCCATTGCCGCCGGACTAGCTAGCTAGCTAGGTACGTGGAGCGAAGGGGCCGGGTGTGTGTGTTCTCGGTCGATCGCCTGAGGAGGGAGTGGCAAGCCGAGGCGTATTTATAGCCTAGTTCTGAGTGGTAACTTTGCCGGTGGGGGCCGAGCTTTACGTACGTAAGCGCAGTGGAATGGTAGGTCCGGCGCCGGTCGGTTTCGCTCGCTGCATGGCAGTGGCACTCGTGCAAGTGCTAGCTCGACCGCCACTGGTGATTAGTGAATGGTGACTAGCTGCTCTGAATGCAATTCACATAGATTGTGCTTCATGCTGCTAATTAAGCGCAAAAGGTAGATCGATCGGACGAACTAATATGCATGTGACTTATCCATGTAAAATATTGGCTTTAACGTTTCATGCTAGCTATTTTCTGTATTCTACTCCATCAGTTTCTAAATTCAAGATGTTTTAGCTTTCTTTTAGATTCATATGAATTTTCATGTGGCTAGACACATTTTTATGTGTATTTTCACTCATTTTAGTCCATATATAGTCAACATGTAAAATTGCTAAAACATCTTACACTCGATTATGTAATTTTCTCAAAGCACGCACAAAAATCTAGGCAAAAGCACAAGAATAGTCGGATATTTACATAGAATTTTGCTAGAATATCTTTATATGTTTTTTACATAATTTTTTGGCCAAAGTATAACACACTTATATTCAAATTTAAATTATTTTTCGATTTCTTTGTTAGAAAATTGCAAAAATCCATTTTTTTGAGGTAAATTGGTTAACAATGTTAAAACGCATGTTTATGCCAATTCTCTGGCATGATAGCAACAACTTAGCCATGGACATGGCCATTTCGCTTGGAAGTCATGAATTTTCTTACAAGGTGGTCCGTTTTATGAAGTTTCTTTCAAAAGTTGTTCTATTACAATTTTACGATCTTCACTTGAAACAATACACAAAAAAGAATTATAACTACTGCATCAACTTCCTCTTCATCGTGCCTTCGTGGGCGGCAGACTGACGTGACTTCGGAGGAGGCGCCGGAGTCATCGTTGGCGTAGTTGCCAGAGTCGTCTGACTCGGAGTTCGAGTCATCGATGTCCTCGTTGACAACATTTGGCCTCAACCATGGGCACGATGTCGACGACCACACATGTCGTGTCGATGACATCAGGCCCGAACACATCTGAGGACTCCGATATGCCGCGTACGTCTTTCTCCTTGTTGTCGTATGACTCTTCTTTCTCCTCAGATTTGGTTAAACCTCATGAGTGTGATGAGAACGGGCTTCCGGCGTGCCCAGGTTGTTCAACTTAGAGAGACCGCTCCATGACGTTTTCACGGAGAAGAGAGAGGGACAGGGAGACACACAGACACATGTAGTCCCTTTTATTTCGGGCTACGAGTACGACGACATGAAATTCCAGTTTCAATATGTGATGCACCAACGAGAGAGACCACAACTAAGATCCCACCTATTAGCGCAGAGTGACGGCCCACCATAACAATCTATTCGGACATTCACAAGGCCGTGAAGAGGAGGGCAAAACTGAGGGAAACCTGAGAAGAAATAACCGAAGTGACCCATCCAATTGCTGAACTTTTGAAGTGTCATAAGAAAAATCTCCTACAACGTGCTGATTCCCGTAGTGGTGGGTGCTGCGTATTTCTCAGCAAATCCTGTTTCCATGCCACAAGTAAGCACACTGAAAAAGATTGTCATATTGTGGAGATCATGACCGTCGCGACCATGAACTCCATTTTGTGCAACTACCGAGAAGACGAGGATGGCAAGCGTTTGACATGTAAGTAAATAACCTTTCAGAAATTCGATATTTTCTTCATGTCACAGACAACATGGTTTCAGACACATCTATGTGACAAATAGAAAGTCAGAGGTCCCATATAAATTAATAAAATTCATAAACTATCACAATTTATGATGAAGCTTGTACGGTGGAGTTATCTTGGCAATGCCCCACATGATGATTGTTCAGGTGAATAAGAGAGAAACGAAAAAGTTTGCTGTCCTGGACTAAGAGATGATGTCTTAATTGAGAATATTATAGATGTATTTTTATCCTAGAGATGTCTTCTCTTAGTCAAAGTTTTTATGCAATTTTAATCATGCCATAATTACAAGCATGATAATTAAATTATGATAACCACGAGATAATCTATTTGCATAACATGTATTCTTTGTCTTCTATGTTGTATACCACATAGGATCAAAATGTGCAGTCAACGTGGTGCTAGCCTGCGGACACCGTGTCCACGGTCGATTCTGACCAGGTACACTACGTGTTTCCTTGTCGAACGCATATGAGAAGGATGAGAACACCACCACCGATGAGGAAGGGGGAGCACTGCCGCATTTGAGGACCTACACATCAATGGTGGTGGTGGTGGGGGGCACCTTAACCACCGTGTGTAATATATGTTGAGCTAGAAAATAATGCGTAAAATAGCTCCACAACCAACTCGTCCTGTAAATTCACACCAACCCCCCCCCCCCCCCCCCCCCCCCCCCCGATTGTTGTCTAGCTCCGCCACTAACTACAGAGGGAGTATAAGATGTTTTAAGATTTTTCCACCTTCACAGGTATCCGTAAGTGTATTTTAGTGTGTATGTTCATCCGTTTTACTATGCAATCTCTCGGAAACATGTAAAATCTTACTCCCTCCGTTGCACAATATAAGATATTTTAGTCTTTTTCCACATTCACATACACACATGTATCTAGATTCTAGACACATTTTAATCTATATGTCACTTATTTAGTGTGAATCTAAACAACATGTACAACACCTACAATATTTATATTATGTAACATAGGGAATATCTATCTATCTATCTATCTATCTATCTATCTATCTATCTATCTATCTATCTATCTATACTTCTTATACAGCAAAACCTCACTAAGATGCATTAATTATTTTCTATCTCAACATGCAAACTATCCACATCATCCATTCTCTTAGCCAATCAATGTCCATGTCATCTTACTAATATTCATTAAAGCTAATATTTTCTTGCATATAGCATATCCATGTCATTTACTTTTCATCATCTCATTATGCATATCACCTATTTCTTATCATCAAATACAAAAAAAATCACGTCAACTAATTTTATCTTTCGACATTTGTGACATGTTGTATATTTCTTTAAACAAATGAATACCCATAGTTCATATATCTCTTTATTTATATAGTAAAAAAAAGATTCCCGCTGTGGGGCATGTCTCTAGTTTATTTAGAAGCGGAGGGATTATCTATTATATACTAAAAGTAAAATGAGTTAGTTTTTCGAGGCACCACGTTAAGCCACACCCTATTAATTAATTTTAACAGTTAGATCTAAAATATATGGTTGAGAACTTGAGATTACATGTCAAATAAGTAGTTACGTAACATATTTGCCAGATCTATTTAAAACACCAGCATTTATATATGACACGACTACACTAAAAAAAAGAAGCCAAAACATTTTTTTTCTCTCGATTGTGTGGTACGGGAGATGGCTGTAGCCAAAAGGAAAAAAATTAAACGTATGAGAGATTCGGTACGTGATGGCAGTAGCCAAAAATATTTTTTTCTCTCGATCGTGCGGTACATGAGATGGCAGTAGCTAAAAGGGAAAAAAAGTTAAACGTACCAATCTATCCGTGTCTTACACACGAAGGTAAACGGGTCTTCCGGCCGGCGAAAAAAAAAGTCCATATGATACACGTAAAAATGGAAAACCGCCCATCTGAATATATCTGTGTCTTATACACGAAGGCTCATGTTAACGTGTCTTCCAGACGGCCGAAAAAAAGAATTCATATGATACACATAAAAATGGACATACGGTGTCATATGGCTGTAGCCTGTAGGCCGCATAAGAAACTGAACGGAAGACCTTAGGATATAAATACCGGTAAAGTGTATATACTAATAAATGCACTAAAAAAAAATTATATTTCCAAGAGGTGCGAATATATATATATATAAGAATAATTGAAAAATTATTTATTAGTAGTTAGATCTAAAATATATGATAAAGATTTTTTTTAGAAAAATAGAATTTCGTAACATAGTTTGACACGACTTGGTTGGAATCTGACAGCTAAACGGGAATATTTAAAAATCTGGTCATGTACAAGACTAACTTCTTTTTTTACCCCTAAAATAAAATGTGATAACTAAATGAAAAAGAAAACACAAAAAACATGGTGGCAGATATGAGCTATTATATGAATAGCTTATTTATAATTAAACTGAGCACTACGTATTTTCTTCTTTTTATTTATCCTACGTTTTTAAGATTAGTTAAAATCCAAATATTTAAAAACTGACCAAATATATAGCGATAAATACTAGCATTGTAAAATCAACATTCATTTAAATTTGTATAATATAAAAAAACAAGCATGATTCTAATAATAACCATTTATATTTTAGTTGTTTTTATATATATTTAATCAAGCTTAATAAGATTAAAACACATGTTAACTATGAGCGGAGGGAGAATATTGTTTTCATGATCGGCTGTAGAAATTTGGAGTCGTAGTATTTTAAAATTAATTAAGTCATGATAGTACTTGCACTACATGCATTCTTTGTTATTCTTGAGTACACATAAATGACAAATATATTTGACTGCCGTTAGACAAACGCTCACACAAAACGCCTATAAGTGTTCGGAGTTCTGGGTTGTTCAATCCTTCAAAAATCTGGAAGATATAATATTAGTCAACACACTATCAATTGGAGCATCTCTCATACTATAAAATATTTTGTTTTAGTGATACACATAGGGCCAAGTAACAACATATTATTGACTGTTATGTTTCATATTTAGTATCAACCAACTAAAAAGCGCTTGTACAAATTGGGAGAAATTGGGAGTCGTGGTATTTTTAAATTAATTAACTTACGACATTAGTCACACTACATGCATTCTTTGTTATTGTTGAGTACACATAAATGACAAATATATTCGACTGCCATCGGACTAACACTCTCACAAAACGCCTACATAGTTTGGAGTTCTAAGTTATTTTTCATATAAATGACGTGACACTATTATTCGCGTTATCAACGGGAAACGTCAGTCACCCTAAAAATTACCGACTTAATGACAAAAACATGGTCGATTCAACACAGATTGTCCCACTATAAAATTTTAATGAGAACACAAAGCGTCAAACCTTCGAAATTCCTAAAGGTACAACATTAGTCAACACACTATCAATGGGAATCTCTCACACTATAATTTTTTTAATGATACACATAGGTCCAAGTAACCACATATAATGGATTGTTATGTTACATATTTAGTATCAACACAGTATGTCTACACAATTTTTAATATGAGGAAGGGAAAAGCGTACACTTAATTCTTGTAAATTATTCTGATGGATATGATTGCCTCGTATGGTAGACATATTTAGACTATTCTATATTTATTTCTCTCGTGTAACGAAATCAACATAAAAGCACATGTCATTCCAATTAGATTAAGAATCTTGAAATACATTATCCAAGGCACACGTAGAAATTTTTCGTGACACATTAAATATATGTGTCTGGTATGTAGAACCATTGGATGAAGATCAGGATAAGTGAAGAGTCTGGAAAACTTATAGTAGCCGTTCCCTAACTATGATTGTCCATGTATGAATAGATTAACGAATATGCCTAGAAGAAAATAATTTATCTTCGGCACTATATACATAAAAATAATAGCCAACCTTTCACCAGGTTCATTGTTTGAAAATGTTGCACATGGTGATTGATACGTCCAAAACGTATCTACTTTCCCGAACACTTTTGTTATTGTTCTACCTCTAATTTGTGTGTTTTGAATGCAACTAACACGGACTAACGCTGTTTTCAGCAGAATTGCCCTAGTGTCTTATTTTTGTGCAGGAAATCAACTTTTAGGAAAAATTCCAGAAAAATCATAAAAGTGCCTATTTTCACCGAAGACTCCCGGAGCCAGAAGACGAGGAGAGGGCGGCCAGCAGGGGGCCCACACCCTATGCTCGCGCGGGTGGGCCCCCTGCCGCGCGAGGAGGGGGTGTGGCCGACTCGGCCACCCCCTCGCGCCCCCCTCTCGACTACTTAGTCCCTCCTGACCTAAAAATCAACACCACGAAGAGTTTTTCTCCAGAAACCCATAGGAGCGCCGCCGCCACCTCGAAACTCAATTCGGGGACCAGAAGTTCCTGTTCCGGCACTCCGTCGGGACGGGGAATCGAAGGAGATCGTCGCCATCGTCATCGCCACCACTTCTCCATCAACCATCCATGTTTCCCCCATCCATGTGTGAGTAATCCACCGCTGTAGGCTTGAGGGGATGGTAGGGATTGGATGAGATCGTTCATGTAATAGCTGTAATATCATTAGGGCATGGTGCCTAGTATCCGTTATCGGTGTTTTATGTCATTGTTGCAACTTGTTATGCTTAATGCTTGACACTAGGGCCCGAGTGCCATGATTTCAGATCTGAACATGTTATTGTATCATGAAGATAATTATTGTTTTAAGATCATATCTATGAGTTGTATACACATATTGCTGTCCGGAACCCGAGGTCCCAAAGTGACAATAATTGGGACAGCCGAGGGGAATGGCTGTGATGTGAGGATCACTTGTGTTCACGGAGTGTTAATGCTTTGATCCGGTACTTTATTAAAAGGAGTACCTTAATTACCAGTAGTTTCCCTTGAGGCCCCGCTGCAAACGGGCTGGTAGGACAAAAGATGATGTGCAAGTTTCTCATTGCGAGCACGCACAACTAAATTGGAACACATGCCTATGGTTAATAAATACTTGGATGCTTTATCTTATTTATCTGCAAATGCCCATGACTTGATTATTACATGAAGTATCTCATCCATGCAACGCCCGTTCATCCGTCCCTTTGCCTACAGTATTTTAATCCTGCTATCTACTATAATCATCACTGCTGTTTTTATTCTACTGCTGCTGTTATATCACTACTGTCACTGCTATAAAACTGTTGCTACTGATAATCTGTCTCGAGCAAGTCTATTCATAGGTGCAGCTGAATTAACAACTCTGCTGTTAAGGCTTATAAATATTCTTTGGCTCCCCTTGTGTCGAATCAATAAATTTGGGTTTTACTTCCCTCGAAGACTGTTGCGATCCCCTATACTTGTGGGTCATCAAGACTATTTTCTGCCACCGTTGCCGGGGAGCATAGCTTTATTTATAAGTTCACCTGAGTGTGATATTGCTCTCTGGAATTCATTCATCATGGGAAGACCTGGTGATAAGAAATTTCCCATCATACCATCTACTACGAGAAAAGGTACAACTCTGAGTTCCGCTGCTGCTCTTGATTCACCGTCTGTTTTAAGTAAGCTTGTTACACCACCTCAAGCTTCTTGCACTGTTACTCCTGCTGAGTCTGAAATTACTTATGATGATGCTTCTACTGTTCTTGATGATACTGGTTCATTAGGTTCCTTTTTAGATGCTACAAATGCTAGATCTAAACAATTTGAAAATGCTGAAATTCCTAATGAAGATGCTGAAACACCTGTTAATTCACCTGGGTTTACAAATAATATTGATGATCCTGATGAAATGTATGTGGAGCTTGATGATGATTTTGTTGATGAAATTAATGCTACTAAAGATGCTAGTGCTATGAAAAGCCTTTTTGAAAAACATGCTGTTAGATATAAATTATCTCCTGATGCTAAATTTGCTACATCTCCCATAAACATTAAAGATAAAGATTATGATTTCTCTATTGATTTAGCTCACATAGCTATTGTTGAAAGAGAACCTTTCTGTGGAACTGAAAATGAAAGTGCTGTAGAACATATGAATGAACTCTCTAATTTAAGTGGTATGTTCTCTGAAGACATAAAAATGCGCACTTACTTTGTTACTAAAATATTTCCTTTCTCATTAAAAGGAGAAGCTAAAACTTGGTATAATAATTTATCTCCTGGTTCCATTACTAGTCCCATTGGTTTGCTTGATACTTTATTTCAGAAATATTTTCCTGCTAGTGCTCAACATGATGCTTTGTTAAGAATTTATAATTTTATTCGAGAAGAGGATGAGAAATTGCCAAATGCTTGGACACGTTTTTGTTCCATATTAAGAGGCCAGCCGAATCATGATTTGGAGAAAAATGATCTACTTGATATATTTTATAGTGGACTAACTGCTAAATCTAGTACATACCTGGATAGTTTTGCTAGTTGTGTTTTCAGGAAAAGGACTCCCGAAGAAGCTGCGGAATTATTAGCTAAAATATGCAAGAATCATGATGATTGGGATATTCCTGAACCTACACCAACACCGAAGAAGAGGGGTATTATTGAATTAAATGATGAAGTGATGAAGGAGGCCACGAAATCTCTTAAGGAGAAGGGTATTAAAGCTGAAGATGTGAAGAACTTACCTCCTATAGAAGACTTATGTAAGCCAATCCCTCCTACACCATTAATTGAGGTACACTCTCTCCAAAGGTTTGATGATAAAGATATTCCTTATTCTAAACCTCCTGCTCAATACTTAGATGAATTTGATACTTTTATTGCTAAGCAAAGTAACTTTAATATGAGAATAGAAAATCATTTAATGGAAAATTCTCGAGCTATTAGTAACTTGCATGATGTTGTTGATAGAACCTCCAATGATGTTAAAATACTGATTAAACATTTTCATATGGTTCAAACTCAAATTGATCAACTTACTAAAGTGCAAAAAGAATTGTTAGTAAATGCCTCTATATCTAAAGAAAAACATGTTTGTGAAGTAACAACTAGAGGTGTTAAATCTACTCAAGATCCTTTATATCCTGAGGGACATTCTAAAAGAATTGAACAAGATTCTCAACGAGTTAATGAACCTAGTGCTCCTTCTAGGAAAAAGAAGAAGAAACATAAAACTGTTGTAGAATTCTCTGAACCTGTTAATGATCCTAATAGAATATCTGTTTCTGATGCTGAAACTGAAAGTGGTAATGAACACAACAATGATAGTTCTAATAACAATGACAATAATGATGATTCTGATAAAGAAGAATTAGAAGAGGAACCTGAAAAGCTTAATAAAAATGAGAAGTACAATAAGGAAGATTTCATTGCTAAGAAACATGGTAGTGAAAGAGAGCCTTGGGTACAAAAACAAATGCCTTTCCCTGGTAAGAAACTTAAAACAAAAGAATAAGAACATTATAATAAATTTTGTGAATGGATGAAACCTTTGTTCTTACAAATTATTTTGACTGATGCTATTAAATTGCCTCCTCATTCAAAGTATATGAAAGATATTGTGTCTAACAAAAGGAAAATTCCTAATGAGGAAATATCTACTATGCTTGCTAATTATTCTTTCAATGGCAAAGGTTCCAAAGAAGTTGGGTGATCCAGGTATACCAACCATTCCTTGCTCTATCAAAAATAATTATGTTAGAACTACTCTATGTGACTTGGGAGCAGGAGTTAGTGTGATGCCTTTCTATCTTTACAAGAGACTTTACCTTGATAAATTGATACCTACTGATATATCTTTGCAAATGGCTGATAAATCTACTGCTGTTCCTGTTGGTATTTGTGAGGATGTTCCTGTTCAAGTGGCTAATAATTGTTTAATCATGACTGACTTTGTTGTGCTTGAAATGCCTGAAGATGATAATATGTCTATTATTCTTGGGAGACCTTTTCTAAACACTGCAGGGGCTGTTATTGATTGCAATAAAGGAAAAGTAACTTTCAATGTGAATGACAAGGAACATACTGTTTATTCCCCCAAGAAAATGGATAAAATGCCTGGAGTTAATACAATTACTCAATGTGAGGTCCATCAAAATGGGAAGTATTGATTGCCCTTATAAGGAAGAATTCAAAACTCTTGTTATTGGATCCATATCAATTCCATATAAGGTAACATGAGTGTCTCACAATGTTTGAATCCTTTTATGTCATCTAAAATTTGTTTGGTGGCAAGACTTGATCAACCTTGCTAACAAATATGTTTTAAATACATGAAAGTGCTACACAACATTTTTCTTCTCCTCTTTACTTTACCTACTGTAATACTATTTGGTTTGCATAGTTTTTGATTGGATATGATTTGAAAAATAATTTTCATGCATTAAATTTAATATCTTAAAATCCAGAAAATGCCCAGAAATAAAAATTCTCAGAATTTAAAAAAATTTATGTCAAAATTCCTATTTTTCTGAGTAGGTCCTGGGAGGACCAGAGAGTGGCCTGAAGGACCCACAGGGCCCCCACACCACATGGTGGCGCGGCGTGCCTTGGGCCGCGCCAGCACATGGTGTGGGGCCCACATGGCCCCCCACTTACTCTCCTTCCTCCCCTGCCTTCCTCTCTCCCGACCAAACACTCCTACATTCGAAAAAATCATGTTCTTGCCGTTCTTGCCCTCGGATTTTCGATCTCCTTCCTCAGCCCATCTTTGTTGCTGAGATTTGGGGCATTTGCTCTCCGGTATGTGACTCCTCCGCTCATCCAAATGGAATTTTCTTTAGTGGATTATATGTTGAGTATTTTGCTGCTGTAGATGCCATGTTTAGTGAGTTTGAATGCTTGTTTCAAGTTGGAATAACTAGTTTTGATGCATGCTTAAGCCTCTAGCAAGTCACTATAGTAGTTTCCCTTCATTTAGTTGGTTAAAAATCAATTTTTATGACATTGGTTAAAAATTTCAGAACATGTAATGGAACTCACACCCTATTGGTCAACATGAAATCATTGTGCATGAAGTCATGGGAGTTCACCGTGAGGACGGTGTATTTCCAGCTATATACCCATGCTCGGAATTCATGCAAGCTGCAGGAATTTACCAAGATGTTCAACGTCTAATCTCCAATGCAGGATTGAGCAATTTTGCTATTGATGAACCTTAGCAATATGGCAAGTTAGCCATGTCGGTGGTGTAGGACTTCAAGTGTGACTTGGCTTCACGTCACCCCATGGTTCATTATACTATTTTTAACAAAACTGTCCATTTGCCGTTTGCTGATTTCTGTGCAGCAATTCGAGTACCTCAGTGGGGATCGTTAGAGAGAGTGAAGGAGAAGCCCAAGCCATTGATGGATCTCTACAAAGACATCTGCAATGGGAAAAGCTTCTCTCATGAGGATGGTAAAATACGAAGCATTCACCTCCCATCTATTCGATACTTTGCTTATTTTATCACCAAATGCGTGCTTGCTAGGAGAACGGGAAGTAAATTAGCTGCACCTGATTTGGCTTTTCTAGCTGCTGCCTTGCATGGTGATAGAACTTATAACTTGGGTGCACTGATTGCTTATCGTCTTTCCACTAACCGCGAGAAGGGTGGAATTTGTGGAGGTCTTATTGCATCTCGTTTGTTAGCTATGCATGGTTTAGTGCCTCATCCTCTTGATTTTCAGCTTACCCCAGGAAAGCTGGATATTATTTCCATGAAGAGGCATAACTTTATTACTGCAAAGAGTAACATGAGCAAACTACTTTATGAGATAGCTTCCTCCAAGAGAGTAGCATGGAGGAAGACTACAACTGTTACAATTATTAGGTTGCCTGTGCCTGCGTTTGATGCAGATGCCAGGAACAGCTGGTCACTCTCGGAGGCTGAGATTGATGCACTCGCTGTGCAACCAGTCCCGGATGAGGAGGAAGAAGAGGGGGAGCCCGAGGAGGATGTTGAGCAGCCCCCAGAGACCACGGGCTTCACACACCCGGATCCTGGGTACGCAGGGCCTTCCGGTTCTTCCTCCACCGCGGCCGAGCCGGGATATGATCACGCCATGTATGACCCGTCGGGCTGGAGTTCATACTCGCCATGGGGTTGATCTCCACTTAGGCCAAAAGCCTAATCTTGGGGGGAGGTATACCGATAACACACTCGTCTACATATCATTATCATTCGGTACTTTGTATATCCATGTTTCGTTTTCGTTTTCATTCTTTCTTTTATTTGTTCATTCTTTGCATTACTTTCTTAAAACTCAAAAAGACCAAAAATATTTATGTTATTTCTCTTGCTATTTTGCTGTAGTACCTAGTATTAGTATGCTTAGTATTTAATTCGGTTCAATATGCAAAAACACAAAAATATTTGCCTTTATTGTTGCTGTTTCGCGCAGGGACAGATTGCTGCTGTCCACCGTTTAATTCATAACTTTTCACAGAAAAATCAGAATGACCTGAAATTTCGTGTGCATGTTTCTCAGATATGTACGCAACTTTCATTAGTTTTGAGTTTTCTGATCTGGGCATGTTAAGGTTCTCGAAAAAATTCATCTTCACAGGCTGTTCTGTTTTCAGTTTCCAAATCCGAAAACCCAAAAATATTTCTTGTTTCTCTTTGGTTTTTGTATAGTTTGTTTCAGAGGTTATTACCATCCATTGCTGCGTGGAGCTTGGTTATTATTTCATATCTTTCGAAGCACACAAGTGAAAAGGCAATAATGATGATATATGACAATTCGAGTTTGGTAAGAGGCTGGTAATGAACTCTATTTGTTTTCATTTTTGTACATATACTCATTTATGTGAGCATGCTTAGATGGTTCGCATACGGTATATGTCTATTGGTGGATGCTTAATAGTTCTTGTTCTCTTATGATCAGTCCCAATTTATTAATGGTGGACAACATGCTTCATAGATGTTTGCGTGCATTGTTCTGTTCATAGTAGAATATGACATTGTGGTATCCTCCTCTGAATAATTCATTTGAATCGACTTGGCACGTGCTTACACATGTTATGACTGAAAACAAAAAGTCAATTAAGCCTCGATGATCTATTTTGCCTCAGAGTTCTAGTATCATTTTTATGCCTCCGTTAATTTTATTTTGTCGCAATCATGATTATGACGGCTATTGCTCTCTTGAATTGTCACTCCCTTGTCTATTGCTAGCCTCCACTTGTACTAAGCTGCAAATGCTTGTGCTTCCAAATCCCTGGAAACCAAGTTATTCCCAAAGAGTCCACCATAAACACCTATGTATGGCATTTCAAACCATTCAAGTAAATTTGCATGTGCTATCTTTAAAACCTTCAAAACACTTCTTAATTTGTGCCACTGTTTCGAGCTCATGAGGAAGTAGTAGTTGGACTTGTTATCTTCCATACTAATTAAGTAACCGACTTGCATGCTTCATCTGCTCGTCATTAATTTTGCAAAGAGCTGGTTAGACCACTATAATATAAAAAAGATTTGAGAAAATAAAATAGACACTCCTACATGGTTTGAGATTGATTGGCGGGCACCCGAGGATTCGGTTAGCCTTGGTTTGTGAAAGCAAAGGTTGGGAAGAGTGTCAAGTTATCAAAATAAATGAATATAATGATGCATATTATAAATGCTTGTTTTAAAAAATTCGGAACCGCTCTCAACTTGCTTAGTATGGAAGATAACAAGAACTCTATTGCCATTCGTTGACGGAACAACCACCACTCAAAAACAATTTTACCTCTGTTTTCAAAATAATAAAAAGCTCTAGCACATGATAAATCCCTGCTTCCCTCAATGAAGGGCATATCTTTTACTTTATTATTGAGTCACCATCATTCTTAGAGCACCTTCTTGAGAGCATAGTTGTCATTCTTAGTTTAATGTGCTTGTCCCAGAATACTGTTAACTGCGGTATAATTTTGATGCTCTTATCTTTGATATCTTTATTTCTAGTCTTCTCTTGAAACTCAGAGGTGCCTGGGCATTTATGTTTTGCTGTAACATTCGGGCAAGCGAGATAGCACCTTATCATACTTTATTATGAGCTTTGCAATCTTGTGAATTGATATGTTTCATGTTGATTATTATTAATATGATTGGCATCTCTTCATAGTTTACATGGTTATGAGTTGACACCATTTGCATATATCTTATTATGATTTGTCCTCACAATGAGAATATTTACATCATATGAATAAATGTGTTCGTGAAAGTTCTTTTATCGCACTCAGTTGTTAACTGAATTGCTTGAGGACAAGCAATAAGCTAAGCTTGGGGGGAGTTGATACGTCCAAAACGTATCTACTTTCCCGAACACTTTTGTTATTGTTTTACCTCTAATTTGTGTGTTTTGAATGCAACTAACACGGACTAACGCTGTTTTCAGCAGAATTGCCCTGGTGTCTTATTTTTGTGCAGGAAATCAACTTTTAGGAAAAATTCCAGAAAAATCATAAAAGTGCCTATTTTCACCGAAGACTCCCGGAGCCAGAAGACGAGGAGAGGGCGGCCAGCAGGGGCCCCACACCCTATGCTCGCGCGGGTGGCCCCCCTGCCGCGCGAGGAGGGGGTGTTGCCGACTCGGCCACCCCCTCGCGCCCCCCTCTCGACTACTTAGTCCCTCCTGACCTAAAAATCGACACCACGAAGAGTTTTTCTCCAGAAACCCATCGGAGCGCCGCCGCCACCTCGAAACTCAATTCGGGTACCAGAAGTTCCTGTTCCGGCACTCCGCCGGGACGGGGAATCGAAAGAGATCGTCGCCATCGTCATCCCTACCACTTCTCCATCAACCATCCATGTTTCCCCCATCCATGTGTGAGTAATCCACCGCTGTAGGCTTGAGGGGATGGTAGGGATTGGATGAGATCGTTCATGTAATAGCTGTAATATCATTAGGGCATGGTGCCTAGTATCCGTTAGCGGTGTTTTATGTCATTGTTGCAACTTGTTATGCTTAATGCTTGACACTAGACCCCGAGTGCCATGATTTCAGATATGAACATGTTATTGTATCATGAAGATAATTATTGTTTTAAGATCATATCTATGAGTTGTATACACATATTGCTGTCCGGAACCCGAGGTCCCAAAGTGACAATAATTGGGACAGCCGAGGGGAATGGCTGTGATGTGAGGATCACATGTGTTCACGGAGAGTTAATGTTTTTCTCCGGTAATTTATTAAAAATAGTACCTTAATTACCAGTAGTTTCCCTTGAGGCCCCGCTGCAAACGGACTGGTAGGACAAAAGATGATGTGCAAGTTTCTCATTGCGAGCACGTACGACTAAATTGGAACACATGCCTATGGTTAATAAATACTTTGATACTTTATCTTATTTATTTGCAAATGCCCATGACTTGATTATCACATGAAGTATCTCATCCATGCAACGCCCGTTCATCCGTCCCTTTGCCTACAGTATTTTAATCCTGCTGTCTACTATAATCATCACTGCTGTTTTTATTCTACTACTGCTGTTATATCACTACTGTCACTGTTATAAAACTGTTGCTACTGATAATCTGTCTCGAGCAAGTCTATTCACAGGTGCAGCTGAATTGACAAATCTGCTGCTAAGACTTATAAATATTCTTTGGCTCCCCTTGTGTCGAATCAATAAATTTGAGTTTTACTTCCCTCGAAGACTGTTGCGATCCCCTATACTTGTGGGTCATCAGTGATATGAAGTGAGAAAACGAGGGGAAGAAACAACAAACATGATAATTCTCACTATTTAATATGACCTACCTATTAAGGAGGACATATTGTTTATTTTGTTCCAGCGATTTTTTTAATCAAAGATAACTAACCTCACATAATGATCTAACATCGTGTTATACTATAGTTCACTTTTCAAATGAAATATCACTTACACCGGTGCTCCAACATATGGCATGATAATCCATTGTCTAAAAATCTTAAATTGCCAAAGATGTTACCTGCATACGTGATATTTTTATTACCAAAAAGATAGGTGTAGAACAATTTTGTTTATTGTCACATAATGGGAAATAAGATGATATTCATTAGATTATATTTTTATTTATTGAACACTTTCAACCAACGACAGATGATGCCCTCGCATTTGCGAGGGCCACCATGCTAGTTATGGAACAAAGGGAAAAGGGAGTAGAGGCGGAATCCAGACTCAGACAGCTGTGGCGGCCGACGTGGACGCCGGTGCGCGGTGGCGCCACCACTCGGCTCTGTAGGCTTCCGTGTATACGCGCCATTGGCTGCATGGGGAGGTGACACAGCGATTCTCCCGCGCTTTTTGTGAGCGCCTATCTTGCGATCAAGTTGCTCCCCACGAAGACAAGGACGGAAGATTGAGCAAGCAGAGAGATAATAACAGCAACCACTTTTATCTAAAAAAATAATAGCAACCAAGCTCACTCGCACTAGTACACAACAACCCTATTTGTCCCGGTTCCAGAGGGCGTTTTGTCCCGGTCATGCAACCGGGACAAAGGGTTCGGGACAAAAGCCCCCCCCCCCCCCCCCCCTTTTGTCCCGGTCGTAACACGAACCGGGACAAAAGACAATCCACGTGGACAAAAGAGAATCTCCTGTTTTTTTCCTGTTTTCTATTTCCTTTATTATTTCATTATCTGTTTTTCTTTTTCTTTATGTTTTTTGTTTAACTTTTTCTTTTCTGTTTCTCACTTAGCCATACACTCAACTATCCACTAACCCACACACTTAATCTCAAGCAGTCCTGGCCATGTTTAGCCCGGCCCGGCCCGGCCCGAAAAACCCGGGCTTGGGCCTTCAAATAAGGTTTTTGCACAAATCAGGAAGAAGCCCGGCCCGCGGCCCGAAGCCCGTCGGGCTTTCGGGCTTTTTGACCGGGCCGGGCCGGGCCTGGGCCTGGGTTTTCTGTGTCGGGCTTTTCCAGGCCCGGCCCGAAGACCGGCCCGGCCCGAGACATGGCCAGGACTAATCTCAAGTCAAACTCAAACTTCCCGTTCGGTCACCCATCCTCAAACTACTCCAACCCCAGCACTCTTAACATTTAGGTTCCTTTCAAATTAGATACTAAGAGAGAACTGAGAACTTACTGATATTACTATCTTATCAATCATATTAACCACTCGGTCATGATAATAGATTTTTTCATTGCTTGTATTATAAAATTTTAGTTGAATAAACAAAAATGATTATATAATAATAATATAAAGTAAATAATGATAAAATAAATATTACTTTATTTTTGACTTTTTCATTTAGTATGGAATAATTCGTATCTTTAAATCCTTAAATCGGAATTTAACAAATAAAATGTCTAAATTGATCAAAAAAAATTAGAGGAATCCAAATATGACATCCAAATCATCTTTTGCGTTACAGAAAAATCGATAGCCATCGCGACCGTTTTGATCGTTTTAACGAAAAAATGAAATAAAACGATAAACACCTCCAAAAAGGATATCCTTTGGCATGCGGTCCTTATATGTGTATTAGTTGCCATGAAAAATGATAAACTTGATTTTTGACAAAATTTGCAAAAAAAGTCTTCACGAAAAGGTCTATTATGTATAAACGTCTAGAAGTTTCAAGCCAAATGATCAAGTTATGGTCATTTTCACGACATAGTTTGTGATAAAGATTCCATATTCCACAAATAGGTGCATATTCGTATAATAAACAATCGTGCCAAAGGGATTCTTCAAATTATTTTCATAGATAGCATTTCCCATTTTTTAAGTGCGAAAAATGACTTTGTTTGTGTACAAAGTACAAAAAATATGATGCAAAATGGCACTCATTTAATTTTCATGGAAACTAGTACACATATGATGGATAATCCTCAAGTATTAGGTTTTTCATTGATTTCTACTTAATTTCGCCTAGTTAAATGAGTTTATGCCGATTATTCGAAAGTAATTCAAATTTGAACTACAACTATTTAATAGTTTGGTCTGAATCTTTTGGAAAAATCATTTTAAGGTACACAACTATTGGTTATATCACAGAAATACTGATAATTCTAGAATATCTTACCTCTTTTGATGAATAGTCATCGCGACCGTTTGTGATCAAGTTATGGCCATTTTCACGGCATAGTTTGTGATAAATATCTCATATTCCACAAATAGGTGCATCTTGGTATAGGAAACAATCATGCCGAAGAGATTTTTCAAATTATTTTCATAAATATCATTTTCCATTTTTTAAGTGGCAAAAATGACCATCGATAACAATCATTTTAAGATACAAAGCTAGTGGTTATATCACAGAACCATCGATAGCTTTAGAAAAATAGACCTCTTCGATTAATAGTCATGATGGCCATTTTGACCATTTTCTGAAAAAATGGAATAAAATGAAAAAAACCCTCAAAAACTGATATCCTCTGGCATGGAGTCCTTATATGTGTACTAGTTGCTATGAAAAATGATAAACTTAATTTTTTACAAAATTATCAAAAAAAGTCTTCACAAAAAGGTATATCATGTAAAACATCAAGAAGTTTCCTCATGTATAAAAAGGTCTATCACAAAAAGGTCATTTCCTCGGCATAATTTGTGATAAAGATCTCATATTCCACAAATGAGTGCATCTTGGTATAGTAAACAATCATGCCGAAATATATAGTCACCTACCTTTTATCCCGGTTTGTGGCTGGAACCGGGACAAAAGGGGTGCGGTGACCTTTTGTTCCGGTTCGTGGCTGGAACCGGGACAAAAGGTTCGATTCTGGAGCGCGTGGAGGCTGGGACCAATTATTTGGGCCCATTTGTCCCGGTTTGTAATGCGACCGGGACAAATGGGGTATTTCGGCTGGGTGCGAAGACCTGTTTTCTACTAGTGTCGCTCACAGATTACAAGTATGCATTTTTTTTAGGGATACAAGGATGCATATTGAAGGTGCTTATATCCAGAAGAAGATAAAGCACCGTGGTCGAGAACATATATTGCAGCTAGCCGAGAGACCAAATTAACAATCAACTTGGGAGAACCATACGAGTGGGCGTGCAATTATGCTTGTTCCAATGTTCCGGGCTTCAGGCTGGCGGCGTGGGATCGAGCTATATACGTGGTTGATAAACAGCCACGACCAGTGCTATTTTAACAACACATATCTGTGACGGATAAAGCTCGCACGCGCGACGATTCGGATTAACCCAGCAATTTGCCATGTTCTTGATGCAAAAAGCTCAACAAGAATTGAAAGATCAATGCTCCACCTGCATGTGTGTATTCTTCTCGCAACCATGTATGACGTAGTAAAATTCCTCTCGTAGCAACCATGTATTATTCCCAGGTGAATCCATCACTTGGCCGCCCAGGAATGAACAACACCATGCCTGGATTCCCCGAGGAATAATGCATGACGCCATGCATGCATATTTGCGGCATGGAGATGATATATATCTACTCGTATGAGCGAATGGATGCTCTTTCGTAGCAACATCCGCGTTTATTATTCGCCACAGAAGGTTAAACAAAAGAATGAAATGACTCGATCGAGGAGGATCTCCTTCGGCGTCCAGATGTTGCAACGGAATAAGTTCGATTGGCTTCGTGGGAAATTATGTCTGCAGTCTGTTAGTGCTTCGTGTATACGGTATACCTAGCTAGATACTCTGCTAGATGGGCACGTCGGATTCGATCGGCGCTGACGGCACACGCACTTGATGCTTGGTACATAGTATAGTTGCATGTTGTGCCCTTTAAACGTGGTGAAGGCGGATATGGGGGACGCCGTCGTGATTTTCAGCAGAGATATCGTGTCTTAAGTTGTTGGAATTAAGTCCCATCTCAGATTCGATATCTGAGGTATGGAGCAAAGTATATATAAGCCACATGCATCGAAAATAGTATCAGCAAGATCGACTTGTTTGATTCATTTTTCAAAGGGTCGACATCCGGAATCATTTTACCTCCCAAAAATATATGGAAGGATCAAGCAAAGGAATTGGAAATTACTCAATGTGCCGCGTACATGCGTCAGAAGCAAAACATATGCCGAAACGTCTTCTTGACGAGCGCTGCTCGCGGAGTCGTGAAGGAGAAGGCGACTTTCAAGGATGGATTTAATGGCAGGGACCAGCGGAGGTGGGGATTTGAGCAGGGCTGCGGCGGTGGTGGGCTCATCTTTCTTGCTCCCGACGTCCTTATCATTTAGCGGTCAGGACGGCACCTGCAGTGGTCCGAAACCGCGCGAGTGCTCGCGCGCCTGAATACGGTTAAAATAGAGTTGGTAATTTTTTTTTACTACTCCCTCTGTTTCATACTATAAGCTAATCTGGCTTATAATACGGAACCACATGTTGTAGCCTCGAGGATAATTGGTTCTTAGTCTTTTGCAATGATTCTAAGACATGTGTCAATGCACCATCTTAGCACCATCTTTTAACACGTTATTAACGAAGCAATAAAAATGTAAGAGACAACTATTCGGAAATCATAAAAGGCGGCCGAGCTGGAGGGAGCCTTTTATTTTTAAAAACTTCAAAACTCATATTCTAAAATTGAAATATATCTAAAAAATCTTGTATACATAATGTTATATTGTACCAACATATAAAATCTCAAATCTGAATAATCTCGAATATAATTAACTTAGTAACAATATTTAAAGAGCAACATAGATCGTGACTTCAGAAGTGATCAAGGTCAGTCCGTCTGGGTTTTTAGGAGTTGTTGACGCGATTAGCTTAACTCTATTCTGTCTATAAATCCTCTCCTCCTCCTTTGCCTCGTCACCTCACGCCGAACCCTGCCGGCACGCACACCACAACATGATTGGGTCCACGCCATCCCTCCTACACCCACAAGCTCCTGCCACAATGCCGCCACACTGGACACACGCTGACGGAGTCGAAAACGATTATGTCTTGGCTAGAACTGAACGAAACCCATGTTGGTGAGAAACGTAGGCATTGCCCTGTGTGACTTGCTTGGACATCAACATGATATGGGTGCACGGTCGGTTCAAATATATTTAGATTTCAAGGTGAATTGAATTATTTATATTTTTATACTAAACTTGTGTACTTTAAACTCATTAGTAAGATGTTACCGACTTATTGAGTGTATTTTTATTACTTATTCGACATAGTTAATCACATAATAAAGCTAATAATATTAATTAAGCTTGTTTATTATACAATTGTAAATGTATCTCGTAGAATTTTTTGCATTGAGCTATATTTAAATACATATATCGCAACATCATTTCCACCATAAATATTATTATCACAATTGCATTATTTATATATTATCATGAATTTTTGAGGTAACGATCTCTAAATCATATTTGTCCATAATATCTTAACAAAAGTTTCAGTGTATAAGTAGTGAAGCATATAAATTGTTAGTAGGATTTTATTGGTTTTTGTGGTTAAATGTGTCTTGTGGGTTATCATTGATTCAATATAAGTGCATACTAGGAGGAGGGTTACAGGTTCTGGATGTGTCTTTTCGAAATTATAGATATGTTTAAGCTAGCAAGGTATTTACATTATAATACAACCATGTAATTCAAAACATGACCGACCTTTACACTCACTATAATTTGTGGTTGACAAGGGAAGGCTCTTATGTGGAGGAATCGGGGCACATTTTGAACGCTCGAAAATCGGTTTTTCTTTTTCGACGATTTTGTGTCTCCTCCTCTACCCATTTCCCCTCTATTTCTCGCAAAATTTAGGATTATGATTTGAAAGTCTGCGTACAAATTAATGTCAACAAATCTAAAAATAAATAAATTTGGACCGACATAAAATTTATTAAGCTTTACAAAATTTGAAGAAGGACTTTCCATGATTTTAATCCAACTCTTAGCAATCTTCACTCCACCTTTTATAAACTTAAGTTTCCCATTGCCGAGATCTAGCCACAAAAATACAACCACATGTTTTAAATGCATTTACAAAATCTTCCCCGTAAACGAGCTTTAGTGGAAGGTGGCCTTCACTTCTCTTTGCAGCTACCTTTTGCCTAGCATGCAAGATCCTTTTTTATGCTTTACCAAAGACCTTGGAGGAGGACAAATAGCACAATCAAACTGTCGTGGAAGACATTGGCCTTGGAGCATGATTACGGTGAGGAAGTAAGAGCAAAAAAACACGAAAAGGCCTAGCGCTAGTACAAGATTCAGGACAATGTCAAAGGAGAAAGGCAGTTGGTGGCGCAGGGCAAATCCATCACTTGTCTCGAAGAACTTTTGATCCTGCGGGGTTGTTCCCCCATAAAAGCTGGAAGATCGCCTGTTACCCTGCGTTTTCTGAACCTTATGGCGGGAACTCCCTGTGCTAGCTTCACCTTCTGCACAGTGGCACAGCAGCACAGGTAGTTTGCAAAGTTGCAACCGGCGGATCGATTCGAAGGTGAAGGATTATTCCTCGAAAGCCCAAACCCCTCGCCGTGGTCTCCAAGTGGACGGCGTCACATTCGAAACAGACCCATGCAATGCATAGATGCGTCGGGCACAGCCACTGTCCACTCATACTACCTCCTGCCGGCTGCCGCCCCTGCGTCGCATCATCTTGGCACACGCCGACGTGCGCGGCCCTTTCCTGCCTCCGAAATTCCCAGTGGACAGGAATCCTCGACACTGGCTAATGGAGAGCGGAGCTGGATCGAGGCCCTATATTCATATCTGCTTGGTTTCGCAGATGCCGGGAGGAAGCACATTTGGCATGTATACCATCGATCGATAGTCGTTGCAGATTCGGCGTATATATCCGGACGATTAGCTAATTGCGTTGGAACTAATGGCTGCTTACTCACGATGGATTTTATTTTCGAGGTTTAGAGCAGTCCAATAGAGGTTTATGTACAGAAGTTCATGTGCAAGTAGCCGAAGTACAGGTTACAGAACACAGAAGACAAAACAAAGAGAATGAGAAGTTCTGCCAAGTCTCCAATATATGCCCCCCAATAACGAAGAGAATGAGACGTTGACGATCGAGCATCTTCGACTAACACATGCGCGAGCACGATGGCTAGTTGTCACTATCCAGGGCCAACCTGAACAGACTAATGGTTCGTAGAATGTGAGCCAAAATCATCGATCTAGAGTAGTTTATAAGAAAGAAGAAGCTCTTCATGGTCGTACAGAAGCAGTTCGGAAAAAATAACCTGTAGGAAATTTCAAGAAACAAAAAACCAGTAGGAGATAGGACGAAGACTGATTAAGTGCAATGTTGATGCAAGCCTCACAGCGGATGGCATGCATGGAGCGTGCAGGAGACAGGACAAAGACTGGACTAGAGACCACAACGGTCAGGTTACTATTTGCTCGCCCTAGAATTACACTCATGCACATTGCCAATCGGCAGCGACAGGTGAAGCCATTGACTTTGCTTGGCCTGAAACTTTCGATTTCAAATTCATCTGCTAACCTGGTAACTGAAACAGATTGTGTCTGGATGATTGTAATGAAAACTCTGTTATCTTATTAATACACAACACATTTAAAAAAAATCCTTGTCGATCGATTGAATAACTGCCTCTAATTTTCACTGTTTGCCCGCTTTTGTTGCGCCATTTCTCGAGCTAGACAACATCACTGCACGAGTACATCCAAGACTGATTCTAAAAAAAAGAGAGTATATCCCAGACTAAACCCTTTTTACTTAGCACCGCGCGTGTCACCAGCATGTTCAGTTGCTATAGCTAGCAGATAGACTCTAAAGTTTGATGCATATATATTCGAATCCCTGGTCAAAGATTCATTCATATTTGTGGCATAACCAAAAAGCTTGGATCTTTATGTTCAATCAGGCTCCCACTCAAGTGTGAGATGGTGCTCTTACTTTGTTGCTCTAAACTCTGAACGGAAAGAGAGCTCTGCATTTTGCATGCGCAGTTGGCCTCCATTGGCTGCCTCGTTCTGAATTTGGAGTGGCTTTGCATCACCACTAACTACTCCTATTAGCTAGTACTGGCCTTCACACCTATTGGTCTTCTTCTTTTAAGGCAGAGGTACGTCTTGGAACACAATTATACAAGAAGCTATGGTATGAGATAACCTACATTGCCTGCAAAAGCATTTGCAAAGTGAATGCGTGGCTTTCTTCGCACCACTGAAACGTGCACAGGTGCGAGTCTAAAATTAGCTAGGCCAAGCAAAGCAGAGGAAAGCGAGCAAGTCTCTGTCCATGAGGCAAAAGAAGGGTGCAAAAACTATATAGGGGAATAGGGTCATTGGCTTCTGTGGTTTCATTTGAGATGAACTAGCTAAGTTCTCTTTATTTCCCTGTCACGCGAAAGACCCATGAATGGTCGGGGGACGGCAAAGTTGAAGTCGGCTGGTCGTTGTGGTCATGCATTATATATGCAAAGCGCAAGCAAGCAGCCGAGTGATCAAGCAAAGATGTTTGGGCCGTTGGAGTGCTCGTTGCCTGCTGCTATTATTGCGAGTAAGTACGTACAAAAAGCTCTGAAAAATACACACTCTAAGTGATCTTGGAATCTCGTCTGTGGGTGACTGTGAGGTTCATATGATTGGAACAGACGGATGGGCATTGCCATAAGAAACGTCTTGGCTTTGTAGTTTGTACTAGTACCTGGTATCAGTGGTATTGGTTAGCTCACCTCTCACATAAAGAGCTCGCGACGACGTTCAGTTCGGAGCAAAGGCAAAGCTAGCGCTACGAGCAGGACAAAATTAAGCAAAGCAGAATCGACCGGCTGTCGTGTATCAGAATACTAGAGAAAAACAAAGGGCACAACTCTTAGCCGAGTAGAGATTTAAGCATCGCTCGAGGTCGCGAAACTAAAGAGCAATGGAGACCCCGGATTGGATGAGAACATATCTCCCACCATAAGTTGAAGTATTTTCAACCCAATCATTAAGTTTTTCCCTGAGTTTAGCACAAACAGGGTCTAGGTCAGTCACATGTAACCTAAAGCTACTAACAGAACCCCTAGATACTTAATTGGCCAACACCCAAGCTGGCAACTGAACATATCAGTATATATTAAACCTTTCACACCATCCTCCAGTACCATCATGACCTCACCTCGAGGAAGTTTATCTTCAAACCAGACATAGCTTCAAACGTATACATGATTAATTTTAGGTGCACAACCTGTGCCATATCATGTTGAATCAAGAGGATTGTATCATCAACATATTTTAACATGACAACACCCTTTTCAATCAGATGAGGAATCAACCCAACAATCAGCCCATTATACTGTGCCATTTTTACCATTTTTGCCAAGTTCTCAGCTGCCATGTTAAAGAGGAAGGGAGATAAAGGATCACCCTTCCTGAAGTCAGAATAAGGTCCTCTTCATCCTGTACTCCTTTGGTGTAGAGGCGTGGCTGGCGGATCTCCTAAGATACAATATGTTTCCGTGTTTGTCTGTGTGGTTGCATGTTTGAGTCTTCTGATCTACGGTTATCATCGTTGAAGGTGGTTACTGCTCTATTACTTTGATCCATCGGTGCCTTAGAACGACGGCAAGTTTTAACCGGCTCCAGCGAAGCGGTGAAGGAGGGGTGTGGACGACAACTCGCTTTGGAATTTGTAGTCGTCGGTAGGTGGACCAAAGACTTATTTGTAATTTTTATTACTTTTGAGACTCTTTTTACCGTTGTTGATGATCAATAGAGGTTGGTCTTTTCCGGTAAAAAATGGAGACCATGTGCCGTTGGTTGCAGGACTGTGCCAAAATCACTTAGGACTTAGGAGCAGTGGCAGATCCAAGATGAAATCAGTGGGGGTGTCAAAACTTAAAATATCCCCTATTAAGCTTGCCATTCAGCCATGATTAGTGCAAATAAATAGTAGCTAAAAGCCTTTTTATATATTTGGACGGGTGCCATGGCACCCCCTCTAGATACACCCCTGCTTAGGAGTCAGGTCCTGATTGGGACGAATGCTCCTCGGCATCCTGTTCATGCTTTTAGGTTGCTGGGAGAGAAACAGAGAAAGTGGTGGAGCTCTTCTAAATTCATCAATGCGAATTCTTGAAGTTGGAGAAAGTGGTGACAATATATCATCAGCTTACAGAAGTTATAAGGTTGTGTGCATGCCGGCGGTAATTCTCGGAAAAAAACGCAAATTCCATGGTCCAAAAGTTGGCTCCGTAAGCCCATCGGCCCAATAGTATAACAGGCTTCTACCGGCTCCAGGCCGCATCGACCCAGTACAGTCGCGTTCCCTTCGTTACGAAAAACACAAATCCCTTAGTTTCAAAAAGAAAGAAAAAATCCCTTTCGCCACGCGGCCCGCGCTCCGGCCGCCCGGCGCCGTCGTCGCTAACCGCTCCGGGCCGATGGCAGCTGCCGCCACGCTCGCCTCTTTCAATGCCCTCGTCGCTTCGCACGCGCGCTCCGGCCGCCCGGCGCAGGCCCTCCGTTCCTTCCGTGACATGCTCGCGCGGGGATTACCGCCGGACCACTTCACCCTGCCCCCCGTCCTCCGCTCCTGCGCGCTCACCTGCTCCCCTGCCCTGGCCGCCTCCACGCACGCGCTCTCCGTCAAGATAGGCGCCCAGGGAAACCTCTTTGTGGCGTCCGCGCTGGTGCAATGCTACTCCAGCATGTCGAACCTCGCCGATGCACGGAGGCTGTTCGACGGAATGCGCGACAGGGACGCCGTTCTGTGGACGTCCATGCTGTCCGCCTACGCGCAGGGCGGGCTGCCTGAGGACGCTCTGCGGCTCTTCGAGGGGATGGTGTCGGCCGAGGTGCCGCTGGACGCCGTGGTCATGGTCAGCCTTCTCCTCGCGTGCGGGCAGCTCGGGTGGCGGCGCCACGGGAGGAGCGTGCACGCGTGCTGTGTCCGGACGTTCCTGGGCATGCCGCTCTCTCTAGGGAACGCAATCGTGGACATGTACGTCAAGTGTGGGGAGCTCGCGTATGCCGAACGGGTCTTCTCCGTGATGCCCAGGCGAGATGTCATCTCGTGGAGCGCGCTGATCGTCGGTCATGGTTTGAACGGGAGCTCTGATGTTGCTCTGAAACTTTTCGACCAGATGGCGGACACACAAGGAGTGGAACCGAACTCCATCACGTTTCTCGGGGCCCTCTCAGCATGTGCGCACGCAGGCATGGTGGACAGAGCGTGCGCTATATTTGAGCAGATGAAGCAGCGGCGCATCAAGCCTGAGCTGAAGCACTACTCTTGCATGGCCGACGCGTTAGGGAGGGCTGGCCGTGTTATTGAGGCTGTGAATCTCATCGAGGAGATGCCTTGCCAGCCAGATGAGGCCATGCTTGGTGGTATTCTAGCAGCTTGCAGAGTGCACGGTGAAGTGGATGCTGCTGAACGGATTTCAAAGAGGTTGATGGCCATGTCTCCTGCAAAGAGTGGCTACTACATGAGCATGGCAAACATATATTCAGATGCAGGAAGGTATGGTGATGCCGAGAGAATAAGAGGCTTCATGAAGGATGTAAAAGTTGACAAGCTTCCTGGATATACTTCACTTGAACTGGATGTTTCAATCAAATAACAAGTTCCATATTGTGGGGGGGCGGATTTTGAAGCACTCATTAATTTGGTGAATCCAGTAGATTGAGATGAGGTGCATGTAGGATGGGACGAGAAGAAATCCTGGAGAGAGATAAGGCTAGTTCCTCGGAAGTGCAGGGAAATTGAGGTAAAATATTTGCACATTCGATAGGGTTGAGTCTAATCCGTACCACTCGAAATAGGCTCTAAAGTGGTAACAGGCACCAGAGGAGTTAAAGTTGTTGAAACAAGGAGACAAAGTTCTGAATATGGCAATGAATGATAAGTTATTAGTTGTCTATATTTAGAAGTCCATTGGTACAGTACACATGGAGCTGGAAGAAGGCGCAGCATACCTGAGCTGCTTGGAGGCATGTCTACATACATCCACTTTCTATCAAAGTTGAGACACTTATTTTGGGACGGAGGGAGTATTATAAGTCAGGAAAGGAAAAAGGCTTTGTGCCACCTTCAGTAGCAAGAAGCGCTGAGATTCTGTCATCGAAATCTGGATGCCTCAAGGTTCATACTTTGCATTGCTACCTGATTGTTTCCTTGTATCTTCTTAGCTGTCGCTTGCGGAATTTCTTGTTAGTCACAACCAATGCTCAGGAATGTGTATTTCTTCAAGTACAATGATGTTGTGCAGCTAAGTATGAAATTATAGAGGATTATGCATGTATTGAAATAATCAAATTGGATTGTTTATCATCATAGAAAATAGAATTAGTTGCAGAAAGTATAATTAATTGAGTATGATTATTAATCATCAGAGCCTACTCGGTCATGCAAATTTTTGCCTGTGCTAAAAGTTTAGCTCTTTGGGGACTAGGATGGATCATTTTGTTGGCTAATAGTTATTCCTGCTCTGTTCTTTGCCTGATGTACTCCTAGCTTGTCCTATTGACCACATATCTCCCTTTGATATTTATATGTTGAGAAACTCAAGAACCTGGAAGAGGAAAAGGGAATCGTCATTTTATTTACGATTGGACATAGCTAAGGTTTGTGTGCTGCTGTAGCTGTATATTGTGTTTTTCATCTGGAGGCTGTAGCTAAGCTTAGGAGGAATGTGCCTACAGAGGTAGACCTTATTGTTTCGTGTTTTGTGCTTGAACAGCTTGGGGTCCAACCTGAGCTGGCCAACGACCTCTTCATGGTTTTTTTTGGTTATGAATTTTTATCTCAAGGGATTTTCAAATGCTTCAGGTTTGGACCGCTTGGAGATGTACGTTTGGACCTGACCAAGATATAGCTTGAGTCTGTTCCCCCAGATATATACTCTTTGAACAAGATTCGGCTCAGATAACTAGCTGGTATGTTCCCCCACTTTGTAGTTTTCTTGTTTTGTTGTAGCCAGCCGTTGAGAACAGCTCTTCCGGACCTGACCAAAATGTAGCTCGAGTCCACGCTCTCCAGCCTTAGTTCAGACTTGGGATACTCGCCGTTTCCTCGAGTGGTGTAATCAAAATTTCAAAAGGTTTAGGCTCCGTTTCAAAATCACATTATTTCAACGCTTGGCAAACGAATATTATAATTTTCAGTTTTGGAGAATACATCAGTTTTAAAACCACATTATTTATTGGATTCAAACATTTTAAAATATCTAATACTTCAGTATTAACTATTTATAGAAAGCGAGATATATACTTCAAAAATACGATTCAAGTGTACGTATATGTGGATTATCTGACTCTCTTCATCAGTTCGAACTTTCGATTGCACTAGGTAGTATATTAAACTTTCAATTGTATCAGACTGTGGGTCCCAAGTTTGAATAAGTGAGAAGGGGGGTTTGAAGTGTATTTGTGGATTATCTAGCCCTTTACATCATTTCGGACTTTGTTTGCGCTTGCTAGCCCATGAAATTTGACATCTGTGATGGAAAAGGATGAGCTATGCATTAATATTTCAACATGACCCTTGGCTCACATGCTGGTATATGCCATATGGGCTTAAAACTTAAATAAAAGTTTGAGGTCTTCAACCTAAGAGAAGAAATTATCCCACGAATGCACTTACGCTACTTGCTCTTCGGACAATTTGAACGGCTAAACTGAGCACTGTTAATTCATTTTTTTAAACTTTACATGTAGGTTTACTTATACAAGCTTAACGTTTATACCAGGAGCATACATGGACGTAAAACTAAACATATACAGGTCGATCCACTCGACCACTCAATGGCAGACACACTTGACACTAAAGGTACCACACATAGCACAAATGGAGCGCGATATATCATATGCTCTGCACTGTAGTGCCGGGCGACGAAACTCTTGATGGCGTCGATGAGATCCTGCGCTTGCTCCCCGGTGGTGGGGTCCATCTCGACGGCGAACTCGTGCCGCAGTTAATGAGCACCTCCATCTCCTTCTCGGTGGCACGCAGAGCGTCGCAGTACTCGAGGTTGGTGTCCCGGATGAGTTCCTTCCTTCTCCGCCACGGACACCACAGCAACGGCGGCAGCGACATGGACTCCAGCGGTGGCGCATGCGGGCCCATAGGGCACGTGTAGGGGTGGTCCTTGGTGGCGCCGACCGCCAGCGCCATGACCAAGAACATGTCTAGCATGAAGAACACCGAGTCCGAACTCCGACGTGGTGTCCATCTCCGACTTGCTCCTCGTGGCACGCACGAACCCCGGGTGGATCGGGATGCCGCCGGCGACGCGGAGGGGCGCCCAGACGTCCGCTCCGTCCTCGCTGACACGCGCTGCCACGAGGCGCACAAGGTTTCCGCCGGAGCTGTCCCCGACGAGGAACACCCGGGAGATGTGGCGCGCGTAGAAGTGGTGGTACAGGGTCCAGGACGGGTGCACCGGCGCACACGTGGGAGATGCAGAAGCCGCCGCCGTTAAGCTGCACGATGACGGATAGGCGGCGCCCGGCAGATTGTTCCTTGATTATCTCGGGGAGGTAGACGCGGAGGTTGGGCTCGCCGGCCGGGGATGTCGTGGAGTGTGTGTGGCCGTCGCGGGGCAGGGCGTAGGGCTCCACCGGCTGCATCATCGGCAGGGCCTCCGGCGCGCCGGTCCAGGTGTGGTCGACGCTGCCGTCGTCCAGCACACGCAGCCAGCCGGAGACCTCGTCCACCACCTTGCGGCCGTCCGGCATAACGGCGGGTCCCTGGTGCTGCTGCTGCGAGTCGGTGGCGATGGTGGCCATCGTTCTTCTGCTGCTGCCGCTCAAGTGCTCTACGTGGATCTTGCTTCGTGTTTGTACGGTTTGATGAACTGAATATGGAAGGGAGCAGCAGGGGACGGGGTATAAGAACCAAAATAGTTTAAGTCTGGTTTGATCTCCCTATCACCGATTCACCGTGGGAGAAGGCAAAGGCAAACCCTATCTTGTCTCACCGCAAGATCTGCGGCCCGCCGTCTCTTTTCGCAGATTGCCGCTGATGGCGGCGTCTGGATCCACTTCTGCCGGCGGCGCTGGTCCTCACCGGAGGGGGCTGATCTCGTGCTTGGACAGCTTCAACTGCCGCGCCGACGATGCGCCTCTTCTCCCCAACAAGGATTTGCCCCAAGCCACCGAGGATGCGCCTCTTCTCCACGACCATAATTTGTCCCAAGCCTTCTTCGAGCTCATCATCGGCTTCTACGACGAGGCGTTCGACCGGCTGCCCACCGAGAGTGAGGCCATGCTGGACCTCCTCGGCCTCCTCAACACCGGCGGCGTCTGCCTCGGCCTCCTCGATCCCGTCTCCAACATCATCCTCAACACCATCGCCCTCCTCCCCAAAGACGGCACCACCACAGCTTCCTCCTCCTCCTCCTCTTCACCCGCCGCTAAGATGCCCAGACGGTCCAAAACTAGCCCCGACCCCAACGCCTGGGCAAAGGTTGCAAACATGTCCTACTCGTCTCTCGTGTGCTTCCTCACGACCTACTTCGGCTGCCTCACCGAGGTACAGGCCATCCGCTACCTCTACAGGGCCGACGCAAATCTCCTCCTCGCTCTCATGCTCGTCCACCACGATTTGTACAATGCGGAGGCACTGGACCCTGAGTCTGATAGGACAAAAGCGGCCCTCGAGTGGGCGGCCACCAGCGCAGGCCACCCATCGCCCAAAACTTTGACTCAGCTCATGTCAATCCGGCTCAAAGAAGAAGACTTTCAGCTCCTTGTTAAGAACTTTACAGGTGATGCTAGAGGTTCCCCTCTCACCGCTGAGCAAGTCCGAGAAATTCACCGTGTAGTGCACACAATGATGCGCCCAATGTGTCTTGTCCAAATAAGCCATAACAAGCAAGGGCTGGATTTACATGTCTGTCGGAACATGAACGTTATTTGGTCCCAAAAGTCCATCCCCTCTACTACATCAACATCTGACGGCTGGAATATTGAATCCACGTCCTTCACCTGGGCCGGAACCCCCATCTCGTCTTTGCAGTCGGGACTGCCTAACATGCTGCAAGATTGCCTCAGAATAGCAGATGGCCAGAAACACGTTTTGAAAACCCATTGTGTCGGTGACGCCTGCGATTACTTCAAATCTCTCAGGATGTTCCTTCATGGCATGATTCACAGCATGTACGTTAAGGCGATCATGTTGCTGCCCACACCCTCGACCTTGCTAATGCGCAGCATCATCATGGCCGGCCACTGCTACGGCTCCTGTGACCCTCTCTCTAATATCATCCTCAACTCCATCTGGTACGACATCTGTGCCCCAATTCCAATTCCTGAACGCACAAAGTTTGCCAAGTACAATGATATCCTGGATCCCCGATCTCTTCTCCGCCTAGTGGTTCGCTCCCTCAAGGGGCTTGTAATGCTTGCCATGTTTGCTGATCCCCAATCCTCAGTTGCTTGTGCTATGGAGAAACTCTGCAGGACAGAATGCGTTATTACTCACATGCTATCATCAGAAGAAGGGAGGACTGAAGAGAACCCCTTACATGAGGTGGCCATGGCTGCTGAACACCCGGTGCCCCTTCAGCTGGCTGAAATGCACCGTCTGCTGCTGCTCATGCCCAATGTGCGAAGGGAGCTCATATCAACGATAACTGCGGCTCAAACTAGTGGTTGTGTGTTGGACATCGAGCACATCAGGTTTCGTATTATGTCCTTGTTCGGAAAACCCGAGGCTAAAACTTATGGTACCATGCAAGCTCCTGAACTTAATGAACATGCTTTGGGGGTGGTCTCATAAGATATCAGAGTATGAGAAGCGGAGGAGCTGGTTACGTTCAAAGATTGAACAGGTGCTGCGGGATTACATGGACCAGCATTTTTATGTAAGGGGCATTGAACTTGTTTCCGGTCATTAGCTGCTAAGTATATTTGCTTTACCTTCATTTGACCAACACGCTTGCTTGCTTGCTTGCTGTAGGGACCAAAATATACACTCGATATTATCTTTGGTGTGGAGGAAAGCAACCAAGACAACCCTCCATACGATGACATGTGCTACCACATTAACTTCTTGGCTACTTCTGATTCTGATCTGAAGCTTCAGAAGACCTTATTTTTTGCTGAGCTCTGGTCAGAGGCGGAATTCTGCTGCCCTCTACCCTATGCATATGCGGGTAAGTCCTTTACATTTCTGCTGCCGCATGGCTGATTAGTACCTGATAACACTTGATTAGGTACTTTGGGTAAAGATGATCTGCTTCAGACTTGCTGTACCACACCTTCTCGTGCTTTCATCCACTACTCTTCAATTTGAATTGGCTTATTATCATGTGTTATGTCTCTTACTGAATAATCACTGTCGGGTTTAATTTTGTTAATTAATATTATAAGGCACAAACTTGGCCAGAACATTTGATTCTGGCCATCTATGTTCTTATATCTGCGGGACGATGTTGTTCCAATGACATTGTGCTTCCTTCCATCTTTATAATTGTCGACGACACAAGGTTTTTACCCCTAATAATGTGTTTGACGTTCCGCTAATCCCGGATCGCCATCCCATGACCCGCACATACACCGCGCGTCTCTTTTTGGCTCCGCCTCAAACTGCGGCTCAACACGCCGCCGTTATCCATCGTTGAAGCTGCCGCTGGATACCCTTTTGATGAGCAGCTCCGATGCACATATCCCACCATATGGCTCCTTCGACCTTCCCCTCCTTGATCCCCACCGAGCTTCGAGGGCACCTCCCCTGCGGCTGACTTGCTCCATCAGCATTGATGGCTGCTTACAGGCAGGACTTCCTGCTGCGGCTGTGGCAGATTCTATTAAGCGTCTTTTCTCTACTTCTGGATCAGTTATTGATTGATTGGCTAAACTCCATGCATGTACACTCCATTTTATCGGTAGCATCGGCTAAATTTCATGCATCCACACTCCATCTTCTCGGTAGCATCCTGGGAATATGGCTAGAGACATCTTTTAGTAGTGGCAGTTATCTATATATTTTCCAATGGAATGCAGCCAACTCCTGTTTTTGTATGAAGATGCCGTAACTAAGTTGTACCACCTGTACATGATTAACTCCTCTAGTTAACTGAGCACATGTGTGATATTTATACATGTCTGTTGCGTTTGTCTGCAGCACGACATACTGGTTTAGGTAAATACCAGATACTTATTAGAGGTGAGTGAAATTATACTAGCACCAGAACAGGGGTATTGGTATTTCTCTCCCACCAAAAACAACATTGAGCTTTCTGTGATAAGTATAAAACGTGGTTATAGTCAGAAAAATATTTAGAAAGGAAGTATCTGTTGTGTGATCACCTAGAGATGGATCAGTTGTGTTTGGTAGTTTGGTTGATACATCCACCTAGAGATGCCTCAGTTGTATTTGGTAGTTTGGTTGATAGTGTCAAGTCCTGGTGCATTTTGACTTTTAAAAAGATAGAGCCAAACAAAAACTGTAGAAAAGGAAATTCGTGAAACAAAATATATGATTCAAAGAACTTTGTTGTATTTGATGACTTGCTGTACCACACCTTCTCATGCACTAATTGGCTTATTATCGTGTGTGAATAATCACTGCCGGGTTTTATTTTTTTATAATAGGCCGTTGCTACTATGACGTCTATATCGCGAGGAAAATCGTGTTTCCAGATGACGCCAAGTACATCTCTCACGATATCACGCACGGTGGAACCGGCGGCTTGGATTTCATGCAAGAGATGGACCTCGTCTACTTTAGTTCCCAGCTGGACGTGCAACTTGCGAAGAATCTGAACACATGTTGCCCAGTACAGAGTCTGATTCTGACTATGAGTGAATCATCTCTCCTCCATGGTCGCGGCTAGCTAGCGAGTGATGCTGTTAGCTGTGAAGTGAGACCTATGTGTTATGATGTCCTAATTAATGCACATTCTGCGATGTACTCCTATCTATGAACAACTGGATGACAATGCGCAGTGATAGTGTGATACACTCAGTACTCCAGCATGTTTGATTCGTTGAACTAGCTACTACTGTTATGCATTGGTGCATTAACTTATTTATTGCTTGGCCTTGTTAAATTTTTGTGTAAATCAAGCTAGATCGCTCGCTGCTATGGTAGTGAAATCGGTGTGTTGAAGCAGGCTTTAGGCAGACCTGGAGGCCCAGGTACTATATTACAAAGGGGCATGCCAGTTGTACAAATAAAAACTGACATGGTTAATTCCAAGTAGGGATTACACAATTAGTTAAAGTAATTAATTAAATCCAAACACACCACCTAATCTAGGCTTTTCCTTGCATGTGTTCATCATCTTAAAATAGTCTTCTCCAAAACCCGGTGGGAAAATATGAGGAGAATAGTGTGTATGATATGTTGCTAAAACTTCCTAAAACCCAGTGGAAAATAAGAAGAAAATGATGTAGTAACATATAATGTTTATTTATACAAGCTTGACGTCCATACCTTGCACAGCTTAATTATTACACAGTGCCTTGAATTCGACTGTTTGAGACACTAAAAGTAAAACACACACATAGGTCGATCGACTCAATGGCAGACACACCTGACAGACACTGACGTCTGACGGTATCACACATATACAGCACAAATGCGCGGACGAGCGGTATATATCGATTGCTTTGCACTCTAGCTAGTGCCGGGCGACGAAGCTCTTGATGGCGTCGATGAGCTCCTGCGCTCGCTCCCCGGTGGTGGGGTCCATCTCGACGGCGAACTTGTTGAGGTAGAAGGAGTGGCTCATGCCACGGTTCACGAGCACCTCCACCTCCTTGCCGGCGGCGCGCAGCGCGGCGCAGTACTCGAGGTTGGTGTCCCGGATGAGGTCCTTCTCCGCCACGGCCACCAGCATCGGCGGCAGCGGCACGGACTCCAGCGGCGGCGCGTGGGCGCCCATCGGGCACGTGTAGGGGTGGTCCTTGGTGGCGCCGACCGGCAGCGCCATGGCCAAGAACTTGTCCAGCATGTCCAGCGTGAAGAACACCGAGTCCGGCGTGTCCTCCAGCTCCGAGTTGCTCCTAGTGGCGCGCACGAACCCCGGGTGTATCGGGACGCCGCCGGCGACGCGGAGGGGCGCCCAGGCGTCCGCCCCGTCCTCGCCGACGCGCGCGGCCACGAGGTGCACGAGGTTGCCGCCGGAGCTGTCCCCGACGAGGAACACCCGGGAGATGTCCGCGGCCTCGCGGAGGAGGTCGGCCGCCGGGTCATCGAGAGAGCCGGCGTCGGACATGACGATCGAGCGGAGGCGACGGAGCACGTCGACGCCGGCGTATATCTGCGCAGGGAGGCGGTGCTCGGGTGCTAGCGGGAGCTCGGCCGTGACAACCACGGCGGGGAGGGCGCACGCGAGGCGAGCGTAGAAGTGGTGGTACAGGGCCCAGGACGGGTGGGAGATGCAGAAGCCGCCGCCGTGGAGCTGCACGATGACGGGGAGGCGGCGCTCGTCCTTGATCTCGGGGAGGTAGACGCGTAGGTTGGGCTCGCCGGGGATGTCGTGGAGCGTGTGGCCGTCGCGGGGCACGGCGTAGGGCTCCACCGGCTGCATCATCGGCAGGGACTCCGGCGCGCCGGTCCAGGTGCGGTCGACGCTGCCGTCATCCAGCACGCGCAGCCAGCCGGAGACCTCGTCCACCACCTTGCGGCCGTCCGGCAGAACGGCGGGCCCCTGGTGCTGCTGTGGCTGCTGCGACTCGGTGGCGATGGTGGCCATCGTCTTGCTGCCGCTCAAGTGCTCTACGTGGATCTTGCTCGTAGTCGGGCAAGTGCTCTGATTCGTGTTTGTACGGTGTGATGAACTGATGATGGAAGGGAGCAGCGTTTTATAGGCGATGTCTGGAGCGGCAGCGATCCCGGTCGCATCGCGTCCTTGCCGCTAATTTGGTGGGAAATTTCGCAGAGGGTGTGAGGGAATTCCGTTTTGCATGCAGTTGGACGAACAACTAGAGTCGTGAAGTAAAAAAAATGGTCACGAAGTTTTCCGTCGTGTGGACTTGTATGAAGCGCGCGACCGAGACGATGTGGACGTGTGATGGTTTGCTAGATACACGGGAATCTGAAGTCTGAACCAATCACAGGTCAGGTCGTGAATAATATTCTTCTCGATAGCATCCCTAATAATAGTACGGAGCAGAGAACCCTGAATGATATTCTTCTTAATAGCAGCCCTAATAATCACTTGAAACAACTAAAACATTTTATATTAGAAAACGGAGAGAGTACGTGGTAAGCAATCCAAATAAAATTTTAATACATGAGAAAGACTCTCCGGCCTGTGGAAACGCCTAGGGGCATATTGGATGGTTTTGGATAAATAAACGGATGAAACTCAACCGAAACTTACTTCCAGGAAGGCTTGTGTGAAGCAACTACGCGCGAGACCCATAAGATGTGGACGTGTTGGTTGTGAGACACACGAGAGATCTTCTCATGTCGTGAACACGCTTTTCCACGGTTCAAAGCACTCTCTCATTTCAAAATTTGAAAACATTAGATTTTTCATATTGTTTAACTTACGATTATGAATTCTAATGTGTATAAAGTTGGTAAAACGATCCTGCCTGGAATATGATTATCAGTTCTGGCGTCGCATTGATCAGATATTTCCTAGCTAAGTTATGGGCATCAATCCCAACAAAGACATAACTCAACACCTGAGAGTAGTAGCTTGATGAAAGCACGGCGTGAAAGTTCAGCAGCTGCAGTTCTATTTGAAACTAAAGCAACAAATTCATTACTACTATCAAATAAGGTAGCTCATTTTCGTTACGCCTACACTTTAAAACCAGAAGCCATACCACCATCAAGTCACCAACGCCTAACCGCGGGGAGAAAACCAGAAGCATGGCAGCATCATGGATATTCCAATCAGATAAAAAATGAAGAAATGCTAAACGGAAACCACTCATTTCATGCGAACAATCTGCACATAATGCATCAGAATCCCCTCACAATTGTGCTTTAAAAAAAATCAGGCCCCGCTTGGATTGCAGTTTAAGTATACGGAGCCGAAAAGTTATCCGCCGTGTCACCGGATTTTTAGGAGGGAGGCAGCAGGTCCGTGAAATACACATATGCATTCCGCTAATATACGATAAACCAATCGAGGCCTAAGGCCTAAGGGGTGCTAGGATAACAGGGGTAGATCACTTGCGTATGCAGAACCATAGCAGGAAAGCATTGGAACTGCAACTTACAAACTTAAATAAAATTCTTACCCCTATAGCTTCTGTAATTTCTTATCTTGCATACCGCAAACTCTCCAACATAATAATCAATTAAATCATCAGTCTGAGAAAAGCTCAGTTATTGAAGCACAAGCTCGAGCACAATGTGATATATTTGTAAGAAATATTAGTTCTCAATTTCCAGGCTGGAACTAGAAATCAGCATTCCTCAGAACAAAATTGAACAATACCGGTCATGCAAAAAAAAAGTGCTCGTAGATCCATCACACAATTGTAATCCACAACAAGTAAATGCCGCTTTGCCCGTAGCATAAAATAAATCAAGGAAGATGGAGAGAGACAAAAGATCACATCAAGTACAACACCCCGTCAAGCTGCCGCTTGCATAAAAGAACAAATCAGAGAATGATTATTTTCCCGGTGATATTAATACCACTGTTTTTGCAGCAAGCACACAATCCATCTGACCAACATATGTGATAAATTCAATCTGGAGAATATTAATTTATTTAAAACAAAAATAGAGGAAAAACCAACCATCCAAAACGGCTTTACCAACATGCTTATGTTGGTTACTTGCAAACCGAAATCCTCTATCTTGTGCGGCCTCAACAACTATGTCTAGCACAGTTTTCTGTGAATCTAAAGTTTCTAGAGAACTTACCCCAAAAATCTGAAGATAGATTAATCTTTATTTCACAAGCCATTTTTATGGAGGTTATTTTGATGGGTTTTGTGGTCTATATGGATCACGAGAAATGATTTCATTTTCAAAGTGAAATCTCCGAATCTATATCATTGCAGAACAAATTTCAAGGTGGAAATGTGGTTGTTGAAGCACATAGCGACCAGGAAGTCGTATGTAGACTTTGCTGTGAGTACTGTATTTATTTTAAAAAAATCAGATTCATAGCAAAAAAAAACACGTTGTACTCATCAAGAAGCAAAAGGAAAGAAGACAAACAACACGCCCTAATAGAAATAAAGTTGACATGCACACGCAGATACACTGATTCTTCTTTCGACGTAGATAAAAGATATCTTACATGGGTACCTAAAATCAGTATGACCATGCGCCAACAGAACCATGGTGAGATCAATCATCGAGCCGTTGTGGCTCGACCAAATTTTGCCTATGCATACTACCTACTGAGATGCAATGTTGGCTACAGATGTATTGGAAAGGAATAATGGAGACTTTTGCTGGCTCGACTAAAAAAGTCTTGTTTAGGGCAGAAGAGGGCATGTGCACCGAAGCCTTGAAAACTCGCGGGCTAATGACAACGAGATGCATCCGGTTAAGCCCAAGACAAATGACCCCAACAAAAATACTGGCAAATACGAATGCCAACTTGTGATTGTGTAATTCATGGGAAATCCTGCAATTCATTAACATAGTGGCATCAACATCATATATGTTGTAAATGTCATTGATCATAGTATAATAAACTAAAAAACTATAGATATGTTTATTACTCCCTCCATATCAAAACGTAAGATGTTATAGCATTTTTTTGGTCCATATGTATGTAGACATGTTTTAGTACAAGATTCAAATGAATCTTACACTAAACCATGTCTACATGTATGTGGACCAAAAAAGTGCTACAACATCTTATATTTTGATACGGAGGGAATATGTATGAGTATGACAACTTATGGTTCTTATATTCAAGGTCTTATCAACATTGTGACTGCTCATGTCCTGACGAGTACTTATCATAAGAGGCACCACACCTTGTTCCAACCTTTAAGGATGGGCGCCACAATGATGCCCACAATCTTATATATGTACCAGTTCATTGAGATTCCAAGTGTAGAGTGATTTGTCTAGCGCGTATTCCTCCCCACATGAATGACTGGAGGTTTATATCGATTCCTAAGGAATATGAACTTTCAGCAATGTACAAAGGTCTGGCTCACGGATGAACCGATGAGCTTTTGTATGTTGGATGACACTCTCTTGTCATGATTAATATATCATTTTATTCGCAAAAAAAGTAGACAAACTCTCACATCTCCAAAACATAAAAGTTTTTTGTACTTAGAAAGAATTTCGCATTATGATTTTGCATACTTGTCGGATGCATCATTGACTACATCCATATTTTTATCAGATTTTTTTAACTTGTAGTTATGATTTTGCATTCTTTTAAAAAAATATAGAGAGCGCTGGCGCTCAGGAAGTCAAAGTGACTTTTTTCTCTTTTCCCTAAAGGTATAAGGCACGTTACAATGGATGGAGTCGAGATTCTAAAAATTTGATTGCCAACACACGGCGAAGATATATAGATTAGAAATGTAAACTAGTACCGATGCATTTATGCTAAATTTTCATCGTGTTATTTTTTTCCGACTTTAGACACATGTGAAGTTAAAATTGCAAATTAAAAATGTGAAATTCATATTCTGGAAATGAGAAAACAGAAATATGTTGGTGCCGCCGGGGTGCTATACCACCCACCTAGCTGTCGTTGGATGTAACATATAGATTCGTACACTTCATTTGTAAGGTTCTGTCTAATTGCATGTGTATTTGATTGCATGTGTATTTGTAAATCAACTGACACACCTGTATGCAGCTAGTCCTAATTTTACGGTCATGCTCCCCTTGGATCGAGGCAGCAGAGTAGCATTTATAGTTTTAGCTACTCCCTACATTTCAATTTAGTTCGCGTTGTAGTTTCAGTCAAAGTCAAACTTTATTAAGTTTGACCAAAAATATAGAAAAAAATATCAACATTCATAAGATCAAATGCATACAATATAAAAATATACATTATAATGATTTTAACACTATGATTTTTTGTTGTAAATGTTAATTATTTTTTTCACAATATTTGGTCAAACTTGACAAAGTTTGACTTTGACTAAACCCAGAACGCAAACTAAATTGAAACCGAGGGAGTACTTCCAACTAATAGCACTAGGCATATGCATGAGAAACATTTTGGTTTAACCGAGTTTTGTGATAGGCTCGTGGTAAGTGAACTGTGATATATGAGTGATGTAAGTAAACAGTGGTATTTGAGTGCTTGGATGAGAGAAACAACACTATACTTCAGCAAAAATTCATTCTCTTGCAACGTGCTCTTGGTGTGATTTTTTTATCTCGATCCATTTTCTAAGAAGTCATCCAAAAATTCACAAAAGTACTAGTTTACATGTCTGCTAGACTTATCACTTTTGCATAAAATAATTGGATCCAGCGTGACCTGCTAAAATAAGAAGTTTAGCCACGATTGTACATGCATGAATGTATTTTTTTGACCTCTATTGCTGGTAATAAATCTTACAGTCGATTTTTTTTGGGAATTTTCTCCATGGTAAAAATTGTAACCTCTGTGCATGATTTTGTGCTACTAAGCTTCCGTGCAGAGATCCATTCATGTAGCACTAAGCTACATGCAAGCAAAACATGGAGATGAGAGAGAACAGGTCGCATGCTCACTCCACCTGCACGTAATTAATATGCGATATGATTTCTCGAGTGTTTGTCAGTTGACTGGCATATGTCTTCATAGCTGACATGATGCAACAAATTTTCAGTGACCAGGGAACGAGTCAGATATATAACGGAGACCGGACAGTGATGAGTGAAGGCGCCAGGGACACCCTGACGTAAATCACACAGGCAAATATTTAGGGTAGCAAGTTAGGTAATTACGTGCATTCCGGCAGCTTAAGTAGCCATTGGGAGTTTGGGACAATGATGACATGCATGACCGAATCTCGAGACAACATCTAACGGCAGCCTATGGGGTGGTATAGCCAACGGGCGGCAAAAAATCCACTCTCGATGAGAAAATACTTTAATCTGGGGAAAAGCATGTTCACTGCATGAGAATGACATCTCGCATGTCTCACAACCAACACAAGCAAATCTTCTCGGCCTCGCTCGTAAGTCGTAATTGGTTCACACAATCAATCTGGATTATAAGTTTTAGTTGACATTCACCCGACTACTTATCCAAGCCCGTCTAACATGTCCCTAGGGCAAACATGTTTTCTTTCTAATTTTTAATTTTTGTTTAAATTGCTTGCCACATTTTCTCTTGTATTTTTAGGGCTGCAATGAGAGACACACATAGTATTATTCACGCGACTTGACCAGACCAAGATGTTGCAACATGGTCGAGTCCACGGTCTCGATCCCTAGTGCATACTTCAGAGCTCCGATACTCCCTAATTTCTCCGAGGGTATAAGACACATTACAATGTATGCAGTCAAAGTTCTAGAACTTTGATTTCTAATACACACGCAATATATATACTATATAAATTGGAAATATAAAAAATAGTACCAGTGTATGTTGATTTTATTTGTGTTATATATATATTTTACTAACTTTAGACACGTGAAAACTCAAAATCGTAAATTTCAAATATGCAAAATTTATTTTTTCATATTTTTGAAACCGAGAAAATTTAAACTGGGGAAAAGCATGGTCACCACACGAGAACGACCTCACATGTCTCGCAGCCAACACGTCCACATCATCTTGTTCGGTCTCGTGTACTTGCTTCACACATTCCCTCCGGAATTAAGTTTCAGTCTATACTTTGATCAAGCTACTCCTTTTGTTACATAATATAAAATGTTTTAGCTATTTTTCACATACGTATACACACATGTATCTAGACATGTTTTAATGTACATGTATGTATATTTATTTTAGTTCGAATCTAAGCAACTTGTGTTAATTACACCTAAAATATCTTATATTGTGGAACGGAGAGGTATTACTAAGCCCATCTAATATGTCCTCAGTCCGGAGTATTTCCTTATTCTTGATTTGATTGCTTACCACACGTATTCTCTTTTATTTTTAGTGCTGCTATTGAGAGACATATTATTCACGCGACTTGACCCGGTTGGTTCAGACTTCAGACTTCAACTTGAGCATTGGAAAAATCTTGTGTGCAACATGAGAGCGACCCCTCTCCCGTAGTCCCGTCGGCCATCCCGGTCGCGCGCTCCCGCTTCACACAGACATTAGTCCAGAAGACGGAAAACTTCGGTTGCTTTTCCATCTGCGTGCTTGGGGCGCCGCGTGAATTCTGCTCGAATCGCCGGCGAAACTTCCCTTCAACTTCGCGCCCTCGATCGCTCCCTTCAGCCGCCGCCTATAAAACGCTGAGTCCCCTGCTGCTCCATTCCATCATCGCACCGTGGATCACACTCTCACACCCTACACAGCGCGAGCAAGATCCACGTCGAGCACTTGAGCGTCAGCAGCAAGACGTACCATGGCCACCATCGCCACCGACTCGCAGCAGCAGCAGCACCACCAGGGGGCCGCCGTTCTGCCGGACGGCCGCAAGGTGGTGGACGAGGTCTCAGGCTGGCTGCGCGTGCTGGATGACGGCAGCGTCGACCGCACCTGGACCGGCGCGCCGGAGGCCCTGCCGATGATGCAGCCGGTGGAGCCCTACGCCGTGCCCCGCGACGGCCACACGCTCCACGACATCCCCGGCGAGCCCAACCTACGCGTCTACCTCCCCGAGATCAAGGACGAGCGCCGCCTCCCCGTCATCGTGCAGCTCCACGGCGGCGGCTTCTGCATCTCCCACCCGTCCTGGGCCCTGTACCACCACTTCTACGCTCGCCTCGCGTGCGCCCTCCCCGCCGTGGTTGTCACGGCCGAGCTCCCGCTAGCACCCGAGCACCGCCTCCCTGCGCAGATATACGCCGGCGTCGACGTGCTCCGTCGCCTCCGCTCGATCGTCATGTCCGACGCCGGCTCTCTCGATGACCCGGCGGCCGACCTCCTCCGCGAGGCCGCGGACATCTCCCGGGTGTTCCTCGTCGGGGACAGCTCCGGCGGCAACCTCGTGCACCTCGTGGCCGCGCGCGTCGGCGAGGACGGGGCGGACGCCTGGGCGCCCCTCCGCGTCGCCGGCGGCGTCCCGATACACCCGGGGTTCGTGCGCGCCACTAGGAGCAACTCGGAGCTGGAGGACACGCCGGACTCGGTGTTCTTCACGCTGGACATGCTGGACAAGTTCTTGGCCATGGCGCTGCCGGTTGGCGCCACCAAGGACCACCCCTACACGTGCCCGATGGGCGCCAACGCGCCTCCGCTGGACTCCGTGCCGCTGCCGCCGATGTTGGTGGCCGTGGCGGAGAAGGACCTCATCCGAGACACCAACCTCGAGTACTGCGCGGCGCTGCGCGCCGCCGGGAAGGACGTGGAGGTTCTCATCAACCGCGGCATGAGCCACTCCTTCTACCTCAACAAGTTCGCCGTCGAGATGGACCCCACGACCGGGGAGCGAGCGCAGGAGCTCATCGACGCCATCAAGAGCTTCGTCGCCCGGCACTAACTAGAGTGCAAAGCAAATGATATATACCGCTCGTGCGCGCATTTGTGCTACATTTGTGTGATACCGTCAGTGTCTGTCAGGTGTGTCTGCCATTGAGTCGATCGACCTATGTGTGTGTTTTACATCTATTTTGTTGCTGTCTATTTAACTGGAATATGCATTAGTGCCTCAGACAGCCGAATTCAGGCCACTGTGTAATAATAAAGTTGTGCAAGGTATGGAGGTCAAGCTTGTATAAAAATTAACCTACCATGTATTTTTTTTAATGAATCAACAAAACTCAATTAGTATTTTAGTGGTTCAAACTGTCTGGAAGGTTTTTAATGAGTCGGCTTCCTAGCTTAATATATTGTTAGTTTGATAAAACTATCCGAATAGGAAGCAACGTAATTTCCTACGTGGGCTCTTTCTTCTCGCCCTACCTGAGGCAAGCAAGGGTTCTCATCCTTTTCGATCAAATTGATCTTTTATGTGAACTAATTGTTGCATGAAATCACATCCCATATGTGTCAAGCATTCTACGATATGAACATATGATGTCATACGATCTGAGAGCGGATGCATCCCCCTAGGTACTGCATGGAACTCAAAAGGCTTAAGCAGACTTGTCGTGCATGTTGTTAACTTTGTTTTTTTAGAACAATGCATTTTTTTTTTTTGAGAAAAATAGAACAATGCATGTTGTTAATTTGTTATGACCATCCTGAGCCGTGGCCCATGCTGTCCAAAAAGTAACAACCATTATTTCTAGACCAGTTAGCCCATGTTTGTACGATGGCCCACCAATACTGCTTGTATATCCCAGGCTACATCGCGGGAAAAGCTATTTCACGATCAGGTCGCACGCCCACCCCCTCCGGCGCGTGGCGGGCCGGCCCAATAACGCCGGCCTGGTTTTTTTCTTTCTTTTTTCCGGTTTTCCTTTTTCAGTTTCTTTTTCTTTTTTTGTTTATATTTCTTTTTTCGTTTTATTTTTTTCGGATGTTTCTTTTTTCGTTTTTCTTTTCTGTTTTAACTTTTTTAAATATTTCTTTTTTTGTTTAATTATTCATTTATTATTATTTTTATGATTTTTAATAGTTTTTCCTATTATTTTTTTGTTCATAGGATATTAAAAAATTGTTTAAATTTAAATATTGTTCAATTCGAAAATTGTTCACATTTAAAAAATTATTCAATTAAAAAATCAGATTTGAAAAAATGTTCAAATTGAAAATTTGTTCACATTCAAAAACTTGTTCACATTCAAATTTAAAATTTGTTCACATTTAAAATTGTTCACGAATATCTTTTAAATTTAAAATTATTCAAAATATTAAAAAATTTGTTTCGTGTGGAGTGGGCCGGCCCATTTAACGGCGGGGGGGTGTGCGGCGGGTGCTACCGCACGACCAGGTCGTGAAATAGCACCACCCCTACATCGCTCCCGGAAATTCCTATTTGCCGCTCAATGAGCCACGCACCTGTTGCAGTGTAGTGGGCTGGCCCAATAGGACCTCTTCCGATCAATTTTTGGTTGAACTTTTGTTTTCCTGTTCGTTCTTTCCTGCTTATTTTCTTTTTCATTTTTCTGTTGTTTTATGGTGATCCAAATTCATATGACGATATGGAGTGAGCGGCTAACTTCGGAGCGAAGCGGAGGCCCGTCGCCGGTAGGCTTTACAATGTCCTATTGCCTCTCATTTTAAATTGTCAGCTTTACAATGTCCTAGTACGGATGAGGATTTTGAGTACATGTCGACAGTCCCATATTCTAGTGCTGTTGGTTCCTTCATGTATGCTATGGTTTGCTCTCGTCCTGATTTGTCATATGCTATGAGCTTGGTGAGTAAATACATGGCTAATCCTGGTAAAGAACATTGGAAATCTGTTCAGTGGATTTTCAGTTACCTCCGTGGCACGTCTGATGCTTGCTTGAAGTTTGGCAGAGCTGGTGAGGGACTCGTAGGCTATGTGGATTCAGATTTTGCTGCCGATTTGGACAAGAGGAGGTCCCTCACAGGTTATGTGTTCACCATTGGTGGTTGTGCTGTTAGTTGGAAGGCAACACTTCAGCCGGTTGTTGCCCAATCCACCACAGAGGCTGAATACATGGCCATTGCAGAAGTAGTTAAAGAAACTGTTTGGTTGAAAGGTTTGTTTGCTGAGCTTTGTGGAGTTGATACTTGCATTAACATGTTTTGTGATAGTCAGAGTGCCATTTACCTTACTAAGGATCAGATGTTACATGAGAGAACAAAGCACATTGACATCAAATACCATTATGTGCGTGATGTTGTTGCACAAGGTAAGCTGAAGGTATACAAGATTAGTACTCATGATAATCCAGCTGATATGATGACAAAGTCTGTTCCTGTTACTAAGTTTGACCTATGCTCAGACTTAGTTGGTATCACTGTCTAGCCCAAGAGGCTATTTGGCGCCGAAAGTGTTCTCTTTGTTGTTTCAGGGGTGAAGGTTCTCGTTCATGCTACAAGATGAAATTTGTCTCAAGGTGGAGTGTTGTTTTATGGTGATCCAAATTCATATGACGATATGGAGTGAGCGGCTAACTTCGGAGCGAAGCGGAGGCCCGTCGTCGCCGGTAGGCTTGGGCCGTACAGATCGTGTCCGAGTCGGATCGCAACCGACTTAGGGTTCTGCCCACTATAAATACATCTTGTAAGTCGCCTGTTGGGGTAATCCATACATTGTAAACCCACGGCGTTTGTAACCTCACCCCGATATAGTGAAGTATTGCTGGCTGGCGCCCGTGATTTTTTCCTCTCCTTTGTTTGGAGAGGTTTTCCACGTTAAATCTCGTGTCCCCGTTGGTTTGATCTTTCCGCTCTTTCATCGTATTCGTGCTATCTTTTGTAACATTTTCTTCTCCATTTTCCGATCTCAATAATTGCAGACTTATCGTGCATGTTAGTTTGACCAAAAACATTATATGTTGTTGGGCTGCATTGATGCGGTCCATGAAGAGAAACCTGCCTGCGGAGCGCTATGCTTCCCTCTATGCTGAATTAGTTGACATATAAATGTTAAATAATGACATATTTAAACATGTTTTAGTGTGTGAATATATCCGTTTTTAGAAAAAAAAATATTATAAATAATTCAGGAGGAGGGAGTAGGATGGAGCTGATAACATGAATCTGGACCAGGCAGGAAACGGCGGTGTGAAGCTCCAACAAGGGCTCTAGGATGGTCGATGAATTGAACATGATGCAATGAATTGGCTCCAGAATAGAAGCACTAGCAAGGGACCTTCTCCTAAGCCGAATTATCGTAGCTTCGCAGACATACATCATGGTTCTTGCCGAGGTTAAAGGTGAATCCAAGCACCTTCAGGAGGCGTCTTTTGTTCACAAAAGTAGATTTCTAATACTGAAACTCATAGATTGGCTTGTGCTAGTGTTACCCGTAGTGTTGGATGTCGGGTTTGGCTCCTCCAGCCTCCCGACGGCCTTTATATCTTACACAATGTGTTAGAGCAATAAAAAGTTTTGTTTTCCCGTAAAAAAAGCAGCCAAGAAAATGGCGCCCAACCGCGGAAGCAAGGGAAAAAAAAGAGAACATAAATTTTATACAATGCGTGCGTACCGGAAATGCCTATCCCTGCCGAACCCGGGTATAAATTTTATTGTGATTTGTCTAAATTTGTATTAAACGTGAGGTATTATTTCAAATTCGTGATTGTTCAATATATTAAAAAAAACTATGCAGTCCCCATTGGACCTGACACGTTTATACATTTGTGGGTTGTCAGACACGATTTGGGCGGCCCAGTGGAGCTCTGATTGTTATGGTCATTGCTTGTAAAATATAGTCAAACTAAAGCAGCCAAGAAAATGGCGCCAAACCACGCAAACATCGAAAATAATCGGAAGAGGAGGACACCGGGATGAACGCGTGCGTACCCGAAATGCCTACCTCCTGCCGAACCCGGGTCAGCCCATTTGAAATCTGGCGGAGAGGACGACGACTCAAAACCCCGTCACATGATGTGTAGGCACCCTTCGCTGGAGACGCAGAAGATCAAGCATGGACGAATACGTGAAAACGGGGAAGCAGTCAAAACCGATGGCCGATGGGATCACGTCCGTGTTCGGCCCTGATGGTCTGCTCTGCGCTCGTGCAGTAACTCTCTGCAGTACCCGTCGCCCTCGCTCTGACACTTTGCTCTCCCTCGCGGAGAGGAGGAGAAAATAACAGCTCGCGTCCCCATCGTCCCCGCCAACCAACCAACACATCCCCTCGCCGCCGGCGGAGAGTCTCCGACAGCGGCACCACCTCGCACGGATCGCCGCCGGCCGACGCAACGCCACTGCACGACGGACACGAGATGCTAGAAAGGCTCTGCGTTACGCTAACGAAAGACTCCTGTTTCCCCGGTAGTACCTCGGTTGACTAACCGGAGGTTAAAAAACAAGGGAAGAAAGAGTGTTTCTGTCAGCTCAGCTCGACCGTTTTGCTGGCATCGATAGCTCAGACAGTTCCACACCCACCCCGGCCAGCCACCCTCTCCACTCCACCCCCTCGGGCTGTGGTGCCTGGTCAGAAGCACAAGTACACACGCAAGCAGCCAGGACTGAGACCGCGTCCGGCTACTTCTTCTTCGCTCATCTTCCACTGTCCCCTCCCTCCCTCCCTCCCTCCAATCTATTCATTTCATTCTCCCTCCCCGGCAGGCAGGTTCCTTCCTTGCACTTGCACGCCTCTTCCTTCGTTCCTGCAGTATCGAGCCCGCCGCCGGTGGTCTTCGTCTTCTTTCCTCGGCTTCGTCAGGGCACGATGATGAAGGAGCGGCCGGGCTCCAAGCTCGTCCGGGGCGCCCGGCAGGAGTCGCGCCGCTTCCGGCTGCTCGTCGTTGTCGTCGGCTTCTTCCTCGTCTCCCTCACCTTCGTCGTCGTCTCCAAGCCCGACGCCATCCTCTTCGGCCGTAAGCTATATACCCTGCTCCAATTTCGGTTTCCTAGCTAGCTAGCTAGCGCTCTCGATTGGCCCCCGGCTTAATTCTACTGCTTCGTCTTCACTCGCCAACCAACCAAACCCACGGCTTCATCCGACCGTCGTGTAATAACTGACTAACTGCAACGGGCGGCGTCTTGTTTCGCAGTGAACGGCAAGCTCCCGGCGGAAGAGGCGCCCATCCTGATCCAGCAGCCGGTCGACAAGCCGCCCGTCGTCGTCGCCTCTTCCCGGAAAATCCCCACCGACGCTCTCGGTAACTAATCGAACCGTCTATACTCCTCGCCTACTCATGCAACACACCAGTTTTATTTACCGGCCTTTCTTGAACACCTCGCGGCGGTTTCTTTCTCCAGCTGGTGACCCCAAAGTTGTCGACGACGAATTAGATGTCAAACCAAAAGGTTAGACAATTTCCACTTTTGATTTCATTTTAGCCCCAAAGGCGTTCTCTTTTGCACTAACTTTCTTTTCCCCACCGCTTATCTTGTTGGCCTAATCACTAATGGTGTGTGGTACTGGTACTTCTACAGGTATCAGAGGCGGCGAGGAGGAGAACAACACCGTGCTGAGTGAGCCGGACCCGGCTAGCGGGATGGTGGAGCCGGCACCCAACAAGGACGCCAACGGCGATAAATCCAAATTGGAGACGTTAGGTTAGCAGTCGCAGTTCTTGCCCATATTTGGCCAGCGCCTCGTACTCTCCTTTCAATTGCTAATTAACGAATCCGTGATTTGACACCCGAGTCGTTGAATGTTCTTTCCTTGTGTTCCAATGCTTGGTCTGAAAAATGTTGGTGGATGCGTTGTGTAGGTGGGGAGAGGAAAGACGACGAGGAGAAGCCTAGAGTCACGCTCCCGACCGTCTCCAATTACACCATTCATGACCCCGAGGACACCGAGAGTGCTAAGCAGCAAGGTACTGCCGCTACCAGCATTTATTGGATTTATATCCATTTCTTGTGTTGTGCACCGGCTGACAATTTGTTTGATCTGTCAATTTTTTTGGTTTATCCCCCTGTTTCCGTCTGCAACATCTGCTGTCAGAGTAAACTAGATTCTGTTTCTAATTAATGGGCCTAATGGCAGAATAGAAGCAGAACTGTCGTTTGATCTGTCAATTTGGTTTATCCCCCTGTTTCCATCTGCGACATGTGCTGTCAGAGTAAACTTGATTCTGTTTCTAATTAATGGGCCTAATGTCAGAATGAAAGCAGAAGTGCAGAACCATACTGCTTGAGTAGTTCTTAAACCTAGTGGTAGTGCTAGTGGTACTGTGCTGTGGTAGAAGTACAACTGAAGCGTTATATGGGCACAAACTAGAACAATGTAGTGGTCTTTGATCCGAGTAACCGGGAATTTAAAAAGCATTTTCTGTCAGGGGAATTTTACATATACAACTACTCCATTTCCAACCCAAAGGATCCAGACCTCCAGGCACAATTGTATAATATCAATCCGATGCCGTTTTCAGTGACACCCACTGGAGCATCGATTACTTCGCATCACGTGTCACAACTCTTATTATTGATGCCTCATTATTGATGTTCTGTATCCACTGGATCTGATCCAGCTGTTTCGCATCGCATTCTTTAATGAAAGTACCATGTTCCTGATATAATTAAGAATCTTCCATTTCTCTCAGGTACAAGTAACGCCCAGCAGCAAGGGAGCAAGCCCTTGTGTGATTTCTCAAATTTTCGAGCAAATGTTTGTGAGATGCGTGGCGATGTTAGAATTCACCCGAAGGCCGCTTCAGTTGAATTCATGGAGCCTGAGGGTTCACAGAGAGATGAGGTGTGGAAGATTAAGCCTTACCCTCGGAAAGGGGACGAGTTCTGCCTCAGCCATATCACCGAGGTGACAGTCAAATCAAGCAAAGTGGCGGCCGAGTGCACCAAGTACCATGACGTGCCCGTTGTGATCTTCTCACTAACCGGGTACACTGGAAACCTGTTCCATGACTTCACCGATGTGATGGTGCCGCTCTTCACCACCGCGAGCGAGTTCAATGGTGAGGTTCAGTTCATCATAACGGACATGGCGCTCTGGTGGACGATCAAGTACCACACGGTGCTCCAGAAGCTGTCCAACTACCCTCTCATCGACTTCAGCAAGGATGACCAGGTGCACTGCTCCAAGCACGCCATCGTCGGTCTACACTCCTACATGGAGTTCACCATCGACGCGTCAAAATCGCCACATGGTGTTACAATGGTTGATTTCAACAGATTCATGCGCGGGGCTTACTCGCTGGGCAAGGAAACCGCCATCATGCTTGGGGAGAACCCTAAGGTCAAGCCAAGGTTGCTCATCATCATGAGGCACCGCACAAGGATGTTCCTCAACCTAGATGAGATCGTTGCGATGGCCGAGGGGCTCGGCTTCGAGGTGGTGATTGACGAGGCCAATGTGAGCTCCGACATATCCGGGTTCGCCAAGCTGGTTAACTCTGTCGACGTGATGATGGGCGTCCATGGGGCTGGGCTCACCAACTGTGTGTTCCTGCCACAGAATGCCACGCTCATTCAGATCGTGCCGTTTGGCGGCCTCGATTGGATATCCCGCGTCGATTTTGGTGACCCCGCAGAGATGATGGGTCTACGGTACAAGCAGTACACTATCGGCGTCGACGAGAGCACCCTCACCGAGCAATACCCGAGGGACCATGAGATTTTCAAGAACCCGATCTCATTCCACAAGCGTGGATTTGAGTTCATCAGACAAACCTTCTTAGGACCCAATGTCAAGCTGGATTGCAACAGGTTCAGACCTATTCTCTTGGAGGTACTGAACAATCTCAACCCGTAAAGGAAATTGATCTTATTAGATGTTCTTGTGCAACCTTCCATTTTTTACCACATTCGTTTTGTCTTTTGCCATAAAATTCATTGTTCACTCTCTCATGGCCTGTATGAGAATGTATGTATGATCTAAGCTATAGAGATTCTTTAGGAATTATTACTTGTGTAAAACTGTATAGATTGTCTGTCGCAGCTCGCTGCAAGATGGAATAAAATTAATTGAAATGATCTCAGTCACTCAGATTATTTGTAAAAAATCCCATCTCTTTTCTCTGAGTTGTTTTGCGACAGTATTTGGGATTCAAGTACTTTTACTCTCTTGTATCAATCAAGCATATAATAATCCAATATGCTGAGGTGTATTGCCATCTTAAAAATGTGCTGTATTATACCGGGATCCATCAAAATTATTTGAACTGCCCCCTGCTTCCACATGGTTTGTTGCTGGATCAACTTTTGATAAGCTCTAAAATAATGGTCGAACACTCCGAGAGAACATGGAATTATACTTTGAGCTTTTGAGCATGTGTGTGTGTAAGCTGGATCAACTTTTGTTTTGGGGAGGGATCTGACCTGCATCAACTTTTTCAATGATATGGATTGGGCTGAGCTCGACCCATACCGCCGAAACCAACACCTATAAATCGGGCCCAAAACAATCCTTGTGTTCTGTGCTTCACTCATGGACCAATACAACTGCCAAAGTGCCGAGCCACGTATACACGCCCGTGATGCCCGGGTTGAAGCACAAGCATCTGGATTGCACAAGAAATCTATATACCTCTATACGCCTATATATAACCCCCTATATATAACGACCGGAGATTTTCACGCTCTATCCGTGCTCCGACTACTGTAGCATGAACAGTTATGAACAGTGTTTCGATCCCGCGTCGTCGCTTCCTGATCCGACGGACCGCGCGGTTTTTGTGCACAAAAGCCCTTGCTTTCTCTAATATTTACGTATCGGTCCTTTCCTATATAAGACCAACATGTAACCCTAGATCCCTAATCCTCACACAATCCTCATCCTCCCTCCCTCTAGCCCGACGCAGCAGCGGTGGCGGCCACAAATCCTTCTCTGTTTCCCCCACCGGCTGAAGCTGAAACAAATGCAACGTTTCTGAAGCTGAAGTTAGGCTGTCATTTACGAATATTAAATCCCACTGCACAAGCTAGCAATTAGATTATTTGTAGCAGAGCGTGTGCTTACAACAAACTCAATTAATTGATGCATACCATATAATTATATCTACGAAGTTCAACTTGGTTAGTTAAGTAGATCCTGAGCAGCGAATTTGATTGATAATTTGACTTGCAGATTTGTTTGACATGATTGGCTTGGTATACAAATTTTGAGTCTTTACCATGCTATGAGTGAAATAGTACATTTTAATTAAACATCATTTATCGTTCCATTTTAGCGAGCAGCTGTTTGTCTGTACAATTGATAGTATGACATATACTATTTCAGTTTGGATATGTTGAGATATGCCTTTCATTTGAGCTATAGCAGAGAAAGGGTAGAATGTCTGAATGATTTAATGGTATTTCATTTGTTCTGATAGCAAGGGCCATAAAGAAACTGAACCGGTAATTTATTTGGAAGAAGTTTAATTCAGAAGTATTTTTTACCAAGCTGGTCCCTTTTAAAGCCATTTATTTTGCAAATGAATACTACATGCATGCATTTTTTTATATTTACTCAGGAAATATAGCATTTATTTCAACATATGCATATAGGAAATTTTGTTAGACATTTGCAGAGTTCTAACTATTTCGGTTCTTACAACTTCTCACGTTTGAAAATGTAGTACCTTAGTTTACAGATTAGTTGCTTAAATGCATGGTTGAAATGGATTAGTAGGATTTGAATTGAATAATACACTATTTGATTCTGTACATACTAATTGCTTTCCCTCATCTTTTTGTACTGATGCTTTTGAATGTTCTAACATGTATTTCATATATTTCAAATTTAGGAACAGCTGGATTTTGTATATACTGATTGCTTTCTTTCTCCCTTATCATGCTGATATCTAGAGATGTTCTAATGTACATTTCATATCTTCTTAATTGAAGAATAGGTGCTTCTGTTTCTTTCCGTTACATACAAAGCTGCCTTCATATTCCATCAATTTTCTTTTTCCTGCTACTTAACATTTTGTTTGTTCTGTTCCTTTATATCAACCTTATTGGCCTTCTTACGTTGCTTTTTATATTCAATGTTGTCGATGGTTAGCTTTGATTTTTGTTGCTCTTATCGTCCACAAATAGTGCATGCGCATTTATTTGTTAGATTTGTAGTTACTTTCAGCTTCGAGGGTGTGTGCACCTCCAGTGTTTTTTTTTTTTTTTTTTTGCGAATAACCTCCAGTGAAAATTAGTAGTGAGCTTCATGAACTTTTAAAATTTATTGATTATGCCCAGGTGTTTCTCCCCTGATATGCCTATTCCACTAGCCATAGAAGCACCTCCTGGTCAAAGCATTCATTCGCTCATGCTTTTCGCTCCTGAAAAAATCATGGTTCCTAACGAAGATGAAGATGACGACCCAGCAGAATCACCCGACGAGGACGCTGCAATCCTTCCTCTCAAGTCTCAAGCACGTCCATAAAGAAGTATCGGCCAACAGCAACATCACCGCCGATGATGGCGTTGTAGCAGACTACGGAATCGAAGACAACATCTCTGTCACTACTCGCTACGGACAGTAACGCCGTTGTCGACACTTGCGCCAACACCAACATCAGCGTCATCGAGGAAACCCATGTACTGATACATCCCCTCCTAATCTTATTCCTCTTATTCCCACGTTGGTTTCCAGCTCTTACAATGGATTACCAACGACAACTTACTATGGAGGCACCAAAAATGAAGTTTCTGTACAATCATTGTCACCAGACAGAGGAACATCAGCTAAGACTACAAAACAGGTATGTATACTTTTCGTAACAGTGACACAGCTGTTACCAAATTCCGTATGGCTTCTAACACATCCCATTTCAATACATTTCAGGTCAGAATTTATAATAACGTAATATAAGACCTATGTGATAGCTTTTGTGAAGACAACACGGCTATTATATTGATCAAACCGCTGCCTCTTTGACAATCATCAAGCCACTATGTCAATCGAATCAGCAGCATGTTCCTGCTTTTCAACGTTTTATAAATAAAATACATGCAGCTGTTTAACTATATTACCCAAATATATTTGTTTCTGCATGGACAAGCACACTGCTATCTAATGTATTCTTTGTGTAATTATGCACCTATATTACAAGCGTGTACATATTGTTACATCTAAGCATGCAAAGTGTGGCTAATATTAACAGTAAAATGCAACGTGAAAATTACAATCTCCACAGCCTGCTTGCAACATATATTATGCAACTACAACAACAAAATATGTCATACATAAAATATCTCTTAAAGGGCGTGGCGTGTCGCCGCGCCAAATTCAACTAGTCTATATATAAAGGACGAAGGAATCCCCCTCCTCACAGGCTTCCACATCTCCCCCCTCCCCCCCCCCCCCCCCTATCTCCTGGCCGTCGGATCAACGATACGGACGGCCCAGATAAGCCCACGTCGTCCAAACCCGCGCGGACACTGTTCATCGCCGATTTTAGACCAATCACAGCTCGACACGCGTCCCGGTCACCACCCGGTCGGAGCCCGTCCCGCCGGTTGCCGTGTTTTTTTTGCAGAAAAGCCACTGGAAAAACGAGCCCTCAACCCGCCGTCCAAAATTTAACGAGGGACGTCGATGCAAATTCCTGAAAACTCAAAGACTTTTCTGTAAAATCGCCAGTGCATCCCCCCCCCCCCCCCCCCCCCCCCGCCGCGGGTCGCCGGCGGCGCTGCCGCGCGGCACGGCCGCTCCGCGCCTCCCCGCCCCAATCCAAGCTCATGGGCGGCTGCGCCGCCGCGCCCTTCACCTCCTGGCCTTCGGAAGCGTCCCAGTACGGCCGAAATCGGTGGGATTTGCCGTCGTCTTCCTCCGGGCGCGCCGCAGTTTTGGTCGCCGCCGGCGGCTCCGGCGACCAAAAGACTCGGACCGCCGCCCATCCGCTTCTCATCCGCGCAGTCCAGACCTCGCGCGCGGCTGCCGCCGCGCAGCGCGAGCTCGCCGTCGCCGGACGTTCCGCCACCCGCTGACGCGAGGGCTGACGTCACCCGTCACTGGCTGACGGGTAGGTCCCCTCCGTCAGCGTTTTTTTAATAACAGAAATTGAAAAAAATACAAACAATTCATATATTTTGATATCCAGTTCTGAAAAATGCAGAAAAATACCAAAATTTAAAGAAAAAATATTTCTTTTCAACTAACATATTTACATGCATTTTCACACAACATAAAAAATAATCACTTACAAAATGAAATTCAAAATATTCATACCTTCCGGTGTGCATTTCAAAAGGATACAAAAAATACACATTTTTTGAGAAAAATAAATTCTTTACAACTAACACATTTACATATATTTTTAAAGAATATAAAAAACAATTACACAAAAACATAAAATTGTCCTGCCAGCCTCCTTTTTCCATTTTTTCTATTCGAAAGAAACAACAAATGATCAATTTTGATAATTTAGTATCTTCAAATACAAGCATCGACAAAATATGAAAAACTATCAAAATGATCAAAAAAAAACTTAACTATTTTGTGGCGCTTATGTTTGAAGGTATTATTTTTTCGTAGTTAACCTTTTGTTAACTTAAAATGGTGCTGCAGTGTGCCATAAGTAATTATTTCTGTTGTGATCATTTTGGTAAAATTTTCATATTTTTGTGGTCACCAATCCAAGCTCATGGGCGGCTGCGCCGCCGCGCCCTTCACCTCCTGGCCTTCGGAAGCGTCCCAGTACGGCCGGAATCGGTGGGATTTGCCGTCGTCTTCCTCCGGGCGCGCCGCCGCAGTTTTGGTCGCCGCCGGCGGCTCCGGCGACCAAAAGACTCGGACCGCCGCCCATCCGCTTCTCATCCGCGCAATCCAGACCTCGCGCGCGGCTGCCGCCGCGCAGCGCGAGCTCGCCGTCGCCAGACGTTCCGCCACCCGCTGACGCGAGGGCTGACGTCACCCGTCACTGGCTGACGGGTAGGTCCCCTCCGTCAGCGTTTTTTTAATAACAGAAATTGAAAAAAATACAAACAATTCATATATTTTGATATCCAGTTCTGAAAAATGCAGAAAAATACCAAAATTTAAAGAAAAAATATTTCTTTTCAACTAACATATTTACATGCATTTTCACACAACATAAAAAATAATCACTTACAAAATGAAATTCAAAATATTCATACCTTCCGGTGTGCATTTCAAAAGGATACAAAAAATACACATTTTTTGAGAAAAATAAATTCTTTACAACTAACACATTTACATATATTTTTAAAGAATATAAAAAACAATTACACAAAAACATAAAATTGTCCTGCCAGCCTCCTTTTTCCATTTTTTCTATTCGAAAGAAACAACAAATGATCAATTTTGATAATTTAGTATCTTCAAATACAAGCATCGACAAAATATGAAAAACTATCAAAATGATCAAAAAAAAACTTAACTATTTGTGGCACAACGCAACCCATTTGAAAAGTTTCAAATTGGTTTAAATTTAGACGAAAAACAACAAACATTAATGTTCAAAATTAATATCTTTAAATATGACCACAAAAATATGAAAATTTTACCAAAATGATCACAACAGAAATAATTACTTATGGCACACTGCAGCACCATTTTAAGTTAACAAAAGGTTAACTACGAAAAAATAATACCTTCAAACATAAGCGCCACAAAAATATGTAAAAGATACCAAAATGATTACAGAAGGTACCTAATTACTTACAGCACAATGCAACAAATGACACAACGCAACAAATTTGAAAGTTTCAACGCGGTGTTAATTTACACACAAAAAAACAAATTCACTAGCTGCGTTAGATATCCAAACTTAAATTACTTTTAAATGTTCAAATTACCTTTTCTTTATCTCACGGGCGCGGCATGACCGCGCCGAGTTACCTAGTACTGAGAATAGGCCAACTCTAGGGTCCGATCATCCGTGTAAATATTTAATCGTAGTCAAAAATTATGATTTGTGAAGTTTAATCAAGTATATTTAAAAAATAGCAACATCAAAACCATCAAAACAGTATTATTAGGACCATCATGAGATATACAGTACTTTATTGTATGTATTTGATGTTGATAATTTTCCGCGACATTATTTTTTTGAAGGGTGGCAAAAGGTTAGACTTTAACTAAAACTAAATTTAAACTATGGGAGAACCATTGTTTGTTATTTACGAGTGTAAGGTTTGGTATCATTGTCAGTTTTCGGTGGGTGGCTTAAAAAATATACAAGATTGTGTCACGTTAGCAGGAAGACTTTGGAGATTTCAAAATGTTGCTGGTTTCTTTTAGAGTTTATTTTGTAATCGCTATAGTTAGCTCATGTATCTCTACGATGTACTATTGTTACTAGAAACATATATGATACTAGATCATTGATGGCGCGCCCGTCCATTTTGGCAGTGTTTTGATAGTATCATTTTTTATGATGCATCATATAATTTATGTATTGTTATAAGACAGCCGGACTATTTAGGGAATATGAAATTAAAAGACAAGAACCAAAATCATTGTACCACCCAAAATTAAACATATATTTATGAAGTCAATACAGGAAGGAGTAAAAGGCAAGTAGAGATGTGCATTTTCACTCTTTCAACGAGAGGACCTCACCAACATAGCATTCTTAGGCCCCGTTTGGAACAAAGGAATTACATAGGGATTTTGGAGGATAGGAATTTTATAGGAAATAGGAAAATTTCCTATGGTGCTGTTTGGAACAAAGGAATAGGAAATTTGGATTCCTTTGAAATTCTTATGGGATAGGCTATTCCATAGGAATTTTGGAGGAAAACAAACATGAGGTCTCACCTCATGTTTTAATCTTTCTATGTGCAATTCCTGTGTTTTCCTGTGTGACATCCAAACGACACTTTGGAAAATTTCCTGTGGTTTTCATTCCTGTAGGAATTCAGAAAACATGTCACCTCAATTCATATGTTTTTCCTATTTCTACGTTTTTACTTCCTGTGTTCCAAACAGGGCCTATTAAGGCGAAAATGCAACGTGAAAAAACTCAAGGTCATTTATAACAGAAATACAAAAAAAATTAACTGAAACTATATTTAATTAGAATTCAAAATAATTCAGGGAAATATATATTACCATGCTATTGCAGTGCCATGAAATTCAAACAACCAATATAATATCATAGTCAAAATACGCGTCAATTCTTTCTTTAAGACTTTCCCTCGATAGTTTATTCCATAGACGACATACGCATTCTGATTTGTACAAGCTCAAACAGAAAACCACGGGTGAGACTCTAAAGTTCATAACAACACAAAATTCAATCTAAGAGCCTCATGGGCGCATAAATGTGATCATTTATATCTTCTCGCCGGGTGAAGCACATAATAAAATCCCTGGAGATTGGAGAAGACTACTTTCATCTCCCTCAACAAGTGGACAGAGGACGATCGCTGCTCCTGTTCACGATGCCATGAGCCCATGAGGTGACCTAACTCCGACAGTTAGTTTTGATCAGTACTCTGTCATACTCATTTGCTCTCACCAGCAAAATAGCATCTCTGCATGCTGCTTTAGCTATGAATGGGTAACTACTGCAACCAACTGTCCACCATGAGTATTAGGTAAAATCCACTGAATTTTAGGTCGACGCAATTTAACATTCTTCAATCACCACATCATGACCAACTATTGTCCCTAAATTCAGTAGTTTTTCCAATTCATCAACAAGCTCCCTGGACCTATGGGGCTGGTATGGTACTTCTCAGTTTTCTGCTCCCCATAATAGTCTACAAAGCTGATATTGCAATTGCTGCACCCTTCTTACCCAAAAATAAATTATCCAGTAGATATGTTGCACAGGTGGCCGAGTTCAGTCTTGACATATTTAAATATAAGACTTCAAGTCGAGTGAGGTAACTCTAATAAAAATGTTTAGATGGCAAGGATTTGGCTAAATAACCTTGGGATGCCTTTGATCATAACCATGGGAAAAACATAATTTTCTAGGTTGACCGTGATAATTAGCTTCCCAATGTAATATTGAGAGAAAAATGGAAGTAGTGCGCAGTCCTGAATTTCTATAACTATATAATAGCTCAATGTTAGTTCTTTATCTTCTCTTTTGTGTAAATTTGTAATTGCTTTGTTATAATCAGATAGCACCAGCTAGTTCTACTATACATGAAGCCTGCAAAATGACAAGTTATCCCAGTTACAGAAAATAAATAGTGATTGTTCTTGATATAGCTTGTCATTTGGGGGTCATGATTACTATCACACATTTCGTAACTCGCAAAAATCAAACACACAAATGTTAGCTGGAAGACATCACAAATGAAATATTGATAGATGATATAGCAAGGGGAAAGAGCTGAAAAGCTAAATCATTGTGCAGCAAAAGTTATCTGCTGCATGCCTCCAAAATTTTCAACTTTCTTATTCAGATGTTACATATTGGCAAGAGTAAAACTGCAAAGTTAAGTTTAGTTTCTAATTTTGTACACATCTAGAAACATAACTTTTTTAGTGACTACTCCAAAGCCATAGCTTCCTTGATTAAAAGAACCACATTAGGTGAATGGGTTTTCTGTTATTACAATCTATACCTCTGAATTTAGAAAGTAAGCAGTACAATGCTTTAGTATAAATAATACATATTATGAGATTGTTGTTCAAATATTTACGGATAAACAACTATGGATATTAGCACAATCTTTAGCGATTATATTTTGTGTAGATAAAATTCACAAATAATATCTAAAATGAGAAATGTTGCTCCCTCCTATCCGAATTTACTGTCGCGAGTTGTACGATGCTGTTGTGCTTTGTACGTGATTTTTCCACGACCCTTAAGTAGTTTGGACGGGGGATCAAGAAACATTATATTACCAACTCTTGACATGTGGATGTAGTGCATATATGCCGGTTGCAGAAGTGAACCAACCAAGAAATGAAAAAACTGCAAAACATCAACATGGATATATTATTAGTATGTACAATCTACAATTTTGGATTGAATTAAGTGATGTGAACGAAATGAAAAATATTATATGTGAAGTCATAAAAACATCATGATATCAGTTCACCCAGTGCAGACTGTAATGATATTATTATATCTGGAACCGACACAAGGAATTTGTGAAATTTATTACAACGTATTTCTGAAGAACAGTGAAACACAATGAGAAACTTCCCTTATCTAAGAGTATAAGCATTGTACATGTGTATGGTTGTTTGAAAACATACCTGACTGAGACTTCCTGAATTCTAATTCTCTTCCAGTGTGCTACTTGCTGGCTGGCAAGCACATGAAATGGAGAACTGGCTGGCAAACAGGAAGAAAGAAAAGCCACAAGTTCAGAACCTTTAGTACCTTAGGGGCAACGAATGATTATAATTGACCACTGCAATATAGAGGGATTCACCTGGGTCTCTCCCAATGTAGCCATAGCAATAACATCCATATGAAAATTTGATCTGTATAACCAAGATGGACAGCACTGAAATGCATCTGCATCCTAGAGTCAAAACTTGCCTAGATTACAACTGGATGCTAACAATCTGTAGCTTGAGAAAATTAAGAAGATAAATTCAATCTTAATCCATCTCGCACAATAAAGAAGTGGAAATAATACACCTAATTTTCAGAGCTTGTCACCTCGAAGTTTACTTTGTTCATCAACTTATCTAGAGGTTATCAACAGCAGACACACATTTATCTTTGTAGAAATATTACGATAACAAGGTACCTCCACGAGTTCGTGTGACTATAGTTATTTTCATTTTTGAACTGAAATTGAAGTAAGAACTATAACGGGCAGTTCAAAAGTACACTGAATTACTATAGTCACACGAACTCGTGGAGGTAAATTCAGTTCACAGAATATAGAAAACATGGTCTCGCCTACTCGCATTCATCTACAGTTTTTTTAATATTAGATAAGGAGGCATCCATCACATATGATATGAAGTCTGGAAAAAGCTATAATGCAAAGATTTGCTCCCAAGTAAACAAATAGATATTACTGAAAACATTGTATACGTATTGGTTACATGTTTCCGTTTTCCAAGGGATCGGTCTACACCTGATCAGCTAAATGCAACATGCAACAACTTAATTATGTTAACGACAATGTTATCATGGCATCATTTATCCAACTGTTTGCAACCTTGTAAATAGGGTAATTACTGAATTTAAGCAATGAATAAACTGACAGGGAGTATATGAAATCTAAAAGGTCAATATCCTTAAGGGCAAAATAAAAAACATAAAAACATGTCACCAAGCACAAATATGTACTTTGTTTCCAAGCCAAATTTAGATACATGTTTTTTCTTAGACCAAAAACAACCATCCATGCAAGCAAAATCTTAGGGACGAAATAGATGAATATCTTTGACCGTAGAATCAACACATTTATAGTCTTATAGGGTCTTGCTGACCTTGTGAGGTTGATGGAAGTCTTGCTCTGCCGTTGATTCTATGGCCTCGACTATGTTTTGGAAGTACTGCAAGCATCAATACGGTGGCAGGTTCAAAATTCTAAAGTCAAACTGATTGGCACCAGACTGAGTTGTACATTGATGCAATGACGTCATGATCAAATATAAAGGAAACAATCGGAATTAGTAGGCATCTAACATACCAGAACGTAATAGGGAAAAAAATCACTACAACCAGATAATTCTGATCTAAATCAGAAGACGAGAGTTGATTCAACCTAGAAGCAGGAGACTCACCCAGCAAGCAGCAATCTCTGAGGCATTTCCTCCCGCACCGACGAGGAAGAGGGGGTCTGATGGGCTGCTGTAGGCCCTGCTGCCACCGTGCGGCGAGGGGATCGATGGAGCGATGGTAGCCATAGGCTCCAGCTGCGCAGCACCATGGCCTCGTCGGAAGCCTGCCACGCTAGCTAGGATGACTTTCAACTCTGAGTTCGCTCGCGAGCCGGAAGGTATAGTAGAATGGCGACGGCGGCGGTGCATCTATGTTCCGCAAGAGAGGGATTCAGAGGAGCGGGGATGCGGGGACGAGCGGAGGGCCGGTCACTCGCGTCTTGATGATGCAATGGCGGCCACATCGCAGCCGTCCGTCCGAGATCGAACCACTCAGAGCAGCGGCCCAAGGGATATCCGGCCCAAGATCGGCCCATGGGGGAGTGATCGACCCATCAGACGAACATGATTAACCGGGACACATGATCGGACGGTTGAACACGCTAATGGTCTGAGAGAGCTCGAATTTGGCTCAGTTTTAATATCCCTAGTTTGACCATCAGACTTTGCATGTTCAATCATGACCCAAGCATATCAGTAACTATATTAAATAGTATAGGCAATGGATCACTCTGCCTAAGCCCCTTTTTGTTCTGAAAGTATTTACCAATGTCATCATTGACTTTAATGACAACATTTCCACCCAAAATGAAGCTATAGATTAAAGCACGACACTCGACACTCGTTGAAAAAGTATTTCATTCTAAGAGTATGCCGAAGGAAAGACGATTTGACCTTGTCATAAGCTTTCTCAAAATAATTTTTAAAGATTATCTCATTCAACTTTTTCCTATGTAGACCGTGAACATTTTCATGCAAAATTACCACTCCATCGAGGATATTGCGTCCTTACATAAAAGCGGTCTGATAAGGATGAACCGCATGGTCCGCCACATTGTTCAACCGAATCGTAGCGGCCTTAGTGAATATTTCAAAAGTAATATTAAGAAGACATATTGATCTATATTGTTAAATCCTCTCTGCTTCATTATCCTTAGGTTTCAGCGGGCGCGGCGGAGGCTGCAGAGGCCGTGAGCCCTCGGAAGACGACGCGGCGCGGAGAGCTCGCGTCCGCTCGAAGGCTGCGCGCAAGCAGGGCTCCTACCGCGGTCGCCGGTGGGAGCAGCTCGTCTTGGCAACGGTGGCGCATGACGCGAAGGTGGGCAGCTCCTCCGGTGGCCGGAGGAGGAAAGCGTCGGAGCTAGAGCCGGAGGACGAGTACGAGGATGACTACCACCTACCGCCACTGTCGGCGGGCGAGGTCGTCGTCAGCTGCCCGACACGTGGCAGCAGGATGCACGAGTATGGCGGCGCTCTTCGACGACGTCGTTCTGGTGTTCAAGCACACGAAGGACGCCGACGATGAGCTCTTGCCCGCCACAGACGCGCGGGATGTCGGAGCTCCCGCTTCGGAGGAATGCCCCCAAAAGGTGGTGGACAAGCATGAGCTCGCTTGGATGGTCTACCTTATCTACGAGCAGAGCAGCTCGGGTTCAAGATACCCGAGGAGGAGCTCGACATCGGAGGAAATCGCCACGAAAGATCTAGATCACGTGCGATCGGTAGTTTATTTTCTATTTTGTTTAGCCTTAATAGATTACTATTGGCGGGCGCGATCGCCCCGTCACCATCGTCGGAAGATTTATCTAAGTTTACTTTGTATTCTGGTTCTATTTTTTTATTGTGCGAATTATCCGGTACCAGAATATACTTCCTCCGTTTCTAAAAACCGTATGCATCATCATAATGCAAAGGCTGAGCCGTGCTACTTTTCTAAAAAAAAAAATCCTCCATTTCACAATATAAGATGTTGTAGTGTCTTTTCCACATGTAAATGTTATAGCTAAATGTCCGTGCGTTGCAACGGAGACATATATTCTGATGGTTGAACACTTCTCGTGTGTTTAAAAATATTATATTTAGTTGCAAAATATTACGACAAAGCATGTGGCTGTTACTGCTAAGTCAGTTTTGCAACGTGTTAAACATGTTGCAATGCTTTGATGCTGCCTAAGAAGGGAAAGAAAATAATTTTCCAGGATCCGTCAGACTTTAACGTTGTAATCACTCAGCAAATGTCAATGGGACTTGATCATGCAGTGCAACATCTACTGACCTACAATTCATATGATTGTTTCCATTTTGTGTTTGACTAAATGAAACACTTTGAACTGTTCAACTTAATAGTGTTTCGTATATTTCGGTCATGTTGTTTGGCACTGATGCTAGTCTTCCAAATTATACCATAAAAACCATGTTACAACTGGCAAACAACTAAATAATTCAACTATTTTCAGAAATCAGAAGATGTGTATATGGAGGACAACATCATGGCATTGTAATCACAATGTAAGCTAGCGCACTTTTGAACTATAGGTCAAACACTGATATAATTCCACAAGCAAAAACAGCTAGTATCAACGTCTTAGCTCCATGAATATATTACTCGGTACAACCAACAAAAAAAGGATAACATTGCACATAAGCATGCGATTCAAATTTCCAAGGAAGGTTTATACAACAAAGCTCTGTTCCCGCTGCCATGAATAAACGAAGGTTTATTCAAATACGCTGCATTTTGGACTAAACATTATTCAGAGAATGACACTTGTATAATAAAGAAACTGAAAAGAGGAAGACAAATATAAAATCTGCTGCCGGCTTCTTAGGCCTCACCCTTGGTGTTACCTGAACCAGTAAAACCTCCAGGTTTAAGCTGTCCAAAAATATTTGATAGAGAATATTGTTTCCTCGGCCAGTAAAGTCTTGAGATTTCAGTCACCCGGTGAGCAGATTAGTTGAAACATCCTTTGTGCTTCTGTGGTCACAACAACTATGAAGGCGAGTGTTCTTGAAGAGGTCTCTAACCAGCCAAAGACATCCTGACAAATAAAACGATATAGGCTACAGATGATACTTCACATACTTTAACACTTGGAAGTATGGTAAGATTGAAAGCAAATCCGTGGAAGAATTGTGACAACAGCGAAAACACAATAACATATCTATCAGTTGGCTTACTGAAAAAGTATAACGTGCAGCTACTACAACATCTAGAATAGAAGAAGATGTCATGATTTGTTTGATACACACAGTTCAGTTGTATAGGACAGATAAAATACTTACGTATTTTGTACTTGTAAATAAATGTACGGAACATGTGAATTGCAGTAAATTATAATTCTCATCATGTGTAACTCATAAATGAGGATGCATAGTAGCAAACTACCCCCCTTAAGTCCTAATGAGAACAAAGGGTAAGGCTCGACCGCTCAGGAAAATAAAAAATAGTGGCTTCAAATAGTGGCAAATGAATATCACATGCCTATAGTGTGTAGGCCTAGTCCATCAGAAGCTTCTCAGGTATATTGGTACTGTATTGTACCAGAAGGATGGAATGTTAATTTTCTCTTAAACAATTATAAACTTAAAAGGGCCCAAGAACTACACAATTATCATATGTCCACTCACACACATGACTACATAAGAGCGTATTCATACAAGGGAGGGAGGGAGGGAGGTTGGGCGAGGTGCACCTCAACCCTCTGCTGATTTAGACCTCCACTTATAACAATAATCAAATATGATTGTGTGGTAACACCGGAATATGCAAATATTTGAAAGGCTTCATCAGGATGTCACAAAGTTGTCATAATACAAAAACAAGCTGTGGAATGATTCATCAGTACGTGTAGTTAAGAAGTTAAGAAACTTTAGGTAAATACCCGTGCGTTGCAAACTTGCAACGGGATGATTTTTTTTCGACAATCCATGATATTATGTTTCCTATGTGTTTAGCATTCATCTCAACATGTTGTTATAAACATGTCTCGTCGCTTCATTCGTGCCTATGTTCTTTCCCCTTATAAGGCAACTTTCTCAAGCACGGTCTCTCAGTAAATCTCATAACTTGTTCTCTCTTATTGCGTGCTTGCCATTGGCAAATAAAAAAAATTAGTTAAGAAATAAAAGCAACCGTTTCTTTTTTACTGATCCAGAGCGTTACCGGAACGAAAAGGCCAGGTTGAGCGGTTATTCAGGTTGAGCGGTTATTCATGGTACAGAAATGACTTATTCTACGCTACTTCTACACTTTCATTCATCCAATGAAAATAGAAACTGAACTGGTTTATGTAGTTATATCACTGAAACAATAAAGATTTAACTGACTGCTATAAAAAACTTTAGGCAAGACATACTCTGTGTACCTCATTGTGGATCCACTCCCTTAAATATGGGCGCAGCTTCATCTTCTTGAATGAAGTATCCACAAAGATCATTCCTCTGGTGGTGCACTTGATCATGTGTCAGCACCTGCACAACTCAGATCCTTAGGCCTGAATATGTACATCCTGGTAAAGTGGCGATCAAGTGGTTGTCCATCTTCTGTAAATGTCGTTAGTTGCCTTGCCGACCCTAAGCAGCTCCTCAATCTTCTGGTCGGGGCGATGTCACATTCGCTACACTGACTTAACTGAAATCTTCTACAACATATCTTTGAAAGTGTTTTTTTCTTCGGATAGCAGATTCGGGGTCCTGAAACCCACGTCCTTTGTCGCTGCTCTGTTCGTGCTCATGGTCGCTGCTCTAATCGTGATGCTGGCCGTTTTCTTGCAATTGATGAGAGGAAGGTGAGCCCTTTGAACACAAGAAATGTGTGGTGTGCACTGCATAGGAGAGGTCTCCGCCGCACACTGAACTCAGGCCGCAGCCCCCGTCCTCCTGTCGGCGGCACTACAACAGACCCTCAAGCACGGAAAAAGCCACAAAGGGGGACATCAGACATGAGAGAGATACAGAGAGAGTTCTTGGACGACGCGTTATTATTTGCCGTCACAGCACCACAGCGTGGCTCAGGTGTTGATGCCGCTGCGCACCTCCATCTCAGGCGCTGGTCCTGCCTCCATGACCACCTGCAGCAACCAGCAGCCCGGCGCGACACCGACCTACTGCGGCCCAAAACATGGCCAGCAGGCGGCGACGACCATCCTCGTCGCACTGATGATACTGCTGCTTCTGTATCTGGTCTGACTCATTTGTCGACCATGCAACACACTTCAATCAATAACTCGGCAAGAAGAGAGAGAATCAAACCTGAGACTGGAGCGCGGCGGTATTGGAGGGCCACAGAAAAGGTTCTTTGTAGAAGTTCCTCGACGGATCGAGATAGTGAAGAGGCGTACAGGGAAATCAATTTCATTTTGTGCTCAAGACCTCATAAGCATTCAATAAAAACAACCTGTACCAGCTCTGCATATGGAAACCATCAGAAAGCATAGGTTAAGATCAAGATCAGATCGTTCTTGTTATTTGATGCGATCGGTGATTCTCCCTCGTATCTCCTTTATCCTTCACATTGGAGTAGTAATTAAGTAGCAAGTAAAATAAATGTAATGAAAAGTTCAATATACTAAGTGAAATTTACGAGTTGATAGCGGAAAACTACCACATTTGAGAAGTCGATCACGGAAAACTACCACTTTTCTTTTGAATCTCAGAAAACTACCACATTTTGCCGAAATTTTCTCAGAAAACCCAAATGGTGGGCTGAGAGCGAATTGACAGCGATTCTGACCGTCTGGGCCCACATGTCTGAGGCGAGGGTGCCCGTCTGGACCCTCGCTTGGAACGCGTAGGTGCGGAGGTGCGCGAGGAGGACGGACGACACGGTGGTCCAGACGGGCACCCTCGCCTCAAGGTCGCCTGCGACAACATGCTCGCCTCCATGGTCCACGGCGTTGACGAAGCCCTCTCCCTCATCGACCTCGACCTCGGCCGTGCGCCGACGTGGCGCGCCGGGGAAGAGCCGACAGCGCCATGCTGGCGGGACTGCTCTGCAGCCCGAGGTCGCGCGTCTGCTCTGCAGCCCGGAGGGCGAGGTGGCCGCCGTCGTCGCTGTCCCCGGCTCCCCGCCATCCTCGCCACCCACGGCCGCGCCGCCCAGGGCGAGGTGGCCGTCGTCGTCGCTGTCCCCGGCTCCCCGCTCTCGATGTCCTTGTCCACGCGGGCGGCGCTTGGGCTCCGCCCCGAATAACGGGTCGTCCCCGGGTGAGGCGGAGGGGCGCTTGCCCTTGCCCCGCGTTGGCTGCGGCGTCTTGCTGCTGCGGTTGCCGCGCGGCGCCAATGGTGTGGCGGGGCCGGTGGGGTGGGAGGCAACCGCGGTGGGGAAGGAGATGGTGCGGGTCAACGATTGGGGATTTTTTCTTTTTGATTTTTTGATTTTCTCAGGTTTTTTATTTAACTGACAAGTGGGTCCCACTGTCATTTTGTCGGTTAATTTGTCTAGCTTTGCCACGTCATCCTTACATGTGGGCCCAGACGGTCAGAATCGCTGTCAATTCGCTCTCAGCCCACCATTTGGGTTTTCTGAGAAAATTTCGGCAAAATGTGGTAGTTTTCTGAGATTCAAAATAAAAGTGGTAGTTTTCCGTGATCGACTTCTCAAATGTGGTAGTTTTCCGCTATCAACTCGAAATTTACATATACCGGAAATTTCGTGAGACGAGAGATGGCACAGCGTACAGGGCCGGTTTAAACATTTTGAGGGCCCATGTGCGAATGTTATTAATGGGCCCAATTTTAATAGGCCTCTCATCTTTTATATTATATTTCTATGTACACTTTACTAAATATGGGCCCTAAATTTGGCTGGGCCCTGTGCCGTCGCACTTCTCGCCCTATCATATAAGCCGGCCCTGACAGCGTAGCGTCGGACTGGGATTGATCGGAACCTGAACTTGATCAGGGTGAGCGTCGAGACGTAAGCGTTGAACGCAGACATAGAAGGCCAGACGTCGGCCACGGAGGGCGAGGCCATGTGGCCGCGCAACAAGGCGCTTGTAGGACTGATGTAGAGGATCAGGCTCAGGTCGCGGAGGCAGGACTTGTCCGCGGCGAGCGCGGGGCTGTAGTGCGCCGTGCGCGGGAAGCAGAACCACCGGAGCGAGCGTCCCGTGCGCTAGCGTGGCATGCTCGACAGATATCTGCAGGATCTCCGTGAGCACTGTGGCACCCTCACGCCTGCCCCGGCGCCACGAGCTTGCCGTTTAACTGCGCCATGGTCTGGTCTGTATGAGCATACCCTCGGGGAAAGCCAGCTTGTGACCGGCAGAAGCCTATGCTCGAATGACTCACGCCGGGGCAGGACTACACCATACGACGAGGAAAACGATTTAGGCTCCATTGAGGGGCCGATGTGCGACGTGACCCTCAATGGTTGTTCAGACTCCAGATTTTATTGGATCGGATAGAGATAGTCTTTTTGAGTATCTTATCAGCTGGTCAAGATTAGAGGAGGCGGTTAGGAGGATCTCTGATTGTAGCGGTGGGGGTGGCATTTGGATCTTAATTTAGATAGTCTATTTTTTTAACCGGTATCTTCACTTACAGGTGGCAAAGCAATGTAATTACTATGAAGTGTGATGACATTTAAAGTGTGACACCATACCACGCATTCTGATTTAATAGTAAAGATTGATTATGAGCAAAGTATATATATTTTTATTTAACATTGAGGGAGCACGTTACAATAGTGTACTAACCTGAATCGCGAACTTGACGTCCCCGGTTTCGGAAATCTGCTCTTCTTCAACCGCACTAAGCAGAAAAATTATTGCAATGATCCAGGCCCGGCCATGAGGGGGAGGGATCCCCTAAAGGTCAGGATGTAAACGGCTGCGGCGGCTGCTGCAGGGCTTCGGTCTTATCCTCTTCCTCTCTCTCCTTGAGAGTCCACCATCGCCGCCGCCTAGTTCCGGCCTCTCCCGCCGCCGGCGCTTGCGCTGGCCGGTGTGGAGATGCTTTTGGGTGCCGGCCCTCCCTGTGCAGCAGTAGGTTAGGTTGTAGCTTAGCTTGGTCCTCCGTGGCGAATGGCGTCATGCCGTCTTCTCCACCTCGAAGGTTTGCAGCTCCGGCGTATGGGCGCGGCGCTGAGCTCGCCGGCGAGTTCCAATTCGTCAAGCCTCCATGGCGGAGGAGAGGCGGAGATGGCAACTTGCGGGCACCCTTCTTCAATAAGTGCCTTGGCATCTTCTTGCTATGGGTTTCCTTGAGTCTTCTGGTCGGCCGTGGTGGCGGGGAGGAGAAGAGGGGAGGCGTGTGGTGGTTGGTGCTCTGTAGCTACCCCGGCGGCGAGGCGAGCACGCTGCTGGAGTGGAAGAGTCAGGTGATGGGGGCAGCTCCATGGTGGCGTCAACCCGCATCAGGCTCTGTCCGCTGCTTCGTCCCTAATAAGCTCGTTTTCTGTGGCTTTCCTCGCGGAGCACCTCTGGTTTCTTCTTCACTCTCGGCCGGCCGTGGTGGCGAGGGAGGTGGATGGAGGAACTCGGTGGCTGCCGAGCTGGGCGGTCCTTGGCTGCATCCTCGAGCAACTTGCCGTCGCGAGGGTGGAGCTGTGGGGTTCAGAGCGCTGGAGCATACGAGCTGCTCTTGGCGTTCGGAGGAAGGAATGAAGCTAGCCGGGTTGCTCCAGCGGGCGGAGATGAAGTCCGGCATCGTTTCTTCTGAGACCTCTTCAATAAAGCTCGGTAATCGCATCTTCAGTAGCAACAGCGTGGATTGGAGTTTTTCCTTTGCAGATCGTCTCGGTGACAAAGGCAGAGGCGATCCCCGACTTTGAGCTTGTCCGCTGCTGGACTTGCACCAGGGGAGCATCTGTGCTTCTCTTTGGAGTTGCCTCACGGCGGCGTCTAGGCCGTCGCCGTACACTACGGTCGAAAGGCGACCACTCCAGCCTTGGATGTCGGCGATGGCTTCGTCCGGCCGATGTCAGAAGGTCTTCTTCAACCTCCAGGTTGTCATGCCATTGCGGAGGCCCTTTAGCTCTAATGCAGTTCGCTCCCGCCTCCCTGTCCCAAGTGGTTTTGTCCCCGGCGACATTGAGGTTGGCTGCACCGAAGCTTGGATTAGTCTCACCGGAGAAGGAGCAGGGCCCAATTGCGTTCCTCTTATTTTTCCTAGGGTCCTTTTTGCTAATTGTAAGGGCTTGTTTAGAATTTCCAGTTTCTTGGAAGCCTTATCTGTAATTTGTACCGGTGTTGACTTAATGAAGCTCTAGGTCCTTCGGGACCATCCCTTGTTGAAAAAAAAGTAAACGGCTGCGGCATCCGCTGGTCCCGCGTCAAAATTAGTCTAAATGGCTCATGTGGCTGACCAATTAATTAGATGACGTATGTGGCAAAATCAGGAAAGACCACCATTTCCAGCGGCACACCGTCCTTTCAGCCTTCGTCGTCAACCTACAAAGGGAGCGCCGCCGCTAGCCATCTCTCCACACACATGCTCCGCCTCCACGCCGTCGCTTGCTGTCGGATTCCATCTCCGCTCATCCCCGCCCTAAGATCTGCGAGCCCCAAGCTCTTCTCAACAGCAACCGCCATCGGGATCTTCAGCCGTCGAGTGCAAAGGCAGCGCCTGCCAAATCCTAATTGGGATCTCCGGCCGTAGTTGGGATTTCTTCAAAAATTTCTTTCGGGGATGGTTGTTCTCAGATGGCTGTTAGAAGAACGGGATTTCATCAGAAATTGCTTTCGGTGATGCTTGTTCTAAGATAGCGAATGAACCCAGTCTGGTGTTGTATTTTCGATCTAAGTCATATGGGATAATTTATGTTTAATCTAAGTCCCAGAGCCGTACTTGTGGAAATTTCCTGCGATTTCTTGAGAAAAAATCTGCTATATTACCTGAACATTGCGCTGAGATCAGTACTGTATTGTGTGCTTATGTTCGAGCCCAAGCTACAGAGCGCGGAGCAGGGAGCGGCCTTCGCGGCGTCGATAAGCCACATGAAGCCGCGTAAATAATAAACGGTTGCCACAAAAACTGTTAGCCCAGTTCTTTTGAAGCTTCTCAGCAGTTTTTCTGTGAAAATAAGCTTAAGCTCAAAAGAACTCGATTTTAAGCCGTTTCCTGGGGAAGCCGGCTTCAACAAATCCTTCACAGTGGAAAAAAGCCTGGTTACCCCAACTTCCCGCAACCGCCGGTGGCTTCCCGAAAGTGAATCGAAACGTTTTCTCTCCCCGTGCGAACTTGCTCCTTTCCCTTCTCTTCATCCTCGCGCGGACACCATGCTGAGCTCCCTGCTCCTCTTCCACCCAAGCTATCCCCATGGGCAAGACCGGTGCCGGAAAGAAGAAGGCCCTCCCCTTCCGCCGCCGCCACCGCCAAATCAGCTTCGGCCGTGGCCGCAGCCGGCCGTGGGGTGGTGCAGCGCCCGAGCTCAAGGAGGAGGGCAACGGGCAACCGCCTTGCCCAGCGCGACCACCCCGACCGCGTCTTCAACCACGGAGGAGTTCTCCCTCGCGCTCCAGGCCGAGCCGCGCTTCCTGCGGGCTCTCGTCCGCCGCGCACACGCGCTCGAGGCGCTCTGCCTCTGCGAGCTCGCCGACACCCTCGCGCCCCTCGCCCTCGACCCCGACTACCGCGACGCCGTCGACCTCGCCCACCCCAGCCTCTGCTGCCTCCGCCCACGAACCTACCAGACGCCCTTCCCCCGCAGCCCTGGGTGGCTCCGCTGCTGCTCCCCGATTGTCCATCGACAGAGACGATGGTGTCTCTGGACCTGATTGCTTTTTATTTCTTTTCAGGGATATGTTTGTAAATGTTTGGACCTAGTTGTAATTTTAAATCCAGAACTTGGAGGACCTCTTAGTAAAACCTATTGTACAACTGAGACAGACAACAGAAGACCAAAAGAACTGGACTACAATTTTTGATTTGCTTAAATCCACAGCCGCTTATTTGGACAGCTCTACTCAACATGGCTTATGCACAAGCCGAAGCTCAAAAGAACTGGGCCTTAATCACGTATGCGGCCGAAGTCCAGTGAACGAGTCACTTAAAGCATCTCAACCAGCTGCCCTATTATATACGATGTTTTAGCACATATAGGACACCTGTTTTAGCATATATATAGGGCACCGAGCAATTTTCCACTTTTCCAGCCGCCCTATTTTAGGGCACTACCTCTACAACAGCTGCCCTATCACATGCCCTATTTTAGACATATTTCAAGCACATTCGAGCACAATTTGAACTACGAACCATAATTTTAACACAATTTAAACTAGGAATCATAGTTTCAACACAAATTTAAAGTACGAATAACATTTTTGAACCATATTCAACTACTAGAGACTACGATACTACTCTAATCGTCCCAGTCGAAGGAGGAGGAGGAGCTCTTGTCCCAGTCGAAGGAGGAGGAGGAGCTCAACTCGATCACGTTCACCGTCGACGGTCCAGCCTCCTCGTCGATCTTCTTCTTCTTCTTCTCCTGCTCGCGCTTCCAGAAGAACTCCTGCTCGTACTGCACGTACTCGGGATACTCCCATGCGAACCGAGCCATCGACTCGTCGTCGGTCTCAAGCACCCTCGCCGGCTCCTCCTTCTTCTTCACCAAGCGGGTCTTCACCTTCGACTGCATCGGAGGCGCGACGAAGATGGCGTCCTGCAGGCAGGTGATGCTCGGGTCGTTGAGCTGCTCCCGCGGAACGCCGAGACGCCACCCGGCTGCGTCGTACGCCCGAGCCGCCAAATCGGGGCTGTCGTAGGTGCCGAGGTAGTACCTCATGCCCTCGTGCTGCAGCTCGGCGCTCCAGCGGCCGCTCGGCCTCACCCGCACGACCTTGAAGCCGGAGGCCCCGCACGACCTTGAAGCCGGAGGCGGCCTTCGTCTTCTTCGGCGGCATGGCGGCGGCGAACTCGGGACGGAGGCTCGGGGAAGGAGGCTCGGGGACGGAGGCTCGGGGACGGCGGCGGCGCGGATCTCGGGTCGGGGGCCGGCGTGGAGCTCGGGGGCGGCGCGGGTACGGCGGCGGCGCGAGCTAGGGTTTGGGGGCGGCGGAGCGAGCTGCGCGTCGCGATTGGCGGCGGCGGCGGGTGCTGTTGGGGGAGGGGGCGGGGTCGGGGACGGCCGGATTCGCGGCGGCGGCGGTGGATTTTGTCGCGGGAGCGGCGGCGGCGTGGGGGAAACGCGGGTTCAGCGTGGCGGTTGGAGTCGCGCGCGCGGATTTGGAAAGGATAGGGCACGCGCGGGAGAGGGTAGAGAGGAGCAAAATTTAGGGCAGCCCCAAAATAGGGCAGCACATAGGGCAGCTGTTGGAGAGCGATTTTTGCCCTCTCGTGGCCTAAAAAACGGTTTTTAGGGCACGGAGGCTAAAATAGGGCAGCTGTTAGAGATGCTCTTACATCCTGACCTAAAGACCTAAACCAAGAGCACCCCCTAGCTAGCAAGGCGTATGCAGTGGACTGGAGGTGAAGTTCATGTGGCGGCGTCAATGGAGAACGTCGGCGGTTTTCCTGTCGTTTTCAGGACTCAGGAAGAGGAGGAAAGGGTTGCAGACGTGCTGTTCCAAGTGGGCCAGTACCTTGGAATAGTTTGTTTGTGCCCTATTTTATTATTAGGCCTAAAGTTAGCAGTGGGGTAGGACCGTCCGCTCAAAGAAGGTGCGAGGTCTGCTAAAAAAAAGGTGCGAGGTTGGATGGGCCAGATCAAGGCAACAAGACAGATCCAATGCAGCACACATTCTGATACTTGGCACGGCTAAGATCTTTAAAAAATGACCAAAGCCCCCTTTCCACGCATTGTTTCGTTCCTAAGAAACCTAAGAGCATCTCCACCGGGAGCCTCTAAATGTGTGTCCGGCACCCCCCAATTGGGCCTTTTTTGAGGGGTGCCGGACATGTGTCCGGTCAATATTTAGAGGCTGTTCACAGCGTCCCTCCCCAAAGGCCCACCCCCAAACACGAGCAATCTGTTGAACACCTCGCGTGCGCACGAACCGCCGTCGATGAACAACACAACCGATGAACACAAATGGCGATGAACAACACAAACATCATTTAAACGAGATTTAACAAAGTTACAATTTCAAATCTAAACGACATTTAACAAACTAGACCTAGAAGGTGCGAGAGAGAAGGCCTATGCTGTGCTACATGCGCCGGCGAGGAGAAGAAATGCCGCTTCGTGGCCGGCGAGGGGGAGAAGATGCGAACCAAGCCAGGGAAGCAACGACGCTTCACTTCTGGCCATTGCTCATCACCGTTCCCATCGGCTACAACCTTTAGAAACGGTCCCGTAGCCTCGGCTGAGCCGGCCGAGGCTACTGGCCTCGCGGGCGCCGTGTTCCATTCACCGCCGTGACATGCGGCGGGGCGTTTGATGGGAAGCCTCTTCGGCTTTCGGCGCCCCTTTCTTCGGTGACGGCGATGCTGCTGACCAAGATGCTAGCAGCTCGACGATGGCACCTTTCTTCGGTGACGGCGACGCTGCTGATGGCGTCGTCGTTTGTAGAGGCAGATCGGGCAGCTCTCGTCGACCGCTACGATGCGCCTCGTACTCCTTGTACACCACGGCGTGCCAGTAGGGCGCCGAGATGGAGTACTTGGCGTTGAGCTTTTGCTCGTACGGCATCTCCGTCCACTTGCGGCTGACGAACTCGACACGGTCCTGGCCGCTGAGCCGCAGCGCCACCGGAATGTTGGCGGCGCTCCTCACCCAGCCGTCCGGCAGGGTGTCGTCGTCGGACACCGGCAGCTTGTAATACCCCGGATATTTATAACTAGTTTACTAAAATGCGGGCTAGAAATTTTGTTGTTGCTCTAGCAATATTTTATATTCTGCTAGGTTAACCAATACTATTTGGGTGATCACGCTGGTTAGGGAGTAGTGTTGGTCGAACCATGGTAGTGTCTACAACCAGAAATGTGTGAACAATTGATTGTCATGCATTGCATGCATTCCATATATGCGTAAGAAATTGAAGTCGAGTAAATCCGAAACCATCACTCACTATGGAACAAATAAAAGAGTATAATGCAAGTGAATAAAAGTGCCACTAATTAATCATCACTTTTGTCACTTGAGTGTTGAATATTTGGAAATATGCAACTCTAGAAATCTAAGATAAAATACTTTGGATATGGTCCGTTGAGAAAATATTCGAAATTCTTATTTTCCATAAAATAATATTTTGAGAAATTTTACTTTGCCATATAAGTTGCTCCGTCAGTATAATTCTGCCTAACTCGTAAATATAGTCGTGAGGGTAAAGGAATACTGAGCGAGGAACAATAATAATTTATTTGGAAGAATCTATGTAAATAATTTGTTTTCGACAAAATCTTTCAAGTAAATTATTTTCCCACCAATACACATTTTAGTTACGTGTAAAACTTACACGGTCGATGGAAAATCACTAGCAGTTTAAATGCCTTGTTATGTTCACGTACCAATCCATCCATGGGAGGAATATCTGCTATTTACCATGCACTGTAGTAGTCAAATGTTGTCTCTTTATCTTTCAACCAAAGCTCATCCCCACCGATTAAGCAAAGTGACCACATCAGGAGCTGGCGAACAGAGGAGCCTCCACCGTAGCATCCTTGAGCACGTCCTGCTCTTGGTAGAAATCCAGAGGTGGGGAAACTCAAGTGAGGAACTTCCCCACGAGCTAGCTACATCCCACATCTCCTTCCTTTCGTCTGTGTAGCACCTCTCCACCGAAGCTGAGCTCCTGCACCATGTCGTGACCATGGCGACCCAACACCAGGGATTAAGGAGGAGAAGGGGAGATGCTCCCTGAAGGCAGATCCCCATCATGGGCATGGTGGTGGTCAATCCCATCGCCACTGGCGGCGGTAGGCCACCAAGATTACTGCAACATCAACTACTCGGCATCGATCGACAGCGACAAGCGGCAAGCAGCGTTGGGTCTAGCTAGAGGAGCGTGAGCAGTCAGAGGTAGGTCGCCGGAGACGGCGCCGTCGTCGTTGGAGCACATCGACCCTGGCCGCACTCGCTGTCCAGGGGGGATTTTATAGGAGACCAAAATCCATCCCCAATCAGTTCGAGACATACTTAATTCCCCAACCTGTCAGGTAATACCTAGCACTTGAGGATACAAAGAGGTTGAATCAAAGTGATGCATGCCTATCTTTCTTGTGTGCTGATCTGATACATGTGTGAGAGTATAATAAGGATGTAGATGGTAAAAGGAGAGTATTAGTTTGGATTAAGCACCACGTGGTAGATGTCATCTTGCAACCATTGTTTCAGATTCAGAGTTCGACGTCCTAGATAGCCTGCAGTTTTACATGTATGCCTCGTTGCTTACCTGCATATCTGAACTAAAGACTATTCTGATGTACAGCTGTTAGCTAAACTGAACCGTGTTAAATCCGAAATCAGTAACTGCCACACGTGACCATTTGCAAGTGTAATATAGATGCACAAATAATTCCACGTGAGGTCTTCTTTCAATTGAAAGTAGTAGCTGCTAGTGCATGTGCATATGAGTAATGATTTAGCAAGAGGGGAACTACCGGTTTCTTTCTTAAAAATACAGTAGCTTATGTTCTGATGGTGAACTGCTGTAGCTTGCTCTAGGTGTGCATGTCTTGATAATATTGTTGTACAAATAAATTATAAACGGAGTCTTTTCACTGGAAACCATCAGTAAATATGCATAGGATTGTAGTGCCCAGATTTCAGAGTACTGGCCATACCTCTTTACCATAATTTAGTAGCCCATATTATTATTCAGTATCTCACAATCTACAACTAATAATTGTTGTACCATCAGAACCAACTGGGTATGTCTAACCAGTACTGGAATACATAGCTCCAGGTTCTCATTATTACTAGAACCCGTAGTTCTGGAGAAGCGTACTAGTACCTATTATTTACCAAACATCATTCATGCTTGAATTATTCACATAAGTCAACCATCAGTTTATTTCCCCATATCTAGCTGTAGCATCTAAGTGACCAAATAAATAACTAAATGCCAGCCCTTGTAACTTCAATATATGTAGTAGACGAAATTGGTTTAGTTTAACCAGTAGCATCGCTTCTGCTATCTGTTCTTCTACTATTTGCATGTAAATGACTTAATCAATTAGGTTGCTGAATCATGTGAACTAAAATTCATGATTGAGATCTGGTTATTACACTTACTTTTTAGTGTACTAGTATGCTCGCCTAAACAGTTAAACAAATTCTTACCAGATAGAATTTATATGAGATCATATAGGTAATTAACATGACCAACTCAGTGACCTCCTCGTGTCTGGTCCAGATCTAGAATCATGTACAACGACCAAACAATTGCAAGTGAGGCAGACCTCCAGTTGAGCACTTAAGAACCAGGATAGACTTAATGTCCAGGCTTGGTCCATGGCTTCTAACTATTTCCTTTCATCACAAAGAAGCATCCAACTGATCATTTGTCAAGCCCATAGTAGTACTCCAGCAGTATATCTTCAGGTTCAAGTAAAAATAATTATTTTCTAGTAGACCAACTTCCTGTTGTACATCAGTAGCAATTTCCTTAGTACAAAGACCTTGGAGATCGGATTGGCCATCTGTCTACCAGGTTAATAGCTCCATATTTCTTCCAAATGGTGTCATTTCGTAGCTGTGTAATATTGGAGAAAGCCACACCAGTGCATCATGAGCAGACCACACATCGGGTACTTCATATCATGGCTAATAAAGTTAATGAATTAGGAAACTCCAACTTCCATTTATCTAGCCAATATTACCCAGAATCCCAATCAACCATGGGTTGATTAGGGTTGATTAGAGCCAGTCACATGACGATTAGAATCCAGCACACAAACTATAGCCTATAGCATCACAATAAGCTTAACCATCTGAACCCACTAAATTTAATCATGGACACCCTGTCTTGAGAAGCCAGGTTAGGGATCCAAATGCAACACCAGGAGCACATACTGTTTTCTAGCAAGCAGGCTTACCATAGGCTACCTTTATGTGAATATCTAATATATCATTTCAACAAGTATATAACAAGTGAATCTGCTATCAACTCAGGGACTGCTTAGCAGTAATAAACCCGGGATCCTAACTCATATGAGAATCCAATTATGTGTATAACATACTTCCTTAAGAGAGTTACATTAAAGGTTTGCTGTCTGATGTAATGATTAATGAACTATGAAAAATAAGATAAATAACCAAGACTGATTTGGGTGAAACAGAATCAAGTATGACTTGAACATGCTTTAGTATCATGCCTTGGTGTGTGCCCTTTGGTGCTAGTGCTGATTGAAATTCATTGCATTTCCAGTTTCGGATCTTCCTTGGAATTCTTATTGCTGAATTGAATGTTCCTTGAATTCTGCTAACTTCCGGATATCTCAGGCAAGTTCAGCTCATGTCCGCTTGATTATTTTTATACAAAGTATTTGCAACTTACTATCTGTGATATCACTTGCATCAAAGAAAAATATATGTTATGAATAATATGATATACTATTTGTTGATCGACTGAGGGAGCAGTCGGTGAACTGTTATGGTGGGTAGTTCGAACCCTTGTGTGGGGCTGTCAAGCCATTGGAAGTGGGTTCGACTACACGGGATATCACCCTAGGATTAACAACAACTGCCTTCTTGGGTTCAAGCGCCGTAGCGACCGCGTTGACCACAGACCTATATGGGCGAGGCTGAGCTGGAGTAATACCACCTTATAAGGCATATCTCCCAGGGATGGCAGTTGGGGTGTGACCTCTACTGTAGGCGACCAACTGTCGCAGTTGGGGTGTGACCTCTACTGTAGGCGACCAACTGCTGAAGGGCTCTACTGTAGCCATGTATGGACGGGTAGCTGGTTCTGCCAGCTACGATGCGAGATATGTCAAACAAGGTGGGTGAAACAGCTCTGCGATTCAAAGTCTGGTAGTGAGTGCAGGGCACGGTCACCTGGACTGCGGTCGGCTGTGGGTAAAGTAACGCACCTCTGCAGAGTGTATCAAATTGTGGCATTGTCACTCCCTGTTCCGGGAAGGAGCTGCGAACGTGGCGAGAAAGGAATCCATAGGGGATTCTAACAGCTCGTGAGACAAGAAGACATAGATTTTATAAATAAAACTTGACCTTTTCGAGAAATGTTTTCAAAAATCATTGAACTTCTTGGACCATTGGTCCTAGTAGATAATAGTGCATCAAACACCATATTATTATCTGGACTTGTTGAGTACCTCCGTGTACTCATCCCTTGCCCCTTAAACCCCCTGCTTAGGTTGTTGTGAGCCGATAGCTGCTGGAGTGGACGTTCAGAAGAAGGGAGCTCGAGGAGCAAGGACCCGCTGGAGCTGAAGGAGTCGTCAACTACTACTTGGACTTCATCGAGCAACCCAATGAGCGTTTATCGGAGAATTGTAGCATCTATGATAGTGTTCTTGTAAATTCTTGTAAGAGTTGAATTGTATTTGATTTGTAAAAGTTACTCAAATGCTTTGTATCAAATCCACTACCATGTTTCTGTTATGCTACTCTGATGGGCAAGATGTTGGGTAAAGTAATGCTTTACTCGCGTCATGCCAAAGACGTGCACTTGCCACACAAGTGGTGGCAGGTGTGGGTCGTTTCAGGTGGTATCAGAGCAATGGTCGGTCTAAAGCTCGTAGGTAGCGAGGGACTGTAGGAACCATAGGTAAGATTCTCTGGATCTTTTCATCCCACTGTATGCTTCTATTCTATTCTGTCTACAATTATTGGTCTTTGCTATTTCTCATCCATCTAATTCTATTGTTACTTATCTACACCTTTGGTCTATCTTAGTATATCTTTGTCCATACTAACTTTTCGCCTAAGTGCGAAATTTAACTTTTGTAGTACTAACACAAGTTATAGGGCGACTAGGTAGTTGACTTTAAAACGCTCCTTGGTCAATAGACCTGTTGTGTTCCACTATGACTATTTGCAAAACTATATTCTTTTAGAAACTATCTTTAAAATAAAACTATAACATTGTTTGGATGACATGATCATGATGCTTGTATTGTCTGCATTTTTGGGTTGATTCTTATTTATCTTCCTTTTGACGGACTTATTGTGATCTGGTTGGATAAAGTAATTTTTGAATGGGGTCAAAAGTAGCAAGTTATGTGAGGATGAAGGTGGAGATAACAACTTGAGTATTGCTTTGAGGAGAAAGGGAGAAGAGCATGCTCTGGAGACGATCACAAAATCATCGGTTGGAGCAGAAGTGGAAAGGATGTACAAGATATGAATATTTCACATCTTAGTCTAGTATATATACTTATCTACTGCTTTTCGCTCTCATCTGTGATATACAAGAAGGCTTCATAGTGTTATGAGAATACGCCATGCAAAATCTAAGATCTAGAACTTTGTCGCCTAATTTAAACAATATCTATCTTCAGTACCATTTACTTGATCATACCAGTCTTTACAAAATGTCATGCTAAGATAATCTATGAAATCCTTATATCTTTAGAAAGTGGTTTGCATAAAATGAATAAATTATTTGCCATCATAACCAAGTGTTCGGATAGGAGTTAACCTAAACAATGCTAATGGTTTAGTAAGAAAATAAACCATGCTGATACTTTCCTGCCTGATGCTAACTTACAATTATAAACTTGTTTGAGTTCCATTCATTCAAACTAAGATGCATGTCCTAAAGCCAAATGCATGCTTGACTAGAATTATTTTAGTTAACAATCGGAATTCAAGTTCTTTCTGTAATACTTAGGAAAGGTAGACAATTACTATACGTATGATTAAACAAGCTAAAGATTAAGTTGATCACATGAATAAAATGGATAATGATACTAGAAGCAAATCATGTTAGCTTATTATTGTGTTTTAAAAATGATTAATCAGGTTGTACCATATTAGGTTGTACCATATTCACGTACTGAACAAGATTGAGAATTAACTTTGAATTTAGTTTGTTTATAATATGTATTCAACATTTAAAGAAGTTGCTAGAACATGTAAATGATGAAGTCTCTTACCTAGGCTATAGTTTGCATTCAGTTAAAACAAATAATTCAACTTGTCATAGTGGTAATCTTTTGCTCATGTTATTGAAATTAGCATTTTATATTCAATGCTTAAGTGTAATTTTCCTTGATTAAACCTGGTCCGAACTAGAATCTATTCCAGAATATGTTAATCAAGTAATTGGAGGGCATAATGTTTAACCTGAACTATGAAATTGTATTGGTGATTAAGTAATGCCAACGTTCTAATAATCTACTGCTTAGTGTTAACTTTTGATTGTTGTATACAGCAAGTTGCTTGAGCTTCATCTGTTTAAGCTATGATTCATGAAATCTAGATTCATGCTTAACTAAAATTTATATATACTAGTCTTGCACAATTGCAGTTTAATGTAAAGATATGTTATTATCATGCTTAGGATTGATCAAATGAAATATTAAGTGATCACCTGAATGGAATAGGTAAAAGAATACTAGACGGAAACTCATGATAGCTTATTATTGTGATTTGAAAATGAATAGTCATACTTTACCATTTCCATGTACTCAAAACATTAAGAAATAGCTTCAGAATTTACAATTTGGTTTATAAATGTCTGTTCATCTCTCAAAGAAACTTCTTGGAACATATGCATAAACTTCTTAAGTAGACTTCAGCTTCCGACGGTTAAATACTACCAATGTGTTGACAACAATTTTTATCCAAATGCTTAAAAGTAATTTGCTTCCAAAATAAAACCTGATGATGAATTAGTCATTGCCTAGAGCATATACGGGAATAAGGGACAGGAATTATCACGTTGATCAGTTGATGTTGTGGTATACTGTTCAAACTTATGTTTCTGACAATAGATGAAATTATGTATAGGCAATAGAAGTGATGACATAGTATTTGAGCTAAATATTAGTTGGACCCAGAACTTTAATAACTTGTATGTTCTGTACTAAAACACAAATCTGCGCCATAGTGTAGTATAGAAAGATAAGTTCACTACTTTTGCTTCAGTATTTATAATCCCAATATTTGTAGTTTCAGTAGTCCTTGCTAGATTCAGAAAATGGTAGGTTTTATTGATCTTCTATACTCAACGATTAAAATCTGAATAGTACAACTTAGAAGCAAGTAGATGTTGTGTTTTGGTTAAGCACTTTTTGTTATTAGTGTACAAATTGTAAAATAGAAAGTATAAAGTGTTCATGCTTGTCCATAGTGACATCTATTGTGAATCACCAATTTAACTTACTGTCATTCTGCGTTATTAAACTTAATGATAGATTGGCTATTTTAATTTGAGATGATTGTGTATACCTTAAGTGCCAAAAGCTGCCTGCTCATATTGGTTAAAATCTAAAACTTCCAAATAAAAATAAAAATTTAGGAGTACCAACATGTTCTTTAGGATTCACAGCTCAGTAATCTTCCATGACTTATGCATCATATCTCCTTAATTATAGCATACACTTTCAACTTCCATACATCTCTCTTACTTCAAATTTCGAGGACGAAATTTTCTTAAGGGTGGTAGGATGTAATACCCCGGATATTTATAACTAGTTTACTAAAATGCGGGCTAGAAATTTTCGTTGTTGCTCTAGCAATATTTTATATTCTGCTAGGTTAACCAATACTATTTGGGAGATCACGCTGGTTAGGGAGTAGTGTTGGTCGAACCATGGTAGTGTCTACAACCAGAAATGTGTGAACAATTGATTGTCATGCATTGCATGCATTCCATATATGCGTAAGAAATTGAAGTCGAGTAAATCCGAAACCATCACTCACTATGGAACAAATAAAAGAGTATAATGCAAGTGAATAAAAGTGCCACTAATTAATCATCACTTTTGTCACTTGAGTGTTGAATATTTGGAAATATGCAACTCTAGAAATCTAAGATAAAATACTTTGGATATGGTCCGTTGAGAAAATATTCGAAATTCTTATTTTCCATAAAATAATATTTTGAGAAATTTTACTTTGCCATATAAGTTGCTCCGTCAGTATAATTCTGCCTAACTCGTAAATATAGTCGTGAGGGTAAAGGAATACTGAGCGAGGAACAATAATAATTTATTTGGAAGAATCTATGTAAATAATTTGTTTTCGACAAAATCTTTCAAGTAAATTATTTTCCCACCAATACACATTTTAGTTACGTGTAAAACTTACACGGTCGATGGAAAATCACTAGCAGTTTAAATGCCTTGTTATGTTCACGTACCAATCCATCCATGGGAGGAATATCTGCTATTTACCATGCACTGTAGTAGTCAAATGTTGTCTCTTTATCTTTCAACCAAAGCTCATCCCCACCGATTAAGCAAAGTGACCACATCAGGAGCTGGCGAACAGAGGAGCCTCCACCGTAGCATCCTTGAGCACGTCCTGCTCTTGGTAGAAATCCAGAGGTGGGGAAACTCAAGTGAGGAACTTCCCCACGAGCTAGCTACATCCCACATCTCCTTCCTTTCGTCTGTGTAGCACCTCTCCACCGAAGCTGAGCTCCTGCACCATGTCGTGACCATGGCGACCCAACACCAGGGATTAAGGAGGAGAAGGGGAGATGCTCCCTGAAGGCAGATCCCCATCATGGGCATGGTGGTGGTCAATCCCATCGCCACTGGCGGCGGTAGGCCACCAAGATTACTGCAACATCAACTACTCGGCATCGATCGACAGCGACAAGCGGCAAGCAGCGTTGGGTCTAGCTAGAGGAGCGTGAGCAGTCAGAGGTAGGTCGCCGGAGACGGCGCCGTCGTCGTTGGAGCACATCGACCCTGGCCGCACTCGCTGTCCAGGGGGGATTTTATAGGAGACCAAAATCCATCCCCAATCAGTTCGAGACATACTTAATTCCCCAACCTGTCAGGTAATACCTAGCACTTGAGGATACAAAGAGGTTGAATCAAAGTGATGCATGCCTATCTTTCTTGTGTGCTGATCTGATACATGTGTGAGAGTATAATAAGGATGTAGATGGTAAAAGGAGAGTATTAGTTTGGATTAAGCACCACGTGGTAGATGTCATCTTGCAACCATTGTTTCAGATTCAGAGTTCGACGTCCTAGATAGCCTGCAGTTTTACATGTATGCCTCGTTGCTTACCTGCATATCTGAACTAAAGACTATTCTGATGTACAGCTGTTAGCTAAACTGAACCGTGTTAAATCCGAAATCAGTAACTGCCACACGTGACCATTTGCAAGTGTAATATAGATGCACAAATAATTCCACGTGAGGTCTTCTTTCAATTGAAAGTAGTAGCTGCTAGTGCATGTGCATATGAGTAATGATTTAGCAAGAGGGGAACTACCGGTTTCTTTCTTAAAAATACAGTAGCTTATGTTCTGATGGTGAACTGCTGTAGCTTGCTCTAGGTGTGCATGTCTTGATAATATTGTTGTACAAATAAATTATAAACGGAGTCTTTTCACTGGAAACCATCAGTAAATATGCATAGGATTGTAGTGCCCAGATTTCAGAGTACTGGCCATACCTCTTTACCATAATTTAGTAGCCCATATTATTATTCAGTATCTCACAATCTACAACTAATAATTGTTGTACCATCAGAACCAACTGGGTATGTCTAACCAGTACTGGAATACATAGCTCCAGGTTCTCATTATTACTAGAACCCGTAGTTCTGGAGAAGCGTACTAGTACCTATTATTTACCAAACATCATTCATGCTTGAATTATTCACATAAGTCAACCATCAGTTTATTTCCCCATATCTATCTGTAGCATCTAAGTGACCAAATAAATAACTAAATGCCAGCCCTTGTAACTTCAATATATGTAGTAGACGAAATTGGTTTAGTTTAACCAGTAGCATCGCTTCTGCTATCTGTTCTTCTACTATTTGCATGTAAATGACTTAATCAATTAGGTTGCTGAATCATGTGAACTAAAATTCATGATTGAGATCTGGTTATTACACTTACTTTTTAGTGTACTAGTATGCTCGCCTAAACAGTTAAACAAATTCTTACCAGATAGAATTTATATGAGATCATATAGGTAATTAACATGACCAACTCAGTGACCTCCTCGTGTCTGGTCCAGATCTAGAATCATGTACAACGACCAAACAATTGCAAGTGAGGCAGACCTCCAGTTGAGCACTTAAGAACCAGGATAGACTTAATGTCCAGGCTTGGTCCATGGCTTCTAACTATTTCCTTTCATCACAAAGAAGCATCCAACTGATCATTTGTCAAGCCCATAGTAGTACTCCAGCAGTATATCTTCAGGTTCAAGTAAAAATAATTATTTTCTAGTAGACCAACTTCCTGTTGTACATCAGTAGCAATTTCCTTAGTACAAAGACCTTGGAGATCGGATTGGCCATCTGTCTACCAGGTTAATAGCTCCATATTTCTTCCAAATGGTGTCATTTCGTAGCTGTGTAATATTGGAGAAAGCCACACCAGTGCATCATGAGCAGACCACACATCGGGTACTTCATATCATGGCTAATAAAGTTAATGAATTAGGAAACTCCAACTTCCATTTATCTAGCCAATATTACCCAGAATCCCAATCAACCATGGGTTGATTAGGGTTGATTAGAGCCAGTCACATGACGATTAGAATCCAGCACACAAACTATAGCCTATAGCATCATAATAAGCTTAACCATCTGAACCCACTAAATTTAATCATGGACACCCTGTCTTGAGAAGCCAGGTTAGGGATCCAAATGCAACACCAGGAGCACATACTGTTTTCTAGCAAGCAGGCTTACCATAGGCTACCTTTATGTGAATATCTAATATATCATTTCAACAAGTATATAACAAGTGAATCTGCTATCAACTCAGGGACTGCTTAGCAGTAATAAACCCGGGATCCTAACTCATATGAGAATCCAATTATGTGTATAACATACTTCCTTAAGAGAGTTACATTAAAGGTTTGCTGTCTGATGTAATGATTAATGAACTATGAAAAATAAGATAAATAACCAAGACTGATTTGGGTGAAACAGAATCAAGTATGACTTGAACATGCTTTAGTATCATGCCTTGGTGTGTGCCCTTTGGTGCTAGTGCTGATTGAAATTCATTGCATTTCCAGTTTCGGATCTTCCTTGGAATTCTTATTGCTGAATTGAATGTTCCTTGAATTCTGCTAACTTCCGGATATCTCAGGCAAGTTCAGCTCATGTCCGCTTGATTATTTTTATACAAAGTATTTGCAACTTACTATCTGTGATATCACTTGCATCAAAGAAAAATATATGTTATGAATAATATGATATACTATTTGTTGATCGACTGAGGGAGCAGTCGGTGAACTGTTATGGTGGGTAGTTCGAACCCTTGTGTGGGGCTGTCAAGCCATTGGAAGTGGGTTCGACTACACAGGATATCACCCTAGGATTAACAACAACTGCCTTCTTGGGTTCAAGCGCCGTAGCGACCGCGTTGACCACAGACCTATATGGGTGAGGCTGAGCTGGAGTAATACCACCTTATAAGGCATATCTCCCAGGGATGGCAGTTGGGGTGTGACCTCTACTGTAGGCGACCAACTGTCGCAGTTGGGGTGTGACCTCTACTGTAGGCGACCAACTGCTGAAGGGCTCTACTGTAGCCATGTATGGACGGGTAGCTGGTTCTGCCAGCTACGATGCGAGATATGTCAAACAAGGTGGGTGAAACAGCTCTGCGATTCAAAGTCTGGTAGTGAGTGCAGGGCACGGTCACCTGGACTGCGGTCGGCTGTGGGTAAAGTAACGCACCTCTGCAGAGTGTATCAAATTGTGGCATTGTCACTCCCTGTTCCGGGAAGGAGCTGCGAACGTGGCGAGAAAGGAATCCATAGGGGATTCTAACAGCTAGTGAGACAAGAAGACATAGATTTTATAAATAAAACTTGACCTTTTCGAGAAATGTTTTCAAAAATCATTGAACTTCTTGGACCATTGGTCCTAGTAGATAATTGTGCATCAAACACCATATTATTATCTGGACTTGTTGAGTACCTCCGTGTACTCATCCCTTGCCCCTTAAACCCCCTGCTTAGGTTGTTGTGAGCCGATAGCTGCTGGAGTGGACGTTCAGAAGAAGGGAGCTCGAGGAGCAAGGACCCGCTGGAGCTGAAGGAGTCGTCAACTACTACTTGGACTTCATCGAGCAACCCAATGAGCGTTTATCGGAGAATTGTAGCATCTATGATAGTGTTCTTGTAAATTCTTGTAAGAGTTGAATTGTATTTGATTTGTAAAAGTTACTCAAATGCTTTGTATCAAATCCACTACCATGTTTCTGTTATGCTACTCTGATGGGCAAGATGTTGGGTAAAGTAATGCTTTACTCGCGTCATGCCAAAGACGTGCACTTGCCACACAAGTGGTGGCAGGTGTGGGTCGTTTCACAGCTGGTGGCGACTGCTCAGTCGTGCGGTCTCCAGCGAGAGCACGTACGGAGGCGCGTTCTCGGCCTCCTCGCGCCACAAGGCTCGCTGGAACGCCTTGGCCATCTCCGCCTCCTCGTTGCGACGCCGGAGTTCCTCTAGCTGTTCGTGGCGATGCTGCCCGCCGGGGCTGCCCGTCATGGTGGCCTATGTTCTTGGGGGAGTGGGAGAGAGGGAGAAGTGTTTGTGTGAAGACGAGAGCTGCGCTGCGTCGGGTTTTAAAGCGGCCGGAGGAGCGGGGCTGGGTGGCCTGCATTAACGCGGCCACCGCTTCGCCTGGCCTCGCATTGACGCCGACGAAGCATCTGCAGGGCGCCGCCGCTGCGACTCCAGCACGCGTCGCTTCCGTCTGCGGCGTTGGAAGCGACGCCGCGTTATTGCGAGCGTCGCTTCGGTCTGCGGCGCGTGATGACAGGCGTGGCGCCGTCTAATCGCCTCGACATTAAACGCGGCGCAACGGCCTCCTGCACAACGTTCGTTAACACGGGGAGAGGCGCGTGTGTGTATGACAGGCGGGCCAGTGCTATCAGGACCATGCGCGAGTCGATGTCCGGTACCCCCAGGAGGGCCTCCAAGTATAGAGGCCCGATTGGGGGTGCCGGACATAAAATCGCTCGGTGCGAGTCTTTGGGGGTGCCGCTGGTGCACGGTGGAGATGCTCTAAAAAAAGAGTCCCTAAACGATCGGAAAAAAACACCATCAAATTTAGAAAAAACTCGGGGGTAGCAGGGAAAATAATAGGTGGAAACCGGTGAAAACCATGAATAAATCATGTTTTAAAAATCTAAACAAAAATTCATTCTCCTGGGAAGGTACGATTCTCTAGGCAATAGGCATGTAAATTTGCAACTCATAATTCTTTTGCACTTATGAAAATGAAAAATTCAGTAATGAATAGTACATGTAAGCGTTACTATGCATTACAAAATTTGTCATTTTTATACCTCCTAAATAATTTGGAGTTTTAACTCAAAAATTATAAATTAAAAACATATCTCTACCTTACCAACATAATGCATTTTTGTTAAAATATTTTTAAAACTTTTATACATTATTTTCTTCATGGTTTTCACCGGTTTTACTAAAAGATAGTTTCCATCAAATACTTTCAAGTGAAATGCATGCAAGCTCCTCAAACTTGTTGGCTATGTCTAAAGAGGTAATTAAACTAGAAACTGATCCAGTACGGTGCCTACGGTTGCTCAGTATGGCCACATATGATCTAAAACTCGATTGGCCCCGTATTTTGTTGACGTCCATGTATCGAAGCAAAAAAATGCAATAAACTACAAAAATTCATATCTTATATTCTGTCTATCCAAAATTTATAAATCGTACCTTTCTGGAAACCTAGGAAAGATTAGAATACAGTGACACCATTAGTTTACACTTTTGATAAAATTTAAAATTTTCAAATTTCAAATGAGGAATGTGAGTATTTTATCATATCTTTAATATAAGTATCTTTGTGTTAGTACCAATAAATATATTTTTCCAATGTTGAAACGTAATTTGGTTAAACTTTGTTTCAATCCCCATATTGGATTTATAAACTAATATGATATTACAAATACACTTAGGGGATTGAAATATTTTTCCTACAATGCATATCTCTCTCACTTACCACTGGGGCCTATGAGGCAACACGTCAGCAAAATATGGGCAATTCCAGTTTCAGACCGTGGATACCTTCCGCTCATCAACAGGTCATTGCATGCATGCATGCATGAACAAGCTAGCATGACGAGTCGCAAAAGTATGCACTTGCGTTGCCGTCTCGAGAGAGAGAGAGAGAGGGAGGGAGAGGGAGAGGGAGAGGGAGAGAGAGACTGACGTGGGCCAACACCGAGCTAGCAAAAACGTCTAGGCGCACACCAGTTATTTGATGAAACTAGCATGGTGGGGCAGCGTCTTTAATATATAAAGTGTCTCTAAAATCTACTCATAGTTTTATGAAAAATCATATTATGATATATAAAGTTTCATAGTTTACATACATAGGTAGATGTGAGCTATGGTAAATTGTTGTTTGTGATATTATATGCCTTTTTTTGAACCATTTTTGTACACGCGTAACAATGTACAATCATGCTTAAGTGATTAACATGTCCATTTTATAAAGGATTTACATATTTTGCTAAGAAAACACTTATTTGTATCCTTGTAAATGTATGTTATTATTGTCTTAGAACCCACTTAATTCTACAATTTGCAGCTAGACCAATCCAGCCAAATAGGTTAAATCATTATCAATTACTATAATAGTCCGAGTAGAATGATAATTCAGCATCACACACATGAATATCCATATTCTTTGATGGCATGTAAAGGTTAACACAATTCCGCAGGAACATAATGTTCTTGCAAGTCTGCGTGAACAATATATCCTAACATAGTTCGCACAATTTAATCGAGTATACATAAGAAAAAGGAAATAAATATAAAGAATAATGCTAAGTATATCATTATGACAACATGACAAAAAAATCAAGTTCACATAGGCCTAAAATTTTATCCTTTGAAATTGAGTTAGAAAGCAAGACAACATTGGTACTTACAATATATTCTGACATTGGACGAAAAGGATTAGAGGGCGTCCAATTATCATATTCCTCCTACCCATTGTTGTTTATGTGTTCTTGTTTTTTCATAGTTTAGAAGGGATTTCTTTACCATATTTTTACATTGCTAGAGTTAGTTCCTTTTCATATTTGTGCAGTTAATAATATGGTATTTTTTCCCAATGGATAAACAATATTTGGTCGATATTTTTTTTGTACATTTCATATTTGTAGTGATTGTAGAATTATTAAAAACAACTAAAAAAGATTGTAGAATTATAATATTTTAAATCATCCAATAAAAATATATATGTGGACATATTTTTCCGGATAGTTTCAGATGTTGCCCTCGCATTTGCGAAAATGCGAGGGCATCATCTCATATGCGAGGGCAATATGTGAATATGTCTAAAATCTTTTTTATTTGTGAGACAATGTTTAAATATGTCCAGAATCAGTTATATGGTTTGATAGAAAATTATTTTATATGATTAGGATTAACACGGTTATATAGTCACCATAAATATTACTCTAGATGAAAACTCACTTGTGCGTAGAAAACACCGTTTACCCACAACAATAACCTCTTAATGGAATTATAGAATTATTTTGTTAGCAAGATTACAAAAATCTTGGTGACTATCAGACCAGTGACATAAGGATCGATTATGGTAAGAAATAGTTTAGGCATATGAAATATTTAGTTGGTACGGGTGTTTTGTGCTCTTTATAAATTTCCCCCACTAATGTCCAATCATGTAGTTCGATTGTTGCCTTACATTGGTAGTACGTTTGTTTTACTTAGGGATTATCTGTTTCATGAAGAATTTGTTAAATTTTGGGAGGATTGGAGTAGGGTTTTTTCTACCATTCCACCTTCACTAAATCACTATGTTTCAAAAGGTAGTTTTCCAGTACACTAAAATATCTCGGGATAAGTCTTTTGTTGGTACAAATTTAGTTATGGAGAGTCAAATTCCACGTAACATTTTTACTAACACCGTACAGACGTATATACTCACATACACGCACATACACTCAACCTACTCTTAAGAGCACATTCAAGAGATTTAGATGGCGGGTTGTGTCTAGAGATTGACGAAATAACCACAGATATATGGAATAACACATGTGTCAAATCTGTGGTTTGATCCCTGCTTGGTTAGGGGCTACAACGATCCTCCTATCTATCCAAGCACATGCTGGTTATCAATTTTTGTGTTTTTATATTCCATAATTTTTATGTTGACAGTTAAGAGATATTATATTTGATTATCCATTACGAAAGTTTGATTACAATCATCGCATTTAAAAGGAAATGATTTTAACCTATTTTCTCTCCACGTGACATCTAACATTTCATTCCGTTCATTGGATGGTCTCATACAGATGAAATTATTTTGTTATGTGATATGATTACGTGCCGACATGGAGAACATAGTTTCCGCATTCTAAACAATTGTCGATCTTATCGCCTGTCCTTCATCCATACAATCTTTTCAAATCCCATGGTGTCACTGAATTCTTTCCAAAGGGGCATCAATATTATATATTACCGTATGTCATACTACCGAATAACTTGAGCAAAATTATTAGATTCATGATTCTTAAACTAATAAATAGAAAACACTATTGTTTTAATGGCATGTTATGTTAAATCTTATTACTATAAACTATAAGCAAGTCATCACCGTGAGCCTGTAATCCCTCAGTTGTGCAGTCGATCGAGCTATGTGTAATATAACGTATGTGTTGCTCAATATATATGATTAAAATGTGGTGATGGAAAAGTATGTTATATTGATCTCAAGTTTTACGCAATGTGTGGATATAAAACGTGTCTTTTAGAGCACCAATGAAAAATATTGCTTCACTTTGAAAAGAAATGGAGATATGTACATACTAACCTTGTCGTTGTACTTCTATTGATTGATATCAGTGCACGGAGATGCCTCCCGGCTTAGAAACCTACTTCACATCATTTTTTTCATGAGGCTAAGTATATACGTATAGTAATTGGACTTGTTTTTTAACCAACGTATCTGGTTTTTTTTTAAGAACAGCACGCTCGTAAGTCAACCTGGAAAAGAAGGAAATATTTATAAAAAATGATGTGGGTGTCCTAGTCTAACACGTTTGGTTTTAGAGCTTGTCGTACACATTTTCTGTTGCCACGTAACATATCTAGTTTTTTCTCTCTCCTCTCTTATGCTTGTACGTGGCCCAGTATGATTTTGTAGCTTGTACGTGACAACTTTTGCGTAACAAATTTTAGTTTTGAATCTCAGCCATTAAAATAAACATCGATGGAGCATATCTTTTTAGTCTATGTGGATTAACCTGGTGCCTCGAAAAACTAACTCATTTTGCTTTTAGTATATAATAGATAGATGTACATCCGTAGGGACGAACAAATGAGAAGAAATAAAATCTAGAGGTCTTTTGTAAAAAAAGCCAGCTATCTTCGTGAATTTATGGTCAGCGTGAAAAATTTACGGTCAGACAGTTAAATACATTTTGGACCTCAGATGTGCATTTTTGAAGATTTAAGACCTAAGTGACACTTCGGCGAAAGATTTAGAACCATCCATTTATCTTGGTTTCTCCAATCCAAACCCATTCAAAATAAGCCGTCTCGGCGATTCCGACCCCAGCCACGTACCTACGTCTCATCACCTACAGCAATCACGCGTTGAGGTCACGCCGGAGTGCCGGACGCCACCAATTTCGTCCCGGTCGCGCCGCGAGCCAAGCCCTACAGCGACGTCTCCTCGCGCGCGCGCGATCCGGCGTGCGCCGCCCAGTCCCCGCGCCGGCCGCCACGCACACGACGCACCAACGCTATCCTCTTTACTTTCCCGCCGGAGCGAGCCGGCAGAAAACGTCACCGGAGCCCGGCCGCCGAATCCGCCACGTACCGGAGCCCAACAACAACAAGCAGGAAGCACCCGAGCGTGCGGATACGGGATCGACCGCCGCACCAGCGGCACCACGTCGCGGTGAACACTTGTAAAGCGGGACAGTGGGTGCGCCCCAATCATCGGGCGCCGGAGCTAGCTCGTGAACGGGACCGGCGGATCGGGATGTGACAAGAGCCAAGAGGAGGAACGTTTGGACCGGCGCGCCAACCATCGATCCTAGCTCGCCGCCGTCGCCGTCGAACACGCTGTGGCGCGCACTACGGAGTACGGAGTGCTAGCTGGTAGCTGCCGCCTACTAGCTTTGATCGGTAATTTGGACGTGGGGCGCCGTGCACCTACGCGGCTAGCTAGGCGGGATATGTTTCATTCATTCATGGTACACTGATTGCTACTATCAGTATCTTATCTTCCACTCGTTTGCAAGCTAACTCTGACTCTGGTACAACAAGTGCAGAAAGATATTGTGATGCTGATCATACACTAAGATAGAAGAAGATGAGATTACATTCGCCACCGCATTAATATTGACCGGGAGGCGGGAGCCATAGCGCCGGCCACAACACGATAATTTAGCGACGAGATTTTCTCCTGGATACCCGGCCGGTCAGAGGTCGTTCAGCTGCTGAAGACCATGACCGGATCGAGCTGAGCGACCGGCGGTCTGCCACGGCCGGCCGGAGGGATGTCGACGACGTACTAGCGGTAGCGGCAGCGCACGTGTCTGGCCGTGGCCGGTGGCGCCGCGCGCGATCCTGCATTTCCTGCTGCAGATGGACGTGAAAAATGAAGGCTAAATCCTGGACACCTTCGCCAGCCACGCGGTGCTCACTTCCAAGAGCAGGAAAACGTCGGGACTGGCTAGCACTGTCACCGGTCCCTCCTTCCTTCCCCGATATTTCGTGAAATTTGATAAAAATAACCCTTTGGACAAACTTCAGTAAAAAATAACCCCTTCTCGAAACTATTTCAAAATCTAACTCTTTTCGCTAGCGCCACACGCTGGGTGCTACCCTCCTGCCAGCGTGGCATTGCGGGGCCCGCACAGTTTTGCATCCCCTCGCGAAAACGTCGAAAACGACTAAGTACTAGGGGGTAGCGCTAGGGTGCCACCCTATTTTACAAAAGTTACAGAGCCTCCTCCTCACGGGCTCGTTGTACTACTCAAATGGCACGTGGACATTCTTCATGTTCGGCCTCCTTAGGGGAAGCTTCTACGGCCTTGGGGTGGCTCCTCCTCGGACTCGTTGATCGATGGAGGCCGGAGACGCACACTTTTCACCTCCGCACCGGGGAGATGACCGTCACTCTCCAGGACATGGCGATGATCCTAGGGCTCCCTATTGATGGTAGGCCGGTGTGTTTTAGCACAAGTTCAGAGGGTTGGCGAGCTAATATGGAAAGTCTTATTGGGACGACATGACCTTGGACGAGTTTCAAGAGAGCCAGAGACGCTCGTTCAACCTAAGGTCGAGGCGCAAGTTCGTCCGGTTCACGCCTAGCCAGTGGGCTCAGCAAGCAAAGGGCAAAGAGGTTGTTGTATCCAACTCGGAGAAGTCCGAGCCGCCGGAAGCTGAGTCCGAGGAGACAGACCATGTCGAGACTGAGTCTGAGGAGGAGCCACCCCCCGAGGCCGCACAAGCTTCCCCTAAGGAGGCCGAACATGAAAAATGTCCAAATGCCATTTGAGGAGGACAACGAGCCCGTGAGGAGGAGGCTCTGTAATTTTTGTAAAATAGGGTAGCACCCAGCGCACGGCGCTACCCTCCACAGGGTAGCACCCTAGAGCGCGGCGCTACCCTTAAGACGGTAGCACCCCAGGCCACGGCGCTACCCACTAGCACTTAGTCGTTTTCGACATTTTCACGAGGGGATGCAAAACTGTGCGGCCCCCGCGATGCCACGCTGACAGGAGGGTAGCACCCCAGCGTGTGGCGCTACCGTAAAAAGGGTAGCACCCCAGCGTTGGGCGCTACCCAAAAGGGTAAGATTTTGAAATAGTTTCGAGAAGGGGTTATTTTTTGCTGAAGTTTATCCAAAGGTTAATTTTGTCAAATTTGCACGATATTTCGTCGCCTCGACGCTTCGGTCTGAACGAAACATTGTTTGCGGAACAAGGACTGATCTGTCGACGTGTCCGGCATCGAGTGGCTGGCTGCACCACGCCAATCAAAGGCAGATGGCGAGAAGAGAGCCACCACCACCACCGATCCTTTTGCAGGCACACACACATCCATGGTTCTAGAAATGTTACTGCAACAAAGCAGACGTAAGTTTGTGGAACTGGATCCATTGTGCTCATTAAGTCTCTCAATGAGGCTTCCGCTCGGGCGGCTCGCGCGAGCCGCTCCAGCGGACCCCCAAACCCTAGAAAAAAGCGGCGTCGATCTACTCTCTCCGGCCGCTGCCGCCGCCGGCGGTGGCGGCCACGCCCGGCCGGCAAAGGCGGCGGGTGAGGCGGGCGCGCCCCGGTGAGCTCCCTTCGCGTGGAGGCGAGGCGCTAAGCGGGCGGTGCTGGTGTGGCGGCGGGCGCCGGCCGCAGGTGCTGGTGGCCGGAGGTCTTCGTCGCGCGTCGACAAGGCTCCGGCGGACGGTGGTCGTGGCTCGCACTCCCTCTCGCCCCTGACTCCAGATCTAACGGTACGGCCTCTTCCCCACCTTGCAGGCTCCCTCCTCCCATCCTCCTTGTGGCTTGGCGGCCGTGGCCGTCGCTGCCCGCGGTGGCGGTGAGCTGGTGTGTTGGGTACGGGTCCGAGGTAAACCTCTGGCCGGCTGGCCCGGCCCGGCAGCGGCGACGCCCAAGGGCGCCGCTTTCCTCCTTGGAGGCGCAGCCGTGGACCCTCCCTCACACCCCCGACCACCTCCCGAGCGAAAGCTCAAAATCCGTCGGGATTGGGCGGCGTCGATGCCGTGCGCGTCGTGTTCTCCTTGGAGACGTCGTCTGGGGATGGTGGTGTATTGGGCGAGTGGTGCTTGTGGTGTGGAGGCTGGGCGGTGCCGTTGTTCCGGTGTCGCGGGGGTGGTGGTGGAGCTGTGCGCGAGTGGAGGGATCCGTGGCGGCTTCGTGTTCGGCGACGACATCTCTCTGCGTTGACTGGCGGGTGCCATGTTTGCCTTCCCGCCCCGCTGCCCCTGTTTGCCATGGGTCGGCGCCCTCGAGCCTGGGCGAGAGGGGAAAGGGTTCCCCTCTTCGGCAACAGTGGTTCGTGCGGCGGTGAGTGTTCAAGTTTCGGTGGTCTCGTTTCAGCCGCGGTGGTGTGGTTGCCATTTTCTCGCTGTCCCTCCGTCTCGGCGTCATCGTTCAACAGCTCGGACTTGGTGTTGCTTTCAAGCACTTGGTGGTGGTGGTCTTTCGGTGGTTTGCCCGCAGCGTGGCTGCTCTCTTCCGTTCCGACAATCTTGCTCTCGGGTGAGCTTCCTTCGCCTTCCGGACGGTACGGAGCGCCTTTCGAGCCTAGGCAAGGGACAGGGGTCCTTTTCCGGCGGCGAGGACGGCGGAAGCTGAGTCCAAGTGCGTCCTGGAGTTGAAGATGGCGTCATGTTCCTGTGGTGCTCCCGTCTTAGCCTTGGGTGCCATGGTTCATGTTAGTGTAGCCAGGTTTTAGCGTAGGCTCCTCAAGTTGTGCTGTTTTTCGTTGTATCTTCTGTTTGCTTGGGGCGTCTATTGCTTGTAAGCTGTTTATCAGCTCGTTGTAACTGCCGTTGTGGATTTGTTAATTCAAAGCTGGGCATTTTTGCCTTTTATCTAAAAAAAATTTAAGTCTCTCAATAACAACGGAAAGACGAACAACAGCAGGACACACATGATCAATGCATCACCCTTTGCGAAAAAAAAAAAAACTAGCGCGTGATTCAAACTGTTGATCGCGATTTGCACGGATGTGCAGAGCTCATACCGTTTGCTCCACGGCCGATCGATTGGTAGGTCGTTGGTGCATACCGGCTGTACACAATATATGTCATGTCCAAACTAACTCCGGGCTGTACACAGTAGATTCAGAGATATACAGTTCCGTCGTGTCTTCAGCGATCCATCTGCTTTGCCCGTGATGCTGCATAAGCCAACTCTTTGGCACTTTGCAGCATGTGTAATGTCGGCAGTGCACACGTACAAATTCAAGCACTCATATGATCTTTCCATCTGTGTGTGCTTTGTGTGAATACGGCCACAATGGAACTTGTTGAGTACTTTCTTATTTTTTGCAGGACCAATGGAACTTACTTGCAGTAATTTTTAATTTTAGGCGTCAATAACAAGCTGCAGCATGCAGTAAAGTGCAGCATCATTGCTGATTGGCAATCATGATCCTTGTCAAGGTTCTTGAGATGAAAGAGATACAAGCAGTAGTAAACATGCACCTTGTTTTACTTGGATGAAGATCCAACATCTGAAAGTAGTGAAACTACCGTAATAACTAGGCATGGCTCTGGAACTGTTGCGACTGTACTAGACAATAATTTAAGTACTGTACTAGTAATCAGGGACGGCAATGAGCAAATAATGCGTCAATGTACATCTTAGAGTAGACCCTCTACATCGGTTGTCAGGATCGGTTGACGGTCGATTCAATTCTCATCATAGAGTAGGGCCTCTTTGAAACACAGTACATGTAGTATGAAGTATGAAGTGCTTCAGTTGAATCATCTCCATCACTCCGTGTTTCGAACATGTAAGTCCATGATCTCGCATTCCCACCTGTCGCGAGCTCATCCAACCACAGTAATGGGATGAGTAGGTTGTACTGAACCTGTACCGAGCTTGAGATCTGTACAGTATCAGGACCAGCCCATCAGTAACCGTATACGGACTACAGGAGGTGTGGCTGTCCGTTGTCCGGTACCAACACCGTGAGCTGTCCGGCGAACCACAGGCTGACACTAGCATTCACCAGCCTTGCCCGTGACACGGACTGAGATCAGGTGACATGCACCTTTTGCACCGTGCGGCCTAAATTCAAATTTAAACATTGCGAAAAAATCTACAAAAAATCATGCATGTTCACAGCACATATTTAGATAATCCCTAAAAAAAGAAACTCAAAATTCGAAACATACATCGAGAAACAAAAAAGAGAAACTCAGATGTGAATAGTTGAATTTAGGCCGCATGTCACCGTGTGACATGCAAAAGGTGCATGTCACCTGATCTCAGTCCCCGTGACACGACCTCCGGCGAACTATCCCCATCGGTGTTGTTGATGGCCACGTTCCGTTTGAGCTGCCAGTTTCTGAACCGGCTTCCGGAAAACCTTTGGGAGATTGTATCGGAAGCACTTTCGGCTAGTGTTAGTTCAGCCAAGGAAGAAAGGGAATGGACACCGCAGCAAGTAACAGTGGAGCTCCGGCCGATGTCTCGGACGACAGGGATGGCTGGAATCGGCAGCTGCGATGAGTTAGCTCATGACATGTTTAGCAAGAATTTGACGGGGGATTAAATTTTACAGTTTAATACCAGTACAACTAGAGAGAAGTCAGCTTCATCAGTACATAAGCATAGATATTCAGTTCAGTGTCATGCACTTAACAAGTGCAGGGAATACCTTTAGGCCCCACTTGGATTGTAGTGTAAATTTTTGGAGCTGGAAAACTTTCCGCCGTCGCGCTGGATTTTTAGCAGGGTGTCAGCAGGTCCGTCAAATAATACCTCCGTATTGGCTAGAATACCGGTCTTCCAATCGAGGCCTTATGGAAAATATACGAGTATACCAAGACCTCATATACACTGATCTATGTGTGTATTCTATGTATATGTCAATTTCGTTAAATAATGCTTCACAAACTCGAGACATGCATAAATTCTAAATTGAGATTCACGATTCAAGTTGGATTCGTAGAATTAAGAAGTGCTTCAAGCTACTTGTTATCTCTTATTTATAATATTATTATGGCTCACGGATCATGCTTGATGCCAGTCTCCTGTTTTCCACTGAGTAGCTTATGTGTGATATAATAAATGGATGGCGATAACTTACAACTAACTTATGGGGTTCCACATATGTATTTTTTTATTGTGAGAACGATGTGTTATGTGTGCGTCATGATTATTAATAGTTTGGAATTGCATATGATATTGTATTAAGTTTGGTTACAAAAAACTTCAAAATAATTTGGATTACTAATAAAAATATTCAACCCGAGGAGGATTCTAGACTAATTTTCTACTTCTATGCAAGTTCAACCCTAGATGTCCCTACATGGAAAATCTTTGGTCTGGCTTGATAAACCAATAAAGACAATTCTAAAAAACCAAATGTCTTAGCAAAATGTTTAGTCACCTATGTTCAAAAAGTAGAGGTGAGGCAAAACTAAACTTTGAGTCTCTCAGGGCTCACCTAGACCCATCTGCTATGAGGACTCTACTCATACATATCAACCCATGTAATATGCATAATCTAAATGAAAAAGGAGGTCCAAGAAATTATATCGTAAATTTAGAAGAGCGTAAAATGGAAAATCGTTGGATTTTTCTCGTGTTCGATTTCAAACCCAACATCAAAATTACAACGAAACTATAATTCATTAAATAGACGAAGACCTCGGATAAAGCTCGGGGGCAGCATGTAGCCTAGATTTTGAAAAGTTCAAAATATTAATTTTTTGGTCTAAAACAAATTTAAAACAGGAAAGCAAATATAGATTTCTTGTTCTACCTACAATTTTCGATAGAATTATGTATCCATATGCACCTCCACATAAATGAAAAATATGCAGACCAAAAGTAAAAAAATTAGTGTCTAATTAGAGCCAGATTTTTTGTAATTTTAGTGTAGTCCAAAATACAACATATTTTCAACAAGCGGTCCGTCGAGATCATCTCCGTGTATTTGCACACAAATAAGGTTTTTCTGAAATTTCTAAATATAGTTTTATTTTTTTAGAAAACAGTGTTCTATTCGCATCCCTCATGAAATATAGCACTATAATCCACTATCCATGCTTTTTCCCGTCATCCAGTTTTCAAATTCATATAGCACCATCACAGATAAACACGATCGTCCAACAATGAAATTCTCTCTTATGTTGACTTGACCTAGATATCTAGTCTAGATATGGAAACATTCGCCAAGAAACATTTTTATCCTCATAATCTAAAAAAATGTAAATCTAGATACTTGCTAACTTATATACTCCAGGATCTTCTATTAGGATAGATAAAAAATACGAAAGTGGACATGTAAATATATACGAAGAAAAGCAATATACATACATCTAGTAAAACTTAATATATCTGTAGGGAAAACTTTATGCTCCTATTATTAGCTCAATATAAATAAAAAATCAATAAACTACTTGACAAACAAAATAAATTTCACGAGAATGCACGAGTACATAGTATAAGACAAACATAAATTCATTGTTTGACATTTTATTGGCAGATGACATGTGTATACCAATGTTTATCTCACATTTTTTTGGTTAATTCTAACCAAGTTAAAATCTAGGTGTGGCACATTGCAAGGTTGGTTGGCTCGACGTACCAGAAAACTTGACTCTGAACAAGCGTGTGCGTCTCTCTTACCAAATCCTTGAGTCCACTGGTAGAAAACGGACCAGCAGTACCGGTCGGGGAGGGGCATCAGTACCGGATTTGCAACCGGAACTGCCCAAGCGGGACTGTTGCCCCCCCCAACATCAGTACCGGGCGTGTTGCGACCGGTACAAAAGGCCTACACGTGGGGTCGCGGACTGAGGTTTCGACTGGAGACCTTTAGTACCGGTCGATGTTACCGACCGGTACTACTAAAGTTTTTTCAAAATAATTATTATTTTTTGGAACTTTCAGAAAAAAATATTTTTTAGAATTTCGAAATTTCTCACTTAACTATCCACTAACCCACACTTAATCTCTAGTCTAACTCACTTAATCTCTACCCATTTAACCTCTACACACTTAATCTATTTGAGAACTGTCAAATTTCCCGATTGGTCACCCATCTTGAAATTGCTATAACACTAGCACGCTTAACATTTAGGTTCCTTTCAAACTAGATACGAAGAGAGAACTGAGAACTTACTGATAGTTCTATCTTATCAATCATGTTAACCACTCGGTCATGATTAAACACTTATTCATTTCTTATACTATAAAAATTTACTTGATTAAACAATTATATTATATAATAATAATATTGAAATAAATAATGATAAAACAAATATTACTTTATTTTAAAAATGATTATATAATAATAAATATTTAAATAATGAAATAATGTGATAAACACTTCAAAGAAAGAAATCTTTCTTAGGAAAAATCATTTTAAATTACACAACTAGTGGTTATATTATATAATAATAATATTGAAATAAATAATGATAAAACAAATATTACTTTATTTTAAAAATGATTATATAATAATAAATATTTAAATAATGAAATAATGTGATAAACACTTCAAAGAAAGAAATCTTTCTTAGGAAAAATCATTTTAAATTACACAACTAGTGGTTATATTATATAATAATAATATTGCAATAAATAATGATAAAACAAATATTACTTTATTTTAAAAATGATTATATAATAACAACAATTTAAATAATGAAATAATGTGATAAACACTTCAAAGAAAGAAATCTTTCTTAGGAAAAATCATTTTAAATTACACAACTAGTGGTTATATTATATAATAATAATATTGCAATAAATAATGATAAAACAAATATTACTTTATTTTAAAAATGATTATATAATAACAACAATTTAAATAATGAAATAATGTGATAAACACTTCAAAGAAAGAAATCTGTCTGAGGAAAAATCATTTTAAATTACACAACTAGTGGTTATATTATATAATAATAATATTGCAATAAATAATGATAAAACAAATATTACTTTATTTTAAAAATGATTATATAATAACAACAATTTAAATAATGAAATAATGTGATAAACACTTCAAAGAAAGAAATCTTTCTGAGGAAAAATCATTTTAAATTACACAACTAGTGGTTATATCACTACTAGAAAATATTAGAGATAAATTATTTGCAATAATAAGACAACTCACATCCAACAATAACACTACTACAAAATATTAGAAAGTTATTGTTTGCAACAATAACACTACTACAAAATATTAGAGATAATTTTTTTGCAACAATAAGACAACTCACATCCAACAATAACACTACTACAAAATATTAGAGAGTTATTGTTTGCAACAATAACACTACTACAAAATATTAGAGATAATTTTTTTGCAACAATAAGACAACTCACATCCAACAATAACACTACTACAAAATATTAGTGATAAATTGTTTGCAACATAACACTACTAGCTACAAAATATTAGAGTGTTTGTAACAATAACACTACTAGCTCACATCCCAACAACACGACTGCATATATACATGAGGAGACCCCCAAGGCACTACAAACACTAGCTAGTACATATCGTCATCCGAATAATCAGAATCAGAAGGCTCCTGGCGCACTGGTCGCGGTACGAGGTGACGCTGCCCGTAGTTGATGATTCTAATCTTACGGTACACCTCGTATGCAACATACGCATCTATTGCTGCATACTCAATGTTGCAACCGTCAAGTGGGTACTTCTCCCAAAGATAATGCTGCCCACTCTTGAATCTTGTCTTCATATCCTTGTACGCGTCCTCGTCGAGCACGGCGCTTGCCATAGCAGCCATTCCAGTCTTGAGATGCTCAAGCCTAAAGATAGCCTGGAGATCAATGTGGCAGGCAGATGGTATCTCAAGTCCCGGCCAGGTGCGTTTCATCTTGATCTTGTCATTTGTTATATCAACGCTAGCAAAATGAATGCCGCTGCGAAGAAAATCCATGAGTGGTTGACATTGCTTGTCACTTCTGCAACAACAAATGGAACACATGTTAAAAATACTAACAACAACTATGTACTATGCAATGCAACAACAATGTACAATCAACAATATATATGTATTCATATGTGCCAAGATATATATTTTCAGCCAAACTATGCAACAACAATATATATATGCAACAACAATATAGAACAATCTAACCAACAATGTATAATAATAACAACTATTTAACCTATTGAAAACTATGCAACAACAACAATATTAATATAGACAATTGAACAATGTATAATTCGGCCAACTATTGAATTAATTAACAATCTCATTTCGGCCATATTGAACAATCTTTATTTCGGCCAACTATTGATGAATAACAACAATTTCATTTCGGCCAATGCAACTATATATATATATATATATATATATATATATATATATATATATTGATCAACAATTAATTAATCTCATTGGAACTATATGTATACACAACAACAATCTCATTTAATCTCATTTCGGCCAACTATTGAACAATCTTATTTCGGCCAACTATTGATGAACAACAACAATCTCATTTCGGCCAACTATATATATTGATCAACACAATCTCATTGGAATGTATAATTAACAACAAATCTCATTTATAATTCGGCCAACTAATTTATTGAACAATTAATCTCATTTCGGCCCAACTATTGTAATATCTATTTCGGCCAACTATATATGAACAAAACAACAAATCTCATTTCGGCCAACTATATATATTGATCAACAATCAACAAATTAAAGTAAAATTGCCCCAAAATATAACATTTGGATCGGATGCATGAGATTTTTTGTACCTTGCCCATTGGAAGACCAAGACATTCTTCTTAAAACATAGTTGGATCACCGCAACCTCTTGCTGATTGGCGGTGTACTCGAAATCGAGACCGATGAACTTCTCATGATCCCGAGCTTCACCAATCCATTTCTTGAAATCGGAGAGATAACCGCCCACCAACGTGCTATCGTTGGTATAAACCACCTTCAGATTGGTGGTGTGTGCAAGCACCGGTCCACAGCGCGCGATTGGTGGCGCCGGACTCATGGTGGCCGGAGTGGATGAAGAGATCAGAGGGGAGAGAGAGTGTCGCCGGAGGGAGAGAGGAAGAAGAAAGCCCCGGCCGTATCGAAAAATGAAGAGACAGGGGAAGAAAACTGTCCACTCCCGTCTAAAATCGTGGCGGGAGTCGAACGGTTTGGACCTTTAGTACCGGACCGTAACACAGCCCGGTACTAAAGCTCCACCCGCCCAGCCCCGCGCGACGGTTGCCATGCCACATACCTTTAGTACCGGACGGTGTTACGGACCGGTACTAAAGGTCCCTTACGGACCGGTACTGCTGCCCCCCTCCCTTCTGTCCGTTCGGACCGGTACTGATGTTTATTAGTACCGGCCGCAAATGTAACCGAGACTGATAGTCTGGACGTAAAGTCCTTTTTCCACTAGTGGTCGCCTCTACTCTAAAAGTGAAAGTATGGCAGATTGAATAACCTTTTACGATGGCAAGTTTTGGAAACCCAACCCCCTTTCCCAGGATATACAGATGCAATCATCGGAATGACACTAAAGGAAAAGGACCCCTCACGGATAATGCTCACTACGACAAGACCACAAGCCATCCATCCTTTTTTTTTCTCTCCATCCGATAAAACCTAAAATCGTATCCTCGGTTCCTTGGTCTGAACTCTGAACCAGCGCTGTACAGTGAGTCAGTGACGGTGAGGTGGTGTCGGCCTCCCTCGGCCAACGCTGCAGGGCACGGCTCGTCTATATATCCGTGGCTCCATCCTCCCATCACATGTAGATGTAGGGGCATGTGAAGGCCTCAGTCGCTTCTTGCCTGATCTGCCGGTCTGCCCGCTAGTGATCTAGAGCTGAGCACCACACCACCTCACCAGCTTCACTGAGCCAAGCAGCCGGCGCGCGCGTGTGTTCATCGGCCGGCGATTTGAGCTATCGATCTCCTGCCATGGCGAGCACAGCGGCGGTGGAGACGGGCAGAGATGGAGACCGGACGAAGAGGAAGCAGGGTGGCTTCAGGACCATGCCATTCATACTGGGTGAGCACCTCGCAACCTGCTTGCGTGAGCATTTCATACTATCTATCTCTAGATTGATTCTGAATAATCTGGGGAAGACAGATCCAACATTGTAGAGTTCATCCTCGGACCACGATGGTTGGCTGTAGACAGTCTTGGACAGTTTTCAATTTGGGCGGTAAATGAACTAAGGTCGGTCCAAGGGAGGCTAGATATTCGCATCGAGCGAAGATTACGAGCTATCGGTGCCTTTGCATTTTTGTATATGATTTTGTTTGTACTAGCTAGGCGTACGCCCTCGCTGTCTTTGGAAATTCTGAAACAATTGCCTTGCCGTTGCCCAGTAACTTTGTTTCGTTCTTGATTTTTGTTTCTTCCTTTCCCTGATCTGTTGGCAATTACAGGGAGCTAGCATCTTGCAGCATTTTCCTCACAGTCCCACCGTCAGTTTGTCACACTCTCACTGTAAAAAAGAACTGAATGTTGGTGAACTTGAACAAGCAAAAGAAACCACTCGCTTGAACGAGGTATCTAAATTAATTAATGGATAATTCTCACCCGTTGTGCGTCCGTGCATGCTGCAGTGAACGAGGTCTGCGACAGGTTCGCGACGGCGGGCTTCAGCGCCAACATGATCACGTACCTGACGCATGAGCTGCACATGCCGCTGGTGGAGGCGTCCAACACGCTGACCAACTTCAGCGGCACGTCCAGCCTCACGCCCATCCTCGGCGCGCTCGCCGCCGACTCCTTCGCCGGCCGCTTCTGGACCATCATCGCCGGCTCCATCTTCTACCAGCTCGGCATGCTCGGCCTCGTCGTCTCCGCGCTCATCCCATCCCTCCGCCCCGGTGCCTGCTCCCCTCCCGCCACCCCATGCCGCCGCGCCAACGGGCTGCAGCTCACCGTGCTCTACGTCTCTCTGCTCTTCACGTCCCTCGGCTCCGGCGGGATCCGGCCCTGCGTCGTGGCCTTCGGCGCCGACCAGTTCGACCAGCAGAAGCAGCAGGACGGCGAAGGGGGCGGGGCGGAGGCGGTGGCGGGACGGAAGCGGCAGTACTTCAACCTCTTCTTCTTCACCATGGGGTTCGCCACGCTGCTGGCGCTGACGGTGGTGGTGTACATCCAGGAGAACGTGGGGTGGGGGTGGGGGTTCGGGATCCCGGCCATCGCCATGTTCATGTCCATCCTGGTGTTCGTTGCCGGCTACCCGCTCTACGTCCGTCTCAAGCCGGGGGGCAGCCCGTTCAAGCGGCTGGCGCAGGTCGTCGCCGCCGCGTACAAGAAGCGGGCCGCCCCGCTGCCGGAGGACCCCCGCATGCTGTACCAGGACAAGGAGCTCGACGCGCTCATCTCCACCGACGGCAGCCTCCTGCACACCAATCAGCTCACGTAAGTCCTAAATTACTTACTCCTGACATTTCATTGTCGTGAGGACGTATGGTGGTAGGCATGTCGGCTACATGCTTTTGGTGGTGGTTACATTACATGATCGGTGCACAAAGGAAGAAATCCAAATACAGTAGAAAGCAGAGTCACACTCGCACTCACAATCACGCGTACGTCGCGATGCGCACGTATGCCTGCCAGCGAAGCTCATCTCATCTCATGGATGTATGTATCTGCCGTACGTGTTTCTGCAGGTTCTTCGACCGGGCGGCGATCGTGACGCCGGCGGACACCGCGCGCTCCGGCAAGCTGGACCTGTGGCGCCTGTCGACGGTGCACCGGGTGGAGGAGCTCAAGTCCCTCGTCCGCATGCTGCCCATCTGGTCCGCCGGCATCCTGCTCGTCACAGCCGGCTCGCACAACAACAGCTTCACCATCATGCAAGCGCGCACCATGGACCGCCACGTCACCCGGGGCTTCCAGATCCCGCCGGCCACCATGTCCATCTTCACCACCCTCGCCATGCTCGTCACCCTGGCCCTCTACGACCGCGCCTTCGTGCCCCTCGCGCGCCGCGTCACGGGCCTGCCTTCCGGGATCACCTACTTCCAGCGCATGGCCGCCGGCCTAGCAATCTCCATCCTCGGCGTCGCCTCGGCCGCGCTGGTGGAGGCCAGGCGCCGCGGCGCCGCCGCCGACCACGGCCTCCTGGACACCCCGGCGACCGTGGTGCCGATGAGCGTGTTCTGGCTCGTGCCGCAGTACGCCATCCACGGCGTGGCCGAGGGGTTCTCGTCGGTCGCGCACATGGAGTTCCTGTACGACCAGGCGCCTGAGAGCATGCGCAGCACCGCCGCCGCTCTCTTCTGGCTCTCCGCCTCCCTCGGGAGCTACATGGGCACGGTGCTCGTCACCGCGGTGCAGAGCGCTACGCGGGGACGCGGCGAGTGGCTACAAGACAACATCAACCGTGGCAGGCTCGACGCCTACTACTGGCTCGTAACCTGCCTCATGCTGCTCAACCTTGCCTACTACCTCCTCTGCTTCCATTTCTACACGATGAAGCCATTGGAGATGGCGGAAGAAGGTGATCGCGAAAAGGAGTCCGAGCTGTCCTCTGTCCACAAAAGTGGCGGCGGCGACGGCGCTGCTGGTGGTTCGGTATAATAATCATCTTACAGATCGAGTAGAGGGAGTTTATACTAATTACGGCGAATGTGGTTACTAGTAACTTAATTAGCTGGACAAGCGTTCACAACTGTTGCAACATCCAAATAGTATTGGAGCTAGCAAGCATAGTTACTAGCATCCCCGGACAAGAATCCAATTGTGAGATCATGATGCTGATCATATCGCCAAAAAAACAAGGTCATGCAGCAAAAAACAACCATGGTAGATAGAGTAGCCAAGCCATTGTTGTCATGCCTGGAGCGAGTCGCCACCTACCGGTATCTTTCATCATCACCTGAAACCAAAGCTACCTAATTATCTTCCTCCAGGTCTTCATGGCTGATGTTTCCGAGCAGTAGATCCACAAGACGAAGTCTGAGAGCGCCCACCTCTAAAGAATTGACCTCCCTATTCAATCTAACTATCCAGTCCTCTTCAACATCCCCGTGCGCCCACCAGCGCGCAACGGATCTAGCCATTGCCATCACGAAGATAGCACAATCCCAGCCATTGCCCTGCAGGGGGGTAGCAGCCTCGACAACACCTTCCTGCGCATTTGGTATCACCAATCGAAGGCACTCGACGAGGAGCTGGGCAGCTTCGGAATTTGCGCCACCAAAGCTGTCATGGTGCACGAATCTTGGCTGAGCACCACTTGAATCAACTACCAGGAGCGACCAGTGGTATCCTTGGTTTTCTCCATACTCATGTTGCACATTATCATTCACGGCGAACACTGTATAAAGTGGCAGCGGCAACAGGAGGTTAAATCTAAGAACCTCATTTGGATCGCCATGGGCCAACAGGTGAGCAATGTTGGCATCGACAAATTCTATGAAACCGTCACCACCATAAGTGTTGGACAAATGGGTGAAAAATAAATTTATCAGCCAATCACTCACAAAATTCGGACCTCTCAACTCCTCAAGGGCATCATCTCTGATTTTGCTGCTGCTACTGGTTTGATCCTTCTCGACCTTCACATTTCTGCAGCTGTTATCACGGCATTCCATTCTGCTGTTGCTGCTGCCTGCAAGAGCCTTGCCATCACTGCTGATCTCTGGAGGAGCCTTGCTCTCCTTGCTGTTGTTGCTGCTGCCTGCAAGAGCCTTGCCATCACTGCTGCTCTCTGAAGAAGCCTTGCTCAACTTGCTGCTGCTGCCTTGATGAACCTTGCTCTCCATGCTAATGCTCTGTTTTTTTTCTTCTTGACCACCATTTCTTTTTTTGAGATACAAATCAATCTCAGTGATCTCTAGGCCAACTTCTCTAGCCCCTTGCACTAACAGGTCACAGGTCTCCTTATCACCCTCTCCGAAAAGCCAGTTAGTAAACCAATCTGGAGCCTCTCCAGCCCCTCCGGCTCCACTTCCTTGGAGACCACCGCTCTTCTTTGGAGCTGCTTTTCTCCCGGCATTCCTGTGTGCTGGGGCTGGTGCTACAAAGCCCCGCCTTTGCCGTGGGCGGCCAATAGGGTCACCAATCCCATCGTCAACAGGCTCCCATGTGTCGGTCCTGGGTTCTGGTGGCAGTGGAGAATGAGTGAAGATGCCGTGGTTATACCCATCCAACTTGTATAGCAATAGATTGTCCAGGGTCTTAGTTGTGTCTTCAATATCTTCTGCGTTATCATGGCCCAGATCAATCCGAGACAGTGTTGCAGTTGAGTTGTGGCTCCATTGGTGAACGAGATGGTTGGAATTACCTTTGCCACCCAGTCTCGTTTGATTGAAATCTCCTGAGAATGAGTTGCAGCAACTTTTAAGGATCTTACGATATTTCGACTCCATGATTGAGATCACAAACCGTCCAATGCTGGGTCGGAATTCTTCTGGCTCCCGTTGACTTGGGCCTCTGTAATCTGCAATGCATTCTAGTCCATCACGAGAGCTATCTTTTCCTATCCTAGTTTGCTCAACATTGCGGCCTGAGACCCGAGAATGGTTGCCATCAAAAGGCAAGGACTGTACATCAGGATGATTCATGTAAATGCGGTTCTCCCACTTCATTTGGAAGTAGCCGTGCTCATTAAAAAATCCCAGAAGCCAGTACATTCTTGCTGCAATGACAAACACAACATATCTGTTGTTGTATACTACTGCGTAGTAAAAGGTTCCAGATGTCGGTGTAGTATACAGGACCCGATTTCCAACGTGTACTCGGTATGGCGAACGGCAGAAAAACCAATAATGCAGGTGTGATTGGGCTTCTCTGAAACTGTCCAGAACCGGCACATCGGTGTCGTCCAGGTTGAAGCAGCACAAAAAGGGATGAAATTTGTGAGAAACCAAATCAGTGAGTAATGTACATACTCAGAAAGCTGTTATGGGAGGTTTCTGTGAGATAAACAGAAAAAGGGCAATTTTTAGGCAAAACAAGAACAAATTACAGTGCAGCAATGTTGTTTTATTAATTATAGACAGCAAAATCTCGCTGTCCCCTCGTATATCTACTTCTGATCAAGATCAACTAGCTAACCCCAGGGAAACCCATCTCGAAACGGACACACCAGTTCGGCTCGGCCGGAGACAGAAAACCATCGAACCCAAAATCGAATCGCCCTCCTAACCATGCAGCAAAATCGCCCTCCTAACCATGCAAATGGATCTACGAAGCGATACTTCTCTTCCCTTCGACCATCTCACTCAGCCTCCTTCATGCGGACTGTTCGAGGTGAGTAGAAAAAAAAGGTTTTTTTTGGGTGCCCCAGCCTCCCGTCGGACAGGTCTGAGCACAGCTAGACCGAAAAAATCCTGCTTTCCTAGCTAAGGCGCTGTGTATCAAGGAAGATCACAAAAACGCCTAGGCTGTGTTTGGATGTTGGAATTGAGACTTGGAATTGAATTGGACTAGCAATTCCATTTCCAAGATGGAAAGGAATTGACCACCAATTCAGATTCTGCTGTTTGTTTGTAAATGGAATTTATGGTTGGAATTATAGTGTAGGACATGATTCCAATTCCTGTTTGGATGTGTAAAACATGGAATTGTGTGCTATTTGAGTTTTGGAGAGTTTCACAATATGAACTTGTGTAATAAATGTATGAACAATATAGTATGTGTATATATGAATTTTGATATATTATTTTGCACATATAATAATAAAATTTAAAAATTCCAAACTAAGTCATGACAAGAGCACAAGAGGAAATAGATAGTTTTCAAGTACCAACAATACATAAATTTGTCTCTAAAAATTACATAGCATGGCCATGCCTCAAAATCCAATTTAGCACTGGTTAGAACAGGGGATCGGTGGGAGCAGTGAGCATGAAGAAGAGGGGATCGGGAAGCTTGCAGGGAGAGGATGGGGACGCCATTCCCGCCGCCATGCCCTGGCCGTGCCCGCCGCCGCCCTGGCCATGCCCGCCGCCGCCCGATCTAGGGTTTCCGGGACGGTGTGCGCCGAGGACGGACGGAGGAGAAGGACCGGGAGAGGGAGAGGGAGAGGACAGCGGGGAGAGTTCGCCGGAGATCTGCGAGAGAGAGAGAGAGAGGACGTACCGCCGGTCGCCGCCGGCGTCGTTTCTTCTCCAGCCGCGAGCGAGCGAGGGAGCTTGCGAGCGAGCGAGAGAGAGGGAGGTCGCGCGAGCGAGAGGGATGTCGAACCGGTACGCGCTGTGCGATTCCGAGCGAAGGAGCTCGGAAACGTTGCTCGCGGGGCGGACACAGGCGCGGGGCTCGCTCGGAATTGGTCTCCGTTTCCAGCCCACAATTCGCAGGCCACCCCAAACTGTCGAATCGAGCTAGCCAATTCCAAAGTAACGTTTCGGAGGCCCAATTCCAACATCCAAACACAGCCCTAGTAAAATTGACGACATGGAAGCAGCGGAAGAGTCGTTCTCGTGGAACCAAGCTTCACCTGTACGAAAACCCTACCCAAATGGGGCGACAGCGCAAGTATATAAGAAAGGAGCAGAGGGAGCGCAGCTTACCCTTGGGCGCTTCGGCCGCGGTGGGCTTGCCTTCTTTTTCCCCATCCTTCTCTTGCCCAACGAACACCGCCCCTTCCCCCTTCTCCGTCTCCCTGCTCTTCCTCTCTTCTGACGGAGCTGGACCGGTGGTGATTCAGGGGAGAGGGACAGGGGAGTGGCAGCTATGGCGAGGGTTTTAGGGGATTTCGTTTGGGCTTCTTCGATATGGGCTTTTAGGCCAGGCGTCTGAGCCCCGAAGTGGACTTTCATTCCGTCTGTCCCAGTTCATATCATCTCAACAATAGTGATGCAAACAAGTTGTATTTAAGTAGCGGAAATGAAATCGAAAAGTTTAGCTCCCAGGATCTGGTGATCCTTTGTAAAAAAATATTGAAAACTATATTTACAAGTTAGACAAAACTCTTAAAGAAATTCTATGTGTAGTCAATGATGCATCCTACAAGCAAGTAAAATCACAATGCAAAATTCTTTATATTATATAAGTCACCCAAAAATAATAAATCTCTTATATAACAGGGAACCAGGATCAAACGTAAAGGCAGACATATGTTGCATTATGTGACTCACCGCACCCCTGATTTCCGTCTGCAACAGACAAGTGCTCTGGACACGAACATCACGTGTCTTACAGATACAAGTACTCGGATCATGGACATCACCTACCGTAGATTCTACCAACAGGGATGCCACGGGATTTATACTGAAGTCATCCGATTTAAACAAGGGCTCATCCGATCTGTGCACTAATTTCTTTGATCCGCTGCAATCTTCACCGACCACGTCCTTTTCAGCAGAGGGCTCCTCAGCCACGATCAAAGCTTCCGGCCCGAGGACCACTTGACAACCCTCCGCCCCAGCCTCTGTGCTGCTGGCAGCTCCCAGGACACCTGATCCGACGAAAGCCGCCACTCTAGAACGCATTAGCTGCAGATTGGACACCTGATCCCAGGACACCTGATCCAACTGGCCGCCCCCTAACGAAAAAGAATGAACTGCCTTGTAACAACTCAACATGCTCTTCTTGGTAAGTGGTTGTTTAAGCTGCTGACAGAGAATGGTCAGTGGCAAACCCTCCTGAAATATGTGGGATCCAAACCGTTATCACAAGTTTCTTGGAAACAAGGTGATTCACATTTTTGGGCCGGTCTGATGGCTGCGAAGTCACAGTTCTTCAGACTTGGACATTTTTCGATTAAAAATGGGTCTCAGATAAGGTTCTGGGAGGACACTTGGCTAGGCAATGCCCCGCTCCGAGAACAATATCCGGCGTTATATAATATTGTTCGTTACAAAAGTGATACCATTAAGAAGGTAATGGCGACCTCACCTCCAGATGTAACGTTCAGAAGAAATTTGATTGGCCAAAGGTTAGTTGCATGGCAAACCATTCTTCAACGGTTAGCCTCTGTTCAATTTTCCGCTGAGCCAGACGAATTTCGATGGAATCTACACAAGAATGGCAAATTCTCCGTGGACTCCATGTATAATGCATTATCCCATCTTCACATACCGGTTCACAACAACAAGTTGCTTTGGAAGATGAAGATTCCATTGAAAACCAAAGTGTTTGGATGGTACCTTCGTCGTGGAGTTATTCTAACCAAAGACAATCTTGCTAAGCGAAACTGGCAAGGAAGCAAGAGGTGTGTGTTCTGTCATCAGGATGAGACGATAAAACATCTCTTTTTCCAATGTCGGTTCGCGAGGTCTATATGGTCAATCATCCAAGTAGCATCTAACCTTTATCCACCACGCAGTGTGACCAATATCTTTGGGTATTGGTTACACGGTATCGATACTCGGTTTAGGACGCTTATTAGGGTGGGAGCGCTTGCCGTTATCTGGTCGCTTTGGCTATGTAGAAATGATAAAGTGTTTAATAATAAAATGTCTTCTCCTTTGCAGGTCATCTACCGGTGTACCGGTACACTCCGTTTATGGTCGTCTCTGCAGCGAGTGGAGCACCGAGACCTATTTACGGAGGTCTGTGCACGGTTGGAGTCCACGGCGAGGGATACTTTTTCCCATCATGGGTGGCAGCATAATCTTCGGATAGAGCCTCCACCACCTCAGACGTAGTTGCATTTGCTCATTTTGATATGTAATACGTCTTATTTCAGACTTGGTCTTCGTACTGTGGGACAGCTGTGTGCATCTTAGATATGCAGAGGCTGGGTGTAAACGCTTAAACCTTTTAAGTAATAAAGCGCCCTTTATCGAAAAAACAACTCAACATAAACTGGCATAAAGCAACCCTGACATTTCTTCATGAATTACAGTATTTACAAGCCACTCTAGTTCTTACAAGACATGTACCCACGTTTCTCAACAACAAAAAGGAGAAAACCCTGCATCGACGACCTCCAACTCTCCAAGGAACAAATGAAAAAGAAAGTAATGCACCAACAGGAACATCGGTGCTACAACTTATGGACAGTTTTCATGTCGGCGGCCTCCTTCAAAGTCCCTTGCTCAACATGATCCCACCAGACCATGAGGAAGTTTATCTATTAAAAAAAAACAGACCATGAGGAAGTTGTCGACCACCAGCCCCCTAACGAAAAAGAATAAACTGCCTTCCCCAGTGTTTGCTTTCTTGAGCAACTGCTTCAGCTCATCGCGGTTCACGTACTTGACGCCGGACACTTCTTCGGGGTTCGGGTTGAGCTTCACGTCACGAACCATGAGGAGGAGGTAGTCCACTGAAATAATGATGAATCAACAAATTATAAGATCTATATGACGGTGCTCAGAAGTACGGATATGACGACGTGCGACAGAGCCAAATTGCGCGAAAACTGGAAATCCATCGGTGGTGAACAAAGGGGCAAGTATTTACACTCGTGTTCGCACCATTTTCCATCAGATGTAGCCTTGTAAAGCATCTTCCCAAGTGGAATGAATTCGTCAACTGGTAAATCTTCTGCCTGTATTCCCAATTCATCAAATAGTTTCAGCTGTGCTGCATTTCTGACCCCTCAACCAAAATAAAAGATTTTTTTTACTGTAACTATGGCGGGCATTTGCCAGCCTGAACTTTATTTCAGTCGGAGTTGCCTTTGAGACTTTGCAGCCTCTACAAGATAGGTTCAAATGAACCAGAGTTTACAAGGGGTACAAGCGAAGAGAAATAAAAGAGAAAAACACACACCACCAACACACAAAGAGAGTAGCCATTCCGAGAGATCTCGGAGACAGGGCGAGCCTTCACCCCTCATCGTCTACCAGTTACCGTTGGACGCCAGAGCACAGGAAAACAACACCGCCGTAGACGCAAGGCTTCAATCTACTGAGACCAGCCACGATGGTGTCGGAGAAGCCGTCGAGGCTACACACAACAGCCAACAGCGTAATCGAAGGGCGTCACGTAGCCTAGTCAACACCCAGGAAGCTTCACCGGCACTGGCCCGGCCGTTAACCGCCGTCAGAGGAGGGAATCCAGCCCCCCAAAGAAGCATGAACTTCGTGGCCACGGAGAGACGACGCCGAGAGGAGAGCACCAAATGGCAGCACTGCGAGGCCAAAAGCCTCGCTGCCGGATAAACCCACGAACAACAAGCACAACACGCCCAACAGGTCAAAGGCGAAGGCAGGGATCCTTGCAACGCCTTCAAGAAGGGGAGCCACGCCCACAGGCGCGGACGTCGCAGAGCTTTCGCTCGGACCTGCACAATAGGGATGCGAGCAATGCAACAGCTCCAAACACCACGCCTCCAACAAGGTTGGCAACGCCCGGAGGCGCCGCCGTGGTCTGCTCACGCATAGAGCATGAGCACGGGTTTCCCCGGGAGCTGGCATCGAGACGCACCACAGACCCATACCTGAACCGGAAGGCAGCACGGCGGAGGCCACCGCGGGAAGCATCCGTGCACCGCTTCCCAACATCGCGCACCAGAGGGAGCAGAGGCGGCTCCCGACGTAGCACAGCAGCGCCGTCGCGGGGTGCCCTGGCGGCAGCAGCATGGAGGCGGGCGAGCCGCTCGAGGGGTGGACGCGCCGCGGGACAACAACAGGGAAGCCCGCCAGGCCCATCCGGGGCCCAAATCGGGCCTGGAGAGGTCTGCGCCGCCAAGAGCAGCGCCCGCACGGGGGCGGACGGGGACGCGGGGAGGTGCAGGAGGCGGAGGGGGGCACGCGCGGGGAGGAGCTGGCTGGAGGCGGAGGCTTGAGGCGGCGGCGAGCTACAGCGGCGGCGGGCCTCCATATCGCCGTTGGAGCCGCGGACGGGCGAGTCCCCGCCGCCCCCTTCACCGGCGCCGAGCGGCCTTTGTCCGCCGGCGGCCTCGGGGGGCGACGAGGGAAGGGGGCTGGAGGGGAGGCGGCGGCGGCGGCGGCGGGGGCTAGGGTTTCCGCCCCCCTGTCGCCTGGAGGAGGCGACGAGGAGCGGGGTAGGGAGGGGGTTATGACATTGTTCCCAAAATAAAAGATTTGCAACTGGCATTCTGTAAGCTGGAAGCAACAGCATGGATGTTGGTAGTAATGGTATGAAACAGTTCTTCAATCTTCAGGGCTGATTGATATACTTTCGCAATTCTCCTCGATGACCTCAGATTCACGGTACAGAGGGTGGCAACAGCAAGTGTTTGTCCATACTCCAGACAAGTGGAAATGTCACTTTTGTTGTAGATCTTTGCTGTAAACAGTAATACAATATTACAAACTTGTCTACGATGAAAACCCTTAAAATATTTATTTGAGAAAGATAGTGTGGAAATAAAAGTTGCAGGCTAAGGCAGAAAAAAAATGCTAATACATGATTCAGGTTTAGTGCGCTGCATTGTTGCTATGTAGCAAATTGCACTTGTTCGTTTGAAGCTTCAACTGAGGGAAACTGGAAACCGCACTTCCAAAGAAGGGCCTTACCTCTCAAACAATTGATTATGAGGCTAGAAGGCTAGAACTACCCAATCTTGTGTATGCTAAATAACAATCGCAGACGATATATCATTCTTATTTGTGTTAGCCATGATGTAAAAACAACAGAAATTCATGATGATTCTCCAGTAAATTGAACTCTAGTGCTAATGCATGAAATATGATCAGAAGAAAGAACAGTCGTGTTTTTGTGGCTATAACGGTGGTTATTCCAAAGATTCAAGACCAACAGATACAGTTATCTCAAATATTTTCAGAGGATCTTTAAAAGGGTCAGCCCGGTGTACGTAGCTCCCACTTGCGCAGGGTCCGGCCACTTTGAGTCTTCTGTACGCAGCCTTACCGTACATTTCTCGAACCCGTGACCTCATGGTCACAAGTACAGTTATCTCAAATATTTTCAGACGATTTTTCAGCTTGGCAATTATATGTCAGAAAATAACTTTGCCATTTAGAAAAGAAATTTAAGAGGCAGCAGCTATGGCCAGGAAAGGTGTAAAATCAAACTAATTTTGATTCCAGTTTCAAGCTGAACCAGGTATGAGGGATATGCAAACTCCTCGCTTCTTGATATGGTCAGTTGTGCCAAGTTCCTCTAATACATCCGAGCTTTACCTATTTTCTACTTTCATTGTGTTATGCACACATCCAGTTCATCTATGCCAAGTACGCAAGTACCTCTAGTACTTCTGAGATAGATTGTTCTAACTTATTATTTTCTGCGAACATCCAGCTCATCTATGCCAACTTCCTCTAGTACCTCTGAGCTTGTACTTTTCCATCCCAACTCAAACTAAGTTTGATCACACATACTCATCTAGAACAGAAGCAGCAACTTTGCATTCTTAATAAAGCTCAGATTGTTCCAAGCCTACCATTAAAATCACATTCCCAAATGATTGGAAGATATGACGAAAGTGGATCACATTCTTCATACGTTGTAGAATCCGAGTAAGCTTACACCTTAAACAAGACAACCATATTATAGTAGTGTATATACCTGAAGTAACAACTCATACTTGGAGTTGAAAAGGAAAACACTGAACGCCCTGTGAAGGGCATGCCCGGATTCTATCTTTTCCATGAGATGGCCTACAACAACAATATTTTCATTAACAAACCAGAGCAGTATCTGCTGGAATACAGAAATCGATACTTCAATGGTAAGCTTGACAGTTCAGAACGGAGGAAATGATTCAGACGTACAGTTATACTTGGACTCGTGGCCAGTGACGTTGTCTTGTTCATCCACTAAGATGCACCTGCACGATAAACTCAACAATTGAGTTGTACTGAAAAGATATGAAACAGAGGCAAACAATCTATCTCGGTTTTAGTTTTGCCACTTGGTAACCGAAGTCTGTCACCAATATGCATTAAGCAAGACAGCAAGGGGGGGAACTAGTCTTACGGTATAGCCATCTAATCCTCGAGAAACAATCATAACAAGCCTAATTCCAACTCAATCGCTTTAGAAACCTACACATCAGACCTAAAGAAGACAAAGTCCACGAGCAGGCCGGCACGATTCCACGGCAAAACCGAGCAAACAGCAGGTTGACGGGACGAGATTGGGGGCGAGGGGCTCACTTGTCCTCGAACATGAGCCGGCGCTGGAAGGCGCCCATCCCTGCGTCTGCCTCGGCGTCGAGGGGGGCGGCCTTCCCCATCACGACGGCGGTGGCAGCGAAAGCGGAGCGCCCGCGGAAGGCGAGGGGGGGGGGGGGAGGCGGGAAAGGCGACGCGGGAGAATATGACGCGGAACAGAAACCGCCCGTGAGCGGCGTGCCCTCATCCTCTCGGCTCCCGCGTCGGTCAAAGGCTGCCGGAGTTGGCGTGGCGGGCGGCCAGTGAGAGCGCGCCAGTAAAAAGCTGCCGGAGTAATAGCGTGGCGCGGCTGCGACGTCCAATCGAAGGGGCACGCGGCGCACAGTAATGGCGAGCCACAACCGCCACTTCGGCTGGCAGCCACGCTATAACCCCCCCCCCCCCCCCCCAAACCCTCGCCGTTCCTCTCTCTCGCCGCCTCTGCCTCCCTCTTCCTTCTCTCTCGCCAGCCAGCACACATGGCCTACGACGCCGCCGCGAACGGCTTTGGCCGCTACCACCTCCGCAAGCACGAGGCGTGGGCGCTGTACCAGGCGGGGTACCCGTGCCCGCCGGACATGCACGTTCCCGGCGTCTCCGCCGGCCAGGGACCGTGGCAGCTGAGCGCGGGCGGCATCCCCGTGCCCCCCCCCCCCCCCCCCCGCCCCCCCCCCCCCCCCCCCCCCCGCGTCCCTGTCGGCGACTCGCGGACCCGCGCTGGAGGCCAGAAGGCAACGACGCCTTCTGGACGGCGTACTTCCAGCGCCGCCACGCCGAGGACGTCGCCGACCGCGGCAACAACGGCCAGGTGGAGGGTCGTTGCAACACGCTCGGCCGCAAGCGGTGGTGGGGCGGCGAGCACCGCACACTCCAGCGGGTGCTCGAGTACATCGCCGCCGGCAACGAGCCCCGGCTGACCATGCCGCCGAGGACCAATGCCTGGACGCCGCGGCGGATGGGCGCCGGCAGCTCCTCCTCGGCCACCTCTTCTTCCTCCGGCGCGCGCTCGGCTCATCTTCCAGGTATGCGCACCGCGCCGTACTCCCTCCCGCCTCCCACCCTCAACTCCGGGCGCCCTGCCCCCATGCGCAGCGGCACCCTGCGCATCGGCGAGCCGCGCCAGCGCCGCGCGGCATCTCCTCCGCGCTCACTGTTCCGGCGCGTCGTCAAGCCGAAGAAGGAGCCCAAGCCCGAGCCGGCGGAGGAGGAGCAGGAAGAGGAGTGGCTCGGCCTGAAGGAGGCCTTCAACACCGTGCAGCCGACGGAGGATAGCTTCGCCGAGGAATGGAGCCTCGGCGAGTTCACGGCGCAGGAGATGGAGATCCAGCGCCAGCTCCTCGCCGAGGCAGAGCGCAAGCGCGCGGAGGAGAGTCAGCGCACCGCCGCCAATGCGGGCCACCGCCGCGTTCCTCCTCCTCCGGTGGCGAAAGAGCCCGAGTACTACGTGCACGACTCCGACAGCGAGGAGGACGGCGACGAGCTCAGGCGGACCTTGCTCCTGAGCAAGTGGTACGCCCCCGACGACGGCGAAGGCACGAGCAAGGCGCCCGGCGGCGATGACGGCTCCGACGACGACGGCGGCGACTATAGCCAGGCGATCCGCAACAGCCTGGGCCTCAACTAGGCTTGTAGATCGCCAATAAAATATTTTAAGCTTTTGTAGTTTTAATTTCTACTTTGCAATCGGCGTGTTTGCGCCAAATATGAATGAATCGCCACTGTTCGCCTACCCGCCTTTATTTGAATTGTATGGGCCAAAACTTGGGCTGGACACCCCAGGTTCCTAATTTCCCGGGTCCTGATTCGCGCCGTTTGGCGCCGCGGCGGTCCAAAATAGTAGCGTTTTGGGCCCTGTGAGGCGATACGACTGGAGATGCTTAACCAGCATCACGATAACATCCAAACACAACATTCAAGCACACAAGAAATGATCGAGCATACTAGGACACCACAAGGCTAGCTGCATACTAGGACACCACAAGGCTAGCTTTAATTCTTCCACATTCACACATCCATGTAAATTCGGCAGCATAACCCATTAAGTGCAGGACATAAACAAAGTGGTAGCACATGTAATCGTACCATTAAGTGCAGGACATATATAATATATATACCATTAAGCTCCTCATGGGACGAGGAGAATTAGGGTAGGGTTTTGGCTAGCTGCACAGTTTGTCAAATCTCATTCGAACTCTCTATAATATATAATAAAATTGAATGAACTTTGAAACCTTTTAAAGTTTCTTTGCATTAGTCTCTCTTCAATTAGGGCTACTGGACACAAATTTGGGATGCTCTAAGTGCAGGACATAAACAAAGTGGTATCACATTGTGAAACTGTTATATATATCAGAGCAGCCAGACATTGGACGGGGCACATGTCTATCGCTACCTAGGACTGCCGCAGTAGTCTACCGGTGGGTGACGGTAGATCTGATCAACTGCAACGTCGACCAAGAGACCTTCACATGTATGGTCGCGAATCCGAGGTCGAAAGCAAAGGTGTCACTTCCATGCGTACTAGCTGGGCTCATACAGAATCTCAAAACTGTATCACAGTCTGATGAGCCACCGCTCTGACAGATCTTTAGCTTGAGACCCAACTTAGTGGCCCTCGGAAAGGCAATCACATACTTACCTACCTCATATCTCTCACCACTGCAAACAGCAGGCTTCTCTGGCTCATATCTCCGACGACCATCATTAGAAACCACATACTTAAATGGATCACCATCTCCATGACCACCAGTGCCAAGCACCCACTTATCTGGCTTATATATTTGATGACAACCATCAGGAGGACCAGGGATGACTCCATCAAATAGCTGCATCTCCTGGTGCAACAGATCACTGACATAAAACACGGCGGCACAGAGGCTGAACCCACTGAGCAGCTCACCCACCACCGCAATCTGCACAGTGGCCTCCATCGCTCTGTGCAGGAGCGCGTAGCATATGTCCACCGAGCCATAGTCGCCGTCGATGCGCGTCGTGGCCACGCTAGCATGTGTAAAGCCCCGGTCGTAGAACCAAACGGCGCCGTCGATGAGCTGCAGATCATCCGCTTCCTTCTCCCCTCTCTTGATCCTCATGTCGAACTCGACAAGCGTCATGTCATGCCACCAGATGCCTCTCTTGGGGCCAGACATTTGGATAAGTCCATCCTCTCGATCCACGACCAAAGGATCGTCCCTACTGCGCTTGAAGATGTAGTTACGCAGAGGGTCCAGATTGTCTCGTACAGCCATGAAACCGTACACCTCAACTTGGTTACCAGCTGGAGGAGGATACGCCAGCTTCAGTGAGAATATTTGCATCATGGTGTTAGGAAGATGTCTTTCACAGGACATCCAGTTCGGTGAGCAATTCTCCGTTGGCTCCGACCTCATCATTGCCTCCAGCTCAGCTGATCGACCAGCAATAGAAACATTGTACATCCATCAGAAAATTATTTTGTAACCCCAGCTCTAATCTAAAGGAACAAAAACAAATAAACCAGCATGTAGATGATACCAAGCTAGTGTTGTCCATTACTAGAAAATGGAATCGTAACTTAAATGTTATAGTGCTGAACTAGCATATATATTACTAATGCAGACCGCAATCGCTATTTGGGCTATCTTACAGATTCATATTATAGGTACAATATGGACAAACTCATGCAGTTTCTGTCGCATAATAAATTCATGGGAACAGACAAACCATCAGAGACAATCAACATTATTATTTAAATTCCTAATGTGTTTTGAGTGATGAGGATGAGATAATTCCAGATCTGCATACATATAGCTGATCAGATTTTAAATGTCAACAGTGAGGGTTAGTCATGTTGAAATTATGGATAAGAAAGATAGTACTATATGGATTGATCTTAAACATGTTTGTATGAAGGCTATCTTGAGATAAAACAACCATAGGATCAAAGCGTTAATGTGTTATTGCTGATGGATATATTTGGTGTGTACTTGGATGACTTACACTCAGATGAAAAATTGCCGGCACGGAAGGAGAGTAAAGAGGGAACCACGCAAGTTAGGTAGTAACATTTTCCTTTATAGTTCTTGGTAATTAGTCGCAGAACCAAAAAAAAATCATTTAAAACTGGAACCTGGAACTGAGACATCCTCCTACTCATTAAAATGAAGCTCCTATTTAGCATATATAGGTAAAAAACAAAGGGGGAAATACAATCTAATTGAACATGTGCATCATGTGCAGTTAAAATGTTTTTCTTATAATAAACAGAAACACTGGTGCTTGCAAATGCTTAGAGGCCATTTAAGTCTTGACTCATGAGATTACATAAGAATCTAATACTAAATAATACTCCCTCCATTTTTCAATATAAGATGTTTTAACCTTTGTTCAGATTCAAATGTATGTAAATGTATTTAGACACGTTTTATTGTGTATGTTCATTCATTTTAGTAAATGCATCTAGACAACATGTAGATTGTAGAACACCTAAAACATCTAACATTTTAAAAACGGAGAACCAAGAACAACAACGACTAATTCATCGGCCAATATATTCCCGAAAAGTCGAAAGCTAACCGATAATGGTTCTGTGAAATCCTCTAGGATGCGAATAAAACAAGTACCTTCTAGGATCTTGATAGGGAGAAAAGCATGAATAATAATATGCTCTGAATTGCCTCGAGGAGGTAAGATTGAGATATCTTGAGTAATTAAACAAGGAAGAACGAAATGATTACTTAGTTACTTACTCTCACTGACATCATGGAGACGATAAAGTTTGGCCAAACCATCAGTGCTTCTGTAGATGGCTCCGTCACGATGAGTGTAGTATTCGATCACGTCGGCACGTGCTATGCCGTCCACGGGAAGCCCGTTGGGGAGCAAGGCTACTTTTCCCCGGCGCGGAGGCATAGCTAGCAACGATGTGACCGATTGTGCGCTGCCGCTCTTTGTCATCCTCTTGTCTTGGATCACAGGTCCATTGCAGGATATGGCTGCTCTGCTCTGGCGCCGACGCGGAGCTGTCAATGATGCGTCCACTTTTGTTCTGGCGCTCCCCTTCTCTTCGTTTCGAGCAGCCACGATCATCGAGCTCCTCTTCTCTTCCATCACAGCCCCGTGAGGGCCCAAGGCTACTCTGCTCTGGCGCGAAGTTGGAGCCGGCGATGATGCAGCCGATTGTGTGCCGCTACTCTTCGTCCTCCTCTTGTCTTCGACGGGAGCCCGGGAAGCACGCGAGGCTCCTCTGATCCTGCGCGGAGATAGCGCCGACGACGATGCGGCCGATTGCCCGCCGCTGCTCTTTGGAGTCCTCTTCTCTTCGATTGGAGCCCGGTCGTCTCCCACCCTGCTCCGCAGAGTAGTCGCCCAGCCGATCTCTTGAGCACCACAGTTCTTCGTCATCCTCTTCCCTTCGATCGGAGAAACGTCGCCGGCTACAAGAGCCGCCGCCGGCCTGATGTCTTGTGCGCCGCCGTTCTCCATCCCTCTTTTTTCTCGTATTCTACTCCCTCCGTTCCAAAAAAACAAGCGTCTCAAGTTTGTTAGAAGTTATGACGATTTTTTTTGTGACGGAGGGAGTAGGTTTGGTTAGGGTTAAATCGTTGATTTGGTCCCTTTTATACAGGAGTTTTTTTTTAAAATAATACGAATTTTTAATACAAATTCGGATTTTAGCGCGCGGAATCAGAAAATTTTAAAAATAGAGCGCGGTCGGCGTGGGTCGTGCCGATCGGCACGGCCCGTGCCGAAAAGTTCTGGTCGGCACTAGCCGTGCCGACGGCTGCATGCCTTCGCGTCACTCTGGCGCCGACAACACATTTCGGCATTAGCCGTGCCGATCGGCACGGGCCATGCCGAAATGTGCTGCAGCCGACCGTGGGTTGCGACCGGAGCAAGGAGGTGGACGGCGGCGGTGCAAGGAGCAAGGGCACCGTTTCGTGCACAATTTCTTCCCGCCACCGTTTCCCGCAATAATTCCCCCGCCACCGTTTCCCACGAGAATTCTCCCGCCACCGTTTTCCGCCAGAATTCGTCCGCCACCGTTTCCCGCCTATTTCTCCCGCCACCGTTTCCCGCCATAATTCCCCCGCCACCGTTTCCCGCCATAATTCCCCCGCCAGAATTCTCCCGCCACCGTTTCCCCCCAGAATTCTCCCGCCACCGTTTCCCGCCTATTTCTCCCGCCACCGTTTCCCGCCTATTTCTCCCGCCACCGTTTCCCGCCTATTTCTCCGATTCGAATATTATTCATTCGATACTCCCATGCGGCAGAATATCCATCGTCCACAGTTGTCATGTTCGACTTGTCCATATCCCAGGAGTGAGGAATCGGCACATCTGCAACACTATCTTCTTCATCATTAGCAATAGCATCTCCTCTTGCACAGTACCTTCGTACTCATCCGCATCAGCCTCTCCGACTGGCGGAGGTCCTTCCGAGTCAACACATAGTGCTGGCTCATACCTATCAGGAATATCCACATTTTGTGAATCAGCACCCTGACTGCTTTCTCCATGCTGAAAACCTCCGCCACCTTGTTCTACATTGTTCTGCTTCGGATAAAATATCAGCAGGATTTCTGGTTGGGTACCTCGACGTTTGCATGATGCTAGCCAAGTTATCCACTGACCTGTTCGATCCAGCGGTAACAACTCCCGAAAAATATTTGTACGGGATTTGGACCATACTGACTGGATCTTAACCGTAAATATATTAGGATCATACCCAAAATTACCAGTGAAATACTCCTGCACTGCAGCTATTCTAGCTCTCTCTGGGTCTGGCAACTGCATCACCATATTATTATATTCACTAAGATCAACCCCAGTCTCCGTAACACGGACATTACCGGCGCCGAAGTGCACAACAAAATCAACGACTTCCATTACCTAAGCAAATTAATTCCGTCAAATAATACGCTACAAAATATTGCGACCACCGAAAATATTACCAATATTACTAATAGTCCTCAAATAATAACAAAGAACCAACATACACCCATTAATATCGACCGCCACAAAAACCACCCGCCACCCACTAACGCATCCATCAGATATAGTCATTTATATAACAACTTTTAAACGTATCCATCCGAAAAAATTATTTATAGAACTAAATTAACGCATCCATCCGGTATATATCCACCGACTAAATTTACATATATATATATAATACAACTAACGCATTGTTCGGCCAAATTTATTTATACAACAATATTAACAGAATAACCAAAAACCACCGACAAAAATAGTGTACGGTACACCTATCACATCCACCGACACAAATATTTAACAACTAACACATACATAAGAAATAAATCAACTAAAAATGATAAACAAGATTCATACCCATGACGCGTGGAAATCCCGTTTCTTCCGTTCCCGGCCTCAATCTACCGCCACCACTGCTCCACCACCACACCTCCTCCTCCAATACGAGCTCCCACCACTGCTATCCACCATTGTTGGCCTCCATTGCTTCAAATCCTCCACCTCCTCTTTTTAAAACGAATCCACCAAAAATTACTGCATGGACAGATCCTTGATGCCCTAGTCCTCCTCTCTTGTTTCCTAGCAATCTAACCTTCTCACACTTATTTTTTGGGCCAGAATTTGCAGTGTATTCGTGGGGGGGAAGAACAGAGCTCAAAGCTCTTGGCTGCAACGGGAGGAAGAAGGAGGAAGAAGAAAGGAAGGAGCTGGCGCGGAGGGATAACTCGGCCCAGATCGGCACGAGCCGTGCCGATCGGCGCGAGTAACGCCGAAATGTGGGGCCCGGCCTGCGCGCGGCTGCAGGCATGCAGCCGTCGGCGTGGGTCCAGCCGACCACGACTTTTCGGCACGGGCCGTGCCGATCGGCACGACCCACGCCGACCGCGCCCTATTTTTGAAATTTTCTGATTCCGCGCGCTAAAATCCGAATTTGTATTAAAAATTCGTATTATTTTAAAAAAAAACTCGGGATACTGGGACCTAATGGTGGGCCATCGGGCCGCCCGAGGCACAAGAATTTCGGCCCGGTCCAAAGCACGGCACTTTGTATTGGATCCTAAAACAAATACGGAGTAGCATTTTTTACGGAAGACGCTGGTGTTTATCATTTAGTCGGAATATTTTTCAGTGCGAGGCGACGTTCCCGTCGACAGCGAGGCGTCTATGGTGACTTCGTCAATCTCAACACCTAATCCGCCGGCTTAGTCTCTCGGAGGTGCTCATAGGGGTAGGGTTCATAGGAGTAAGTGTGTGCGCGTGTACATGAACGCTTGCGTTGTACTGTGTTTCTCAAAAAAAAAATACAATGCAAATTATTCTAAAAAATAAATACAATGCAAGTGCTCTGAACGCACGTACATCCTACCCTTATTAGCTTCTACACAGTGAAGGTGTTTGTTGTTTTTTATTTTTTTTCGAGAATTGCGGGGGGAAGTGAATTCCCCACCGATTTTAACATTCATTCAAAAATAGCCTGGCGAGTCATGTTCTTACAACAACAGATAGAGAGATTTACAGGGGTTACAAGGGAAGAGAGAGAAAAACCAAAAAAAAGACAACTAGAAGAGGGAAAGCAAAACCTAACAGAAGACACAAGAGGTACGGTGCTGTCGAGGGATCACAATGTCAAGACTCGGCGATCAGCCTCACGCACCGCACCCACATGCGACCCAAATCCCGCGGCACAACTCAGGAGCACCACCATCATCATCGGAGTGTCAAGTCTAGCACCTAGCACTACCATAGATAGGGAGCTCCGCTACGGAAATCGAGACAAGAGCATGTGGGGGAGACATACAAAGCATCGTCAAAAAGAAAAGGTGAGCCGAGACGCCACCAAGAGCACGAAGCTCCCACACCGCAACAGCAGCCACTCGAGGCTCAAGGGCAAGCACATCCATGTCGGCGAGACCACGTGAAGGCTAGCCGAGGAGAGAAACAAACCACAGATACGTCTCAAACGAATCCATAATTTATGTTGTTTCATGCTTATATTATACCAATTGCTACATGTTCTATATGCACTTTATATCATTTTTATGCATTTTCTGAAACTAACCTATTAAAAATAGATGCCACAGTGTCAGTTCCCGTTTTCTGCTATTTTTGGTTTCAGAAAAGTTGTTCTGGAAATATTCTCGGAATTGGACGAAACAAAAGCCAAAACTCTTATTTTTCCCGGAAGGATCCAGAAGACCGAAGAGGAGTCGAAGACACGCCACGAGGCGGCCACACCATGTGGTGGCGCGACCCCACCTCTGGTCGCGCCGTGGCATGGTGTGGGCCCCTCGGACGCCCACCGACATCGCCCTTTCGCCTATAAATTGCCCCCGACGCGAAAACCCTAAAACAATCAGCCTTCGTCCATGAAAAGTTCCGCATCGAAGACAAGTTTCGGGGGACAGAAGTCTCTGTTCCGGCACCCTGCCGGGACGGGGAATTGCCCCCGGAAGCCATCTCCATCGACGCCACCACCATCTTCATCGCCGCTGTTGACTCCCATGATGAGGAGGGAGTAGTTCTCCCCCGAGGCTGAAGGCTCTACCGGTAGCTATGTGGTTTATCTCTCTCTCCCATGGTGTGATCTTTATGTGATCATGAGCTTTGAAATCTAGTTGAATAAGTAGATGTTACTCTTTATCTATTATGCACTCTAGAGGTTACTTTAATATGAACTCCGGAGTTACTCTCCACGGTGTGAAGGTGACAGTGTGCGCATCGTGATGTGGAGGTCTATCTATTGAATGTGATATACGACAATCTTTCTCAACATTAGAAGGTGAAACTATGTGTACACAAGAAGCATATAATTCATAGAAAGAGCCCACGAGTCTCTGCTTACAGCAGAACATCTTGTACAGTGAAACAAGTGTTTCAGCATCACTTACAAATTTGATGGGGCATGATTGTACAATCAATTAATGAGTAAAAGGAGAATGTTAATCTAATTTCCAAATGTTCGAACCTCTGTGTACTTCTGTAGATTCCAGAGACAAAACAAAGTTTTATATGAAAACGACGCCTTGCCGGTGCCGCCCCGTCGCGGCTGGGGGCCGTCCTACCCGGGCGCAGGTCAGTCTGCGCTGCTGCCTTGGCGTTGGCCCGTGCTAACGCGGTGATGCATGTAAAATACATACATGAACTTTGCATTGTATTACTCATATTTCATCCATATTTGCATCATATAAGGGTTATTTCAATGTTTTATAATGTTTTGGGGAATATTTCACAGTTTCCCTATTTATTTGGAATTAACCCTGCACTGTCAGAAAACCCCTTTTTCTATATTTTGATGTGTCACATCCCTAAATTTTGGAATGTTTAAAAATTGCTAAAAATTGAAACTTTTGTTTTTATTAAAAGAAAAACATTAAAATTATAACAGAAACCAAATAATAGAGGACATATGGCATTTAGAAAAAACTTTACTACAAATTTGAGTTTAGTTTAAATTCTTTTTATCCAAGGTATTTCAAAGAAACCTTCATCTCATGTTTTATTCCAATTAGTGAATTTTGAATATTTAACTTTTGGCTAATTCTCTAAACCCTACAATCTTATTTGCGAAGTGCTTAAGTTATTTATAGTATGTCTATTTCTAAAATGGTTTTGGTTAAACTACATGATTTTAAATTAGGAGTTTGTTAAACTCTAAAACAATATTTATAAAGTGTTTTAAGTTATTGATTTAATGCTTATTCTATTTTAAAATTTAGTTTTGATTCAATTATATTTAATTGAAAATAAGTTAAAATAGCTATTTCGCAATATTTACATTTGTGGTATTTATTTTACTATTCTACTAAGTCACAAATTACTTTGTGCAAACCCTACTTTAAATTGTTAAAGTGTTAGTTAAACAGTTACGAAATAATTCAAATATTCTATTTTGAAAATTGCCAAAAACATGCCTGAATTTTCTTCATCATGCCATCATTGCATTTAGGACACAAAAATGCTCAAATTATTCTTCTAATAAAATTTATTAAATAAAACCAAATAGCATGAGTGTTAGATATGCCTTTATTTTAATTATGTAGATCATATAAAACTCTATTTTGGTGGAGGTCCACAGCACGATGCGCACACTGTCACCTTCACACAAAACTTAAATGGAAATAACATTTTGGTGGAGGTCTATCTATTGAATGTGATATACGACAATCCTTCTCAACCTTAGAAGGTGAAACTATGTGTACACAAGAAGCATATAATTCATAGAAAGAGCCCACGAGTCTCTGCTTACAGCAGAACATCTTGTACGGTGAAACAAGTTTTTCAGCATCACTTACAAATTTGATGGGGCATGATTGTACAATCAATTAATGAGTAAAAGGAGAATGTTAATCTAATTTCCAAATGTTCGAACCTCTGTGTACTTCTGTAGATTCCAGAGACAAAACATCAATCAAACTAACTAATCTAACTCTCTAGATTCAACTAAAAGTAAAAATGGATAAAGCAGATGGCCAAAGATTATCGAACGTAAGTGTTAATTAAAGCGATTGCAATCCCTTTTGTCTCTCTTCATCCACCAAATGGAGACCCCACAATATAAGACATTCATCACTTAAAGACATGTTAATGAAAGCAACACTAGTAGGGAAAAGGCTACTGCTGGCGAACAGATTCTGCCTACCGCTGGTGAACAGCTGTTCGCCAGTGAGAACTCAAAACAAGTAGTCGGTTCTGGTTCTGCTTCTAGCTTCCGGGTACAAGCTTCTAGCTCCTCCTTCCTTACTCCTCCTTCCTTGCTCCACTCATTGGATCCAGCTCCTCCTTCCTTGCTCCACTCACGTCAACACAAGATCTGCATTCACGCATATCACAAGATTTGCACTCATGCATATATATATATAATATGAGAGAATAAACTAATTACGGTTATATGCTTTGCATGCATGCACCCAGCGAGTCAGCTCCTAGGAAAAAGGATCGGCTCAACCATGGTAGCTTCCGATTTTGAAAAGGAAACAACAACTTTCCCTTGGCGTGTGCATGCATGTGCCTGATCCTAGAATTAAGGAAATTACATTCTGGTACGTGGCTTATGAATGAAGAGCTCCTTAGACCGTATATTGCTTGTTACATGCACGTGGTACGTATTAAAAAAATCTGTTTGCACAATAAGCTTCTTTACACTATTAAAAAAATCTGTTTGCACTATTAAAGCAGAATGCGTGGTATGGTGTCACAATCCAAATGGTGTCACAATCCAAATGCCCTCATAATTCGAATTAATTACATGACATGCCACCTATAAGTGGATACCGGTTCAAAAGGAAAAGAAACAAAAAAAGGAAGTGCCACCGAGATAAAAAAACCACCAATTTACAATCCATATGCCACCGAGTAGGCACACCCCCTAACACACGCACACCAACAACCTTATTCGATCTCCTAGCTAATCGGAACAGCTATCAGGGTGGAGTTATCCTGCTGGTTTAATCGATTCCATCCACATGCATATCACGGTAGTTCATTGTTTCCGTTATCCTGCCCAAGGTAAGCTCCCCGCCCCCCTTCACCTCCGCTGCTAACCCTAACCCCTATCCCTCATGAGGCACGACTCGATCTGCCTGCGCGCGCAGACGCCGGCGCGATGCGGAGCCCCATCTTCGAGGCGGCCTTCGATGTGTACGTACGCTGCGCGCGTGATCCGGTTCTCTCCCCGATGCAGCCGGCTCATATTTTTGGGGTTGGTTGCAGTTCTGGTGACGATGCTGGACGGGGGCAGGGGCCGCCTCGGGGAGGCAGTGGAGGCCCTGAGGTGTGAGGGCGAAGGGATGATGAAGGGCCTCGGCGCGCTGCACGTCGCCGCCGGCAGAGGCAGCCTGGAGGTGTGCCGCTACCTGGTTGAGGAGCTCGGGGAGGATGCGGATGCCGTCGCGGGTTCCTCCTGCTCCGCCAATCGCCTCCGTCCTCCTGCTCCGCCAATCGCCGCCGTCCCTTGCACCTCCACTCAGCGACGCCTGTCCGACTCCTGTCGTGCCGTCTCTCCCAGACCGCCCGACCGTCAAAGCTCCGTCCGTACCCATCGTCCTCGAGGCACCACCGTTCGCCATCGTCTGTGGAAGGTCCTCTCACAGCATCGTCCTGCAGCGTACAGCAACCCTCTCCCACGGTCACCATCGACGCCACACTCCGTCCAGCTCATCTCCAACCAAGGTGCAGTTCATGCGTAAATTGGGAGTTCAACTGAACGAAGCTACAATTTTTTTGATTCACGGGAAAAGGAATCTACAGGTTTCACGAAGCAACAGGTTTCATCACTTCATCATTACATAGGTTTTTAGCTTTCTAGATTTCTGTTATGATCATCCTGTTATGAGCTTTCTGGAAACACAATTTTAAACCTTCAGCGGCTAGAACACGATCTAGAGATAACATTTCAGTTTAGATCATTCCTGAAGATTTGATTTGCGAAAAAAAAGCACTGTGCACGAGCACCTTGGTCTACATGTTCTGTTCGTACCAGCAAGCCATACGATTTATAAAATATGCTGATGTATAGTATTGTTTGCATAGTCCAGTCTCATCTATTATTTGCTTTACCGAACATTCGTGTTGCAGAATCCCTCTGAGAAATAGTGCATATTGTGGTTATTTGGATAGCTAAGAATATTGACAGATTTTATAAAACGCAGGTTTTAGAACAATATGTTTAGGACTGAATTTTTAAGAAAGCCAACTTTACTGATTTTCTGTTAAGAATCAACTTATAGGAAATCATATTTTCCTTTAGCAAAGTTTGTTTCAGAGGCGTCGAGTGGTGAGGGGCCGCAATAGGCAAGCAGACGCCAATAAATTTGGTGAGAAACAAGCAGGGATAAAGAAATTAGTTGCAAAACAAACATGAATACCTGTGTTCTTAAATCACAAAATATGAGATTCTCGAGAATTAAGTTATCTATATCCATGGAAGCTTTAGTGTAGGAAAACAATGTTTTAGTCAGTTAGACGGTTTCTCTGATTTGAGGAAAACATATTCTTTATATTCAGCTGATCCAAACAAACCCTTAGGTGCAGATTGTTCACAATATTTACCATACATGAGTTATACAAATTGCATATTACACAACTGCATTGGAAAGGTTGAACATGGCAGTCCAATCCTTACATCATATTATTCTAACGTAAACTACTGTATATTTTCTGATAACTAAGTACAACATGGTAAGCCAAGAAATGAAATATTGCCTTGATGAAAAAGGAAGTATCATTCTCTTGGAAAGGAAAAGGAAGATACTGGTCTATGAAACACACGAGGAAACATAAAATTACTGCTTGCTTTTGCATGCTACTTCTGGTTACTAAGCTTATATTGTACACCTGTACAAAGAACAAGTTGGATGGCTAATCTATCCAAATTGTGTGCTGCAGAGAAGTGAAGACATCCGCATAGAGAAATAAAGTCAGGAGGAGCTTCTGATTCCATGCATGATGAAGTTTGCAGCATCGGCAATGGCCACAGTCGCCCCTGCCCATGTGGCTAACCTGCATCTTATATGTCCCGGCCACGGCAATGGCCAAACGTCATATAATAGGGACGGCTGTAGTATAACTTAAACTCCATTGTGCACATATAGAAGAATTAATAGTTTTTGTTTTTTCTAAACACAGCTAACCAGACGCTGAATTTAAACATGCACATCAATTACCAAGTTGAATCTTGTCCACGTGGTAATGATTCAGTTTGTTGTTGGACAACAATGCTGCTTCTATAAAAACTACGGTATGCAATTGCATACTCTTGAAAAAAACGTCTCAATGCATTATATACGGTACAGCCATACTTAGCTCATGTTAAAATTGATTAGATGTACCAGAATGCATTATATAATATGCTTTTATACAAAGCAAGCATTAGTTAATATGCTTTTCTACGAAGCAAAGCAAGCATTAGTTAATATACTTTACAGTATATTGCAACGTCCTTTACCTATATCACAAAATGAAGTGCGACAACGTTCGGGTCGTCGATCCCCATGGACGAGTACAAAGGGACGCTCCAGCGGCCTGCGGGAGATGTCGAGTGTGCACCAGGGCTTCCTACCGACGCTCTCGTTGTACCCGGCGATCGAGCAGCTCGCTGAGACACCATGCCATCAATGTGATCTCGTGCTTTTAGGATGGCAATACAGACTACAGCTAGGGGCATGGGGGATCGACGACTTGGTGAAGGACTTTGTCACTGGCCATGACGGATTCAGTACCTCGGCGCCGCACATCAACCTCACCGAGTGGCTCATTTAATTCATAGGATAGAAAAAGTGTAGGAATGGGAATCCTATAGGATTGAAATGGCTAGGCTAATTGAATCCTATAGGAAGATCAACTTCCTTTAATAGTGTGAAGGAATTTTTCCATAAGGTTGGACCTCATTTTATTTTCCTACGAAGTTTACACTACAAGATTCCTATGGGATTTTTTTTATAGGATTTGATCCTACGAATCAAACGACGTCCAAAGGAAAAATTTCCATATGATTTCAATCCTACACAAATCCTATGAATCGAAGGAGCCCTAAATAGTTTGGCATAGCTTCTCCTCACATCCCTGAACCACGACCTGCTGCCGGCAGCGATAGGTGGTGGTGAGGCGACCACGACACCACATCTTGTTGCTGGACGTGCGGTCCCTCTTCGACCAGCTCCGGCCGATAGCGAAACAGAGGAGCACATGCACCTCGGTTCATGCGAGTTGAACTCCTCTGCAGACGCGCCTCGCTCCGCTAGCCTGCGGCGCAACTCCTCTCCACTAGCGCGGTCAACGGGTCTAAGAGAGAGGCGAAAGAGATGGGACATTGACATCTAGGACCCACAGCTACCTCACCCTATAGTTATTTTAACATGTGTGACGTCAGCCTCTGGTGGGAGTGGGACCCACTGTCAGAATCAATGTCAATTGGCTCTCAGATGTCGATTTGAGTGATTTGAGAAAATTTGCGCATGAAGTGCTAGATTTTGGTTTGGCAGAACATAAAGTGATATGACTTGGGAAATTTGGCCTTCAAAGTGGTAGTTTTTGCTCTTTACTCCCAAAGCACATTATGTTGAATCCGACGCTTTTAGTGCGGTGGTAAGGCATTTGGAGGGATACTATGTACTTTCTCTTGAAATATATATATATATTTCTTATTTCTTTTCAGATTCTAACTATACTTTTACAATTGTTTGCAATATTTTTTTTACAAAGATTGTGCTAATTAATATTATCCATATAATTGACATTTAGTTGTTCTCATGTTCTTGAATAAGTTCCAGATTATATAATGAAACAAAAGTGCCTTGGTTGTACCCGAATTGAAAAGCTAAAAATCAGTCGTGATGCATCAGCTACACTTGGATAAATGGGGTGTAAATATTTACTTTTGCATGATCAGCTTTTTCCTCATCTCCATTGACATGAAAGACCTTGCTGGTGAAGGAACATGGCGTAATTTTGAAGCAACGACAACGCTATATTAAGAACGGTCGAAAGGGATGGAGATGGAGGGACAGAGAAAATGATTCATATTATTCTATACGAATGAAACCATATATGTCATGCTTTTCGTTATTCCGTTGCAACCGCACACGGGCATTCAGCTAGTATATATAATAGGAGAGAATAAACTAATTACGGTTATATGCTTTGCATGCATGCACCCAGCGAGTCAGCTCCTAGGAAAAAGGATCGGCTCAACCATGGTAGCTTCCGATTTTGAAAAGGAAACAACAACTTTCCCTTGGCGTGTGCATGCATGTGCCTGATCCTAGAATTAAGGAAATTACATTCTGGTACGTGGCTTATGAATGAAGAGCTCCTTAGACCGTATATTGCTTGTTACATGCACGTGGTACGTATTAAAAAAATCGGAGGTTATCGATACTACTTTCATAAGGTAGTATATACCTATAATTTGTGAATACTTCATTTCAGTGACGGGTATGCACTTATTTATTTTTCCATGGAGTATGTGACACTTTCAAAACAAGTATAAATTGTATAAAAAAATGTATGAGCTAAAAAGGTATATATCTTTGTCATGGGTGTATACCCTGTAATTTTGTAAGGGGTATATACTACTTATTTTTAAAATAGTAAGTATTGTCATAGTCGAAAGAGGTATGCACCTTTTTTTTAAAGTATCTATACTTTTTTCTCAGACGTAGCATATACCTTTTCTTCCCGATGAAGTATGTTCATAAAAAAGTATGAGTATATCTTTGTCGGAGGTATATATCTTTGTCAGGGTATATACCTTGTAATTTTGTAAGGGGTATGTACTATTTATTTTTAAAATAGTAAGTAATGTTTCATAGTCAAAAGAAGTATGTACCTTTTTTTGAAGTATCTATACTTTTTTCTCGGGACGTAGCATATACGTTTTCTTCCCGATGAAGTATGTTCATAAAAAAGTATGAGTATATACTGCTTTGCGTTATGTATATATATACTCACTTTTTTTCACTACAAGAGAAGTCATCCGGATTAGTATATACTCACCTTTTTATCTCATCAAGAGAAGTATATGGTTACCAAATAAAAAAAGTACGGGAAATCTAATTAGCAGGCGCCTTACATTTGGCATAACCGTACGCAAGCGGGTGAGAAAGAAATGAGCTTCTTTTGCATGCATGCACTGAATACCAAAATTGCTTATGTCATCCCGCAGTAAATGCAAATTCGAAAATTCAAAATGATTTGTAGGTCAAACCGTTTATCCGATTTAGAATCCGTTTTCACCGCTGAGTTAGTCGCGACGAGATCTTCGAAACTAGATCCCATATTGACATATTCCGACAACTTTTTTTTCGGACCCAAAAGTTACCCACCCCGTAGCATATAAGTTACCCAGGTTGTACTATGTAAGTTATCGACCATATTAAAGATTAGTTTTCGGATTGAAATAGAACCATTTTTATTGTTCTTTTTTATTTATTTTTATTTTTGAAGTCACCCCACCTAGTTATTTATAAATGAATATCACGTTAGGATGGTAAATGTATCATGCATAAGTTGATAACTATACACTAAAACACTCATTCAACTTCATAAGTATTAGAATGATAATTCTCTATTTTCCATAATGACAATTACACCATAAAAAAGACTCTATTGGTAATAATTACCCGCCTATTACTGATAAAGTTACCAACCTAGTACTGATAACATTAACCACCCAGTACTGATGGAGTTACCCGCCTAATATTGATAAAGTTACCCCGATATTAATAAAGTTATCCATGTAGTTATCATACTCTCTCGGCAATACTTATCACTCAAATACTGATAAACTTACCCCCATTAGTAATAAAGTTACCCATGTGTTTTTATGTGTAGTTATCCACCGCAAAATCGTTATATTTACCCTACTCTCTCGATAATAGTTATCACCCAGTAGTGATAAAGTTATCTCATGTGTTTTCATGTGTAGTTATCCACCAAAAAATTGTTATAGTTACCCGAAATTGATATAATTACCATGTCCTCAAAATAATAGTTACAAACACAATGTTCATCTTTTTATGTGTAGTTTCACTATGAAATTGACATTTATCGTCCTAATACTTATGCATGCATGAAAAATTTACCATCTCAAAGTAATGTGGTAACTTAAAAGCTCGTAAAGATCTAAAAGAACAAGAAAAATGGTTCTATTTCGACCCAAAAACTAATCACTAATATGGTGGGCAACTTACGTATGCAAGACTGGATAACTTATATGTTACAGGGTGGTAACTTCTGGGCGAAAAAAAAAGTTGTCGGAACATATCAACATGGGATCTAGTCTTGAAGATCTCGTCGTGACTAGTCTAACGGTGAAAACGGATTCTCAATCGGATAGACGGTTTGTTCTACGAAACTTTTTAAATTTTGGATTTTCACATTTAATGCGGGATGACATCAGCTTGTTTGTCTGTTTGTGCATGCATGCAAAAGGAGCATTTCTATTTGCGTACACATACGCTAACCAGCATGCGACTGCCAATTAGTTCCGTCCAAAAAGTATATACTGATTATCATCTCAAGTAGTATATACTCGTTTTTTTCAAGAAGAGTATGTTTAATACCCAAAGAAGTATATACTGATTTTTTGTGAACTATATAGTTCTTTTTAGATGAGGAATATACTAGACATATCCAAAAGGAGTATGACAAAGTAAATTAAGAGGGATGGATGTCAAACAAATTGAAGAAGTACATGATCTTGAAGACATCCCTATTGAATGGTTACATTAATCTACCGGCCGGCAAATTCTCTTGTATATCTACTTGTTCACCCTCCCGCCGGCGTGGACGTGCCTGCTACTAGATCGAACAACGAGCTAGCTCGACTAGGGAGCCCCCGTAGCCTGTCAATCGTCGACGTCCCTCGGCCACTGCTCGTCTCCGCCGTTGTCGCCGCGTCTAGCCACCATCGGCCTGATGCATCTCATCTCGTCGCCTTTGAATGCCGCCGTCGATCACGTGCATCTCGTATCTGTTGCCGAGAGGCCGGCCTCCGCATGCACCTCGACTGCGATGCCGACCGGCCGCCCGCCGCATGCATCTCGTCTTCGCCGCCGAGCGGCCGCTGACCACATACATCTAGCAACCACAGATTGTTAGTACTTACCACAAAGGCATGCATGCTTTAAAATTGGCTTCTACATACCTCAACGAAGAGCAGGTTGCCAGCAGCATCTCACGCCGACGGTGCTCGCGCCGAGTCGCTTTCGGCCGTATCTCGTCTCTGCTGACGACGGTGCTACACGGCAGCGTCTCCGTCGCCGAACGGCTACCAGACCCGCGCTGGACGACATCCGCGAGACCGCGACTCGTCTCCGTCGTCGACGTCGTCCGGCCATCTTGTCAAGCCGCGCCGCTAGCCGCATGCATGCATATGGTCTGGTATTTATCGTGTAGGCATCCAACCCGGCTATTACGGAACGATCTAAACAAATCGTGATCCATGCGAAGAGATAAATCGTTTGTTAATTATTTAATTTTGTTAAATAAAGTCTCAAAACAGATACGCATGCATGCTGCGACCGGGTGGAACGTACATATGAGTTGCTAGACGGTGGGAGTATGTACCCCTAGGTGTATGGAACCATTTTGAGATAATGAGAGTATGCACACAGATAGGTCACATATAACAGAAGTTTTAACGCCGTTCCCAACTTGCCAGCTCCGAGAATCCTATAAGGTACACAACCTTTTTATGTGAATTCTAGGCAGCTCACAACACAATTTTAGTACTAGTACTATCCGAATGTGATAACCCTCTCCAGTATCAGGACTATGTGAATGGGATACAACGCATTTTTTGTTTGAATCTTATGCAGCTCACACCACAAATTTTAGGACTGATACTATCCTAATATGATAACCATCTCCTGCAATAGGACTACGTGAATGAGGCACAACGCATTTTATTTGAATTTTGGGCAGCTCACACCACAAATTTGCGCAATAGGGCTAGTACTATCATCCATATAGGAGATGGAGATATCACGTGGATCCAAAATTTGGTTGAACCATCCTGCGTCGTGCATCGTCCATTTTTCCAGGATCGTGGGCTCCCAGTTGCATGTTCAAAGTCATACCAGTAATTTTTTTACACTTTCGCATCAGCCATATTTAGTGATGAAAACATATTTTGTTAAAAAATTCAACACAGCTTGCATCACATTTTAGCACTAGTACTAAACGAATGGTTGTTTGGATGTTTGCCAGCTTACAACACAATTTTAGCACTAGTTCACAATTTTAGCACCAGCACACAATTTTAGCTTGCATCACATTTTAGCACTAGTACTAAAACGAATGGTTGTTTGGATGTTTGCCAGCTTACAACACAATTTTAGCACTAGTACACAATTTTAGCACCAGCACACAATTTTAACACTAGTACTATACAGTTAGGAGAAGCCAAATAGCCTCCTCACATGATTTTTCCTGATTTTAGTCGCGCGGGGCTGGGTTGCACTCGATATAGTACAGCTAGGAGGAGCCAAACGGAGCGGAGACGGCGCCTGGCCCCCGTTGCTTCATCCGTCCATGCTATACGGAAGATAGGAATGCATCCTACAATCCACACTCAATATCCGACGACAGCCAGGCCATGCATAGCTAGCCACCATGGCATATAATCCGCGTTGATATTTTATATATATATATATATATATATATATATATATATATGTTAAATGCTTTCTACTCCCGGGTGTAACTACACCCACGTCTCATATACCACCATACGGAAGTATTTTTCATACTTTATTGGTTTGAGTATGTTCATATACTATATCTAAGATACCCCAAAACAAGTTTCATGAAAAAGTTGCAACTGTCCTAATATTTTACGCTATATACTCGAAATATCGATATATGTGCATATAAAAGAGAAGTATGTAGAAAATTTCTACATACTACCAAAAAAGAAGTATCTATAGTATTAAAATAGCATTATATACTCCATACTACATGTTACATACCTCCCGGTATGATAAATACTTCATACATGTGTGAAACACACGTGGGTGTAGTTACACCCGGGAGTAGTATGAATATGTCCTCTATATATATATATATATATATATATATATATATATATAGGGTAGCGCTATTTGACTCCCTGGGGCAGAATATTATTCTGCACCCCGGCCGAACCGTGCGCATCAGGCGCGCCAGCCGTGCGGTCGAACCCAATCTCGTGTGTTGTAAAGAAAACTGCATGCTCCGTAAGAAAATCTAGAAATCTTATGCCGTCATCCCGAGCGGCCAAACTGTTCACGCTCGCACGGGCTCGTGCCGAGCGGCCAAACTGCCCACGCGCTCATGTCGTAATAAAGTTGCATGCAGCATAAGAAAGACACGAACGATTGCACCTTAGGTCCTCAGCTTAGTAATCTAGTTAACGTGAGAGTTCTAATTACCAACGTAAAATTTATACAGCTAGGCAAAAACATAAAATGAGGACATCTCAAATCAACGACCCACGCTCCACCATCTACTCTTAGAAATTATAGGCAATATAAAGCTGAAATCTGTACTCCATTATTTGCTCATGAAATTGCCACGTATGTTCTAGCAATCACATAAAAATTCAACACAAGAACCCCTTGTTGATCCGTTCCGTTAAAAGCAACGTAATAAATGTTGACATAATAATAAGTTAATAACGCCACATAAAAATACTAATATGGTGACTAATTTCTATTCAGCCTATACAACAAAGTTACACGGTTTCATATTTACATCTAGATGCAAGTAAAATGATACAATTTGTACAATGATCTTCACAACTTTAGCTAAATCAGCTAGAAGGCAGCCTCTTGAGTGAAAGGAGTGCGGCCGGCGTGCTATTGCCAAATAATTGCCAGCTATTTCTCCTCTCAATAAAGAGTAATTTTCTTTTGTTGCCTGAAAGGGCAGATAAAATTCTGTAAGCATCCAGTTCAAGTTTGTAAAGCATAATGACACGAAGGGATAAGTATTTTAAAAAATATAACCAAATGGAGCAAATAGGGGAAAAAATCATATGCCTAAAACATCAGAAGTATATTTACGGTGAAAAAAAGGTGCATAAAATAACTAGCTCTCCTGCTTCTCGCTCAACCGATCCGTAGTCATGCATTCTGAAACAAAGAAGACATACGGGCTAATACTTGAAACTCCAGCAATATTGTTAAGTACAAAGTAAAGTACTTCTCGGCACTCGCTTGCAACAGTTTAGTTTGCATGGCTTTGGAAAAACTGTTGTAAATTTACAGACATGGAAGATAAGACAATGTACAATACATAATTGCAATTATAAGAAAAGATTGAATAGCAAGTTTCAAAAGGAACACCTAAAAAAGCATAACAGACACTAGTTTGCCAAATATTTATATACACCGGAGCTAGCTACTCCTCAGCTACAAAATTCAGACATGGAGCTTCTAATCCGAAAAATTGAATGGATAAAACCTGTACAGAAACCGCAAAGTAATTTCATTTTTTTACTGCCCAAAATAATCTGTGGACTATAATGCATGCAAAAACATGTGCCGTTGAATTCAAAATCCAGTTAATTCATAAGATACTAGTCCTCTGAATACAATTTTTTTTTGTGCTTGTAAAGTTACAAAGAATCTAGAGAGAGCTCGAAAGAGGTGATATGTCTGACACTTGTGAATGACTTTGAAAACTTAAGCAGATATCAATGGCCTCAACAGAGGTAGGCAAGAAATCAGAGTTGCTGATTTCAACGGAGGTGGAAAATTCAAAAAATACATGTAAATTGCTCTCGACTATGCTATCATGCCATCACTATCTTCATATTGCTACCGCATACACTTTGTACGGAAATTTGCATCATGTTATTATTGACAGGCAAAACCGACTCAGCTTAACTTTCTCATCGTACCATCTAAGCCACTTGATATCAGAGCCGAGTACTTTAGTGAGGGTCAAATAATCTTAAGAAGGTTATGGAGCTATTCCTGAGAAGCTCATGTAGATTTTTCAATAATCTACACAGCAATAGTTGGAAGGAGGTTATGACGATGTACGTATTGTGCGGCCTTTTCATTTATTTATAACTCTGAGTCAGTATCCACATCCGTAATGCCATCACTACCTCTGTACATGCGGTGGCGAAGTTATTACACGGATTACTTTCTTCAGGAACAGAATCCAATTTGTCACTAATCTAATTCCTCTAAAAAGTATGTCAAATTAATTATACAGATTACTTTCTTTTAAAACTAGCACCACATTTAAATCAACGAGTAACTCAACAGCACTAATCCATGTTTAGACAACATGCAAAAAGAAAATCACATAATAATATAATATACTACTCTGTTCGTGTTAAGAGAGCAAGACAACAGATAAATTAAGAAGATGGTGCAGCTACCAAACGGAATTACCATGGTAAAATACTCAGGAAGAAGCAAAGCAATCTCCACAAGTACAGCAAGTAGTGGAAAAGATAGAGAAGGAATTTTTTCTGCTAGTAGTAGCAAACAGATGCAGTTACAGACTTGACACGAAGCCAAAGAACTCACTGCAGATCAGATCGATCTAGTTGTGGACGCGCTCCTTACCTGCACGTACAGCCGATGAAGCTTACCGGAGAAGAGGTCGCAACCAGAAAACTTGAGACCACCTTGTGCAGTGCAGCGTTGATGAACGCGGACGAATTTGGGGGACACCGCTCGCCGGCACTGCAGCTGAGGGCGGACAGCACGGCGGCGCAGCACTTGCCGTAGAAAAATGAGTCGATGCCGATGCTGCCCGCAGCTACCACCTACCTGGTCACTGCACCGCTGTTGCGCCGAATTCGGCCGGCCGACCACGAATCCGCCATTGCCGCCGAATTCGGCCAGCAACCATGACGCCGCCGATTCAGACGGCCAGCCATGACGAGCCCACCCGCCTGTCCCGCCGAGTTCACCCGCCGCTCACCCGCTAGCCGCCGGATGCGCAACCGCTCGCCGCCGCCGCGCCTCAAATCGAGTTTCCAAACCGCTCGCCGTGGGACACGATCTGGGAGGAAAAATAAATACTCCAGTATGGCTGGGCTAGCTACCAAACGCCACGACCGTAATTCAGAAAATAAACCGTCGAGGTAAATAAACAAACAAAATTACGACATGCGGCAGCTTATTGCGAGTCGTATGGACGGTGGGTTCGATGGAACAGCAACCGGCTGCCATTCCGGCTCGGTGGGACCGACCTGGGTGCAGAATTACTTATTCTGCATCCAGGGTGCCTAATATAGCTTTTATATATATATATATATATATATATAACTCAGCTAAACAGGAACCGGTTCCTGTTTAAGCTAAACAGGAACTTTCTGAACTTTCTCGGAAATACTGAGTGAACTTCCCGCGCGTGGAGATGTGAACCTTCTTTCGCTTAACTGAATGATGCATGTGATATACCGTTGCATAGCTATGGAAATTGCGCAACTAATTCATTTTAACAACTTTTCTAAATTCTGTATGGTTTTTAAACAATTTTGAATATACAAAACGCGATTTTCAGGAATTTCTGCGTTTTCGTACTGTATTTTAGCCGCCATTTTCAAACCGTTTGCCGGATTGACGCAAATGATATGCCGTTGGAAAGCTATGGAAAATGCGCATCTTTTCTTCTTCTATCAACTTGCGAGATTCGTCACGGATTAAGAGCAGTTTTTAATATACATGTTTCTGTTTTCCAGAATTTCAGATCCAGCGGACAGTTTTTTCTCAATTACTTTTAAACCGCTTATCGAAACAACATAAATGATATTGCGTTGCAAAGCTGTTGAGTAGGCGCAATTTTTTTACTTCAACCATTTTTCCAAATTATGCACGGATTAAAAGTAATTTTAAACTTAATCAAAACGTGGGCACACCTCATGACCGGAATTTTTTTAATTTTGTCATCATATTGATGTCTAAATCCAAGGTTCGGATAAGTGGTGGCCAAATTAGACTCATCTAGTTGCTAATTGTATTTTTGGATGTGGTCATTTGGATAAATGGAGCTCATAGAATTGACTTTTATATACTCCCTCCGTTCCTTGATATAAGGTGTCTAAGGTTTTTAGAAAAATTTCAAAATATAAGGTGTATTGCGATTTATAGACAATTTTATTCATCAAAAAGCAAGTCAAAATGTGGAACGGATGGATTTGACCTATTGTTTTCAATTTGTAACTATTAGAAATTCTTCTCTCTCGATTTTTGTCTAAACAAAATGAGTGCACCGTATGTAAAATACTGGCGTCTTAATATCCGTGCCAAAACCTTAGACACCTTATATCATGGAACGGAGGGAGTATAAAATTTCCGCCCGAACTGACTAATATGACAGTGAACTTCTTTTTTATGTGTTAGTGAACTTTCAGTTTGCTCATAAACTGTAGAAAATATTTTTGAAGTGAACCTTTTTTTAAGAACTAGGTGAACTTCTTTTCTCGTAACTTCACACATGTGAACTTTTTTTTATGAATGAAGTGAACTTTTTTTTCTAAACTTTTTTGGGAGGAGACTTTCTGAACTGTCTTAGCACTGATATATGAACCTTCTCGCGTATGACATGTGAAACTTCAGACGAAATATTTTCCTGAACATTTTTTCAAAACAAGGTGAACTTTTTTCGCAATTGCACATCAACTTTTTTTCTGTACCAAGTGAACCTTCCCGCGCATGACATGTGAACCTCCAGACATAAGATGAAGTGAAATTTTTTCCTGAACAATTTTCGGAACGAGGTGAACTTTTTTCGTAACTGCACATGAATTTTTTTTGAACATTTTTTTTTAACCAAGTGAACCTTTTTTTATAATCGAAGTGAACTTTTTTTTGGATTGACGTGAACTTTTTTCTGAACGTTTTTCAGAATAAGGTGAACTATTAACTACTCATGAACTTTGTTTCTGGGGCGAAGTGAACTTTTTTTCTCGTTTCTGGACCAAGTGAACCTTTTTTTTATGAATGAAGTGAACTTTTTTTTCTAAACTTTTTTGGAATGAGGCTTTCTGAACTGTCTCGGCACTGATATATGAACCTTCTCGCGCATGACATGTGAACCTTCAGACGGAACATGAAGTGAACTTTTTTCGTGAAATTGTTTTTCCAGAACTAGGTGAACTTTTTTTCTGGACCGAGTAAACCTTTTTTAAGAATGAAGTGAACCTTTTTTTAACAAAGCGAACTTTTTTCTAAACTTTTACATCACGGGAAGAAGTTTATTTCGGGTCATGCTCCCATGCCAAAACGTGAAAAAAATAGTTCATACCAGGTCATGTTCACCGAACTTTCATTCTCAACTTTCATAATTATAAAAATTTCTTCAAACATTCGTCTGAACTTTCATTCTCAACTGTCAGAACTGTAAAAAATTCTTCAAAAATTTATCTGAACTTTCATTCTCAACTGTCAGAACTGTAAAAATTTCTTCAAAAATTCATTCGAACTTTCATTCTTGATTATCAGAACTCCAAACATATATACTTGTGAACTACAAAAGACTATCTAGTGAACCTTCATTTTTAATTTTTATGGGTGTGAACTACAAAAAACTATCTACTGAACCTTCATTTTACCTACAAAAAACTCGATTATTGGAACGGAGGTCAGCGGATCCAGGAGGTTCACACGACATACGGCTTGCTGCAGGGGCCCAGGAGGCGTGCGGGGCAATCTGGCAGGCGGCAGGGACCTAGGAGGCGCGTGGGCTACTCGGGTCGAGGCCTGGGAGGGCGGCTGAACGGACAGATGTCGCCTAGAGGGGGGGGTGAATAGGCGATTTAAAACTTTTTCCGGGGAGCCGGAATTTCCGAGCCAAGATGGACCGGAAATTCCGGTATGCTTGATAAAGGCGGAATAAAACTAGTGTTTTACTTTAGCAAGCATCCAACCTAAATATAATAGGTTCACCTATGTGCACCAACAACTTATGCTAAGCAATACAAGTAACAAGGTAATAGCAAGATATATATATGACTTCAAGCACGAAGGCTATCACAATGTAAAGTGCATAAGTAAAGAGCTCGGGTATAGAAATAACCGAGGCACGCGGAGACGAGGATGTATTCCCGAGTTCCACCCAAAGGGTGTACGTCTCGTTGGAGAGGTGTGCGCAACCACAACAGGTTAGCCGCAACGCCACCAAGGCTCACCTTCTTCTCCTGATGAACTCAACCACAAAAGGTTGCGAGTTCACCTTCCACTATTGATCCCCTTTTGGGCGGAGATCGAATCCCTTACAACAATCTTGAGGCACACACCCACAACTTAATTGGGGGCTCCCAAGTCTTGAGGCACACACCCACAACTTAATTGGGGGCTCTCAAGTGACCACAAAAGGTCTTGACCACAAACGGTCTTGGCCACAAAAGGCCGGCCACAAAAGGCGTCTAGGGTCCAATGACCCAAGAGTAACAAGCTCACAAGTATCACCACCACGAATCCTCGTGGAGGGCTCAAACCGATGCAAATGCAATGGCAAGAGCACACGAAGTGCTCAAGTCCTTCACTCTCAAATTCCAACAAAGCAACAAATGCTTATGGGGGAATAAGAGAGGAAGAACACAAGAAACCACAAAGGAGACAAATCCTTCACTCTCAAATCCCACCAAAAGCAACTAATGCTTATGGGGGGAGAAAAGAGGAAGAACAAAGAGAAGAACCACAAAGGAACTCCAAGATCTAGATCCACTAGGTTCCCCTCACTTAGAGGAGAGATGGATTGGTAGGATTGTAGATCTAGATCTCCTCTCAACTTTCCCTAAAGAATATGCAAGAATCTATGGAGGGATTGAGAGGGAAGTGAGCTTTCCAAGGTCAACAATGGAGTAGGAGAGAGAGAGAAAACGTGCTGCCTTGGTTGTGCTGAGGAAGAAGAAGGGGAGGGGTATTTATACCCCTCCACAAAAACTAGCCGTTGGCTGAATCGACACCCGGAAATTTCGGTGTAAGTGAGACTCGGAAATTCCGGTCACCCGGAATATCCGGCGGAATGAAATTTCCGACCACAATTTCCGGCTCAGTCCAGACAGCCCTGGGCTCCTTTCCTTAGCCGATTTTCCGCGAGGCTTTGAGAGCCACTCGGAAATTCCGAGTCCTGGAAATTTCCGAGCACAATTTCCGGCTCCGTTCAGAGAGCAACCTCTTCTTTTCCTTAGCCAATTTCTTGGACGAGTTGGGGAACCGGAAATTCCGGTGGAACGAAATATCCGGCCCCAATAATCCGGTTCAGAACAGTCAAACTAAAACCGCTATAACTTTTGCAAATGAACTCCCAATGAGGTGAAACCAACTTTGTTGGAAAGATAGCGACGAGCACAGGGCTACCACACATGGCAAGGTGTGGGACTTTCCTCATGGTCGAACCGGCAATATTTCCGCCACCGAAAACGCAAGAAGTTTTCCAAAGTAAAACCGTTTTCGAAGCACTTGGGCTTGTCATGAGGAACACGACAAGCACCAAAACCCAACATCCAAAACACAACAAGATGAACGAATGAAATCCCGATTTGGATGAGCTAGCGCTTGGCATGAAGATGAACCAAGCTCTAATTCCTCACATGGATAAAAGCCAAATAAGAACCAGGAAATATGATATGCCAAGTATGCAAAGGTTTGAGCTCTCCACAAAGATGCGATCAAGTTACTCACTCGAGAGCCCCTCTTGATAGTACGCCTATCTATCCTATAGCCCTATCAAGATCATACCTTTGCCTTGAGCATTCCACTTGAGTTAGATGATGACTATCTTGATCTCTTCAAGCGGATCACCTTTCTTGATTGTGCTTGCTAGCACATGCTTGATGAAGACATCTCCAAATACTCCTCCATACTCCATTATGGGAGAGTCTCGCTTAGCTTCGTCTTCATGCCTCCATTGCAAGCTCCAAGCATAGGATCTCTTCCAAAAGCTTCTCTTGGTCTTGCACATCTCGCCTTGATGACGATCACCACATGACGTCATCCTCCATGAGCTATATGAAATCTTCATTTGTTGCAAGCCCATGGGAAGATACCTAACCTCATATAAAGATACCACACACACATATATCATGGGTTAGTTCACAAAGCTATACGAACAAGTGTTTACCATCCCAAGAGATACATGATCCCTCTTGGTACATCTTGTAGCTTTGTGTGTTGATCAACATCTTGATCAACCTTGTATATTCCAACATTTCTTCACTAATATAATGTCTTGAATCCTTCAAGACATACTTGCAATATGCTCAACCCAACACATGACCATCCATCATATACACCTTTAGATGGAACCTTGGTCATCAAATAAGCTTCTAGAGTCCAACACATGAACTCCACCATTCCCATGGACACGATCTATAAAGATATCTTAATGCAAACATTAGTCCATAGAGGTTGTCATCAATTACCAAAACCACACATTAGGGAAAATGCTCTTTCAGCGGCGCCGTGCCCAGGTACAGAGATGCAGGAAGTGGGGATGGAGGCTATGCCACGACTGAGTGCCCGTGTCGTCGAGGTCATTGATGGTGCCCCGAGCTCGATTTTTGTGGGTGTTGGGGATCAAGGAGGCGCACAGGCACTCAGGGGGACCCAGGAGGTGCGCGCGGCACATCGGGCTGGTGCCGGGGAACTTTCGCCGGTGGCGGGATCCAGGAGGCGCCTCCAGATCGTGTGTGCGGGGCGGCGCGTTGGAGGTTGAAGCGGGGGTTGTGGGGACTGTGGCGGCGCGGTGGAGATGGAAGCAGAGCGAGGGCGAGAGGCAGCGCGCGGCGCGGAGCTCGCCAGCACCGGCGGAAGAAGGTGCTCCTTGGGGGGGAGCTTGCAGGTTTCCGCCGCCGGCTCCCTCGCGTCGGCCTCCGCCGCCGCTCGCTCGCATGCGCCGGAGGGAAGAAGGTGCTCTAGGTGGGGGAAGGGCAGCGCAGCTCCCGTCGCCGGCTCCCTCGCGCCGGCCGCCGCCGCCGCTCGCTCGCCGACGCCGGAGGGGAGGAAGGCGGTGGGGGGATCGGGGTGGGGGATCGAGGGTGGGGATCGGGGACGGGGGTGAGTGGGCTTTAATTTGTCCTGACGTGGGCCGGGGTGCGGGTCGGTCCGGTCACCTTCCTTAATAAGGATAGTTCCTACTTAAGGTAAATAGTAATCTCTTAAGGGAGGTTCCTGTTTAGTCCTGCCCTATATATATATATATATATATATATATATATATATATATATATATATATAGGAAGCTCAATTGGGGCACCTAGGAGTCTGGGCACCATGCATCATGACCGTCGGATTAGGTATCTAGATAGATCCTCTGTAGTGGATTTTGGTTTCCGGATCTGACCCGTTAGCGTAGGCCATTAAAGAAAATATTATGCATTAAATACGTGAGGAGAGAGGAGAGCGGAATTTCAAAATTCGAAATATATGTTGCCTTGTTTGACCAGCACTAAGAGGATGATACCCATATTTCCATGTTTACCGAAGGTTACTGAAGGTAGAGTATGTGATATGGGTTGAATTTCGGAGCATTTAATTGACGACAGCTACTAAACAGGCGATTAATCGTGATGCTGGTGGAGACCCTTGACTAAATTGTGCATACCCAGAAATCGCTGTCTAGCATTAATGGCCGGATTGATTCCTACTTTTTATATGCGTTGAGTATATTCATCCGGTCCAAGATCTAGTCTAGCATTAAGATCGTGTGCACTGGATACCCCAAGATTCATCTATGCATTGAATATATTCATCCGGTTCAAAATATATTCCAAAATTCGAGCTTAACCAGTGTGTGATACCCCAAGATTCATCTATGCTTTGAGTATATTCATCTATGCGTTGAGTATATTCATCGTGTGCACTGGATACCCCAAGATTCATCTATGCGTTGAGTAATTTGCACCTGATATTTTATACCCAAAAAAATCATGGATGCGCCATGCAAAGTTTGCATACATTTTCTTATTTTATAGTGATTGATTATTATGGACTTGTTATTTGATCGTGTGTGCCACTAAGTATACTATGGTCACATTAATAGGTCCTATCATACCTAGTCTAACATGAATAATTTATAAAATAGTCTTTTTGAATTTTAAGTGGGTATCAGTAGCCTATGTTTAATATCACAACATAAGGTCATAGCAAATTGATTTAAAATTCTAAACTAGTTCGGATAACAATCGATACCCTACGTTATGGGTATATGGGTATCATAAATATAGCATGTTTGGATGTTGCCGTCAAGAATTTTATGTGGGGTACCAACACTGGGTATGATATTTGGTTGAAAGTGAAGTCATGTGCAATATACCCAGATTTGTGGGTATGTTGCGTATTACATTAGTATTATATCCATGTAGAGATGAAAATCGGAAAAATAACAATTGATGTCCGGAGTGGGCAATCATTACGGTTGAGATAATATATTGCATACTCAGGTAGTACGATACACACTTCAAACTGAAATTCGGATCAAATGCACATCTGTTACTCAGAGTTGTGGGTATTATTTACATCACATACTTAGTTCGTAAATACCCTGAATTGGTAAAAGGCCGGATTTCTAAACTCTGATTAGTTTATGGTATGTTATACATTTCAAGGTATCGATGCATACTCGGTACTTGTGAGAGAATTGGTTGTGGGTACACGAGACAACCATTATCAGTACCATATAAATTTTAAGAAAACTTATTGTACGTATTACATAACACTCTCTTAGTAGAGCACCTTGTTTCGAAAGAAAAACATTAAAAATTATTACATTGACATTCGATATTTGTAGCTAAGATCATCTCGGTTCTTCCTATGTCCATGGAGAGACATATTGCCTCGGACAGCAAGATATGCGTGTTTCCTTCTTGCAGTACCACACTTCTCTAGCATGGGCATTTAGATACCTGCAATTGAAAAAAAGGGATTGAAGGAACGTCGATCTCGTAATGAATATGTATGCGACAATACGAATGGGAAAATCGATGGTAATATGGGAAATACGACAGCCTAGCTGATAATTACACACGTTCAAAATAATAAAAAGCTCCCCTTGGAACTCTTCTCGAGTGTACACTTACAAGGTTTAGATCATTAGTTCATCCATCTAGTAGCTCGTAAACAGGGCGAATCCGACTGATCCAATTTGGAGACAGAACTTTCCGGCATGTTTAAAGTATTAGTTGCAACAAAATAATACCCAAATTGCTGATCGAAAATGAAGTACCAGATGGAACAAAATAATACACAAATTGCTGATCGAATATGAAGTACCAGATGCAACAAGATCACCCAAAATTTTTCTAAAAAAAAACAAGATTACCCAAATTCCTAATCGAATATGAAATACAGCAATAAGAAAATAAACCAAACTAGTGACGAAGCTACATATACCTCACGCGGTAAATGGTTTGAATGAATGATGGGAAAACTCAATCAAGCACAACACAACGGCACCATGCATCCATGACGTGCGGGTGGATATGTAGACAACAGGTAAAAGTTGTGATTGTGGAATGATTAATGCCCATATAAATAAGAGGGCCTCACATACCTTATTTCTAGAAAGAAGCTCACGTTGCCAATTAGTCAGCAGGAATTACGCACGCACACATAAGGGAGCCACCATTAATTTCCGATTGACTTTGTTTGGAAAGAATCATGCGGTTCAAAATTTTCATTAAACGTCACCATGCAAGTAAACGGGTTTTAGACTATTAACGGGTTTCCATAAGCTCACATACCCGGACTCATCCCAAGGCCTAACGATCACGATCAATCAATCAAACGGTGGATAATCTAGGAGCCTGGGCACCCAGGAGTCCCTGTTAATTTACCTATATATATATATATATATATATATATATATATATATATATATATATATATATATATATATATATATATATATATATAGGACATATTCATACTACTCCCGGGTGTAACTACACCCACTTGTGTTTCACACATGTATGAAGTATCTATCATACCGGGAGGTATGTAACATGTAGTATGGAGTATATAATGCTATTTTAGTACTATAGATACTTCTTTTTTGGTAGTATGTAAAAAAATTCTACATACTTCTCTTTTATATGCACATATATCGGTATTTCGAGTATATAGTGTAAAATATTAGAACAGTTGCAAATTTTTCATGAAACTTGTTTTGGGGTATCTTAGATATAGTATATCAACATACTCAAACCGATAAAGTATGACAAATACTTCTGTAAGATGGTATATGAGACGTGGGTGTAGCTACACCCGGGAGTAGAAACCATTTAACCTATATATATATATATATATATAGCTGTCAGCTATTGTACAACCGGTTGTAAATTAAGGATCTACACCCGTACTTCCCTTCTGTTTTATCTGTACTGCTCGTACGATAGAGAAGTACAAGTTCCGTATTTTTTACGTAGTTTTCTAACCGTTTGTCGATACTTAGCAAATGATATGCCGTTGGAAAGCTAATGAAATTCCGCAACTTTTATTTTTTTATGGATTTTCCTTATTCTGTACAGACTAAAAATAATTTCAAAAATACACATTAATCTGTAAGTGTCCTATACGGCCCGACTGTATTTTGTCCGGCGTTTCTCAACCGATTGTCAGAATAATGCAAATGATATGCCGTTGGAAAGCTATTGAAATTCCGCAACATTTATTATTTTATGGATTTTCCAAATTCTGTAACGACTAAAAGTAATTTCAAAAATACACCGTAAGTGTCATATATGGGCGGACTGTATTTTTTCCGTCGTTTCTGAACCGATTGTCGGAATAATGCAAATGATATGCCGTTCGAAAGCTAATAAAATTTCGCAGCTTTTATTCTTCTACAGTTTTTTCAAATTCTGCACCGATTAAAATTAATTTAAAAAATACGCTAATCTGAAGGTGTCATATATGGGCGGCCAGTATTTTGACCAGCGTATTTGAACCGCATATCGGAATGAAGCAAATGATATGCCGTTAGAAAGCTGTTGAAATTACGCAACTTTTATTCTTCTACTGTTATTCCAAATTCATAACCGATTAAATCTAATTTAAGAAATAGACTAATTTGAACAGTTTTATACATAATTCCCGAATATATACTTCCCCATAGATAAGTATGTACTTTTTTTTTGTTATGCATGTGTACTTCTCGATATATTTTTTTATTTTTGTAATATATTCTCAACCACTTCCCTTTACACTTATTTCCGCCCCGGAAAACACAGAGTAACTGCACTTCTCTCGACACTTACTTGAACTTCTTGGTTTATGCGTGTGTACTGCTGCGGGGTTTACGTGATTAGCGTTTACTAAAATAACGGGATTTTTCTCATACGGTGTCGGTTTTTGATCTATGACCACTCAAAATGCTTAGACTGAAAAGACACATCTATTAGATTTACCGATAAAAATCGGTAACGAAAATTTCAAAAATCGATTTCTAAGTGGATATTTTGGTCGGTCAAAGTTTGGTCAACCCAGAATTACCCGTTTGATAAATTATTTGGCAACTCATCCGATATCAGAATTGAGTGACTCTTATTGTGCTGGAAAAATGAAGTCAGGGACTATCTACAAAAAATTAAAATAAAAATAAAAAATATATTTATAGAGGAATTACGAGTATTATTCAGAAAAACATGTTTATACCACACTTGTACTTCTCGAAAGTGAGTTATGTACTTCCCATATTACTTATGTGTACTTCTAACATGATATTTTACTGTTTCACTAAACCTCCCGGTGGTATGTGAAATTCTCTAACAAAATACCTGGACTTCGCTAAAAACATTATTGAACTTCTCGGTTTATGCGTGTGTACTGCCGACAGGGTATTTTCACGATTATTGTTCAGTAAATCAACGACAACTTTCTCATAAATTTTCCATTTTAGGTGTATGACCACTCGAAATGTTCAGCCGGAGAATACACATATATTAAATTTAACGGTAAAACGGGTAACGAAAATCTCAAAAAACGATTTCTAAGTGGGTTTATTTTGCGGTCAAAGTTTGATCAAACCTTCTTCATACTACACATGTACTATTCGAAAGTGAGTTCTGTACTTCTCAGGTTATTTATGTGTACTTCTAGAATTTATATTTACCGTTTCGTTAAACTTTTCGGTGAGATGTGAAATTCACAAACAAAATACTTGTACTTTCCTAGAAACATACATGAACTTCTATGTTGATCCGCTTGTACTGTCGATTGTTTCAACCTTGTACTGCCTTGTTTTGTGTCATCGTTTCTGAACAATATAACAGACTCGACTGAGTCGTCGTCGACGCAAAGGTAATAACAAGAGGTACGATTTATTTTTATTTTTAATATAATATTATGTCATGTACATGTACTTCATGTGCTTAAAGTTTGTACTTTCTACGTTGGCAATACTGTACTGCCCTTTGTTTTGTGAGTCTAACATGTGATTATTTTTTTATGACTCATGTTGGTTTTGTGCATTGCGCATATGTGAAGGTAACTAATTCACATGTTTTATTTTTCACCAAGTAATGGGAGAAATGTCTAACCCATGGTGCGTTAGCGATGGCGTTAGGGTTCGGAGATTTCATCACCGTCAACGCGGTGATTCTTATATATATAAGAATCTAAGAAGCCCAATTGGGGCACCTAGGTGCCCATGCTCCTGATTGGAATACGAACCATTTTTAGGTACGTAGACCATTTATATACCTTGGGTATGTATACCTTAGGTATGTAGGAGGTACATATGACTTTGGGTATGCACGTAACGGGGTATACATACCTAATTTGTACACATACCTCAATTATTTATATATATACCTGATCTGTACGTGTACTATTGAAAATATATACCCGAGGTATATGTACTATGTAGATACCTTGAAAATGCATACCCAAAGTCATATATATCTCATACATACCTAAGATATACATACCCAAAATATTTACATGGTGTACATACCTAAAACTTACCGTATCGAGCATGGATGGAATACGGTAAGTTTTAGGTATGTACACCATATATATATATAACTGAAAAGCATGCCTCATATAGTGAAACACACAAGCAATCCTGATAGTTTTGTGGAACCAAGTAGCAAGCACACAACTTATGTGTGTGCATGATACAAGGTTCCACAAACTATCATGATATCATATAGTGTGTCACATCATTTTAATCATCGGCATTATAGAAATGAAGTAGGGTCAACTGAAAAGCATGCCTCATACTCACGCCACCTCTGGATCACACGGTGTCACAATAGTTTAATCATCGGCATTTTAGAAATAGAGTGGCAACTGAAAAGCATGCCTCGTATTTAGACTGGACACACAAATTCAGAGATGGAGTAGGTGAGATCCAGTGAGATGCAGAAAATGTATATTCGTGCACATCACAGGTCTCACTCACTCCACCTCTGGATCACACGGTGTCACCTCAATTTAATCATCGGCATATGGAATATCAAAAGATGATAAACAGTACAGAGAGAAGGTAAAATGCAAATTAAAAAGCACTCAACAAGCAAGGCCTCATATGGAATTGATCACACACACATGAACTTCAGGGACGGTGTAAGCGAACAACGTGGAATGAACACTGCATATATGTTCACACAACATGGTTCACTCACACCTCACTGAAGATGCAACGTGTGCAAGCATCTGTTTAATCATCTTTAATCATCGGCCAAAAGTAGTCATCAAATCATCATCATGAAAATAGATAACAAAAAATTAAGGTAGGCCTCATAATATAGGCACTGAAATAAAACCACAATTGGCTGTATCCAACCAAGTAGTATGCACAATTCAAATGTTTGTGAGAAGTGTACTCGGTTGGATAGATCCAATTGCGGTTCACTTAGTCCTGTTTCTAATCATCGGCCCGATTCCGATTGCAGGTTAAGATCGACTGAATCCAGATATGACTGAACTTATTTTCAGGTGAAAAGAAAAAAAGCACTCTACCACTATTGCTTTTCAATAATTATCAAATGTATACCTTTGTTAACCTTTCTTGCGACTACGGAGGTCACATCCCTTGTAGCTCCCCAAGATTTTCGCTCACCACCTCGATCTCCCACTCGAAATCAACCTTGATCAACTCCGGCTCGACCCAGCTTGTCATGCGATGGATCTGATGCAGGCTCGCCGCTTGGGTTCTGCTCATTGCCGACAGATGACGCAGCGAATTTGACTTGTTTAGTACCATCACCATCACAGGTTGTTCCTCTGTTAGCGGATTTCTCGAGGCAGCTCTCCGGAGCGCGTTCGCCGTCGAATCGCGCACCGCGAATGCCCTGAACGCTTGCCCCAGTCGATCTCGCTGCAGGATTAGCTGCCAGCCTCTCCCCTGGCACTCCGCCACCAGCCGCATCACCTCTACCCTCCTCGTGTCGCGCGGGCACGACAGCGCCTGTATAGTGGCTGCTGTCATGTCGCGAAAGTGCAGCGCCCCGATCCTGGTCGTCTCCCCCGCGATTGGCGCTCTCCTTGAGAGCTCCAGCAGCGCCTCCGCACTCACCATCTCCGGCGAGCCCACATCTACCTGAATCTTCTCCGGATCCATAAAGAAGCCGTGCTCCGGAGCCTCGCACCGTTGCCGTAGACGCCAACTATTCTCTATGAGAATGTCTATGCAAATATTTAGACACAACTCCATTTTAAGCTTGCAAATCATCAAGAATTTATATGAAACCAGAACCTATAAATATATGAAACCAGAACCAATAAATCTATTAAGCTACTGTCTATGCAAATACTTAGACACAACTCCATTTTAGCATTTATTCACTTCCACATGTATATAAATATATACATAGAGAATCTAGGAAAGCAGCATCTCATACGGTTCATTGCATACGAATGAAAAACCAGGAAGAAAATCAACTAATACATTGACGATTGCAGTTCATACCTCGCCGGCGTGCTGGTGGTGGGGGTGCAGGAACAGGACGCGGCGGCCACCCCTCCCCTCCCACGCGAGGCGGCTACCAGAGGAGGCGTGGGCGGAGGAGAACCGGAGGAAGGGGACGACCGGATGCGGGAAGACGTCCAGGACCAGGAGGTCGGGGAAGAGAGGGTGGAGGGGTGGATGCGGGAGTCGATCGCCGTGCGGATGCGGCCGGGCGCCGGCGGCGGCCAGGGTCGGGGAAGGAGGAGGCGGGGGCCTCGATCGGATCGGCCGCGTCGGAGGGAAGCGGGAGCCGCCGCGCGCGCCCCCCACGGCGCCGCGCGCGCAAGACGAAGGCCGGCGCAAAAGGAGGCCGTGGGGAGGGCGGCGGCCGGTGTGGGTGAGGGCGGTAGCCGGTGCGTGGAGGGCTCGAAGGCGGCGCTTAGAGTGCGGGGGGGGGGGGGGGGGGGAGGATAAGGTGAGTCGTTGCGGGTGTGTGTGGTGTGGTGAGGGAGAAAAAAAAGCCGCGTGCTTAAGATCGATAGGAGGGCAATGAGACAAACCGCTGGCGAACAAGCTAGAGGTTCGCCTGCGGTGAGAGTTGCTAGCGCCGCAATCCTCCCGCTGGCGCACTGCTTTCAGCATTTGCCAGCAATAAGAATCGTAACGCTGACGAACAACTTGTTCCGTTCGCCAGCAATAATTTTAGAGTACAGACGCCCTCAGCCAGACACTACTGCTGGCGAACAACTAGGATTGTTCGCCAGCGGTAGCACTTTTACCATTGGCATACAAACCGTTTCGTTCGCCAGCGGTAAATTTACTGGCACACTAAATAAGTTGTTCGCCAGCAGTAATATGGTGGCTATAAGCATTTTACTACTAGTGCAATGGCGACGGTGCAATGCGGAAGACTAACCGAGAGAGATACCTATTTTGGCAGCCTCATGGAGAGGAGTAAAGCCTGTTTTGTCGACATTGTTTGGGTTGGCACCATGATCAAGAAGATACCTGATAATATCCACCTGCCCATCTTTAGAATTAACTGCCCAAACCATAGGTGTTCTACCTGTCAAGAACAAGAAAAAAGGAAACCATCACATGACAATAGTATTGAAGAACATTTGTAGATGAAGAATAGGCGAATGCATTTTGATTCACGTGAGAAAAATATAACCGATATCAAGACTCATGCAGACACAGAGGCATCTGAAGCTAAATCTCATGGGGATTTTGACTAGAAACATGAACAGCAGGAGGGACTCTGGTGCAGTTAGGCCTACAGCGACACCTGTGTTTGGTGATGAGAAGAGTTCTTGTATGCATAAAACCCATTTCCCATGTGTTGCGATCAATGGTTCTGTGATCCCTGCCAAGGTTACTTCTGTTACAGGTCTTATTTGTGGGTAGTATAATGCTTGATGATATTTTACTCGCATCAGTAAACCAGGAGCAGGCAACAGCTGCCAAGGAAGTACAGTACATGATACAGCCACTAGCCTATCAATGCCTCAGCAGGTCAAGAAATCAGAAATGAACCAAAGCCTATGCATTTACACCGGAAGAAATAAATGAAGTTTTCCGTGCATATATTCAGATTTTCTACATTACGGTAGAATGTTAATCAGAGAGAGAAGACACACCGCATATGTAAAAGGCATCCACATCCACCCGGATGTCCTCGACCAGGAACTCGCACATTTCCAGCTTCTTGCCCCCGGCGGCGAGGTGCAGCGCCCCAACGTCCTGATCTTCAACTGCTTCCATCGCCTCCGCGAGGCGGCCGCGACCAGCGTCGAGCTGCCTCACCATCCCTGCGCATACATAAGGGTCGATTGCCCCCTCGAATCAACCTAAAACGTGGGCTACTGTAACCGACCTAAAACGTGCCCGACGTGAATTTGGCCCACGTTGTACGCGTTCGCCGCAGAATATACAGAAAAACAATCTAGAGCTTTGCCAATCTCTCTACTTGCGCCGTCACCGTAGTATACACCATCATGCGCACCGTCGTGCACCGGCGAACATAACAGCAGGTCTCCGGAAACTCTCGTTCCCGTGATCCTGTACGGGAGCGGGCGAATAAGGTTTTTGGAAAGCGCTCCGCGCGACTGCGCAAGTTCTTCATCACTTGCGATGTGTTGTTTTAATATGAATGTGTTCGTAGATGTCTTGCTGATGTTTATGTTGACCATATTCTGAAATTAATCATGTGATGATTACCTGATTATCCAACATAATGCACAATGTTATCCTAGCCTACTTGTTGTAATTTCTTGGCAGTGCCACTCCTAATTTGGACGTGGTATGGAGGATGCGGACCGACCCCTTACGACCTTGGCGTGGGTTGGACATGCATTTCTCTAAGGTTGAGCGGGACATTTTCGACGCCTCCACCTACATGATGACTGGCGACGGAGGGACCACTCTCTTTTGGCTGGATAGATGGCTGGATGGGCGAACCATCAAAGAGATAGTGCCCGATCTTTTTGCGCTGATCCCAAGGCGCCGTAGGAGGCGACGGACGGTGCAACAGGCGCTCGCTGAACGCACCTGGATCACCGACATCGTCGGCGCGCTGAGTCCCCTGGCTCTTTGGCAGTATGTCCAGCTATGGACTCGGCTGCGGGATGTGCAACTGTCGACAGAGCCGGACTATATGGTTTGGAGGTGGACGAAGGACGCCCAGTATTCTTCCCGTTCCTGCTACAACATCCTCTTCCAAGGATCGACTGTTTCGGGCTCATGGAAGCTCAACTGGAGAACCTGGGCGCCTCCAAGGGTGAAATTCTTCATCTGGCTAGCTTGTCTGGACAGATGCTGGACGGGTGAGCGGCTAGCGCGACGCGACCTCCCGCATGCGGCGCGCTGCCCCCTGTGCGACCAGTCGGAGGAGACTATGGCGCATATTCTAACCGGATGCTCCTTCTCAAGGACAATCTGGCATGAGGTCCTATCCTGGATTCGATCCACGGCAACTCCTCCCTCGGGTGACGATGACTTCACGGATTGGTGGTCGCAAACGCTGCGCGCCACCCCCCGACTGCTATGCAAGGGCACCTCGTCGCTGATCATGTTATCGGCATGGGGAATCTGGAAGCATCGTAACGCGGCGGTCTTCGACGGTGCGCGCCCGTCTGTCGCTGCCTTACTTGACACGATCAAGACTGAGTCGCGTGAGTGGGCGAGCGCAGGAGCCCGGGATCTTCGCCAAACCCTCCCCTAGACCAATTAGTGGGTGTGTTGTATGATGGGGTGTGATCCTTTCTTGGACTTGTACTATAACTCTCTTTTCTATCAATGAATGGAAACGCAAAGCTTTTGCGTTTTCGCTAAAAATAATTTGGACGTGCTATATATCGGTCTAGGCAAAAATGAAAAGCTAGAGTAAAACCCCTATACACGATCGACCAGGTGAATTTGCAACAATTTTTCGTGTCTTGCTTCTACGCAACGGAAAGCTCACACTGAAAATGATGACATCACGTGTCAAGCACACCGGCGCGTACACAGCCAAGACGTGCAAATTAAGCATCCGTGTTCCGTCGCTGCATCTACACGGTTCGTAGACATTCGAGTTTTGGATAACGATGTGTATCCAGTCCAGTTCAGAACAATGATCTGTCAAAACACCTACCCATAGTTTTTCAGTGAAGTGAAGCGAAACCGGCAAAACATCCAAGGATTCATGTGTAAATTTAAATTTATAAATACTAAGAACGTCTCCACCGGGGCCTCTAAATCGGTGTCCGGCACCCCCAATTGGGCCTCTTTTAGGTGTGCCGGACATGTGTCCGGGTAACATTTGGATGCCGCCCACAGCGGCACTCCCCAAAGACCCACCCCTCAAACGGCTGCAAACTGTCGAACACCTCGCGGGCGTTATAAAAAAGTTACAAACTAATAAAAAAAATTCAAATTTCATTCATTTTTCTTATATATTACAAATTTTTTTAATAAATTTGAACCTTAGCCTAGCCCTCCAGCCACGCCTCATCGCTGTCGTCGCCGCTGCCGTTGTCGTCGACCACAATGTAGGCGGAGGAGGAGCCGGATCCGCTGAAACTGGTGGACGCGCCGTCATGGCGACGCGGTGCACGACTGCAGGAGGCGCCGCCCACTAGTAGAAAATGGGGCTTCGGTTTTGAGCCCTGAGTCCCTTCAGTCCCGGTCCGGCCTGGAATCCGGACTAAAGATACTATTAGTTCCGGTTTCAACGGCTAGTAAGGCATCTCGAGGTCGAAACCTATCAGTCTCGGTTCCAGGCAAACTTTTAGTCCCGGTTGGATATACGAACCGCGACCAAAGGTTTTAGTCGCGGTTCGTGTAACAAACCGGGACTAAAAGTCCCATTTTATATGTACTTCGTCCCTCTCGCCCGAGCCAGCCGTTACATTTTCTGATCAGAGCGCGTGTGGAGAGCTGCTCGAGCTGTTCTTGGTGTTCTTCGCGTGGAGCTCGAGTTCATCAGCGTTGCCGTCGATTTGTGAAGATTTGAATCTTCCTGCCTTCTAAAAGGTTAGCCATTGTATCCTATTATCTCTTACTGCTAATTTTTGCTCATTTAATGCTTTAGAAGTATAGAGAATGGTGGATTTAGCTTTAGAAGTAATTTTGTGGGAAGTGTGAGCTCAAATTTTAGCTACCTAGCTAGTTTGCATATGTGTGAAGATACGGTCAACTTAGCTCAACATAGCTCAACAATAGCTCAACTTTAGCTCAACTTAGTTATTTATATGTACATAATGATATGTTACATATCCGAGCCACGCAGCCGTATACGATGGTCGACAACAGCGAGGTCCCCTACGGCGTCGTGAACAACTCCTCCTTTTCGGATGAGGTATTATTAGCACATCTAGATGTCATGTCGTCTCTGTAATATAAAAATAATTTTTAATTTCGGGTAAGAATTTCCTAATTTAATTTTTCCAATTATAAATATTAGGAATCAGTATGTGAGTGCGGCATTCGTGATGGATGTGTCCAGTTTCAACATTGTCTATAAGGAAAAGTCATTCTCCTAGAAGAATTAAATTTTACAAGAAAGGAGAAGAGAAAGACCGATGAAAATTTGAGTAGGACCGAAGAGAAGCTAAGGGTAGCTCATGATACAATCCACAAGACGAAGCAAGATTTAAAAACTCTGAAAGAAAAAAGAGACATGGTTGTGGAAAAGAAGGGGGAAATAGAGTTGGATTTGGCGGATATCATCGATGGACACTTGATCCAGAGTCGTGAAACTAGGGAAAGAACGAGGTTGAAGATTAATAAGATGAAAAAGGCAGCTCTCCGAAATGAAATGTTCCTACATTTCTTATTCGGTGTCATTGTTCTCCTAGTCGCGATTATAATCGCCATGTACGGTTTTTTTAAGTGTGCAAACTAGTGTTGTCGTACTGTGTTGGGACTCAGAATTATTGTTAGCATTGTGTGATTGCGCTTGTATTGTGATGAACACTATATTAATTTGAGCACTTACTCTGTATATATATAATTGTGTGTAGATGAAACGACAATGGATGTACAGTGACCGGCGATCGAATGAGTTCATGCAAGGCGTACGGGAATTTGTCGAGGTTGCTAAGGCAAACGCGCATAATGGTTTTATGTGTTGTCCATGCTGTGTGTGTCGGAAGGAGAGGGATTTCCCCGACTCACGGGATATTCACATCCACCTATATACGTCCGGTTTCATGCCCGGCTATAAATGTTGGACCAAGCATGGAGAAATAGGGGTCATGATGGAAGACGACGAAGAAGAAGATAATAACGACGACTATCTTATGTTCCCTGAACAGTGTGAGACAGAAAATGTCGAAAATGAAGAACAACAAGAAGAAGAAGTTGAAGCACCAGATGAGCCTATTGATGATCTTGGTCGGGTCATTGCTGATGCGAAGCGAGACTGCGAAAGTGAAAAGGAGAGGCTGAAGTTCGGGCAGATGTTAGAGGATCACAAAAAATTGTTGTACCCAACTTGCAAAAATGAACAGAAAAAGCTGGATACCACGCTAGAATTGCTGAGATGGAAGGCAGAGAACTGCGTGACCGATAAGGGATTTGAAAAGTTGCTAAAAATTATGAAAAAGAAACTTCAAGAGGATAACGAATTGCCCGTCAGTACGTACGAAGCAAAGAACGTTGTCTGCCCTCTAGGATAAGAAGTGGAGAAGATACACGCTTGACCAAATGACTGCATCCTGTACCGCGGTGACTATGAGAATTTGGTTGCATGCCCGGTATGCACTGCATTGTGGTACAAGATCATACGACATGACCCTGAAGGTGTTGAGGGCAAGGGCACCAGGAACAGGGTTCCTGCCAAGGTGATGTGGTATGCTCCTGTAATATCACGGTTGAAACGTTTGTTCAGAAACAAAGAGCATGCCAAGTTGATGCGATGGCACAAGGAAGACCGTAAGAAAGACGAGATGTTGAGACACCCCGCTGATGGGTCGCAGTGGAGAAAAATTGATAGAACGTTTCCCGACTTTGCAAATGAAGCAAGTAACTTAAGGATTTGTCTAAGTACAGATGGCTTTAATCATTTTGGGGAGCAGAGCAGCAGTCATAGCACCTGGCCCGTGACTCTATGTATCTATAACCTTCCACCGTGGTTGTGCATGAAACGAAAGTTCATTATGATGCCATTGCTCATCCAAGGACCGAAGCAACCCGGCAACAACCTTGATGTGTACCTCAGGCCATTAGTTGAGGAATTTTTACAGTTGTGGCAGGAAGAAGGTGTACGTGTATGGGATGAGTACAAACAGGAGGAATTTGACCTACGAGCGTTGTTGTTCGTAACCATCAATGATTGGCCTGCTCTTAGTAACCTTTCAGGACAAACAACCAAGGGATATCATGCATGCACACACTGTTTAGATAAGACTGATAGTGTATATTTGACTAACGGGGGGAAGAATGTGTACCCTAGGCATCGTCGTTTTCTTCCACCCAATCATCCCTTAAGAAAAAAAGGCAAGCATTTTGGTGAGGCGGAAAAAGGGAAGAAGCCTAACCTTCGTTCTGGTGCTGATGTATTTGATATGGTTAAGGATTTGAAAGTAATATTTGGAAAGGGTCCTGGCAGCCTAAAAGTTCCGAATGACGCTAACGGACACGCACCCATGTGGAAAAAAATCTATATTTTGGGAGCTACCCTATTGGGAAATCTTAGAGGTCCGCTCTTGTATCGACGTGATGCACGTGACGAAGAATCTTTGCTTGAACCTTCTAGCCCACTTGGGTGTGTATGGAAAGAATAAAAAAGATACACCGGGAGCACGAGAGGACCAGCAACGTTTGAGAGAAATGGACGGCATCCATCAAGAGCCGTTTGAAGGTCCTGCCAGCTATACTCTTACGAAAGAAGAGAAGGACATATTTTTTGAGTGTCTGAGTAGTATGAAGGTCCCATCCGGATTCTCATCGAACATAAAGCGAATAATAAATATGGCTGAGAAAAAATTCCAAAACCTAAAGTCTCATGACTGCCATGTGCTTATGACCCAATTGCTTCCGGTTGCATTGAGGGGGCTTCTACCGGAAAGTGTTCGACTACCCATTGTGAAGTTATGTGCATTCTTGAATGCAATATCTCAGAAGGTAATCGATCCAGTGAGTCTACATACCTTACAGATTGATGTGGTTCAATGTCTTGTCAGTTTCGAGTTGGTGTTCCCACCATCCTTCTTCGATATTATGACGCACCTGATAGTTCACCTAGTCGAAGAGATTTCCATCCTCGGTCCTGTATTTCTACACAATATGTTCCCCTTTGAGAGATTCATGGGAGTCTTAAAGAAATATGTTCATAACCGTGCTAGGCCTGAAGGAAGCATCTCCAACGGCTTTGGAACAGAGGAGGTCATTGGGTTTTGTGTGGACTTTATTCCTGATTTTAAGCCGATTGGTGTTCCTGAATCGCGGCATGAGGGGAGATTGAGTGGAAAAGGCACTCTCGGAAGGAAAACAATGATCTGTATGGACGGTCATTCTTTAACTGAAGCACATTACACAGTTCTGCAGAATTCCACCTTTGTGGCTCCTTATATTGAGGAACACATGAATATTGTACGGTCCAAAAACCCGGAGATGGATGACTCCTCGATAACAGAAGCACACAAGGCGAATTTCAGCGGTTGGTTGCAAGCACATCTCATGAATAACAACACTGTTGACATGGAGTTGTTCGACTTGGCCAGCGGACCATCTTCGACCATATCAACTTTCCAAGGGTACGAGATAAATGCGAATACATTTTACACGATGACACAAGATAAAAAGAGCACCAACCAAAACAGCGGTGTTCGCTTTGATGCAACAAACGACGATGGAAGTAAGGACACATATTATGGTTACATAGAGGAGATATGGGAACTTGACTATGGACCTTCTTTTAAGATCCCTTTGTTTCGGTGCAAATGGGTCAAGATGACAGGGGTACATGTAGATACCCAGTACGGAATGACAACGGTGGATCTCCAGAATCTTGGGTACCTAAACGAACCATTCGTCCTAGCCAATGATGTGGCTCAAGTTTTTTATGTGAAGGATATGTCTACTAGACTGAATAAAAGAAAAGAAAAGCAAGACAAAACATTATCCGGTGATACCAAGCGCCACATAGTTCTTTCAGGGAAAAGAAATATCGTGGGAGTGGAGGACAAGACAGACATGTCAGAAGATTACAATAAGTTTGATGAAATCCCACCCTTCAAAGTCAACATTGACCCAACTATCAGGTTAAACAATGAAGATACTCCATGGTTATACAGCGCATATAAGAAAGCGAAACACTAGTTGATGTGTAATAATGTTAAACCTTTTATGTAACTCTATGTGTCAGAAGCTGTAATAATGTATTCCGCGCCATCACGCCGCCTTATTTCAAGTTATTATTAGTTTAATTATAAAATATAATGCAAAAGATCTGAGTTTACCTCATATTTAATTGAAAATGGCAAAATGGTTATTATTATAAAATTATTTTAAGAATCAGAAAATGATTTTATATTAGTTATTCAAATTGAAGCACTATTCATGTTCAAATTTTTGCCAGAATCCAAATTTATAGTCAGAACTTATTCAAATGTATGTTCAACCTCTTTTGAAATCACAAAATGAAAAATAATTGAGATTTGGCGCAAAAACACACGTTTAGTCGCGGTTGGAGCCACGAACCGCGACTAAAGGTGTGGCACCGCGCGCGAAAACTGAGCGGCGAAATCTCAGCAGGTCGCGGTTCGTGGCTCCAACCGCGACTAAAGGGGTACCTTTAGCCGCGGTTGGAGCCACGAACCGCGACTAAAGGCCTGCTGTATAAATACTTCTTCTTCACTATCCCGGTTCAAGCCACGAACCGGGACAGCGCTAAGGAACCACCCAGGACGCCGGCAGGCTGCCCAAATCGAGCGCGCCGCCGTCCGCTGCCGAGCTCCGCCTCGCCGCCGTCCGCTGCCGAGCGCCGCCGTCCGCTGCCGCGCGCCGCCGTCCGCTGCCGCTGCGCCGCCGTCCGTCAACGCCGCCACTGCCGAGCTCGCCGTCCCCGCTTCCTCTTTTTCTCCCTCAACGCCGCGCCCCCGAGCTCGTCGTCCCCGTCCCCGCCGAGCTCGTCGTCGTCGCCGCAGCCGGTGAGCATTCCGGCCTCTCCCCTCGATCACTTAGTATTGGTGACGTCATCGTTTTTTTTTCCAGAAAATGAATTAAGACTTTAAATTGCTAGGAATTGGTAGGAAATTAATAGAAATGCTAGGAATTGCTAGAAACTGAATTAGTTTAGGTGTTCATCTTGTGTTTTAGTTAATCATTTTGGAATTGCTAGGAATTGGTAGGAAATTGATAGAAATGGTACTGTTTTTTAAATTGCTATAGGAAATGCTACTGTTTTAGATGAATTGCCATTGCTTTAGTACTATTTAGTTGATTAATATTTGTGCAATGTGTTGATTAATATTTGTGAAATGTGCAAAGGGTAGTGTCTTAGAATTATTGTTAGGAAAATGATATTGTTCTTTAGTTGCTAGAGTTATGTGCAATGTGTTTATTAATATTTGTGCAATGTGTTGATTAATATTTGTGAAAATGCTATTTGTGACAATGTGTTTTTATGCAATGTGTTGATTAATTTGTGATGCAATGTTAAGTGAATTGCTACTGTTAAGCTCCATTGTCATGCTGACGTCAGCATGACTACTTTTGGCCGATGATTAGATGGTTGCATCTTCAGGGAGGTGTGAGTGAACCATGTTGTCTGAACATATATGCAATGTTCATGCCACGTTGTTCGCTGACACCATCCCTGAAGCAATTCTATATGAGGCCTTGCTGTCTGTTTTGCAATGTTAGGAAGTTTGTAAATTAGTGTGTTAGCAAATTGTTATAGTATTTTAGTGTCTTCAATTTATAATTTAGAACTATTGTTTTAGGACTTAGTAGTTGAATTTAGAATTTAGCAATATGTTGGAATTTAATACAATGTCTTTGAATTTTACAATGTTTTATACAATGTCTTGGATTTTAAGAGTTAATGTAAAGATTCATAGTTTCAAGATGGACGGGACTATGGATGTCCGGGACTGGGCTCCGCCGGGTTGGCACTGGGAGGTGCTACCTTCCGGTGTGCGCAGATTGGTGAGGAATGAGGGAACCATCGTCGACCCGGAGCTTCTTTGGTGGCGGTCACGTGGGTCCCGACGGGTACAGAGGGTGCCGGCCCCCGAGGAGTTGGTACGCCGTCGTGTCAGGGCGGAGGACGAGCACGTCCGTCGGTACATGGTCGCGTTGGATGTCCGTCCGTCCAACACTTGGCAGCATCTTCAGGGATCTCACATTAGTTATGATCCTGTTTGGGTTCCTTCACTTTGGGTTTTCACCGCACGCGGCATGTTTCCGGCGGTTCGACGTCCATTTTGATTAGCGTGATGTATTATGGATGCGATATATATTATTATGACTTGTAACTAATTGATGTTATTGCTACTACTGCTTTCAATGTCCCTCTTTGTTGTTATTGCTACTACGTTTAATCTTTATTTAATCCTTTTTCTTTATAGTTAAAGCTATGGACCACAACGGTAACGGTAGAGATCCTCAGGAAGATGCATTGTTGAACATGATAGGGGAAAGCCGACCAGAAGATGTAGAGAACTTTGTAGATGACGGCTCACAATATCTGAATGATGATGGGTATTGCTTGTTGGAAGATTTGTTACAAGGAGACAATCCGCAAACAAGTATTGATGTCGATACTAGCGCTGGGCCCTCAACCTGCAAGTCCTCCGATGTAAATATTTAAGTCTTTGCTCATGATATATATCACTAGTTAGACCTTCACACATTGAGCATATATTAAACGAATGTTTTTTGTAGACCTCCAAATCGAACAAATCCTCCACTCCAAGGGGCCCGACCAAAAAGTGGGACGAGAACATGCACATGAGGATTGATGTAGTCAGTGCCGATAGGATCCCTTTGGAGCCCAAAAAGAGCGTGACAGCATTTACAAATCAAGCAGGAGTTCTTGTTAGGGATATGATCCCGATCACCTGTCGAGAATGGAATAAGCCAACAAGAGCCGACAATATAAGTTTTGTCTCTGACGAATTAAAGAAATCTATTTGGGAGAAGCTGATATCACACTTCACTCTGCCGAAGATGGACACCCCGGAGCAAACAAAGCCATGATGGACAAAGTGAAGGCGTGGATCCTTAAGAAGATGGCCACACAATTCTGTAACCACAAGAAAAGATTGTGGGCGACTTATGTCAAGAGCGGGAAAATTACTCCGGAGTTCAAGGGAACTTGATGTCTACGCACGCTTCTATTCTCGTAGACAGTGTTGGGCCTCCAAGAGCAGAGGTTTGTAGAACAGCAGCAAGTTTCCCTTAAGTGAATCACCCAAGGTATATCGAACTCAGGGAGGTAGAGGTCAAAGATAACCCTCTCAAGCAACCCGGCAATTAAGATACAAAAAGTCTCTTGTGTCCCCAACACACCCAATACACTTGTCAGATGTATAGGTGCACTAGTTATGCGAAGAGATAGTGAAATACAAGTAATATGGATGATTATGAGTAGTAATTGCAATCTGTAATAAAAATGGCAGCAAGCAAACATGTAGCAGAACTTGTTGGAAACGGTGTTTTGATGCTTAGAAACAAGGCCTAGGGATCCTACTTTCACCAGTGGACATTCTCAACAATGACATCAAAGTTAAATAAATAAACACTACTCTCAAACACTCTCATGTTGGATAACAAACACCATTCATTGTGTAGGGCTACAAGAGCACCCTCAAAGTCAGAGTAAACTAACACCAACAACGTCATAAAGGAATCACACACGGTGCACACACTGTTACCGTTACAACCATGAATAACTCCGGAGTTCATATTAAAGTAACCTCTAGAGTGCATAATAGATAAAGAGTAGCATCACATATTCAACTAGATTACAAAGCTCATTATCACATCATGGGAGAGAGATATAGACCACATAGCTACCGTAGATCCCGCAGCCCCGGGGGAGAACTACTCACTCCTCATCATAGGAGTTAGCAACGGCGATGGAGATGGTGGTGGAGTCGATGGGGATGGCTCCGGGGGCAATTCCCCGTCCCGGCAGGGTGCCGGAACAGAGACTTCTGTTCCCCGAATCTTGTCTTCGATGGCGGCGGCGCTCCGGACCCGTGGAGGAAATATCGAACACCGTCCTAGGGTTTTTGGTCTGGGGGGTATATGTAGGCGAAAGGGCGAGGTCGGTGGCGCCCCGAGGGGCCCACACCACGTGCTCGCGCGGCTCCTGCCGCGCGAGGACCAGGTGACGGCGCCTCGGTCGCCCACTTCGTCTCGTGTTCGGCTTCCTGGAACGTTCCAGATGAAAAACGGACTTCAGAAAAGAAATCGTCCAATTCCGAGAATATTTCCTTAAGTACTTTTCTGAAACCAAAAACAGCAGAAAACAGGGAACTGGCACTGTGGCATCTTGTTAATAGGTTAGTCCCAGAAAATGCATAAAACTATATAAAATGCATATAAAACATGTAATAACTTGGTATAATATAGCATGAAACATAAGAAATTATAGATACGTTGGAGACGTATCAACATCCCCAAGCTTAGTTCTACTCGTCCCGAGTAGGCAAGAACGATAAAAGAAGAATAATTTCTGAAGTGACATGCTTAAACACAATCTTGATCATAATATAATGTAAGGCATGTAAACTGAGATCAAATGAATAAGGGCTGTAGTTTATATTGATATCAAATGAGTAATAAATAAACAAATAGGCAAAGCAAAGTAAAGCTTTCAATGATATAGTACTAGATAGCAATCAACTGTGCAAAGTAGATATTAGAGATGATTTAAGCTTCAAACACAACAATATAATCATCTAATGCTTCCAACAAACATGACAACTTTGTGAAAGGATCAAGTCAAGCAATATCAATATGCACGTAGAAGATCAACTCTTTATTTGTTCAAAAGAAACAAGCAAGCGTTCAACGTTGGTTCCTGGCACCAGGATGTTTTGGCTAAGAGAATGTTAAGGGGGGTTTGGAAGGCCAACGGAAGAAAGTCTCACAAAGCTGCAAGTGATCATTAGACAAGAGGAAGTCTTATAATCGAAGCTATGCAAGGAGTAGTGACTGCCACACAACGGATGCACATGGAGCTATAAGTATATGAAAGCTCTCCAATGGAACTAGTGGGGGTGCATCCAGCTTGCTTGCTCACGAAGACCTAGAGCACTTTTGAGGAGGCTCATCATTGGAATATACAAGCCAAGTTCTATAGTATAAAGTTCCCCACATAGTTATGCAAGTAAGACATGAAAACTCTCTCATATGGAGTAAAGGTGCTAAACATGAGCACAAATGATGACTATAAATGATATGGTGCTATAACATGAGCACAAGTGTGTGATAAAGAATAGTAATGCTGCCCCCTTTTTATTTTTTTATTTTTCTATTTTTTTTTTCTTTTTCTGTTTCTCTTTTCGATGGCCTCCATGGCTCTTTTCACTTTTAGGGGCAAGCATCCTAATATGATGATATGACAACACACTAATGATGATATGACAACATACTGATGATACAAGTAGCTAATATGAATGAGACATAATATGTATATGACAACGGTGCCTCTGCCAGTGTAGCAGGTTATGCAATGATCTAGCGTAACATGGGTAAAACCACACATCAGCTTTATAGAATCATGCAAAGCAATATATGAGTAACGAATGACAACAAGTCATGTAATGTAAGATGGATGTTGCATGGCAATATATCTCGGAACAGCTATGGAAATGCTGTAGTAGGTAGGTATGGTGGATGTTTTGAGGAAGATATTTGGCTTATGTGTAGGAGAACAAGATGAAGATCTCCCACGAGTTTGGATGTACCCGCGAAGTACGCACCAACTCTCAATGTGAGAAAGGGCAATGCAAAGTACCGAAGAGGCTAGCAATATGGTGGTGGAAGTGCCATGAAAACCGCAGCTTTAGAACTCACAAGTAAAAAGATTCCAAATAAAAATATGATCTTACAAGGCATAATGAAAATCACTCCAAGAGGTGCTGTGGCAAATGAACAAGTCACTGTTGGGGACCCGACCGTAGCGCATAACACAAAGTCATTACGGTTGCCATTAGCAAATAGAAGTCATATATCATCATGCTATCAACTGGAAATTTAAGTGTGGCACAGCTTCAAGTTTTTCTAGACCGACCATTAATCATTCCACTTTACTAAACCATCATGTTTACCATTAAGCAAATTAATATCTCAAAACAACATCAATGATTCAAGTGACACAATTTAATGATCTACAAGATTATGTATCATTTAGTTATACCATCTACCACATTACATTTTCTGTTCTCAACCAAACACCAATCAACTTATTTAAAAGATAAACTCTCCAAGTAATTAAACAATGAGATATGAGAGTATGATATAATAAAGCTAACAGCTCTAGCAAGAGATGCATGAAAAATAAGAGCTAGAAAGCATTGAAGTAACATAGAAGAATACTCAACAAATATAAGTGAAGAATACGAGTATTCATAAGAAAAAGCGGAGCGTGTCTCTCTCCCACAAAGGAATGCTAGGGTCCATTTTATTCAGAGAATGAAAATAACAAAAACAAAAACAAAAGGCAAACAGACGTTTCAAGCAAGCACATAAGATGTGGCGGAATTAAAATATAGTTTCACTAGAAAGGACCTGATAGTTTGTTGATGAAGAAGGGGATGCCTTGGGCATCCCCAAGCTTTGACGCTTGAGTCTTCTTGAAATATGTTGGGGATGAACCACCGGGGCATCCCCAAGCTTTGGCTTTACTATCCTCTTGATCACATCATATCATCCTTCTCTCTTGATCCTTGAAAACTTCCTCCACACCAAACTTAGAGTAAACTTCATTAGAGGGTTAGTGCACGAAAAATTATGATATTCTGTAGGAACACAATTGCTACCAATGCTAATGGATATTAGCTACAGCCACTGATATTTCATAGGATAAAAAGATCCAATCAAAATAGCAAAAGAGGCATTGCAAAATAAATGACAGAATCTGTCAAAAACAGAACAGTCCGTAAAGACGAATTTTTTCGAGGCACTTAACTTGCTCAAATCAGAAAACTCAAAACTAATGAAAGTTGCATATATATCTGAGGATTACGCACAAAAAATCCCAGGTCCTTTTGATTTTTCTGTGAATAGTTATGAGTTTAACGGTGGACAGCAGAAAACTGTTTCAGCACAGCAATCCAAATCTAGCATCAACTTTCAACTGGAGGCTTAACTTGACACAAAAATGCGATAAAATAAAGATACAAAGGAATTGCTACAGAGGTAGGCATGTTCCTTGACTCAATATAAAATAAAATAACAGAAATAAAATATGGGTTGTCTCCCATAAGCGCTTTTCTTTAAAGCCTTTTAGCTAGGCATAGTGATTTTTATGATGCTCTCATAAAATGAGAGTTGGAAAACAAAAGGAGAGAATCAAGAGGTAAACATCAAACACATTTAAGTCTAACCCACTTCCTATGCAAAGAAATCTTGTAATAGGATAAATTATTAAAACATAAAGCAACAAGCGTAGGAAAGCAAAACAGGTGCAACTTCAAGATTTTCAACATAAAGAGGGGAAACTTAATATTGTTGAGATACATAAAACCATGTTTCCCTCTCTCATAATAACTTTCAGTAGTAGAAATAAATTCAACCATATAACCACAAGAATCATTCAACTTAGATAACATAGGCACATAAAGAGGATCATTAAATTTATTTTGGAATTCATTAGCATGCTTCCCTCTTTCAAAATAGTTATTAAGATCAATATCAAGTTTAAGATCATGGTTGCAACAAAGATTTGGAACTAGAGACAATTGCAAACCACATAAGTATTTCTCAACATAAGCAAATTTCTCCTCCATGGTGTAATTGGGAGAATTCAAAAACAAAGTAGGACTCTCATGAGTAAGAGTACCATCACAAGCAGCAATTATATCATTTTTATCCTCAACTTCTAAACATAGAGGATTATCAATAAGCATAGGACCATCATCTAAAGCATTATCATATAGTATATTTAAGCAACACTCAGCATTATCATCTATAAGTTCACAAGTAGCATCATGAATAAAATTTACAACATAACTATCACATAAAACATTCTTATCATGAGCCACGTGCATGAAAGAATTAATACTCTCCACATAAGCATAGTCATTCTTATTAATTGTAGTGGGAGCAAATTCAACAAAATAGCTATCATTATTATTCTCATCACCATAATCATCAAATATAGGAGGCATATTGTAATCAACATAAAATATATCCTCAACAGTAGGTGGACCGAAAATATCACAATGATTATAATTATCATATATTGGAGGCAAGGTATCATCAAAGAAAATTTTCTCCTCCGTGCTTGGGGAACTAAAAATATCATGCCCATCAAAACCAGCTTCCCCAAGCTTAGACTTTTCCATAGCATTTGCAATAATGGTGTTCAAAGAATTCATACTAATAACATTGCTGCTAGCATGCAAATAAAGTTCCATAGGTTTTTTAATTTTCTCTTCAAACACTTCATGTCCTAACTCAAGATAAATATTATAAAGCTCTCTAATATTTTTATTGTTTTCCATTAACCTAACTAGTGAAAATAAAAACAAGAAACAAAAAGTAATAACTGCAGAATCTAAAGGAGATACCTTCAAGCGCTCACCTCCCCGGCAACGGCGCCAGAAAATAGCTTGATGTCTACGCACGCTTCTATTCTCGTAGACAGTGTTGGGCCTCCAAGAGCAGAGGTTTGTAGAACAGCAGCAAGTTTCCCTTAAGTGAATCACCCAAGGTATATCGAACTTAGGGAGGTAGAGGTCAAAGATAACCCTCTCAAGCAACCCTGCAATTAAGATACAAAAAGTCTCTTGTGTCCCCAACACACCCAATACACTTGTCAGATGTATAGGTGCACTAGTTATGCGAAGAGATAGTGAAATACAAGTAATATGGATGATTATGAGTAGTAATTGCAATCTGTAATAAAAATGGCAGCAAGCAAACATGTAGCAGAACTTGTTGGAAACGGTGTTTCAATGCTTAGAAACAAGGCCTAGGGATCCTACTTTCACCAGTGGACATTCTCAACAATGACATCAAAGTTAAATAAATAAACACTACTCTCAAACACTCTCATGTTGGATAACAAACACCATTCATTGTGTAGGGCTACAAGAGCACCCTCAAAGTCAGAGTAAACTAACACCAACAACGTCATAAAGGAATCACACACGGTGTACACACTGTCACCGTTACAACCGTGAATAACTCCGGAGTTCATATTAAAGTAACCTCTAGAGTGCATAATAGATAAAGAGTAGCATCACATATTCAACTAGATTACAAAGCTCATGATCAACATAAAAGATCACATCATGGGAGAGAGATATAGACCACATAGCTACCGTAGATCCCGCAGCCCCGGGGGAGAACTACTCACTCCTCATCATAGGAGTCAGCAACGGCGATGGAGATGGTGGTGGAGTCGATGGGGATGGCTCCGGGGGCAATTCCCCGTCCCGGCAGGGTGCCGGAACAGAGACTTCTGTTCCCCGAATCTTGTCTTCGATGGCGGCGGCGCTCCGGACCCGTGGAGGAAATATCGAACACCGTCCTAGGGTTTTTGGTCTGGGGGGTATATGTAGGCAAAAGGGCGAGGTCGATGGCGCCCCGAGGGGCCCACACCATGTGCTCGCGCGGCTCAGAAGCCTGCCGCGCGAGGACCAGGTGACGGCGCCTCGGTCGCCCACTTCGTTTCGTGTTCGGCTTCCTGGAACGTTCCCGATGAAAAACGGACTTCAGAAAAGAAATCGTCCAATTCCGAGAATATTTCCTTAAGTACTTTTTTGAAACCAAAAACAGCAGAAAACAGGGAACTGGCACTGTGGCATCTTGTTAATAGGTTAGTCCCAGAAAATGCATAAAACTATATAAAATGCATATAAAACATTTAATAACTTGGTATAATATAGCATGGAACATAAGAAATTATAGATACGTTGGAGACGTATCAGAACTCAAGAGAGGTTACGTGCTCAATGGGATGATTTCAAGACGTACAAGGAATCGGAAGAAGCTATAGCACGGTCGAAAAAGAACGCGAATAATGCCGCGCTGAAGATATATCATCATAATCTGGGGACAGGTGGCTACAGGACTGCCAGGCCTAAGTGGGATAAACTTAAGGCTGAAATTAAGGCAAAAGGGCTATCTCCAGGTACAGAGAAAGTGCCCGAAAGAGCAGGAAATTTCCTAATGGCGCATGGTATGACGTTGGATATGGAAACATGGGAGTTGGTTCTTCGTGATCCGACGAAGAAAGCAATGTTGACTCCCCTCAAGGATCTTGAAACAGCAATAGCCGAGGTGGAGGCGGGAACTTTTGTTCCTGATAGAGATAACGACGAACTGACAAAGGCACTCAAAAATCCTGAGCACAGAGGACGCGTACGAGGCTATGGATGTGTTACTTGGAAGATAGGGTTTCATGAGAACATAAACACTTATAGAAGCCGAGCGAGAGCACAGAAGAGGAGGGAGCAGCAGGCGGCAGACCGGCTGAAGAATGTGGAAGAAAAGAACGAGCAGCTCTTTGCGCTGTATTCTCAGATGCAGGAGCAAATATCAAGCCGTCCAGAGGGAGAACACATGTACATAGATCCCGCACCCGACTGCCGGAGAAGCAGCATGGCTTCCACGGCGTTGCATGTCAGCGTTGATGATGCACAGGTTGATGTGTCACCGATGGAGCGCTACCCCGTGGACAATATCGAAGAGAAGACTGATTGTGAGCTACACCAGCCATTGAAGAATATATCCATGAAGGTGGCCGTCAGCTTTGCTTTGAAAGTTGATCCTGCAGCGCGTTGGCATGGCCGCGAGATTCCAGCTGGGTATGCTCGTGTCGGGGTGGATGAAATTCTATCCGGATGTGAGACATTGGAGATTGACTTCGCTGGCCCTGAAGGGGAGTCGACCCTGGGAGAAGTCTTGCATGGAGTTATTTTATGGAAAAAGAAATACATCATATTTCCAGGCAACTTGCAAAGGACTAAGGCTCCCTCAGCTCCACGTCGATCATCGCGGCCTGATGCTCCATCACCTCCACCTCGATCATCGCCGCCTAAGGCTCCCTCACCTCCACGTCGATCATCGCCGCCTAAGGCTCCCTCACCTTCACCTCGACCATCGCCGCCTAAGGCTCCCTCACCTCCACGTCGATCATCGCCGCCTAAGGCTCCCTCACCTTCACCTCGATCATCGCCGCCTAAGGCTCCCTCACCTCCACCTCAACCATCGCCGCCTCTTTCTGCGCCTAAGGCTCCCTCATCTGCGCCTAAGGCTCCCTCATCTACGCCTAAGGCTCCATCATCTACGCTTAAGGCTCCCTCATCTGCGACTAAGACTTCCTCATCTGCGCCTAAGGCTCCCACATCTTCCACGCTGCATCAGCGGACTCGATCTTCGGCGCCGCCCACTCACTACATTGGAGTAAAGCGGAAGTGCCCGACTCCGCCTACTAAGGAGAAAGTGTCACCGCTCCCCAAGGGTCGTCCCACGGAGAATAAGAGGCAGCAGAGAGCCGACGTTGCCCAGCTTGGACAACAGAAAAAACAATCGATCGTTCCGTTGAAGGTGGCATCCCCAATTGTATTACCAGAAAAGTTTGAAGAAATTCCTGGTCTGACGATTGGTGAAATGCTAGGCCTAGTTGAAACCGGCATGGCTCCCCTGGCAAGGCAATTTGTCATGGGGAAGGAACTGGTCACAGAGGCGGAGTTGGCACTGCTACCTCCAAGGATGCGAGAATTACATCAGTGGTACATGGAGCGCACAAAAGACGGCCAAACAATGATGTCTCTTACATATAAAGATGAACATTACTTCATCGGACAACAGACAATCCATATTGATTTTGATGAATTATGGCAGTTATTCAATATGGAAGCCCTCGACAAATGTAACATGAGCTGCTATTGTCTGTAAGTGATTAATTTTTATTTCTGTTATTAATTAAGTCTCTAGCTAATTAAGTCTCACTACATACATTCGTTCATATGCTATTATGCAGAAAGAAGATTCTCGAATGTAAGAGGATGCCTAATTATCAAGTTGGGTTCGTTGACCCGGATCGAGTTCATGTACATAACCTAGAACAATTTTCGGAGGAAACGGAGAACAACTTATTCAATGCATTGGAGCAACAAAATTATAAAGATGTGATTTTGTTTCCTTACAACTTCAGGTGAGAGTGTTCTTACTGTCTTGTACACATTAACTTTTCGCTCTGACTAAATGTTGATGAACGTGTGCAGCTACCACTGGATTCTCTTTAACATTCAAATTGACCGTGGGATATTTGAGATCGAGGACTCAATAGCGCATACCTTGGAGTATTACGCAAGCATTACTGATATGCTCCAAAAGTAATTTCAATCGTTATTACACTATATCGGCCTCTTTATTTTCCTGTGTTCTAGTTATTAATATCTTCTTTATTCATTTTATTTGTAGGGTATGGAAGCGGTTCACAAGATCTGAGGATGGTCATTTTAAATCAGAGCTGACCTAATCCCCGTAAGTATAGTACTCATTTTAATTCAAGTTTTAATATCGGATTGTCCTGTTTCATTATTATTTGATTCAACTCTATTTTCGTAAAGTGCGAGAAACAGCCACCGGCGACTAATCTATGTGGATACTTCGTTTGCGAGTACGTGCGCACGTGTGTCAGTGCGCGGACTTCTCCACATGTACGTTCAACATTAATATATATATTCAGAGTTTTACTTTTGTTAATGACAATTTATATATTCATATCGACCTTCTATTTGATACAGAATGTGGCTTCACGGTCGCAACTCCCAGCAAAGCAACGCATAAGAGAAATTCAAGAGGAAATTGCTGATTTTTTGCTTGACGAGGTCATAGCCCCAATAGGAGAATACCATGAAAACTCATAAGTGATATTCATGTAATTCTCGTGTTCGGAAGACACTCGTGTGTATATATGATCGAATGTATATATATGTTTGTACGACTGACTCGTTATATTATATATGCATGTATGCTTAATTTAGACTCGTCATACAATATATGCATCGATGTGTGTAATTGTACCGTACGAATAATAGCTTAAATCATAAATAAAACAGAAAACAGAAAACAAAATAAAAAAACCTAAAACCTAAAACCTCTCGCACTTTTAGTCCACGTTTGTAATACAAACCGGGACAAAAGGTTATGCCCTGAGCAGCTCGCCTGCGAGCCCACGTGGATGCTATTTGTCCCGGTTGCAGACGGGACCGCGACTAAAGGGGCTGGCCTTTAGTCCCGATTCCGCAGTCCCGGTTTTTAAACCGGGACAAAAGGCCCTTACAAACCGGGACTGTTAGGCTGTTTTCTACTAGTGGCCGGAGGAGGACGAGGCTGCCACCGAGTCCGCGATGGCGGCCAGGTAGCCGGGCTGTCGCGCTCGATGGTGGTCACCGAGTCCGCGATGGCGGCCAGGGACCCCGGCGCGTCCCCGTCGTGCTCGTTCCGCAGCGGGGACGACACATCGTACCCGTACGGGATCGTCTCAACGGGAGGTGGAGGCGTCCTGGCTCTAGGGCGGGGCAGGAACAGCCGTCCGCGTGGTGGCGAGAGAAACCGTCGCAGCCACGCTGCCCAGTTGTTGTCGTCGTACTTGATACGTCCAAAACATATCTACTTTCCCGAACACTTTTGTTATTGTTTTACCTCTAATTTGTGTGTTTTGAATGCAACTAACACGAACTAACGCTGTTTTCAGCAGAATTGTCCTGGTGTCTCATTTTTGTGCAGGAAATCAACTTTTAGAAAAATACCAGAAAAATCATAAAAGTGCTTATTTTGCTCGAAGACTGCCAGAGCCAGAAGACGAGAAGGTGGCGGCCAGCAGGGCGCCCACACCACGTGCTCGCGCGGGTGGGGCCCTGGCCGCGCGAGGAGGGGGTGTGGCCGACTCGGCCACCCCCTCACGCCCCCCTCTCGGCTATTTAGCCCCTCCTGACCTAAAAAACACGATCACGAAGAGTTTTCCCCCAGAAACCCATCAGAGCGCCGCCGCCACCTCGAAACTCAATTCGGGGACCAGAAGTTCCTGTTCTGGCACTCCGCCAGGACGGGGAATCGAAGGAGATCATCGCCATCGTCATCGCCACCACTTCTCCATCAACCATCCATGTTTCCCCCATCCATGTGTGAGTAATCCACCGCTGTATGCTTGAGGGGATGGTAGGGATTGGATGAGATCGTTCATGTAATAGCTGTAATATCATTAGGGCATGGTGCATAGTATCCGTTATCGGTGTTTCATGTCATTGTTGCAACTTGTTATGCTTAATGCTTGACACTAGGGCCCGAGTGCCATGATTTCAGATCTGAACATGTTATTGTATCATGAAGATAATTGTTGTTTTAAGATCATATCTATGAGTTGTATACACATATTGCTGTCCGGAATCCGAGGTCCCAAAGTGACAATAATTGGGACAGCCGAGGGGAATGGCTGTGATGTGAGGATCACATGTGTTCACGGAGTGTTAATGCTTTGCTCCGGTACTTTATTAAAAGGAGTACCTTAATTACCAGTAGTTTCCCTTGAGGCCCCGCTGCAAACGGGCTGGTAGGACAAAAGATGATGTGCAAGTTTCTCATTGCGAGCATGCACAACTAAATTGGAACACATGCCTATGGTTAAAAAATACTTGCATGCTTTATCTTATTTATCTGCAAATGCCCATGACTTGATTATTATATGAAGTATCTCATCCATGCAACGCCCGTTCATCTGTCCCTTTGCCTACAGTATTTTAATCCTGCTGTCTACTATAATCATCACCGCTGTTTTTATTCTACTGCTGCTGTTATATCACTACTGTCTTTGCTATAAAACTGTTGCTACTGATAATCTGTCTCGAGCAAGTCTATTCACAGGTGCAGCTGAATTGACAACTCCGCTGTTAAGGCTTATAAATATTCTTTGGCTCCCCTTGTATCGAATCAATAAATTTGGGTTTTACTTCCCTCGAATACTGTTGCGATCCCCTATACTTGTGTGTCATCAAGACTATTTTCTGGCGCCGTTGCCGGGGAGCATAGCTTTATTTATAAGTTCACCTGAGTGTGATATTGCTCTCTGGAATTCATTCATCATGGGAAGACCTGGTGATAAGAAATTTCCCATCATACCATCCACTACGAGAAAAGGTACAACTCTGAGTTCCGCTGCTGCTCTTGATTCACCGTCTGTCTTAAGTAAGCTTGTTACACCACCTCAGTCTTCTTGCACTGTTACTCCTGCTGAATCTGAAATTACTTATGATGATGCTTCTACTGTTCTTGATGATACTGGTTCATTAGGTCCCTTTTTAGATGCTACAATTGCTAGATCTAAACAATTTAAAAATGCTGAAATTCCTAATGAAGATGCTGAAACACCTGTTAATTCACCTGAGTTTACAAATAATATTGATGATCCTGATGAAATGTATGTGGAGCTTGATGATGATTTTGTTGATGAGATTAATGCTACTAAAGATGCTAGTGCTATGAAAAGTCTTTTTGAAAAACATGCTGTTAGATATAAATTATCTCCTGATGCTAAATTTGCTACATCTCCCATAAGCATTAAAGATAAAGATTATGATTTCTCTATTGATTTAGCTCACATAGCTATTGTCGAAAGAGAACCTTTCTGTGGAACTGAAAATGAAAGTGATGTATAACATATGAATGAACTCTCTAATTTAAGTGGTATGTTTTCTGAAGACATAAAAATGCGCACTTACTTTGTTACTAAAATATTTCCTTTCTCATTAAAAGGAGAAGTTAAAACTTGGTATAATAGTTTATCTCCTGGTTCCATTACTAGTCCCATTGGTTTGCTTGATACTTTCTTTCAGAAATATTTTCCTGCTAGTGCTCAACATGATGCTTTGTTGAGAATTTATAATTTTAATCAAGAAGAGGATGAGAAATTGCCTAAGGCTTGGACACGTTTTTGCTCCATATTAAGAGGCCAGCCGAATCATGACTTGGAGAAAAATGATCTACTTGATATATTTTATAGTGGACTAACTACTAAATCTAGGTCATACTTGGATAGTTTTGCTAGTTGTGTTTTCAGGAAAAGGACTCCCGAAGAAGCTGAGGAATTATTAGCTAAAATATGCAAGAATCATGATGATTGGGATATTACTGAACCTACTCCAACACCTACACCCACACCGAAAAAGCGGGGTATTATTGAATTAAATGATGAAGTGATGAAGGAGGCCAAGAAATCTCTTAAGGAGAAGGGTATTAAAACTGAAGATGTGAAGAACTTACCTCTTATAGAAGACTTATGTAAGACAATCCCTCCTACACCATTAATTGAGATACACTCTCTCCAAAGGTTTGATGATAGAGATATTCCTTATTTTAAACCTCCTGCTCAATGCTTAGATGAATTTGATACTTTTATTGCTAAGCAAAGTAACTTTAATATGAGAATAGAAAATCATTTAATGGAAATTTCTCGAGCTATTAGTAACTTGCATGATGTTGTTGATAGAACCTCCAATGATGTTAAAATACTCATTAAACATTTTCATATGGTTCAAACTCAAATTGATCAACTTACTAAAGTGCAAAAAGAATTGTTAGTAAATGCCTCTATAGCTAAAGAAAAACATGTTTGTGAAGTAACAACTAGAGGTGGTAAATCTACTCAAGATCCTTTATATCCTGAGGGACATTCTAAAAGAATTGAACAAGATTCTCAACGAGTTAATGAACCTAGTGCTCCTTCTAAGAAAAAGAAGAAGAAACATAAAACTGTTGTAGAATCTTCTGAACCTGTTAATGATCCCAATAGTATATCTATTTCTGATGCTGAAACTGAAAGTGGTAATAAACACAACAATGATAGTTCTAATAACAATGATAATAATTATGATTCTAATAAAGAAGAATTAGAAGAGGAACCAGAAAAGCTAAATAAAAATGAGAAGTACAATAAGGAAGATTTCATTGCTAAGAAACATGGTAGTGAAAGAGAGACTTGGGTTCAAAAACAAATGCCTTTCCCTGGTAAGAAACTTAAAACAAAAGAACAAGAACATTATAATAAATTTTGTGAATGGATGAAACCTTTGTTCTTACAAATTCCTTTGACTGATGCTATTAAATTGCCTCCCTATTCAAAATATATGAAAGATATTGTGTCTAATAAAAGGAAAATTCCTAATGAGGAAATATCTACTATGCTTGCTAATTACTCTTTCAATGGCAAGGTTCCAAAGAAGCTGGGTAATCCAGGTATACCAACCATTCCTTGCTCTATCAAAAATAATTATATTAGAACTGCTCTATGTGACTTGGGAGCAGGAGTTAGTGTTTATCCTTTCTCTCTTTACAAGAGACTTTACCTTGATAAATTGATACCTACTGATATATCTTTACAAATGGCTGATAAATCTACTGCTGTTCCTGTTGGTATTTGTGAGGATGTTCCTGTTCAAGTGGCTAATAATTGTTTAATCATGACTGACTTTGTTGTGCTTGAAATGCCTGAAGATGATAATATGTCTATTATTTTTGGGAGACCTTTTCTAAACACTGCAGGGGCTGTTATTGATTGCAATAAAGGAAAAGTAACTTTCAATGTGAATGACAAGGAACATACTGTTTATTTCCCCAAGAAAATTGATAAGATGCCTGGAGTTAATACAATTACTAATGTGAAGTCCATCAAAGTGGGAAGTATTGATTGCCCTTATAAAGAAGAATTCAAAACTCTTGTTATTGGATCCATATCAATACCATATAAGGTAACATGAGTGTCTCACAATGTTTGAATCCTTTTATGTCATCTAAAATTTATTTGGTGGCAAGACTTGATCAACCTTGCTAACAAATATGTTTTAAGTGCATGGAAGTGCTACACAACATTTTTCTTCTCCTCTTTACTTTACCTATTGTAATACTACTTGGTTTGCATAGTTTTTAATTGGATATGATTTGAAAAAATAATTTTCATGCATTAAATTTAATATCTTAAAATCCAGAAAATGCCCAGAAAAAAAAATTCTCAGAATTTAAAAAATATTATGTCAAAATTCCTATTTTTCTGAGAGGGACCTGGGAGGATCAGAGAGTGGCCTGGGGGACCCAGAGGGCCCCCACACCACATGGTGGCGCGGAAGGCCTTGGGCCGCGCCAGCACATGGTGTGGGGCCCACATGGCCCCCCACTTACTCTCCTTCCTCCCCTGCCTTCCTCTCTCCCGACCAAACACTCCCACATTCGAAAAAATCGTGTTCTTGCTGTTCTTGCCCTCGGATTTTCGATCTCCTTCCTCAGCCCATCTTTGTTGCTGAGATTTGGGGTATTTGCTCTCCGGTATGTGACTCCTCCGCTCATCCAAATAGAATTTTGTTTAGTGGATTATATATTGAGTATTTTGCTGCTGTAGATGCCATGTTTAGTGAGTTTGAATGCTTGTTTCAAGTTGGAATAACTAGTTTTGATGCATGCTTAAGCCTCTAGCAAGTCACTATAGTAGTTCCCCTCACTTTAGTTATCTCAAAATCAACTTTCGTGACATTTTGTTTAAAATTTCAGAACATGGAATGGAACTCACACCCTATTAGTCAACATGAAATCATTGTGCATGAAGTCATGGGAGTTCACCGTGAGGACGGTGTATTTCCAGCTATCTACCCATGCTCGGAATTCATGCAAGCTGCAGGAATTTACCAGGATGTTCAAAATCTAATCTCCAATGCAGGATTGAGCAATTTTGCTATTGATGAACCTGACCAATATGGCAAGTTAGCCATGTCGGTGGTGCAAGACTTCAAGTGTGACTTGGCTTCACGTCACCCCATGGTTCATTATACTATTTATAACAAAACTGTCCATTTGCACTTTGCTGATTTCTGTGCAGCAATTCGAGTACCACACTGGGGATCGCTAGAGAGGGTGAAGGAGAAGCCCAAGCCATTGATGGATCTCTACAAAGACATCTGCAATGGGAAAAGCTTCTCTCATGAGGATGGTAAAATACGAAGCATTCACCTCCCATCTATTCGATACTTTGCTTATTTTATCACCAAATGTGTGCTTGCTAGGAAAACGGGAAGTAAATTAGCTGCACCTGATTTGGATTTTCTAGCTGCTGCCTTGCGTGGTGATAGAACTTATAACTTGGGTGCACTGATTGCTTATCGTCTTTCCACTAACCGCGAGAAGGGTGGAATTTATGGAGGTCTTATTGCATCTCGTTTGTTAGCTATGCATGGTTTAGTGCCTCATCCTCTTGATTTTCAGCTTACCCCAGGGAAGCTGGATATTATTTCCATGAAGAGGCATAACTTTATTACTGCAAAGAGTAACATGAGTAAACTACTTTATGAGATAGCTTCCTCCAAGAGAGTAGTATGGAGGAAGTCTACAACTGTTAGAATTATTATGTTGCCTGTGCCTTCGTTTGATCTTGATGCCAGGGACAGCTGGTCACTCTCGGAGGCTGAGATTGATGCACTTGCTGTGCAACCAGTCCCGGATGAGGAGGAAGAAGAGGAGGAGCCCGAGGAGGATGTTGAGCAGCCCACAGAGACCACGGGTTTTACACACCCGGATCCTGGGTATGCAGGGCCTTCCGGTTCTTCCTCCACCACGGCCGAGCCGGGATATGATCACACCATGTATGACCCATCGGGCTGGAGTTCATACTCTCCATGGGGTTGATCTCCACTTAGGACAAAAGCCTAAGCTTGTGGGGAGGTATACCGATAGCACACTCATCTACATATCATTATCATTCGGTACTTTGTATATCCATGTTTTCGTTTTCGTTTTCGTTCTTTCTTTTATTTGTTTATGCTTTGCATTTCTTTCTTAGAACTCAAAAAGACCAAAAATATTTCTGTTATTTCTCTTGCTAGTTTGCTGTAGTATCTAGTATTAGCATGCTTAGTATTTAGTTCGGTTCCATATGCGAAAACACAAAACTATTTTGCTTTGTTGTTGCTGTTTCGCGCAGGGACAGATTTCTGCTGTCCACCGTTTAATTCATAACTATTCACAGAAAAATCATAATGACCTGAAATTTCATGTGCATGTTCCCCAGATATGTACGCAATTTTCATTAGTTTTGAGTTTTCTGATCTGGGCATGTTAAGGTCCTCGAAAAAATTCATCTTCACAGGCTGTTCTGTTTTCAGTTTCTAAATCTGAAAACCCAAAAATATTTGTTGTTTCTCTTTGGTTTTGTATAGTTTGTTTCAGAGGTTATTATCATCCATTGCTGCGTGGAACTGGGTTATTATTTCATATCTTTTAAAGCACACAAGTGAAAAGGCAATAATGATGATCTATGACAATTCGAGTTGGGTAAGAGGCTGGTAATGAACCCTATTTGTTTTCATTTTTGTACATATACTCATTTATGTGAGCATGCTTAGATGGTTCACATACGGTATATGTCTATTGGTGGATGCTTAGTAGTTCATGTTCTCTTATGATCAGTCCCAATTTATTAATGGTGGACAACATGCTTCATAGATGTTTGCTTGCATTGTTCTGTTCATATTAGAATATGACATTGTGGTATCCTCCTCTGAATAATTCATTTGAATCGACTTGACACATGCTTACACATGTTATGACTGAAAACAAAAAGTCAATTAAGTCTCTATGATCTATTTTGCCTCAGAGTTCTAGTATCATTTTTATGCCTCCGTTAATTTTATTTTGTCGCAAGCACGATTATGACGGCTATTGCTCTCTTGAATTGTCGCTCCCTTGTCTATTGCTAGCCTCCACTTGTACTAAGCTGAAAATGCTTGTGCTTCCAAATCCCTGAAAACCAAGTTATTCCCAAAGAGTCCACCATAAATACCTATGTATGGCATTTCAAACCATTCAAGTAAATTTGCATGTGCTACCTTTTAAAACCTTCAAAATATTTCCCAATTTGTGCCACTGTTTCGAGCTCATTAGGAAGTAGTAGTTGGACTTGTTATCTTCCATACTAATTAAGTAACCGACTTGCATGCTTCATCTGCTCGTCATTAATTTTGCAAAGAGCTGGTTAGACCACTATAATATCAAAAGATTTGAGAAAATAAAATAGACACTCCTCCATGGTTTGAGATTGATTGGTGGGCACCCGAGGATTCGGTTAGCCATGGTTTGTGAAAGCAAAGGTTGGGAGGAGTGTCAAGTTATCAAAATAAATGAATATAAGGATGCATATTATAAATGCTTGTTTTAAAAATTTCGGAACCGCTCTCAACTTGCTTAGTATAGAAGATAACAAGAACTCTATTGCCATTCGTTGACGGAACAACCACCACTCAAAAACAATTTTACCTCTGTTTTCAAAATAATGAAAGCTCTAGCACATGTTAAATCCCTGGGGCATATCTTTTACTTTACTGTTGGGTCACCATCATTCTTTGAACACCTTCTTGAGAGCATAGTTGTCATTCTTAGTGTAATGTGCTTGTCCCAGAATACTGTTAACTGCGGTATAATTTTGATGCTCTTATCTTTGATATCTTTATTTATAGTCTTCTCTTGAAACTCAGAAGTGCTTGGGCATTTATGTTTTGCTGTAACATTCGGGCAAGCGAGATACCACCTTATCATACTTTATTATGAGCTTTGCAATCTTGTGAATTGATATGTTTCATGTTGTTTATTATTAATATGATTGGCATCTCTTCATAGTTTACATGGTTATTAGGTGACACCGTTTGCATATATCTTATTATGAATAGTCTAATCATTTGTCCTCACAATGAGAATATTTACATCATATGAACAAATGTGTTCGTGAAAGTTATTTTATCGCACTCAGTTGTTAACTGAATTGCTTGAGGACAAGCAATAAGCTAAGCTTGGGGGGAGTTGATACGTTCAAAACGTATCTACTTTCCCGAACACTTTTGTTATTGTTTTACCTCTAATTTGTGTGTTTTGAATGCAACTAACACGGACTAACGCTGTTTTCAGCAGAATTGCCCTGTTGTCTCATTTTTGTGCAGGAAATCAACTTTTAGGAAAAATACCAGAAAAATCATAAAAGTGCTTATTTTGCCCGAAGACTCCCGGAGCCAGAAGACGAGAAGGTGGCGGCCAGCAGGGCGCCCACACCACGTGCTCGCGCGGGTGGGGCCCTGGCCGCGCGAGGAGGAGGTGTGGCCGACTCGGCCACCCCCTCGCGCCCCCCTCTCGGCTATTTAGCCCCTCCTGATCTAAAAAACACGATCACGAAGAGTTTTCCCCCAGAAACCCATCGGAGCGCCGCCGCCACCTCGAAACTCAATTCGGGGACCAGAAGTTCCTGTTCCGGCACTCCGCCGGGACGGGGAATCGAAGGAGTTCACCGCCATCGTCATCGCCATCACTTCTCCATCAACCATCCATGTTTCCCCCATCCATGTGTGAGTAATCCACCGCTGTAGGCTTGAGGGGATGGTAGGGATTGGATGAGATCGTTCATGTAATAGCTGTAATATCATTAGGGCATGGTGCCTAGTATCCGTTACGGTGTTTTATGTCATTGTTTCAACTTGTTATGCTTAATGCTTGACACTAGGTCCCGAGTGCCATGATTTCAGATCTGAACATGTTATTTGTATCATGAAGATAATTGTTGTTTTAAGATCATATCTATGAGTTGTATACACATATTGCTGTCCGGAACCCGAGGTCCCAAAGTGACAATAATTGGGACAGCCGAGGGGAATGACTGTGATGTGAGGATCACATGTGTTCACGGAGTGTTAATGCTTTGCTCCGGTACTTTATTAAAAGGAGTAGTTTAATTACCAGTAGTTTCCCTTGAGTCCCCGCTGCAAACGGGCTGGTAGGACAAAAGATGATGTGCAAGTTTCTCATTGCGAGCACGCACAACTAAATTGGAACACATGCCTATGGTTAATAAATACTTGGATGCTTTATCTTATTTATCTGCAAATGCCCATGACTTGATTATTATATGAAGTATCTCATCCATGCAGCGCCCGTTCATCCGTCCCTTTGCCTACAGTATTTTAATCATGTTGTCTACTATAATCATCACCGCTGTTTTTATTCTACTGCTGCTGTTATATCACTACTGTCATTGCTATAAAACTGTTGCTACTGATAATCTGTCTCGAGCAAGTCTATTCACAGGTGCAGCTGAATTGACAACTCCGCTGTTAAGGCTTATAAATATTCTTTGGCTCCCCTTGTGTCGAATCAATAAATTTGGGTTTTACTTCCCTCGAAGACTGTTGCGATCCCCTATACTTGTGGGTTACTCGGGGAGGGTGCGCTCGTGCGGGGTCAGCCAGGACCGGCGATGTCGCGCCGGATCTGATTCTGCGTCTCCGGCAGCGCCGGCACGGCGAGGCCGCCGTGGGGACGCGCGCCATCCTGAGGGCAGACGCGCGTCCGGTGGCACCAGCAGGCCGTAGCGGTACAGGTCCCACGCCTCTTCGGTGGAGACCGTGCGCCCGCTACGCCTGCTACTGCCCTCCCAGCTGTTCGCGGCCATGGACGCAGTGGGAGAGAACAGAGGGCGACATGGTGACGGAGGGTGTGGGAGAGGGAGAGAACAGAGGACGGTGTGGGAGAGGTGATTTAAGGGCAGGGGAGGGGGCGATGCGCGAGCATCTGCGCTGGCGTAAATGCGTTGCGTGGCGCGCGTGGATTGCCGCGCACGCTGTCGCCAGCGTTAATGCGACGCGTGCCGGCAGGCCTGCCGCCGCCGTCTCGTCGCATCGCCTCCCTCCCGTCCAGTCTCATCGCATAGGAGACTGCCCGGCGACTGACCGCCATTAACGCGGCGGAACGGCCTTCTGCGCGCCTTCATTAACACGGGCACGGCGCGTCGTGTGTATGACGGGCAGGCCATCTCTGTCAGGGTCATGGCCGAGATGATGTCCGGCACCCCAGAAGGTCCTCCAAACTTGGAGGCCCTATTAACGATGCTGGACATAAAATCGTTCGGACGAGACTTTGGGGCGCCGCTTTGTTCCCCCCCCCCCCAAAGTTTTGGGCGGCCTCCATGGAGATGCTTAAAATGGGAATAGAATGACTTATCCAAAACAGCCACATTTCCTGCACCACCCACCCACCAGAAGTCCAGAACCTTCCCGAGCAGGCTCGTGACCCAACTGGAGTATTTTTTTACCATTCTTAACTGTACCCACGTCACGGGCACCCAGGAGAGCGGCCCGTGACCCCACGTGTCAGCGGCCACAGTCTTAACTTTGGCGTTACTCACGTCGTCGTACTACCTCTTTTAGCACACCACCACCACGGCAGTCCCAGATCTAGCCACTCCCCAATGACCGGTGGGCCCGGGTCGGAGCGAAGAGAAAACGCACTGGGATCGAGCACTTGGCTCTCGTCAACACGCGACTCCGTCCACTTCGCTCGCACAGAGTTGCGAATTTCCTACCGCTCCTCCTGTCTGCACGACTGCACCTCCGTGCCGCCCAAAACCCTAGCCTAGGCTGAATTGAACCCCTCCGCCGGAGGCGCGCCATGGCGGAGCCGACCCTCCTGGACCCCTCCTCCCACTTCGACCTCCGCCACTACCCGCCCCACCTCTTCGACCCGGACCTCCGCCTCGCCGACCACCACCTCCCGCTCACGAACTTCGCCGCCGGCGACGACGACCTCGACTTCGACCTGGCCGTCGATTTCTCGGTCGACGACTTCCTCCTCCGCTCCCCCGACAGGACCGACTCCGCCGCCGGATCCGGCCCCGCCGCCTCCTCCTCCTCCCCATCCCCCACCGCCTCCGGCGCCGGCTCCGCCGTCGCCGACGAGGTCAAGCACGAGGAGTCGGACGAGGGGAGGACCCCTAATAACTGGGGCCTCAAGCGGAAGCAGCCCAGCCCCACCCCCAGCTCCTCCTCAGAGCCGGCCAAGTGCCGCCGATCCGGAGACGGCGAGGAGGTCTCCCCATCCGCGTCCGCGTCCGCCTCACGGCCCGCCGCCGCCGACTCCGACTGCGCCGAGGACACCAGGCGCGCGGCGCGGCTGGTACGGAACCGCGAGAGCGCGCAGCTGTCGCGGCAGAGGAAGAAGCGCTACGTGGAGGAGCTGGAGGAGAAGGTCAAGTCGATGCACGCGGTCATAAACGACCTCAACTCCAAGATCTCCTTCGTCGTGGCCGAGAACGCCACGCTGCGGCACCAGCTCGGCGGCGGCGGTAATTGCCCCCCACTGCCACCTGGTGGGGTGTACCCGCCCGCGGCGGCGATGCATTTCCCCCCTTGGGTGCCCGGGTATGCCCTGCGGCCTCACGGTTCCCATGTCCCTCTCGTACCGATTCCCCGGCTAAAGCCGCAGCAGCAGTCGGTGGCTGCATCAACCAAGGTTACGAAGAAATCATCAGAGAACAAGAAGCCCTCTGCGGATGGCAAGAGCAGGAGCAAGAACAAGACCAAGAAGGTGGCGAGCGTCAGCCTTATCGGTCTCATGTTTGTCATGCTCGTCTTCGGTGCTTTTGTTCCAGGGTTCAATCACAGTTTCGGAATGAGAGGGAGGAGTGACGATGCGATGCTTAGGAATTTTGGTCAGCCTCGTGATAGGGTAGTGAGCGTCACTAACCATGGTAAAATACCTCAAGGTGATCTAAACAGTAGTGACATGCCTGGTGTTGATTCTGCGATGATGGTGGGGACTGATGACAGTGCTGAGCAGAAGCATCACCCTGCGCTTAACTCAAGTGAGAGCCTGCCTGCTTTGTTGTACGTACCAAGAAATGGGAAGCATGTCAAGATCAATGGAAACCTCATCATTCATTCTGTGCTTGCAAGCGAGAAAGCGGTGGCACATAGGACTTCAGAACACACCAGTGACCACTCAGGTGTAGATCACAAAGAGACTAGTATAGCCATTGCTCGTCATCTGTCACTGCCTGGAAACAGTTTGAATCCACAGGAGAAATCACCGGTGGATGGACCATTGCCACAGTGGTTCCGTGAAGGAATGACAGGTAAGCACAGAAATGTTTACCAATCTTGTGTTCTTGTTTATTGTGATACTGCAGTTATGAATTTTATTTGTTAGCCAAGCTATGATTTCTCTGTTGCGTTGACAGTACGACACATTGTGACAATTCGATTACAAAGTTTCTCGCAGTTTCTTCATATGATATGGAAACCTATTTTTTTTAACATATATTCATTTCCTCCTTATAACATATGCCTACTATGTTAAGAAAACCAAAAGACTTGAGTGATTGACCATGTATCATTAAGAAAAGTAGTGTGCATGGTAGTTGGGAATGATGTCAGTTAATATGCCATTATATATTATGACATAGCAACAGTTCAGGCAATTGAAATTCAAATTTATATTCAATGTTGCTAAACAAGTAAATATTACACTTTAATCATCCAGGAAATGGAATGATGTCTGTATGCAATGCCATACTTCTTAGGAATAACATAAACATTAGTGATATTTTCGCTTTTCATTTGGAAATGTATTATTATTATATGGCGTTTATCATGTGGTCTCTGACCTGAAGTACCTAAATTCTTAACACCAACTATGTGTCAGCACAGGAATACTTCCTGTGCCTTTCGCTAGGATAGCGCAGTTGCTTTTCTTCTTATAAAAAGAGAAGTCTGATAAATTTCACTGTAGATAAATAAGTGAACTCTTGAGTCTTGAGGATGGGCCTTGTGTTTTTTGTGTTACCAAGTATGCTATTGGAGTAAATGTTCTTTGTTTTTGTTGGCAAAGCCATCTCTTACAAAAAGCCCAGCTTTCCATTGATAGTCCTCCAGTGTTTAATGCACTGTTTCTTACTCTGATTCTTATGTAACAATATCAGGGCCTATCTTAAATTCTGGAATGTGCAGCGAGGTTTTTCAGTTTGACATTGCCACTACTTCTACCAACTCTGGTGGCATTATTCCTGCTTCTCCAGTTGTGAACTCCTCAAGCGTTAATGCTACTCAAAATATTTCAACACCAGCTCCTGCTTATTATGGCAAGCTGAAAAATAGGAGGATTATGTATAATGAGGCGATTCCACTCACTGGGAAAACTGTGAACAACACAGAGCCATTGAACAGAACTTCTGAAAGCAGCAAGTTACCTGATAAGAAGCCAGCATCATCCGTAGTTGTTTCTGTGCTAGCTGATCCCAGGGAGGCTGGTGATGGAGACGGTGATCCAAGGATGACTCCGAAGTCTCTCTCCAGGATATTTGTTGTTGTTCTCCTTGATGGTGTCAGATATGTCACATATTCCTGCACTCTTCCTTTCAAGAGTACCGGTCCTCATCTCGTGAACTAACCTATGGAATGGATAAATGTGGATGGAGCGACTTGGCAGTCTGTCTAATCTGATGGCCGATAGATTAATAATGATCTGAGGCTGTTTTCTAACCAAGGACTGAACTCTCTATACACTCGGCCTGAGGTAATTCAAGTTTGTCGAAGGTTTGAAGTGCCGTTAGCTGAAACATGGTTCTGCAAGTTTAGGTAACGAGTGCAGTTTGTGCTGCTGTGATAATCGGGTTCTCGTGCTGTACTCTAACCTTTAGTGTTGTTATATGATGTAATACTGTTTGGGGAACTTTGAGACAAAGTATACATGTAGTTTCTTACCTTTCCAGAATATACATAGCTGCTACTTCAAATTTGTCGTGTGTCGTCTAAGACAAATTGACCTCTTGTGTGTGGAAACTTTTGTGCCAGCACTGGTGTGGTAAACTTACTAGGTGCTGAATATTTTAAACAAATCGGTAAGCATTTCATTGACATTGTAATGATCTACAAAAAACAGGTTGATTTTAAGATGTGATTAGTGGATGCACTGAACTAATTTTACGATAAAATGTGCAAAATCTGGTTGAAAAAGCTTGATCGTCATAATGCGGCCGGAGTGAAGTTAAAGCTTGCGAAGAACATGTGGCTTCGATAAAAAGATGAGAGAATCGTCAATATAGCACTAGTTAAAACCGAAAGTGCCAAAATTCCACTCAAAAGCAGGGAGGCAGTTTTTTTTTGTCTAGGAAAAATCCTCTGAATTTACGAAACTACAAATGCAGCTGATCTAGAATTTGAATTTACTTTTCTCTAAAAAAAAGTTTACAGAAAGACGTTGCACATGAAAAATCCATCGAGCAAACGATTTGCTGTCTCATATAGAATGACCACGAGTAAACCAGTCTAAAACCCACGTTATCCTCAGGGGCTCAAACCCCCACTGTCCCTTCCTTCTCCAGCCCCCAACCCATCCGCCATGGCGCTGCGCCTGCCCGCCGCTCCAGGCACCAAGCTCCCGCCGTTCTCCCTCCCGCCTCCCCACCCCCTGGGCCGCAGCTGCAGCGGCCTGTACGCGACCAACGCATTCCCGCGGCAACGATGCGGCGCAGTCGCGGCCGTCGTGCGCTGCGCCAAGCGCACGGGCAAGCGGCGGTACCCGTCGGAGAAGAAGCGGCTGGATCGGCTCCAGAAGGAGCAGCTCCGACATACTGTCCCGGAGGAGGGCGGCGTCGCCCGGGAGGCCGGGTTCTGGCGGCTCTCCAAGCTCGCCGTCCCCGCCAGCGACGACCCCGGCAAGGACTTCCTCGCCGTCTCCCCGCCGCTCCTCCAGGCCATTGCTAAGGCCCTCAAATTCCCGGTACGATTTTACACTGTATTTTTCTGATATGGTGACATAATGCCGTGAATTCGTGAGGTTTAAGCCTTTTAGGTGAGTGAGTCGATAGAATGTTGCTGAAAAAGGTGCTCTCAATGTTAGTGGTGCGAAAAAAAGACTTAGCTCCTGCCATTTATTTGAAGAAATTTATACCCTCATTCGTCCTGGCGAATGCCACAATCTTGAGTTGAGCTAGCTGCTAGCCTGCTACTTAGTACTTACCTCCTCCCTCAAGGAGGTCGAGTGAAATTTTCCGTGGTGATATGGTATGGGAATTGACGTATAATTCCTTACTTTTGTGTTGAGGAATAACCGAATAGGTCTGAGTTACTAAGCAGTTTGCAATTGAATTTTAACAGTGCTACCTCGCCTTTTCCTCCCCTGTATTGGCAATGCTCCCAAATACCAACCATACCTAATCAGGAACTTGGTTGGATGAGTGTTATATGTCCTGCACAGTGTGCACAAGCTAGTTATCGAAATGACTGCTGAGGCAGAGCAATTTTAAATGCCCAGCTAGATAATCTTTAACGCTATGACATATGTTTGCCTCGGAGTTCAGTTGTCCACTGTGGTTTGCTTTTATTGTTACTCGTGTTACACTGTCTGTTCTTCTAATTTCTGCTGGCTTGCTTTTATTGCAGTTTTTTTCAAGTTGGCGTGCTCATGTTTTATGCTGTTGATGTTTCTGTTAGACTTTTCCTATGATATCGTTTCTCTAATCTGTTCTCCTATGCAGGTTGCTTCTATGCTCCCTGAAGAGGCCTTTACTGTTATCCGCAAGTCCTTTGATGCACGGAAGGTTATTAATGGGTTGATATCATCTCTATCTTGTTTACCATTCCTCCGCCTCCTCCATAGAGATGGGATCGCAACTTAGCTTTCATAAAATGCTTGCTGTTGGAAGTGCTGAAACAATGCAGCTAAAATGGGCCAAGTTTGGTAAAAAAATACTTATGCAGTTGAAAAGAAAGCCAATGTAGTGAGCTTCATTTTACATCTCCAATTAATATAACACCCTTTTGTTGATAAATTCACATTTAACGGAGAGAATAATCTTTATTTGCATGTCAAGTAGCGAAGAATAATAGACAGACCAATACTGACAATTTTGCCGGGTGACATAATCAGTAAGAGGGTGTCAAATTTTGTGATGTTGCGAAATACTATATGATATTTTCTTCAGATTCTTGTTTCCTGTGCTAGACCCTCTAATATTGGTGTTCTTTCTTTTCTATCATCTTTTGAAGTTCTTTTCACCACGTAGATATTCATCTAAATTGAAATAATACTCAGTTATGTGAATTTCATTATTGCAGTGACTGGTTACTCACTGTTGTTACCCAATCCTAGTTATATTCAATGATCTGAATGTATCTATGTGTTTTGGTAGACGGGCCTGTTTAGCACCTTTTTTGCTTCATCTTTGTTACGACTGTGACCATGTGTGTTTCTACTGGTGTTTAAAATTTTATTTTAGTGTTTATACATTGATACGAAAATTATTTATCACTTTGTCCACATTGTTTCTTTGTGAATGAATAAAACTTGATTTAAATCTACAGGTTTTGAAAGAACCTCAATTTGTTTATACTGTTGATGTGGATGCTAAGAAGCTTCTGGACATGGAGCCAAGGACATGGGATTTTATTGCTAGATTGGAACCTAAGCTTGGAGCTGTAGAATATATGTCCGATGAGAAGGTAGCAACTGATCTTATCAGTATGCTTAATGTTCATAACAAAGGCTCCGATGACGAACATGGTAGCAGGGATACTGTTAATAATGGCTCGATCAGTCCTACACGAATACAACCAAGGGTGGCAGTTGTAGGAAGTGGACCGTCTGGCTTGTTTGCAGCCCTTGTACTAGCTGAACTTGGTGCAGAAGTTACCTTATTAGAGCGTGGTCAACCTGTTGAGCAAAGAGGGCGCGACATTGGTGCACTAGCGGTTAGACGAATTCTCCAATCAGAAAGCAACTTTTGCTTTGGCGAGGTATACTGTTTGTTCCTGTTTTACTACGAGACATACCGAACAATCGCAGAATTGTTTTCACCAGTATTCAAATTAGTTCTTGTTTACAATATATGTTTATCATCTAATAGAGTGACTAGATCTTTTGGCTGAACATGGACATTAGCAGTCATGTCATTTGTCAATTACTAGCACCAGGTTCTGTTTGTTCGGGTGATCACATGGAACTGATATAGGCTATTGTAAATTCTGGGTACATGTATCTTAGAAGAAAAGTGCTTTACTATCTTACATCTGTACTCTGAACGTGAAATAGCATAAGGATTTCATTTTTGATGTATGTTCCAATCAGGTATATTAGCTGGTGGGTGGATTAGTGCTTCCTAAGCAAATGCATATGTCGGTCAACTAATTTTATGACCTGAAAAAATGTACATGGACATATTTTAAGTTGACGTGCATCTTTCATAATTTGAAGTTGCTTTAAATAATAATCTTCACATATATAAACTGCAGATAAAGTAGTTTTTTTTTAATCTAACGTGGGGTTAGTTCTGGACTCACATTATCTGAGGTGTGCTTTCCCATGTATTATTGTGATTTTTTTTACTGAACTGTACCCATGTTCCGTCGAAGCTTTAAGTCAATCAATTCGTGATCGTCTGTTCTTAGTCATAGCAGGGTGGTGCAGGTACATGGAGTGATGGGAAGCTTGTAACCAGGATAGGGAAAAACACTGATGGTGTTCAGGCTGTGAGAATCTTACTTCTCTACCTCAATGAATGCTTAGCTTGAGAATCTTACTTATAAAATATATATTATTTGTAATTATTGATGCAACCATGCAAGCTTTAGTATCTGTAGACTATCAGAGTTCAAGACCCTGGTAGCAACCAGGAGATAAAATAAAGGGAGTAAATACAATGGTGTAGCCTTCGCAGATTCTACTCATTTTACAGAAATTAGATAAGAACACAACTAAAATATATTCTCAGTTTAAATCAAGGAGCGATTCACAGCAAAGTAAGGAAACAGATGTGTTCAGATGCAATGGCTTTCATGCTAGTTGCTCAAGCTTTCTTTTTAATTAATAAATATCTGTGGGATTTTTTCTAGCAAGAAGACAGTTATTAATAAGTTTACTGGCCATGGATAGTATGGCAAATTTTTGTTGATGTTTTGAATGCATAGACATCAAGATATGAAGAGCGTGCATCGCATAACATAATACCCTAGTCTTCCTAGTTCGGAACATACTATTTCGGTGTGTTTATGCTATTCGCTGTGGGGTCTTGGATTTCAGGTGATGAAGACATTTGTCCACTTCGGAGGTCCTGCAAACATTCTAGTTGATGGGAGACCTCACTTGGGTACAGATAAACTTGTCCCTCTGTTGCGGAATTTCAGGCACCACTTAAGAGAGTTGGGCGTGAGTTGAACATATCTATCTTCACTAAAGCTTTGTTATTGTTTTGTTATGTATATATGTATTGATCTGTTCTGTTAAATATTTGGTTTGCAGGTTGACATAAGATTCAACACTAGAGTAGATGACTTTATAGTGGAAGGTGGGCAGGTCAAAGGAGTTGTGGTTTCAGATTCGAGACTACAGCCGGGTTCTGTTGATCAGAAACTATCATTTGATGCAGTTGTATTAGCAGTTGGTCACTCAGCTCGTGACACTTACAGTATGCTTCTGAGGCATAATGTAGATATAACCCCCAAGAATTTTTCTGTGAGTTTTCTTATGATGCTTAAGGCTGTTTCTACTTCCCCAGTACCTGTCGATTATTTGATGGTCAGATGACAGACAAGCCACAACGAAGAATTGAAGGGCATCTTTGGGTTGAATATTAAAGTTTTTTTATAAGAGGCACATTGGTCACATTATGCTGCTTATGGCAGAAGGAGATGTTGGCACTTGAACTGGAGGAGAACTAGGGATCAGTCTCAGAAATATTAAGACATGACATACAAATTAGGAAGCTATATCATTAAGCCATACTGTATCATATTCAGGAGAGGCCCAATGGCCTAAACATGATGCCACATCCTTCATAATTAAACTGAAAAGAAGGGAGTTTCTGCCAGCCCCCTTTAGTTCTCTCACGACTTATCCCATCCTTTGTTTATCCCTCTCCAGAAAACCACATCTTATTCAAGACATGCTGTTTGGCATCCTCTATGATGAATTGGTGATAAATAATGTAGTTAGCATAAAGTTCTCATTTAGGAATTTTAACTGGTTATTTTTATAATTTAGTCAGCCTAAAGTAGGACTTGTGCTGTATGATTACTGCAGTGTAGAGTGGCTGGACATTGCCCTCTTGTACCATTATATCTTTTGTTCCGTTATCTTTGACAATTGCAAGCACAACTTTTCTTCATACTATGAAGGAAAGTATTGTAAATTGCTTTCTCTTCAGTCCATGTGACAGCATTGGCTACTCTTGCAGGTTGGCTTAAGAATCGAACACCCCCAAGAACTGATAAACACCATCCAAGTAAGCCATATTCCATTTCTTCACATCAATGTTTTTTCTGAATGATACAATGTGGTTACCTTTATTTCAAGGTTGATATTTAATCTCTAGTAATTTATCGTTCTGCATTTCGTGAAATCATAATTGGTGATTGTTAAAAGTGTGACTGAAACTAATAAATCAAGGCATACAATCTTAATTGTTATCATCATTCCAAGCAATCCATTTATAAATTCTGGACAAGTATAAAAGCTGACAGTTTCTCCAATACCCTCCAACCATCATATTTTACAATAGAAATAGCAGCTTGAGCAGAAGATGAGGAATCTCAGTTGTGTTTATTTAACTTATATTCATTTCGTCGCAAATTGTGATAAATAGCTAATCAACTATTTAGTGATGAGGCCTCATTTATAAAAGTATGTGATCGAGTCTGTCTTGATGACAACTTGTGTCCACGAGTGGTTTTGAGCATTGATGCTCATGGCATTACTGTTTATTGCGTGATAACAATAATAAATGTAGTATGTGCACAATCTTTCTTAGAGACTGTGTAGGTTAGGCTACTAGGTTCATTGGATGTATGAACCTGTTGTTCTTGTAGTAATTACTCGCTCTGTTTTTAAATATAAGATGTTTTAGGTGTTTGCCATGTTGACTAGATGTGGAATAAAATGAGTGAACATACACACTAAAACATGTCTGGATACATTTAGATACATACAAATCCGGATAAAAAGGGTAAAACATCTTACATTTAGAAACGGACGGCGTATGCCATAAGTAGTTTTTAAAAAAAATGGGGGTGCGGGTCCCCGGCCTCTGCATCAAATTGACGCACACAGCCGAATGCCCTAAGTAGTAAAAACTCACTTATTTGCTGGCTTGATAGAGCTACACCATCTATCTTTACCCCCATAAAAAAGTCAATTGCTGGTGGCAGTCTATCCACCTTTGGTTACTGCGCATGTTATATTTAGCACAGATGGTTAAGATGAAAGCGGATATGGATATTTTCATTCTGAATGAATGGCGAAAATATCTTCTTAAACCCAGAGTATAGTATTTTTTATCCGTCTCAACACACGGGTATTACACTGGTATGAGTAGAAGATTGTATGTTAACGGAAAAAAAGAGAGTAGAAGATTGTAGCATACTACTGTATTTCGTGCTGTTTTGAAGAACATATATACAATGTTTTTGTTGCAGTGTATATGTGGATTGCCTAACTTTTGGTTGCGTTGGCTAGTGCATTTTTTTAGAAAAAGGGGGGGCCCGGCCTCTGCATCGATTGATGCATACGGCCTTTATTAATTTATTAAAAGTCAATTACAAAGAGAGATACATCATGGGTCACTCAGAGTTGATACATGGATCAACCATCTAAAAACCAAAGAAGACATGTAATGATGCTGTATCAACATGTTATTCTTCTATCAGAACGCCAGCTGCACTGGTTGATGCGTTAGCTAGTGCATGAAACATGACATGGTATCAGAGCCATAAGTCTCGAGTTCGATTCTTGCCTTTCACAATTTTATCCAAAATTTGCTTATTGCCCCCCTCTGCGTCCACGTCTAGGCCTCTTCTTTCATACGCAAGATTGTTGTTCTTCTATTCACATGTTGACTTTCCGCGTCACACATGAGAGGGGATGTTGAAGTGTATATGTGGATTGCCTAACCTTTTTCATCAGTTCGGACATTTGGTTGTGTTGGCTAGTGCATGAATCATGACAGTTTTCACATACTCATGTTATGTTTAAAACAAACCTATGTGATATGTGCTATGTGATCAATTACAGTATTCTGAATTGGCCGCTGAAGTGCATAAAGGGCGTGGGCGGATACCTGTAGCAGATTACAAAATAGTGAAATCTATTGGCGAAGGAGATGTAAAAAATGATATGGTGCAAGCAGATCAAAATCGCAGTTGTTACTCATTTTGCATGTGTCCTGGAGGACAGGTCAGTCATTTTCTTGTTTAACTCACCACTCTTTTTTGAATGCATTATCGAGTATTGCAATCATTTTCTTGAAATACCAAAACATGCCTGCAGGTTGTTCTAACTAGTACAAATCCATCGGAATTGTGCGTCAATGGCATGTCATTCTCACGGAGAGCATCTAAGTGGGCAAACTCGGCTCTTGTGGTCACTGTATCATCTCATGATTTTAAACCATTTCAATCCCATGGTTCTCTTGCGGGTGTTGAGTTCCAGGTACTTTTTACGATTCCTTTAGATAACAGCTGAAATACTTAATAACTGCATTTCCATCACCATGCACAATTAGCTACACTGACCCTCTGAATTATGTGCATTAAAATCATGGTATGGTCGATACACAATGGTATCAGGAGTTCAAAATTCTCCAGAAGACAAATGCAAGAGTAGAAATAATACACTTGGATATGATTAATTTTTCTTAAGTGTTCGATTCCTTTACATTTTCCGATGTATCTGCTTTGCTGCACTAGTTCAGAACTAGATAAGATGTTTTGTAGACAGTGAGAATGCTGTTTAACTTTTGGGAAAATAAGCTAATTTTTTGCCTTTAGCTTATGTTATTCCCCATTCTAGCACTCTTGCTTAGATAAGGAAGCCAAACTGCTGCTGGGTAATGTTCAAGGTTATGACATATATAGTCACATTGGTTATCCAGCAACCCAAGTAGTATTTTAGGATTCCGCGTAACATTTTCAACAAACAAACAACAATGGGTAGATGGATTGGACATTGGTGGTTATATGTGGTACAATAGCAAACGTTTTAGGTAATTTTGATGTGAGTAAGTAAGTTGTGAACTATGAGCAGTCTGTAGGTTCATACTAAAGGTGGAGGTAGGCCCAACAAGATATGCACATAAATGATAGGATGATCTTAAAGGTCATGTCAACACTGTGCAAGCTTTGGTGATTGTATGTTCAAGTTGTTCTTGTCATCTTGTGGAGGTGATCTATCCTAAGTGAGAGAGAGTAATGTTAACAAATAACAACTATTGCTGCCGGTGCGTAGAGCTGTGGGCTTTTGTTCGTGATTAGTTCAAAGATGAACATGTAAATCGTTAACAGTTTCAAAAGGCTCAGAACTGATTTTCTTTAGTCTATGTAGTGTTAGATTGCCTATTTTCTGGTATGGGTGCTGGAATGTTTTATCAGACTATCATGTTAAGTTGATCATCACTTTACTTAGAAAAAAATGCGCACACGATGATGATCTTCTTTTCTCCAGCTAATTCAACTGAAAATTGATTCTCAAAAACATGGCAAGAAGATTAGCTATGCCACAGAGTAGAAAGGGTACTGTTGGAACGCAACCTATAAATATTGGCTCTATTATGATATTAAGTAGGTGAATATATGGGTAGAAAAATAATCTGAAGCGACCAGTAAAAATTCTAAGCTGACATGTGATGTATGCTACAACCTTACCATGTTATCATGCATGTGTGCTTTTACATAGTCTAGTCACTCATAGAAGTGGGATGCCTTTGTCATTTGAGCTCAACAACCATAATCTTCCATATGTACAACATTCTGATGACAGTTCCCCCTTTCTGTTAATAATCTGGTTACTCATAAATGTAGGATGCCTTTGCATGTCTTGCTTGAGCTTAACAACCATTTTTCTATCTATAGTACAGTCTGATGACAGTTTCCCCTTCTGTTAGCTTATGACTTATCTGTACACCTTTAAACACAGAGAGAATATGAAAGAAGAGCAGCTACGATGGGCGGAGGGAATTTTGTAGTCCCTGCACAGTGTGTCACAGATTTTATCAGTAACAAATTGTCAGGTACTAATTTATGCTATGGTCTTCTTACTTACTAACGGTACATGTTTCCTTTTATTTACATTGTTACCTTTGACAGTTACAACCCTCCCACCATCAAGCTATAGGATGGGAGTTCGTCCATCCAAACTCCACGAGCTATTCCCTCCTTACATAACTGAAGCTTTACAACAATCAATAATAATGATTGACAAAGAGGTTTGAAATATGCTTTTCTTCTTGTTGCAGTTTTCAATTCCATCTGTCCTGACCCATTTGCAATGCAATATTTCCAGATGCCAGGCTTTATTTCTAGTGAGGCCTTACTTCATGGCGTAGAGGTATGCAAATTTCTATGGGACAAGCTGAACGGTTTTCCTTATAAATTTATATGCTTAAAATGGTGGTTCATTTGGTAAATTCCTGGACAATGTATTTAAGCATCATGGAGTCTTGTGTTAGTCTAATGCCGTCAATGCCATAACCATTGAATGGTGGTTGGCTAGTCTAATAGAATTACAGAAACATGCGCATAATCTATATGCTTACGGATTTGTGCCTTGAATGTTCAAGGGCATCCCCTTTTATGCTAGCCTGCTAATGTCTCATGTAGAATTGGTGATTTGGGTTCGATATTCACCATTTGAAGGAAATTTTCTTACGAGACATGCATTTCAGCACTACTTCCATTATCAGGCATGCTTTTCGAGCACTTTTGTTTTTAAATTTTCAACAGTGAGACAATCTGGTCCACTGGCATGTGTTCTGCAAATTTACTATAGCAGTCGTATTCTGTTAGTTGCAGCCTGTGCGGGGTAACGAAATCCTGCTATTGGCAGGTACGAAAACTGGAGCATGTTTTGAACTATATTAGAACCCCCGGAGTTTAGGCCATAAATGCACTGAAGTTCAGTTCAGAACATGTTGAATCCTAGTATTAGTTCCTGCAAAATAGCCCGCAGAACCAGGGAAGATTTGTAAAATTGTCATTAAGGGGTATTAGCAAGGCGGTCTGATAGTGCAGAGGGTATCTGCAGTTACACATTGGTCTGTTTTTTTTTTCAAGGATACACCATGGAAAGGTGTATCGAAATTCATAGAAGAAGCGGCCAAGCGGCCGTGTTACAACTCCACGCGGCTTGGCACATGCGCCTTGCTCGCCCCACACAAGAACAAAAAAGGACTACTCGCGACATCTCCACTTATCCACTAGCGCTAGACTACCTCGGAAGAGCTTGGCCAAACACCAGTTCTCAGCTTCTTCCGCTATGCGCGTTCTAGCTACCGCTATGGATGGACGCGCACCTTCGAACACAATATCGTTACGGTGTCTCCACAAACACCAGCAGATGAGGGCAGTAGCTGTCCACAGGTCCTGCTCCGAGCACAGTCTCGTCAACCAGTCCACTAACGTCGTGTCTGGGTCAGGTGGGGCTGCCAAAGTGCCCCAGAGCCGCATAGTGGCCGTCCAGACTTCCCGGGCGAACACACACCCGAGAAGCAGGTGGTTACACACACACACACACACACACACACACACACATTGGCCTGTGATAATGAGATTGGAATACTTCAATTCTTACTTGTGCACAGACAACAGTGGATTGTTTTTTTTTAATACCTCTTACCTGCTTAATTAAATTTGGGATAGCTAAGGTAGAGCTGTAATTCCATTATCGTAACGCTTATGGAATTAAAAAACAAACACTTTTAGTTTCATCGAGCCTGGCGAGCTAGGCTAAACCGCTAAAGCCCCCCCGGACTTAAGTCATTTAGTTAATTAGTTTACAACGTCGAGAATCCAGATCATATTTTCCTGGAAGATAACAGAAGAGTGATAGGTCCATTTTGTCTGTTTTCCTGAGTGCTTATTCATATCCCACTTTTCGATGATGCCAATATGTAATCTAGCCTAGATGGTGCAATTTTAACTGGGTTTTAGGCTTTTAGCTACTTGATTCACTGTCCCTAGATTCTCTGACCTACTTATTGGTAATGTGCGATTTCCCTCTGACTAGGGTGTATCCTTTTCCACTCAACCTTCTATGGTCAACTTCAGTTGTCATATTTGTGCTTCATTTTACCTTTCCATTTCCTGCTCAAATTGTATGCTAATCCCGTAATCCATATAATTGCCAACTCCCATTGCTACCTTGATTTTAAATTTGAGAGAACCCCTGCACCAAGACAAACACAAGTCATTAAGCAGAGCTAGTCGAGGTGAAGAATATTTCCAACATCAAGCAGAATGCATCCAGTTTTTCTTCATTTTTTCTGGCATGCGTACAATATCGAAAAACTCTGCGGTGTGAAAAAGATGCAATGTCAACTGTTTTATCCACTGCATAAGTTCATTTGTGTGTACCTTTTTATCATTTCTTGGTTTTCTGGCCTGTTTGCATCGTGGTGGTAAAGGTATATGTAGTGTTATCTCTTCATGCACCTTTTCCCTTTTATTCAGCATACTTGATTTCTGTTTGCAGACTAGAACAAGCTCTCCCTTGCAAATTTCTCGACATAAGGAGACATACGAGAGCACCTCACTGCAAGGGCTGTATCCTATTGGGGAAGGCGCTGGCTATGCAGGGGGTATAGTTAGTGCTGCCGTGGATGGTATGTACTGTGGTTTTGCTTTAGCGAAACATCTTTCTCTGTTCACTGGTGATATAGAGTCAATTCTTGGCAAAGCACAAAAACAAACAGGTTCTGTAAAATACTGAGTACCGATGCCTAGCTATTTATTCATACTTCATAGGTCCTAGCTTATTCCAGAAAAACTCTCACCACGTTGACAAATCACATAGGAAATTTTTGTCATGGAGAAACCTGTGATTACTGTACTCATAAAGAAGTTCGAGTCCGATGTAGGAGAGAGCAGAGATGCTATAGGAGTCAGCACTACGAATTAAATATGAACACTTCTTGCACTGAAGTATATATAGCAATGTAGTGTGTAGCAGTTTACAGTTCTTACCTGTCATAGTGCTAACTGGACACTGTGGAGATCTTTTACCTAAGGTAATCAATAACCATATTTTTGTGATTTTTTTTTCTATTTCAAGAGAGATTTTGCCCCATCTTCTTCAGTTCTGTAAAGCAATGCTACATTCTCAAGTTATATTTGTATTGCACTTTTCCTACTGTACTAGAATTTACAAACATTGCCCTCGTTGGTCTACGGTATTATTTACCCCAGTGACTTGTGCAGTTTTCTTGTGTTTATTTTCTTGATGCACATATACAGCACGAGAAACAATACGCTCATTTGCTTAAGGCGAGTTTCTGAAGGTACTAATACAATACAGCGTTTATGGCAACAGATGAGCGCAACATCCAAGCCTTTGCAAGCTAGCCCTTGGTAGGAATTTGTGGGATTCAGAGAGTGAAACTGAACCAGCACACCCTTGATAATAACTGATAAATTTTTATCGCCGGCACCTTTCTTTCCGCATCTCTAACACCCCACTAGAGTTTATGAAAAGCAATGCCACTTGAATCGTTGTTAGTTGATCCTGCTGTTCGTAATGCATGCATGGTCCTTTGGTCCTCCTGTGTGCTGTACATGACTAAACGTCAAGTGGCGCTAAAGAAACATGACAATTCGGGTATTGGTCTTGTCACTTGGCGGTCAAACTATATATTTGCTGACTACCTCCGTCGACAACTACATGGTGTTCTAGTTGTGAGTGATCCAACTTTGATCATCATTCAGCCAATAATAAATAAGAGAATTCTTACAAAATGATACCATTGGAAGCTTTGTTTGAATAAAAATTCAACAGTATAACTCTTGCAGCACATTACCCTCCTTTTGTTGGCCAAAATGATGGTTAAGTTGAACCTAAAAAACCGCGAGTATACGTAGATTGCACCAGATACTGTATAACGCAATTGTGCTGGTGTAGATTATATTTAGATTACATGGAAACCATACTCGACTCACCTTTTGCGTGGTGCAGCTAGCCATAAACAGCCAATGAACCCATGGTTCTACACTGTTCATACTCGAGTGCGTAGGCACGGTAGAAGCTCCATCTTCACATGTGGCTACTTGCTAGCGCTGACTGCTGTAACCAATTGCCCGCGGGTCTTGCAATGGTTCCACTCTGAATCGCATCTAGCTAATATTTGAGATAGTGTCACCAACTGTGCTGTCACTGTTGATATCATTGTCGATCACACCATTGCATTGTCCCGACTCAGTGGCTAGATATTTATCTCAATTCTCTGAACTTGTCAACGAAGCGTCGTGTCCGTACCATTGATAGATCCGTGGTTGGTGTCAGGAACAGGCTCGGTTAGTTTGAGGGAGGAATTAGCAGTATGGCTGGGCGAACTGTGCCACCAGAAATGCTGCAGAAATATCTTTACCCCCCATGCATCAATGAGTCCCGATGTAAAGAAGGCCAATGAGCGTTCTTCTCAGTCGCCGGAAGTGCACAATCGCATGATGCCGAGGACCATGTAGGTTGCAGCAAGTAGCGATAGTGTCCGCCAGAGAGGCTCGCAGAAGATCGCTGCGGTGGTGCTGCCACTGCTAGTGCAGCTGTGGCCTGCCGAGCCGTCCACGTCGCCGATGGTGCAACCTCCAGCTCCTGCCGAGTAGCTAATTAGCTATACATGTTTTATTGTGTTTTAACTAGCTAGATAGCTAGCGTGACGCATTCTTCGAGATACTTTTGGTTGATTTGCAAACTTCGGTACAGATATATTGCCCATTGGGTATGTGCACCACACCGTGCAGAGCCCGGAAAATTTCTCTGCGTTATCAAAAGAAAAGGAAAACCTCTGGCCTAAACAAGTTTTCGACACTAGTAGAAAAAAAAACATTTACATAGGGCCGAGAGTGTAGGAAAATACTTTCTGTTGCGGCCCTTATAATCCATAATTCAGTTGTTGTCAGACAAGATTTTCCAAATAAAACTTTATTGAATTTTACATTTCTGCCGGTACAATAATTTATTGAGAGAACCTCCAAGACCAACTATGTCCTGGTTATTCACGAGAATACTACTCTGGCTTTATCCCTCAACTCTACTACCATGCATAGAAGTCGCACCCTCCAACTCCTAAAACTGTCTACTTCCCATTAATACTAAGCTAAAGTGCTTTTGGATAACATGGTGATACATACCCACATGTAATAGTCCAACAATCCCGTTGTTTGTTTAGAAGTGAAATTTATATCGCTTCTGGTAAAACAAATAGGAATAATATGTTGGAAAACATAAATCAAGAAACTAGACACATGGAAAAATAGGTGAACAGATAAAAAAGAAGTACATCAAATGCCGAAAAAACAAAATAAGGTAAATCCATGAAATTGGAGAAAATATAATGCCTTTCGAAATCTTTGTGATTTTCTTGAATATTTTCATATTCTCCTTCCTCACTTTTGCATAATTTCCAGTTTCCCTCTTTCCTTACTTCGCATGCTCAAATATTTATGAGGTTTAACAACTTTCCATAATTATCTTTTCACTTTCGCCTATCTTTATATTTATTTTTTAAAATAGAATCATGATATATCTCACTTTCTATTCTTAATAAGATTATTCAATTAAAACATGTGTGAAAACTGATTATGATTGCAAGGAATTCAAACCACTTTGAAATAGTTATAGGGAGTTATATAGATTCGTTTGATAGTTGGAGGTGTAATTTGTCCAGTTTAGAGTCGATGAGTTAGAATGATGACTTCGGTAATTTATGAGCGATTTTTTCCTTATCAGGCAAGCTTTACAAAAGTTATCATGAACAGATCGACCGATATGCATTTCTGCTGTTTGTCATAGCTTGGCAAAAGAGTGTGTGGTGAAGTTCAACTTTGACCCAAACATGTCATATCCATCAGCACTAGATTGGACCATATGAGCTTGAGGTGCACTTCCCTGAAATTCACGAGAGGTTTGCATGACATGTTGCTATTATGAGATGGACAATATTATGGGATGAAATGGCTTCCCAGAGCATTTCCTCTTAAGATGAACTGTAAGTTTTGAAAAGTACGTGAATATATCAAAATATTACTCCCTTCGTTTCATAATGTAAGGCGTATAGTTTTTTGAGAAAAATTCCAAAATATAGGGTGTTTTGTGGTTTTTGGACAATTTCACACCTCTAAAAATAAGTTTCAATTTATAATGGAGGGGTTTAAAGGATTGTTTTCAATTTGTGATTGTAAGGAACTCCTCTCTTCCAAGAAAATTCATGAGAAAATGAGCCCACCGTATGCAAAACTCCCTTTTCTTAATATTCGTGCAAAAAACTATACGCCTTATATTCAGAACCGGAGGGAGTATAAAATAGTTTACACATATGATTGTTTAATGTTTATGAGCGCAAATTTTCATAAAAATAATAATCCTATAACGCTCGAAGAGGGAAGACATATTTCAGTAACTAAAGAGTAAAAGTTTGAGCACTAATTATTATTTTGCATAGTGCACAAATCATATCTTATTTCTTATAAAATTTACAAGAGAACAAATATATCAGCCATTTGTATGTACAATTATTTTATGTCTTTTCTGACACGAAGAACCAGGGTGCACTCTTTAATTTCTATGATTAGTCTGACAAAAAGATAATAAGCTCATAAAAATGGTTACCAATTGTGACTTCACATTTCGTGCCTGATTTAAGATTATGGGGTATCGGATGCAATAACCCTAATTCCAGGTTCAGTAAAACATAGGTACATATATCATACAATAGGTATGTAACAATTGTCCCCATTTTTCTAGTGACGCTCCCTATAAGAACATCAGGGAGAAACCTTGGCGCAAGAATCCTCCCTCACTACTCCTTCGTCATCGATGTCACCCGCCTCGGTCGTGGCGGCGGTGAGCTCACCCCCACCAATTGAGATTTCAAATCTACTTGAATCTTATGGAAAGAAAAAAATTCTTTAATTGTAGTGAAGGATTTTTCCATGAGGTTTGACCTAATGCTATTGTCCTTTGAAATTTTCACTACTCCGTAAAAGATTCTATGGGAAAATTAGATGACTTCTATTTGGACAAAAGTGGATGTACCTAGATATGCTATAAGTCTAGATACATCCACATTTTGACAAAACGAAGTCATCTAATATGGAACGGAGGGAGTACTTTTTTTCCACTCCCGTGTATTTCCATATGATGAAGTAACGGTGGTTTCTATAAGTATCGAAACCGATCAAGACATCTAAACGGCGATCTGATGCCATTTCGATATGAGACAGCAGTGGACGGCGTCACGTCTCAATCATCCTGCAGTGGAGGCGATGCCTCCCATTTCCAGAGACTTTTTTCCCCGGGCCCGGATATATCCAACTTAACACCAACCTTTATATAAAGGCGTGCACACAAGCTAGACACCTCGCATCTGGCTCCATTCTCACGCACGCCACGGAGCTATAGCCAGCCAGCGCCTAACCGTAGAGCTCCTAGCCGAGCGCTAGAGAATCTGCCGCGGCTGCTCGCCGGAGTCCGGACGGAGGAGAAAGAATGGCCGAGGACGGGAGAGAAGGAGCCAAGGATGCGGCCGAGACGAAGAAGGCGAAGCAGGGCGGTTTCAGGACCATGCCGTTTATTCTAGGTGACTGATTCATTCCTTCGCTGTGCCTCAGTATTTCTTCTTAATTGTCCCGTGAATCTTAATGGTCGTCTGATCGATCTCTGCTCCCACAGATTAGCTAGCTTACCTAGTGGTTTCGCCTCAGGTTTTCCAGTGTTACTCCGCTGGAGTTTTACCTCCGTTTCGTTGTCTTCTTGTGCTGGGCGCTACAGATATAGTGCTTCCGATTTTACGTTATGATTTTCCCCTCAGAAAAGATTTTACGTTATGATTCAGCGGTGGCTGCACATAAAACCATTTTTGTCGCACACAAGTTTAATTAGGAAATAGTTTCGTACCTGTATTTTTTTTACAAAGCTCGTGATGTAGTTTTATTAGTGGAGAGTACAATGTAGTTCAGCAGTTTATGCATTCCTAGTGTATTGATCTCCGTTCCATTCTACAGTACGCATCATCGTGTACCACCCACCGAATATGTCACGAAAAATAATGCTAGTACATGTCTGAACATTGCTTGGTAATTACTGTAACATTCAGTCGATCACTCGCCGGTCTTTCATTATTGTCAATTTTTGGGAAACTTTTTCTCAGACGTTTGAGAAATGACTAATTCCAAGATGATGCACCTTAGAACCATCCGATTGCTGGGCTCCACTCGAATCTTCCGCCTGAAAAAAAAGAACCATCTGATCTGATTATTAGGATTAATGCAACTACAAATGGATTAAATGATTTTAATCATACCATTATGAAGGTGGACCAAAAACTAAATATTTCTAAATCTGTTGAGAAATTCACTCCCTTCTAAAAAATATACACTTTATTAGTGCATCCAAATAATTCAAAATACAATCTTCAATATATTACTCCAGCCTCCATACGATATTTATTTATTACATAAGTTCCGTAAGTATTTTGCTGTTGTACTTCAACTCAACTTAATGAGATCCAGAGGAGATCTTCAAGGATTCACATTCCTTTTGAGGTGCGACTCATCCCCACGATGATAAACATGAAAATATACTAGGGGGTTTCACATGATGTATTAAGACTCCACAACCTGAGAATAGCAGGATCTAGAGAAAATGCGTCTTTTATGCCTCGGGCTCGTATTCATTCAGAGCCCAGATTTAGTAGGAGTTATGATTTGTCGATTCACGTGATGTATTCACCGTTTGAAAAAAGAAGTGATTATTCACTTGAGTGCCATGTTTCCTGAACCGAGCGCAAATACACCAGAAGATTTCGACTACACCAGAATTCATCTCCTGAAATAATAATAAATAAAATGAAATATTGGAAATGTTCCAAGATGTATCCAAATTTTTGTGACATTAACCAAACTGAGATTTCCTGAATACAACACAATGTCATCCACTATGCACACACACAAAGAATAATCCACCTGGCAACCTCCCTTAAGATTAGTGTTAAATTTCAAGCACACACAGATGTGGAGCGTGAATGTTGTTATCATGAAATCGGCCTGGTCTAGGCAGTAAAATGACGTTTTTGGAATTACATGGAAGAACCCAACCTGGCCAACAGCATAAGAATCTCCTCTCCGAGTACTGAAATTATAAACTGCCAAACTATAGCTGTCGTGCGGTACCAATTTTCGGCAACGTTGTCAAAACAATACCAGTACAGTACTGTTGCTACATGCAGAATTAGAGAATCAAATCTATGACGATTGACGAACTTTTGGGACTTTTGACTGGTTGGTACTTGATAGCGAGTATGCAATGCTAAACCAGGACTGACATCTCGGTTATCATTTTCAGTTCATGTAGGGTATTGTACTAATTCTACATTTTTTACACTTCTATGTCTTACGAATCTGCAAAGCATATATACCCGCTCGATCAAATTTCAATATATATAGATTTTAAGTGTCCGGGACACAATAATATTTGGTTTCCTATTATTTTTGGAAATAAACTTATTCATGCTAGATTTGCACCCGACCAAGAGAACATTGATTGTAAAGAAGGAAATCCCTCTTCTATGGCTAAAGCATCTCCTTTTGGACTTCAGAATGCGGAAGGTGTATAGATATCTGAAAAAAAAAACCGTTCGCTCTTTCCCTTGCCCAACCCTAGCCGCCAGGCCGCCGGGAGAGATCTCCACTGGTGAAGGAGCTGGTTCCCTCTCCCTCCACTTGCCGCTCTGGCGGCAGGAGGGAGGGGGGACCTTGTTTCTCCATCTAGTAGGTAGGGTTTGGGTCTTTCTGTTGTGGTGCGCCGTTGGGGTGGTGGGAGCGGCGCTCGGGCAAATAAATATGCCTCAACTCTACTCCCACACCGGCGGCGACCTTCACGGCGGCGTCTCGGAGTTGATGGCAAAGTTTGCTCGTCGGTCGTTCAGATCGACAGCTTGGTCTTCTCGTCGGTCTTTAGATCTGGCGAGATCAGTTTCTCGACGTGCCGCTAGCGCATGTCGTCTTTTACGGCGGCGCTGGCAGCCGGGGCGAGGTGGTTCTTCTGGAGCACGGATGTTGGTCCGGAGGTGGTGGATTTGTCGTTCTTCTCCGACTTCGTCGGCGGGAGGCGACGAATCTTGGTCCAAGACAGCACGGGGACGTCCCCCGGTCGACATGCCACATCGACATGTGCCTCACTGCATGCAGCAGGCCTGACTCACAAAGCCTCGATGGCGATGGTGTTTTCTTGGATCTTGCAATGGTGGAGGTTCGGCGTCTCTTCCAGCATTCGTCTCGACGGCGCTGGATCTGGACGGCGGCCGCTTGCTACGGTGGCTGCAGGAAATCCTACGGATCGTTTTGTATTTCTCGATCTGTTAGGTTTTTATATGCAGTTTCAGGATAATCAGTTTATCTCGGTCTGTCTTTTAGTTTCCATATGTGTTGCTTCTTGTAACTTGATTTTTGATTATTGAAATATATGGTTGCTTTAAAAAAAAGGTGTATAGATATCTCAATGTTGTCACCGTAAACCCTTTATAATGTTTTTTTTTGCGGGAAACAGCTGATGAAATTACAGCCAGGTAGTTACAGAGAGACACCCAACAAAGATAAAAAAGTACGAACATGTCCTTCTGCAAGTCGATGACGCCGGCGAGGAGCATCTTCCTTCAAGCCTTGGAAACGAAGATGACCCTATAATGTTATCCATGTGGATTACCGTTGCTTTTTATTTTATGCATGGATCGCAATGAAGTCAGTCAATTTTCTCACAATATTACAGCATCTAGCGTGTGTCTCAAATAAACTAAAGACTGGCCCTAAAACTAGTTACATATAATTTGAGTTGGTGTTATAAAAATAACAGGAGTTCCACTTATTACCCTGTAGGTGCGATGATGTGATAGCTGATGACATTACGTTGCCTTGTTAGATTAGAAAAAATAATTAAATGGCACAAAAACAGTTACAAGATCACAACTAAGTAGTCAAGTGTGGAAATATTTTAAATGGACTAAACAGTGTCATGAGATTATAACTAAGGGGTAGAAATGGAATTTAGTTTTAAAAAATGAAGATTGTTACTCCCGTTTCTAAATGTAAGCCTTTTTCTAACACATGTATCTACACATGTTTTAGTGCAAAGTGTGCAGAAAAACCTTACATTTAGGAAGGGGGGAGTATAATTTTATTATGACTGAAGTATATACAATTTGCAGGTGTCTCATATTCTAGAGTGGTACTCAACAAATACTCCTTGATTAGCATATAAGTATGATTGTTAGGCGTCTTAAATACTCCAGCGGCATTTAGCAAAATTGATTTGACTTATACTGCGATTTGAACTTTAACATTTCCCGCCATATGCTTGGGCACGATGAACAGCGAACGACTTCTGCGACCGGCTGGCGACGGTGGGGTTCGGCTCGAATCTGATCACGTACCTCACCCTGCAGCTGCACCTGCCGCTCGTCGAGGCCTCCAACATACTTTCAAACTACCACGGCACCTCTAACCTCACCCCGCTCGTCGGCGGCCTCATCGCCGACTCCTTCGCCGGCCGCTTCTGGACCATCACCGTCGGCTCCATCATCTACCAGCTCGGCATGGTCTGTCTCACCCTCTCCGCCGCGCTCCCCTCGCTCCGCCCGCCGCCCTGCGCCAAGCACGCCACAGAGTGCCAGCGTGCCTCCACTTACCAGATCGCCGTCCTCTACCTGTCGCTTCTTTCCACGTCCATCGGCTCCGGCGGCACGCGGCCCTGCAACATGGCGTTCGGCGCCGACCAGCTCGAGCTGGACGCGCGCAGGCGCCGGGGCGCCAACGGCGGCAAGGCTCCCATGTGGAGCTTCTTCAACCTCTACTTCTTCGGCATCGAGCTCGCCAAGCTCACGGCGGTCACCGTGGTGGTGTACATTCAGGAGAACGTCGGGTGGGGGTGGGGGCTCGGCGTGCCCACCATCGCCATGTTCGTCGCGGTGATCGGCTTCGTGTCCGGGTACTCCCTGTATGTCAGGATGCCGCCTGGCGGCAGCCCGCTGGTCCGGCTGGCGCAGGTCGCCGCGGCCGCGTTCAAGAAGAGGAAAGCTGTCGTGCCTGACCCCGGCCTCCTGTACGAGGACAAGGTGCTCGACGCCGGCATCTCCACCACCGGACGTCTTCTCCACACCGACCAGCTAAAGTAAGTACCCTGCTAGTGGTAATCCGGTCACGAGCTAGTTAATCAACTGTTTGTTCTGCAATTACAAGGTTCTTTGACAAGGCGGCCATAGTGACGGAGGGCGACGTGCTGCCGACCGGCGAGCCGAAGCTGTGGCGGCTGTCGACGGTGCACCGGGTGGAGGAGATCAAGTCGATCGTGCGCATGCTGCCCATCTGGGCCGCGGGCATCCTTATGGTGACCGCGTCGTCGCACAACAGCAGCTTCGCGATCCAGCAGGCGCGCACCATGGACCGTGACATCACGCCTCACTTCAAGATCCCGCCGGCCTCCATGCTCATCTTCACCAACCTTGCCATGCTGATCACCCTCGCCTTCTATGACCGTGTGCTCATCCGCGTGCTCCGTCGCTTCACCGGCCGCCCCAACGGCATCACCCACCTCCACCGCACCGGTGTCGGCATGACCATCGCCATGCTGGGGAACGTGGCCGCCGCGGCCGTCGAGACGAGGCGCAAGTCCGTGGCCGCCGCAAGCGGGATGCTCGACGCGCCCAAGGGAGCCACGCTGCCCATCAGCGTATTCTGGCTGGTGCCGCAGTACGCCATCCACGGCATCGCCAACGCCTTCATGGACGTCGGCCGCATGGAGTTCCTCTACGACCAGGCGCCCGAGAGCATGCGGAGCACCGCGGCGGCGCTCTACTGGCTCACCATCTCGGCGGGGAGCTACCTCGGCACGCTGCTCGTCACCATCGTGCATGAGAAGACGCGGGGGAGCGGGCAGTGGCTCCAGGACAACCTCAACAGAGGGAAGCTTGATAACTACTACTGGCTCGTCGTCGGGCTGGAGGGACTCAACCTGATTTACTTCTTCGTCTGCGTCAAGTACTACACCTTCAAGCCAGTGGAGACGGTCGGACGCGACGAGGAACTCGAGCCCTACCATGGCAATGCGAACGGCACCGACAAGGGTGCAAGCTTCAAGTGACAAGCTAGGTAGATCGTGTTTGATCTCTGTCCCGAGCTAGAAGATGAATTGGGTTGGGATGGAATAATGATACAGTAAGAATTAGGACATGTATCTTTTTACGTGGCAGAGTTTACCAACTTCGGGGTCCAAAATATGGCATAAAGGATCCATACTCTTACCAAAAGGTTGTCTTTTAGTTTGGGAGCCCCTACGTCGCAGGTGACTGAGATTTATTTATGTCTCAGTCGATTGCTGACACCATACGTTCGTCACCTATCAGCACGTACGAACGACTCCATCGCGTACACCTAATGTTTACAAGCCTTCTAACCCTTTTGTGGTTTACCTGTTTCGGGCTTTTTGGCTGAAAAAATGTGGCCTTCTATGGGCTTTTGTTGTGCACATTCTGTCTACCCAAAACAATGACGTCCTTTTCTTGTGGAAAGCTTTGATCCATAAACGTCGAATCTTTTTGTGTGTGCTTAGGGTATCGCTACCTGGAGGCAACCCTTCGCGAAGGGCGATTCGGGCGCAGCGCGAGGAGGACACGTGTCCCCGAGAACGCTCAATTCGATGCCCCCCGCGACCGCGCGCGGCAGGTACGCGAGCCGTCCACGTCGCCGTACAGAACGAGGCCCCCCGCGCGTTGGTGATCACCGCGTCGGCTCCACATACGCACGAAGCCCCGGCGTACGTGCTGTATGGGGTCCTGTACAGGAAGAACTTCTACGCCACACACAGATTCAGCCGTACATCGACACAAATTCAAACGTACAACTACATAGACTAAGACGTACAACTACACAAACTCAAACGTACAACTACACAGAATCAGTTTGTACGTACAACTACACATACTCAGACGTACAACTACACAGACTCAGGTTGTACAGATTAGCTCGTACAACTATACAGATCAGGTTGTACAGAACAGGGTTGAGCGTACAACTACACAGATCAGGTTGTACAGGTCATGTTGTACGTACAACTACACACAGATTCGGTTGGATGTACAACTACACATACGGGGTTGTACGAACTATACACACTCCAAGTACAAAAAAAAAGTTCGTCGAAACCTATCAACAATGGATCTAGTTTTGAAGATCTCGACGCGAGGAGTTCAAAACTGAAAACGGTTCGTAATTCGGATAAACGGTTCTTAAGATATTTCATTTAAAAAAAACGAATCTAAAAAATAAATGCATGTCCAGTCCTTTGCGCATCACCAGGAAGCCGCCACTTGTCACGCGGGGAGGAAAGGGAAAATTGAAAACGAACGAAATTACGACACGTGTCAGAATCTCAGTTGATGAAAATAGACCTTTGCAAAGGGAAGCCTTTTTCTAAGGATTTCCGTGTGCTTACTCCAAAAAAGAAGTGATGTTGGGCCGGTTTTGATCCATCCGTTGACAAGTTTTGTTTTGTTTTTTCTTTTTATTTCTTTTGATCTTCAAAATAATTTTTAATCAATGTTTTTTTTTTGTATAATTGGTTGCTAGTTGCATAACCACTATCGTATTGAATACATGTTTAATACACGTTGAAAAAACTCATACATTTTCCCAAAATCACAAAATATGGTGCACCCATTCCATTGTATGTATGACTCACAAAAATATCTAGGTAGTTGCCTTTTTTAAGTTGGATAAGTACAATTTTCGTCTTGAGACGGGTTGCACTTTTCTTATTAGCAATGTGCAACTCGCCTTGAGGATGCGTTTTACAATTAATTGTATTCACAATAAAGAAAAGTGCAACTCGACTCGGAGCGAGCGCATTTCATCAGAGAAAAGTGCAACTTTCTTCGACTCGGGGTTGTACTCGGTACATGGTGAGTTGCACATTTCACAAGAGAAAGTGCAACTTGTGTTAATTTGGGGTTCCACTTTTCTATTTAAAAGTAGCACAAATTATTTAAAAAATAGTGCAACCACCTTACTAAGGTTGCACATTTCTAGATAGAATTGTGCAACTCGGATTGAAGCGAGTTGCGCATTTTAGAGAAAAAAGTGCAACTACTAGTAATTGCACATTTCTAGTTGAAAAAATGCAACTCGCCTCGGGGGTAACTCGGAGCGAGTTGCGCATTTTACAAGAAAAATATATAATTTGCCTCGGGTTGCACTTTTCTATTTAGAATAGTGCAACCCGACATCAACTCAAATGTACTACTTAGCAGTTGCACATTTTCGTTTAGGAAAGTGCAACTCGGCTCGAGTAGAGTTGCACATTTATCGAGAAAAAAGACAAACTTGAAACCATATTGCAGGTTGCACGTTTCCTGAGAAAAGTGCAACTCCCTTGGAAAACCAATTGGCGTTGCATATTTTTTAAGAAAAATACAACGTATATCTAAACATCGGTTCAAGTTGCACAATTTTGAATAAAGTGCAGCTCGTATCAACATAAAAATAACTAAAATAAGAAAATACATAGAATACTGGTTGCACCGAAAAGGTAGTCGTACATTTATAAGAAGTGCAACTAGATGTGATCAAAAGTGTGAACAAATATAAAAACTAAAAATTGGAAACATACATATACAATATTGTCTTTCTAAGCGTACATTTCACAAATAAGTGCAACCATGAAACAAAACAAGAAATAACCGACAAACAAGATAAGAGGGGAAATAAGTCAAAAATAAAAATCAGCATAATAAGAGCCTTCGCCCTATGTTCAAGCCATTAAAGTAAAGTTTAGTTGTACAAGGAAAAACGGGATTATACAGTATATTACTAATTCACGTCGTAAGATGACATGTGAAATTGCTGTCTTCTTGGTGCGTGCACTCAAGATAGTAAGGCAGAGGTTGTGTGTTCGAATCTCCCAGTCGCACATTTTATTATCTTCCGCCCCTTTCAGCACGAATCTTGAAGAAAAAATCCAACGGCCAGTACAGTCGACTGAGACATAAGAGATTCTCAGGTGACTGAGACATAGCAAATCCGTTTTAGTTTTTATTCATTACACATGTGCCCGTGTGTTCAACGGGGAATAAACATTCTAATGATTCAACACTGATCGTGTTAAACATGTAGAGCTTCTTTAGATCATGTAGAGCTTCTTTAGACCACGGGATTAGCCGATTAGAAAACATATGAATTGGGAAAACATAGAAAATTGATAGGATTGTAGGTGTAAAACAGAGGCATTGGGATGATACATAGGAAAAACACAGGAAAAGTGGCTCGATCCTACGCGAATGAGTGTAAAAAACATATTAGAGTGTATGTTAAAATTCCTATGAAATTAGGGTGTAGGAATGCAAGACATATTAATTTTGGAGGTGGCATTTATTTGATCCTTGGATTCCTTAGAAAATATTCCTATGTAATGAAATATTAGAATGGAATACTCTAATATTTCTATGAAAATCTTTCAATCAAAGAGGGCCGTAAGCTTGGGATTCTCGTGCACATCAAACATCCTTGTCAAGTTTTGAGCAAAAGAATTAAAAAAAAATTGAGCGAAAGTAGCAATTCATAAAAATAAACTTTACACAATGAACTCCAAAACAACATCAGCACAGATCTTTCCACTCTCGGTCTCTCATTGTCACTCTACTCTCCGTCTCTCGCACACGAGCTGCTAGCAAGCCTCAATGGTTTACTTTGTCATAAAGAGAACCCCGGCGCTGACCTAGCCCACCCGCATGGTGTTATGATACACGGTCGATACCACATTTTCTGAAACTAACTATTGTTGAAACTGTTTTGCATTTGATTATAAAGTGATGTCATTCCGTAGGCTCTCTAAAGTAGTATCTATGTTCTGAACCTACATTGCTTGACAAAGAAATCGGCACAATTTGCTTTGGGCATCTCATGGTTGTCCCTTGCACCAAAATCGACAAACTCCTGCCGCCGGTTCTCTCCTCTCCGGCGGGGAAAATTTATACTCTCCTCTCTTGTTGACCCCTCGTACTGAAATCACCAGCCACAAAATCTGTATAGACGAGAGACAGAAGAGGTTGTTGGAGACTGATCCCACACATGCCTCTCCACCCTTATGTTATCCTTGCCAAGTCACGGATGAACCAGGTGGTGATAGGAGAGAACTGAGGCAAAACACCTTACAAGAACTAAAGGACACAAGTAATCCATTCAAACAAGAATGACTGATTAAGGAGATGACTCTGATAAAAAAAGAAATGAAAAGAAATTGATGTCATCATTTCATTTGCTAGAAATGACATGGTTAGAGATAGGAATTGACTTAACAAGAAATTTGCTGAAGCAAGCAGAGGAAGGGGCGGAAGGACGAACTCCATAAGATCGAGCAGAGGCTCAGAGCGGAGGTGCGGAGGAAGACGACGCTCTCTGCGACGGCGCAGGCCTTCATCCCAGCCTCCAGGAAGCCTCCAGCGATCGTCGAAGGGGTTGCCCCTTCCTCAGACTCGGAGGATTCAGAATGGTTTCAGGTAATTCGTGGTAGATCCTTTCGGATTCCTTCTAGGGTTGGGACTTCTGAGTCGAACAAGGGACGGGATGCTGTACGGACTCCGGAGGCGCGCGCAAGCTCGCCGCCAGAGGATCGACCTTCCCGATCGCCGGTGAGACTCGTAGGCCGGCCAGGGGATGACGTCACAGTTTGCGTAGGAGGTACGCGTGTTTCAATTCGGACTTTGGGCCGATGTGGGCCAATTCTCACCGGTGGTCACAAGGCCCAAGAGAAGGAGGATAGAGAAATCGCTGAGACGATTAGGGTTACTCAATCTTACAGATTGGATCCCCAAAATCGAGTTCAGTTTCTTTCTCCACTACTCTCTCACTTCTGGTGTCCCTCGCCGGTGGAGGATTGCTCACGAGCGAGAACCTCGTTCTCGCTAGAGGTGGAGATGCAAGGAGGGACAGGGGGAGGCAGTGGCGGACACGGGCCCCGACAGAACTTCCAAGGTGGAAGCGCTGGGGGGAACGGCGGCGGACCAGCAGCAAACTTTCAGTACAGGCCTCCTCAGCGTCAATTCAATCAAGGTAACTTCCAGCACAATCAGTACAGAGGGCAGAATTACAATCAGTTTAGTGGAAGAAACGCCAATTTCCAGCGCCAGAACCAGGGAGGATATGGGAATCAGAGCTATGGTAACCAGAGTTTGGGGAACCAGAGAGACAGTGTCAGGCAGACCAACAATCAGCAATTCAACAATCGTCAGACCTCTGCGCCTGCGGAAACAGCAAGGACCACAGCTTCGGGAGGGCAGCATCAGAACAATCTCCAGTACGTGGAGAAAATGGCGACGAGCTCAGGAGGTGAATCGACTGCTGCACAAAAGGAAATTGTTGCTGTCACTGGAACTAATGGAGCTACGGTGAAACTTCACTGTACTCGTTGCGGGGAGGTTGGTGATCATATTAAGAAGAGCTGTAAGGCAGATGTCTTGTGTGTTAATTGCGACAAAGACTCGCACATCTCATCCAAGTGCGCCTGGCTGCATCAGAGGAAACCAGTCGCAACCTTTGTAGGATTTGGTGGGGAAGGTCTTGGCTGTTTTGTCGCTGAACACACAAAGGAAACAACATCTGGAAGTAAAGCAGTCGCTACGGCACTGATCAAGATCAAAGAAGGCTCGACTGAAAGCGTGACTGCAGCGATGTTAGAGTTGGGGCTCGGCAGTACTTACCCTTGGAGGTGGGCTTGGAAAGCGAAAGAGGTTGCTGCTGGAGCTTTCCTAGTGAACTTCCCATCTATAGCAAGGATCACTGAAGCTGAGATCTATGATTGGGTTCCATTAAAAAAAGCCAACATCATGGTGAATGTCAAACTGTGGACAGATGAATCACTCGCAGCCGGGAAGCTAACAACTGTATGGGTGAAAGCAAAAGGGGTTCCGAAGATTCTTAAGAACTTTCATGGGCTTTGTGAGATCGGCTCCACTCTAGGACAACACATCGAGGCTGACATGGAAAAGCTAAGGAAGATAGGCCAAGTCAGATTGAAGATTGGGGTGGTTAATCACCTGAAAATCCCAAAATGGACTCAGATTTCCACTCCTAAACTTCACTTCTACAGGATTTACTTTCAGCTTGAAGAGGTGGTTGAATTGGGCTGGGACAGACCTGAAGAAGACTTCCTACATGATTTTGAGGATGTGATGGACAGCCAGCCAGAGGGAGATATAGAAAGGGATCCAAAAAGGCAAAAAAATATTGATCATGCTGCTCCTTCTCCTTCGGGACAGATGGTTGATATGGGCAAGAACATTGTTGCAAGTACCCAGACTAGGATTGCTTTGGAGCAGAGGGAGATGGACCTGAGAAAGCAAGACGAGGAAGATGTTAGACTGAACTCACTCAAGACAGGGAAATCTTTGTTTCCGAATCAGGGGAATGAAAAAACCCTCACGCTGACAGACAAAACTGGAGATACTAATATGGAAGGTGTGGAACCTAAAAAATCTGAAGAGGAAAGGGTGAGGTTGTCAGATGATGATGAGGATTTCGAGGCTTCTCAAAACAGTAGCTTTGGAGACAGAGTCAGGGCCTATTTGCCAGGAGAGAAGCAAGCTGTGGAGGACCCAATCAACTCACAGGGGACTGTTGATGATATGGGGCCAAGATGCAGTGGAAGGCTTGCATCAAAGAATCCTGAAGATATGCCAGTGAAGCAGAGAGCAAAGTCAATCAAAAGGCCAAGAACCTAGACAAGGAGGAAGGTACTTGTGCATTTCCCACTGTTCTTAATTCTGATAATGATTCTTTGCTCAATATTGCTAGGCTAGTTGGAGTGGATTTGGGGGTTTCTCTTGAACTTGTTGAACATAATTTAAATCTTATACGTGTGCAAGAGCAAGCCAGAGTTGCAATGTTTTGTGGGAAGTCAAAAAATAATAACGTTGACAGTGTACCTGATAGTATACATCTACAGCCTGAAGAGGTGGATGATATACTTAAGGAATTACTGGCCTTTAATCAAGAAGATGTGGAAGTGGAATTGGACAATATTAAATTTTTTAATGGCCATGTTGATACGATCTCGAGGGATTTGACTGATAAAAACTCAAATGAGGTATATGTTGTCAAATCTCCTGTGAGAACTGTGGTTAGGCGAAGGAAGAAGAAGAAACAAGTTTAAATGTTAAACGGCTTTATTTGGAACTCGAGAGGGGTAGGTGATAAAGGAAAAAAAGATTTTATTAAAGAAACAGCTGATAACCATAAGCTGGACTTTATAGGAATCCAAGAGACCATGAGACAAGATTTCTCCGAGGCAATTCTTTTGTCAATTGGTGGAGATAATATGTTTAATTGGGCTTGGACTCCTGCAAAAGGTAGGTCGGGTGGCATCTTGCTTGGGGTAAATGTCAACACCCTGGATATTTTGGAAAAGGAATTGGGGGACTATTTTATAAGATTTTTGGTGCATAGTAAGCTTGAAAATTTTACTTGGAATTTGGTGGTAGTTTATGGTGATGCCCAGCCTACAGGAAAAGCAAAATTCCTTGTTGAGCTGGTGCATGTGATTACAAAATCAAAGGTTCTCTATTTATAGCAGGAGACTTTTAATATTACAAGGAGAACAAGTGACAAAAATAAGCCATGGGGTCTTAATAGGTGGAGTTTGCTTTTTAATTCTATTACTATTTCACAAGGAGAGTTGATGGCAATTCAGCTAAATGGTAGAAATTATACTTGGTCCAATAATCAAAAGGATCCCACTTTTGCATTATTGGACAGGGTTTTAGTTTCTCCTTCTTGGGAAGAGGTTTACCCGCTGGTTACTGTAACAACAATGACAAGAGAGTTGTCGGATCACACTCCTTTGTTAATTTCGACAGGTGTGGTAGCAAGAATACCAAGGAGTTTCAAATTTGAAAATTCCTGGTTTCTTAGGCCTGATCTGAGTGGATTTGTTGAAGGATTGTGGAATCGAAATTATAAAGGTATTTCTAGCCTAGACAAATGGTTAAATAGATTTCAATCTATGAGGAAAAAACTAAAGGGTTGGAATATCAATTTCGAGAGTGACATTAGAAAAAAGAAAAAAGAGCTAGCTCTTGAATTTGATCGACTAGACAAGTTGAGTGAATCCGCTGGGTTAAGCATGGATGATTGGGAGCAACTACAACAGTGTCGTTCCCAACTCAACAAAAATTTAAAAGAGGAAGAGATGAAATGGCCGCAGTGATCTGGTGAAAAAGAATTGCTGGAGGGAGATAATAACACCAAATATTATCACTCGAAAGCCAATGGTAGAAGAAGAAAAATAGGATAGTGAGTCTTCATCAAGAAGAAGGGGTTATAGAAGGACAGGATAACTTACTGCCTTTTATAAAGAACTCTTTGGAAGAACTGAACATTGTCGAATTTCTTTGGAAACAGAGGGGGTGGAGAAAATTGAAAATAGTGAGGCTAATGGTTTAGAAGATAAATTCAGTTTGGAGGAGCTGAAAAATGCCGTGTTTGGAATGGAGAAAAACAAAGCAGCTGGCCCTGATGGGTTCAATGTTGATTTCTACCAATTCTTCTGGCATATTATTCACACAGACCTGTTATGTTTGGTTAATGATTTTGTAGATAAAAAAATTAACATTGACAGGTTGAATTATGGGGTAGTGACCTTGGTTCCGAAAGGTGCAAATGCTGACAAGATTCAAAAGTACAGACCCATCTGTCTTTTAAATGTTGTCTTCAAAATCATTACTAAGATGTTAGTAAACAGATTGACACCTGTCATATCTAAGGTGGTTAAAATCACTCAAACTGCGTTTCTCAAAAACAGGTTCATTATGGAGGGAGTGGTGGTGTTGCATGAGGTTCTAAATGATTTACATGTTAATAAAAATGCAGGGGTCCTGTTCAAAATCGATTTTGAGAAAGCCTTTGATAAGATCAAATGGCCTTTTCTACTTCAGGTTCTTGAAATGAAGGGCTTTCCGAGTAAATTTAATGATCTTGTGTTAAAAATTGTCTCGGGAGCAAAAATGGGCATTAAGGTAAACGGTGAGACTGGTCCTTATTTTCGCACCTATCAAGGGCATAGGCAGGGAGACCCCCTCTCTCCTTTGCTTTTTGATTTAGCTGCAGATGTGCTAGCAATAATGATAGAGAGAGCAGTAGACAATGGGTTGATTTCTAGGTTCTCTAGTCATCTAGTTGAGAAAGGGGTGTCTATTTTGCAATACGCAGACGACACAATCCTGCTCCTTCAAGATAATTTAGAGCATGCCCGAAATTTAAAATTCATCTTGTGTCTCTTCGAACAAATGTCGGGCCTGAAGATAAATTTTCATAAAAGCGAGATCTATTGCCTGGGAGTTTGAGCAGGAGAGAATAAACTTTTTTGAAGAAATCTTCACATGCCAAGTTGGGGAATTACCTCTGAAATATTTAGGGGTGCTTGTGGATGAGGTCAGATTAAAAAATAGTGATTGGGATCCAATTGGAGAAAAGTTAATGAAGAAATTAGGATGTTGGAATGGTAAAAACCTTTCGATTGCGGGGAGAACACTGTTGATCAACACTTCTCTTACGAGCAGTCTACTCTACATGCTCTCCTTTTATAGGATTCCGGTAGGGGAGAAGAAAACATGTGACAAACTTAGATCAAATTTCTTATGGAGTGATAAGTTGGAGAAAAAGAAGTACCACCTTGTTAATTGGAAAACTGTGTGTCTTCCAAACCAGGGGGGCTAGGAGTTCTTGATTTAGAACTCATGAACATAGCCTTACTTGCTAAATGGTTGTGGAAATTGTTCAATGAAAAAGGAATGTGGCAGTCAATCTTGTTTGCTAAATACCTTGAGGGCTCTAGCTCGGGCAATGCTCGCAGAAAAATGGAGACTCACATTTTTCGCAAGGTCTGATGGAGATCAAACCACTCTTCCTATCATGTTGTAGGTTTGTGGTAGGAAATGGAAAGAAAACGAGATTTTGGGAGGACTTATGGCTCTCGGATACTTGTTTTTCTTTACAATTTCCAAGACTGTATGCAGTGACAAATGATCAGAACATCCTCGTATTCGAGGTCTTTGGCTTAGGAATTGATTCTCTTTTGTTTAGAAGGAATCTAACCGGAGCTAAAAGAGACGAGTGGGGGAGACTTCGTAGCATTTGAGCAGACGTCGTAATGAAGGATGATGAGGACAAGCTTGTTTGGCTGTTGACGGCCTCGAGGGAATTTACTGTGAAATCTTTACTCTGTTATGCAATCAGTAGGGACGGTGCCCTATAAATTCTGGTGGAAGGTTAAGATTCCTTTGCGAATCAAAACCTTCATTTGGCTGGTTTTGAGGAAAAGTATCCTCACACGTGATGTTTTGTTAAAGAGGGGTGGGAAGTGCACAAAGAATTGTCTGTTCTGCGGACAAGACGAGAGCATTGACCACCTCTTCTTCCGGTGTCCACTTGCTAGGTATATATGGAATGTAGTAAGTGTTGTTACGGATACTAATTGTCAATTCACTGATGCTCGTCACTGCCTAGAGAGATGGCTTAATAATTTCTCGCCAAGACATAGGAAAAAAGTTTTTGTTGGGGCTGCGGCTGTTTGCTGGAGTATTTGGAAAGCAAGGAACCTTGCTTGTTTTGAAAACAAGTGGCCTTCGGAGCCAATTGAGATTATTCACAGGATAGGTTATTGGATTGACTTGTGGTCAAAATTGCAGGTGGCGGAGGACGTAAAAACGGAGCTACAGCTGGGCGCAAGGCTGCTGGTACGAGTCGCGGATGAAGCTTTCCGAAGCACAAAAGGATGGGCGACATGGAGGCCGGGGCTGGGAGGATGAAGATCGTCAGGGAGGAAAGCGCAAGAATAAGGAGGGGCGTGAAGTGGAGACCGAGTTTGGGAAGATGAAAGCTTTGCTGTTGGAAGTTTCTTGCTGGAGCATTTTCTTTTTTCTCTCCCTCTCCCTCTCAAAACTCTTGTCTGATGTACCTTTGGTTGGAGTGCTGGATGGTGTGTTCTGGTGGATATTGTAGTGAATGGTTTCTCTTAATGAAATCGGGGGTCCCTTTGCTTAAAAAAAAAGAAATTTGCTGAAATTTCAGTGAAAAGACGTTCCCAGATAATGACTAACATCTTCAAAGATACACTGATCATGTGTAGTAATTTTAATATGCATGCTCCCTGAGCTTACACCGTTAAATGTGACGCTCACAATTTCTCGAAGCTCCATACTGCCCATCGCACGGCTCATTTCTCCCGCTCTACACCTCGCCCCTGATCACTGCCATCTTGCTGGCGTTGCACATCGTGTGCCGCGTCCACCTCGAACGTCTTTAGGGTGTAGAAATGGAAGCAAACGATGTAGTACACAAGGTTGAGCAGCATGAGGAAGGTGACGAGCCAGTAGTAGTAGTCCAGCCTCCCCCTGTTGATGTTGTCCTGCAGCCATTCCCCTCCGCTGGCGCTCTGCACCACCGTGACGAGCACCGTGCCCAGGTAGTTCCCGAGCGAGCCGGCGACCCAGAACAGCGCCGCCGCCGAGCTGCGCATGCTCTCGGGCGACTGGTCGTACAGGAACTCCATGTGCGCCACGGTCGAGAGCGCGTCGCTCACCCCGTGGAGCGCGTACTGCGGCACCAGCCAGAACACGCTGATCGGCACGGTGGCGCCGGGGCTGTCCAAGAGCCCGTGCTCCGCCGCGACCGCGCGCCGCTTCCGTTCCACGAGCGCCCCCGCGAGGACGCCGAGGACAGAGACGGCCAGCCCGGCACCCATGCGCTGGAAGTAGGAGATCCCGGACTGCCGGCCTGTGTACCGGCGGGCAAAGGGAACGAAGACGCGGTCGTAGAGCGAGAGACTGATGAGCATGGTGAGCGTGGTGAAGATGATCATGCTGGCCGGCGGGATCTCGAACCGCGGGGACAGGCGGCGTTCCATGGTGCGCGACTGCTGGATGGCGAAGGTGAAGTTGTGCGACGCGGCGGCAATGAGCGTGATGCTGGCCACCCACAGCGGCAGCATGCGGACGATGGACTTGAGCTCCTCCACGCGGTGCACCGTCGACAGCCGCCACAGGTTCGGCTCGGCGCCGGAGTCAACGGCATCGGTCGCGGTCACTATAGCCGCTCGATCCAAGAACCTTCACGTGGGGAACAAAGTAAACAAGTTGGATTACGCCGAAATCGATCGATAAACAAATCGAACCACATGAGGAAAAAGACACGACGGTGCACATGGGAACTGGAACCAAGTGTACCAACTCGATCGAGGTCACTTGCCTAAGCTGGTTGGTGTGGAGCAGCCTCCCGTCGGCGGCGATGGGAGCGTCCAGCTCCTTGTTCTGGTACAGCATGGCGGCGTCCTCCGGCACGGCCTCCTTCCTCTTCCTGATCGCCGCGACGATGACGTGGACCAGCCTCACGAAGGGGCTTCCGCCGGGCTTGACCCTGACGTAGAGAGGGTAGCCGACCACGAACGACAGCACCGAGACGAACATGGCGATGGCCGGGATCCCGAATCCCCAGCCCCAGCCGACGTTCTCCTGGATGTACACCACCACCGTCAGCGCCAGCAGAGTGGCGAGCCCCATGGTGAAGAAGTAGAAGTTGAAGAAGCTCCACTTCTGCTCGCCGGGGCGCCTCCCTCCCACGCTGAACTGGTCCGCGCCGAACGCCACCACGCACGGCCGGATCCCGCCGGACCCGAGCGCCGTGAAGAGCAGCGACAGGTAGAGCACGGCGAGCTGCCCACCCTTCGCGCTCTGGCACGGTGGGCCGCCTGAAGCCGCGGTGCACGGCGCCGGGCGGAGGGCAGTGACGAGCGCGGACACAACTAGGCCGAGCATGCCGAGCTGGTACAGCACGCCGCCGCAGGCGATGGTCCAGTAGCGGCCGGCGTAGGAGTCGGCGATGATGGCGCCGAAGACCGGGGTGAAGGCCGCCGTCCCCATGAAGTTGGTGAGCAGGTTGGAGGCCTCCACCATCGGCAGGTGCAGCTGCTGCGTCAGGTACGTGATCATGTTGGCGTTGAAGCCGGCCGTCGCGAACCTGTCGCATACCTCGTTCGCTGCATTCGTTCGACGCACACATACAGACAGATTCAGAGACTGTAGTAACGGAAACATTGCGATCCAACTATTGTGCCGTACTGACAAAAATTAAGTACAGGCAGGGAGGAATCACCTACCTAGTATGAAGGGCATCGTCTTGAAGCCGCCCTGCTTCGTCTTCTTCGGTGATCCATCTTCCTCAGCCGGTGCTGCGCCCGCCATTGTTGGATTTCACTGAGGTCTTTTCTTACTGCCGTAGTGTGGACTCGATGTGACTGCTGAAACGCTAGCAGTCCTTGGAATATGTAGAGTGCTAGGTACTGGCAAGTGGCAATACATATATATATTTGTTTCATTTCTTTTCTATATACTTGTACTGAGTGAACTAGCCAAACGTGGGATTCACATGGAACAGCGAAGCATTTCACCTGCAGGGACAAATTAAACAAGCAAGCGTTGCTGCCTCAGAGACCGCGGAGCAAGCAGCAAGTTCAGAATTTAGATCTGACGACAGGTCGCAGCTCTTTAATAAAAGACTCAGTCAGGACTCAGGAGGGGAGTTGGTCTTTCGTCGATATTCAGTTTGTTGATTAGATTAACAACAATGCATGGCAAGTAGCTCCGGTAAGCATTATGCAAGAGGTCATATCGTTGATTCAACGAGATAAGTTTCCCTTGGGGAAACTGAATCTGTATGTTGTGTTTCAACTGTCAAAAAGCTGAATACAAGGCGTTGATTGATAAGATAAAAAATCGGCTCGCGTCTTAGAAAACACATATGCTTACTCATGGAGGGAGACTGATTTTGGTTCAATCCGTTTTGAGCGCGATAACCATTTTCCATCTTCTCTCCCTGGAGCCTCCGACGTGGGTTTTCAAAGCAATTGACCAAATCAGACACACCTTCTTGTGGAACGGAACGGAAGTGGTCGAGGGAGGTAAATGCTTGGTGAATTTGCCCACGGTTTTTCAACCTAAAGCCGTTGGTGGTCTTGGCATCCTGGACCTTGAAATCGTAAGCAAGACCTTCTGCACAACATGGGCATGGAGCCTTCGAGCCAACGAAAAAATGCCAAGGTGCAACCTTGCCGAGCCGGAAGATGGGAATATTAGAGCAATTTTCAACGCCACAACAAAGGTCGTTCTGGGAAAACGGGGAAAGAACCATGTTCTGGTTAGACAAATGGATCAATGGGAGGACAGTTAAAGACATAGCCCCAAATGTCTACAAGATCATAATCCCAGATATAAAAGCAAGAAGAACGATGGCACAAGCTCTCAACAATGCAACATGGATTGAAGACATTAAAAACCTAGTAACAGTTAACATTTTCATGCAAGTTCTTGATATATGGGAGGAGTGTCAAGAAGTCAATCTATCACCTCTCATCGAAGATAAGAGGGAATGGGCATGGAATCCAAAAGTATTATTCACCATAAGCTCGGTGTACCAAGTACATTTCAAAACAAAAATCTCTTGTGATCTAGTCTGAGCCATCTGGAGATCTTGGACACCGATGAAATGCAACTAGCCATGTGGCTCTTCATTCATGGGAGGGTTTGGACAGCCGATAGGCTACAAAAAAGAGGTCTCCCTCAGCCAGTTGCACCTTTTTGTGGCATGGTTGGAGAAAATGCAAAACATCTTTTTATGGAATGTGCGATCGTCAATATTATTTGAGGACAAATTCTTACTTGGGCAAATATTCCGAGGGCGACACCTTCCATTCAAAATAATTTGAGAGAATGGTGGGCACATACCCGACAATTTTTCACCGAAACCACTAGAAAAAAGCTGGACACGATGATTGTGCTGGTCGCTTGGGAGGTGTGGCGGGAAAGAAATCGGAAAGTGTTTGACAAAATTGTCAAACCCACAAATGTACTGATCAAGCACATCAAGATTGAGCCCAAACAATGGGATCTAGCCATCGCAGGTCGCCCGAAACTTGTTTAAGGTTTTTGTCTTTAGACTTTAGTTTTTAGACACTAGTTTTCTCCTGGCCGTTTGATCTTGTAAGGTCGTTTTTTACGCATTTTGTTTTTTCTCCGTTGGTTTCGGCCATTTCTGTAAGACCTCAGCTAGCTTTCTTTCTATCTATATTAATACATAGAGCGCTCCCCATGGTTCTAAAAAAAACTTAGACCTTGATGATGTTATCAATGAGTATAATTCTTATTGCCTTTCAAGGTATCAACATATCCTTATGACTTCCCAGGGTCAGCCATATACCCTGAGGAAATTCTAAAAAGAGCCATTAATTCTGGTTGGTAGACATATCTAGATACATTTTTTTTTTAGAACGACATGTCTAGTTACATAGAGTATACACCATTAAACTCAGGATGACAGGCCCTAATTTTTTTTTCGAATTCCCGAGAGCTTTATTAATCAATAATAGGATGACGGGCCCTAATTTTGGATTGGGCCTGGGCCATAAAAACGTATCGATCTGATCCAAGATCAGCCCTGAGGACTTTACTGTGCGTGTCATCCTACTTTTTCTTATTCTTTCCATTTCCGTCCTCTTCGCTGGAGCTGCTGCTGCTGTCTTCTTCTTCGTCGTCATCATCTTCGGCTTCCTCCTCGTTCTTCTCTTCGTCTATCGCTTTGGCCAATGATTCCTCCTTTGCTTCTTTGAGAGCCTTAACCAACTTACCGAGACAGGCGTCTACGTCTTTTTTCTTCGACTTGGGCATCAGGTTCTCGGCCACGTCAGCGGGCGTCATGTCCACCTCCCCTAGAAGTTGCCGGATTTCGCTGAAACTCTCGTGGTCGCCGATGTGCAGGTAGTTCTTCGCGAGCACTCTGAAGGACTCGAAGCAACAATACGACATCTCGATGTGCAAGTCCATCCTACCCCGTCGGATAAGCGCCGGGTCGAGCTTCCCTTTGTGGTTGGTCGTGAACACGATGATCCGCTCGCCGCCGCAGGCCGACCACAGCCCGTCGATGAAGTTGAGCAGCCCCGAGAGGGTCACCTTGTTTTCATCATCCTTACTGGCCGCTGGCGCCGGCGGCGTCTTCTTCTTTTTCTTGCCGCTCTCGTCCTTGGTCTTCTTCTTCTTCTTCTTCTTCTTGCGTCTGCCGGTGAGATCGATGGAGCAGTCGATGTCCTCAACGACGATGATAGACTTGCCTGTGGTCTCTATGAAGAGCCTTCGTAGCTCCGTATTGTTCTTCACCGACGTGAGCTCCAGGTCGTAGATATCGTAATCGAGATACTTGGCCATGGCGGCGATCATGGTGGACTTGCCGGTGCCGGGTGGCCCGAACAGCAGGTAACCGCGCTTCCACGCCTTGCCGACGGAGGCGTAGTAGTCCTTCCCGTCGCGGAACATCTCGAGGTCGTCGATTATGTCCTGCTTCTTGCCGGGGTCCATGCCGAGCGTGGCGAAGGTGGAGGGGTGCTCCAGCTTGACGTGGCTCCACACGCGGGCATCCCAGCCGGACCAGTCGCTGCTGGGGTTGTTGGTGAAGAGGCGGCGCTGGCGGTTCCTGACGGTGGCGGCGCGGCCCTCGGCGAGGACGTGCGGCAGGTACACGGCGTCGACGAGGCCGCGGTGGCGCTGGTGGAAGGTGAGGCAGTACGTGCGGCGCTCCTCCTCGTGCGCGGACCAGCTGATGACGTTGCCGCGGGGGAGCGTCTTGTTCTTGCGCCACCAGAGCTTGGCGCCGCGGAACTCGTCGACGACCTCCTCGTGGTCGTCCACGGCGACGCTCATGCGCTCGCTGCCGGCGCCGAGGTCCGCGCGGAGGCGGCGGGCGCTGGAGGCGCAGGTGGCGCTGAGGTAGGCCTCCGTGGCGAGGTAGGCCTCGCTGCGGCCGAAGGAGTCGGCGACGTGCTCGTCGATGGAGATGGTGACGTAGGGGGACACGGCTGCGTGAAGACGGCGGGAGAGGGAGGTCAGGTACTCCTCGAGCTGCGCGGGGACGTACTGCTGCACCATGGACCAGAGGAAGATGAGGCTGGCCACCGCCGACCACAGCCCGGCCCAGCCGTAGCCGTCGCCGCCGATGGTCTCCATAGGTACGCGCGGTGCTGTGAATCCGCTGCTGCTCTGCACTTCGCTGAGCACAGGTGCGTGCTTCTGAATTCTGATGGCTTTATAGCAACAGCAATTAACACAAGTTTGTTGCTACTGTCCAAACTAAGCATTCTTTTTCAGCCAGCTTTTCAATTACTCGTGTAAAGTGCCAAATTGCCAATAATTTCTAACCAACGCTGTTGCGTGGAACCATCCATCGTGAAGGGATCTGAAGAACTTGCTGAAATTTGACCGGTACGATCCTTGGGAACTAAGGAACAAAGCACATAAGAACTTGCCGGCCAAGTTTCCATGTCGATTTACAAATGACACGTGCTTCACATAAATAAAGTTTTGAGAATCAAAGGAACACTTTGCGACCTGCTGACGCGTCATTGGGTGTAGACGGGAGCAGGTACCCTGTGTGTGTGGAATTAATGGACCGCCCCTGGCGATACGACGCTGATGTATGATTTTTCGTTTCAAAAGATTGAATTCGGACAGTGGAAGCGTCATTGGGTGTAGACGGGAGCAGGTACCCTGTGTGTGTGGAATTAATGGACCGCCCCTGGCGATACGACGCTGATGTATGATTTTTCGTTTCAAAAGATTGAATTCGGACAGTGGAAGCGTCATTGGGTGTAGACGGGAGCAGGTACCCTGTGTGTGTGGAATTAATGGACCGCCCCTGGCGATACGACGCTGATGTATGATTTTTCGTTTCAAAAGATTGAATTCGGACAGTGGAAGCGTCATTGGGTGTAGACGGGAGCAGGTACCCTGTGTGTGTGGAATTAATGGACCGCCCCTGGCGATACGACGCTGATGTATGATTTTTCGTTTCAAAAGATTGAATTCGGACAGTGGAAGCGTCATTGGGTGTAGACGGGAGCAGGTACCCTGTGTGTGTGGAATTAATGGACCGCCCCTGGCGATACGACGCTGATGTATGATTTTTCGTTTCAAAAGATTGAATTCGGACAGCTCCACTGTCCGGCATCTTGACTTCTTGAGCAGTATCTTCGTGGTTGTAGACTTGTAGTGGTAACCTGAGAAGGATGTAAATATATATTATACTATTAAAAATAAAATTGAGATACATTGAATCTAAATTTTTTAATTATCAATCAACGATTCTGATTATCCCATTGTCGAACACCAATACTTTTGACCGGTCCAACCGTTTTTTTTTCTTCTGAATTTCGATCCTTATGTTTGATCAGACACATGATCGGGCGTGCGCCTGGTGCCCGTCACATGCTCTCATAAAAATGGTTAAAAAATACAGGAAGGAGAAAATGCCACCGGATCCGGTGGCGGTCTTGCGACAATGGCCGAGAGAGCACGCGCAGCACGGGACGCCGGTGTTGTCATGACATCTACCGACGGAGGGTCACCCTCCCATCTAACGGTGAAACGTCGGCCCTCCTCCTTGTCAACCCCGGACATGACAGAGGGTTTCTCTGGACGACCTCCTGATTAACCTGCTCCCCATGCCGGTCCAATCGTTTTTTCTGGATTTTGATCCTTATGTTTGATCAGACCCATGCTCCGCCGTGCCCCTCCCATGCTCCCCTAAAAATAGGTCGATTTTTTCGATGGGTAGGAGAATGGACTCGTGGTAGCGTTGCGACAACGGCCGAGGGAGCACACGTAGCTTGGGGGCGTTGGCGTTGTCATGACGTCTACCGACAGAGGTTCACGCTCCCATCCAGCGACGAAACGCCGGCCCTCCAGATAAGACGGAGGGTTTTCTCCGGCCAGCCTCCCGATTAACCCGCTCCACGTGCCGATCCAACCAATTTTTTATTGGATTTGATCCTTATGTTCGATCAAGTTAGTGCTTCGGCGTGTTCGAGTGGCTTCGTGTTGTTTTTCCCCAGGCTGTGAAGTCAGTGCCGCTATGTCCCTCAAGCCTCTTCTACTGAGCGGCGTTACGATGACCTGCATGGGGTGCTCCAGCGGCGAAGTTCTTACTCGGCGCAGGTCCTGCCCATCTCCTCTCCGGAGCTCTTCATCAAAATCGGAGTTGTCTGCCTCTACGCGAAGAGCCATCTGTTTGGCATAGGCCGACGTGGGTTTCTCGATGCCGCTTTGGCAATGGTCTTCTTGGTGGTCTTCTTGTGAAGTCGGAGTCGTTGCAGGTGCAGCTTGATGACGATGACACGGGGAATCATCGACGACGTCTCTCGCTTTGGTGGCGTGTGTGTAGCTTGTGTGGGTAGCCAGGGTGGCTGAGTTGCCCTCGCGATGGTCGTGTTCCATGACGGTCGTTGAGGATATTGTTTTGGTTTTAGGCCGGTTTTTCGTTAATTAACCGGTCAATTCCCACTCCTTCTTAATTAATGAAAATAACAAATCTTTTGCCTCAGGTTTCAAAAAAAAATGTCCCCGGCATCGGGTGAGGCAAGTCCCTCACCTCTGGAGTGCATTCCGACGAGGCGTATGAAGCTAACTAGATTTCTCTTCGAGTTGATTGACCTTACTTGCCGGCAGGTGCTTTTGGCCAAGATCTTGATGGACGTAGAGCGCTAGCTCTCGTCGATCGATTATTTATACTACCAACAAAGCTAGCTACCTGCGGCAACATAACAGATTGATCTGTTTGGCCAACTCAATGCACGCACGCAGGCGGCCGCAACCATGCGCTTCAACGAAGGACGCACGGCGGTCGGCGGGGTGCCAACGACAGCCAAGAAGAAGAGCATATCGATGCGCTTGTTTTTTTCTCCAATTCACAATCCCCCAACGAATTACCTGCTCACCCCAGGGAATAAATCAGGAGGATTTTGCTTCCTCAACTCCCTATCCCTTACCTCCTGAACTCCCATTCCCATGATCCAATCAACAGATTTTTAATCTCACATCTCTCAAGCTCCCATTCCCTAACTCCAACTCCCTCCGACCAAACACGCCGTTAGAAGAATGAACGCTTGCACTTATCTCGACATCAGACTAAGGATCCTCGACATCAATTCAGAAATAAATTAGCAAAAGTTTTTTCTTAAGATTCAGTGGCATCATAATAATTTATACCCAACTTCCTCCTGATAAAAGATTATCAATATTTTTACTATGTGTAGATAAACATTCTTCAGAACTTTTATGTTTTTTATAAGATATTCAAGATGGAATGACATGTACTCCTCGGATCCGAATTAAGCGTCGCGGAAACACAGCGATTTTCCGCGACGCTAGCAGAAATTTGTGAAGAGCCTACAACAATAATTACGGACCGGGGGGAGTATAACAAACTTGTGTAAAAAGCATTCGTTAGTCTCAGAAACCTCAACGAATCAGCCAGGCGCTCAGCCCCATGGGCCTCACCTATGAGTACGAGGCCTGGCGATGTCTCCGCGGAGCGACAATGTGGATTGGCCTGGCTCGCGCCCGTTATGCCGCGGCCCCGCAGCCAAAACCACACACAAACTTGTGCACAACGGACCTAAAAAAAAAGATCGTGCACTGACGGCGACGGGCTTGCCGTGGCGACCATGGCGCCGTCCATATACTTCGCAAAGAAATTGAGCGTCGCCGCGCGCGCACGAGCCACGACCGTTGTCTGTTTTCCGGAACTGGACAGGCGTACGCGTACGTGTCCTCCCCGAGCTCCTTTGCTCGGTGATAAAGGACTTCCTCAGTGTCACGTTACATCCATGTTGTTTGTTTCCCAAACTTGAGAGGCGGTGTACGTGTCATGCGTGAGATCCGTTGCTTTCTTGCCAACGCGGTGTATAAAGGACCTACTCAGTCCTCACGCCCAAACATACCATGCTCTTGTGTCCATTTGCAAGCAGGCTCAAGTCTCGTCGATGCTCTCGTACGTGCCGTGTTGGTTTTCACACGACACCAACATGTTCTTTGATTGTGATATGTGGAAGGACCGTGTTTCTTTTTTTTTTGGACACAATGCGGGTGGACATATATTTTGCTCATATTTACAAAGAGGGCAAAAGGTTGCAACATAATTGGGGCATCCCCCCGCGCAAGGCGGCTAAATACAAAGACTTTGTTTTCACGCAAGCGTCTACGGTCGTTTAGTTTTTCAACACGCGTTTGTGTCGCTTTGAACTTTGAGCGCCTCTCACAAACTTGACCTATAGGCCGACGAAGCCAAGTATTTGTATGAGCATGCGAATAGTGTCCACGATGTCTTCGTTCAACTGAACATGACTTGGCGACTATCATAGCTCTTACAAAATCCCTTAAATGAGCAACCAAAAGTCTCAAGTTTAGGTTGATCCGATCAATTCAAGCATTCTCATGTATAACTTGTTTGCCATTACATTTTCAACGCTTTGAAGAATTGTGGATCAAAATGTGATGATATACATTGTCAGTAGTTAAACGCAAAAAAATATAAATCCCAGAAGCCGCTTCCTCCCAACTTCCAAAATGACGCTACTCCATGCATCAAAGAATTTTGTGCCCGTCACATTGTAAGGGTTGTCCAACCCTACATAGGTTTTCCATGTCCATCTACTAAAACCATGACGAAACACAAATGTAAAGCTCTTGCAAACTTTTATAAGCCAAGTAATCAGGTCCATCAAAGTTGGTGGATACACCACACACTACTGCAGTTTACTGTACAATTCATCATGATGCTTTGTCCAACACTACCCATTGAAGAAGTCGCCTAATCATGACAATGTTTTTGGTTGGGCGACGTTGTAATGTTTTACTGTGCCAAGTACCAAAATTAACAGTGATCTTATCTTTAAGATGTTAAAAAGTGGTTGGCTTAAGTTGCCTTGCCGCACATTATCACCCTGGGAAACCACTACGTGTCTCCGGGAAGAATTAAAAGATGTCAGTCAAATCGTTTTCATTGCATCTAATACATGCCACTAAATTACCGTGAATATTTGTGCACGTGCCCGGTAAAATAAAAGAAGAAATGAAAAATATTAGTAGGGTTTCTAATGATGGATTTTTGGATCATCTTTGTTGCATGGGGGAGCAAGGAATAAGTATATATTGGACGGTTAGTTTATTATTACTTCAATTGTGGTTTTACATTGACAGTAAAATCCTATGTTAGTCTGTAGTGAAGTGTAGACCATAGTGTTTATCCATGAACATAAGCAATTGACACCGTCTTTTCTTTAGATTCTCACGGATCCTCTCCCTTATCCCCTGCTTTTATGTTCATGCAAAACGAAACCATAGTGTCTGAATCTTACAATGTTTCATACTAGTAGTGTATAATTTCTACAACATGTTTTCTTATATGACTTGCCTGAATCTTGTCATGTCTTTTGGATTAACTTGAAAGCCTTTTAAATTTATTTTCGTTTTGTGATGTGAGCTATAGCTCTTCAATCCTAAGTATCACATCTTACGTTTTGAATCCAAAGTTATAGTCTATGAGGCTCAAAGATCATCTAACGGTACATGTAAGTTACATTTTTTTTGCGTATGAACTGGGAGTTTTTATTCAACAAAAGCACATCCCCGACAATCAGCCATCAGGCTAGTCACTGGAAAAGAGGTTCAGATTCTATCCAGCTCTCGGTTACCATTAGCGAACAAGCTCTCTTGGCACAAAGATGGGCCGAGAGATTGGAAGATCTACTAACATGTTGAATACTAAAATTCTGAAATGAAGTAACTAGCTCACCAATATCTAAAAGAATAGGAGCCACAACTATACACGAGAATTGCAGCGAGAGTTCAGACAACCTCCAGACAATCCGTCTCCATGATCCATGTAAGTTACATCTGCATCTTACAAATCTGAACACAAAATATTTATACAGGTTTCGTCTCCACGATGATACGTACTCCGTAGTCTGTTGGTTGGACGGTGCACCGTGTGGCAGCTCCGACATGGACGGTCCAAATCAGCCTCCACAACCACAACCCCACCGCCCAGACCCCATCCACCCAGGGAAACCAGCCGCGAGGATGGGGCCCACCGCCGCCCGCCCAGCGCCCACGCGGCGTTAGAAAAATCCGGAGCCGTGGTCGCGTCGGGAACCTCTTCCCTTTGTTCGGTCTTCCGCTTCGCCTCCTCCGCAGCGCAGCCGCTTCGGGATCGGGAAGCGGGAGGGGAAGAAGAAGAAGGGGGCGACCCCGGCCGCACCTTCCCTCTCTTCGCCCCCGCCTACCCCCTCCCCTCCGCCGCCGCCGCACGATGAGCTCCTCCTCCTCCGCCGCCCCCACCGCGCCGTCCTCGCCTCCTCCCGCCGCCACCGTCGCCGAGGACGAGGTGCGGCCCATGGAGCCGACGGAGGTCGACGACAGGGTAGCCTCCCAGGTGGACCCGTTCCTCGTGGAGGCGCTCGACAATCCCCGCCACCGCCTCATGAGTACGCGCCGAGCAAACCTTATCTCTTCGCCGATTCTGCATACCATATCCGTCGTCGCCCCGCAGATAGGGTTCTGACGCTTGTTGCTTTGATTTGTGCTGAGGACGTGTAGTCCTTCCCCGTGTATGTGCGGCGTGATTTAGTTTCCGACTCCGTGTTAAGCTTCTAGCTAGGGTTTCGTCTCCTGGTCTATCCTGGCCTCTATCTAGGTTTGGAAATTGGGGACTGCTGGATTCCTCTCATGCTCTCGAGGTAGCTCGGGGAGGGATGATGTAATCGATGTTCTGTTAATTAGTTCCAGTTCCATTAGATTCTGCCGATATGTCAGGCTAGAAGAGAATTGTTAGCTTGCTGCAATGCTTATTGCTCTGCTCCTGCTGCTGCTTGCTGCAATGCTTATCGTGATGCTCTTGTACAGTCCTACGTATGAGATAGAGAACAATACTTGTGCAGACACTAGTTTTCCTCTGGTTGATATTGGTCAAACTTTTAAGTGGCTGTTTGCTGATTGTAATCAACAGATGCATACTTCTCTAGAAATGCCCCGAGCCTTCTACTCCAAACTCGCTTTATCCGTAGACATCCCGGGTTTGCACTTTTATGTAGCCAAATGCCAATTAGAGTTGAATTAGATAGATATTTTGCACTGAATTCTACAAGTGGCTGTTATTTCGGTAGTTCCTAGGTTCATGGTTTGGACCAGTAAGGAAGTTATAGTTGCAATTAGGCCGTTCATGTGACTTGATAAACCAGCTGTATCATGTTAGGTGTACAGACAATGATGAGATACCCATTCTTGCACAAGTCTGTTACCCGAATTAGGGTAATGTGGATTGTGAGGATGGTGATTGTGATCTTAATCTGAAAATCTCAACATCTCAGTGAGGTAATGGGGACGAGTTCCTTCACTTGCAGCTGAACTCTCCTTCAAACTGCCAGCGGCGGCTCCAGGAATTTGGGGCTGGGTATTCATCCAAATTTTTTTTTGCTCTAAATCTATGAACAAACAGTGTAACAACAGCAATGTATGAAAAAAACAGTACGACATAAGGGCAATATCATTTTTTCGAGTGCATCAAATCTGCTCGCATCATTATATCATTTTCATCAGTAGCTTAATCATCTTCTACATGAGGTGTTTGAGTAATTGGGTTTCTCCTCTACTCTACAGCTCTTGCAATAACACCAATTGCAAATCGCTCTTAAGCTGAACAGGAGAAGTAAAAGTACTACTACTAGATGCACCGGTTGTTTGATTTGGCGTTGGATAGTTCATCTGTTTTCCTTGCCTTTGAAGACTTTTTTCACATAGCAAATAAGGCGACTACTAAAAGTCCTCTTCATCTATGTGATAAGAAAACAAGGACATAAAATTAAAAATTTGCATCTACTAAATTAGATCTAGTACCGCATCATTATAAGAACTAGTAGGAGCAAATCTAGAAAACCATAATTGGAGGCGAGGCCGTACCTTCTGCGCCGCTGCACGAGGGTCGGGGGCCAAGAGGAGGACTGGAGGAGGGACAGTGGGCGCTGCCGTGGGAATGAAAAGGGGTGGCAGGCCGGCGGGGACGGCGCCTGCACCGTGCTCCCCAGGGTCGGCCGTCCCTGCTTGCCTACTGCTGCTCCTAGGGTTTACGGCGGCGGCGCGCTGAGTCTCTGGCTCTCTGCGCTTGAAGGAAGAACAAGCAGGGAAACAGGAAAGGTTGTCTACGTGCGTACTGCGATGCGAGCGAACCAGGCTGGAGGAACGCTGGTTGGGCACTTGGGCTCTACACTTGTGCCTTCGTGGGCTGGGCTGATAACTGACAAGTATATAAAGAAAATTCCCCAAAATCATGGGTATTCACAGGAATACAGGTGCATACACCTGCCGCCGCCCCTGCCAGCTTCATAACTGTACCTGCCTCCTTTCCTTTTATTTTCGGTTTTCTGTGGATGATAGATTTTTCAGTTTTCTGTGCGTATAATAGATTAAAACGAACCCAATATGCAATTTAGGGCCATTCAGTTAAAATATCAGCTTTCTTTATGCCTAGCACCTTTTTTTCTTTTGTTTTTTATTTCCACTTCCTGCCTTAATCTGTTTTTCGCATTGATGAGTGCACCTTGGGACTTCCCACCTTTAGCAGAAATCTGCACTTCTGCGTGCCTCACCTAAAGCTCTGTACCTGCACAGATTGGGGCAGTTCTAAAATCAAGTGCTTAGGCATGCATTTGCATGTTGAACACCACTTTATACACGAATATCTGACAGTAAACTAGTTTAGTGGTATAGTATCATATATCTGTTCACCAAGTATAGAAATCTACCTTATTCAAGTATTCGACTCTTTTAAGTTCTTCTTACAATTCCTTAAGTTCTTTTACATACTTTTATGGTAGTTGCGCGAACTGGATTAACTGGCTTGAATCCTCACATGAAAAATAACATATTATAGTTGCTCTAACCAGCATAAATAAATAATTGATGTACAGTTAAGCTGTAACAAACTTTAAATATATTGAAGTTATCTGATCTTGATTTATTCAGTCAATTGCAGTTTCTAACATGATTAATGTTACAGGTTATATCCACTCAAAGCTGTACTATACGATTTTTATTAGTCCAGTATAATCTGGCATCATTTTGTATATTTATTGTCATTGCATAACTCTTTTGTAATCTTCTGTTGCTGTATAATCATTTTGTTCTCTTTTACAACAGTTTTGCGGATGGAATTGGATATACAGAAATTTATGCAGAATCATCAACTGCATGAATACGAATTCCAGCATTTTCCAACTTCGTATCTTCGCTGTGCTGCTCATCGTGTTGCACAACATTATGGTTTAGTTACAGTAGCAGATAGCTTAGTAGATGGTCCTGTTAGCAGGATAGTTGCGAGAAAAACACCTGAAAGCAAATATCCAGCTATTGCTTTATCAGAAGTTCCCATTAAACAAGCAAGACATGACATGGAGGCAGCAGAAAAGCTTAAATTTGTCATTTGTCAAAGGCCAAAAGCTTCCAAAAATGGTGCATATGGTTCTGGAACCAATAATGGTGCGGTGAAAACTGTTGAAGAGAGGATAGATGATTACAATAAGGCACGCGCCCGCATTTTCAATGGTTCTATTCCTGCAGATGTGGAAGGCCCAAGTGATTTTGGAGCTTTGTCCATTGGCAGAAATGAACTGATGAATGTTGAGCCTTCTGTTGATGAGAGCAAAGGCTGCACACTGAACAGCCGTTCCAGGGTTGCTGTCTTCAAGGATACTGAAAAAGATCGTAGTGATCCTGACTATGATCGTAACTACAAAAGGTTAGCATGTCCACCTATTAAATTTTGTTTGCACTATAGGGTCTCAAACTCTCGGAATTGAGATTTCAAACTATTAACGTCTTCACTCTGCAGGTATGTTAGGCCTCCCGTGCCTGACTTCGGTATGAGCCCAGGCGCCTTCAATTTTGTTGCGCCTCAGTTTATGCAGTATGGTGTTGGTTATCTGCAGTCTCCTAGCATGCCGAGAAACCAACCTTCTGTGTACTTTGGGCAACCTGATTTATCGATGGGATCTTCTGGAACTGCTGCCTACCCACAGTGGCCTGCCCCAGCAATGATGTATCCCCATTGCTATGACAATCTTGGCCATGTGATTTCTCAGGTAAGCCTGTTATATTCTTCTGCTGCTCTTGCATATAGTTTGTTTCAGTATTTTAGAAGTGTCCAGCTTCAGCTGTCTGAATATGTGTTACTTCTAATAATGCAATGGAGAAAATATTGTTTTAGGTTGAAAAAGGTAGTAAACCGTATCTTTATGCTTGTAGCCCTTTACATAACTTGGCATAATCTGGCTGGTAGCAGTTTGTTAGGTTCGTTGCATCCAAGCTGGACAAGTATGTTTGATAACAGTGAGGCCTTGCTTGTTATGCCCAAGATAGTAGTGGTACAGTAGTGGTTATGAGTGATGACCCCATTGGGCAAATAAGGGCGGGTTGATAAAGCTGTTCTCTTGGAAGTTTGAAGGTTCTCAAGCAATCTGTTAGCATTTGTTTGGTTCTAGGAGTTAAAAGGGAACCGCCCACGGCCATAGAATATACCGTGAAGATGCTGAACCAATCGGTTTCTCAAAATCGGCCGGCACATTTGGTTCACATGATTACCGTGCGTGGTGAGGCGAAGCTCGTCGATGCCCCACCGCTTTAGCACGCTGCCTCATGGCCAGATCCCCTCGCCAACCATCGGAAGCAACCTGTCGGTCTCGTGCCCGACACCATGATGGCCGCCTCCCCGCCCGCTACTGTCATCGTCCTCTCCAACCTCCTCCTTGGCCCTGGTCCCCACTGCGGTGGCAATCCGCTGATCGCCAGCGCCAACACGCTCTTCCTTGCAGGCGTCGTCAAGTCCGGAAGGCCTCCCGCACCACCGTCCTCTCCAACCTCCACCTTGGCCCTTGTCTATGCTGCGGTGGTGCTGCTGCTCGCCAGCGATGTGTGCTCTTCCTTTTACGCGCGTAGAGTCCGAAAGCCCTCCCGCACCACCATCCTCTCCAACCTCTTCCCTGGGCCTGGTATCCGCCAGGTGGCGCCGCTTCTCGCGAGCGCCGGCGTGCCCATCCTCACTGCCGGAGACGTCGTTTCCCGCCACGCAACCAGTGTGTCGTCCTAGACTCCTCCACGTTGATCTGTGTGCTCTCCACCTCCGTTCCCCATTTTTCTAAGCTAGCAATTTATGGTCTGTTAACTGCTTGGTATTAGCGTCTGAATCTGGACCATCCATTCTAAACCAAACAGAACACCAAAGACGGTTTCGGAACCATCCCACCCCAAAAATCTGGGCCGGCCAAACACACGCTTAAGAAACAAGAATGTTGTTTGGTTGGCTATTTTTCTTGCTTTTGGTTCCAACCTTTCTCGCCTTTTATCCTTGGCAATAATAATGCTCTATTTCCTGTTATGTTGAGTTCAACAATCTTGTTTAATTTCGTTATATTTTTTGCCACAACAATTGCTCATGTGATGGGTTGTTAGGATGATTGAATTTGAAATGCATCCACCAAATAGCAACAAGGGTGCCAATTATTATGTGGAGCCTTTGTTACTTGTAATGAATTACACTCCATTTTTCCATGTCATCTTTCTGAAAGACCGGACATGCTCTTCAATTTGCAGGTTCCGGTGTACCAGTCCTTCAACCATGGCTAGGAGACCCTACTCCCTGGATGTTGGGAACAGAAATTGTTAAAAACTTGCTATGTTGTGTTGTCATGTGTTCAGTGCGTCTATTTATGAGTCAGTTATTCCCATCATCAAACTCAGGGTAGTGTCAACTAGGTGTAAGAATTCCTATTTCGATGAAACTGTTATTGTGCACTAATTTACAGACAGTGGTGCTTGTCTGCTGATTTACTCTATTTAGTGTTCGTGAAACGATGGGAGGACCGGCGTCCGGAAGCCGTTAGTTGCTTTACCCCGTAGCTCGTACAAGGGACTTCTAAGTTGACGTTTCCCGGTGGTGAATCGTTTGGCACTGCTCCATGCGTTGATGGTAAGCCATTCAAGGTATGAATGATCTCGATAAGAGAACTGAGGATTGGAATGAGCGTATACCAAGACTTCCTTGGGGTCCCCTGGGGATTTGAAAGAGAAAAAAGGCAAGACAAATATCCTTTATACCGCCAGCACGTATAATGCAATAACAAAGTTTTTTAGGGAATATATAAGCAATAGTTTGTTCAAAGAACCAACAGAAGCATAACAGTGCTACTCCCTCTGTTTATAAATATAGGACGTTTTAGACATTGCACATGGTGTCTAGATGCATACATGAATGAGTGTACATACACACCAAAACATGTCTAGATACATGTAGATACATGTGAATCTAGACAAAGCCTAAAACATCTTATATTAAAAAACGGAGGGAGTAGATAATATGAATTGCACTAGCAACAAGAACTCTCAAAGGATTTGCCACAGGATTGATGACACAGAAGCATCTAGTTCGTACGTAGTGCAACAGAGCCGAGATATACTGCTGCTCGAAGGAATAAAAGTTTTTCTCGATACAACTTGATATTCAAAACGCGAAGCGTGTACGGCAATCCCTAGTCGACTCCCATTGCGTCGGTTAGTAGGGAAACATGTTGTGGTTCATCGATTCCTTATTTGGGCCGGCCCATTTCTTTGTTCAGTTCGTTTTTTCTGGGTTTGGAATACTCTAGAAAGTTTCGGTTCGGGTTTTCCGAATTTATTATTTTTTCCGGTGTTGTTCTTTTATTTTCGTTCTTTTATTATTTTTAATTTATTAAACTGAGTTTATAAATAATTACTACATAAATTTACTAGAATTAGGAAAATATATGTTAAGAATAATCAACTACTGTTTCTTCAGGCGGGGGCGATATATAGGAGCTCCCGCCACAATTATTAGCGCCTGTCCCGTACAAGGATCACCTGGGCGTCCACACCAGCTCACATGTTTTGCACGAGGAGCCACTATGGTGGGTAGAGATGGAGCAGGTTGATCAGCATCCGTCCGACGTGGTCGGAGAGTGATTTACATGATACTCCCTCACTGCTAGTTTATAGGGCATAATCTCAAAAACATTTTGTCCTACAAAACATCCATCTTTTAGGCACAATTGCATTAATTGCTTCTGAACTAGTGGCCGTTTGCCTCTACCATCAATACATACAGCAATTAACATCTTCGGCTAAGAGATTTGTAAATTGTACCCTATAAATTAGGACGGAGAGAGTATATACGATCTGTTTTACTCCCTCCGATCCGATTTGAATGTCGCAAGCCTTGTACAAGTTTGCACTGGTCTAGCTCATTTTCCACGCCAAGGGTCGGAGGTAGTAGCACATTTGGTTCCCAGGCAGCACACACAAGCAGCACCAACCCAGTTCCTCTGCAAAATTACAAAGTGTACATAAATGGCGGCAAATGCGAGTTAGCACATTTGGTTCCCAGGTAAGATCACTTATGTCTGTGCATGTCTCTGTCGTTCGGCCCCAGGGAGCATGGGACCCACCCAGCTAGCCACAGTACCGGGCCCGGTGGCACGCAGTGCAATGGCCCCGCAGCATATCACCTCGATCGTCGTCCTGGCAGCAGTACCACATCGCCGGTCGACCACTGCACAGGACGACGAGCTGCTGGTGCTGCTGCCGCGAGCGAGCGAGCGCGCGGGCATGCTGTGGTCCACTCCAGGCATCCGCAGCGACGATGCGTGATCAGATCGCCCACACAAGCCACGCGCGGCCCGTCCCGGCCGCTTCTCTTTGCTTGACAGCTAGGTAACGAAGACTCGGGGGGCACCCATCCAATTCCCAGCAGATCCATGCATGGCCGTCCCGTCCGTGGGGGCAAAGAACAAGACAAGACCAGATTCTGATCTCCCTCCCAGCCTTAACCCGGCTGCCTGCCCCATCACCCACCACCACCCTTCCCCGGCGCCGGCGCGGCGCCCGGCGGTGGGGCGCACCTGACCTGCCTGCCTATCACGCCACTGCACTGTTGGCTGCCACCGATCGAGATCGAGAATCGCCGTTGCCATCGGGTTCGGCTCAGGAGTGTGCGTGTGCCCGTACAGTACGTTGCTCGGTGTTGCCGTGAGGACACACTTCTCTCTACTGTGCGTCCGTGCAGCCTCTGACATAGTATGTCGCTGGGATTCATTCACCGGAGGAGTAGGGTGACTTGGTCGGCCCGGATCACGGTCGGGTTGGCTGGATTTTGACTCTGATTTCTTCTCATTCACCTTTTTTCAGGTCTGTTTGATTTGTAGTATAGGAAAGACGTAATAATAGAAAAAGTATGGGACTGTCATGTCATGCATGCTTCAATCTTATAGGATTTGATATGTATCAAAACTTGTTTGCTTTCATGGAAGGAATTGTAAAAGGAGTTTGAAGTGGATATTAGGATTTCTATGGGAAGTAGTACAAATGAATTCATAGGAAAAATTCATATAGGATACAATCCTACAAATCAAACAAGTAAGAAAAGAAAAATTCCTATAAGATTGAATCCTCAAAAAATCATATGTAATTCATTTGAATCAAACATGCCGTTAGATTTCAGAGCATCTCCAGTCGCACAAGCACCGGATGAAAAACCGCGTCCAGTCTCTCGCCCTAACCATTTACCGTTTTACGTCGGAACGACCCGATAATTCATCAGGCGCTTCTAATTAAACCCTGACCCACTGGGAGCCGCTTGGACAGTTGGACATAGGCTCGCGCGCCACCCCGACAAGCGGGACAACCCTTTCATAGAGATATGTAAATCTCGTATTCTTCCCCAACCAAATTCATTTGTCCAGGCCCGCCGCTCTCCGCCCAGCCCATGGCTCCCCTCGCCATGGTGTCGCCTCGTGCACCCAAGGCGGCAAAGGCGACATGCACCAAGCTCGGCGTTTGCCCAAGGCGCAAGCCTCACCCACCTATGCAGAAGCCAGGCGACATGGTAGTTAGACTACCTACGCCGGTAGAAGAACATGATGACCCGCAACAGGCGACGTGACAAAAGAGGAGATCAAGAAGATGTCAGCCCTTAAGGCACGAACCTTACCTCCCTGACCAAGTATATAGCGTGGCCATTAGCCAAAGAGAGTGTCATGGCAGCTGCCGGTTCGAGGAGTGGGTGCTCGTCATACTACCAAGAAAGCACCGAAGCGACGCATATGCCCAAGTTTTTCCCCGATTTTCGCAACCCCATGCCCGCACTATGCCATGGCCCCAACTCCGTATTTTCCCCAACCAAGGTTGGTGGGAACGCCGAATTCCCATGTCGGTCTCAACCAATCCTACTGAGGCCTCACCGCTTGATATGACGAAAGTTGCGGTGAAGAAAATAAAGGAGGACTTCATGATCTTGACCACTGACGCAACGAACATGAGATCTAGAGTTGTAGGTGGCGCATATGATGCTTTGTGCCGCCGTCTTGCAAGAAATGGGGATTTCTTCGGCAACGGTGAAATCCACGACGGCAACAACGATGACAATGTCGGAAGTTCAAGCTTCGACGATGGCCCGATGATGTCCACGTCTTCCATTTGATTTTATCTAATTTTTGTGGCCGGACTTCGTGGTGTTTTGGTGGCCTAGAATTCAAAAAATGTCGCTCGTCTTTCATTTTGTGGCCGAGACTTCGAACTTATGACCGTAACTATGTGTTTTTTGTTTTTAAAACTTTTCAAATTGTAAAAAAATGCAAAAAAAAAAGTCATTGGGGGTGCGTATTCAGAGCGCCACCGTAAGAAGGTCTTCCCAATAGCCCAGCACACCTCACAACGCTCCCAAGATCGTCGAGCTCTGTCAGACATGCTATTGGGGACGCGGCTGGAGATGCTATTTAAGAGGGCAGTTTCAGCTGCATCTTATCTTATGCTCGATGGATAAAGGCAATACACTAGATCCGGTTGACCTGGAAATTCCTCGTCATGTTTCAGTTAGCTTTATTCTTTTTTTTGCAAATAGTTAGCTTTATTCATGATTTGTCCTTTTCAGAGTAACCCCGTGTTTCTGCTTAACTATCTTGGCTCCCGAGCAAAAGCTATCTATATCAATCATTTGTCGAGTTGAAGTTTCCTGCCCTGATGAGGAAATATCTCTAAAAAAAAGTACAACATGCCACACACGTTCGGCGTTTAACATAAACAACAACAAACTTGATGGCGTTTTGCCAAAATCTAAAAACTTTACAGCGTCTCTTTACTAGAGTGGTAGCAGCTCTTTTGGACCCTCGGTCGGTCATATTCATACACAGGCACTACACGTTGGCCGAATAGATTAGAAAGTGAAAACAATAGTACAATGGAACATAGAGGAACAAGAGGCAAAATGGTATTCAGACTTGAGCTGTTGCAGAAACCACAGAGTTTCCTTGTGACACAATCTGAAAACATGGGTTTCAAGATTTTTGATCCTTAATATATAACTGACGAGAAGGCATTCTACATCCCTTTCCAATTCTGTAAGCTTTGCATTAGCAAAGTTGATGATTTAGGAAATCTGCGCTACGCATAGATGTCCGAAGATATCACGTCATTACCAAATTTGGAAGCATCGGAGGCAACCGTGTCAACCTGATATCATGTGTAGGCCCTCTAACAATCAGTTTAGTGACCACCTCATGGTTTCTCGGAGGTTTTTGCCCCATTTAGCCGCACACGGAGCTCTAAAAATAAAGATCACCATGATTGACAGCCTCTCAATCGCGACAGGTCAGGTACGTCTCGATCCAGCAGTTCGATGCTCTTCTTGGTAATCCTCCTACCATGGCTCGGAAAGTAGCTTATCCGGTGCTAGTTTTTGCAAGGGCTCCAATTCACCTGATTGTATTGTATTGTACACCTGTGCTTATGATCACCATTAAGTACTAAAGATGGTGAAATTGTTTTCTGGCGTGAGCAAAAACCAACGAGATCGATCTAAAAGTAAAAAAGGAAAAGAAAAGAAAGACCATCCACGTCAAAAGCATCAGATGCGTCCATCTGGATCTATCGGCAGGATGGATGCCGGCCGCTGGTAGCTTTTGTCTTCGGCCGTTGGGTGGGAAATTCTCTCGTGGGCTGAGAAAAGAAAAGAAAAGGTGTGGCTTTTGGCAGCACATTCCCCTGCCTGCAGCGGATCACTCAGCGGAGTGGCGTGGAGGAGTTGGGATACGCGCACCTGCATAGTTGCAATCTGCTGCATGCTCTCCGTCCGCGCATTAGATCCTAGCTTTTGTCCTTGCTGCTGCTGCTGCTGCATATGGTCCTTTTGGCTCCAGAACTAGCAAACTGGGCTTTCTGCAGACCACATGAGGCAAGCCTTGCAAGAAAAGCAGCAAAAAGTAGATTGGGTGGATAAAAATAAGCAAAGTACCAAGTGCCTTTTGCTACCCCAGCTGCTACAGAAGCAATAATGCAATCTCTGCTCTCCCTCCTCAATCTTGGCTGCTATGTTCAGTCGTGCACATGAGCTGAGGTGGGAACTCTCCTCAAATGCCCTTTGTATTTATCATTGTGCTCTTAGATCTTTTGTACTTGTATTTTAGTTTCTTATTTCTTTCGTGTTACTCTCGCACATTGGGTAGTTGAAAGAACTTTGTGTTGTGTATTTTCTTCTTCTAAGCATATTTCTGATACTTCAGTTTTGTGGGTGATGACCCACGAGTATAGTGAATCTATCGTAGCCTTTTCGACAAGTACAAGTGTCGAACCCAACGAGTAGAGACAAGTTTTTATGGGTTTTTGTAATAACGAGTAAATAAAGACCATGTAAATAAAGTACGAGTAAATAATTGCAGCAAGTGGCACGATCCTTTTTTAACACAAACGACAAGCCGATGGTGTTATTTATAATGATTAAAACGTTCCTAAGGTTACACTAAAACATTGTAGAGTTACTTTCATCAAATATTGTTGCTTAATATTAATTATTTTGATTTGTGTTGTGTGGGTGAACGTATGCTAATGCACGGCCTTTACAAGGACCAGTCCACACCGTCGACACCCGCCACCCGGGGGTGTCCGTACTTGGGGTTGGCTTCGAGACGAAGGAACCCCTCGGTTCCACACGGGCTCCATCGAAGAGGCCCGGTGAAGAGCCCCCACACTGGAGCGCCTTCCGGGGCACCAATGAGGGGCCCAGATGGCGGTCCCTTACCTTCGCGACAGAGGTATAGAGACAAGGGATCGCGCGGGTACCTGCAGAAGACCGGCGCCACGTCTGGAGTGGGTGCCTCGCTATCGGTCTGAAAGGAGCTGCAGGTGACACCCGTCCCATGCAGCCGACACTTCGTGGGCTAGGTGTCATGTCCAGGTGACTGATACCTGGCCGGGCTTGCCCTTGCCCCCTCGTGCAGTATAAAAAAGGGGCTGCACCGGGAGTAGAAGAGAGGGCCGGGAGAGGATGGCACACTTGTAACCTGGTTCGATATCAACAAAGATCAGACAAGCAAGAGTAGGGTTTTACATCTCCGGATGGCCTGAACCTGGGTAAACAGTGTCTCTGTGTGAGAGAGAGTTCGCCGATAGCCAGAAAGCTCCCACGCCCATCTACCTAACAAATAAAAGGGGAAAGTGTCGGCCTAGTGGATTCTAGGGTGTGCAGAGCCCACTCTCCACGGCCCTCACACGCGTCGATGCCGACGAAACAACTAAGGACCAAGCGGAACGCTTGGGGAGACCCCCGAGGGGAGAGCTCTCTCGAGGAGACTTGAGGGGGACAGCGAAGGGCCTGAAGGGGCTCCCCCTGGGGCTGCCCCCCGGCAAGGCTTTCTCCCCCGAAGGGGAGTCAACGCAACTCCCACCACAGGGCCTCCCGGGCCCTGCGGGGATGCTTCGCCACGAAGTAACCGCTGCAGAGCGCACATGGCCTCTGCAGCAGCCGCAGAGTGACGCGCGCGTCTGCGCGCGATGACGACGGCGCCGCAGTTGCCGTTCTGGTGATAAAAGGAGTCAACAAAGCTCTGTGTCCCCTGCGCCGCCAACAAGGCTTTCCTCTTTGGTGATAAAGCAGGTGGCCGGCGCAACGCTCCAACGGCGACGTCACCGTGGGCACCCCCACGGTCTCTGCCGCACCAGCTGTCCGCTCTGCAAAGACGGAGGCTGCCCTGCCACGAAGGCAGGCTTTGCGACCATGGACCAAGTCCATGGACAACCGAGCTGCGGTGCACCCCGCTCCTCCGCTTCGTCGCCATGTGGGAACCCTTCCACTGCGCCGGACGCAGGGATGAGGCCCGGGGCGCCTATATAAGGAGCAGGAGCACCACCGTAGACGGGGGATCGAAAAACGAACCACTCACCCGTGTACACCCTACCATAGCCTAGCCAAGCTTAGCGAGCTCGAGGAGGAAGAAGAGTTCGTCCTTCCCCCTCCAAGCTCCGCATAGCCGCTCGAGAGCCCTCGGCAAGCTCATTGTACTGTTCCTACCGCAGTGCAATACAGACAGGCAAGAGTAGCGGTTTTACCTCACCCTGAGGGCCGTGAACCTTGGTACGGGCCGGACTCCATCTCTGTCGTGCTGTCCCGCTGCAGGCACGACGAGCACCGTCGCCGTGCCGGCTGAGGGCTGTTGACTAACGTTTTCAGTCCCCCTCACGAACTTCCCCCTCGAGTGTAGTCATCCCTGTTCCGTGGGAATCACACCTCGACATTTGGCGCGCCAGGTAGGGGCCTGAGGCGCGTCTTCAACCTCTAGCCGGCTTTCCGCCATGGCGGACACCCGCACGACGCGCGCCAACAGGCGCGCAGCTGACAGGGCTCACACCGAGCCCGGCACAGCTCCCACCCGCGGCCGCCGCGGCCGCCCGCGCGCTGCCGAGCGCGCCAACACCGGCCCGCATGTGGAGGAGCCTGAGAGCGAAGAGTACAACGACAGCGGCCACCGCGCCGACAGGGACGGCCCCCCGGAGCGCAACGACAATGCCGAGTCTTCGCATCCGTCGCGGCGCCAAGGTGCGTCCTCTCAGGGACGCCCAGAGCCCACGCCACACACCGCGCTCCTCATGGCCCAGGAGCTTCTACGCTACCGGCCTAGCGCTGAGGCCCACGACCAGTGGTTGGACCGCCTCAACCACCTCGTCGACGTCGCCACCACGCGCCCCGCCCCGTCGCGCTCCATGGTCCAGCACTCCGGCCGCGCGGGAACGGCTGCGCCAGATGCGCCTCCGCCGCCGCCAGGACCGCCTCCGGCCGCAGCGCAGAGGGCTCCCTCTCACGCCTCCTCGCCGCACGACTGCCAGATCGTGCAGCGCACCGCGCCTGACGCGCGGGTGGGCATGGAGCGCCGCAGGGACCTCCAGAATCGCCTCGTCGAGGAGCTCGGTCAGGCAGGGCAGCAGAACCGCAGAGCTCTCCAAGGAGGAATCGCCACGTATGCCTCTGGCTGCCTGGCCTTCACCCGCGCTCTGCGTCGCGTGGTCTGGCCGCAGAAGTTCAGGCCAGCCCTCCCCAAGGGCGTCGCGCTCAAGTGCGTCCCCCCGAGGAAGGCCGATCGCTGATCAAGGACATCCACTGCGGGGAGTGCGGCCACCACTCGTGTGCGCGCACCCTCGCAGGCAAGGTCTTCACGAGCGGCTTCTACTGGCCTCAAGTGCTTCAAGATGCGGTCGCCATCGTACAAACCTGCGACGCCTGCCAGTTCCACGCCAAGCAAATTCATCAGCCAGCGGTGGGGCTCCAAACCATCCCGCTCTCCTGGCCGTTCGCGGTCTGGGGGCTGGACATTTTTGGCCCCTTCCCAAAGTCGCAGGGGGGCTATCGCTTCCTCTTCGTGGCCATCGACAAGTTCACCAAGTGGCCCGAGGTTGAACCAGTGCGCACCATTCCGGCCGGTGCCGCGGTGAAGTTCATCAGGAGCCTGGTCTGCCGCTTCGGTGTGCCTAACCGCATCACCACCGATAATGGCTCGCAATTCACCAGTGGCATCTTCCGAGCCTACTGCAACAAGCTTGGCGTCAAGATCTGCTTCGCCTCAGTGGCTCACCCACGCAGCAACGGTCAAGCCGAGCGAGCGAACGCAGAGGTCCTCAAGGGCCTCAAGACCAGAAGCTTCAACATCCTCAAGGGCCACGGCAAGGGCTGGATCGACGAGCTCCCTTCCGTGCTCTGGTCCATGCGCACAACCGCTTCAAGGCCTACAGGCGAAACGCCGTTCGCCCTTGTCTACGGAGCCGAAGCTGTCCTCCCCACAGAAATCAAGCATGGATCTCCACGGGTCCTTGCCTTCAACGAGGACATCCAAGAGGGCCTCCACAACGACGACCTACTGTTCCTCGAGGGAATGCGCCGCCACGCCGCCCTCAGGGCGGCGAAGTACCAGCAAGATCTGCGACGCTACCACAGCCGCCATGTGCGCTCGCGCACCCTCGAGGCGGGTGACCTCGTCCTCAGGCGAATCCTCTCCAGGGAAGGCCTCCACAAGCTCTCGCCGATGTGGGAAGGCCCCTACAGGGTCTCCCACATCGCCAGGCCTGGCGCAGTACGCCTCGAGACCGAAGACGGCATCCCCGTCAAGAACCCGTGGAACATCGCGCATCTGCGCAAGTTCTACCCGTGATCATAGTCACGCCAGGCATTTTTTGTCTCTAGAGGGAAGCTCACAGCTTCACCTCCAAGCTTCTCAAAGCTTCTCCCGAGGCTCAGCCCTCCGAGCTCTCCTGCAAATGAGCCCCCGCAGGCCGCAGTGAACCTCTGCCACTAATGGGTGGTCCCCATGCCTCAACATGGAAGGAACGTTAGCTTGGCAAACCCAAGTATAATGAACCGTTTTCGTTCCAAGTGAACTTTGCGCTACGGCGCCGTGTCGTTCCCAAGTGAACTTTGCGCTGAGGCGCCGCTATGTAATATTTCTACGGCAAGTTTTACTTTCATCCTTTACTTTCAAATGTGCGCTTATATTTTTCCTATGCGCACCTCGCGAGCGGGGGCTGAGTACGGTGCCTGTGCCCAAGAGCACCCCAGCAGCACTGCAAAATCCAAGGGACCCTGAGCTCTGGCTAAAGGGCATGCTCCCGGATACACGCCACCTCTCCAAAGGACCTTGGTACTCTCTCTCCTCGCGAGGCACCCATGAGGAAACCTATAAGCGCGCATAAGTCCTTACTACTATGCTCTAGCGTTTTGGTTCGCCTCTCTAACATCCACAGGGAACGAGAGTCTCTCCAGGCCTGTGGAGGAAAAACTCGGCCCCTGAAGGGAAGACGCCTCCAGAGGAGTCATACGCAGGGCGAAAAGCTTCGCGAAGCTAAGTTCCCTGCTCACAGCAAGAGAATCCTTGCATTTCGCTCACAAGCACTCTGCGTCCCTCGAGTGGTCCCTTCCCTCACTCTCCATGGGCTGCTTGCGCGTCAAAGGGGGGCCCTCAGCATCGCGACTCGAGGGTTCTTACCTCTCTAAGCCTTAAACTCCCCCCGGCCTTGCCGAGTCATTGCTCGAGCATACCGCAGCGGCGGAGTCATAGCGCGAAGAGAAGGGTCCGGCGACGCAGAGCGAAAAAAACATGGAGTTGAAGCAAAGGCTCCTCAAGGGAAGCACACACAGACCTAGCGGCACATGCTTAAAATAAGAAGTATATTACAGACTGAACAACAAAAGTCTTTAAGATAAACATCCCTACAGCGCTACAAGCGCATTACACTGCAGGAGAGGATCTCAGGAGGAAGTTAGGCAGCGGCCTCGTCATCGTCCTGGCCGGATCCCTCCTCTTCAAGCTCGCTCCCCTCGTCGTCGTCCTCGTCCTCCGCTGCGGCCCGCTTAAAGCGGCTGCAGAAGTCGTCCACTTGGTCGCGGACGGAGTTGGAGGCTTTCCACCTTTCCTCCCCCTCGAGGGGCTCGGTCACCGTCGCAAGGTCGAACGCGGGCTGCAGGTGCACGAGGTTGGAGAAGATGCGGTCCACCGCCACCGCCAGGAGCTGGCGGCACTCCTCCTCGACCACGTCGCGGAGCTCCGCGGCGGGGCCCTCGAGCGCCGTGAAGAGCTGCTCGAAGTACAGGAGGTAGGTGGCGGCGTCGGCGTGGCCTTGAGCCAGGACAGACGGCGCTTCTGCTCCCAACTTCGCAGCGAGCTCGCGGCCCCGGCCCGCCAGGGTCAGGAACGTGCGCCGCCTTGGCGCTCTCAGCGATCTCCACCGCCTTCTCCACGGCAGGACCCACCTGCTGGTTCATCTCCTCCATGTCGGCCATGAGGGAGGCGAGGTCTTGCTCTGTGCGCTTGCGGGCCTCCTCAGCGACGCGGCGGCGATCCGTCTCGCGCTTCACCTTGGCGACAAGGGTAGCGTTCATATCCTCGAGCTGGTGGATCCGGGCGCCGCTCTCGCCGAGCCTCTTCTTGAAGCGGGTCTCCTGCTTGGTGAATTTGTCGGCGTAGTCCCGGGAGACGGCGGCGCGGTACGCCTTCTCCCGGGCCTGGAACTCCTCCTCAGCCTCTTTTTTCTGCTCGGCGAACCTCTTGTTGAAGCGCTCCACATGCCCCTTGTGGGTAGCCACTTCGCGTTCATACTTGACGAGAGCCGCAGCCAGGCTCTCTTCGCGGGCCTCGAGGGCAGCACGCTGCCCCGACAGCTCCTGCTCCCGCAGAGCCAGCTGCTCGTCGCGGCGGCGCACATCCTCCTCGCGCTCGCCCAGGCTCTGTCCCCTGGCCTCCAAGCTCGTGCGGATCTCGTCCAGGGCGGACCGCACAGTCTCGGAGTCAGCCAGGATCTTCTTCTCGAGCTCGACGAGCTCGCTGCGCTTGGCCGCCAAGGAGTGCTCCACGGCCTCCCGCTCGGCCCTGGCCGCGGCCAGGTCTTCTGCCGCTGCCCGGCGCTCGGCCTTCAAGGGCTGCAGGAGCTCCTCGGCGTCCCGCGCAGCGCCCTCGCGGACCTCCTCGGCGAAGCGCACCGCCTCCTCGCGGTCCGCCTGCAGAGCCTGGTCGCTCTGCCTGCGGGCCTCCACAGCCGCGTGGAGAGAGGCCCAGGCCCCCGCAAGCTCGTCCCGCTTCTGGGCGAGCTTCCCGTCCTCGAGAGCGAGGTGGGCCTCCAGGCCCTCCAGTGACTCTCTCACCAGGCGGAAGGCGACATCGCGTCGCCCCCGACTCCAGTCCCAGCCGCTGAGATATAGGGCCTGGGATGCCATGCGTGGCGCGGAGGTGGAAGCCTCCGCGTGGGCCTGGGGGCTTGGAGGCAAATCCTCCGCCTCGGCGCCTGTGCCCTGCGCCTCGGTGTCGCCTCGCTCAAGCGGCACCTCCTCAGTTGCTTCCGGGGCAGAGGAGGTCTGCCCCGTCGCCGTTGCCTCCTCCATCCTAGCGGATGGCGGGGATGGCGGAATATCCTCCCTGCTGGCCTCAGGCGCGCTCGGGGCCGACGCAGCGCCAGCCGCTGCTTCAGGTTGCACCGGAGGGGTTGCCGCGCGGGGCGGAGTGGGTGCCCTCTCCAGCTGCTCCTCCATGTGCTCGTCCTCCGGAGGCGGCTCAGGCGCCTCCGCCTGAGGCATGTCCACCTGAGGGCCTGCAGAAGCCTCCTCCTCAGGCCTCGCGGCCTCATCTGCCGCGGCCTCGCCCGCTTCGGCCTCGGGCGCGGCCTCGGGAGCGGCCTTCTTCACATCCGCAGCCTTGCGGAGCCTGCGGCGCTTCGCGGGCGCTGGGTCGCTGGCGTAAGACGAGGAGACCGGTCAGGGGAGGAGACAGGCAGAAAACCGAAGGAAAACGACAGAACCCAAGAGTACTTGGACTTCTTCGCGCGGGTGTCGACCCACGCCATACCAGACGCGCGCCATGAGGGCGCGGTCCGGACTCCTGACCCTTCAGGAGCCGCCTCAGCCTTCCTCTTGAGGGAAGCGCTTGGGGGCTCCCCGGCAGGCCTATCATGGGCCGCCTTAGTCCAAGGCTCTCGGCGCCCAGCCTCGGCCTCCTCGCCGTCGCTGGACGAAAGCTCGTAGACCTCCGCTGTGGGTGGCGCGGCTTGCGACGAGCTCGCCTCGCCTGCGGAGGGCACCGCCTCCGCCTCCGCGTCACCTTGCTCCGCGTCGCCATGCTCTGCCTCTGACGCGTACGGAGACTCGGCAGCGTCCCCGTCCTTCGCCACGGGCATCGGCCCCTCCTCCTCTTCCTCCTCCCCCGCCAGGCCCAGCGCGGTGAATGTGGGCATCTGCGCCAGGATGGCCTGGCGCTGGTCCGGAACCTGGTACAGAGGCCTTATCGCCACAGGGACCGTCGCGGGCACGTCGGGGTTGACGAAGAGGCCGCCCATGATGGTGGCGACGACGGCGGGGCGATGATCGCAGGGGTGGAGCCGCATCGGGTCCGTGAGCCCTGAGTACGCCCACATCGGCTTCTTGTGCGCCTGAAGGGGGGCGATGCGGCGCCTCACAAACTCCTCCGCCACCATTTGGCCGGTGAGGCCGTGTTCCCGGAGCATCCTCAAGTGGCCCACGAGGCCCGCTACCTGAGGGCCCTCGAGAGCCCGCTTGCCCCAGTGGGTGTTCTTCACGGGCGGCGCTTCTGGGACGTCGAGGAGGGAGCTCTGCGACGGGACGCCGATGAGGAACCACTTCTGCCAGAAGTCGTCCACTTTCTTCGACACCGCCGTCACGGGCCTCTCGCCGCTCCAGGACATGGGGATGTAGATATCCCCCATGCCGTCCGCGATGCGAAAGGACACGCAGCCCGTCCGCTCGGTCTTCGCGGTGTTCCGGAGCGCGTAGAAGCTCCTGAAGAGGGCCACCGATGGCCTCACCCCCAAGTAAGCCTCACACAGGAAGGCGAAGATGGAGAGGATGAGAACGGAGTTGGGGTGAAGGTGCAGGAGGTGGATCTGATAGAACTCTAAAACGGCCTCGAAGAATGGCGAGTGCGGAGGCACCAGCCCTACAAAGAGGGTCTGGAGGAAGATGGGGTAAAAACCCGCCGGAAGACGGCCGAACCTCGCGGCCCGGATGGCGGTGGCGCCGTGCTCATTGCTCTTTCCGGCGACTAGATGCTGGATCTTGTCCAGCGCTGCAGCATCGACGCGCGTCCCAATCAGGGCGGGGCCGAGCGTCTCATCCTCATGCGCATCCGGGCGGGCTGAGGTCATCGCCGCCTTGCCTTTGGATCCCCCCATTGGCGGAGCAAGACGGAGACGCGGGAGAGCGGAGGAAAAGGGAATGCTCGCCGGAGAGGAAAAGAGTTCGTCGGAGAAGGAGAGCTAGGAGGTCGAGAGTTGGGAAAATGGAGGCGCAGAATGGGAAGTAGTGACTGCGATTCAGACCGGCGCGCAGCTTTATACCGCCGCCGGGCAGTTACCAAGGCGCGGTCGTGGTGATCGTGGTGGGACCCCCCACTACGCACGTCTCTACCGGAGAAACCGAGTCGCCGCAAGTTTATCTCCAAGTGACGCGTGTCACGGGCAGGCCGGACGTTTCGGACCCGCGACGCTTCGTCTGGGCCCGATGGGCCTCGCCGTGCCCGTCGTGGGCCCGGGGGCTACTGTCGGCCCAGTGGATTCTAGGGTGTGCAGAGCCCACTCTCCACGGCCCTCACACGCGTCGATGCCGACGAAACAACTAAGGACCAAGCGGAACGCTTGGGGAGACCCCCGAGGGGAGAGCTCTCTCGAGGAGACTTGAGGGGGCAGCGAAGGGCCTGAAGGGGCTCCCCCTGGGGCTGCCCCCCGGCAAGGCTTTCTCCCCCGAAGGGGAGTCAACGCAACTCCCACCACAGGGCCTCCCGGGCCCTGCGGGGATGCTTCGCCACGAAGTAACCGCTGCAGAGCGCACATGGCCTCTGCAGCAGCCGCAGAGTGACGCGCGCGTCTGCGCGCGATGACGACGGCGCCGCAGTTGCCGTTCTGGTGATAAAAGGAGTCAACAAAGCTCTGTGTCCCCTGCGCCGCCAACAAGGCTTTCCTCTTTGGTGATAAAGCAGGTGGCCGGCGCAACGCTCCAACGGCGACGTCACCGTGGGCACCCCCACGGTCTCTGCTGCACCAGCTGTCCGCTCTGCAAAGACGGAGGCTGCCCTGCCACGAAGGCAGGCTTTGCGACCATGGACCAAGTCCATGGACAACCGAGCTGCGGTGCACCCCGCTCCTCCGCTTCGTCGCCATGTGGGAACCCTTCCACTGCGCCAGACGCAGGGATGAGGCCCGGGGCGCCTATATAAGGAGCAGGAGCACCACCGTAGACGGGGGATCGAAAAACGAACCACTCACCCGTGTACACCCTACCATAGCCTAGCCAAGCTTAGCGAGCTCGAGGAGGAAGAAGAGCTCGTCCTTCCCCCTCCAAGCTCCGCATAGCCGCTCGAGAGCCCTCGGCAAGCTCATTGTACTATTCCTACCGCAGTGCAATACAGACAGGCAGGAGTAGCGGTTTTACCTCACCCTGAGGGCCGTGAACCTGGGTACGGGCCGGACTCCATCTCTGTCGTGCTGTCCCGCTGCAGGCACGACGAGCACCGTCGCCGTGCCGGCTGAGGGCTGTTGACTAACGTGTTCAGTCCCCCTCACGAACTTCCCCCTCGAGTGTAGTCATCCCTGTTCCGTGGGAATCACACCTCGACAGAAAGATTGTGCTCTCCCTGGTGTCCGCGTGCGCAGACGCGACACACATGTGTGATTAACCCCCTTGCAAGCATCCGCAAATGCAAGAAAAAAATTAAGAATAATACAACCACAGTCTTAAAACTCTGAGATCCTACAATCCATATGCAATAGTTTACGAACGTGGGTTCAAATTTCTGTCACTCCGGCAACCCCTTAATAAGTAAACTAAATACACAATGCACTCCCCTAGGCGTATAAAGATGAAGTACCATGCAGTCAATGTTCACATGACACCACTAGAAGAATGACATCACAGCTTTAATATTAAACCACTAAATATTACTCAACATAATTAGATTACTAGCAACAAGACTTCTCCCATGTTCTCAAGAACTAAACGACCTGCTGATATATGTAAAATGCATACATGAACTTTGCACTTTATTACTTGATATTCCAACTTATTTGCATTACATATGGGTTATATTCATGTTTTATAATGATTTTTGGGAATAATTCAGAGTTCCCCTAATTTTATGTTATTAACCCTGCCGACTAGGAAAACCTCTTTTTCAATATTTTTAAGTTTCATGGACTCAAACGACGTCCAATTGACCCCATATTTTACGGGAGCCATTTTTCGGAAATAAGAAAACGTACGAGCCCGCGAAAAAGAAAGGCCGAGGAAGAAACGGGTAGTGCTCACACGGCCCCGCCCATGGCCGCGTGAGCCTAGCCCGTTTCCCCCTCGAGCTACGGATGTCGTCGATCTTTCCTCCCACGACGACTCTCGGAAAAAAGCACCACAGAAACACATAACCACAAAAACAGGAGACATAAGCTACAGATTGGAGGGGGGAAACTCCGGTGGGGCACTGCCGGTGTGGTCTCCATCTTCTCCAACGTCTCCACCATCGTCACCATGATGAAGGGGGAGTAGTCCACCTCTGGACTATGGGTTTGTGGAAGTAACTATTGTATCTCTCAATCTCCATTGTATGAGCACCGTATGAGTTGCCTAACATGATTACGGTCATATTTTTATTACCTATGTGGTGGATCTTCTTATAGTTAATATTTTAGATTACAATTGTTTTCAGCTTTAGATGTATGAGTAGATCCATATCATGTACCCCATTCTTTATTACTTGTTTTGATCAAGCATGTATGTGAGAGCGCGTGAGGGGGAACGTGTAAATTAGTTGGAGCAACGGGGGTGGTTTGACGGGTATTGACAGTCAAAAGCTTGTGAACCACTTGGGTGTTTACATTACTTAGTTGCTGTAAGGAACATGCCCAGGAGGCAATAATAAAGTGGTTATTATATTATTCCATATTTATGATAAATGTTTATTTCTCATGCTAGAATTGTATTAATCGGAAACATTAATACATGTGTGACTAATGAACAAATAAGAGTTCCAAGTAAAGCCTCTCGTTTAACTAGCTCGTTGATTGACGGATGATCAAGGTTTCTTGATCATGAACATTGGATGTTGTAAATAACGGGATCACATCATTAGGAGAATGATGTGATGAACACACACCCAAAATTAAGTATAGCAATGTGATCATTAAGTTTACATTGTTGTACTAAGTATACGAAGTAATCCTAATCCTTAGACCATGAGATCGTGTCAATCACTAACACCGGAAGAATGCTTTGATGACATCAAACGTCACACAGTAACAGGGTGACTATAAAGGTGGCGTTGGGTATTCCAAAAGTATTAGTTGAGGCTCATGGATCAAGAAGTGGGATTTGTCCATCCAGATGACGGAGAGATATACTCTGGGCCCTATCGGTGATATCACATCGACACCGCTTGCAAGCATGTGACTAGGTCACAAGGATGTCATATCACGGAACGAGTAAAGAGTACTTGTCGGGAACGAGATCGAACTAGGTATAGATGATACCAATGATCGGATCTTGGACAAGTAAAATATCACGAGACAAAAGGAATTGGTTATGACGTTTTTGGTTCACACGATCACAAGATTCATCGTCGATATGTAGGAGTCATTACGGATCTCCAGATCCCGCTGTTGACTATTGATCGGAGAGGTGTCTCGATCATGTCTACATTATTCACGAACCGTAGGGTGCTACACTTAAGGTTTGTCGACGCTTTTGGGTAGACACGGAATTTCGGAGAAAAGTTTGGACAACACCGAAATTGTTTCGAGTAATATTGAAATAGTTCAAGGGGTTAATTGTCAATGGTTGCCAATGGTTGTTAATAGAATTAACAAATGAACCAAGGGGGTAAGTGTTAATGTTTGTTAATAGAATTAACAAATAATAAAAAGAAATGAAATTGTTTTATTTAATAAAGAAAAACCCTTGGAATTTTGAGTGGGAATTAATGAGAGAATGAGTGGGTTGAGTGGAGACTCCACTCTCGCACCAAGCAAGACCTTCCGGGTACCCGGGACCCCCGGGTCTCCTTTGCCCCGGATGGAGCCGAAGACCCCGAGAGCGCGAGTCTCCGGCAGGGTCGGGCTCCCTCTCGGGTACAAGACCGTGCAAGGAGAAGATAAGGCTTCTACCACCTTCCAGAGGATGGTAGAAGCCCCCAGAAGATTTGGGAACCAAGGCACGGGTAGGGGACACCACCAACCCACTGTCAGCCCCTGTCCGCCGCTTTCCCTAAAGGTGGCAGAGGATCCCACCAATCCGGTGACCGATACTTGGAGGAGAAGAGGCCACGTCGCCGTCTCCACCACGGAGAGGGGTTGCTTCCCGCCAAGACCCCCTCACGCTCCTCGCATGACCTCTGTGGTATCCCCTTTCCCTATAAAAGTAGGACCGAGGAGAAGCCAAGAAAAGGGGGACTCTAGACTAAGCTAGTCTAGGGTAGGAAGAGAAGGAAGGTGATCTCCGCCGGGCAAGGATCTGTCCTTCTCCTACCTCTAGCCGAGAACCCTGCCGGGTACCTCGCTGGAGCACACCATTGTAGCCACACCATGTTTCGTCCATCTATCCAGACATGCAGGAGTAGGGCTGTTAGCCTTCGGGCGGCCTGAACCTGGATAGATCGTTGTGTGCTTTCCTTGTTTGCCTACCACGTCGAGATCGGAGAGTGGGTGAGGAGCTCGCCGGCGATCGTCCCCCAGGAGACGTTTCCAGCCTCCTTCGCGCCCCTACCGAATCTACAAAGGGGGTGTCTCGCATCCCCGGTGTCCGTCCTTCGAGACACGACATTCCCCAAAACATTATAAAACATTGATATAACCCTTATATGATGCAAATATGAATGAAATATGAGTAATACAATGCAAAGTTCATGTATGCATTTTACATGCATCAGATGGGCTCCTAGAATCACTTGATTATGAATCATTTGAGACATGTGAACCATGCCTTATGGGCAAGATGACTAGAACCCCGTTTTCCGGCAAGATGGAACGGGCGACGAATTTATTGGAAATCATACATACCGATGTGTGTGGTCCAATGAGTGTGTCGGCGCACCGTGGATATCGTTATGTTGTTACCTTCACGGATGATTTAAGTAGATATGGGTATATTTACTTAATGAAACACAAGTCTGAGACGTTCGAAAAGTTCAAAGAATTTCAGAGTGAAGTGGAAAACCATCGTAACAGAAAGATTAAATTTCCGCGATCCTATCGTGGAGGTGAATATTTGAGTTACGAGTTTGGCACACATATGAAAGAATGTGGAATAGTTTCACAACTCACTCCTGCCGGAACACCACAGCGTAATGGTGTATCCGAACGTCGTAATCGTACTTTATTGGATATGGTTCGGTCTATGATGTCTCTTACAGATTTGCCACTATCATTTTGGGGTCATGCACTAGAGACAGCTACATTCACTTTAAATAGGGTTCCATCTAAATCTGTTGAAACGACGCCGTATGAACTATGGTTTGGAAACAAACCTAAGCTATCGTTTCTAAAAGTTTGGGGATGCGATGTTTATGTGAAGAAGCTTCTACCTGATAAACTCGAACCCAAAGCGGAAAAATGCTTCTTCATAGGATACCCTAAAGAAACAATTGGGTACACCTTCTATCACAGATCCGAAGGCAAAGTTTTCGTTGCCAAGAATGGATCCTTTTTGGAGAAGGAGTTTCTCTCAAAAAGTGTGAGTAGTAGGAAGGTAGAACTCGACGAGGTTACTGAACCTTCTCTTCTTGGAATGGCGAGTAACGCAACGCCGGAAATTGTCCCGGAGTTGACTTCACCAGATGAAGAGGGAACTAATGATAATCAAGATCATGAAACTCCGAAAGAGGATACTACCGTACTTCACAGGTCAACAACGATGCGTACAGCTCCTGAACTGTACGGCAGCCCCGTCATGAACGTCATGGTAGTTGATAATGATGACCCTGCGACGTATGATGAAGCGATGATGAGCTCAGATTCCAACAAATGGCTAGAAGCCATGAAATCCGAAATGGAATCCATGTACGAAAACCAAGTATGGACTTTGGTGGACTTACCCAATAATCGCAAGGCCGTTGAGAACAAATGGATTTTCAAGAAGAGAACTGTCGCTGATGGTAATGTGACTGTCTATAAGGCTCGACTTGTCGCAAAGGGTTTTCGACAAATTAAAGGAATTGACTACGAGGAGACTTTCTCTCCTGTAGCGATGCTAAAGTCTGTTAGGATTATCTTAGCAATTGCTGCATTTTTTGATTACGAAATCTGGCAGATGGATGTCAAAACTGCGCTCCTTAATGGTCACATTGAGGAAGAGTTGTACATGGTGCAACCCAAAGGTTTTGTCGATCCTAAGGATGCTGACAAGGTATGCAAACTTCAGCGATCCATATATGGACTGAAGCAAGCATCCTGGAGTTGGAACCTCCGCTTTGATGAAGTGATCAAAGGGTTTGGATTTGTCCAAACTTATGGGAAAGCTTGTATATACAAGAAAGTGAGTGGGAGCTCTGTAGCATTTCTAGTACTATATGTGGATGACATATTGGTGATTGGAACAATAGTTTTTCGATGAAGGACCTTGGTGAAGCATCGTATATATTAGGCATCAAAATCTATAGAGATAGATCAAGACGCTTGATTGGGCTTTCGCAAAGTACATACCTTGACAAGATTCTGAAGAAGTTCAGAATGGACGAAAGTAAGAAAGGGTTCTTACCTATGTTGCAAGGAAAGACATTGAGTCAAACTCAAAGTCCAGCTACATCGGAAGATAGAGAACTTATGAACAAGATCCCCTATGCCTCAGCCATAGGCTCTATCATGTATGCTATGCTATGTACAAGACCGGATGTGGCACATGCTATTAGCTTGACTAACAGGTACCAATCTGATCCTGGTTTGGAACACTGGATGGCGGTAAAGAATATCTTAAAGTACTTAAGAAGGACTAAGGATATGTTTCTCGTGTATGGCGGTGAAGAAGAGATCGTCGCAAGATGTTACGTCGATGCTAGCTTCGACACCGATCCGGATGACTCTAAGTCACAATCTGGGTACGTATTTGTTATGAATGGAGGAGCAGTAAGCTGGAGGAGTTCCAAGCAATCCGTGGTGGCGGGATTGTCGACAGAAGCGGAATATGTTGCTGCCTCGGAGGCAGCGCAGGAAGGGGTTTGGATGAAGGAGTTCATATCCGAACTAGGTGTGGTTCCAAGTGCGTTGGATCCGATGGTTATCTATTGTGACAACAATGGTGCCATAGCCAATGCTAAAGAACCAAGGTCTCACAAGAATTCCAAGCATTTCAAGCGCCGTTTTCACTCCATCCGTGAGCATGTCAAGGATGGTGATATAAAGATTTGCAAATTACATACGGATCTGAATGTGGCAGAACCTTTGACTAAACAACTCCCAAGGGCAAAAAATGATCAACACCGGAACTCCATGGGTGTTAGGGTCATTACAATGTAATCTAGATTATTGCCCCTAGTGCAAGTGGGAGACTGAAAGGAATATGCCCGAGATGCAATAATAAAGTGGTTATTATATTATTCCATATTTACGATAAATGTTTATTTCTCATGCTAGAATTGTATTAATCGGAAACATTAATACATGTGTGACTAATGAACAAATAAGAGTTCCTAGTAAAGCCTCTCGTTTAACTAGCTCGTTGATTGACGGATGATCAAGGTTTCCTGATCATGAACATTGGATGTTGTAAATAACAGGATCACATCATTAGGAGAATGATGTCACGAACACACACCCAAAATTAAGTATAGCATTGCGATCAAGTCATTAAGTTTACATTGTTGTACTAAGTATACGAAGTAATCCTAATCCTTAGACCATGAGATCATGTAAATCACTAACACCAGAAGAATGCTTTGATGACATCAAACATCACACCGTAACAGGGTGACTATAAAGGCGGCGTTGGGTATTCCGAAAGTATTAGTTGAGGCTCATGGATCAAGAAGTGGGATTTGTCCATCCACATGACGGAGAGATGTACTCTGGGCCCTCTCGGTGATATCACATCGACACCGCTTGCAAGCACGTGACTAGGTCACAAGGATGCCATATCACGGAACGAGTAAAGAGTACTTGTCGGGAACGAGATCGAACTAGGTATAGATGATACAAATGATCGGATCTTGGAAAAGTAAAATATCACGAGACAAAAGGAATTGGTTATGACGTTTTTGGTTCACACAATCACAAGATTCATCGTCGAATATGTAGGAGTCATTACGGATCTCCAGACCCCGCTGTTGACTATTGATCGGAGAGGTGTCTCGATCATGTCTACATTATTCACGAACCGCAGGGTGACACACTTAAGGTTTGTCGACGCTTCTGGGTAGACACGGAATTTCGGAGAAAAGTTTGCACAACACCGAAATTGTTTTGGGTAATATTGAAATAGTTTAAGGGGTTAATTGTCAATGGTTGCCAATGGTTGTTAATAGAATTAACAAATGAACCAAGGGGGTAAGTGTTAATTTTTGTTAATAGAATTAACAAAAATTAAAAAGAAATGAAATTGTTTTATTTAATAAAGAAAAATCCTTAGAACTTTGAGTGGGAATTAATGAGAGAATGAGTGGGTTGAGTGGAGACTCCACTCACATGATGAGGGGAGAGGTGGGGGCATTCCAAATTCATGGCTGCCTCCCACTCCTATATAAAGAGGGTGTGAGCTCCCTCCCCCCACACACTTGCCTCTCTCCCTCCTCCTGCTGCTCCACCTTCCAGCCAGCCGCTTGGCGAAGCCATGGCCGATTAGATTCTCCACCACACCATGTCGTCGTGCTGCTGGAGTTTCCGGTGGTTCTACTACTTCCGCTGCCCCGCTGGATCGAGGGAACGGAGGTCGTCATCAAGCCGTACGTGTGACCGAGTACGGAGGTGCTGCCCGTTGCAGCGCACATCTTCACGATCTTGAGATCGGCGAGTGAACGACTACATCTTCCACGAGAATTATTCTCGAAACGCTTACGGTCTTCGAGGGTTAGTTCTCTTGGTACCTGGCTTACCCATTGCTCACATCTACTAGATTAGATCTTGGTGACTTGGGTCTTGGTTGTTCTTACCGTAGGAATTTTTTTGTTTTCAATGCTACGAACCCATCAGTTGCCTCACTAGAGATAAAGAAAATTCCATGCTACCGGGTATTTTGAAGTGACCATGCCACTTACCCATTACTAGATCTAGCATGTTCTTATTTTAACCTCATGTCATAGAACTTCAAGCTATACTCCGAATTTTCTTAAATACTAGATTGCTTGGAGACCCCCATTTCTAGTGGAGTATAAGTGAGTTTGGTAATAAAATAACATCTCTATGTTAGAACGTGATGCCCATATGAATGCCATCTTTACATAAACACATTGCACCAATATTATGTCAACTAGAGTGTCCCGTGTCCACCACAACTTATAGAGAGAGTTCATAAGTGAAAACATGAATCCCATTCCATTTTTAAACATAAGAAAACACTTTCCAACACATTGTCATCACTTTCTATTTTCAGCCATAAAAAATCCGAAAATACAAAAACATTTTTAATACTTGCATTTGCAAACCAAAACCCAAAAACATCACCCTTCATTGTTTTTATCATCCTTTCATATTTATTTTCATCATTGCATTCATTTTACTTTATTGCATTTTTATTTACTAATATCTCACCTTGTGCTTGACAACCACTTGGTTGAGTTGGGGGCACAAAGGAAAGTACAATTATTTTGTAGGTTGTTTGAAGCACGAGAAGAAATCATTCTACACACAGCTCTGAAGGGCATGGCGCCCCCATGTATGGTTTTGGTAATTAATGACAATCCCTATGGACTAATGGTTGCATTGAGTTATACTTGTAGTGTTTGTCCATAGACCTTGCTCGATGTCCATATGTTGGATTTAAGGTTGATGCCATAAAGATATTGATATAAGGGAGTATTTGGCATCAAGATCATCGAGTTGCATGGATATATTTGAGATGATCAATAAGAAGATTATGTGATGACCAAGCTATGGTTAGAGGAGGTATTCGATGATTGGTCATATGAGCGTGGAGCATATTGCAAGTATGTATTGAAGAAAAGGATTTATGTGATCGTTATGGTTATCTTCAAGACATCATCTAATTAAGAGAGAAGAAAAGATACAAGGTTGATCAAGATGTTCGATCAACACACAAAGCTACAAGATGTACCAAGTGGGATCATGTATCTCTTGGTATGGTAAGCACTTGTCCATATAGCTTTGTGAACTAACCCATGATCTATGTGTGTGGTATGTCTATATGGGTTTAGGTATATTTCTATGGGCTTGCATCAAATGAAGATTCATATAGCCCATGAAGGATGATGTCAAGTGGGAATCGTTATCAAGGTTGAAGTGCAAGTTCAAGAGAAGCATCTCGAAGAAATCTTATGCTTGAAGCTTGCAACCCATTTGGAGAAAATGGTCATTTGAAGATGTGCCTAAAATAGGCTCTCCCATAGTGGAGTATGGGGGAGCAATATGTGAGTCTTCACCGAGCGAAGCGCAATCAAGAACGGTGATCCACTTGAAGAGATCAAGATCTTCATCATCTAGCTCAAGTGGAATGCACAAGGCAAAGGTACGATCTAGATAGGGGTATAGGTTAGATACCGTACTATCAAGAGGGGCTCTCAACTAAGCTTTATCGTATCTATCGGAGAGAGCTCAAACCTTTGCATACTTGGCATCATCATATTTCTTGGTTCTTATTTTGTTTCTCTCCTTGTGTGGCTTTGGTGCTTGTCGCGTTCTACATGCCAAGCCCAAGCTCACCGAAAACGGATTTCGTATGAAAAACTTGTTGCGTTTTTGGTGTTGGCGGTTTTACCGGTTGTTCTTTAATTGAGAGATCAAACCTTTCACCATTTGGTTTTTGCCACTATGATGTTTCTCTATACCATCTTGTAGTGCTCGTTGTAACGAATGCAACGAGCCCAAAATCACCGAAAACAGAGTCCGGAAGTGAAAGATATCGCGTTTTCGGGTGCCCGGCCTTACCTCCCTTCGCCCTGAGAAAAAACAGGAGCGACATGGCCGGCCCTATGGCCGCCCCCCCCCCCCCCCCCCCAGCCATGGCCGGCCCTTGACCCCAGCATGGCCGGCCCTCAGGAAAAAAGACAACGGGCAGATTTCGTGGGGGGCTATTTAGGAGACCTTCTTCCCCAAAAGGTACCCATTTTCTTGAGCTCTTTTCCCCCACCATTGTTGACCTTTTGGAGCTTGCTTTCTCTCTATTCCTCCATGATTCTTGCCTCCAATTAGATGGAAAAGAGAGAGGAGATCTAGATTTATCATTCCACCAATCAATCTCTCCTCTAAGTGAGGGGAAGCTTTTGGATCTAGATCTTGGACGAATTTGGTGTTCTTCCTTGTTCTTCCTCTCCTCTCCTCCCCATAGCATTAGTTGCTTTGGTGGGATTTGAGAGAGAAGGATTTTGAGCACTTCTTGTGTTCTTGCCCATTGCATTAGTTGCATCGGTTTGAGTTCTCCACGGTGATACGTGGAAATCGAAGTTGAGAAGCTTATTACTCTTGGGTGCTTGGGTGCCCTAGAGCTTGTTACTCTTGGGTACTTGGGTACCCTAGACGGTGTAGTTGATCTCGGAGTTTTGGTGGCTCGCGGGATTGTTGGGAGCCTCCAATTAAGTTGTGGAGTGTGCCTCAACCTTGTTGATTCGTGTGGCTTTGGGAGCCGCGGGAATTCGGTGGGAGCCTCCAATTAAGTTGTGGAGTGTGCCTTATCCTTGTACGGGTTCGGTGACCACCCTCAAGTGTCCCATAGTGGTTCGTGGCACTCCGCATTGGTGGAGGCACGAAGGAGATTACGGTGTGCCATTGACGGCTATTCGGGGATCACTTTGTGACTCCGCACCGCTCCAACGGAGACGTAGCTTCCATTGGGAAGTGAACTTCGGGATAAATCATCGTCTCCAAGTGCCTCGGTATTTCTATACCCGAGCTTCTTACTTATGCAATTTACCTTGTGATACCCATCGAGCTTGAAATAATATATATTGCTATCACATAGTTGCTTATCTTGCTTAGCATAAGTTGTTGGTGCACATAGGTAAACCTAGCTTGTTTAGGTTTCTTGCTTGATAAATTAAACAAGAATTTTATTCCGCATTTATTCAAGCATTAAACCGTATTAATTTTAATCGCCTATTCACCCCCCCCCCCCCTGAAGGGAATCGCAGGCAGAAAACAAAAAAATTCTAACAACGATAACCTTAAAACAGCCAGGATCTATACTATGCAGATATAGTAATACGGAGGAGATCGATATACATACCCTTGTAGATCGAAACGCGGGGATTACGCTCCCGCACAAGCGTTGTCGATGAAGCCGACGAAGACGACCTTCGAGCACCACTAGCGTGGCACATCGCAGGGATTCACACACGTACGGTGAAGACGACGACTTCCGGGCTTCGATCCAGGGACGAGCAGCGGAAGACTTGGACCGGAAGACCAGCAGCACGGCGGTGTGCGTATGGTGGAGAGAACTTCACCTTGGCGCAACTCCAATGGAGGAATCACGTTATTCAAGGAGAAGAAGAGAGAGATTGGTTGTGTGCTTTAAAGGCCAAGGGGGCACCTCTATATATAGGTGGAGGGGGGCTGCCAGCCTTGCTGGCTGGGCGGTGTGGGACTAATCCCACACCAGCCCGCCCCAAGGGGGGTGCGCCGGCCTAGGTGGGCCCCATTCGGCCCACCTAGGGCAGCCCCCTCCCTCCATGCGCACCAAGGGGGGGAATCCCCCCCCCCCCCCCCCTTATGGGCCTTCTCTACCATGGGAAGGCCCATTTAAGGTGGGCTGCCTTTAAAAATCCGAAAATCATTAAATAAAAATGTATTTAACTATTAATTACACTAATTAATATTAAGCACACATTATCTAATTTATTCCGGCTCCGAAAACTATTTCGTCGCTCTCCGATCTCCATCGGATCTTTCCCGGGACGCTCCCGGTGCTCTCTTCTAATTTCTCTTCCGGTAAACTTGTCGACTCCCCTTAAGTGTGTTACCCTAGCGGTTCGAGATCTCGCCAGACATGATCGAGACACCTCTCCGATCAATGACTAATTCGTGGACCTTGGATACCCAGAATTAATCCCTGTGAGATAACGAATAACTTTGTCGTTCGAACCTGGACGTCGAGTCTTAAACCTTTTGCCATGACGATACTTAGTGTGTCCGAGACTCGTTCATAGATATCGCCATACCTAGCTTGATCTCGTTACCGACAACACTATCTTCTACTCGTCCATGATATTATGTCCTGGTGACCTAGTCACATGCTTGCAAGCTCATTTGACATAATCTCACCGAGTGGGCCCTAGAGTATCTATCCTGCTATGCGGACTGGCAAACCCCGCTCTTGATCCCTCGTCTCAACATACTCCCTTCCGATACCCGAGAGGAACACCTTTATTGTCATACTATTAAGACATGATGTTTGATGCAATCAAAGTATCTTTCAGGAATAGCAATAAGAGTTGATCTCACGGTCAAAGGCGTAATGACTACGTCCTACAAATATTGGGTATGTCCATCACATCGTTCTACCAACGATATGACTCCATTGTCAACGGACACCATGTCACATGATCGGGAAACCTCGATCATCAATTGCACAATGAACTAGTCAAGTAGAGGCTACTAGGGACCTGGTTGTCTTACGTATCACACGTGTATTAATGTTTCCGCTTAATACAGTTATAGCATGACACAAAGACATATTATGGACAAATGAGATATGATAAATAAAGCACTTTATTAATTGCCTCTAGGGCATATCTCCTTCACCCCCCCCCCCCCCCCTCTATGCGACATCCGTGTCCTTTCAAGCTCCCCAAGTGTTCGATATTTAAACCCTCTAGTCACCTCGTGGGGAAATCTTTCCTTACTACAACACACTACTCATGGAGTCCCAACAAGCGTGTGTAACTACGCGCTCATCACCTACTCATAAGACATCATATGTATTATGATCAGAGGTGATATATAGATGAATAACAATCTGGTCATAACAAGAATTCACCGATAAAACTCAATAGCATCAACTATAACGGGCTAATTAACACCGGGAGAGAGATCCCAACGAATAGTACAAGATGTAACCCAAAGTGTTATAGCGGGATAAATTGGGATGGTGATGATGATGGTGCTGGTGTTGGATATAATCCCTATGATACCCGGCATGATGACGATGAAGATGATGACGATTGCCTCTTCATGGAAAAGTTTTGCTGACAGATTTCTACCTGTTGGAGTGCTATTTTTTATCTGTCTCGGTTCCGTCGCGAGGTGGCGGTGAAAAAATTATGCGAAGTCTCTCTAAAGGTTTTAGGTCAAGAGGTACAAGTATGTTAAAGGGGAGCGCCAGAGGTGGGCTAGCTCCCCCCGGTCAGCCTCTAGGCGTGGTTAGGGATGGGGGCGCGCCCATCGATCGTATACACCCCCTGTAACTCCCCTCTGGTCCATCTTCTGGCTATGTGGCTTATTTCCCCGAAAAGTAACTTCCGTAATTTTTCATGATTTTTTTAGCTTGGGTATCTTGACACTTGCTTTTCCAGCTGAATTCTGACACCGACAGATAAATCCCGGGGAATTGATTTTTTCTGCAAAATAATATAAAATAACATAAGTAGTGCATCCTAATATGAAATAGATGAACAAGAGTAAAGTATGATATAAAATAGTGATCCAAAATTTTCGTATCAGTATCAATTGCCTGCTTGACGGTTAGGGGTTCCTAGTCCACTAGGCAGAGCCTATGGTCTCATCGGGAAGCCTACCCACAGTTAAGCACATCCGGTGAATATGGAAGTTTCTTTTTAATTCTGACAGCAGCTGAAAGCATATCAGCAAGAATTTGAGATTTGCCAATGGCTGATCATATTTTTGAAATAATCATGGTATCATCAGCATATACTGAAGGTGGGTGACATTAATCAAAGGTATGGTTCTAAATTGCTATGTTTTCCTACCCTTTTACTATTGCGTATTTGGATACTCTAGATAGAAAGGATCCTCCAATTAGGTTTTGAAGTAAATTCAAATAATTTGTAAAGGTTTGGTTATCACCTTGAAGAGTACCACTAGTGGATCAAGACATTTTCCTTCGTCGGATAGCTAAAAAAAAGAATAAGATGAGACCATTGTGACGTTGGCCGAGCTTCTTTAGTCTCCACTTCTCATATGCAGATTGACATCCAAAGGTGTGAAATTTATGAGTACATCTTTGTCTCCGCCATGTGGTTATTTCATTTCCCTACCACTACTTACACATCGTTATTTTGATCTAGCGCGTTCAATACGTCTATTGCAGATCTATTGACGAAATGAAATTCGCCTCCCGTTTCCGAAACATTCCAGCCGTGCTAGCTTGATGACATGTACTCCCGATCCAACAACGATCTGGACGAGCGCCGCTGACACGGTTCGTTCACCAACCCGTGCACGACAGGAGATTCATGCGTGTGGTTGAGAGGAAGGTGAAAGTAAAGAGCAGTCGTGAGAGAGATGAAAACCAAGCAAGAAATGCAGCGCTTGCTCCATGTCCCAAGGCTAAAGCTTCACTAGCTGGGATGGCAGAGGGGACAAGACCACTCCTCGTCGTCAACCTGAACAAACAAAATCCACACACCTCGCTTTCTTTCTCTCCTGCTGCGGGGAGACGAGATGAGATGAGAGGATGGGCCGATTGGATTTCTGCCATTAACGCCTTCCTTGGTCGCTCTCGTGGTCACATCGCTTAACGCCAGGTCACACGCCCAACAGCGACGCCACGCCCGTCCTCGCCAAATCAATGCTCCGCGGCAGCATCTCCTGACTCTACATCCATCGACGTACGTACGTACTACTGTATTATTATTATCTCTTTGGACTCGTCAATCCCAATAGAAATGGAGATGGTAGCTCTGGGGAATGAAGAACATGTCTCACATGGCTCTATCCATCGATCAGCGAACAATGGTCGACTGCCCATTTGTTTCAGATACTCCTCCTGGCAATGGTTGCAAGTGAATTTGCATGGCAGACACTGCCAAATTAGCACTCGGAAGTTATTCAGACGATTGGTTAGATAAGGAAACGCCGGTATTCTATTCCATTACCACACGTTCATGCATTTTGGGGACAGAGCTTACCTGAACACAGCTTATATTCGTACAAAGAACATAAATAAGCATCACTGTACTAACACAATTCAAGAAGGTTTTCCTTTTTCCTTCTCGTCCCAGAGCTAGAAGAAACAAAGAAGCTTTCAAAATGGAGTTGGGGGTGATTTACAAATGGTTACTACAAGAAACTCCAGCTTGAGTTGCTCTAATCATCATGTTCTTAGTAGCAGACAGAAGAATGTAGTAAGAGGATCTACGAACCTCTTTCAGATGATCTCAGTTCGACAAGAGAGCCGAATTGCCATCCTCAAACTTATTCATCTCCACGGTGGGTCCATACATTATTCAACCCTGCCTATATCACTCACCTATGCAATCTGCAACGGCAGTTGATTGCATCACTTCTCTGGAGTGGTCACGGCTCACATGCAAATGGTGACAGTCACCAAAATGAGCAGAGCAAACTGAACCCCTGGATCCCCGGCACAGTTTGCAAAGATTGAGTTTTTTTCTTACATGGAGAAAGAACATGAAAGCAGCGATTTTTCACACTTTTTTGCCTTCTAAAATAATCTTCTCTAAGGCTAGGTTTGTCTCATCAACAGTAAGAACAAGGAGAGAACACGAGGAGCAATGACAAATAAGCAGCAGCAGCAGCAACACAAGAACAGAAGCAACGGCCGGGCTGAGCGATGGATATGGAGTGAAGAAAAAAATGGATTTTTGGGGTGGATGGTAGATTGCTACGTAATTCCCAAAGAATTCTTGGCCTCTATGATACGGTGAATCCTGCTCGGTATCTATGCCGATCTGTGGGAAGTTGCAGCGGCGGTGGCAGAGGAAGAAACGAATTTTATATACCCGAGGACGAGGAGGACGGATGCCATCCGCCACCACCCGATCGATCGATGCCGGCCGGTCACCGTCGATGATGTGGAGGCGGCTTAGTGGTCCCCGGAAGTCGGGAACAGCGTGAGCTCGCGGCGGCCGGCACCGCCGCCGCCGCCACGGGATCCGAGGTCCAGCTCCTCGGCGAAGGACGACGGCGCCATCATCCCCATGGCGGCCGGGACCATGCGGTGCATCCCGGGCGGGCCGACGGGCGCGCCACTGGCGACGGCCCGGCTGAGGAAGCCGTGGTCGAAGGCGCCGCCTCCTGGCCCGGCGCCGTAGTGGTGGCCGAGCGGGCGCGCGGCGGGGTGGTGGAAGTGGCCGATCTGCGGGGGAGGGTGGTGGTGATGGTGGTGCGCGGGCATGGGGGCGCCGTAGGGGGAGGTGTACGGGTCGGCGCCGGCGGGCGCGCGGCCGGGCGGGAGGAAGGGCGAGGGCCCGGTGGCGAAGAGGTGCTCCGTGGCGGCGTCGGTGGCCGAGCCGGAGGAGTGGCTGCCGCCGCCCCCGCCGCCGTTGCCGAGCCCCTGCATGCGCTTGAGGTAGAGGCGGTACTTCTGGAGGTGGGAGGCGACGTTCTCGCGCGTGAGGCCGTCGACGCTCATGAGCTGCATTATGGTCTTGGGCACGGCGTTCTTGATGCCGAGGTGGGCGACGGCGTCGACGAAGCGCTTGTGCAGCTGCGGCGTCCACACGAGGCGCGGCCGCTTGAGCGTCCTGGCCGGCTCGTCGCCGTTGGCGCCTCCCCCGCCGTTGCCGCTGGAGCCGGCGGCCGAGGACGCCCCGCCGCCGTTCATGTCGGGGCCGCCCGCGCCGTCCATCCCGGCGCCGGCGCCAGGCAGGCCGGCCCCGTGCGTGGGGATGTCGAAGGCGGCGGCGAGGTCGCGCGTGATGAGCGACTGGGAGAGCGGCATCAGCTCGTCGGGCGCCGGCAGGTCCTCGTCGAAGCGCGCGAACCAGCTGGGCTCCTCCTCCTCCCTCATCCTCTCTCTTGTCTGAGCTGGGAGCAGAGCAAAGGAATTCCCTTTTCCCTTTGCCGCGGTGGTACGCAGCAGCAGCGGCAGCACTCCCTCCTCAACAGGCTTGATGAGAGAGAGAGAGCACGGGACGGGAGGAAGAAGAGGAGAGGAGAGGAGAGGGGAGGAGGGTGGGGCTTACTTCGAGGTGGATCTCTCTTCTTCCAAGCTTTCTTCTTCTCTCTCTCTCCTCTCACTTGTTCTGCGCCCCCGCTGCAGCCGCTGCTGCCTGCCTGCTGCTGTGCTATCTATGATATCCCCGACCCTCTTTCTCCCTCTTTTATCTATCTATCAATCTGCTCACGCCTTTTCTTCCCCCTCCCTCCTCTCTCACTCATCACTCTAGAGAGACTCTAGAGAGAGAAAGAGAGTATCTTGATGAGTTCGGGAGTGGTGCCGGGTTCTAGTTTAATTGTCTGCCTCAAAGCTATTTTTGTGTTATCTTTGGTTCCTCTCTTTGTTTGCTCGCTTGTTGGTGCTGGCTTCTCCACCCTGATTCCCTTTTTATCCTAGTTCTAGTTCTAGAGAGAGAAACAACAAAATAAAAGTACTCCTAGGAAGATAACTCCAACGATTTTGCGTTTTCCAGGATTTCTGGGAGCGACAAAAATAAAAACACTGGAAAAAGACGAGGGGATCTTGCGTGCAGCGCTGTGCTGTGCTGAGATGGGGGCCTCCTGGCGAGCGCTGTAGGGGAATTGTTGTGCGATGAGATCAGACGAGACGACGACGACGATGTATCTCGTCGGAATTAGCTGGAGTTTGTTTGGTTTGTCCTCATGTGGGTGGGCTTGGGCATGTCGCTCGCCGTCGCCGGGCCGGATCACATCGACATCCAGCGGGGAGGGGACTCTCTCTCTCTCTCTCTCTCTCGTGTGTGCGCGCTCGAGGTGGATATCGCGTTGGAACCTGGATGGACGACGGAGGACGGATCGTGGATCTATGCAAAGGGAGGAGGGCTGGATATCGTCGTACTACCTAGCGGCTGCTGCTCCTTCCTGCGGGTACAGGCCTTAAGCATCTACTAGGAATGTGGTAGGATTTTGGTTTTGGTTTTGGTTGTCAATGCATCTTGATTGGTGGTGTACGTACCACTGGTTAAAAGTTACTAGTACTAGTAAGAAACTGCAGAAGAGATTCACGTTATTTGATTGGGTTGCATTCTATTTATAAAGCAAATGCGTCGTGCTACGTAGTATAAATTAAACCCCAACATTCACTTGTAGATATTCCATCCTTCTCAATGCACCCTTCTCACTTTATACAATGGCATACAATTTGTGACATATAATCATTATTTTGTTGGTCATGTTTATAATCGAACTTAGACCTTGAAAATTCGTGCGCCACCTAAATGGGGACAGAGAGAGCATGTAAATTATCGAAAAGATTGTTATGATAATTGCCCTTAGTAAAAAAAGGGATACAATTCTGATTTGTTCTTAATCATGACATTTAAGATGACATGACCGGTTCTTATGCCGTACGATCTCTACTTTCACCGACTGTTTTCATGGATTTTTTCTTTCTACTTTCATCTTTGATCATGGATTCATGTAGGACAGAGTGTCAAGCACATGCGGGTAGTCTATTTGACTTGATTGATGGTAAGTTCTATATGAATTCGCTAACTTTCAAAGGAAATATTTTTCAATACTTCAACAAATTTGAGATCATAATGAACTGGGATGACCAAAATTGAAACCATAAGCCAAAAAGGAATTAAGCCACACCGAGATCCTAGCCTACGACCCAGCCCATATACGGTGAATACTAAATGTATGTATTAACTTTTGATATCTTAGATGTTTTATTTTTGTTCTTGATCACGACATTTAAGATGAGATGACGGCTTCTTGCGTTCTAGACCTATACTTTGGCCGATTGTTTTGATACATTGATCAATACGAAATGTCTGTATGTATGTATCTACCTTATGATATCTTAGATATCCTTTTTTTTCTCGTAAGTGTCATTTAAGATGAGATGACGGTTTCTTGTATTGTAGATTGGTAAATACTAAATTTATATGCATGTATATACTTTTTGAAATCTTTCCTATATTTTTTTGGTCGGTTATTTCATTTAATATGAGATGACGGTTTCTTGTATTGCAGACCTCTACTTTGGTCGATAGTTGTGATGAATTGGTGAGTACTAAATGTATGTATCTACTTTTTGATATCTTAGTTATGGCACTTAAGATGAGATGACGGTTTCTTGTGTTGTGGACCTCTACTTTGGCTGATGGCTTTCATGGAATGGTGGATAGTAAATGTGCGTATTTACTTTTCGATATGCTAGATACTAGGAGTATATTGAACTTTGTTTCTGGTCGTCGCATTTAAGATGGGGTGACAATTTCTTACGGTATAGACCTCTACTTTGTCCAATGGTTTTGATAGATTGGTGAATAGTAAATGTTTGTATTTACTTTGTGAAATCTTAGATAGATTTATTGTGTTATAGACCTCTATTTTGGCTGGCGGAATTGATTGATTTTTGTTTTATACTTTAATCTTTAATCATGGACTCATGACACTTGAGGTGTCGAACATAGGAGCCGGAGTACATTTGAATGGATTTGTTCAGCATCTTCTTGAATTGGTTTGACGGTAATTATAATCGCACCGTGAAGATTTAGATGAATTCACTTGTTGCGAACATAAATTTTTATTCCGCAATTCAAGTCTGAAATGAAACCGGGGTTATCGTAATTGGACAAATAAGTTGGGGATGAATATACTGGCTCAGACACTAGGATATGATGAGTCCGTAAATGTTGAACACTAAATGTATGTATTTTTTATATATTATATATTTCATCTTCATTCTCGACAATGGCATTCAAGATGAGACGATGACATGACATAAACGTACGTATATGTGACTATTGAAGTTTAATACAATTTCTTATATATGGGGAAGTCTCACCTTTGCATGAGAATCTTATGGGTGAGTCCATGATGCTTGAAACTGTCATTGTGGTGGATCTTGTGCATACCCTGGTGAAATCTGTAGCTGCAAAGGTGAAAACAAAGATTTCCAACGCAAGAAGGCGCAAATGAAGGTAACCATGAAATGGATTCCCTTCATGTCCACCTTAATTCTGAATCACATGTGTTTGATGACAAAAAAAAAGTGGTGTGACGATTGACGAGGTCTTCAAAGAGATCCATTGTGAAGGCTCTGTTTGTGCACTATGTAGCGAAGGCCACTTCAACTCACTTGTACATCCAGCTAATGAGGTGGAGGTTCCGGTAGCTCAAGGTGAGCTATTTCAGAGAGCTAAGCGGAGCACAACTGAGGACACCTTCACCATTATCCTAGAGAGTGAACACTGTGAGGGCCACATCACGGTTAACATCTTATCCTTCCCGTTGTTTCGCCTTGATCATCATTGTCAATCCTTTCGAACACAATGTATTCCAATCTTAGGATCACCCCAAGGACGTTGAGTCCTCAACTCATCGATTCTCAACTACACCCTAATGCATAACATCATTTTTCTTGGTCTGGCCACGTGCAAGTTTTCCATGGGCTCAATTGAGCCCCTCAGTAAACCGATGCTAGATCATTCATACATGTAGAAGCCCGAGTCCATTGTCCTCGATGGTTCGGATAAGCTTGTTGATGCTCCGACACATGTTGTAGGAAAGAGGAAGAGGGGAGCCCGTGGTAATGTGGAGTTCCAGGCCTTCAAACACACCACTCAGGCCATTAGGGAGAACGAGCCTATTGACATGCACCATGACCTCTATATGAATTTGATGGAGATCGTTCGCTTCATTGAGGGTGCTCTCACACTTGCTCTCGGCCACCTCGTCGATGATACGCCCATTTTGCATCAATATTTTATATCATAATTTGTATTTATTCTTTGATATATTTCATATTAGAACACAATAATTATGTTATTTTATCTTATTTTGCATGTTTTACATTTACCTGGAAATAAATCGGTGGAGTCTCGAATCAACTGGAAAAAACTTCGTCGGGATACGCAAGTTCTGGAACTCCAAAAAATCCACGAAAATTATAGAGACATTTTTATGAAGAATAAGCCACTGAGCCAGAAGGGCTCACGGAGGGGGGCCACCAGGCCCTAGCGTAGGGTTCTGGCGCGGCCAGGCACTTTTCCCGCGCCGCCACCATCAAGGGGACGATCAATTATTTTCTCCGACACCGCTTCGGGGCGGAGATGACAAGAGAGAAAAGAGCCCTGATAGGGAGAAATCGGTCAGGGAAAGTCCCTCCCGAAGGGGGAAATCATCGTCATCACGTCAGGTATCGTTGGGATCATGATCTACATAATCTTCACCACCAGCACCATCGTCTCCGCCGCTTCATCTCATCCCTCTGTAACAATCAGGGTTATACTTGTGTTATTCATTGGGATCTCTCTCCCAGTATTGATTACTGTATTGTGGTTAATGTTATTAAGTTTTATCAGTGAATTCTTGTTATGACCAGTGGGTATTTCATCTATATATCACCTCTGATTATGAACCATATGATGTCTTGTGAGTAGTTTGTTTAGTTCTTGAGGACATAGGAGAAGTCTTGATGCTAATAATCAAATATTTTGAGTAATAATTAGTGTTTTGATATTTAAGTTGTGGTGTATTCATCTAGTGGTGTCATGCAAATGTCGACTGCGGGATACTTTACCTTTATGGGGCTAGGGGTATGCATTGTGTATTTAGTTTGCATATTGAGGGGTTGCCGGCGTGACAGAAATCTGAACCCCCGTTTGTAAACTATTGCACAAGGGAGCGTAAAATCCCGAAGTTTTAGATTGTGGTTAGATTTATTTTAATTCTCTTTTAGTATTTGCGGATTCTTACAAGGGGGAAATCATAAGTGTGTACTGGTCCAAGTAAGGCAGGTGCATTAGCATAGGTTCACACATGACACTTATCTCAACAATAAATATTAATCAACTTTGTGCGATGAAAGCAATCTAATGATAGCCCCGTGTGTTCTGAGAAACGTTTTAATCATTATAAGTAATACCATCTGCTTGTCCTTTATGCTAAAAAGGATTGGGCCACTCGCTGCACTTATTTGCTCCTGCTTGATTTTACTTGCACTTTATTTATTCCTTACTACAAAAACCCATAAAAACTTGTCTTTCAGTATTTACAGCGACACCTTGTTTAAAACTACTCATCGATATATTCTGCTCCTTGTTGTGTTCGACACTCATTTATCAAAAGTACTACGATATATCCCCTATACTTGTGGGTCATCAATCGACAACTAGGTACAGGGTGTCGACTTTGTTGGCATGACAGAGTAGCACATGACCCTCTATCTCAGGAGATTTCTGGGAACGTATGATGGTTCCTTGCTGTTCTGGAATAGTATAGTTAGATATTTTAGGTCTGTTCTTCATCCTGGTATTTAATATGTGACGACGGTTTATTGTGTTGTAGATATCTACTTTGGTCGATAGTTTTGATACTTTTTGTTTTTTTACTTTCATATTTTCTCATGGAATAATGCCTACCGATGAGTCAAGCACCCGAGGGAGGCCTCTATTTGACTGTATTGATGGTAAGTACTATCTATCACAATGTTATGATTCACATTATTCATTTGTTGGGAAAACAACTTTGGTAGTGCATTTCATTGAAAAACTTTGCAATTAAGTATAGGCTATGTGAATCGCCCAATATACAGGTCCGGGTATGCGTCCTTATCGAATAAATAAATGTGATTGGTATCATCCATGATACGCGTGAGCACAACTTACATACATCACACCATATTTGAGTTATTGGAGTTCAGTCACACTACGATAAGTTCCCCACAAACAGGCACTTTCTGTAATTGTAAAACACATAAATAAGAAAACATAGATGTTGGATGATCAGTTATGTTTATTAAGTCGTACAGAAATAAAAAACAAGAGAATATGCAACAAAAGGGGCCATTGAAATTGTTTGATCAGGTTTTAGCGCCATAGAAAAAACAGGTTTTAGTGGCTGCTATCTGTGTCGTTGAACATTAGAAAAATTCCGTAGAATTACATGTGAATTTGTCAGTTGAAATAATTCCTGCTGCTTTCAGAAATAAAACTTATAAAGAATCCAATGGAAATACAATCTTCCAAACTCTATAAAATTTTCTTTCGAATAAAAGGGGCTAATTTTATACATGGGAAAATAGGGAATGATATCAGGGTGTCAAGTATTGTATGGAAGAAGTACTAACAAGAAGAGTCGAGATGTCAAATGCACGTATAAACAAAAAGTTGTATTGTGCAAAATATATATATTTTTTCTATGAAAATGCCTGTTCCTTCTAATTGGTAATTGCTCAACCGTATGGGTGCCCTTCGAATGTATGTGCAACTTTATCCCGGTAGCTCCTTTACTGTTAGCCCTACTCCCTCCTTTTCACAAAACATCGGCCTTGGTAAAAAAGGGAGCAGGCAGGCGTGCCCTTGGGGAAAGAAGAGGTGGCAGCAACGAAATCAGCTCCTAATCATTATCTGCTGGGGGAGAAGAGAACAGGATGTGGATTTGAAGGTTAAATCCCTTGATACTTGGGGGGCCAAAACAACATGGAAAGAGGAAATGGCTATCAGATCAGATCCGCAGCACGCTTTGTGTGCTTCCCAGTTCATGCTCCACTCGATCTTGCTCCTATAGTCGCCATTTCCCTACCAATCCATCACTCAAAGCTGAGCATGCGCCAAGACCCGAAGTACATGCACGATCATTATGTGTGGCCCCAAGTATCATCAAATCATGATAATTGAAATGTGCATCTGACCTAAGAAAAAATGCAATTGTCAGAATAATCCAAATAGACACATCATATTCCTCTAAACCTTTTATTTATTTCATCAAGAAAACTCATTCTCGAGCCCATAACTTTATATGAAAACTATGATTGTGTACGGTCTAAAAAAGATACTATTTTACGTGTGTGTATATATTTTTGGCTGCCATAACGTTGGATTTTTCAATCTATACCAATATAACCAACAAGGAGTTAGGTTGAGGTACTTTCAGCTGAGCCTCCAACTTTTTATTTCAATTTTATAATTATACGTTCACCATAAGATTTACTCCTGATCACTATAAATATCGTGTCCTCGCTATTTTGTCGCATTTTATTCATTTCTCATATTTCAGCTTGTATACATATAAATCTCTTGGTTACAAAAACATTGCTTGTGCGCATTTTTTTAATGTTCATGTCCTTATTTTCTAGATACACATGTTTGAATGTTTTCCAAATAATGATAATTGTCCCATGCTTTGTGAGTTTAGCTGCTTGATTTTTATACCCTACTCTGCCCCAACATTGTTCATGGTAAAAGTGCATGTACAATAGCACACTCCTAAACATGAAAAGTTTTTTTCATTTAGCTTATGTTAGTCAAGCTTGCTTAATTTACATGTTTTAATGAAAGGAAAGCAGTGGGGGAAGCCCCCACATCGAGTTTTGTTTTTCAAATAATAAGAACCCAAATTCACGCCAGTGGGACTTGAACCTACGTGGTTAGGTTGTACATCCACTTCACTAGAAAAGTGAGTTGGACTCACTTCTTTAATAATTAATTTACATGTTTCACTACTCTTCTCAAACTAGTGCTCTCTTATTGCACACGTGTAGGAATTTAGGAATTCGCTCATGATTCACACGTACTCACTGCCATAGGGGTCACTTAATTTATGTTTCCACAATCATATTGAAGTCCACCAATTGTGGAGAACTGAAAAACCTAGAAAATGTTTAGTACGTGTGGTGTTTAATTATTATTTTTGGGTAAGGCTCTCACCAAGGTTAAGTTTCAAATCATCTCTTCTCCCAACATTTAAATTGTACCTATTACGATTAAACTTAGTTTTATCGATTTCTTGATTCACATGATTTTATAGACGTTGGAATAATAAAAAGACATAAGTGCAATATCAATCTACATGATTTCATTCTACCACATGAAAATTATAATATTCTTACCAAGAGGTTTGAGTGATGTTAAATTCCTCTGAAATTTAGTGTAAACCATTCTTTAGAAAAAATCCTATTTGATTCAATCCTACGGACCAAATAACATCCATATAATTTTTTCTAGGGATTTCAATAATCCAAAATTCTTATAAAATCCTTTGAATAAAACAATAGCAGCACGTAAGTTTCACTACTCTCCTCGAATTATTCAAATTTGTTACGAACAATTTCAGCGCATGAGCGTATCCTCAAGAGTCTAAGCATAGAGATTGCAAATGTAGGTGAACATACGCATACCACGACGTGTGCTAATTGCTACTCCCTCGGTATCAAAATATAAAATGTTCTAGCACAAGATATGTCCATATGATGCACATGGACATATCTTGTGCTAAATCATCTTATATTTTAATACGGAGGGAGCAATTTATCCCGGATAATATTGGCACCAATGATAAGTTCCATAACCGTGACATTACTCATCCCAACATCCAGATGATCCACAGTACCTCACAAAAAAATTCGAGATGGCTTTGTTCATAGGCTTTTCCTATGTGACTGGCCTCCACTATATGGAATAAACATGGAGTGGACGGACGGAAGGACGTGTGACCGCTATTGGAATGTTCTTGCTTCCGTAAGTGGTGTGGTGTTTCAGCACTCTGGAACCACGAACACACTACTTGATTCCGAGAGAGCGAGAGACACATGTGCACACGGAGAGGAGTGGGTGGATGGAAGGAATTAGCTTTATCAGTGACGTTGCTGGGTAGGCATGTATACCGAACTACTGAAGAATTGACACGTGTTCGAGCGAAAAACTTGCATTTAAATCGCATCTTGCCCATGGATCCACATGTCATTATCTGAAATCAGGTAATTCTTTTTTAAGTTATGTACTCCCTCCGTACAACAAAAGATGTTTTAGACTTTGTCTAAATTTAAATGTATCTAGACGTGACTTAGTATATAGCTACATCTAGAATAAAGTCCAAAATTAGACGGAGGGAGTACAATTCTTAAGCATGTAAGTTGCTTGAGATATAGTTTGTTTACTGGGTCAATGTTAGTTAAGTATGTAAGAATAGTGTGCATTGTTATATCGTAAGACTAGTCACAATGGGGAGTATCATATGATATTATCATGCATATTAGTGGTATCATATGAATCCGTTATGTTACAGTATCTAACTATGATACCACTATCATCTTTTTCTTCATTAACTGCTGTGACACGTCATCATTTTGCCAACATGGCATGCATGATACGACCTATCATACCCCCATTGTGACTAGTCTAACAAAAACTAGAAGATATGCATAGGAGAAAAAAGATGTTACGGTCAACCCTTGCAAAAGTGTGCTGAAGGCGACGGATCGAATAGCTTCTGGTTACAAGATATTGTATTGGTCTATAGAAGAATCTAACCATAAATTTTCATGTCATCACTTTTTCTCCAAATATATAGCATATCATGCAATCAAACAATTTTGGTCGATGAATCTTCATCTTCTTGATTAAACAAAGCTAAAACGCAAGTCCTTTTCCCTTGTACCGAAAAACGATACTGTATTTATTTTTGACAAGTCATTGATCCGTTTATTCCTCCTTATCACCATGACCATAACTAATTATACAATTTGGGAGCCATCAAGCATGGTTGTTATTTTAATAGCTAGCTGTAGATACGGCGGTGTTCATATGTTTGGAAAAGCCATAGATTGATTAACAATCATGCCACGGGTTGCTTTGGCCATAATAAACAAAGTGGAAGCCTGAGATTTTGAGCTATCAACTAGCATGGAGATTGCCTAATGACAGCGATTCTGTCCGGTGATGGTGACCTTCAGATTCTTTCCATTATATTTCACAGAGAAGGACATGATGGCTTTGACACCACAAAGCTGTTCGTTTAGCTGCTTGTACAAGGTATTGATGTGGCAGATCTGAATCCTCTCCCCCACCAAACGACCATTTCTTCTATTATCTTCGCATGTTTTCAGCAGCAATAGTATTTTCAGATATGACAAAACTAGCATGTCCTACTTATCTTCTTGTTCCCATATCTACTTGATAATATCTTTCAATTGTTAAAACTAATAAAGTAAGAATGCTGATTTTATTTCAAGTGTGATGGATACTATTTTGCTCTGATGAGAAGCCATGTCACTTTGGTTTTGATACTTCTCCAGTTCCATCTTGCAATGGCCAACTGTGGATTCTTGTCTTTTGATGTGGAGGGCCTGGAACACGGAGATAGGAGTAGCTTTCTGCAGTATTTGTAGTATTATGTCTGCCCTAGGATGGTACTTATTGGTGGGTACAACATCTACAGATTCGTCTAGAAAATCTAACTTGTGAAAAGCAGCTCACAAATTCCCTGGAGTTAGGCAGGCCCAAAGTTTCACGCACCAGCGAAGAGCTAGTTTAGCAGCTAGGTGCGGTCAAACTGCGGCCACCACCAGCTTTCACTAGTGCTTAGGTTTTGCTGATGGAATCAATTAGTATTAAACTAGAGCAGACATGCTTGCTTTGTGATGTGAAAAAAGTAACATTCCCTTGCTAATCCCGTCTAGTTTAATCCAAAGGCTGGCGCTCATCTCTCTAGAGAAGAGGATAAAAAGTTGACTGGGAGCTAAGCGTTGCCTAGCACTCAAGCCGCTCTTATTAATTACTAGTCGCCATCATGGCAAGCAGCTGAAAGCTCTTTCATGGACTGGACAAGGCTTTGCTTACCTGCTTCTTCTGCCGTTTGTTCCTCTCACACTTGCAAGTGGTGATGTGCTGATGTGAACAGTGACAGCACTTGGTGGTGGATTTGGATGAGTTCTTGCCTGTATATTTAGGTGGTGGATTTGGATGAGTTCTTGCCTGTATATTTACTTATGGTCTTTCTGAGTTTAACTGAAGTGCTGGCAAAGATGGCTAGATCTGGGATGCAGAGATGGTGAATTAGGCTCCAGATGTTGATTAGTCAGAGGACTAGTGGACAAGACTGGAGTGGTTTTGCTGAATTGTCTTGTTGTGAGATAAAAAAGGAAGGAAAGATATCTTCAGGGCCAGTCAGTCTCTGGCATGACAACATCACTTTTGGATGTTTGTTGCTGACTCAAGATCCCAACCAGATAACAAACTCCATTTCTCAGACAGTGAACTACTTTTATTCCATCATGGAACTATGGTAACAGTAGTGCCAAGATCCTTTGCTCACAAAATGGCCTCAGAATATATCCAAGCTGCAAATCCTTGTTCTGTTTCAACAGGAGCTGAACTGGAAAAGGGAAAATGGCAAGAGATCGAAGAGAACAGCAATTAGATAGTAAGATATGGTTCGATCACATCAAGGCACATGCTAAGATGTCGTTAACATGGTTTCAGCACTCCACCTGCAGTGTTTAGCCTCAAGAACCAGAAGATCTGATCCCTGGTCATGACATGTAAACTAGTGTTTTTTATTACTAATGCCCATTTCAAGCTTATTTAAGTACAGTTGGTGCCAGGGAAACTTTCTAATGCTGCGTGTCAGCATGTGTAGCGTCAGAGGCGCACATCCGATCCAGCTGCGTAGTGGCGTACTGCTCTACTGTTTGTTGTAAGGTCATGCTCCTATTGTCGGTCCAGGATATATATACATATTCTTCTGGATGGATGCTAATCAACTGGCCGGGGTTAGAATACTCTAATCACCATGCCATTGGCAGCTTAGCGACCTACCTGCAGGTTGAGATGGAGCGTAGGGCCGTTTGGACAGGCAATCAGAAGGGGAAATGATTTCAGAGAGACTATACAGTTCCTTCTACTAGTTCAGTGGACAGCTACATCTAAACACCTTTGCTTAATTTAAATTTGTACGCAATAATATACTAGAGGGAGGCCTTTCCGATGTTGCTGCTGCATACCTAAGCAGGAAGCAGGAGGAAGGTTCACAAGATCTGAAGGGCATCCATCCATGATCCATCATCACATCGCACCAAGCAAGATCTTGAGTAGATCAGGACGTACGCAAACACAGACAACAGATGCTTCTTGCTGGGGATACATGAACCGGGAGATGCTGCCGTTAGATATCTTATTTGCCCCCACCCAACCAGCTCCTCCATGAACAGCTATTTAATTGTTTAATTGCTCAGGGATCAAGATCTCTCTCACACACACTGCATGATTAGCGGCTAATTAATACACTGATACACCTATCCACGAGGCCGAGACGAGGAGATAAGTTATGTTAGGGCCCCAATCATGGCTGCTACTCTATTGGCGTAGCCGAGAGAATCTGATTGCGTTTTTATATGCGCGCCACTCGGTGGCAGTGAGCTCATGTCCTAATGCGATCACGGGAAGAGGCGATTATTCTAACGCCGAAGATATGGGCTGGAAATACTTTTTTTTTTAGTGGAAATACTTAGAAAAGTAGATCTTGCTTGTATAAAATGTGGTGGGGCTCGAATGTGTTGTATCGTAGGTACACTGGATTTTGGTGTTGGGGACTGAGCTCAGTGGTAGTTTAAGCCGTGACTAGTTTTTTTCTGGGAGATTTGTTTTTCCGGAGCTGGGCTGGAATACTGTTGGAGCTCAGTTATAGCTTGGGCTACGGGCCTGCGAGGGACGACTAGAAAAGCCTCCGGCGGTAGGGATCCGAGATCCGACGCTTAAAAGCCTCGGCCGGCCCATCTAGGTTTATTCCAGTTTTCCCCTTTTTTTTCTGCTTTCTGTGTTCGTTTTATTCCTGTTTCTTTTTTATTTTTTATTTATTTTCCATTCTATATTTTATTACATTATATTTATTTATGTTTTTATATCATAAGGTTTCTATCTTTTCACTAAGCGAAAAAAGATTAAACGTATTGAACGATTATCTTGTACCATGTTCCAACATTTTTTGAACTCGGTGAACATTTGTTTTCTCTCACATAAACATTTTTTGGACTAGTTATTTTTTTAACTCGTGAAAAATGATTTTTGTAACACTTGAACATTTCCCCCCTCACATTAAATTGTGTAAAACCCGACAGGTTGGTTTTCTTGAAGTAATTTTTGTTAGCCTCACGACAAATTTTGAAAACTGCTGTAACATTTTTTTTAACTTTCCAAACTCCTCTCTAACTATAGGAGAACTCATAACTTTCTAAAGAAACTCTTGTTTTTCCTTTGATGTTATAATAATATTTTTTCTCCATGGTATAACATTTTACGTAGAAGTTGTGAGAAAGCAATATTTTTTCGGATTTTATTTTCTATAATAGAAATTTCGAGATCTATAAAAAACCTGCTTGCTGGAAGGCCGCAGGGCTGAGATTTCGAGATCTATAGAATACGAGAGCCCTCAGGTAGGATTAGGCTGCATTGCACACGGTGGTGTTACGAAGGAAAGCAGGCTGAGATTTCAGCGTGAGAATTTATGCAGCAAGGGAGGTGCAACAAATGAGCAGCGGGGATGAAGATTTGAACAAAAACTTTTCCGACTTTTCCACGAAAAATTGGAAAACCGAATAGAAATACGGAAACTAATAACAAAATTTTAGAAAACGGAAACATGATATTAAATAGCGTATCCCGGCTGAAAGAAAACGAAAAGTTTTTTTTTTTGTTTTCGTCAGTGCGGAAATTTCCCTTTTTTTGTTTTGCTACAAGGTGATTTATGAATCCAACATGATCAGAAGTTATGCTAAGAACATTTAGTCACAACTCATGATAAGAAAAGTAAAGAAAATGATCTAAAGCGACCATGTTTAGGCCTATACTGGCATATCATCTCCCTCTCGAGTCGTTCCCAGTTCGTCATTTCAGTGTTAAAGTAGGGTTAGAACAATTGTAGGCACTTTTAATGTTGGCAAAATCGATAATTTATGCACACTTTTTATTAATCATGATATCTCCTTATATTTTATTTTATCCTAAAATTTTGACAAAATTTGTTGGTTTAGTTTATTTTTCCTTCATTGTTCGAGAGATCTCTCGATCATGACAACCATTTGTTTTATGTTCCGTGTCTGCACCGTATTATGTCTATATCTATTTTTAACAATATTTATTTTCATATTTGTTTCCGAGGTTTATGTATTTGTTTTCACTTCCGCAAAAAAAAAACAAATGTGGCACCACTCAAATTCGTCCATATCCCCTCGGATTTCATCCATACCATTGAGGGCCAAGGCACCGATCTATGCGCCTTGAGGAGTGGAAAAAATGAGCAGTAGAGGGGAAAGTTGTGAGCTAAACCCGCGGGCATGACCTTTTTCTCTAGTTATTTCTTCACATATCTGACTTTTCACTCTTTAGTTTGGCAGCTGCTTCTGCTACAAAACAAAACATCCAAACTAAACAAATGGATCATGTAACAATAGATCATGGATACACAATTTCTAGCAGAAACCATGTCAAATCAAACTGATATCCATCACAAAAAGAAAACGACAACTCTACATAACCCAATAATTAGGGTAGCTCTCTGGAGGCCACCGACCATGTGGCACTTTCCAGGGAATTCATATAACTTTTTTCTTCATAGTTGTGGGGAGGGGTGGGGCGAACTAAACCCAAGGGCTAGGACCTCACCCTCTAGGTTTTTTTCTTCATATTTCTGCTTTTTCACTGGCTAATTTGGGCAACGCCTTTTGCTACAAAACGGAACATACAAAATGAGAGAATGGGTCATGTAATCATGAATACGCCATTTCTTGTGCAGACCATGCCGAATCAAACGAATACCCATCACAAAAACAAAACGGGCAGCACTACATAACCCAATAATTAGGGTTGCTCTCTCGAGGCCACGGACCACATGGCACTTTTTTTCTAGGGAATTCATATGCTCCCTCCATCCGGAAATATGTGTACACTACGTGTTCACATACATCTGAATTTAGATAATTAAAGACATCTATTTACGGACGGAGGGAGTAAGTTTTTTTTGCATGAAATGCAAGACACTTGTTGTAGGCTATCACGAAACTACAAAAAGATCTTTAAAAACTACTCCCTCTGAGTACGAAATACATGTCGCGGCTTATGCATAGAAGTTGTACACGTTCAGTTGAATTCCTAGTTTCCTACGACACTTAAAACGGATCGAATCGGAAGGAGTAGAAGATATAGGCCGTGTTCCATTCCAGCTTTGTGGCTTCGTGCGCGATGGCCCAACAAAGCTGGGCCGTGTATTGCACTTTGTCAGGCAGGCTTCTCCGGCTTCTCCGGCAAGGCACACCCAGCTCGTCGTGGACTTTCTACTCTCACTGGGAAGTGTGAACCTGCTTAATCACTTTACTTTACTGCTATCAGCAGCAGTGATTTGTTTATCCGGTCGGTGTAAAAAGAAGTTCTCATCAGGGTGAGGATTATTGAGTGGACACGCGACGAGACTCTGATGATAAAGTAGTCTCCGTCTGGTCGCTCGTTGACAGTTTTGAGGAGCGAGACTAGCTTTTGCCTCGCAGCTCCGGTGAATTTGCGGCCGCATTACGGAGCCACACAGGTTAAAAAAAATAAAGATAAGGACGCGTTGATCGAGATGTCTCTGGCTTGTTCCCCGATACTGACTACCACTGCTACTACAGCTCTCAGCTGGCTTGCAGCGCAATTCTATTCTTAAGGAGGGTAGAAATTTCACCTTGTGCTGATCTCTGAACAATGTACTGCATCAGGCGGTTAAAATGCAGTGTAACCGAGATCGGTGTGGACAAGCACATAAGAAAGCTCGTGTGAAAGCCTGGTCAATGCGTTTCATCAGAAAGCAAAACCTGGATCGACGCGCTTGACGACTAAACTACACCACGTTCGGCGACCAAATCGGCGAGGGATCTGTAGCGCGTTTGACTGAAGATCGCCTGCACTGCACCCAAAGGCGAGGGCAGCAGGCAGGCTTAAACAGGCTGAAGCCTGCCCTGCGAAAATGGCAAAAAAAAATTACTACTACTCATCTTTGGCCCATTAGCAGCTCAGCCCAACTAGCACAACAGATCGTATCGTATCGAACAGGCATAGCGGAAAGAGCAGACCAGAGCACGCAGACACAACGCAACAGAGAGGAACGGAGACGGAGGCGAGGCGGCCGGCCAGCAGGCAGCAGCCACGACCGGCGAGGCGGCGAGCCACCGAGAAGGAGCGCCGCACGCTCGCACCCGCCCGGCCGCACCAAGCAGCGCCGACTTCTCCTGCTCGTACGCATCCAGCCGCCAGCGCCAAACCCTAGCAAGTAGCAAGCAGCCGGCATCGATTTTCAGTGGTATTTGTCCTCCAATCCTCATATTATTTTGCTATCCCTTGCAAATTTGTAGTTATGTACTAGCTAGCTCCAGTTAATTTATCTATGTGTAATATATTTTCAGATTTGTTAAAATGAAGAGAAAGTCCTTAGCTATTTTACACCTAATCCTGTTGGTAGCACTCAACCTGAACTTGATCATGTTGAATCTCAAGCTGAACCTCAACCTGAACCTGAGCATGTTGAACCTCAAGCTGAACCTGATCCCGAATTTGTTGAGAGCAATGCCACCAGTCCCACCACATTTGATGAGAGTACAAATCAACCAAGTCAGTTTATTCAAGAATTTCATCCAAGTCAAATTATTCATGATCCAGGACTTAGAATACCAATAGATGATTAAGCCCCTGAAATTAGAAGTGATGTGAGAAGAGCTTATTTGTTGGATGGGCGAAACAAGGCTGTAGGGCATAAATTCAAGAAGACAGAAGATGGCATTGTATGGAGATCATTTCAAGCTCACTGGTTGAATAAATTTGATTGGTTGGAATACAGTGTGGAAAAGGAGGCTGCTTTTTTCTCTTCATGATGATCAGATCATTATACAGTTTCAGAAATTGAGGGATCGTAGAGGACATCTGCCGCGCGAGTATAATGTGATTTCTTAGAGGTACATGTATGTTTACTAGTTTTATTAGAGAGTTCACTTTGTCCTTTTATTGTTGCTTCTCTAGTACTGGATGTATTAGTGTGTGATTTGTATGCTTTAACCTGAAAATTTGTGGTATTTTGTCTTAAATAATTTTATGTCTTATATATTGACTTATTTTCTATGGAAGTAGTTGTTTAGTTAGTTGTCGTCAATTTTCAGCCTCCCCTGCAAATAATTCCTGGACTCGCCGTTGACTGCACCCCAGAACTAGCCCGGCCGGCCGGCCGTCAAGAACCATTTATGGTCCGGCCGGAACTCGTCGTTTGTAAGCACATCGCGTTCACCGATCGTTTCTTCAACTTTTGAACCAAGTTGCACGCAACTTGAGGCGCCAAGTTATGCTTCTGCAGTGCGAGGGACTGTTCGTACACAGCAGGAAATAGACCAGACCATGGCAATATGGCATGGCATGGGTATTGGGCAATAGCAACAGCAACCGGGGCAAGACGGCACGACCAAAAGCCCTCCGTTCCCTCGAATCATTTCCATCAGCCGCTGTGCATCTTGCGCTTTTCTCGCGTGCTGTGGCAGCACCGTCGCCCTGTGCCGTGATTTCCGTGATCGTTTCGTTCTCACAGCAGTAACCATGGGTGTTGTGTTACAGTGTTACTGCATTGCCAAACTTGTAAGGGTGCGTGCGTTAGGGACACCTGAGCGGGCCGGGACGCGCTCCTTGCCAGTACAGAGTTCATATATATGGCCTGATGAATGACATGTTCATTTTCTTACACGCCAACAAGGAGATGGACGGCTCCGCGTCAGGGCATATCCAACCGCGCCATTCAGACCCGTTGCATCTTGCCCAATCGTAATCCAAGTCTGACTCGACGTATTGATGCTCATTGTGGGTGGCCCAAATCGATGCGATCGTCCATCACACGGTCTCAGGGTCATAGTAGATGTATGTATTGAGACATATATAGTCGTCTATCACACCAATTTGAACGAACGAACCAACCAAGAAATAAATTGAGATCATATCGGGTCAGCCGGCGTCAAAACCGGCACATCATCCAACATGTTGCGGGGTTGGGGAATGTTGTCCACGGACAGCACCGTGGCGCCTTGCTATGCACCGCCGGGACGTTGCCGACCCAAGGGTGGTGGCGTTGAGGTCAAGGGGAGGACTAGGCACGGTGATTATCGACACACACGGACGATATATCCGACGTCGTGTCACACAAGCCGCAGAGCTGAGACCATGTGGGTCCGTGTGCGAATGGGGACACGCACGGGGCGACGCCTACACCCAGGGGCGGAGACAGGGGGGCTAGCAGGGGTCCGACCCCCCCCCCCCCCCCCCCCCCAATGGCTTGTCCCCCCTAACAAATTTACATCACGTATAGCACTGCGTATATACTCCCATGGCTAACAGATATTATACTTGAGCCTAATAAAGCTCATAGTAATTCAAAAGACCTTGTGTGCACCAAAGCCCAGCAAGCAAAAAACAAGCCCATCTGCGGCCTGCTCTTGTATTAGGTATTAGGCAATCGATCCTGGAATGTATTCCGGCGCCGTCTGCTCTCTCTTGGATGGATCTTGCTGCCATCGCATCCGCCGCCTGATCCTTCCGCTCAAAATGTACTACTAGCTTTGAACTTGATTACCGGCTGGTCTATGGAGCTGACTAACGTGGTATGCGGTGCAGGCGGCGGCCGCCGATGATTTTTCTTGTCGTTTGCCGCATATCCGCCATGTCCTCATACCCCCGGATTATGTATCTAAGGTACATGATATACTAATCCAATCACTCTTTTCTCTAGTTTAGCTACATTTCTTTAATATAAAAACGAAAACAAAGAACATGATTGAACATATTTCATGTGTACATCAATTGCATCAATCTTGAGTCTAGTTAGTGCAAAATTTAGATCAGATCCTTGGTTCATAATAGAGCTACATTAAATATTTGGAAGAAATAAGCTTTCTTTCATAGCCAACCATATATTGAAATAAGCTTTTTTTCTCTGAATATAAGCTAAAATTATAATATATGTATTTTCTTCTACACGTGATATCGGTTGTACATTATACTTAATTAAGACCCCGATTGGATCGTTGTTTAGATTTCTAGTCCGTGAGAAAATGATGGATCTTTCGTTAGTTTACGGACGTCTCCAGGTCCGTACAATAATACCCGACGTTTACGGTCCAATTACCCCCATCCCAAGCGAGGCCTAAAGGGCAATTATTTTCGTCCCCCCCCCCCCCCCCCCCCCCCCTTTATCCAAATCCTGGCTCCGCCCCTGCCTACATCCGTAATGTAGCGGCCTGGTTGTGGACGACACTGAGCTCGTCACCGATACTACCATGGAGGCAACAATGATGGTGGCGTCGAGGGCCTCCGTCTCAAGCATTAGCACAACCCAGGCTACAATGTGTCGGCATTTGCGCGGGCCTAGAAGGCGGAGGGGACTTTTTTTCGGCCGTACAGAGCTTCTTCCTCTCCCTCCGGCCTTGTCTCATGCTGGAATCGGGAAGCCGCTCTTTTTCGCCTTGGGTAGGGCCACAACGTCCTCCATCCTCGAGCGTGGGTGGCAAGGGTTTGGGGAGTGAAGTGGAGGGAGATCAAGTGGACTGTGTCCTTACCGGGAGGGCAAGGGCGGACACTGTAGGCGGGACACCAAACCCGGACCATATTTGCGCTCGAAATGGGGCAAAACGGACATGCATATCGAAATTGGGCAGAACGGACATGTATCGTACCAGACAAACTCACACACGGTGTATCGTAGCAGACAAACTGTTTTTCTAGGGAAAGGGCCACGCTCCAGTTCCTTTGAAAGTCCCTCAAAGAAATCATTAGTCTTTGCAGCATTCAGGGACCAAAATAAGTATCGCCCCAGAACTCATAAAGGTTAAACAAAAACATAAAATATCACCACAAAGCATTTACTTACTCTAAGGCCTACACCGAAAACAGAACATAGCAAATTAAACTGTTGTACCTCAAAGACATGTATTCAACTGACAGCAAATCTGGAAGAGATCTAGAGATCCTGACAAACCATTCTTGCCAAGACCCAAACTGATTGGAAATTCATGTCAGGTTCTTCAAGGCGCCTACCTGCCCTGGTATCTCGCGATGGAGATGGTTGTTGCTCAGATAGAGCACCGTGCAACGGCCACATGGATTCTTCCTCGGAGAGAGTTTGCTCAGGTTCAGCACCTGGAGCCACAAGATGGTTGTCGCCAGGAGTGGGCATTCGGTCTAACCGAACCGAACGGGTCGGTTTCTCGATTTTTAAAATATTTCGGTTCTCGAAATTTGCTGACCGAACGGTTCCCAGGCAAAGCAATAACCGACGTTTCGGTGCATCGAAGATTCGGCTCGGTGCTCGGTTAGACCGAACAGGACCAATGTAGCGCAAGAAATCAAGCCATGGTGGCCGAATCATGGGAGATACGTCGAAATCATGATGACTCCTCACGTGGAAATCTGAAGAGGTTGAGGTCGCAAGGAAAATGGGTGAGGAAAGGAGATCCCGCCGTTGGTGGCTGTCAGACCTGCGACGCTGAGGACTGCTGGAATTTTAGTGTACTTGGGTCAAGACCCAACTAAAATCCGAAATTCTCATGACTCATTCTGGTTGGCTGGTTGTGCATGTAAGTGACTAATGTTTAGCCCCATACTGCTTGTGGAGAGTGAGCTGCACCACTTTATATAGTGGGATGTTCTAGTACTAGTATGAGCTAGTGAGAACAAGAGAAGATGAAGAGTGCCACACGCGCGCTCCTCCTCCTCGCTCGCCTCGTCACGACGCGCCGCGGGTTGCGGGAATCTCGCCGAGCCGAGCTTATATTTTTGCTGTTTGGGAAAATCTATGAGTCATTGGTTGATAATTAACGGACGCGTTAATTACCTTGCTGTTTCCGATTCCAATGGGATCGTGGGGCGTTACCGACTCGATCGTGGCTTACAGCCCACGTCCTACCCGACTCGCAATATATATATACAGCCCGGGGCAAACCCTAGCCGCCACTACGCAATACATGGTCTCACACCGTTCCAGAGCATTGCGCCGCCGTCTTCCAAGTCTTCTCCATCCCGTTTTCCGGCGTGCACCGGTTGAAGGGACAGTAGGTCTCCGGAACCCCGCCTCTTGTGATCCTGTACGGGAGAGGGGCGATCAGGTTTTTGGGGAGCGCACTCGCGCGACTACTGGCTTCGAGTTCTTCCCCAACGACGATTTCTTCCCCGACATCACCAACCTCTTCATCGACAACATGGGCGACACGGGGAACTCCAGTGGTGCGACTGCCGCTGCACCGTATGTGTTCTTGATCTTCCTATATGATGTTTTGCTAGAGTTCTTACTTATAGTATATGCTCTAGATTGCATCTGTTTCTCTACTATGTTAGTAGATCGCATGATTAGTTTAATCTATATTATTCTAGTCATAATCTGTTTACTGTTTTCGCGGATTAAATCATATGCTAAATCGCCTAATTATTCAACAATCCAAAAACCTGATTATAGGCAATTAGCACCTGCTGGCTTTATCGCGTCTACAAAGCCGTTTCCCTTTAAAGGGGTATTGTATAAGCGGTGGCGTATGAGAGCAGTGTTATGGTTTCAGAACATGAACTGATATGCGGCCACCAAAGGCAAGCCTGATGGCGAGCTTGATCTTGCACAGCAGGAGGCTTTTGAGAAGCTCGATACCATGTTTAAGAGTGCCATTTTGAGTATTCTTGACGATTCCATTGTGGACTCGTATATGTCGTTTTCTAACGGCAAGGACATGTGGGATGCGCTCGAGGCCAAGTTTGGGGTCTCGAACGCGGGCAGCGAGTTGTATGTCATGGAACAATTCTATGACTACAAGATGACTCATGAGCACTCTGTTGTACAGCAGGCTCATGAGATACAGTCACTCGCTAAGGAACTTGAGCACTTTACGTGTATTTTACCGGACAAGTTTGTGGCCGGTGGCATTATCGCCAAGCTCCCACCTTCGTGGAGCAACTTTGCTACTTCTCTGAAACACAAGAGACAAGAGTTTTCCGTTTCGGATCTCATTGGGTCGCTTGATGTGGAAGAGAAGGCGAGAGCGAAGGATACACGTGCTCGAGTTACCGAGGCTGGTTCTAGTGCCCATGTGGTACAGAAGAAGAACTACCAGCCGCCCCACAAGACCAAGTTTAACAAGAACAACTCTGGGGGCAAGGGCAAGCCTGATGGAAAGTACAAGCCATCACAGCCTACCAACTTTAAGAAGAAGAACAACAAACCGAGGAAGGGTTCATGCCATGTTTGCGGTGATCCAAATCACTGGGCACCTCGTTGTCCCAACCGCCATGAGCTGCGTGAATCTGAGAACAACGGCAAGAATGCCAATGTTGTCATTGGCGATACTGAGATGAAGGATTCAGGGTACGGTATATTTCCTACCATCCTTTCAGTTTGTCATTCTCCTGAATGGTTGATTGACACTGGTACCAATATACATGTTTGTGCTGATGGCTCGATGTTTTCTTCATACCAGGTCACAGGGACTTCTCCCGTGCTGATGGGGAACGGGTCACATGCTTTTGTTCGTGGTGTTGGTACGGTCGACCTGAAGTTTACTTCGGGGAAGACTGTGCGCCTGAAGAACGTTCATCATGTACCCGCCATCAATAAAAATCTCGTCAGCGGATCTTTGCTGTGTCGAGATGGTTTTAAGTTGGTTTTCGAGTCCAATAAAGTTGTAATATCTAAGTATGGACAATTTGTTGGAAAAGGCTATGAGTGCGGAGGCTTGTTCCGCCTATCTTTATCGGATATTTGCTCCAAAGTTATTAATCATGTTTGCCACGAAATTGAGTCTAATGTTTGGCATTCACGACTTTGTCATATTAACTTTGGTAGCATGACGCGGCTAGCTAATTTGGATTTAATTCCGAAATTCACTAATGTCAAAGGTTCCAAGTGTCAAGTGTGCGTTCAAGCTAAACAACCCCGCAAGTCACATAAGCCTGCGGAGGCAAGAGACTTGGCACCACTGGAACTTATACATTCAGATCTTTGTGATGAATGGCGTTTTGACAAAAGGCGGAAAGAAATATTTCATGACGCTTATTGATGACTCCACTAGATATTGTTATGTGTATCTTCTGAAATCAAAAGATGAAGCTTTAAACTTCTTCAAAATCTATAAAGCTGAAGCAGAGAACCAACTTGATCTAAGAATAAAACGGTTAAGGTCTGATCGTGGTGGAGAGTATTTTTCCAATGAGTTTGATTCTTTTTGTGCGGAACATGGTATAATCCATGAGAGGACGCCTCCCTATTCACCTCAGTCAAATGGGGTGGCCGAAAGGAAGAACCGAACTCTAACTGATTTGGTTAACGCCATGTTAGACACTTCGGGTCTCTCCAAGGCATGGTGGGGGGAGGCGCTATTGACAGCTTGTCATGTACTAAACCGAGTTCCCACAAAGAACAAAACCGTTTCTCCATTTGAGGATGGGAAAGGAAAAAGTTGAAACTCTCTTACTTACGTACTTGGGGTTGTTTGGCGAAAGTCAATATTCCAATTCCCAAGAAGCGCAAGCGTAGGACCAAAAACTGTGGATTGTGTTCTTCTGGGCTATGCTTTCCATAGCATTGGTTATAGATTTTTGATAATCAAATCTGAGGTACCCGACATGCGTGTTGGTACTATTATGGAGTCGAATGATGCGACTTTCTTTGAGGACATCTTTCCGATGAAGGATATGCCTAGCTCATCAAATCAGGAGATACCTAATACATCTAATCAGGAATTAGTTGAGATTCCTGATCCTACCATTTCGATAGAACACACTGATAATTCTGTGGAGGATGACAATGAAGTTCCTGTTAGGAGCAAGAGACAGAGGACTGCAAAGTCTTTTGGTGATGATTTCATTGTGTACCTTATGGATGACACCCCCAGGACCATTTCAGAAGCTTATGCATCTCTTGATGCTGACTACTGGAAGGAAATTGTCCGTAGTGAGATGGATTCCATCTTAGCTAACGGAACCTGGGAAGTTACTGATCGTCCTTATGGGTGCAAACCTGTAGGATGTAAGTGGGTGTTTAAGAAAAAGCTTAGGCCTGATGGTACTATTGAGAAGTACAAGGCGCGGCTTGTGGCCAAGGGTTATACCCAGAAAGAAGGAGAAGACTTCTTTGATACTTACTCACCTGTGGCTAGGCTTACCATGATTCGGGTGCTACTTTCGTTGGCTGCCTCGCATCGTCTTCTCGTTCATCAAATGGACGTTAAGACAGCTTTCCTAAATGGAGAGTTAGACGAGGAAATTTATATGGATCAGCCCGATGGTTTTGTAGTACCTGGTCAGGAAGCAAAGGTGTGCAAGTTATTGAAGTCTTTATACGGCCTTAAGCAAGCTCCTAAGCAGTGGCATGAGAAGTTTGAAAGAACTTTAACTGCTGCAGGTTTCGTTGTTAACGAATCTGATAAGTGTGTGTACTATCGCTATGGTGGGGGCGAGGGAGTTATTCTCTGTCTTTATGTCGATGACATATTGATCTTTGGAACCAATCTTGATTTAATCAAGGAGGTTAAGGATTTCTTATCTCGCTGTTTTGAGATGAAAGATCTTGGAGTAGCTGATGTTATCTTAAACATCAAGCTGCTGAGAGATGGTGATGGTGGGATTACACTACTTCAATCTCACTATGTGGAAAAGATCTTGAGTCGCTTCGGGTATGACGACTGCAAGCCTTCTCCGACACCATATGATCCCAGTGTGATGCTTCGAAAGAATCAGAGCATTGCTACAGATCAACTGAGATATTCTCAGATCATTGGCTCGCTTATGTATTTGGCTTGTGCCACAAGGCCTGACATCTCTTTTGCTGTAAACAAGTTGAGCCGGTTTGTTTCCAACCCGGGAGATGATCATTGGAATGCGCTAGAGAGAGTTATGCGCTATTTAAAAGGCACTGCGAGCTATAGAATTCACTATTCTGGTTATCCTAGAGTACTAGAAGGTTATAGTGATTCCAATTGGATATCTGATACTGATGAGATTAAGGCCACAAGTGGTTATGTGTTTACACTCGGTGGTGGAGCTGTTTCCTGTAAGTCTTGCAAGCAGACCATCTTAACGAGGTCAACTATGGAAGCAGAACTCACAGCGTTAGACACAGCCACTGTTGAAGCAGAGTGGCTTCGAGAGCTTTTGATGGACTTACCTCTGGTTAAAAAACCCATACCCGCTATCCTTATGAATTGTGATAATCAAACTGTGATAGTTAAGATTAAAAGTTCTAAGGATAATTTAAATTCATCAAGGCATGTGAAAAGGAGATTAAAATCTGTTAGAAAATTGAAGAACTCCGGAGTTATTGCGTTGGATTATATCCAAACGTCTAAGAACTTGGCAGATCCTTTCACAAAGGGTTTATCACGTAACGTGATAGATAATGCATCGAGGGAGATGGGTTTGAGACCCACCGTATGAGTTGTCCACAGTGGTAACCTACTCTATGTGATCGGAGATCACGTGAATTAGAAGTGGGAGACAAGCTGTTGGTCGGCTGAGAGGAGAGTATCCTTACATTTTACTATCCCACTCCGCAAAGATGCAATACTCTCCTGATCTGCATGGCAGGTTGATATTTATCTTAATGTGTTCCAAGCGGCTTACTTTTATAAGCGGATATGTTATCCTGCAGAGCATCTCTTGAGGAATACACCTATATGAGTCTGACTGTTAAACGTCGCAGTCTATGAGAGTTGGGTGCTCTTTAATAAACTCATGAAAGGCCTTGGAGTATGACGTATAAGCTCCACCCGCAGGGAAGCCTTGCGGTAGCCTAGTATCGGTCAAGGGATTGTGTGAAACTAGGTCGCAGCAAACTTGTAGTTCAAGGCATAGTCCACTATTCAAGTTGCGGTCTAACGTAGCATAAGTTTCTAAGTGGAAGTTCAACTTAACAGTCACTAAGTACCGGTATATCAAACAATGTTTTGGAACAAAGATGGTACATTGTGCCAATGAGACTTTGTGGGGGATTGCTGGAATTTTAGTGTACTTGGGTCAAGGCCCAACTAAAATCCGAAATTCTCATGGCCCATTCTGGTTGGCTGGTTGTGCATGTAAGTGACTAATGTTTAGTCCCATACTGCTTGTGGAGAGTGAGCTGCACCACTTTATATAGTGGGATGTTCTAGTACTAGTATGAGCTAGTGAGAACAAGAGAAGATGAAGAGTGCCACACGCGCGCTCCTCCTCCTCGCTCGCCTCGCCACGCCTCGCCTCGTCACAACGCGCCGCGGGTTACGGGAATCTCGCCGAGCCGAGCTTATATTTTTGCTGTTTGGGAAAATCTATGAGTCATTGGTTGATAATTAACGGACACGTTAATTACCTTGCTGTTTCCGATTCCAATGGGATCGTGGGGCGTTACCGACTCGATCGTGGCTTACAGCCCACGTCCTACCCGACTCGCAATATATATATACAGCCCGGGGCAAACCCTAGCCGCCACTACGCAATACATGGTCTCACACCGTTCCAGAGCATTGCGCCGCCGTCTTCCAAGTCTTCTCCATCCCGTCTTCCGACGTGCACCGGTTGAAGGGACAGTAGGCCTCCGGAACCCCGCCTCTTGTGATCCTATGCGGGAGAGGGGCGATCAGGTTTTTGGGGAGCGCATTCGCGCGACTACTGGCTTCGAGTTCTTCCCCAACGACGACTTCTTCCCCGACATCGCCAACCTCTTCATCGACAACATGGGCGACACGGGGAACTCCAGTGGTGCGACTGCCGCTGCACCGTATGTGTTCTTGATCTTCCTATACGATGTTTTGCTAGAGTTCTTACTTATAGTATATGCTCTAGATTGCATCTGTTTCTCTACTATGTTAGTAGATCGCATGATTAGTTTAATCTATATTATTCTAGTCATAATCTGTTTACTGTTTTCGCGGATTAAATCATATGCTAAATCGCCTAATTATTCAACAAGGACGAGGTCGCCGGGAAAGAGAGACAGAGGAGATGGTGTCGCGGAAGGGGTTCGAGATGGCGCCGCTTGCTTGTTCCTGGCTGCCGAACCAATGCCACTGGCTGCAGATCATGGCGGCTAGGGTTAGGAGCTCGTACAGTAGTCTAGAACTGCTCGTACATGACTCAGGAGGTAGACCTACAATGCGAGGCAACGTAAAGGCCTTAGTGCTAGTAAATGGGCTTGACTTTTCTATATTTCTTGGCCCATGTTCGGTTCACTCGGTCATTTCGGATACCACAGGCATACAACCGAATTACCCTAGATTATTTCGGTTATCCACAGTTGATGACCGAACCTCTAACTGAAATTCTCGGTTCAGGTCTATTCGGCTTCGATTCCGGTTATTTCGGTTCGGGTATTCGGTCATCGGTTAATATGCCCACCCCTAGTTGTCGCCAATGCCTAAATGATGCTGGATGGATACAAGAAAGGCGAGATGTGTCCTGAGAGGTACTCCCTCCGTTCCAAATTAATTGACTTCTATTTACCCACATATGTGTATGTCATGTGGGCAAATGGAAGTCAATTAATTTGGAACGGAGGGAGTAAGAGTTTGAAGGAGTCCATGAGCAGAGACACCAACCTCCCAGGCTGCAAACAACTCCAGGCCACCTGCAGCAGTGACTTGAAGTGTTCCATGAGCCCAGCAATCCCTCTGCTAAGAGATCATGTAGCAACCCAACATATATTTCCTCCCTAGACCCTTTATCTCAAGTAGGCAACTGGGGCTAGGAAAGAGGGCAAACTGTACAGTGCATTCTTCACAAGCAATAGCGTCACAGCCAAGAGCAAGCGTCAAGCCGATGACGACGGACATCTGCTTCATCCAACTCATTAATCCTCTACGAACCTGAAGATAAGAGTCAGCTTTAATCCTAGGTATCTTGTATCTAGAAAATATACAAGCATTGTCTACCTCTATGTGGTGATGAGGCAATGTGACAGAACATTACCACAGTCAGATCACTAGCCTTAATCCTAGATATCTAGTAGCACTGTCTACCTCAGCTTCATGTAGTGATGAGGCAATGTGATAGAGCATTATTAACACAGTCACATCACTAGCAAGACTCAGATGATCAATTGTAGGTAAAGGACTTCACATCACAGTTCCAAGCATCAATATTGCCAAAGCAATGCACTAGTCACTAGCATGCAAATTGACTAAGGTCTGTCGATACTAGATCATATAATTCTATCCTACAACTCCATTTCACAGATCAAGACATGTAAAAGTAGAAAAACTACATACTACATAAAGGTGCAATTTCAGCATCGGCAACACACAGAATAGAACAATTTTCCTACACCAACTAGCCAATTCTGCTTCTCATCAACCAGAAGGTGTCTGCATAACAATCAGTGCTCTTGGTTAAATAAATTTGTATTACTCTCTCACAGAAATCAAATTTGTATGATTCTAACAATGAACATTAAATAACCATCCTGCAGATTATACAGAAATATCCAAAGCTGAATCATCCAAACAAATTTAGGCACGCACATTACAAATGGAGAGCAGCAATACAGAAACAATCAGTCTGTAGTGGCACACCTTCGAACATCTATTGTTGACATGTGTTCTTTTGCTACACAAGTTCATATCATCATAGTTGAAACTATAAGATCAATGGCTCCATCGGAAAAGCCAAATTTCCAAGATTGCCTAGTCATTCAAGGTTTACTTGTAATTTTGTAAGACATGGTACATGATTAATCAGGGATCTTGTAAAAAAAGGTAAATTTACCTATCCTTCTTGTCTCTTGGGATGAAAATCCTCATTTGACAGATGACCCAACAAGCATTAACAAGGAAACAGATAGCTGCTTTATTCGATTCAAAAATAAATTACGAACTTCCCATGAACTAAGAAACCTCAATAAGTTCCCATGGCAAACTTTTTGCCCTTCTTAGATGTTGATGATCCACTCTCTGCCAAGATCCTAGACAGAATGTCAGCTTGCTTTGAGTATCCTCCAGATTTTAAGCTCGACATCAAAGCATCACAGCCTTTCTGGTCCACAACTCCTCCTTTGTGCTTGATCTTGCACAGTATGGAGTAAGCTGGCAATGTCTTCTCCTCAGTGTACAAGGCTTCCAGGACTCTGTCATAGGTAGAGAAGCTAATTTCAAAGTCCCGGTCCAACGCAAAGTCAGCCAGCTTATGTGCCTCCATCACTTTGTCCTTCTGGCAAAGGGCAATTAGCAACTTGTCTAGATCAGGCATACAGGCATTTTCAACCATAAGGTTGACACGACCAATCGCCTCGTCCACATGGCCCCTCATGAAGAGAGCTTCCACAATCTTATGTGCCATGTCCATGTTCTCGGTAACCCCCTTCTCAATCATAGTCTTCATGACCCTGCTTGCGGTCTGAACCCGATTATCGTTGTAAAGCGCTGCCATGACAGACTGGAACAGAGCTGGCCTCGGCAAGTGCCCCTGTTCCATCATGCTGTCCAGTGCTGTCTTTGCATCAGCTGGCTCGTTCTTCTTTAGGAAGCCATCGACAAGCAGAGTATGCGAATGGGGATCAGTAGGGACACCACGTCGTGTCATAATGGCGAGAATCTCCTGCGCGGCCTCCAGGGCGCCTTCCTTAGCATGACCACGGATAAGACTGTTAAATGCAGACTTGTCATCGACGCCTTTCTTCATGAGCTGCCTGAAGAACGTCTCAGCCTTGCTGGTATTCCCATTGTTGCACAGATAATCAATCACTGGATTATAAGCCGGCGCTTCCAGCACTGGACTCTTTGGGCTAAGCAGCGTGCCCTTCTCAAGAAGATCGTCTAGCACCTCGACGGCGCCATCACACTTTCCACCTGCACACAAGCCCTCCATCAACACACCATACTGTCTCGGATCCACCAGAACGTGCTTGAACTGCCCGCTCTTCTTGTGCACCTCCAACGCCCCATCCAAATCCCCAGCTTTGCACAACGTCGTCACAAGCCTCAGAAAAATTGACTTGTCCTTTGGCGTGAGTCGTCGCTCTGCCATATCCTCCACTGCTTTCCGCGCTTCCGCAGCCTTGCCCTCATCATCACAAAGCCCTGGCATCAATGCAGCGAAAGTCTTCTCGCTCAACCTCAAACCCTTCTCCCCCATCTCCTCAAACAACCCCACTGCCTCATCGACCTTGTTCGCCTCAACGTATCCCTTGATCATGACATTGTACGAGACAGAGTTCCGTTCAAACCCAGCTCCCGTCACTTCTTCAAACACCTTCCGTGCACTCTCCAGATCACCTGCCTGCACCCAAGCATTGAGCAGGGTGTTATAGGTCGTCACATCCGGCATCACCCCATGAGTCTTCATGTCCCCAAACACCCTCACTGCAGACTCCATCTTCTTGCACATGCCAAACCCCCAGATGAGCGTGTTGTAGGTGGACAGAGTCGGGGCGACGCCATCAGCGATCATGGCGTTGTAGATCCGCCTGGCCATGGCCTCCCGGCCGCGGCAGAGGATGGCCTTGAGCACCGCGTTGTAGGAGAGCGCGGTGCGGGTGATCCCGAGCTCGGGCATCAGGCGGAACAGCTTAACGGCTTCCTGCGGGATCCCGGCCTTGCCGTAGGCAGCAACGAGGGCGGCCACGGTGGCCTCGCCCGGGGCCACAGAGAAGGCCGGCATGGTCTCGAGGAGGATGCAGCGGGCGTGGTTGAGCATGCGCTTGGAGGCCAGGATCGGGACGAGCAGCGCGAAGGTGGCCGGCTCCGGGCGGAACCCGGCGCGGCGGTAGGCGAAGCGGAAGAACTGGAGCGAGAGGTCGGCGCGGTTCGCGTCGGCCGCGGCGGAGATGACGCCGTGGACGAGCATCGGCGAGAGCGTCGGGGAGAGGAGGCGGATCGAGTTCTCCATGCGGGTCGTCCATTTGCGGCGGCGGATCATGGTGAAGATCGTCTCGTGCAGGGGCTCCTCCTCCCGGGGAGGGCGTACCGGGGGCGATTCGGCCGCCTCCTTCTCCCCATCCGCCGCCGCCGCCGCCGCTGAAGCAGCCGGGGTCTCGGCGGGGGTTGGTGCCTCATTAGCAGGGGTTGGTGCCTCATTGGCAGGGGTTGGTGCATCGTTGGCCGGGGCGGGGATGGAGGAACATAGGGCATGGCGGAGGTGGAGAGGAGTGGGGGCGTGAGGGTTGCGGGAGAGGAGCGGGAGGATGGGGATGCGGAGGTGGCGGCGCGCCATGGTGGGAGGCTGTGGCGGGGAGGGAGTCGAGATGACGAGGTGGGGAAGGAGACGAGGGTTTAGGGGAGAAGTCAAGTGTACAAGGAGTGGCCTGAGATGGGTGATGGTGGGCTGGATTAACTAGACCCTAACTGGGCTGTGGGATTCGGCCTTGTAGTCACCCGTTTTCAGATTTGTTTTTTCTGGCCTCTTATTTTCAATTAAATTCTCGATATGCAAAAACTGAAATTAGTTTAGTTCTTTTCTCAACTGTCGACAAACATAGAATGTTTAGTTTTATATAATTATAATGATGTCAGGTCATTTATGAATTTCAAAGATATACAGTGAATTTGTAGAGCCATGTTATGCTCGGCATTGCGGGGGATTTTTTTGTTCTGCAAAATAAAGTTAGGACGTGATATTTATTGAAAACTATTCCTTAAGACAACCCAACCCGATAATGCAATTTATGCTACTCTTTAAGATAAGAGAACACTGCACCTTCCGTGGAGAGAAAAGAGAAGACTAGAACTTATAGACATGATGTAAAAGGAACATCAGATAACTGTGAACGGAAATGAAGAACACCATAGGCGATGCTAGAAAATAAACTTGACATGAGTACATGACAAATCAGGGGTGCAAGTACGAATACAATTGGATTTCGCTTATACTCCCTATGTCCTCTAATTTAAAACGTTCTGACAAGCTATGTTCTCCGTCTGCGAGTCCTGGCAACCTGTAGGTGATGCTCCTACATTGGCAGGTCAGGTGTATCCTCTTACCCTAATTGCATGGATGCCCCGCCTTCAGAGGGTACTCAGCTACCGCCTGCACGGGAACATATGCAATGCAAAGAGGTACTCGATTCTCATGCTTAATTCGTATTATGAATCAACTAACGGAATCCGGTCCAATGTCTAAGCCCATGCTTTGTTCGAAAGAAAAGAAAAGGAGAAGCAAAGAAATTTCATCGTTGTTCTGTACTTGGCTGTTAGCTCCAACCCCAAGAAATTTCTCGCAACAGCAAGCCAAACACAAGAACTGAAGTACTCCCTTTGTCTTTAAGAGCATCTCTCTAGCAGAATATGTATCTCGCCGGCCAGTAAATACAAGATATAGTTCACGTTTTCGTGCTTTTACAGCTGTAAATTTAAAGATTTGGCTATTCGCGGAAAGAGATGAACATGATCACAATGTCTTCATCATTTTGGCAAAAGTAAATAATCATCATTTGCTACATAGTGGAATCTAAGCGACACCACCCTAAACTCTAGTTTACAAAAATTGGCTCTCATTGGAGCCATCATGTGCGGCGGCGGCGCTCACTCGTCATCGGAGACGAGGTCGACGAACATCTTGTCCTCCACCTCGACTATGTGGCGCAACTCCTCCGCCTTCTCCTTCGCCGTACACGTTCGACAACGACCCCCGCTCGAGGAGGATGGGTTCGAGCTCCTCATCCCAGCGGCGACGCTTATGGAGCTCCTCCTCCTCCCATGCGGTGCGCTGCCAGCGCACCGCGGTGACGGCGTCGAGGGAGCCCTCAGAGACGAAGTCCTCCGACCCGATGGCGGGGGCAAAGATTGACGGGTCGTAGCCCTAGACCGGCGGCTCCTCCTCAGGCGCCTCCCTCTTCGACGTGCCCATCCGCGTGCCAGAGGAGCTCCTAGCCTCGCCACGGTGACGCGCTGCTCGCTTCTGGTCGAACTGCTCTACTGCGCGGTAAAGGAGGGAATACGGTGGCTCTGCTCCGACGTTGGTTTAACGGCGCATAGCTTGCTTTTGGGCCACGTTGGAGGCGACAAGGTTCTTCCGCTCGTTGTCGGAATTGTAACCGTCTCCGTCACCGCCCGAGGTCGCCCTACGCTCGATTGAGGCAGTAGAATCCCACATGACGGTGGGGGGGAGGGGGGGGTGCCGGATCTGTCCGCGGCAGGATGAATTTATCGTCGGCGGCACGTAATGGGTGGTAAATTTCTCGTCAGCGGCAGCGACAGAGTGAAACAGGTTGTGAACTGAATCGACGGTTTTGTGTGGTAGAAGTAGAGGTCGCGGGGATGGATTCACATGCCGCTATAAAAAAAAATATTGGCTAGACCGGCCACACGTGCTCTTTTTTGTCAAAAAAAACTAAACGGCCCCAGCCCATATGTGAGCCAAATTTTATATTTTCGGCATATTTACGGTTACCGTTAGAGATGCTCTAAATACAAGGCCACATCATATTTTTAGGATAAAATTCAGTCATTAATTTTGCCAACAAAGTCTGAGTTATAAACCACAAAAAGTAATCCATTGGATGCACATTTTTTTTTTAAATGTGATATATTTTTTATGAAATATAACTCAAATTTTGTGGATCAAAATACCTTGGCATTTCCTGTTGGGCGGAGTCTGATTGATCCAATCACGACGAATGATCTCAACTGCCTAACATGGAAAATGAAGTGGCCTTGTATATGAAAATTGAGCGAGTAAATATCTGTCTTGTCATCACCATGCAAAATGTGTCGGCCTCGGCCTCCAGATTAAGTTACTTCTACCGGCTAGTTTTAAATAAAAGTTACGACTACCAGCCATTCTCTTCGTCTAAAAAAGAAAGTTGCTATATCGAATGTATCTAGACATATTTTAGTGTTAGATATATCTCCTTTTCCGGAATGAGTGAGTAGCATATAATAGATGCCTCCAGATTAAGTTACTACTAGCAGCCAGCATATAATAGCACGTAAAATATGCCGCCTCCAGATTAAGTTACTACTATCAGCTACTCCCACCGTTTTCGAATTTATGATGTTTTAAATGTTACGCATGTTGGTTAGATTCAGATTCGGACTAAAATGAGTGAAGTGTGTCTAGATCATTGTTGGGGATATCACTTATCGGTCGACCCAAGATAAAGGATAAATCTGCCATTTTTATCTGCATATCTACCTATTTATCGATATATCAGCTGATTTATCGACATATCGTCTGATTTACCGACCAGTTTATCTTACGAGACACTGAGAAGCGACAATCAGTCGATTTATCGGAATATCAAAAGATATTTTGAACAGTGGTCTAGATATATGTGGATGCATGTGAGTATAAAAATATGTTATAACATGTTATACTAAAAAAACGGAGGGAAAAACGGAGGGAGTAGCATATAATTCATTCTCGTGTTAATTGTTCACGGGCTATAAGTCTAATTGCTAAGTACTATATTTTCAAAATACATAAAGAAAAGACGTAGTATCATTTTCACAAGAGAAAGACCACGCAACTAGTAGAACGTCCCGAAAGAGGCCACGGAGGGACATGCATCTACTCATCCTCTCACATACAATCTCCAAACCTCTCTCTCCCGCAACAGTTTCGCTCTCCTTCATTGACTTGCCTCCGCCTTGACTCAGGCACACAAGCACATACACACAGAAATTTGCCGCTTCTTCGCGTTCAAGTGAAGAGGAAGAAACATTGGTGTCAGTTCCAACTTCCAAGCAACCAATTCTCCCACGACAAAACAAAAAGTAACGCAATTGAAGAAAAACATACGGAGTCATTCGTGTCACAAACCGTCCACCATTCCATCACTTCCCCAGAACAAAATGCAAAAATATGAGCAAGTTAGCAAGCGCAACACTTGTTAAATAGTTATTCGAATCCCCGGCCTGGATCTGTGTTCATCCTCCCCTTGACATATGCACCTGCGATGTGCAGCAGAGTTGATCTGCCCAAGCCATGCCTTCGCAGCACCAACATTTCTTATGACAGCAGGTAACCAGGTCGGATCCAATGCAGGCAGGCAAGGCAGCTCAACTCATTTCATTCCCGGTAAAACCAACTAACCTCATTGCAGCAACAGGAGCTATGACCATTACAAGACGAAAGAAAACATATGCTCATTACAAGTTAAATCGAAGCCTAAGCTAACAGGAACGTGCATGCGTTGCTACCAATGTTATATGATAAGAACCTTCATTTTTTAAACAGCTAGTTATATTTTTTAAATTAGGAGAAGACCCCAGCCCTGCCTTGGCATCAAGTAGTAAACCCAAGCCAGAACTGGTCTCAAGCTAACTAAGAGTCAGCCAATTAACCGGCACTAGGTTAACTGTCATTCGCTACATTAACTGGCACTACTATACAAAAACTGGTAAACGATCAGTACTATATCAGCTTCTACCATTTCTAAGCAGGTGCAACCATGTCTTCGGTTTGCAACCGTTCATCTCTTCGCTACAAGGATGGGGCTAGAGGCTTAGATCGGCGGTTTCTAAGTAAATAAGACATCTGCCTATACGTTAAAAAAAAAAAGACATCTGCCTATCACAGCAGCAACGGCCTACGGACGACTTGAGCCCACATCGCTATGATTCGTCGTCGGACAGGTACACGACTTGTGCACTGGCCGCCCCTGCACCTGGAGGGCTGCTACTGTTACCCAGGCCAAACCTAGCTGGCATATACACGTTCCGCGATGCCGATTCGGACGCGGGCTGATTGACGTCGGCTATCTGAACAACAGCATGCTGCTGGCTTCCTAGCGCTGCATTCATGGGACCCGAGATGCTTCCCAAGGCTATGTTTTGATATGATGATTGCATGGCTGGAAAGAAGGTGGGATTTGGGCTAGATGACTGCCAGTTCACCATCAACTCTGGATGTCGACCGGATGGCAGCGAGGGCGCTGGGCGAGGTAGCCGTGTGTTTGATGCTGATGGCAACATTGTGGGATGAACTGAACTTGGAACTGTCGATGCACGGCTTCCCATGATAAAAGGGGCATACTGTCTGAACTGCATAGCCCCTGGACTAGTACCTGGAAGCTGCTGCTGGTCTGTTTGGACGGCATATGGCGATGGCATCCTGAGCTGCTGGAGATGAGGAGCGGATGCACGCAATTGTGGCATTGCTCTGGGTAAGGCTGATTGCGGTTGGACAACACGTGATTGCGCTCCAGCGGGTCCATAGCTACCGTATGTCACAGGCCCTGGAACAGAAGGTGATGATCTTGTTCCATAGAGATTTCCAGGTAGGATTGTCTGTGGTTGGGCATTCCATGCTGATGATGATGGTTGAGCCACAAATGAAGGTCGTACATAAAATCCTGGTGGATTATACACTGGTGGTCTGATGGCTGATGACGAAACAACTGGGAATGCTGTGGTTTGAGCCGCTGAAGAAGACTCAATTGGCTGCTCCATTACAGGGCTTGTCGATCTCCCTGCATTGCACAACGGAAAAAACCATTACTCACATGATCTATGTATTAAGGAGCACCTCACTACGGAACAGATCCTAGATCTAAATTTCCCTTTGGCTTTTGAAGATCATTGTAAAGCAACCATGCATAACTTGAAAAGAAGCCAGAAACATCAGGAGAGTGACACTGCTAACACTAACAAATCACAATATAATCTGTTCACCATACAAAAGGACCGAATATACACAAAACGCTGGTACATGAATCATGTAAGAACAACATGCTCCATCCTATAGGTAGGTAGGTAGATCAAAAGGAAATAGGTGGAGTTGAAAAATATGCATTAAACAAAAATATCACATCGAACGAAGTTAAAAGATGAAAGACTAGTTATAAGAGTGGATATTTGGTGCTCCCAAGCTCCAGTTATCTCGCCCATTCCAAAAAACTAAAAACAACATTGAAAAGTTTTTTAAAAAATCATGCATGTTCTCAATGAGATATCCTACAGTGCAAAAGTATTTTGCATTGAGATTTTGCACGATTTGTAGGATATATCATTGAGAACATGCATGATTTTTTCAGATTTTAAAAAAACTTTTAAATATATTGTTTGATTTTTTGAAATGGGCGAGATCACTAGAGCTTGGAGCCAAAAACGACTTTCCGTAGTTATAACAAGAATATTATTTTGGAAAGCAACAAGATATTAGTTGGATACCTTGAGCTGCAGATGATGGTCTTAACACCCCTCGAAGATTCTCAGCAAGTGAATTGTTTACAGAAACTTTCGTGAGGATATCAGTAAGCTCCTGCTGGATCTGACGATAAGTGGAATCTTCTTTTTGAAGTAACAAGTCATACTTATTTTTTATCTCCTCTATTTCTTGGTTGCTCTCTATTAGAAGTAGTGATTTCTGTTCAAAAATAGATGTGCAGCCAAGGAAGAAATGAAAAAAACTGACGACTAGCACAGACAATTAACAGTAAACAGATAACAGACAGAATAAAAAATGCAAACCTTGTGTTCATGTTCTTTACTAAGCGCATAGTCGCAATGCATTAACCTGTCCAGCTCATTTTTCAGTGGCTCGTCACTAAGCATTCTATTATTAAACACTAACGTTGTGACTGGAGGGCGTTGGGTGGGCTGCTCAGGACTATGTACCATATTTGGCTGAAAACCAATATGTCTCCTTTCTTCAGAGTGTATTCTTTCAAGTGGAACATGGTGAACTGTGGTTGGTGATTGCAGTTCCGGCTGCAAATCCTGGGCTGCTGTGGAGCCTAAAATAACTGCTCCTTGTGCTTGTGCAGGTCGATCCTGCATTGAGGCTGATGTCTGTACTTCAGAATGTAGATCACATGCTATCAGTGAGACCAAAGTATGTGTTGACTCTGCTCCGGCATGTGGATCCAGTGAAGGTTCTACACTATGATGGAGACTAAGACTTTGTAGCACAGGCGTGCCAACCAGATGGGTTCTTTCAAAATGCGTTGAGGTTGATGGTTGTGTTTCAGGCTGCAAACTCCGAGCAGCTATGGCGCCCAAGATACATGCTTGTCCTTCTGCAGGTTGATACTGCATTGTGGTTGCTGGTTGCATTTCAGCTTGAGCAGGCTGCAAATCACAAGCGGCCTCTGTGCCCAGAATATCTGCCGGTCCGGCTTCTGCAGGTGAATGTAGTGAAGTTTCTAAACTTAGTTGGGCAGGAAGACTTGTACTTTGTTCCATAGGCACAGAGGCTGATGGTAGTATTACGGACTGGAGATCATGAGCTGGCACGGTGCCCACTGATTCTGTTCCTGCATGTGTATCCAGTAAAGGTTCTACCCTTTGACGGATAGTCGGACTTTGTAGCACAGACATGCGATAAGTTTGTTCAAATGGAACGAGCTGCGTTGAGGTTGATGATTGCATTTCTGGTTGCAAATCCTCAGCAGCTATTGCACCCAAGGTACCGGCACGCTCTGCCTCTGCAGGTTCATCCTCTGTCTCAGGTTCATCCTCTACCTCAGGTACCTCAGGTTCATCCTCTGTCTCAGTTTCATCCTCTGCCTCTGCACGTTCATCCTGCACTGAGGTTGATGGCTGCACTTCGGGCTGCAAATCACAGACTGGCTCTATGCCTAGAATACCTGCCAGTTTTGCTCCCAAGATACATGCTTGTCCTTGTGCAGGTTGATCCTGCATTGTGGTTGACAGTTGCATTTCGCCTTGCGAAGGCTGCAAATCGCAGGCGGACTCTGTGCCCAGAATATCTGCCGGTCGGGCTTCTGCAGGTGAATGTCGTGAAGTTACTAAACTTAGTTGAGCAGGAAGACTTGTACTTTGTTCCTTAGGCACAGAGGCTGATGGTAGTATTTCGGACTGGAGATCATGAGCTGTCACCGGGCCTGCTGATTCTACTCCTGCACGTTGATCCAGTGATGGTTCTACCCATTCAAATGAAACAAGCTGCATTGAGGTTGACAATTGCATTTCAGGTTGCAAATCCTCAGCGGCTATTGCACCCAAGACACCTACTCGCTCTGCCTCTGCAGGTTCATCCTCAGGTACCATAGGTTCATCCTCTACCTCAGGTACCGTAGGTTCATCCTCTGCCTCTGCAGGTTCATCCTGCACTGAGGTTGATGGTTGCACTTCGGCCTGCAAATCGCAGGCTGGCTCTGTGCCTAGAATACCTGCCGGTTTTGCTTCTGCTGGTGGATGTTGTGAAGTTACTGAACTTTGTTGGGCAGGCGGACTTGTACTTTGTTCAGCATGTACTGAGGCTGATGGTTGTATTTCAGACTGCAGATCATGAGCTGTCACCATGCCCACTGGTTCTACTCCTGTATGTGGATCCAATGAAGGGTCTACAATTTGATGGATAGTCGGACTTTGTCGCACAGGCATGCCAGAAAGATAGGTTCGTTCAAATGGAACATCCTGCGTTGAGGTTGATGACTGCATTTCAGGCTGCAAATCCTGAGATGCTAAGGCTCGCTCTGCCTCTGCAGGTTCATCCGCTGCCTCAGATTCATCCTCTGCCTCTGCAGGTTCATCCTGCATTGAGGTTGGTGATTGTATTTCAGGCTGCAAGGCGCAGGCTGCCTCTGTGCCTAAAATACCTGGCAGTTCTGCTTCTACTGGTCGATGTTGTGAAGTTGCTAATCTTTTTGGGGCAGGCAGACTTGTACTTTGTTCAGCAGGCACTGAGGCGGATGGTGGTATTTCAGACTGCAGATCATGAGCTATCACTATGCCTGCTGATTCTACTCCTGCATGTGGATCCAGTAAAGGTCCTACACATTGAAGGACAACTGGACTTTGTAGCACTGGCATGCCAGACAGATGAGTTCTTTCAAATGGAACATCCTGCATTGAGGTCGATGATTTCATTTCAGGCTGCAAATCCTGAGCTGCAATGGAACCCACCATACCTGCCTGCTCAGCCTCTGTAGGTTGATCCTGCATTGAGATTGATGGTTGCAATTCAGGCTGGAAATCCCAAGCTGCCTCCGTGCCCAATATACCTGACGGTTCTGCTTCAGCTAGTGGACTCGTACTTTGTTTCGCATCCATACTTGATTCGCAAATTTGGGATTCAATTTCCGTGGACACCTGTAGGTTAACTGGGCTATTTGCAGGGTAAGTTTGAGATTCTGGAAACACTAGATCCACACCAAGATTGCGATCAAATTTTTCCAGGACTTGCATTCTGACATCGCCTAAATGGTGAGAGGTTGCTGCATCTCCCTGCTTTTCTCCTATTAGAGTAATGCTTCTTGAATAAAATTCCCCGCTCATATTAGCTTTCGATATCAGCGTGCAACTGATTTCGGTGCTGTCTTCAACATCCGTGGTTAATTTCTTTAAGAACTCCAAAATTACTTTATCCATAAAGTATGTGTCGCTTTCAAAACTTTTAATTGAACAGTTATCATGCTGAAGATCATCGAGTCTGGTGAAAAGAAATGATGCACCCCAACTGATCAAAGAATGGACTGAACTATGTGGCATATCATTGTAGTTATCAATAAGCTCGCCATGTTTTGCAAGCACAAGCTGCTTCTCCTCCATTGTGAAAGGAGTGTATAGACGAAAAATGCCAGGATACTTAAACGGTGACTCTATTTTGATTCTTTGAAGAGCCTTCAGATCATTTAGAGGGTTACAGTCACTATTGTATATGATAATGACATCGACAGATGACAGCTTAATACTTGGGAGGCATGCACGACTTTCAACCAGAAAAACAAACCTCCCCTTAGTCTTGTCATTGAACATATTTACTGCTGCATGTTTCCTTGCCAATGGTGCAGCCCTTTTAACACGCACATATGACTCAGGGCCAAATGTGTCACAAAGAGCACCTTCCAATATATCACCCATTGAGTTTCCACCTGCTACACCAGACTGCCATAGCACCCCAAAAATAACTGCTGAATTAGTAAATTGAGGAAAAATTCAGGAAAGTTGTCAAACGGAATACTTAGGCAACATTGATGAGTACTTAAGGGAACACGTTCAGAACAATATGTGAAATGGGCTTATGTGTCAGACTGAGGAAATTGTCATATATAATTTATTTGCATTGTTAATTACTTGTTATAAATAAATACTTCTGCAGGTCACTATGTTCATTCGTGTAAATATCTACTGACAATTTGACATAGATAGCATATTGGAATTTTGTGTAGCACCATGAAATTGAAACCGAGGCAAGATGCAAACACCATAGCTAATGAGCATATTCTAGTAATGCAGATAATGGTATTAGGGACTATCTACGATTATTCCAAATTCAGATGCTAATTATAGCTTCAAAGAAATTTATAGGCAGCAGTATTCTCAAAACAGGCATCATATGGCATAAAGAAGGAACATGTGCCCCTACATGTAATCGTATGATCACCAGTTAGGCGCTATAGCTGGACCAGTTGGGGCCACACAATCACTACAGGTGTCTAGGTGTATGACTGAACGAATATAGGAAGCAGCTTTCTCAAAACAGAATAAAGCATAAAAGGAACAGGTGTCCCTTACATGTTACTGTATAATCACCACTTAGGCCCATAACTGAACCAGTTGGGGGCACCTAATCACTACTAGGTGTCTAGGTGTATGACTGAATGAATAATGTATAACAATATTTAGAACCTTGATTGGTTCTTTATTGATTACCATAGGTGTTATACAAATATACAATTGATGGCATGAAACCTTCTAAGATGATAAACTATTTGTACAGCATGGAACAACAACAGAGATCTAAGATTCAGTACATTGTGGCACATATATGTAATAAGGAGGGTAAATTTACTGTCAAGTCCTGCCCTACAGTTTTCAGCTAAAAAGAGAAGTAAGAGGGTAATGCCATGAGTATCTCACTTGAAAAAGAATAATGACTCTCAGCCTCCTGTTCCTTATCTCTTTAAGCATTTTTTGAAGAAGCAGTAGCTTGCCACATGCTTGCACTCTGGTATCTATAGTATCAGTACGATGGTGATTGTCGACAGGCGACTTTTGCAGGAATTCATCAACAAGGTAAGGGTGATCACAGCACTGTAACATAAGGACAAGAATAGATCGGATTCAATAACAGTGTCAGTAACTTCGCAGAAGACGAAAAGAAGTGCATTACTGCAGATTGCACAAACACTGATTAGTGATTACTTTTTATCATGCGAGCTGTTAATTTGTTTGGAATGCACACCTTCGAGAGAGACATAATAATGTCACAAAGAGAGCTATCACTTTTCATCTGCGACTGGAGGACAGATGAATTTGAAAGCAGTATGGAACAATATATCTCTAGCTGCAGTTGTGAAATGTAAGCAGGAACCCAGTGCTCCAATATTGTTGAAGAATCTGCTCGCCGCTCATATGCAATGTGACGTTTGAAGATTACTTCCGACATCACAAGGGCATCAGCTGTATCAACGGAATGGCCATCTTCTTGCTCTTCAGAACTAAGGAAACCTAATAGTTTCACGTACTCAGGAAGATTATCCTGCAAAATAACAAGGTTCAGCATGGCTTATTTGTGGCACAGAAGCAGTTTTACAGGTCACAGCTATTGATAGGCACCTTAATTGGGGAGCTCACAAGCAAAATCCTAAAATCAGTGGAAAGTTGCTTCAGTTGTTCGAGATATTGTAGAGTTGATTTTTGATAATAATCAACTATGACTGCTTCCCAACCAATGCGTGATATAGGCTCGATATCCTGTGCCATGGCAGAGAGATTAAAATTAAATGAAAACATAAGCTTAACAGATCTAGGGGTGTAGTGACTAGTAATGACGACACCAATCTGTGCAATTTATGTGCTCTTGATTGGTAAGCAGCATTTACTTGCCAAGACTAGCAACGAGATACTTAGCAGTTGACACTTACCTCTAAGATAGCATCAGCATGGGATAAGAGAACCTGTAACATAATACAGCTTCCGCTCTCATAGAATTCCAAATCTTGAATTAATTTGAGCTTGCTTTTCCCTCCGTCATACACAACAACATTGATAAGTGGTGCCAAGTTATTGAACTGAGCCTCCCATAAGGACAGAGAAGCAGGAGTTGTGACAATTAGGATGGGTTGGCTGACATCAGGTAATACAGACATTGTGAATAAGACAGTCTTTATTATAAATTCCTGCATGATAGTTAAACACGAAGTCCTTTTCATTCATTCAGAAAGGAGTTCAAATTAACCAAGTACGACTGCAAGACATGTAGTTTAAACAGTAAAATGTTATATGCATTAGAACATATGAGCATGCGGCATGCCAGTGGCCATCACTACTACAAACAAGTATATGGGTGAAAAACTACAATAGAGGGATAAAGTCTTGTTTCTTGACCTTTTTTAGGACTAATGCAGCTAAGGTACTTGCATAATTCCTACCTTATCATCAATAAGAACAGCGCCACAAGATTTGTACCAGAACTCTCGGAGGTGATTGATAGAACACAAGTGATCATTGTCAAAATCAGGATGGCACCCATCTGGTAATCTCTGAAGTTTCTGAAATGGACTTTGTTTATCCTGTAAAGACAAATAATAATTGCACCAAAGAAGAAAATTAGCAGTAGGGATGAAAACGGAGCGGATATGGACGGAACTAAGTGGTGTCACACTTGTTTTCATTTTTTTTTGCGAAAACGGAAATAAATACACAAACCCTGGAAACAAATATGGTCGGAAACAGATACAGATCGAATATGGTGCGGAATCGGAACATAAAGCAAATATTAACCGGAACCAAGAGACAACTTAATAATTAAGGAAAAGTCAAGCAAACAAACAAATTTATTAGGTTTTAAAGTGAAATGAAATTATAAGGAGATATCATGTTTATATGATATAGTGTGCAATATGAAAAATATCTATTATCGTCCCTATCCCACTATAACACTGAAATGGAGAACCGGGACGACCTTAGAGAGAGATGGTATGTTAATACATAGGTTCTAAACATGGTATATTCAGAATATTTTCATTTTTATTCAGCCCTTAGGTTGTGCCTAAGTATTCTCGCTACAGAAAACGGAAAATTCCGTATTACCGGAAACGGAATTTCCCTTTCCGCAGTCGTTCCGCCAGAATACGCTGTTCCGTATTCGGTTCCGTTTCCGCATAAAAAATTATGTTTCCGTTTCCGTATTTTCATTCCATTTCCATTTTTCCGCGGAGAAGTCGGAAAGATTCCATACCGTTTTCATCCCTAATTAGCAGTTTCATGAATATGTATAGGTTTTAAGCAGAGGTATAATAACTAATAATCTAATACGTGACAAAGAGAATTGAGATAATATAATACCAATGATGTGATAGTTCAATACAGCTAGGCGAAAAAACAGTGTGGAAAGATAATATGGTGCAGTTAATGTCCACTTAAACTTTTTTATGGAATTAGCAGACCAGTTAACCCAGCTTTCAGTTTTCAATTTTTGGTGGCTAACTTTTTTATCATCTTAAACATCGTCAATCTGAATAGTATATATAACCTACAAAATGATGTTACGCTTTTACTTTTTCAAATTGGCCAGACTATATTCCCTATCAGACTCGTATCATGCATGAATTACAAATAATATTAGGGTACAACATAAATCATTAAAAATTACTTCTCCTGCCACACCTTTGCTTTTGCAAGGATTGATGATTGTTTTGCAGCTTCACGGCGGTTCTCGTAGTCCTTTTTAAGTTTGTCAGCCTCTGGCGTACATAAACAGGCTAAAGTCTCTAATTCCCATGTTGCATGATCATAGCCAAGGCCCTTCCATTTCACTAACCATTCAAAATTACAGTATGAATATTTAACACCAGATGAGGAAAAGAAATCATCAGCTAATTTTGGGGGCATAAGTAGCCTCTTCCTCAACAGGCGGTGTGGTTTAGCCCATTCCTCCTTCCAAATTGCCTAGAGAATCGCAGAAACAAAAACATCAGCACCTTCGTTTTGCAAAGCCTGTATCATATCCCATATGCATAATAAAATAAAGTTCACCGCAAAAGCAATCACCTTTTCAGTCTGATTCCTCTTGTTAAACAAGGAAAGAAGATCAGGACCGCCAGGCATGACATTGATATCATCTTCTGGAACCCAACAATTATGGACATGCGCCAGATTCTTGTACTTAACAAAATACTGCTTGCTATTTCGCATTCCTACAAACACAGAACCGATAAATAGAGGTAATAAATTTGAAAATAGAAGAACTGCAATAACAGATTTTGCCTCGCGCCAGAAGAAAAGTTGTACTTACCCTCAGCCTTCTTGACATCCCACACAGACTCTATTCCGTCAACAACAGAATGTACACCAAACTGGAACCTCTTCTTCGTACAGCTGGTACAGAACCAGATTCCAGGAAACAAATATTCGAGGGAAGGATCCAGACAAGAGATATGGTATCTACTTTGGCAAGCTTTTCCATCACAAGACCTATTATCAATTGAATATATACATCAGATCATGAAGTGAATATTGTGCATGATGGAGCAAAGTGTACGCAGAACATCAATAATATACAGTATCACAGATCAGATGACAAGTTTTAGTTGTGTGTTCTCTTACCATGCTAGAGAGTATAAAAGAACAGATTTACAGGACGCGGTGTTTTGACTCATGGGTCTAGATGCACCCGTATGAGAATGTTTTTTAAATATATTTTAAAATGCCAAAAAAAAAATCGGAGGTACATCTAGACATTATGTATTCGCACAAAAAAGTTTCACGGAAAAAGACATTTTATGTGGACTGTGCAAAAAAGACAGATTTTGTTGGAACTTTTTAGACATTTTAAAAGACGATTTTTAGGTAGTGGGATCATATGCTCCTACGACCCAAAACTGACTTCCGCAGATTTACATGTGCATTTAGAAATTGGTATTCATAAATGATAAAACAGGTTATCCGATTCTGAGACATTTTAGAAAACTCACTCATAAACTAAGTAAGTTTTCTTGTAGGCTCTACTAACCTGTTATTTGACTGAGATTATATCACAGGGTTTGATTATTGATACAACCATTAATATGGTGATGTATTATGATAATTCACCAAATAAAAAATGTAAATAAGTAGTTAATCATAGAGACTGGAGATGCGGCAATTGAAACTGAAGTAGGCAAAACCATGTCCAGCAGTCAGCACTGAGACACTCTTCAATGCACAGCCATCACATGGCATGCCATTCATCAATTCATCGTGATGGCACAAGGCCAAAGTATACATGTGGATTTAAAATGCATGAATGCATATATATCCTTTGGGTGCATTAAGAATTGGTACATTCTTCAGGATAAAATTTAGTAAGATTTGGCATCATGGAAGCCAAACAAGAATACCATACCACTGTGACAAAGCAAACTACAACTATTAATTTTGTATTGCTCACTAAACAATAAAAATGCCAAATATTACTGCAGGCTGCAGCATATTACTCACGTAAAATTATACACACACAGATAAGCATATATTACTGGCATAAAATTATTAACACACAAGACACGCATACAAGGCACCTGCATGGTTGTATAACTAAACAGCATAACTAAAACTGGGAGCAGGCCCCTGGGCCCATGGGGTAATAAGGAGTATACAAGGCGGAACATTCTATTTGAATGGAGAAACACGGTAATGTGCCATAGTTCAGCAAGAGTAGATTATTTGTTTTTCATTTCTGTATCTCAATAACCTGTTCCTATGCTATCCTAGAGAAATGGCTTCGTTTGCACGACTATTTTTTACTACATTAGTAAAACTGATGTTGATAAAAACATGAATCAACTTACCTAAGAGTTCCTGGGGTTCCACAAACAACACATATGTCGGAGTTACCATCTGTTTCATCACATGGCATCACCTTGACATGTCCTGAAGCTGAATCTTCTTTCTGAACGCGAATGGGTTCACTGTATCCAAGTGTGCTCTTCATGTAACACAATGTCAACGAACAAATGTTGAATCCCAAATCCGTTGATGAATAAAAATCAGAAAGCACAATAAGTGGAACAAGAGACTTAGTGCATAAAAACACATCGCCGAAAGAATCATTTTTTTTAGTTTGGAGAGGGAATACCTCTTCATGATGAATAAGAGATGTTGGCACGATTTGCAATGATGATAGACAGCTTTGTCTGCAAAATGAAAAGGTTAACACAGAACCCATTGGATGCAAGATGTATACCCAATTGCCTAATATCTAATAAGCCACAAAGGTTGAGCTGAGAATAGAAATCCTTGCAATGAGAAAGAAAGCACCTTGCAGGGGCAGCGGGTCGATCTATAGCCTTGACAGGATAACTACTTCCGGCCGCTATATTTTGCCGGCACACATCGGTATGTTCAGGCGGCTGTACCTACAGCAATTGACAATGAAATGTTAATAATTGTCACTGTTTCAAATGGTGTCCTATGAAGGACAAGGCACCTGACTGCTGTTAGTGATTGGATGCTGTAGTGCCACTATAGCATGGAAAGTATATTGGTGTTTTAGCACAGAAGATGCTGCAGGTCTCAATGGGAGCCATCTATTGCATGCTGAATCTTCCCAAGCATACGCACATCATTTATCATGGGCAATCAATGCACTGAAATTGCACTTACAGGCTTGACCTTTAATACTCTTATAAGTGGACAACTGTGACAGGAGAACTGCATCATCTTCTCTAAAACATTTTCTCATCTAGGCATCTTTCACTATGATTTCTTTAACCAGATCCGACACATGCACATTGACAACCAAAAAACAGAGGGAATGAAAAACGCATCGGTCCATCACCTTCGTACAATAACGAAAAACTACATTAATTCATGATGCTGGATTTCACATATTGGTGGTATATTAATCACGTTGACTTCTATATCTTCAGCGATCTACTTTAAGTTTGTAAGAATGCTGGAGTTGAGTGACTTAAGGAATCTGCGAATACAACCGAGAGAGTTTTGCATGAGAGAAAGTATACATGGCCATTACTCTTGCAGTACATGCTAGTGAAAACATAGGTCCTGCCTGATGCACATGCAAAGGTCGCGAAATGAGAGCAAACTCGGAACACAGGAAAAAGCTATATATGTGGCTACAAGTCCGGAGGTGTTTCTTTAATTAAATGTACAGTACCAAATACCTCACTTAAGTGGAAAACTGTTCTAGCAAAGATGACTAGAGAAAAGTATAATAAACCCCTTGCCAGTAACATGTAGGCAAAGAAAGAAGTTTTGCAACATTAAATAGATCTTGCACCAGATGTCATTGAAGTCCACCAAGAACTCGCAAATATGTTCAAAAAATCCATTTTGCAGAGAGTAAAAATGCTGCCATCAGCACTGATCAACTGAAATGTGAACAGTGGAAGACAAACCTTTGAGAACGATGCGGAACATTGGTTAACTCTTGTCTCGGAAGTTTCATGTAAACCAAAAACAAGACTTTTGGAAACTTTACATGCAGCATCACTTAATTGTTTCTTGTTTTTTTTAATCATCCTGCTACCTTCACATAGCTTAGAAATTTTGCAGTCTGCCACATGCCCGCTTGAAGTGTTTTCCTTGCCCACTCTGTCAGGAGAAGCAACAACTACATCTGAAAAGTTAAGATAAGTTGGGTACTTAGGTATGCTAGTATTCAGATGGATTAGTGCAGGCTAAATGACCAAGAGTACACCTAATGGTTAAGCCTCATGAACCATAATACAATTGTGCTATCCAATAACACATGATTGGAAATTTCCATGTTGGTCTGGTGCTCAAGCTAAAGTGGTTTGTATACTTGCATCTAAAAGATGGTACCCTAGATATGCACCTCACCTTTAAGTCTAAAACATTGACTAATTAAAAAGACTTCACTGTTTTTTTAATGCACGGTCTCCCACCTCGAAGCCTAAAACCATAACTAGTTTGCGACATAACGTTTTTGTAAAGTCTATCCTTTTTTCTTAATGCACGGAGTATGATGCAGTCAATGGTGTCAGACTTGAACGTTCTACGCATTATATATTCCCCTCTAAACCTTCAGCTACTCCTAATCACCAGACAACAGCATGATTACTATGCAACTGGATAACAAAGTGGCTAAGCCCACATAAGCCATAAAAAACTAATTGTCTCACAGGTCGGTAAATTTGGCCACTAAGTGGACAAGCACGGCATGAGAGGATATGATACCTGCGGCATTCGCCCCTTCGACCGGCTTAAATCTCTTTAAGTAGCTTCTCGAACTCATTCTTTTCCGCTTCTTCGACGAACTGCTGGCATCCTGGCTCATTCGCTCTGCTTCACCCTTGGTTGAGCCAGCGCTCCTGTCTGAACCTCTCGACAGAGAATTCGAAGCAGTGTTGCTTGGAGTTCCCAGCCGCGCTCCATTCTGCTGCAAGTCAGAGCACGGCCTCGTCACATTTCCTGGCCCAGTGGCAGTGAAGCCCCTCTCCTGGCTAGGAGAGGGCGCATTCCGGCGTGAGCTCCTCCGACCCGGCTCGCCTGGCCCTCCGCGCGACGGCAGGCGGGGAGTGTCCATCACGGGCTCGTTTGCGCTTGCGCCGCTTCTGGCCGCCGGCGCCGGGGTCGCGGGACCTTCAGAAGCACGACCCGCGTCTTCCCTCCCCGTGCCGCTGCTTCCGTCGGCTCCTCTGGGCCTTCCCCCCGGCCGGCTGTTCCCCATTACGCCGCTCCGGTCTCTAGCACGAGCAACAGAACAAAGGGGAAAATTCCATCAATCGCACACTCACATCAGGAACCTGGAAGAGAACGCAAAACCCCACCCACGGAAGAGAAAATCGGAAGCAAATGCGGGCGACAGCAGGCGGCCGCCGTCCGTAAGAAAAAAAACCCAGAAGAAATCCGAGCAGAGGAGAAGGACCCTACCGCCCAGGGGACCGTCGAACCCTAAGCTCCCGGCTGTTCCGCTCCCCGCGACCGCGCGGAAGGCGCGCCGACGGGCCCGCGGGCGGTCGGGGCGGGGAATGCTAGCCGGTCGCGGCGGCGGGGGCTAGGGTTTTCGCGTGATCGCCCACCACAGGACGCGACGGCGTTCTGTGCCACCACCGGAAAGAAGCTCGAGGACCGACGCCGTTGGAACCGCCGCTCTCTGGTTTTTTACCCCGTCTATCTGCCGTCACTGTGGCAGCAGTGGTCTTTCGGCGTGACCTGGCTCCCCCGGCGTCCTACTGTCTACTGGCCAAGAGACGAGCGAAGACTTTCTCAAAAAGAAAAAGACGAGCGAAGACGGCTCCCGGAAATGCTAGTACACTGTATGTGGAAATATATTTTGGTGTCACGTGCTAAATCGTGACCAGATGTGTCGTGGCTTTAGAAAGAAAAGACGATCGATGTAATAATTCTAGTGAGATTAACTTATGGACTTATGGACGTGACCAGGGAGCAGGCGCCTGCTATTTGGCAAATGCATAGGCACCTAGGCTCTTTGCATGCATGTATGAAAAAATCAAAAAAGCTGATGTCATCCCGCATTAAATGCTAAATTCAAAAATTTGAAAAGATTTGTAGGCCAAACCGTGTATCTGATTTAGAATCTGTTTTCACCGCTGAGCTAGTTGCAACGAGATCTTCGAAACTAGATCTCATGTTGGCATATTCTGACAACTTTTTTTTTCGCCCCAAAAGTTATCCACCAATAACACAGAAGTTATCGAGACCGTAGTATATAAGTTACCACCGTATCAACAATTTGTTTTCGGATTCAAAATAGCTTGTTATTATTTTTTCTTTTTTCGAGTTTTAAAGTTACTACACCTGGTGTTCATTAATTAGATATCATTTTGGAATGGTAAACAAAAACTATGCATAAGTTAGTAACTATACACTGAAACACCAGTATAAATTCATAAGTATTACGATGATAACTATCGATTTCATAGTGACTACGTCATATGGTGGGTATTGTATTTGTAACTATTGATTATTAGAGTACATGGTAACTATGTTGATTTCGTGATAGATAACTTCATAGGTACAGGGTGGTAACTTTATCAGGTAAATATTACCAACAGAGAATGGTAACTATATTAATTTCATGGTGGATAACTTTACTGGGTGGTAAGTTCATCAATGTTGAGTGAGTAAATATTATCGAAAGAGCATGGTAACTACATTGATTTCGTGTTGGATAACTTCATACGTACTGGGTGGTAAGTTTATCAGTATTGCGTGTGGAAATATTACCGAATGAGTATGGTAACTATATTGATTTTATGGTGGATAACTTCATACGTACCGGGTGGTAAGTTCATCAAGCCCACTTGGATATTGAGCATTTACCCATAAGAATAGGATTCTTTTCAATGAGTAGTTGTAGGTCCAATATTGAGTGGGTAAATATTATCGAAAGAGTATGGTAACTACATTAATTTCGTGGTAGATAACTTCATACGTACTGAGTGGTAAGTTTATCAGTATTGCGTAGGTAAATATTATCGAAAATGAGTATGGTAACTACATTGATTTCGTGGTGGATAATTTCATAGGTACTAGGTGATAAATTAATCAGTATTGGGTGGGTAAATATTATCGAAAGAGTATTTCATGGCGGATAACTTTATAAGTACCGGGTGGTAAGTTCATCAGTATTGGGTGGGTAATATTACCGAAAGAGTATGATAACTATATTGATTTTGTGGTTGATAACTTCATAGGTACTACATGATAAGTTTATCAGTATTGGATGGGTAAATATTACCGAAAGAGTATGATAACTAAATTGTTCGTGGTTGATAACTTTATAGATCCGGGTATATTTCTACGGCACAAAATACATTTTGCAAAATAAACGTAGGACGGAAAACTAGATGAATAAATGTGCATATATCAGTACATGTGAGACCTGCACTGGGTTTCTCAAAAAAAAAAAAGACCTGCACTGGGTTAGCCGCTGTGGCTGACTGAAAGGCACACCGTGCCAAGCCATAAAACAGCAAAACATGGAAAAATTGGCGTACCTAGGATTCGAAAACCGCGAACGGCTGGACTACTGTACTGGTTCGCTGCCACTGGGTCAGACAAGCACCTATGTCTACTTGATGCTCTGAGTGTATCTATAGGAAGACCAAATCGAAGCTCGGGCCATGGCGGACAGAGCTCAAATCCATTCGGAACGACGACCTCTGTCACAAATTAGAAGCGGAGAAGGCAGGGAGAGGAAACCTCGCTTGCTAGGGTCCTGTTCCCCTGGTCGGGGAGGCCGGAGACGGACCGCAGCGGTGGAGGGACGGCAAGGGCTTGCGGCGGCCGTAGACGAGGAAGAAGGTCACGCCCATGGCGCCGACGACCTAGGCGAGCTGATCCCGCGAGATCATGGCTGGCGACCACCTCTGTGACGGGCGCGCTTGGGGAAGAGACAGGAGGCGGTCCGCCAGTTAGGGGATGAGATCCCGTCCGTCCGGTCGTGTGCATTGTTCAAGGCCGGTAAATACGAGGAAGATGGACGGTTGGGGTCGGTGCGTACAGTTATGACAAAGGTAGGGCGCCTGCTGAATAGATTTTCCGTAACTTATTGTATCTAAGAAAATTGCATTAAATAAAATGACAAGAAATTGGTTTAATAATAAGCATGTTTATTACAGTAGATGACATGTGTCCATTCTACAAAATTAATTCGATGTATCCAGAAAAATATATCGGTTTAATGGTTGTATCTGGCTAGTCATGATCGAATATAGATTGGACGTTCTTATTGCATTGTAATTAACTTAACGGTACTAGCTGCATACCCGTGCTTTGCTACGGAAAAAGAAAAACATATATAGATTTAGACAAGGTTTTAAATAGCTAGCTTTTGTCAAATGGCAAACAAATATTTCTATCATAGTGGTTCACATTTCAAATAAGATTTTTTATCTACAAACATAATATAGGTGGCAGCGGGGCAAACAATTCAACTCACCCAAAACACAACTTCGCAAGTGCTCAGATGTGCCATTCAATTCAAATAAGTTTAAACAAAATATTTCCAAAAGCATATGGGAAGTTCAAATCAGCTGAACTAAAACAAATATACTTTGACCTCTCTTCTAATTAATTCGTATTTTCCAAATAGTCAATAGCTGAATGCATATAGAAAAAAATTGTCATAAGCCTATGCTTAAACTTAGTTTAACTGAATATTGCTACCAATGAGAATTATCACACATTTTGTTCATATTGCTCTTAAATCCGAGACTTGGTAGATGTTTTTATGAATACGGAAAGGAACGTGTACCATGGAAGATTAATATTTTTGAAATGAAAGCATAATGCACTAAAACATATTTGCTCCCTAACTCTTTCTTCCTTTTTCGCGAGGGAACATGAGCTGTGTTTATTCAGTATACTGAGTATCAGGATTACAAGAGTGTCAACTTAGCATAAAAGAGGGTGTCGATTTAGCCATAAACCAATATCCTGACATGTGGAGCTCTCTTTGCACAACATTGTGCAGCCTGTTTAGCTCTCCGTCCCATGAAATTAAGGGAGAAAATATAAATTCCTACAAAGCTCATGAACTTCCATGAGAACTGAGATGACTTTCGCTCGATGTTGATGACTTTTACTCTAGACCTCCACCAAAAAATTGCAATCCCCACTCTTCGGTTTGTTTCATACCTGATGCCTTAAAGGAGTGACATTGGTTGTGCACTGGACGTTGAAGGAGTATGAGCATGCCAAACAACTTTGGCGGCCAAGACAACTCCCTCATTATTTCGGAGGAGCGTCCCAGAAGCACCTGAGTTCGACATGGATAAAATGCTTCATTAATGATTTACTTAACATTTGCTGAAACAGGGCCCTTCCATTTTAATTGTTCATGACATGGAAAGAGGGAATAACATTGGTAGACTGAATAACTCAGCCACTATGTCTCGAGCTCACAAAACTCTTTGACTTGATTGGAATATTTTCCTTGCTACGCCTTCTCTGTGCTTTTAGTCTCCATTTTCCTCTATTGCACACCTGTTTTGTCGTCCACATCTGTTGAACATATAACAACGAACACGACTTTTTCACCCTGTATGAAATACAAACCACATTTGGAATTCTTTAAAAAGAGGGGAAGTAGATCATTGAATCAATATTTTCAGATGAACGCAATATTCTTACCTAAAATTAAGAGGAATGGCACCAACAAAACTAATTAACATGAGTATAGAAGATGCTACGTATTAAGAAGGATTATCATGATATGTTATTTCCCTTTTTTTCCAAAGCAACATCATTTGTCTATAGATCCTTAGACGAAACTGATAATGTAAGATTTATACCCAATGATCAGTTCACAGTACACAAGCAATACATTGACTGAAATAGAACAAAAGGAGCATAATTTCTCCACACATGATAATATTCCTCTCTACCTCACCTTCACTTTTCAGATTCTAAATTAAATACTTGGTCGATAGAAGAAGTCATATCTGCTAGAATATTGAGCAATGAATTATCCTACTGTCGTAACTTGATGAACCACGTTGTCCTATTTATTCCCAGCCAGCTTTCTTAGTAAATTTATCTCACCAAGCTGTCACCATTTGATGAATCTTAAGCACACCTGCAGTGACACATGTACCATGAGAAGTACACCACATATGATAAATGATAGGAATAACCATCGACTGCTTCAAGTTGCCAATCATAAAATAGAGTTAAGAAAATTCTTTTATAGACAAATTTGTAGATATAGGAATACAAAGAAAATGGACTTCCGGCAAAAAGAACCAATTAGAGGCATCACACATCCAACCTGTGAGTGAACGAATCAAACAAAAATTGACCTGAAAAATATATAACCAGAAGCTTGAAAGCATGTAAGAGGGAGAGTACCTCAGGACATAAGCTATAGAACAGATTGGAGAGCAGCTGCTCTAAAATCTCTCAGCGTGAAACGCAGAACGTGAGCGCGATAATCGTGAGAGCACGCGACTGACGTCAGAGCCGCAAATCATACTTCAACGTTCCCGCTGCAACAACTCTTTCCTTCTCCCTTAGTTTTCCCAGAATGCAGCAGCTTCTCGATAGGGGTCAGCAGGCAGAGCAGCGGCGACCCTGCAAGGCTTCAACTCGCTTTCTACAGGCTTCGACGCAGGGAGACGGTCCAGGTGGCGACCTTCAAGGCTGCAACTCGCTTTGTACAGGCTTCGATGCAGGAGAGACGGTCCAGGTCGAGGATCTTCTAGTAGCCGAAAGAGAGGCGACGGCTGTTCTTCCGGCGACGGCCGGCCGCGAATTGTAGCTACCCTACAACGGCGAATGCGAGCAGGATTGTAGGTAGGGAGTCAGGCATCGAGCCGACAGAGGTAAATCATGACGGGATGGCTGCCAGGCTACCACAGCGGAGGGAACATCCACAACAGGATGATGAAGCAATACGCGGCGAGGAGGAGGTCGGCGATTAAAAAAAAAAAGTCGGCGATTTCGACGAAACAGGCTTTCTCTCCGCTTTATTATAAATAAAGCAAACAACCAGCATACAACACAACACACCCGCACACACAAACAACACACACCACACAAGCTGGGGCAACAGCAAACACGACGCCCAAAACAGTAAGAAACGAAACACATGACGAATCGACGAAGAAAGGATGACCCGCCACCGCTACGCCCACTGAAGCTTCCACCATGCTCCGAAGTGTCCAGTACAAAGTAGCATCTCCCAGAGGGTCACCGTCGACACGGCGCTGCTACTCGGACAGTTGGTACTAGGGTTTCCCCCTGTTGGGGGATCATAACTCGGTAGGCCCATGAAGAGTGAAGCATGGTCGGGTTTCAGTGATAGGCCGGAGAGCTTGTCGGTAACCCGGCCTAAGTAAAGAAAGTTCCAGAAGATCCGGAGGCAGTATGCATCACGGAGTACAAGACTTGGAGAATACGAAAGACAAGACGAGTTAGAGTAGAACTCCAGTAGTCTTACCATGTAAATCAGGAGACCCGGATGTCTTTATAAGCGGGCTCCTAGGTCATATAGAGGGAGGTCGAATAAGTTAGAAGAGGCTACAATAAGCCAGAGGCGGAATAAGATAGACCAAATAAGAGAGAGCCCCCAAGAGAGAGCTCCCACGCCCGGGTTCATCTAAACCCGGCGATCGCCATTGGCGCACCATGTAACATATTATCATATCAGTGACTTATAGCAAGACGTAGGGATCCTCCACCGAGGGGACCCGAACTTGGGTAAAAAACATCTTCTCCCCCGTAGAGCTAGACAATCTCCTGAACATCAGAGTCGCCTTGCCCCTCATCTCAAAGTTTCCACCCGGAAACATCTGCCGTGACAATCCCACGACACCCCCGGCACTCGGTGTATGGTGAATTCGGGCTACCCACGACACCCTCCAACAAGGAATGGCGCTACCCGAAGGCGGCACCGCGTCGGTGTCAAATTCAGTCGACACGGATTTCTCCTACCCGCGACGCCCTCCAACAAGGAATGGCGCCACCCCGAAGGCGGCACCGCCTCGGTGTCAAACTGAGTCAACATGGATTTCTCCCGAGCCCAAGTCACACAAACAACGGGACACAACCGGAACACCACCATCTGCTTCTCCGCCCACCAACATGCGCTACCGCGATCTTGCCGTCATCCTCGTCGTCTCTTCATGAGCTCTGGATAGCGGTCTGTAAGCTCGAGCAGACAACTTCGCCGGAGCGACGGACAACAGCGCCGCAGGCCCACGGGAGAGAACAATCTCCACCACCCTGAGGCGGTAGTCGACCGGACAGAGTTGCCGGAGCAAAACCAGGCCCGCCTGGCCCGGTAAAGCTCCCGCCGCCCTGCTGCAACAGGCAGGCCGCAACGCGTCGTCCCCGCAGCCGCAAAGTCATCGCCCTCACCTTCAGGCCACACCCCAGCCGCAGACGCCCACCCGGCCCTCCCAAGCCCATCTCAGCTACGGATGGCACCCGCCGGGTACGGGGCCGGGTTTGGCACCCCCATACCCGTACCCGGATCTCCTCCCCGCCCCGCCACCCGTCACCGTACCCGCTGTCGGGTATAGAAGTACACCAGACCCGCGACCCGTCGGGTATACGGGACCCGCCGGGTACCCGCGACGACACGGCCAGCGAACACGTCCAGTGACACAGGCGACGGCGAGCAAGGACTTACGGCGACGCATGCGGAAGACGGTGAGCATGGCGCGGACGGAAAGCACGCGTTCTGCCAGCAAGCACGTGCAACAACGCTCGGCCGCGGAAGTTACCTGGCGCCGTCCGCCCAGCAGCTCCTAGGCACCGTCCTGGGCGAGCTGCTCCTGGACGAGATGCTCTGGGCAAGCTGCTCATACGCGAGCTGCTCCTGGACGTGCTTATACGAGCTGCTCTCTTGGGCCAGCAGCTCCTGTGCCTGCTACGAGGAAAGGAGGAAAGGATGCAGGCCGCGGCGGCGAGCTCGAGGAGCGTCGAGCGAAGTACAGGACGCAGGCCGCGGCTGCGAGCTCGAGGAGGGCAGGGCAGGGTGCCGGTCGCGGCGGCAAGCTTGAGGAGAGCACTCCAGGGCGCTGGCCGTGGCGGGGTCGGGGGCTCGTGGCTTGGGAGTCACAGCGCAAGGCGCAGATGGCGGCGGCGGCGGCGTAGGGGATGGAGAATGGGGAGTGGCGGCTGCATCAGGGACACGGTTGAGAGGAAGGAAAAGAAAAGAGGAATGTTGAGTGATACGTGGCCTTAGGGTTTCATCCTATTTAATGTACCATGACAGGTGGGGCGTGGGGTGGGGAGCTGGGTGCCTGAAAAATACTCTCTGACATGTGGGGTTGCCGGGTATGCGGGTTAGGGGGTACGGGTTTGGCACCCCCATACCCGGCCCCGCTAGACCCGTCGGGTCTGGAATTTCCCCGATAAGCACACCCGCGGGTATTTTTTTGCCCCATACCCTCCCCATTTGATGCGGGTACCCGTCGGGTTTGCGGGTAACGGGTACCCATTGCCATCCGTAATCTCAGCCCGCCTGAGCCCAAGGGCCCGAGCTGCCCAGGACAAGGCATGGCGGCCGTCGTCGATCTGCAGTCGAGGCGCGACGCCGCAGACCGGCCCCGCCACCAGCCACACCCGGCTACGCCGGACCAGGAGCTTCCGAGGAGCACCGCCGCCAGGGATGGTGCGGCCCCGACCGGCCCTCCAAGACGCGGGGAAAGGAGAGCCGCCGCCGTCGGCGTCGCCCGGGCGCAGCCCGACGACCCCTGCCGGCGGCGGCTACGGGGGGAGGCGGTGAAGGGTGCGGCCGCGGGAGAAGTGTGCGGCCCCGTCACCCTCGGGGGGGGGGGGGGGGGGGCGAGAGGGCCGAGAGGAAGAGGGAGGGGGGAGGCGGCGGCGCGGGCCGGTCGCCGGCGGCGGCTAGGGTTAGGGTTGGGGGATGGAGTCGTGGGAGCGGAGGCCTCCAAGGTCGGCGATTTCGGTGGGTAGCTTCAACGTCGATGCGTGGATAACTGGATGAGCATGTGTATACAGGGCTAGGGATCGTGGGGAGACTGGATAAGCATGCGTGCGTGGGTTGCGGGAGTGCTCATGGTTATTTTCCCTTTTTTTCACGCGGGGGAAACAGATCCACTCATCAACAAAGAAAGGGAATAGCGATAAACTTGGAGGAGAAGTCGCGTCGGAAGAGCCACGGCATGGAAAGTGGAGATACGTGATACGTCTCCAACGTATCTATAATTTCTTATGTTCCATGCTATATTATACCAAGTTATTAAATGTTTTATATGCATTTTATATAGTTTTATGCATTTTCTGGGACTAACCTATTAACAAGATGCCACGGTGCCGGTTCCCTGTTTACTGCTGTTTTTGGTTTCAGAAAAGTACTTAAGGAAATATTCTCGGAATTGGACGATTTCTTTTCTGAAGTCAGTTTTTCATCGGGAACGTTCCAGAAAGCCGAACACGAGACGAAGTGGGCCACCGAGGCGGCGCCACCACGTGCTCCCGCGGCAGCACCCCTGGCCGCGCGAGGACCAGGTGTGGGCCCCTCGGGGCGCCACCGACTTCGCCCTTTCGCCTACAAATACCCCCCAGACTAAAAACCCTAACACGGTGTTCATATTTTCCTCCACGGGTCCCGAGCCGCCGCCGTCGTCAACACCAATTCGGGAGAGATCAGAACTTCTCCCGGCACCCTGCCGGGAGGGGGAATCGTCACCGGAGGCCTCTACGTCGCCATGACCGCCTCCGGACTGATGCGTGAGTAGTCTACCCTTGGACTACGGGTCCATAGCAGTAGCTAGATGGTTGTCTTCTCCTCTTGTGCTATCATGTTTAGATCTTGTGAGCTGCCTATCATGATCAAGATCACCGTTATGTAATACTTCATGTTGTGTTTGCTGGGATCCGATGAATATTGAGTACTAAAGTTATTGCTTCATAATATATCATGTGTGTGCTATTTAATGATCTTGCATGCTCTCCGTTACTTGTGTATGCTCTGGCCAAGTAGATGCTTGTAACTCCAAGAGGGGGTATTTATGCTCGATAGTAGGTTCATGTCTCTATTAAATCTGGGGTGGTGACAGCTAGCTCTAAGGTTGTAGATGTACTGTTGCTACTAGGGATAAAACAGTAGTACTTTGTCTAAGGATGATGTTACTTACTTACTTTACACACAGTGCTTAAGGCGATAATCTGTTGCATGCAACTTAATACTGAAAGGGGTGCGGACGCTAACCGGAAGGTGGATTATTAGTCATAGATGCGGTTGGAACGGTCTATGTATATTGTTGTAATGCCCGAATGAATCTCACACTAGACATCATAACATTGGTATATGCATTGGTTTGCTCATCATTATTCTATCAATTGCCCAGCTGTAATTTGTTTACCCGCATGAATGTTATTATTATTTATGGAGAGACACCACTAGTGAACTGTGGACCCCGGTCCTTCTCTTTAATCTGATAAACCACAAACTGCAAACCTGTTACTTTCTGCAAACAAACATCTTTCTTTCACACATACGTTTAATCCTTTGTTACAGCAAGCCGGTGAGATTGACAACCTCACCGTTAAGTTGGGGCAAAGTATCTTGATTGTGTTGTGTGCAGGTTCCACGTCACCTACGTCCCAGGAAGCATTTTCTGGCACCCTTACGTCGCAGATTTTTCTGGCGCCGTTGACACCTCGGGGGAATTCATTATTTCCTACTGGTTCGATAACCTTGGTTTCACAACTGAGGGAAACTTGCTGCTGCACTACTTCATACCTTCCTCTTGGGGTCTCCCAACAACACACCCACCGTGTGCATCAAGCATTTTTCTGGCGCCGTTGCCGGGGGATAAGAATTCCTTTGAAGACCTTCACACTCCTCCGTCAACTTCGTTGCCGGTGATTTGAAGATTCTTCTACGAGGGGAGTTTTTGAAGGGGTTCCGTAGCAGAAAACAATAATTTTTCCAACTAACGAATACCAAACATGCCAGGATCTATCTATCTAGTAATGCGGTAACGGTGGGCGGAACTGGTCACATACCTCTTGTAGACCAAATAGCGGGGATTACGCTCCCGCGCAAGCGTTGCTGACGTAGACGCCGTAGCCGACCTCAAGGTCGCGAAGAACTTGGCGCGACGAAGTGGACGATGACGCGGCGATGTCGACGGCGACGGGCGTCGGGCGTCGGGCGCTGGGTGCCGGGCGCCGGCGGCGGTTGGGCGTGACAATGTCGCCCGAGCACCTCAAATGTGGTGCCTCCGAGTACTCGCACACATACGGAGCTTAACGACAACCCCCGGTCACTCAGGTCTAGCTGAGATCGCAGGAGTAGAACAATTGGTGGAATCTCGCAGCGCAACTGGGCGCCGCAAAATAACCTTGTGGGAGAGAGAGAGAATACAACTTTTATTGTATTTTTGATGTATTAAATCAATTAGCCCTGCCCTTCTATATAAGGGGGAGAGGGGGTGTGCAAACACCTTGCCTCCCCCATGTGGGACTAAAGAAAGGCAAAGAAAAGGAGGTGGGAGGGGGGGTTCGGCCGGCCCCCCCATGGCCGAACCAAGTGGGCTCCCCCCACTTGGTGCGCCTCCCCCACATGGGCCCAAGTTGGCCCATTAAGTGGGCTGCCACCTTTTTCTTTTCTTTTTAATTGATTTAATTAATATTAAATTAATATAAAATATAAATAATTCATAATTAATATATTTATACATTATTTAATATCCCGTGACTCCGAAACAACTTCCGGACCACCCGAACTACCTTCGGTCATTCCCGGAACCCTTCCGATGTCCCCGGAACTTTTCCGGTTAATTTCTCTCTTCTCCTAAATCTATATTTATTCCAATAATAAATCATACCAACGTTCTCCACGTGTCGCTAAGACCTTAAGCGTGTTACCCTACGGTTCGAGAACACTCCAGACATGGCCGAGACCCTTCGCTCGCCAATGACCGCCAGGGAGACCTGGACATCTGTAACGGTCCCTGTACATTCTACGAATATCGTCGTTGAACCATAAACATGATATCTATTCCTTTTGTTTCTTCGATACTACCTTGTCCGAGATATGATCGTAAACATCCGATGTCCTGTTGTATCTCGTTACCGACAAAGGTTTATTAACTCGTCTGTGATATTACATCTCCATGACCTAGTCATTAGCTGCGCAGCTCTATAGATGTAATCTCACCGAGTGGGCCCAGAGTATCTTCCTATCACGAGGATGAACAAATCCCGCTCTTGATCCATACGCCTCAACATACTCTTTCGAGATACACGAGGTACACCTTTATTGTCACACTTTATAAGATACGACGTTTGATGCACTCAGAGTAACCTACGGAGCAGCAATTAATATGATCTCACGGTCTGAGGAATAAGCTATCATATTACTTTCCTATTGCAAATGGCATACATCGTGACACGATCCCATTGCAATACTTTGGGTATGTCCATCACCTTATTCCACTAATAAGATGACCTCATTGTCAACCGACACAATTGTCCATGACCGGGAATTCTCGATCAACTGTTGCCCAATGAACTAGTTAATATAGAGGCTTACTAGGGACTCTGGTTTGTCTATGTATCACACGTGTATTAACAATTCCGATTAATACAGTTATAGCATGATACAAAAACATATTATAAACTTAATGGAATAATGCGATAAATACCATATATTTATTTGCCTTTAGGGCATATTCCCTTCGGTCTCCCACTTGCACTAGAGTACAAATAAATCAGCTGCATTTTACTTAATCATACCACCTTATCCAATAAGCGTTCTATGATAATGCCTGCTCGTGGAAGAGTGTTACTCCAACAATCTGTACCATACATAATTGTGTGTTCTTTGCGATTCACTGATATCACCTTGTTTGATATCATCCTGTTATCCTGATAACATATATGCACACATCGTAACTAAGTGAGACTTTCGTTTCCCAGCGCTTACTCTGATTCTGTTAACCAGACAATTGCTTTGCAAACGCACTCAGCTGTAATATGTACAATCTCGCGACATCTATATGCCTTTCATATCTATGTAGAGTTTCGACATTGCAATGTCAGTCTGGTGCCTAATGTTTTTCTACTTCTAGTAAATTCCAAATTTAATTTGATAACTGTTCTTCTTCTAAGAACATGAGTCATACTTTATCGAGCACATAATATGGTTTCTATATGATGTCTGTTATCATACTATAAGAGACCAACATATCTAGCAACCATTATTATTGTGTACTAAATACACTTAATGTTTTAATTGGATTTCCAAGGACCTTTCCATTGGCTTTATTCCATTCTGACACTTCAGAATCCAATCTAAACAGCTCGACCTTCTATTTAAAATTCCCGTTCTATTCGAAATAGACGCAACCTTTTAAATCATTTCACAACTTCATCTTTAATTCTAATTCTACTGGTACTATCCATGATATGTCATTCACATACGTGGATCTTACCTCCCACTCAAAAATATGTCACTCACATATTAAATTGAGCAAACTAATTCGACTCCTACTTAAAGGATTTAAACTCCCGCTCAAAAATATGTCTCTCACATATTAATTCTAAGCTCCCACTTAAATTAGCATATCCACAATTTCTTTTGATATTTTGGTCAAACCAAAATCATTGATCATTTATCAATTCGAATTTTAATTCGACTCCCACTTAAATTCATAATTTCTTTCGATATTTTGGTCAAACCAAAATCATTGATCATTTATCAATTCGAATTACAATACGATCTGACAGTATTCTACCAATACTTATCCCTCAGACTTTAAGCATGTCTACACTTATGTAGTCAACAACTTTGATTTTGTCCAAGACACTTCTTGACAAAATTTGCTTCCAGTCTTTCTTATAGTTACATTTCTTTCATATAACACTTTATATGATGATTAAATAATCTTATTCTCTTAATAAGATTCAGAGTAACATTTACTGTTTTAATCCTTCTAAATGTAACTTGGATTTTAAGACTCATAGCCTTAATTCGTATTCTGATATTTCCTCAACTTTCTTTGTATTTACAAGGTGTATCATGTTCTGACAACATGATCTAAAATACTGAATATCAAACCGTGACCTGACAGTAAATATTCTTAAATCAACACCTCATTTAAAAAGCTTCTTGTTTGAAAACACTATGATCTCTTATCATCAATTTTCAATTCCATTTGTAGAGATATTCTTCTCGGAACAGATTCCAATATTCTACTCTTATGGAGACAAGGTCCAATACCTTATTTTAAGCTTATACTTTTATTCCATTGACCTTAATTCGAGAAATCATATTTTCTCATGAATTACGCAGACAGCAATACAAATTTTGCTTCTGTTGGTATTTGGAATAAAATCCCATCTTAATATGAGAATTCTACAAAGAACTATTCGTGTATATTCTGTATTATCATATAATCATCTATATCACGACACTTAATGTCGTTCACACGAATCTTCGTTGAAAAATATCCTATTCCTAAAGTGGATGACGACTACAATGTCAGAATATATTAAGAGATTCTGAAAGACCACACTTTATCTGAAATAGAGCATGATTATAATATTTCACATATCACTATATCTGATATTATAATTTGTGGAACAAACTTTCACAAGTCGTTTTATGTCGAAACCATAATTCAAATAATGTCCCATTTAATCGAATCATGTGGATATAATTTCCATCCACCTTTCTTCTGAAAAATTCCTTTGATCTTTTATCAAATTGTTTTCAGACTCATGTTTCCTTAGCAAATACATTTATTTACTTAGAATCATAGAAAGATTCGAATTTGATGATATTCACCACTAATTAATTTAATAATCATCTAATATGATTTTCAATCAATTTCCTTGTATATTGACACTTCAATATCTAATGAAACTTAATCAATTCAGCACATGTAACCTTGATAGATCGAAGTATCTATATTTCTTACATTGCCTTTGTGATCAAATTCGGCGGTGTTTGTTCTTGTAACAAAATCATTTAATCTTTGGACATCTAATTTTATTATTCTGGTTTTATAAATGTATATCGCATTATCATTCAAACAATGTAATTGAGATGTGACTGCATAAAGCTTTACTCATAATATAAAACAACTGACTTGTTCCATTATATAAAACAACTGACTTGTTCTATTACATATATGAATAACTTTGTCTTGTAGCATTCAAGACATAAAACAAAATCACACTCTCACTATTACAAAGGTCTTATCAAAAACTATTAATGATAACTATAATGATAACTTGAGGACGTGAACACCACTGGCCATCAACTTCTTTGCTTGCCTTCACTTGTGCACTGTCACATCATATATCTTCTTATACTTGTGACAATCAGGTCCTGTTTCATAAACAGAACAAGCATCAAATGCTTTTCATCAAGTATCACGTGAAGAATACATTTATAACTTTGTATATCAAATATACCTATAGCGTCGAAGATTTCTCCTTCGATGGGTTCAACCTTCACAGATCTGAACTGGCTTATGAACTGGAAGAAAGTCATCGTATCTCTTCTTATAGCATAGCCACGGACATGTTTCTCATAGCTGGGAGGTAAAGATGCCAACGCAGCAGCTATCGCACATGAATCCGCCATCCAGTAGTCGTAGACATTTGTGAGTTTCAAGTAAATGTCATAGATTTTCTTCAAATGAGTTTCCAAACAGGTATGTTCCTCCATCTGGAGTGAATGGAACTTCCTCAGCTGTTTGTATTGCTCATACTTAATCTCATCTATGAAATGCGCCTTGATCGAATCTATCATATCATAAGGTTCCATATGTTGAAACTGTACTTTCAACTCTGGTGCCAAGCTTATGACCATGATGCTTTGCACTTCTATGAAAATGTCACGACGATGATGAAACTCCTCATCTTCTTCTTCACTAGCAGAATCATCTGGTTCATCTCCTAATCCCTCTTCTATGACATAGAGTATATTATTGTGCATGAGAGTTTCTCTTAGTTTATTGTACCAGTAGATGAAGTTTGACCCATCAGCCAACAAGGACCGACTCCTAAGGAAGTGATCGAAGTAGAGCACCATCTACAGATATAATCGCAAAGAGGGTAAGGCTAAGTTTATAATAATATGAGTTTCAGTTTATAATCAAATTATTTAAACAAACTCCACTAAGATTATTATCCCTTCAATAATTTTAGCGATTACACGACCCCAATCCACTGTACCACCCCCGATCGTCACGGCCGGTAGCACAGCTTCAAAGGTGGACATCGAAATGTCGATCACAACAACTCTGTGACTCATGCTCGATCTTTCGACCATCCGTGTTCCGAGGCTATGTCTGTACATGCTAGGCTCGCCAATTAAATCTCGATGTTCTTGCGCGTGCAACATGGCTTACACCCACTGTATGCGAACGACGAAATGTGTGACACCCGATCGTCACGACCTGCCTCATAACGTAGAACTTTCTTGGTGGTGCACAACGAGGGAGAACACAATTTTGGTATTTATTAGGGATCATCCTATTATAGCTATGATGCAGTCAATGGTGTCAGACTTGAACGTTCTACGCATTATATATTCCCCTCTAAACCTTCAGCTACTCCTAATCACCAGACAACAGCATGATTACTATGCAACTGGATAACAAAGTGGCTAAGCCCACATAAGCCATAAAAAACTAATTGTCTCACAGGTCGGTAAATTTGGCCACTAAGTGGACAAGCACGGCATGAGAGGATATGATACCTGCGGCATTCGCCCCTTCGACCGGCTTAAATCTCTTTAAGTAGCTTCTCGAACTCATTCTTTTCCGCTTCTTCGACGAACTGCTGGCATCCTGGCTCATTCGCTCTGCTTCACCCTTGGTTGAGCCAGCGCTCCTGTCTGAACCTCTCGACAGAGAATTCGAAGCAGTGTTGCTTGGAGTTCCCAGCCGCGCTCCATTCTGCTGCAAGTCAGAGCACGGCCTCGTCACATTTCCTGGCCCAGTGGCAGTGAAGCCCCTCTCCTGGCTAGGAGAGGGCGCATTCCGGCGTGAGCTCCTCCGACCCGGCTCGCCTGGCCCTCCGCGCGACGGCAGGCGGGGAGTGTCCATCACGGGCTCGTTTGCGCTTGCGCCGCTTCTGGCCGCCGGCGCCGGGGTCGCGGGACCTTCAGAAGCACGACCCGCGTCTTCCCTCCCCGTGCCGCTGCTTCCGTCGGCTCCTCTGGGCCTTCCCCCCGGCCGGCTGTTCCCCATTACGCCGCTCCGGTCTCTAGCACGAGCAACAGAACAAAGGGGAAAATTCCATCAATCGCACACTCACATCAGGAACCTGGAAGAGAACGCAAAACCCCACCCACGGAAGAGAAAATCGGAAGCAAATGCGGGCGACAGCAGGCGGCCGCCGTCCGTAAGAAAAAAAACCCAGAAGAAATCCGAGCAGAGGAGAAGGACCCTACCGCCCAGGGGACCGTCGAACCCTAAGCTCCCGGCTGTTCCGCTCCCCGCGACCGCGCGGAAGGCGCGCCGACGGGCCCGCGGGCGGTCGGGGCGGGGAATGCTAGCCGGTCGCGGCGGCGGGGGCTAGGGTTTTCGCGTGATCGCCCACCACAGGACGCGACGGCGTTCTGTGCCACCACCGGAAAGAAGCTCGAGGACCGACGCCGTTGGAACCGCCGCTCTCTGGTTTTTTACCCCGTCTATCTGCCGTCACTGTGGCAGCAGTGGTCTTTCGGCGTGACCTGGCTCCCCCGGCGTCCTACTGTCTACTGGCCAAGAGACGAGCGAAGACTTTCTCAAAAAGAAAAAGACGAGCGAAGACGGCTCCCGGAAATGCTAGTACACTGTATGTGGAAATATATTTTGGTGTCACGTGCTAAATCGTGACCAGATGTGTCGTGGCTTTAGAAAGAAAAGACGATCGATGTAATAATTCTAGTGAGATTAACTTATGGACTTATGGACGTGACCAGGGAGCAGGCGCCTGCTATTTGGCAAATGCATAGGCACCTAGGCTCTTTGCATGCATGTATGAAAAAATCAAAAAAGCTGATGTCATCCCGCATTAAATGCTAAATTCAAAAATTTGAAAAGATTTGTAGGCCAAACCGTGTATCTGATTTAGAATCTGTTTTCACCGCTGAGCTAGTTGCAACGAGATCTTCGAAACTAGATCTCATGTTGGCATATTCTGACAACTTTTTTTTTCGCCCCAAAAGTTATCCACCAATAACACAGAAGTTATCGAGACCGTAGTATATAAGTTACCACCGTATCAACAATTTGTTTTCGGATTCAAAATAGCTTGTTATTATTTTTTCTTTTTTCGAGTTTTAAAGTTACTACACCTGGTGTTCATTAATTAGATATCATTTTGGAATGGTAAACAAAAACTATGCATAAGTTAGTAACTATACACTGAAACACCAGTATAAATTCATAAGTATTACGATGATAACTATCGATTTCATAGTGACTACGTCATATGGTGGGTATTGTATTTGTAACTATTGATTATTAGAGTACATGGTAACTATGTTGATTTCGTGATAGATAACTTCATAGGTACAGGGTGGTAACTTTATCAGGTAAATATTACCAACAGAGAATGGTAACTATATTAATTTCATGGTGGATAACTTTACTGGGTGGTAAGTTCATCAATGTTGAGTGAGTAAATATTATCGAAAGAGCATGGTAACTACATTGATTTCGTGTTGGATAACTTCATACGTACTGGGTGGTAAGTTTATCAGTATTGCGTGTGGAAATATTACCGAATGAGTATGGTAACTATATTGATTTTATGGTGGATAACTTCATACGTACCGGGTGGTAAGTTCATCAAGCCCACTTGGATATTGAGCATTTACCCATAAGAATAGGATTCTTTTCAATGAGTAGTTGTAGGTCCAATATTGAGTGGGTAAATATTATCGAAAGAGTATGGTAACTACATTAATTTCGTGGTAGATAACTTCATACGTACTGAGTGGTAAGTTTATCAGTATTGCGTAGGTAAATATTATCGAAAATGAGTATGGTAACTACATTGATTTCGTGGTGGATAATTTCATAGGTACTAGGTGATAAATTAATCAGTATTGGGTGGGTAAATATTATCGAAAGAGTATTTCATGGCGGATAACTTTATAAGTACCGGGTGGTAAGTTCATCAGTATTGGGTGGGTAATATTACCGAAAGAGTATGATAACTATATTGATTTTGTGGTTGATAACTTCATAGGTACTACATGATAAGTTTATCAGTATTGGATGGGTAAATATTACCGAAAGAGTATGATAACTAAATTGTTCGTGGTTGATAACTTTATAGATCCGGGTATATTTCTACGGCACAAAATACATTTTGCAAAATAAACGTAGGACGGAAAACTAGATGAATAAATGTGCATATATCAGTACATGTGAGACCTGCACTGGGTTTCTCAAAAAAAAAAAAGACCTGCACTGGGTTAGCCGCTGTGGCTGACTGAAAGGCACACCGTGCCAAGCCATAAAACAGCAAAACATGGAAAAATTGGCGTACCTAGGATTCGAAAACCGCGAACGGCTGGACTACTGTACTGGTTCGCTGCCACTGGGTCAGACAAGCACCTATGTCTACTTGATGCTCTGAGTGTATCTATAGGAAGACCAAATCGAAGCTCGGGCCATGGCGGACAGAGCTCAAATCCATTCGGAACGACGACCTCTGTCACAAATTAGAAGCGGAGAAGGCAGGGAGAGGAAACCTCGCTTGCTAGGGTCCTGTTCCCCTGGTCGGGGAGGCCGGAGACGGACCGCAGCGGTGGAGGGACGGCAAGGGCTTGCGGCGGCCGTAGACGAGGAAGAAGGTCACGCCCATGGCGCCGACGACCTAGGCGAGCTGATCCCGCGAGATCATGGCTGGCGACCACCTCTGTGACGGGCGCGCTTGGGGAAGAGACAGGAGGCGGTCCGCCAGTTAGGGGATGAGATCCCGTCCGTCCGGTCGTGTGCATTGTTCAAGGCCGGTAAATACGAGGAAGATGGACGGTTGGGGTCGGTGCGTACAGTTATGACAAAGGTAGGGCGCCTGCTGAATAGATTTTCCGTAACTTATTGTATCTAAGAAAATTGCATTAAATAAAATGACAAGAAATTGGTTTAATAATAAGCATGTTTATTACAGTAGATGACATGTGTCCATTCTACAAAATTAATTCGATGTATCCAGAAAAATATATCGGTTTAATGGTTGTATCTGGCTAGTCATGATCGAATATAGATTGGACGTTCTTATTGCATTGTAATTAACTTAACGGTACTAGCTGCATACCCGTGCTTTGCTACGGAAAAAGAAAAACATATATAGATTTAGACAAGGTTTTAAATAGCTAGCTTTTGTCAAATGGCAAACAAATATTTCTATCATAGTGGTTCACATTTCAAATAAGATTTTTTATCTACAAACATAATATAGGTGGCAGCGGGGCAAACAATTCAACTCACCCAAAACACAACTTCGCAAGTGCTCAGATGTGCCATTCAATTCAAATAAGTTTAAACAAAATATTTCCAAAAGCATATGGGAAGTTCAAATCAGCTGAACTAAAACAAATATACTTTGACCTCTCTTCTAATTAATTCGTATTTTCCAAATAGTCAATAGCTGAATGCATATAGAAAAAAATTGTCATAAGCCTATGCTTAAACTTAGTTTAACTGAATATTGCTACCAATGAGAATTATCACACATTTTGTTCATATTGCTCTTAAATCCGAGACTTGGTAGATGTTTTTATGAATACGGAAAGGAACGTGTACCATGGAAGATTAATATTTTTGAAATGAAAGCATAATGCACTAAAACATATTTGCTCCCTAACTCTTTCTTCCTTTTTCGCGAGGGAACATGAGCTGTGTTTATTCAGTATACTGAGTATCAGGATTACAAGAGTGTCAACTTAGCATAAAAGAGGGTGTCGATTTAGCCATAAACCAATATCCTGACATGTGGAGCTCTCTTTGCACAACATTGTGCAGCCTGTTTAGCTCTCCGTCCCATGAAATTAAGGGAGAAAATATAAATTCCTACAAAGCTCATGAACTTCCATGAGAACTGAGATGACTTTCGCTCGATGTTGATGACTTTTACTCTAGACCTCCACCAAAAAATTGCAATCCCCACTCTTCGGTTTGTTTCATACCTGATGCCTTAAAGGAGTGACATTGGTTGTGCACTGGACGTTGAAGGAGTATGAGCATGCCAAACAACTTTGGCGGCCAAGACAACTCCCTCATTATTTCGGAGGAGCGTCCCAGAAGCACCTGAGTTCGACATGGATAAAATGCTTCATTAATGATTTACTTAACATTTGCTGAAACAGGGCCCTTCCATTTTAATTGTTCATGACATGGAAAGAGGGAATAACATTGGTAGACTGAATAACTCAGCCACTATGTCTCGAGCTCACAAAACTCTTTGACTTGATTGGAATATTTTCCTTGCTACGCCTTCTCTGTGCTTTTAGTCTCCATTTTCCTCTATTGCACACCTGTTTTGTCGTCCACATCTGTTGAACATATAACAACGAACACGACTTTTTCACCCTGTATGAAATACAAACCACATTTGGAATTCTTTAAAAAGAGGGGAAGTAGATCATTGAATCAATATTTTCAGATGAACGCAATATTCTTACCTAAAATTAAGAGGAATGGCACCAACAAAACTAATTAACATGAGTATAGAAGATGCTACGTATTAAGAAGGATTATCATGATATGTTATTTCCCTTTTTTTCCAAAGCAACATCATTTGTCTATAGATCCTTAGACGAAACTGATAATGTAAGATTTATACCCAATGATCAGTTCACAGTACACAAGCAATACATTGACTGAAATAGAACAAAAGGAGCATAATTTCTCCACACATGATAATATTCCTCTCTACCTCACCTTCACTTTTCAGATTCTAAATTAAATACTTGGTCGATAGAAGAAGTCATATCTGCTAGAATATTGAGCAATGAATTATCCTACTGTCGTAACTTGATGAACCACGTTGTCCTATTTATTCCCAGCCAGCTTTCTTAGTAAATTTATCTCACCAAGCTGTCACCATTTGATGAATCTTAAGCACACCTGCAGTGACACATGTACCATGAGAAGTACACCACATATGATAAATGATAGGAATAACCATCGACTGCTTCAAGTTGCCAATCATAAAATAGAGTTAAGAAAATTCTTTTATAGACAAATTTGTAGATATAGGAATACAAAGAAAATGGACTTCCGGCAAAAAGAACCAATTAGAGGCATCACACATCCAACCTGTGAGTGAACGAATCAAACAAAAATTGACCTGAAAAATATATAACCAGAAGCTTGAAAGCATGTAAGAGGGAGAGTACCTCAGGACATAAGCTATAGAACAGATTGGAGAGCAGCTGCTCTAAAATCTCTCAGCGTGAAACGCAGAACGTGAGCGCGATAATCGTGAGAGCACGCGACTGACGTCAGAGCCGCAAATCATACTTCAACGTTCCCGCTGCAACAACTCTTTCCTTCTCCCTTAGTTTTCCCAGAATGCAGCAGCTTCTCGATAGGGGTCAGCAGGCAGAGCAGCGGCGACCCTGCAAGGCTTCAACTCGCTTTCTACAGGCTTCGACGCAGGGAGACGGTCCAGGTGGCGACCTTCAAGGCTGCAACTCGCTTTGTACAGGCTTCGATGCAGGAGAGACGGTCCAGGTCGAGGATCTTCTAGTAGCCGAAAGAGAGGCGACGGCTGTTCTTCCGGCGACGGCCGGCCGCGAATTGTAGCTACCCTACAACGGCGAATGCGAGCAGGATTGTAGGTAGGGAGTCAGGCATCGAGCCGACAGAGGTAAATCATGACGGGATGGCTGCCAGGCTACCACAGCGGAGGGAACATCCACAACAGGATGATGAAGCAATACGCGGCGAGGAGGAGGTCGGCGATTAAAAAAAAAAAGTCGGCGATTTCGACGAAACAGGCTTTCTCTCCGCTTTATTATAAATAAAGCAAACAACCAGCATACAACACAACACACCCGCACACACAAACAACACACACCACACAAGCTGGGGCAACAGCAAACACGACGCCCAAAACAGTAAGAAACGAAACACATGACGAATCGACGAAGAAAGGATGACCCGCCACCGCTACGCCCACTGAAGCTTCCACCATGCTCCGAAGTGTCCAGTACAAAGTAGCATCTCCCAGAGGGTCACCGTCGACACGGCGCTGCTACTCGGACAGTTGGTACTAGGGTTTCCCCCTGTTGGGGGATCATAACTCGGTAGGCCCATGAAGAGTGAAGCATGGTCGGGTTTCAGTGATAGGCCGGAGAGCTTGTCGGTAACCCGGCCTAAGTAAAGAAAGTTCCAGAAGATCCGGAGGCAGTATGCATCACGGAGTACAAGACTTGGAGAATACGAAAGACAAGACGAGTTAGAGTAGAACTCCAGTAGTCTTACCATGTAAATCAGGAGACCCGGATGTCTTTATAAGCGGGCTCCTAGGTCATATAGAGGGAGGTCGAATAAGTTAGAAGAGGCTACAATAAGCCAGAGGCGGAATAAGATAGACCAAATAAGAGAGAGCCCCCAAGAGAGAGCTCCCACGCCCGGGTTCATCTAAACCCGGCGATCGCCATTGGCGCACCATGTAACATATTATCATATCAGTGACTTATAGCAAGACGTAGGGATCCTCCACCGAGGGGACCCGAACTTGGGTAAAAAACATCTTCTCCCCCGTAGAGCTAGACAATCTCCTGAACATCAGAGTCGCCTTGCCCCTCATCTCAAAGTTTCCACCCGGAAACATCTGCCGTGACAATCCCACGACACCCCCGGCACTCGGTGTATGGTGAATTCGGGCTACCCACGACACCCTCCAACAAGGAATGGCGCTACCCGAAGGCGGCACCGCGTCGGTGTCAAATTCAGTCGACACGGATTTCTCCTACCCGCGACGCCCTCCAACAAGGAATGGCGCCACCCCGAAGGCGGCACCGCCTCGGTGTCAAACTGAGTCAACATGGATTTCTCCCGAGCCCAAGTCACACAAACAACGGGACACAACCGGAACACCACCATCTGCTTCTCCGCCCACCAACATGCGCTACCGCGATCTTGCCGTCATCCTCGTCGTCTCTTCATGAGCTCTGGATAGCGGTCTGTAAGCTCGAGCAGACAACTTCGCCGGAGCGACGGACAACAGCGCCGCAGGCCCACGGGAGAGAACAATCTCCACCACCCTGAGGCGGTAGTCGACCGGACAGAGTTGCCGGAGCAAAACCAGGCCCGCCTGGCCCGGTAAAGCTCCCGCCGCCCTGCTGCAACAGGCAGGCCGCAACGCGTCGTCCCCGCAGCCGCAAAGTCATCGCCCTCACCTTCAGGCCACACCCCAGCCGCAGACGCCCACCCGGCCCTCCCAAGCCCATCTCAGCTACGGATGGCACCCGCCGGGTACGGGGCCGGGTTTGGCACCCCCATACCCGTACCCGGATCTCCTCCCCGCCCCGCCACCCGTCACCGTACCCGCTGTCGGGTATAGAAGTACACCAGACCCGCGACCCGTCGGGTATACGGGACCCGCCGGGTACCCGCGACGACACGGCCAGCGAACACGTCCAGTGACACAGGCGACGGCGAGCAAGGACTTACGGCGACGCATGCGGAAGACGGTGAGCATGGCGCGGACGGAAAGCACGCGTTCTGCCAGCAAGCACGTGCAACAACGCTCGGCCGCGGAAGTTACCTGGCGCCGTCCGCCCAGCAGCTCCTAGGCACCGTCCTGGGCGAGCTGCTCCTGGACGAGATGCTCTGGGCAAGCTGCTCATACGCGAGCTGCTCCTGGACGTGCTTATACGAGCTGCTCTCTTGGGCCAGCAGCTCCTGTGCCTGCTACGAGGAAAGGAGGAAAGGATGCAGGCCGCGGCGGCGAGCTCGAGGAGCGTCGAGCGAAGTACAGGACGCAGGCCGCGGCTGCGAGCTCGAGGAGGGCAGGGCAGGGTGCCGGTCGCGGCGGCAAGCTTGAGGAGAGCACTCCAGGGCGCTGGCCGTGGCGGGGTCGGGGGCTCGTGGCTTGGGAGTCACAGCGCAAGGCGCAGATGGCGGCGGCGGCGGCGTAGGGGATGGAGAATGGGGAGTGGCGGCTGCATCAGGGACACGGTTGAGAGGAAGGAAAAGAAAAGAGGAATGTTGAGTGATACGTGGCCTTAGGGTTTCATCCTATTTAATGTACCATGACAGGTGGGGCGTGGGGTGGGGAGCTGGGTGCCTGAAAAATACTCTCTGACATGTGGGGTTGCCGGGTATGCGGGTTAGGGGGTACGGGTTTGGCACCCCCATACCCGGCCCCGCTAGACCCGTCGGGTCTGGAATTTCCCCGATAAGCACACCCGCGGGTATTTTTTTGCCCCATACCCTCCCCATTTGATGCGGGTACCCGTCGGGTTTGCGGGTAACGGGTACCCATTGCCATCCGTAATCTCAGCCCGCCTGAGCCCAAGGGCCCGAGCTGCCCAGGACAAGGCATGGCGGCCGTCGTCGATCTGCAGTCGAGGCGCGACGCCGCAGACCGGCCCCGCCACCAGCCACACCCGGCTACGCCGGACCAGGAGCTTCCGAGGAGCACCGCCGCCAGGGATGGTGCGGCCCCGACCGGCCCTCCAAGACGCGGGGAAAGGAGAGCCGCCGCCGTCGGCGTCGCCCGGGCGCAGCCCGACGACCCCTGCCGGCGGCGGCTACGGGGGGAGGCGGTGAAGGGTGCGGCCGCGGGAGAAGTGTGCGGCCCCGTCACCCTCGGGGGGGGGGGGGGGGGGGGCGAGAGGGCCGAGAGGAAGAGGGAGGGGGGAGGCGGCGGCGCGGGCCGGTCGCCGGCGGCGGCTAGGGTTAGGGTTGGGGGATGGAGTCGTGGGAGCGGAGGCCTCCAAGGTCGGCGATTTCGGTGGGTAGCTTCAACGTCGATGCGTGGATAACTGGATGAGCATGTGTATACAGGGCTAGGGATCGTGGGGAGACTGGATAAGCATGCGTGCGTGGGTTGCGGGAGTGCTCATGGTTATTTTCCCTTTTTTTCACGCGGGGGAAACAGATCCACTCATCAACAAAGAAAGGGAATAGCGATAAACTTGGAGGAGAAGTCGCGTCGGAAGAGCCACGGCATGGAAAGTGGAGATACGTGATACGTCTCCAACGTATCTATAATTTCTTATGTTCCATGCTATATTATACCAAGTTATTAAATGTTTTATATGCATTTTATATAGTTTTATGCATTTTCTGGGACTAACCTATTAACAAGATGCCACGGTGCCGGTTCCCTGTTTACTGCTGTTTTTGGTTTCAGAAAAGTACTTAAGGAAATATTCTCGGAATTGGACGATTTCTTTTCTGAAGTCAGTTTTTCATCGGGAACGTTCCAGAAAGCCGAACACGAGACGAAGTGGGCCACCGAGGCGGCGCCACCACGTGCTCCCGCGGCAGCACCCCTGGCCGCGCGAGGACCAGGTGTGGGCCCCTCGGGGCGCCACCGACTTCGCCCTTTCGCCTACAAATACCCCCCAGACTAAAAACCCTAACACGGTGTTCATATTTTCCTCCACGGGTCCCGAGCCGCCGCCGTCGTCAACACCAATTCGGGAGAGATCAGAACTTCTCCCGGCACCCTGCCGGGAGGGGGAATCGTCACCGGAGGCCTCTACGTCGCCATGACCGCCTCCGGACTGATGCGTGAGTAGTCTACCCTTGGACTACGGGTCCATAGCAGTAGCTAGATGGTTGTCTTCTCCTCTTGTGCTATCATGTTTAGATCTTGTGAGCTGCCTATCATGATCAAGATCACCGTTATGTAATACTTCATGTTGTGTTTGCTGGGATCCGATGAATATTGAGTACTAAAGTTATTGCTTCATAATATATCATGTGTGTGCTATTTAATGATCTTGCATGCTCTCCGTTACTTGTGTATGCTCTGGCCAAGTAGATGCTTGTAACTCCAAGAGGGGGTATTTATGCTCGATAGTAGGTTCATGTCTCTATTAAATCTGGGGTGGTGACAGCTAGCTCTAAGGTTGTAGATGTACTGTTGCTACTAGGGATAAAACAGTAGTACTTTGTCTAAGGATGATGTTACTTACTTACTTTACACACAGTGCTTAAGGCGATAATCTGTTGCATGCAACTTAATACTGAAAGGGGTGCGGACGCTAACCGGAAGGTGGATTATTAGTCATAGATGCGGTTGGAACGGTCTATGTATATTGTTGTAATGCCCGAATGAATCTCACACTAGACATCATAACATTGGTATATGCATTGGTTTGCTCATCATTATTCTATCAATTGCCCAGCTGTAATTTGTTTACCCGCATGAATGTTATTATTATTTATGGAGAGACACCACTAGTGAACTGTGGACCCCGGTCCTTCTCTTTAATCTGATAAACCACAAACTGCAAACCTGTTACTTTCTGCAAACAAACATCTTTCTTTCACACATACGTTTAATCCTTTGTTACAGCAAGCCGGTGAGATTGACAACCTCACCGTTAAGTTGGGGCAAAGTATCTTGATTGTGTTGTGTGCAGGTTCCACGTCACCTACGTCCCAGGAAGCATTTTCTGGCACCCTTACGTCGCAGATTTTTCTGGCGCCGTTGACACCTCGGGGGAATTCATTATTTCCTACTGGTTCGATAACCTTGGTTTCACAACTGAGGGAAACTTGCTGCTGCACTACTTCATACCTTCCTCTTGGGGTCTCCCAACAACACACCCACCGTGTGCATCAAGCATTTTTCTGGCGCCGTTGCCGGGGGATAAGAATTCCTTTGAAGACCTTCACACTCCTCCGTCAACTTCGTTGCCGGTGATTTGAAGATTCTTCTACGAGGGGAGTTTTTGAAGGGGTTCCGTAGCAGAAAACAATAATTTTTCCAACTAACGAATACCAAACATGCCAGGATCTATCTATCTAGTAATGCGGTAACGGTGGGCGGAACTGGTCACATACCTCTTGTAGACCAAATAGCGGGGATTACGCTCCCGCGCAAGCGTTGCTGACGTAGACGCCGTAGCCGACCTCAAGGTCGCGAAGAACTTGGCGCGACGAAGTGGACGATGACGCGGCGATGTCGACGGCGACGGGCGTCGGGCGTCGGGCGCTGGGTGCCGGGCGCCGGCGGCGGTTGGGCGTGACAATGTCGCCCGAGCACCTCAAATGTGGTGCCTCCGAGTACTCGCACACATACGGAGCTTAACGACAACCCCCGGTCACTCAGGTCTAGCTGAGATCGCAGGAGTAGAACAATTGGTGGAATCTCGCAGCGCAACTGGGCGCCGCAAAATAACCTTGTGGGAGAGAGAGAGAATACAACTTTTATTGTATTTTTGATGTATTAAATCAATTAGCCCTGCCCTTCTATATAAGGGGGAGAGGGGGTGTGCAAACACCTTGCCTCCCCCATGTGGGACTAAAGAAAGGCAAAGAAAAGGAGGTGGGAGGGGGGGTTCGGCCGGCCCCCCCATGGCCGAACCAAGTGGGCTCCCCCCACTTGGTGCGCCTCCCCCACATGGGCCCAAGTTGGCCCATTAAGTGGGCTGCCACCTTTTTCTTTTCTTTTTAATTGATTTAATTAATATTAAATTAATATAAAATATAAATAATTCATAATTAATATATTTATACATTATTTAATATCCCGTGACTCCGAAACAACTTCCGGACCACCCGAACTACCTTCGGTCATTCCCGGAACCCTTCCGATGTCCCCGGAACTTTTCCGGTTAATTTCTCTCTTCTCCTAAATCTATATTTATTCCAATAATAAATCATACCAACGTTCTCCACGTGTCGCTAAGACCTTAAGCGTGTTACCCTACGGTTCGAGAACACTCCAGACATGGCCGAGACCCTTCGCTCGCCAATGACCGCCAGGGAGACCTGGACATCTGTAACGGTCCCTGTACATTCTACGAATATCGTCGTTGAACCATAAACATGATATCTATTCCTTTTGTTTCTTCGATACTACCTTGTCCGAGATATGATCGTAAACATCCGATGTCCTGTTGTATCTCGTTACCGACAAAGGTTTATTAACTCGTCTGTGATATTACATCTCCATGACCTAGTCATTAGCTGCGCAGCTCTATAGATGTAATCTCACCGAGTGGGCCCAGAGTATCTTCCTATCACGAGGATGAACAAATCCCGCTCTTGATCCATACGCCTCAACATACTCTTTCGAGATACACGAGGTACACCTTTATTGTCACACTTTATAAGATACGACGTTTGATGCACTCAGAGTAACCTACGGAGCAGCAATTAATATGATCTCACGGTCTGAGGAATAAGCTATCATATTACTTTCCTATTGCAAATGGCATACATCGTGACACGATCCCATTGCAATACTTTGGGTATGTCCATCACCTTATTCCACTAATAAGATGACCTCATTGTCAACCGACACAATTGTCCATGACCGGGAATTCTCGATCAACTGTTGCCCAATGAACTAGTTAATATAGAGGCTTACTAGGGACTCTGGTTTGTCTATGTATCACACGTGTATTAACAATTCCGATTAATACAGTTATAGCATGATACAAAAACATATTATAAACTTAATGGAATAATGCGATAAATACCATATATTTATTTGCCTTTAGGGCATATTCCCTTCGGTCTCCCACTTGCACTAGAGTACAAATAAATCAGCTGCATTTTACTTAATCATACCACCTTATCCAATAAGCGTTCTATGATAATGCCTGCTCGTGGAAGAGTGTTACTCCAACAATCTGTACCATACATAATTGTGTGTTCTTTGCGATTCACTGATATCACCTTGTTTGATATCATCCTGTTATCCTGATAACATATATGCACACATCGTAACTAAGTGAGACTTTCGTTTCCCAGCGCTTACTCTGATTCTGTTAACCAGACAATTGCTTTGCAAACGCACTCAGCTGTAATATGTACAATCTCGCGACATCTATATGCCTTTCATATCTATGTAGAGTTTCGACATTGCAATGTCAGTCTGGTGCCTAATGTTTTTCTACTTCTAGTAAATTCCAAATTTAATTTGATAACTGTTCTTCTTCTAAGAACATGAGTCATACTTTATCGAGCACATAATATGGTTTCTATATGATGTCTGTTATCATACTATAAGAGACCAACATATCTAGCAACCATTATTATTGTGTACTAAATACACTTAATGTTTTAATTGGATTTCCAAGGACCTTTCCATTGGCTTTATTCCATTCTGACACTTCAGAATCCAATCTAAACAGCTCGACCTTCTATTTAAAATTCCCGTTCTATTCGAAATAGACGCAACCTTTTAAATCATTTCACAACTTCATCTTTAATTCTAATTCTACTGGTACTATCCATGATATGTCATTCACATACGTGGATCTTACCTCCCACTCAAAAATATGTCACTCACATATTAAATTGAGCAAACTAATTCGACTCCTACTTAAAGGATTTAAACTCCCGCTCAAAAATATGTCTCTCACATATTAATTCTAAGCTCCCACTTAAATTAGCATATCCACAATTTCTTTTGATATTTTGGTCAAACCAAAATCATTGATCATTTATCAATTCGAATTTTAATTCGACTCCCACTTAAATTCATAATTTCTTTCGATATTTTGGTCAAACCAAAATCATTGATCATTTATCAATTCGAATTACAATACGATCTGACAGTATTCTACCAATACTTATCCCTCAGACTTTAAGCATGTCTACACTTATGTAGTCAACAACTTTGATTTTGTCCAAGACACTTCTTGACAAAATTTGCTTCCAGTCTTTCTTATAGTTACATTTCTTTCATATAACACTTTATATGATGATTAAATAATCTTATTCTCTTAATAAGATTCAGAGTAACATTTACTGTTTTAATCCTTCTAAATGTAACTTGGATTTTAAGACTCATAGCCTTAATTCGTATTCTGATATTTCCTCAACTTTCTTTGTATTTACAAGGTGTATCATGTTCTGACAACATGATCTAAAATACTGAATATCAAACCGTGACCTGACAGTAAATATTCTTAAATCAACACCTCATTTAAAAAGCTTCTTGTTTGAAAACACTATGATCTCTTATCATCAATTTTCAATTCCATTTGTAGAGATATTCTTCTCGGAACAGATTCCAATATTCTACTCTTATGGAGACAAGGTCCAATACCTTATTTTAAGCTTATACTTTTATTCCATTGACCTTAATTCGAGAAATCATATTTTCTCATGAATTACGCAGACAGCAATACAAATTTTGCTTCTGTTGGTATTTGGAATAAAATCCCATCTTAATATGAGAATTCTACAAAGAACTATTCGTGTATATTCTGTATTATCATATAATCATCTATATCACGACACTTAATGTCGTTCACACGAATCTTCGTTGAAAAATATCCTATTCCTAAAGTGGATGACGACTACAATGTCAGAATATATTAAGAGATTCTGAAAGACCACACTTTATCTGAAATAGAGCATGATTATAATATTTCACATATCACTATATCTGATATTATAATTTGTGGAACAAACTTTCACAAGTCGTTTTATGTCGAAACCATAATTCAAATAATGTCCCATTTAATCGAATCATGTGGATATAATTTCCATCCACCTTTCTTCTGAAAAATTCCTTTGATCTTTTATCAAATTGTTTTCAGACTCATGTTTCCTTAGCAAATACATTTATTTACTTAGAATCATAGAAAGATTCGAATTTGATGATATTCACCACTAATTAATTTAATAATCATCTAATATGATTTTCAATCAATTTCCTTGTATATTGACACTTCAATATCTAATGAAACTTAATCAATTCAGCACATGTAACCTTGATAGATCGAAGTATCTATATTTCTTACATTGCCTTTGTGATCAAATTCGGCGGTGTTTGTTCTTGTAACAAAATCATTTAATCTTTGGACATCTAATTTTATTATTCTGGTTTTATAAATGTATATCGCATTATCATTCAAACAATGTAATTGAGATGTGACTGCATAAAGCTTTACTCATAATATAAAACAACTGACTTGTTCCATTATATAAAACAACTGACTTGTTCTATTACATATATGAATAACTTTGTCTTGTAGCATTCAAGACATAAAACAAAATCACACTCTCACTATTACAAAGGTCTTATCAAAAACTATTAATGATAACTATAATGATAACTTGAGGACGTGAACACCACTGGCCATCAACTTCTTTGCTTGCCTTCACTTGTGCACTGTCACATCATATATCTTCTTATACTTGTGACAATCAGGTCCTGTTTCATAAACAGAACAAGCATCAAATGCTTTTCATCAAGTATCACGTGAAGAATACATTTATAACTTTGTATATCAAATATACCTATAGCGTCGAAGATTTCTCCTTCGATGGGTTCAACCTTCACAGATCTGAACTGGCTTATGAACTGGAAGAAAGTCATCGTATCTCTTCTTATAGCATAGCCACGGACATGTTTCTCATAGCTGGGAGGTAAAGATGCCAACGCAGCAGCTATCGCACATGAATCCGCCATCCAGTAGTCGTAGACATTTGTGAGTTTCAAGTAAATGTCATAGATTTTCTTCAAATGAGTTTCCAAACAGGTATGTTCCTCCATCTGGAGTGAATGGAACTTCCTCAGCTGTTTGTATTGCTCATACTTAATCTCATCTATGAAATGCGCCTTGATCGAATCTATCATATCATAAGGTTCCATATGTTGAAACTGTACTTTCAACTCTGGTGCCAAGCTTATGACCATGATGCTTTGCACTTCTATGAAAATGTCACGACGATGATGAAACTCCTCATCTTCTTCTTCACTAGCAGAATCATCTGGTTCATCTCCTAATCCCTCTTCTATGACATAGAGTATATTATTGTGCATGAGAGTTTCTCTTAGTTTATTGTACCAGTAGATGAAGTTTGACCCATCAGCCAACAAGGACCGACTCCTAAGGAAGTGATCGAAGTAGAGCACCATCTACAGATATAATCGCAAAGAGGGTAAGGCTAAGTTTATAATAATATGAGTTTCAGTTTATAATCAAATTATTTAAACAAACTCCACTAAGATTATTATCCCTTCAATAATTTTAGCGATTACACGACCCCAATCCACTGTACCACCCCCGATCGTCACGGCCGGTAGCACAGCTTCAAAGGTGGACATCGAAATGTCGATCACAACAACTCTGTGACTCATGCTCGATCTTTCGACCATCCGTGTTCCGAGGCTATGTCTGTACATGCTAGGCTCGCCAATTAAATCTCGATGTTCTTGCGCGTGCAACATGGCTTACACCCACTGTATGCGAACGACGAAATGTGTGACACCCGATCGTCACGACCTGCCTCATAACGTAGAACTTTCTTGGTGGTGCACAACGAGGGAGAACACAATTTTGGTATTTATTAGGGATCATCCTATTATAGCTATCGACTTATATCTGATATATATATATATAGCACTCAATAGGATATACACACAACAACACACAATCAAATAATGTAATGAAGTGCGATATGACATGGTCGTGCGCCTGGACCTCCTTGGCGCCGTGCGCTTGGACCGGGCGTCCCGGCATGGCCCCGAGTCTACGGTGCCTCCTTTGCCTCCAACATTACGAATAATTCAAAACTTACCGTAACCATGTCATATTTAAATGCCTCTGCAAAACAAAGTTAGACACCTCTACCTTTATCTAGTTTTGCAAGTTTTACGTGGCTTTATAGGCTTTCGCGAGAGAACCGTTCCCTACCTACGAACATGGTGCCACAACGTTGATCCAATAATTGCATGTTTATGTATCCCTTTCGGGCCCTCCATTGAAAATGCAAAGCCAACTAAAGAGAGAGAAACAGACACCCGCCAGCCACATATACGGTACCAGTCGTATGTCAGTAGTGGAACCAGTCTCGCGTAAGCGTACGCGTAAAGTCGGTCCGGGCCGCTTCATCAACTCAATGCTGCCGACAGTGCAAGTGCACGCGAGAGGGTAGCAAATATAAGAAAGACGTCCTCGTATTCAACACGAGTTCTAACCGTACCAGCATACTACGCATAGATCGGCTATGATACCACTGAAGGGGTTCCGTAGCAGAAAACAATAATTTTTCCAACTAACGAATACCAAACATGCCAGGATCTATCTATATAGTAATGCGGTAACGGTGGGCGGAACTGGTCACATACCTCTTGTAGACCAAATAGCGGGGATTACGCTCCCGCACAAGCGTTGCTGACGTAGACGCCGTAGCCGACCTCAAGGTCGCGAAGAACTTGGCGCGACGAAGTGGACGATGACGCGGCGATGTCGACGGCGAGGGGCGTCGGGCGCTGGGTGCCGGGCGTCGGGCGGCGGCTGCTGGGCGCCGGCGGCGGCTGGGCGTGACGATGTCGCCTGAGCACCTCAAATGTGGTGCCTCCGAGTACTCGCACACATACGGAGCTTAACGACAACCCCCGGTCACTCAGGTCTAGCTGAGATCGCAGGAGTAGAACAATTGGTGGAATCTCGCAGCGCAACTGGGCGCCGCAAAATAACCTTGTGGGAGAGAGAGAGAATACAACTTTTATTGTATTTTTTATGTATTAAATCAATTAGCCCTGCCCTTCTATATAAGGGGGAGAGGGGGTGTGCAAACACCTTGCCTCCCCCATGTGGGACTAAAGAAAGGCAAAGAAAAGGAGGTGGGAGGGGGGGTTCGGCCGGCCCCCCCATGGCCGAACCAAGTGGGCTCCCCCCACTTGGTGCGCCTCCCCCACATGGGCCCAAGTTGGCCCATTAAGTGGGCTGCCACCTTTTTCTTTTCTTTTTAATTGATTTAATTAATATAAAATATAAATAATTCATAATTAATATATTTATACATTATTTAATATCCCGTGACTCCGAAACAACTTCCGGACCACCCGAACTACCTTCGGTCATTCCCGGAACCCTTCCGATGTCCCCGGAACTTTTCCGGTTAATTTCTCTCTTCTCCTAAATCTATATTTATTCCAATAATAAATCATACCAACGTTCTCCACGTGTCGCTAAGACCTTAAGCGTGTTACCCTACGGTTCGAGAACACTCCAGACATGGCCGAGACCCTTCGCTCGCCAATGACCGCCAGGGAGACCTGGACATCTGTAACGGTCCCCGTGCATTCTACGAATATCGTCGTTGAACCATAAACATGATATCTATTCCTTTTGTTTCTTCGATACTACCTTGTCCGAGATATGATCGTAAACATCCGATGTCCTGTTGTATCTCGTTACCGACAAAGGTTTATTAACTCGTCTGTGATATTACATCTCCATGACCTAGTCATTAGCTGCGCAGCTCTATAGATGTAATCTCACCGAGTGGGCCCAGAGTATCTTCCTATCACGAGGATGAACAAATCCCGCTCTTGATCCATACGCCTCAACATACTCTTTCGAGATACACGAGGTACACCTTTATTGTCACACTTTATAAGATACGACGTTTGATGCACTCAGAGTAACCTACGGAGCAGCAATTAATATGATCTCACAGTCTGAGGAATAAGCTATCATATTACTTTCCTATTGCAAATGGCATACATCGTGACACGATCCTATTGCAATACTTTGGGTATGTCCATCACCTTATTCCACTAATAAGATGACCTCATTGTCAACCGACACAATTGTCCATGACCGGGAATTCTCGATCAACTGTTGCCCAATGAACTAGTTAATATAGAGGCTTACTAGGGACTCTGGTTTGTCTATGTATCACACGTGTATTAACAATTCCGATTAATACAGTTATAGCACGATACAAAAACATATTATAAACTTAATGGAATAATGCGATAAATACCATATATTTATTTGCCTCTAGGGCATATTCCCTTCAGTTTTCGCACTTCCAATCTTTTTATTTTGTTATTGTCTTGCTTAGTTTATTTTTATTCTGTCTTGTTTGCTTAATATCAAAAATACAAAAAAATTAGTTACTTGCATTACTTTGTTTATTTCGGTTTGCTATTTTATTTTCAGTTTTTGCTATTTTGGTTATTTCGGTTTGTTATTTAAGTTGCTGAAAATGGGTAGTCCTGAAGTTGAAGTTCGTTCGTTTAAACAACAAGGAGGAGAAAGTTTAAAAGATGCTTGGTATAGGATAAATGATGCTCATAAAAAATGCACTAAAAAGCACTCTACTTTAATCCTCCTTAGGAATTTTTATGTTGGTATCTCTATTTGGTATAGGTATGTTCTTGATACTCTTACGGGGGGTAACTTTCTTGGTACACCTGCTTTTGAAGCCTGCAATTTAATTGAAAGTTTGGTAGGGGCACCACCCCTTACTAAAAAAGTTAAAACTGAGATCACTTTGGAAGATATTATTAAAAGGTTGGATTCTATGGAGAAAACTTTTCTTGATAATACTAGCAAGGGTAATGAATCAATAGATGACATTAATGGAAGAATCACTGCTTTAGAAACTAGCAACACCCTTGATACTCATAATCATAGAATTGATGAATTAGAAGATGCTATGGAGACCTTAAGTTCAACCTTTGCCTCTATTAAAACTAAGAAATATAAGGCTTTTGTAGGAAGAGAGCAAAAGTTTATTTATATTCCCAAACCCAAACCTCCCAATATGCCTAAAAGTGATGGTTTACATAATAGGACACACTCATGGATACCAAAAACACCTATTACAACCAACCATGTTTTGGAGGAAATTATTGGTGTTGATGCTTCATCTCTTGATAATACTTGAGTTTTGCTTTCTGTGCCTAGCTGAAAGGCGTTAAACAAAATCGCTTATGGGAGACAACCCACTTTTATTTCCTGTTATTTTATTTTGTTTGTGTCAAGGACTTGTCCTACCTCTGTAGCAATTCCTTTGTATCTTTATTTTATTGCATTGTTGTGTCAAGATAAGCCTCTAGTTGAAAGTTCATGCTAAATTTGGATTCCTGCGCAGAAACAGTTTTCTGCTGTCCACCGTTTAATTCGTAACTCCTCACAGAAAAATCCAAATAGTCTGCCCTTTTTTGCGCGTAATCCTCAGATATATATGCAACTTTCATTAGTTTTGAGTTTTCTGATCTGAGCAAGTTAAGTGCCTCGAAAAAATTCGTCTTTACGGACTGTTCTGTTTTTGACAGATTCTGCCATTTATTTTGCAATGCCTCTTTTGCTATTTTGATTGAATCTTTTTATCCTATGAAGTATCAGTGGCTGTAGCTAATGTCCAGTAGCATTGGTAGCAATTGTGTTCCTACAGAATATCATAATTTTTCGTGCACTAACCCTCTAATGAAGTTTACTCTAAGTTTGGTGTGGAGGAAGTTTTCAAGGATCGAGAGAGAAGGATGATATGATGTGATCAAGAGGATAGTAAAGCCAAAGCTTGGGGATGCCCCGGTGGTTCATCCCCAACATATTTCAAGAAGACTCAAGCGTCAAAGCTTGGGGATGCCCAAGGCATCCCGGGCATCCCCTTCTTCATCAACAAACTATCAGGTCCTTTCTAGTGAAACTATATTTTAATTCCGCCACTTCTTATGTGCTTTTCTTGAAGCGTCGGTTTGTTTTTGTTTTTGTTATTTTCATTCTCTGAATAAAATGGATCCTAGCATTCCGTTGTGGGAGAGAGTCACACTCTGTTTTTTCTTATGAATACTCGTATTCTTCACTTATATTTGTTGAGTATTCTTCTATGTTACTTCAATGCTTTCTAGCTCTTATTTTTCATGCATCTCTTGCTAGAGCTGTTAGCTTTATTATATCATACTCTCATATCTCATTGTTTAATTACTTGGAGAGTTTATCTTTTAAATAAGTTGATTGGTGTTTGGTTGAGAACAGAAAATGCTAAATGTGGTAGATGGTATAAAGAAAGATATACATGCTCTTATGGATTGTTATCTTGCATGTTGTGGTGCTTGGCAATTGTTTTGAGCTCTCATGTAGATCATGTTTAAGCTTTTACATCATGTAGTTAAAACCTATTAGTGAGGAACTACCGTAAAACTTGCTGAAATTTGGTTTGCATGTTTGGTATCTCTAAGGTCTAGATATTTTCTAGTTAAAGTGTTTGAACAACAAGGAAGACAATGTAGAGTTTTATAATGCTTGCAATATGTTTTTATATACGTCTTGTTGTCATAGTTTATACTTGTGTTTGTTTCAAACAACCTTGCTAGCCAAAGCCTTGTACTGAGAGGGAATGCTTCTCGTGCATCCATAATCCTTGAGCCAAAACCTATGCCATTTGTGTCCACCATACCTACCTACTACATGTTATTTCCTGCCATTCCAAGTAAATACTTCATGTGCTACCTTTTATTCAAAATTTATTATCCCTTATTTGTGTCAATGTTTATTAGCTCATGAGGAAGTATGTGGTGTTACGGATATCAACCTTGTCATTTGCTTTTAGACAGACTTTCACCAACCGGACTAGTGGCATATACACCGCTTATCCATTAACTTTGCAAAAAGAGCTGGCAAATGGGGTGCCCAGTCCCAATTAATTACAACTTTAACCACTGCATTCTCTTCACATTTTTGCCCTGATCTAATCAGCCAAGCAATGATGCTAGTTCTAAACTACATGTGTAAACAAAAGAGAAAAGAGGGATGATCTGCCCTTGGGTAGAAATAACGTCCTTCATGGGAGCCGCTCTTAAGAAAGTCTGGTTGACAAGGGGGGTAGAGTGCCCATTACCATTCGTTGACAACGACAAACACCGCTCAAAATTTACTTTTATGCTCTCTATATGATTTCAAAAACCTATGAAACTAAGAAGCTCTAGCACATGCTTGTATCCCTGCTTCCCTCTGCGAAGGGCCTATCTTTTACTTTATGTTGAGTCAGTTTACCTACTTCTTTCTATCCCCGAAGCAAACACTTGTGTCAACTGTGTGCAACAATTCTTATATGCTTACTTATTGCACTTGTTATATTTCTTTGTGTTGACAACTATCTATATGATATACATGTTCAAAAGTTGAAAGCCAATGCTGAAACTTATATCTTCCTTTGTGTTGCTTCAATGCTCTTTTGCTTAGATAATATTGCTTTATGAGTTAACTCTTATGCAAATCTTTTTGATGCTTGTTTGAAAGTACTATTCATGAAAAGTTTTACTTATATGATGTAGTTGTTTACTCCTTGTCTATTTGTTAGCAAACTATAGATCATTGCCTTGAGTCACTTCATTCATAACATGAGCCTTACATTATATTATGATCAAGATTGTGTTTAAGCATGTCACTTCAGAAATTATTCTTCTTTTATCGTTCTTGCCTACTCGGGACGAGTAGAACTAAGCTTGGGGATGTTGATACGTCTCCAACGTATCTATAATTTCTTATGTTCCATGCTATATTATACCAAGTTATTACATGTTTTATATGCATTTTATATAGTTTTATGCATTTTCTGGGACTAACCTATTAACAAGATGCCACAGTGCCGGTTCCCTGTTTACTGCTGTTTTTGGTTTCAGAAAAGTACTTAAGGAAATATTCTCGGAATTGGACGATTTCTTTTCTGAAGTCAGTTTTTCATCGGGAACGTTCCAGAAAGCCGAACACGAGACGAAGTGGGCCACCGAGGCGGCGCCACCACGTGCTCCCGCGGCAGCACCCCTGGCCGCGCGAGGACCAGGTGTGGGCCCCTCGGGGCGCCACCGACTTCGCCCTTTCGCCTACAAATACCCCCCAGACTAAAAACCCTAACACGGTGTTCATATTTTCCTCCACGGGTCCCGAGCCGCCGCCGTCGTCAACACCAATTCGGGAGAGATCAGAACTTCTCCCGGCACCCTGCCGGGAGGGGGAATCGTCACCGGAGGCCTCTACGTCGCCATGACCGCCTCCGGACTGATGCGTGAGTAGTCTACCCTTGGACTACGGGTCCATAGCAGTAGCTAGATGGTTGTCTTCTCCTCTTGTGATATCATGTTTAGATCTTGTGAGCTGCCTATCATGATCAAGATCACCGTTATGTAATACTTCATGTTGTGTTTGCTGGGATCCGATGAATATTGAGTACTAAAGTTATTGCTTCATAATATATCATGTGTGTGCTATTTAATGATCTTGCATGCTCTCCGTTACTTGTGTATGCTCTGGCCAAGTAGATGCTTGTAACTCCAAGAGGGGGTATTTATGCTCGATAGTAGGTTCATGTCTCTATTAAATCTGGGGTGGTGACAGCTAGCTCTAAGGTTGTAGATGTACTGTTGCTACTAGGGATAAAACAGTAGTACTTTGTCTAAGGATGATGTTACTTACTTACTTTACACACAGTGCTTAAGGCGATAATCTGTTGCATGCAACTTAATACTGAAAGGGGTGCGGACGCTAACCGGAAGGTGGATTATTAGTCATAGATGCGGTTGGAACGGTCTATGTATATTGTTGTAATGCCCGAATGAATCTCACACTAGACATCATAACATTGGTATATGCATTGGTTTGCTCATCATTATTCTATCAATTGCCCAGCTGTAATTTGTTTACCCGCATGAATGTTATTATTATTTATGGAGAGACACCACTAGTGAACTGTGGACCCCGGTCCTTCTCTTTAATCTGATAAACCACAAACTGCAAACCTGTTACTTTCTGCAAACAAACATCTTTCTTTCACACATACGTTTAATCCTTTGTTACAGCAAGCCGGTGAGATTGACAACCTCACCGTTAAGTTGGGGCAAAGTATCTTGATTGTGTTGTGTGCAGGTTCCACGTCACCTACGTCCCAGGAAGCATTTTCTGGCACCCTTACGTCGCAGATTTTTCTGGCGCCGTTGACACCTCGGGGGAATTCATTATTTCCTACTGGTTCGATAACCTTGGTTTCACAACTGAGGGAAACTTGCTGCTGCACTACTTCATACCTTCCTCTTGGGGTCTCCCAACAACACACCCACCGTGTGCATCAATACGTTTGATGGCATTCGGTGGGTAAATAAGAGAAAGTGTGAGGCTATTTGAAGTGTGACACCATACAACGGATTCCGTTTTAATAGTAAAGATTAGCCCTCGTGTGGGGATTTATTTCTCAATAGACCGTTCAGAAAAATTCTAGCGCCACACTAAAGTATGACCACATATTGCGTAAGCATGACCAAGTATTTTGAGCGGGTAAAGCAAGATAGTGATTTTTTCTTGTGTACCGAAATTTGCGGAGTTCCATTCTTCAAATGGTTATGTTGTTAAGTTCGCTTCTAGTCCTTTTAAGTATTTATGAAAGACGGGGTGACAAGTGTCCCATCTAAGCAACCACGGAGCCTATACATTGGTTACCAAAAAAGTTGATGTGATTTATTCATGTATAAATTTCAATGCATAGGCACAAAGTTAAACTTTGTAATTCCTTGAATTTATATTGTGTGTTGCTCATTGCCATATTGAACCTATTGATTACTCCCTTTGTTCCATAACATAAGACCCTTTAGCCTAGACTACATATGGAACAAAATAAGTGAACCTACAAACTAAAGTGTGTCTAAATACTTCCGGAAAGGCTTACGTTTAGAAACTGAGGTAGTATTTTGGTTCGCTTGAGAACACCTTCTGAGTTTATGAATAAGTTTTATCTCTGGTTTTAAAAAATAAGGTACCAAAATTTACTCATTCTTTATTGATGCTCTTTATTTGGTGGTTTCCTTGTTTTAGCATGTTGTTTGTCCATTGTACGATTTGTCATATATTTTTGGAAGCTTCTAAATCACAACTAGTTCAAATGAACATCTATGATCCCTCTGTATTACAAAATTTGACAAAAAAATCCTGACATGTCTAAGAGCCACAGAATTCTTCGTTTTCTAGCTAATGTTTTCCTGGAAAGATTATGTTTTTTGTAAGAGTGGGTCTTTGAGCATTCTTGTGATCCTTTTTGGGTTTCAAAATAACTTTTTGGATGTCACCAAGTCAAACAACCTCTTTAGAACTTTGAAACAAAAAATTCTTAGAGTTATGGCGGTAGTTGATGACCCACAAGTATAGGGGATCGCAACAGTCTTCGAGTGAAGTAAAACCCAAATTTATTGATTCGACACAAGGGGAGCCAAAGAATAAATATAAACCTTAACAGATGAATTGTCAGTTCAGCTGCACCTGTGAATAGACTTGCTCGAGACAGATTATCAGTAGCAACAGTTTTATAGTAGTGACAGTAGTGAAATAACAGCAGCAGTGAAATAATGACAACAGTAGTGATTATATTAGACAGCAGGATTAAAATACTGTAGGCACAGGGACTGATGTACGGGCGTTGCATGGATAAGATAATTCATGTAATATCAAAACATAGGCATTTAAAGAATAAATAAGATAAAGCATCCAAGTATTTGTTAACCATAGGCATGTGTTCCAATTTAGTTGTGCGTGCTCGCAATGAGAAACTTGCACATTATCTTTTGTCCTACCAGCCCGTTTGCAGCGGGGTCTAAAGGGAATCTACTGGTAATTAAGGTACTCCTTTTAATAAAGTACCGGAGCAAAGCATTAACACTCCGTGAACACACGTGATCCTCACATCACAACCTTTCCCCGAGGCTGTCCCAATTATTGTCACTTTGGGACCTAGGGTTCCGGACAATGACATGTGTATACAACTCATAGATATGATCCAAAACAATAATTATCATCATGATTCAATAACATGTTCAGATCTGAAATCATGGCACTCGGGCCCTAGTGTCAAGCATTAAGCATAACAAGTTGCAACAGTGACATAAAACACCGATAACGGATACTAGGCACCATGCCCTAATGATATTACAGCTATTACATGAACGATCTCATCCAATCCCTACCATCCCCTCAAGCCTACAGCGGGGAATTACTCACACATGGATGGGGGAAACGATGATGGTTGATGGAGAGGCGTTGGTGATGACGATGGCAATGATCTCCTTCGATTCCCTGTCCCGGCAGGGTGCCGGAGCAGAGACACCTGGTCCCCGAATTGAGTTTCGAGGTGGCGGCGGCGCTCGGGTTTGTTCTCTGGAAAAACGTCTAACCCCCCCCCCCCCCCCGTTGTTTTTAGGTCAGAGGGAGTCTATATGCGCGAGGGGAGACCGAGGGGGTGAGGGACTCGCCCCCCTCATGGGCTGGCGCGGCCAGGCCTCTGCCGCGCCACCACATGAGGTGGTGGCCCCCTGGCCCCCCTCTGTCAGCCCTTCTGGCTCCTGGAGTCTTCGGGCAATTTAAGGCCTCTGCCGCGCCACCACATGAGTTGATTTCCTGCACAAAAACGAGACACCAGGGCAATTCTGCTGAAAACAGCGTTCGTCCGTGTTAGTTGCATTCAAAACACACAAATTAGAGGCAAAACAATAGCAAAAGTGTTCGGGAAAGTAGATACGTTTTGAACGTATCAACTCCCCCCAAGCTTAGCTTATTGCTTGTCCTCAAGCAATTCAGTTAACAACTGAGTGCGATAAAAGAACTTTCACGAACACATTTGCTTCATATGATGTAAATATTCTCACTATCTGGCAAATGCTTAGGCTATTCATGATAAAGCATATGTAAATGGTGCCACCTAATTAATTATGTAAACTATGAAGAGATGCCAATCATACCAATAGTAAATAACATGAAACATATCAATTCACAAGATTGCAAATCTCATAAGAAAGTATGATAAAGTGGTATCTCGCTTGCCCGAAAGTGTACAGCAAAACATAAATGCCCAGGCACCTATGAGATTCAAGAGTAGACTAGAGATAAAGATGTCAAACATAAAAGCATCAAAGTTACACCGCAGTTAACAGTATTCTGGGACAAGCACATTTCACTAAGAATGACAACTATGCTCTCAAGAAGGTGCTCAAAGAAGGATGGTGACTCAACAGTAAGTAAAAGATATGCCCTTCATTGAGGGAAGCAGGGATTTGACATGTGCTAGAGCTTTTCATTATTTTGAAAACAGAGGTAAAATTGTTTTTGAGTGGTGTTTGTTCCGTCAACGAATGGCAATAGAGTTCTTGTTATCTTCCATACTAAGCAAGTTGAGAGCGATTCCGAATTATTTTAAAATCAAGCATTTATAATATGCATCTTTATACTTTATCTTTTTGATATTTTGACACTCCTCCCAACCTTTGCTTTTCATAAACCATGGCTAACCGAATCCTCGGGTGCCCACCAGCAATCACATACCATGGAGGAGTGTCTATTTTTCACTTTTCAAAACTTTTGATATTATAGTGGTCTAACCAGCTCTTTGCAATATTAGTGACAAGTAGATGAAGCATGCAAGTCGATACTTAATTAGTATGGAAGATAACAAACCCAACCACTACTTCCTCATGAGCTCGAAACAGTGGCACAAATTGAGAAGTGTTTGAAGGTTTTAAAGATAGCATATGCAAATTTACTTGAATGGTTTGAAATGCCATGCATAGGTATTTATAGTGGACTCTTTGGGATAACTTGGTTTTCAGGGATTTGGAAGCACAAGCAACATTGCTTAGTACAAGTGGAGACTAGCAATAGACAGGGAAGCGACAATTAAAGATAGCAATAACTGTCATAATCATGCTTGCGACAAAATAAAATTAACGGAGGCATAAAAGTGATACTAGAACTCTGAGGCAAAATAAATCATCAAGGCTTAATTGACTCTTTGTTTTCAGTCATATACATGTGTGAGCATGTGCCAAGTCGATACAAATGAATTTGTTCAGAGGAGGATACCACAATGTCATACTCTTTTATGAACAAAACAATGCAAGCAAACATCCATAGAAACATGTCATCTACTATTAATAAATTGGAATTGATCATAAGAGAACATAAACAACTAAGCATCCACCAATCAACATATACCTTATGCGAACCATCTAAGCATGCTCACATTAATGAGTATATGTACAAAAATGAAAAACAAATAGAGTTCATTACCAGCTTCTTACCCAACTCAAATTGTCATATCTCGTCATTATTGCTCTTTTCACTTGTGTGGTTTGAATAATATGAAATGAAAACCAATCTCCACGGAATAACGGATGGCATTGAGATATGAAACAAATTCCACAAAACCAAAGAGAAACGACAAATATTTTTGGATTTTCGGATTTAGAAACTAAAAACTGAACAAAAAACAGAACAGCCTATGAAGACGAATTTTTTCGAGTATCTTAACATGCTCAGATCAGAAAACTCAAAACTAATGAAAGTTGCGTACATATCTGTGGGTGATGCTCACGAAATTTCAGGTCATTTGGATTTTTCTACATGAAGTTATGAATTAAACGGTGGACAACAGAAATCTGTCCCTGCGCGAAACAGCAAACAACAAAGCAAAATATTTTTGTTTTTTTGCATATTGGACTGAATGAAATACTAAGCATACTAATACTAGATACTAAAACAAACCAGCAAGAGAAATAACGGAAATCTTTTTGGTATTTTTTAGTTTTAGAAAGCAAAGCAAAACATGAACAAACAAGAGAAAGAAAGAAAACTAAAACGAAACATGGATATACAAAGTACCGAATGATAATAATATATAGATGAGTGTGCTTTCGGTATACCTCCCCCCAAGCTTAGGCTTTTGTCCTAAGTGGGAATCAGCCCCATGGCGAATAATGGGTCCAGCCCGACGGGTGATACATGGTGGGATCGTACTCGGGCTCGGCTGCGGTGGAGGAAGACCCCGAAGGTCCTGCATACCCCGGATCTGGGTACGAGGAACCAGCTATCTCAGGGGGCTGACTGAAGTCCCCCTCGTGCTCCTCTTCGTTGTCTCCCATGCTTGGGCCGTGTTGCCCTTCAAGTGTGTCAAGCTCAGCCTCCGAGATTGACAGGTTTTCACTGGCATAAAGGTTAAGCGGAGGTGCAGGCAAAATAATAGTTCTAACAATTGTAGACGTTTTCAAATAATGCTTCTTGGGATAGGTTATGATGTATGGGAGAACATGCAAACTACCATGGTCAGCAATAAAGTCATGTTTCTTCATGGCATCAATGTCTAGTTTTTCTATGGGAAGCAGAAAATCAAGCGGGTGAGGTGCCAAACCATGCAAAGCTAGTAAACGAGAGGCAACTAGTACTCCACAAACTCCTCCCCTCTCACGGTTAGTGGTGATACGGTAAGCAATCAAAGCACCCAAATTATAAGTTATATCATGGCGTAATGCAGCAGCTAGAAAAGCTAAATCAGGCACAGCCAATCTATTCGCAGTTTTCCTAGCAAGAACACATTTAGTAATGAAGTAAGCAAAGTATCGAATGGAAGGGAGATGAATACTCTTGATTTTACCATCCTCTTGAGAGAAACTCCTCCCATAGAAAATGTCCTCATATAAGTCCAGCAAGGGCTTATGCTTTCCTTTCAACTTCTCCCGCGATCCCTCATTTGGTACCCTAAGTGCCGCACAAAAAGCATCGAAAGGCAAATCCACCGATTTATTGTATATCTTATAGTGCACCATCGGGTTAGATGAGATCAAAGTGCAGTTGAAGTCCTGCACCACCGACATGGCTAGCTTAGCATATTGAAAGGGTTGATCATCAACAAAACGATCTAATCTTGCATTGGAAACAAGAGTATGAAAATCATGCGCAATCCCTGCAACGTCCATGAACTGAGAACACGGGTAAATAGCCGGGAACACATTCTCTTCGCGATGAACCCTCATCTTCTCATGCACAACTATCTCATGTTGATCTATTGCATATGGGTTCCACTCCATGTTCTGAAATTTTCAACAAACAACATAAAAATTGATTTTTAGCCAACTAAATGAGGGGAAACCACTATAGTGACTTGCTAGAGGCTTAAACATGCATCAAAACTAGTTTCACTAACTTAGAACGAGCATTTAAACTCACTAAACATGACACCTACAGCAGCAAAATATTCAATATATGATCCACTAAACAAAATTCTATTTAGATAATCGGAGGAGGCACATACCGGAGAGTGAATACCCCAAATTTCAGCAACAAAGAGGGGCCGAGCAAGGAGATCGAAAATCCCAGGCAAGAACGGGAAGAACACGAAAAATTTCGATGTGGCTGTGTTTGGTCGGGAGAGAGAAAGAGTGGGGAGGAAGATGACTAAGTGGAGGGGCCAGGTGGGCCCCCCTCATGTGCTGGCGCGGCCACTTCCCTGCCGCGCCACCACCTGAGGTGGAGGCTTGGTGGCCCCCCTCTGTCACATGTTTGCACTTCCAGAACCTCCCCAGAAAAATAAAATTTTTGGTATAAATTTTTTCAAATTCTGAGAAAATTTATTTTTTTCATTTTCTGGTATTTTGCATTAATAATATTAATATTGAAAAGTTGTTTTCTAACACCAAATGCAACTAAACTTTGCAAACTAAATGATATTACAGTAGGTAAAATTAAGAGGAGAAGAAAAATGTTGTTTAGCTCTTCCATGCACTTAAAACATGTTTGTTAGCAAGGTTGATCAAGTCTTGCCACCAAACAAATTTTAGATGACATAAAAGATTTAAACTTCACGGGATACTCATTTTACCTTGTATCGTATTGGTATGGATCCAATCATAAGGGTTTTGTATTCTTCTATATAAGGGCAATCAATACTTCCCACTTTAATAGATCTCACATTGGTAATTGTATTAACTCCAGGCATTTTATCAAATTTCTTGGGGAAATAGACAGTATGTTCTTTGTCATGAACATTGAAAGTAACTTTTCCTTTATTGCAATCAATAACAGCCCCTGCAGTATTTAGAAAAGGTCTTCCAAGAATAATAGACATATTATCATCTTCAGGCATTTCAAGAACAACAAAGTCAGTCATAATTAAACAATTAGTAGCTACTTGAACAAGAACATCCTCACAAATGCCCACAGGAATAGCAGTAGATTTATCAGCCATTTGCAAAGAGATATCAGTAGGTATCAATTTATCAAGGTAAAGTCTCTTGTAAAGAAAGAAAGGCATAACACTAACTCCTGCTCCCAAGTCACATAGAGAGCAGTTCTAACATAATTATTTTTGATAGAGCAAGCAATGGTTGGTATACCTGGATCACCCAACTTCTTTGGAACCTGGCCATTAAAGGAATAATTAGCAAGCATAGTAGATATTTCCTCATTAGGAATTTTCCTTTTGTTAGAAACAATATCTTTCATGTATTTAGAATAAGGAGGCAACTTATTAGCATCAGTCAAAGGAATTTGCAAGAACAAAGGTTTCATCCAATCACAAAATTTATTATAGTGTTCTTCCTCTTTTGTTTTAAGTTTCTTAGCAGGAAAAGGTATTTGTTTTTAGACCCAGGGTTCTCTCTCATTACCATGTTTCTTAGCAATAAAATCTTCTTTAGTGTACTTCTTGTTTTTAACATGCTTTTCAGGTTCCTCTTCTATTTCTTCCCTATCCGAATTGGCATTTTTATCATTATCATTGGCATGTTCATTACCACTTTCAGTTTCAGCATCAGAAACAGATATACTATTAGGATCATTAACAGGTTCAGAGGATTCTACAACCATTTTATGTCTCTTCTTCTTTTTCTTAGAAGGAGAAATAGGTTCATTAATTTGTTGAGAATCTTGTTCAATTCTTTTAGCATGTCCCTCAGGATATAAAGGGTCTTGAGTAGATTTACTTCCTCTAGTTGTTACTTCACAAACATGTTTTTCTTTAGCTATAGAGGCATTCATTAACATTTCTTTTTGCACTTTAGAAAGTTGATCAATTTGAGTTTGAACCATATGAAAATGTTTAATAAGTATTTTAATATCATTGGAGGTTCTATCAACAATATCATGCAAGTTACTAATAGCTCGAGAGTTTTCCATTAAATGATTCTCAATTCTCATATTGAAATTTCCTTGCTTAGCAATAAAAGTATCAAATTCATCTAAGCATTGATCAGGAGGTTTAGAGTAAGGAATATCTCTATCATCAAACATTTGGAGAGAGTGTACCTCAATTATGGGTGAAGGAGGAATTGGCTTACATAATTCTTCTATAGGAGGTAAATTCTTCACATCTTCAGATTTAATACCCCTCTCTTTAAGAGATTTCTTGGCTTCCTTCATCACTTCATCAGTTAATTCAATAATACCCCTCTTCTTCGGTGTTGGTGTAGGTTCAGGTATATCCCAATCATCATTATTCTTGCATATTTTAGCTAGTAATTCCTCAGCTTCTTCGGGAGTCCTTTTCCTGAAAACACAACTAGCAAAACTATCCACGTATGTCCTAGATTCAGAAGTTAGTCCACTATAAAATATATCAAGTAGATCATTTTTCTCCAAATCATGATTCGGCTGGCCTCTTAATATGGAGCAAAAACGTGTCCAAGCCTTAAGCAATTTCTCATCTTCATCTTGATTAAAATTATAGATTTTTAACAAAGCATCATGTTGAGCACTAGCAGGAAAATATTTCTGAAAGAAAGTATCAAGCAAACCCTTGGGACTAGTAATGGAACCAGGAGACAAATTATTATACCAAGTTTTAGCTTCTCATTTTAATGAGAAAGGAAATAATTTAGTAACAAAGTAAGTGCGCATTTTTATGTCTTCAGCAAACATACCACTCAAATTAGAGAGTTCATTCATGTGTTCTACAGCACTTTCATTTTTAGTTCCACAAAAAGGTTCTCTTTCAACAATAGCTATGTGAGCCAAGTCAATAGAGAAATCATAATCTTTATCTTTAATGTTTATGGGAGATGTAGCAAATTTAGCATCAGGAGATAATTTATATTTAACAGCACGTTTTTCAAAAAGGCTTTTCATAGCACTAACATCTTTAGTAGCATTAATCTCATCAACAAAATCATCATCAAGTTCAACATAAGTTTCATCAGGATCATCAGGAAAATACTCTCTAGACTCAGGTGAACTAGCAGAAGTATTAGAATTTTCAGCATTTTCAGTTTGTTTAGATTTATCAATTATAGCATCTAGAAAAGGTCCTAAGGAACCATTTTCCTCAAGCACAGTAGAAGCATCATCACAATTTTCAGAAGCATTTTCAGATTCAGCAGAAGTAATAGTATGAGTAGCATGCAGCGGTGAAATAAGCTTACTCATTGATACGTCCCAAACGTATCTATAATTTCTTATGTTCCATGCTTATATTATACCAATTGCCTACATGTTTTATACACATTTTATATTGTTTTATGCATTTTCTGGAACTAACCTATTGACAAGATGCCACAGTGCAAGTTCCCTGTTTTCTGCTGTTTTTGGTTTCAGAAATCCACTTAAGTAAATATTCTCGGAATTGGACAATTTTTATACCGAAGATCTTAGAATTCCAGACACGTTCCAGAAGTCCGAGGGAGAAAAGGAGACGGGCACCGAGGCGCCCACCTCAAGGGGTGGCGCGGCAGCCTCCTTGGCCGCGCCAGGACCTGAGGTGGGGCCCTCGGGGCTCCACCGCCTTCGCCCCTTCGCCTATTTAATCCCCCCGAAAACCTAAGGCAATAGACCTCGAACACTTTTCCACTTTTCCTCACGGAGCCACCGCCGTCGTCAACCCTAGTTCGGGAGGGTTCAGAACCTGCTCCCGGCACCCTGCCGGAGAGGGGAATCATCACCGGAGGGCTCTACATCACCATACCCGCCTCCGGACTGATGCGTGAGTAGTTCATCCTTGGACTACGGGTCCATAGCAGTAGCTAGATGGTTGTCTTCTCCTTTTGTGCCATCATGTTTAGATCTTGTGAGCTGCCTATCATGATCAAGATCATCTTTATGTAATGCTACATGTTGTGTTTGCTGGGATCCGATGAATATTGAATACTTTGTCATTGCTTCATAATATATCATATTGTGTGTTGTTTATGATCTTGCATGCTCTCCGCTGCTAGTAGTTGCTCTGGCCAAGTAAATGCTTGTGACTACAAGAGGGGGTATTTATGCTCGATAGTTGGTTCATGTCTCTATTTAATCTGGGGCAGTGACAGAAAGCTCTAAGGTTGTAGATGTACTGTTGCTACTAGGGATAAAACAGTAGTACTTTATCTAAGGATGATGCTATTACTTACATTACACACTTTGCCTAATGCAATAATCTGTTGCTTGCAACTTAATACTGAAAGGGGTGCAGACGCTAATCGGAAGGTGGATTATTAGTCATAGATGCGGTTGGAACGGTCTATGTATATTGTTGTAATGCCCAAATGAATCTCACACTAGACATCATGTCATTAGTATATGCATCATTATGCAGCTCTTTATTCTATCAGTTGCCCAGCTGTAATTTGTTTACCCGCATGTATGCTATTATTATTATTATTATTATGGAGAGACACCACTAGTGAACTGTGGACCCCGGTCCTTTTCTCTAAACTGATAATACAACCAACTGCAAACGGTTACTTTCATTCTCTGCAAACAAACATCATTTTCCACACCATACGGTTAATCTCTTTGTTACAGCAAGCCGGTGAGATTGACAACCTCACTGTTGAGTTGGGGCAAAGTTTCTTGATTGTGTTGTGCAGGTTCCACCTCCACCAAGCAATTGCTGGCGCCATTGCAAGGGGGAGACCTTCAGACGTGTTCTTCATCTCCTACCGGTTCGATAACCTTGGTTTCACAACTGAGGGAAATTTGCTGCTGCACTACTTCACACCTTCCTCTTGGGGTTTTCCAACTACACCGTGAGTGCATCACTCATCACAGTTGGAGAATCAATAGCAGCGGCAGAGCTCAGAGTTGTACCTTTTCTTGTAGTGGATGGTAGTATGGGAAACTTCTTATCACCAGGCTTTCCCATGATGAATGAATTCCAGCGAACAATATCAATCTCAGGTGAACTTATAAATAAAGCTATGCTCCCAGGGGATCGCAACAGTCTTCGAGGGAAGTAAAACCCAAATTTATTGATTCGACACAAGGGGAGACAAAGAATAAATATAAGCCTTAACAGATGAATTGTCAGTTCAGCTGCACCTGTGAATAGACTTGCTCGAGACAGATTATCAGTAGCAACAGTTTTATAGTAGTGAAAGTAGTGAAATAACAGCAGCAGTGAAATAATGACAGCAGTAGTGATTATAGTAGACAGCAGGATTAAAATACTGTAGGCACAGGGACTGATGTACGGGCGTTGCATGGATAAGATAATTCATGTAATATCAAAACATAGGCATTTAAAGAATAAATAAGATAAAGCATCCAAGTATTTGTTAACCATAGGCATGTGTTCCAATTTAGTTGTGCGTGCTCGCAATGAGAAACTTGCACATCATCTTTTGTCCTACCAGCCCGTTTGAAGCGGGGCCTCAAGGGAATCTAGTGGTAATTAAGGTACTCCTTTTAATAAATTACCGGAGCAAAGCATTAACACTCCGTGAACACACGTGATCCTCACATCACAGCCTTTCCCCGAGGCTGTCCCAATTATTGTCACTTTGGGACCTAGGATTCCGGACAATGACATGTGTATACAACTCATAGATATGATCCAAAACAATAATTATCATCATGATTCAATAACATGTTCAGATCTGAAATCATGGCACTCGGGCCCCTAGTGTCAAGCATTAAGCATAACAAGTTGCAACAATGACGTAAAACACCGATAACGGATACTAGGCACCATGCCCTAATGATATTACAGCTATTACATGAACGATCTCATCCAATCCCTACCATCCACTCAAGTCTACAGCGGGGAATTACTCACACATGGATGGGGGAAACGATGATGGTTGATGGAGAGGCGTTGGTGATGACGATGGCGATGATCTCCTTCGATTCCCTGTCCCGGCAGGGTGCCGGAACAGAGACACATGGTCCCCGAATTGAGTTTCGAGGTGGCGGCGGCGCTCGGGTCTGTTCTCTGGAAAAACGTCTAACCCCCCCGTTGTTTTTAGATCAGAGGGAGTCTATATGCGCGAGGGGAGACCGAGGGGGTGAGGGACTCGCCCCCCTCATGGGTTGGCGCGGCCAGGCCTCTGCCGCGCCACCGCATGAGGTGGTGGCCCCCTGGCCCCCCTCTGTCAGCCCTTCTGGCTCCTGGAGTCTTCGGGCAATTTAAGGCTTTTTGCATTATTTCTGGAGTTTTTCCATAAAGTTGATTTCCTGCACAAAAACGAGACACCAGGGCAATTCTGCTGAAAACAGCGTTAGTCCGTGTTAGTTGCATTCAAAACACACAAAATAGAGGTAAGACAATAGCAAAAGTGTTCGGGAAAGTAGATACGTTTTGGACGTATCAGTAGTTTAGAATTATTATCGATGGCATTTATGTGGTGAAGTTTTTTCCGTAGTGAATGAAGAAACAACAAAATGAGAGTGATCCAAAAAAGGCGAAAACCTTAACCTTGAGAATTTCCCCGGTATTCCCGTATTTATAAACAACACCTTTATTTGTAAACCTTTAACACTTTTTTTAGCTTACCATGATGATCTTGCATGATTTTGGAGTGCATGTATCTTATTTATTTGCCATGTTTCATCTAAAAAATACCACCACTGTGAATGAGATGAATTTTATATGGTCAAAGCACATGAAACAAAAAATGATATAAGACGCACTAAAAGAAAAGATAAACAGATAAATAGTGATGTAACGCATATACAAATGATATTTGATGCAGATAGGAATAAAAATGATATAGGATGTTATGCTCACATAGTTATACTCATATAGAAAATAAAGGTTGATTTATAATATAAGATTTTAGGCCCAGATTTATGCTCACATAGATATTTCAAAGTTCTTTGTCAAAGTTTGTCAAACCATGTGCAACTACGATTTACACCCTCAGTTTTATAATATAAGATGTCTTTTTTGACGTGAAATAATATAAGATGTCTTAGGTGTAACATATGTTGTTTATATTCTTATGGTGCAAATCTTACGGTACAAATCGACCTAGCTACATTTTAAATCTGGGTTGACCGAAAATTAGCAAAAAGGTTTTTATAAAAAGGAAACACAGAATCAGGCAAACCCTAGACCTCATCATACGACCATGTCCTCTTTCCGGTACCCTCCGGCCAGTCTCGTTGGCTGTTCCAGTACTGGAAGTTTCCCCAATGTTGTCCGCGGCCCGCCGCCGCATCTTCCCCCTCCCTGTCCGTTACCTCGCCGCGGTCTTCTCCGCCGCCACTCCCTCCGCCGCTGCCGACCCCGCGGTCCTCTACCTGGTATCCACCTGCGCCCTCTCCCCCGCCACCGCCGCCCGCGCCGCGGACTCCATCCGTCTTGTCTCCCCGGATTCCACCGCGCGGGCTGACGCCGTCCTCGATCTCCTCCGCCGGTACGGCTTCTCCGAAGCCCAGATTTCCGCCACTGTCGGCAAGCTCCCCCTCGTCCTCACCACCGACCCCACGAAGAAACTCCAGCCCCAGCTCGACTTCCTCGCCTCCGTCGGCATCAGCGCGCCGCTGCTCCCCAAGCTCATCTCCATCAGCCCTATCCTCCTCCTCCGCAGCATCCAGGACCACCTCGCCCCACTCTTCGAGTCCCTCCGCGAAATCCTCGGCTCCGACGCCCGCGTCGTCAGCGCGCTCCGCGCGATGCCGTTCGTTGCCCGCTGCAACCCAAAGACTACCCTCAACCTCGCGCTCCCCGCGCTACGGGATGTCCACGGAGTGTTACCGGGGAACATCTCCAGGCTCGTCGCCCTCCAACCCGGCGTCATCCTGCAGGGCCCCGACCGCGTGGCCGAGATCCTCCAGGCCATCAAGAACTTTGGCGTGGAACCCAATGACCCCATGTTCATCCACATGTTTGCCGTCCTTTCCAGGATGAAGACCCCCACACTGGAGAGGAAGATTGCACTCTACCAGAGCCTTGGTTTCGACAAGGACGCTGTTACCTTAATCATGCGGCGGAACCCTGCATCGATGGCGGTTTCCGAGGAGAAGATAAAGAAGATGGTCGGATTCTTGGTCGGGAAGGCTGGGTTGAGCGTGGAAGAAATCGTGAGCTATCCCCAAGTCATGATGCGGAGCTTGGAGAGCCTTTCCAGGAGGTGTGCGGTGTTCGCCCTACTGAGGAAGGGAGAGAAGCCAAATGGGAATCATCGGCTGCCCGTGGTGCTCGTGACCCCCGTGAAACGGTTCTTGCGGGTGTATGTGGAGCCGCACCAGATTGAGATCCCTGATGTTGTCTCGGCTTTCAACGGTGTGATCCCTTTCGAGGGCTTCGATGTGTTACCAGGGAAGAAGAGCCTCTGATGTCATCGGTGAATGTTATCCTTGTTAGGATTTGCTTAGGCAGTTTTTGTTTTGTTCTTGGTAGGATTTGCTTGGGCAGTTTTCTGAAGATTGTGCTGCTCTGGCAATGAGAAGGCCGCCAAGGAGTATGGTTTTGCAAGGTTAGTTTGAGCTACTGCACCGTTTTTATAGTTTGAGCTCCGGCCTGTCACCATTATTTTTGTTCTGGTCCCTGCTTTGTTTATTCATCATATAGAAGATATAATTCATTCATGTTGTTCCATTTTGAGAAAAAAAAATCATTCGTGCCATTTTGTCACAGTTTTTTGCATTTTTTGCAAACTGGTAACCTTGTGTTATTATCTTGCAGATTATTGGAACAAGGAGACCCTTAATGTGATCAAGCCACTTCAAATTATTGTTAACAGAAATGTATGGGCATTGCATGTCATCAGCTGCATATGTGAAATTATGATTTGCATCTATGTTGTGCTTATTTGGACTGATTACCATATAGTAAAACTAACTGAATTGGTCTCTGTTCCACCTTGGTATTCTCAAATATTTTCAGCTACCCAAATATTGACAATACTTCATTTTGGACAAATATCTTTAGATGATAACATATTGTCCCTCTACATTTTTGAGGTGGTTATATTGTTTGAATTACTTCTCTGTAAGATCATTGGTTTCATGACATGTTATTAACTAGCCATTTGGAACTTCTCATGCATCATGGTCTACTTTAACATATGTAATAATGTTTTTTTTTTTTGAAAATTATGTAATAATGTTGTTGCACGTGCTGAAACAGATGTTTTGGTTTTTATGACCTATAAGGCTATAACTTGAGATCTCTTATTTGGGTTCTCTTAGCACATCTATCAAACTCAGAGGTCTTCAAATATTTTTTGTTTCCCTAGGTTCGACAACAACATATACTCATGAAATTTTTGTTCGGGCAAAATCTTGGAGCTAATGGGTGGGGATAGGAAAAAAACACTTTCTTCTAGTATAAACAATTAGAAAAAAGAAATAACTAGTATGGTGATGAGAATATGTAGTTGTTTTTTAAAAAAATCAGACATGATCACCATTCATGTTAAGAGTGAGGGGAATCTCGAGCTCTCATATGTGTCGATGATGCAGCTACCAAGGTGTCCACATATTTACCAAGGTGTTGATGATACCAAAAATGATGATGTATATACCCTTATCGATAACTTATATGCTAGAGTCTTGATAATGAATTTTAGTACCCGGTTGATAACCTGTTTTCTAAGTTTTTTTCTTATCGATAATTTGTATGCTAGTCTTGGTAATATTTTTTTTGTATCCGCAGCTGATAATGTGTTTGTTATGTGACTGCTGACATCTATATCCCCACCTAATAACTTGTTTGCTACGTGACTGCTAACATCTTACTATTTTTTTCTCTCATTGATAGCTTGTATGCTAGAGTCAGCTTGTATGCTAGAGTCCTGCTAATAAATATTTAGTATCCCTGTATGATAACTTGTTTGCTATGCGAGTGGTAACATCTTACTAGTTCTCGGTGATCGATAACTTGTATGCTGAAATCTTGGTAATAAAGTTTTAGTATTCTCCAGATGGTAACTTGTTTTCTATGCGGCAGGTAACATCTTGCTGGCTATTACTTGTATGTTCTAGTCCTAATAATAAAATTTTAGTATCCCACCTGATAACTTGTTTGTTATGCGATTGGTAAAATCTTACTAGTTCTTTTTCTCATCGATAACTTGTATGCTAATATCTTGATAATAAATTCAGCATCCCTAACTTATACTTCTATGCTATGCGACTGGTAACATCTTACTAGTTCTTTTTTTCATCGATAACTTGTATGCTAGAGTATTAATAATAAATTTTTAGTATATGCCACTTGATAAGTTGTTTGCTGCGCAACTGGTACCATCTAAGTAGCTCTCTCTCGTCGATAACTTGTATTGTTTGTTATGCAGTTGGTAATATATTACTAGTTCTTTCTCTCATCGATAACTTGTATGTTAGTGTCTTGGTAATAAAATGTGACGGATCACAGGTGAGGGATTAGCCTCTTTCCACTGTGTGACCGGCTCATGCCCACCTTAAAAGTAACAAAATGTCAAACTCGACGGTGACCCGGTGTTCATCACGCAATCTTAACCGGTACTTGATGTTGATCGTTTGCATTATCGGCAAAGACGGTCATGCATTACTCCAAGTGTTAAACATAATTACTTTGTTCCTTCTGAGTCACAATGCTTAACTGGAATTTCGAAAAACAAAGAACTATGCCAAATCTCAAAAAAAATTGTAGGACTTATCTCATTCATTAACGGAGGTGGTAGCAAGTTTCCAAGGTATGATGTATCTTATGTGCATAAAAATATTGCGACCAGATGTATACCTTAGTTTCACTGGACCAGGATCATTGTTATTATACTGCACAATGTAAATGATTTTTCTGATTCCTCTGTTGCCATGTCACAGATCAGCTTGCGCCTAACCGTGGCAGGTATCACTGTATCAGGGAGAGCTAGACTTGAGATCCAGGTAGGCCGTTCCCTTGGTACCACCGCTGAGCTGATAGAATCGGCTCCAAGACGAAAATATCATCTGCACAGTTATTCATATGCGTGGCCTAGTTGAAATCAGGTTATCTTGCCTGCGGCTGAGTGCATCTCCATTACTGTTTTGCATACAGCTACTACAGTCCTACTTTGTCCTGTAGTAGTTGTAATGCACAACAGCACAATCAAATGGAACAAGATCAGAAGTTCCACACTTCGACACTCATGTGTCACTGGCTAGTAGGCAAGCTCCAGCGAATGGCGACGAGCAATGATGCTCCCCTGAACATGGATGGATAAGAAGGAATCGTGTATCTATTCTTGCGTAGCTGCATGTGAAAGCTCACTAAGCGCATCTCTAGCCGTGCCTCCCAGGCCGCCTTTTGTCGTCCGGATGGTCGATTTCCGCCGTTTTGTTTCCAGTCGCGCCCCCAGGAGCCCAAAAAAATGCCGGATTGGGTCGTTTTCTAATCCGGCGACCCCATGCCAAACCCGCCTAGTTGGGGGTCGATTAGGGGCTCCGGCGGAAAGAAAAGCGACGTGCGGGCCACACCTGTCCGAGATTCGACCTACTTTCCCCACTCCGCGTCCGCCTTCCCGCGCCACCTCGCTTTGCCGCCACCGGCCGCACTCGCCCTTTCCTCGCCGCACTCAAGCATATAGAAAGACCACCACCACCCGTCTTCGCCGTCGGCTTCTTCCTCGCCGTCCTCTCCGCCTCGGATTCGGCCGCAAGGGCTTCTCCGCAGCCGCGGCTCGCCCACCTCGTCCCCAAGGTGTTTGGTGTTTTGCCTCGGCCATGGACTCCGAAGACGAAGAGATGCTCGCCGACCTGCTTGAAGAAGAGGTTGCCGCTGAGATCGAGGACGGAGAGCACCGGATGGTCGTCACCGCTCTTGCCAGCATCATGGTCGAGCAGGCGCGACCGCGGCGAGGCGGCTCGAGGCCGGCTCGCCGGAAGGCAAAGCCGAGGCAGAGGTTAGAGGCCTATTGCATGCTCTACGCCGACTACTTCGCCGATGATCCACTCCATGGCGAGTTGATGTTTCGACGTCGTTTTCGGATGAAGCGGAATTTCTTCCTCAACATTGTCCATGCCATTCGAGAGTTCGACCCGTACTTCAAGTGCAAGAAGGATTGCACTGGCACGGTTGGATTCACCTCTCTCCAGAAGTGCACAGTGGCGATGAGGATGCTTGCATATGGTGCTCCCGATGATTCCCAAGATGATTATCTGCGCATGTACGAGTTCACCGCCATTGATACTCTCTGAACAGGTTCTGCAAGGCAGTGGTGGAGGTGTTCGGGTCCAAGTACCTGCGAACACCGACTGCGGAAGACACGGCTCGGATCCTAGCCATCAATGCAGCAAGAGGATTTCGTGAGATGCTTGGAAGCATCGACTGCATGCATTGGTCATGGAAAAACTGCCCTTTCGAGTGGCAGGGCATGTACAAAGGCCACAAAAGAGCTTGCACGGTGGTACTCGAGATAGTTGCTACACAGGACCTTTGGATTTGGCATTCGTTCTTTGGCATGCCAGGATCCCACAACGACATCAACATTCTAAAGTGCTCCCTCGTCTTTGCCAAGCTTGTTGAAGGGCACGGTCCCCCTGTGAACTACGAGATCAATGGGCACCATTACATGAAGGGGTACTATTTGGCTGATGGCATCTATCCAAGGTGGTCAACATTTGTGAAGACCATCTTCAACCCTGTGCCTAGAAGTGCCAAAGTGCGCTGCAGTCTCGATTTGCCATCGTCCGGTACCCCGCTCTGACTTGGTCGAAGGCTCACATGTGGGAGGTGATGAACTGTTGTGTTATTTTACACAACATGATCATTGAGAGCGAGCGGGGTGAGTCGGTGATCGATCTCGAGGAGTACTACAGACATGGTCCGCTTGCAGATGTTGATCATCAGGTGCCGGCAACATGGGCAAACTTTCTCGCTATGCGCCAGGAGATTCGAGACCCACATGTGCACAACAAACTTCAGGAAGATCTAGTGGCACATCTGTGGACTCTCAAATGCAATGATGCCTAGTTTGATTTGTCCTAATTTTGTTTGTCAACAGATGAAAACTATTTTTATGGTTTCGTTGCATTATTTGTATGTCAAACGACATATGTATTTGTTTTATTTGTTAAAATATGTCAAAAAGTTTTTAAAAATGTGAATGTTTGTGCTATTTTTGGCCAAAATTGCCGGCTGGGGGCGACCGATCGCCGAACGGCTGGGAATCGGCGCCCCCAGAACGCCGATTCCGTCCGGCGCCGGTCTAGGGGCAAATTTTAATTTGGGTCACCGGTCTGGGGGCCGAACAACTGGAGATGCCCAGATGTCACCCTGAATTCGCAATTTTTCAGCATCCACGCAGGACAGAGAGTGGGGATCAGTGTGTCTGGATCAATGAGAGATGGGGGATCGCGCCGTTGGTTAGATAAAGAAGGTTTCGATAGATCGATGCCTAAATAAACAAGGAGAAACGCAGAGACAGGTAAGACAACGATCCGAGAGCTAATTGGTTGCCCGTCTGTATAGCGCTCCTACCTCACATGCACCTTTCAGCGGTCGTTGGAAGAATCCACTGTTATCTATCACCATAGGATCGATGAGATAGATGCTTCGGTGTATTGGATCGGTGTGTGTCACCTTCAGGATGAATTGCATGTGATGTGTGGGTAATTAAGAGGCGATGAACAGAGCAAGTTGGGACTCTCCCTTCTAACTCGGATTTGGTTACAAGGCAATATTCGGTCATTTGCTAAAAAGAACATCATATACGCCACATTGAACTCTCTAGTCATATCTATTTTCTTTAAACACAGTGCAACAACACAGTCATTCACATAAACATGCATATACTCACTCTAAAAAAAAAATACTCACTCTATAAACGTACACACCTACACCCTATACCTATGAGTACCTACGAGAAACTCATCTGACAAATCAAGTCTTGATTAAGTCACCACGAGCATCTCGCTGTCGACGAGAACGCTCGCATTGAAGGGTATTCTTGCCACCAAATGGCGTAAGCCTCTGGTGCCCACCCCGGAGCATGGCCGGAGACTTTGGAAAGTCTCCGGTCTAGACATAATCTCCGAACCAGATTTAGGCCGGAGATTTCGCTAAGACCGGAGACTCCGGGGTTAAGTTTTCTGCAACGGCTCAATTTTTTGAGACACTATAAATACCCTTCTCCTACCTTGGGCTGGGTACCACGACCAGAAAAAATCCCCCCACCATTGTTGCAAGCTCCAAATCCCTAGATCTCTTTCTACCCACTCAAACACCTTGTCCTTCTAAGATTTGAGAGAGTTGACCTAGCTCTAAACTTTCACCAAAGCAATTTGATTTCCTTCTCCATTCCATTGAGAAACTTGTTACCCTTGGGTTCTTTGAAACCCTAGACGGTTGTGGTCTTTCTTGTTGCTAGTTGTAGCTACGTGAACTAGCTGGGAGCCTCCAATTGAGTTGTGGATGTGTGCCCCTGCCTTGTGATCTTTGCGGCTTGGGGAGTCGTGAAGATTTGGTGAGAGCCTCCAATTCGGTCGTGGAGTGTGCCTCATCCTTGTAAAGGTTTGTTGCCGATCTCAAGGGCATCATATAGTGGCTCGTGGCAATCCTCATTGGAGGAAAAGCACGAGGGAGAATAAGGTGGCCATCGGGCTTCTCGGGGATCACATTGTGACTCCGCACCGCTCCAACGGAGACGTATGTTCCATTGGAAAGTGAACTTCGGGATACATCTCCGCGTCACCGTGCGGTTATCTCTTACCCTACCTTTACTTGCTCAATATCTTGTTTATCATATATTGCTAGCTTGTATCTTGCTCATTATATAGGAGGTTTCACCTAGTTTATATCTAGAGAATTTATATTTGAGCAATTCACAAATTGTATTAATAAGAGAAGAAAATTTGCAGTTCCCTATTCACCCCCCTCTAGTCAACCTATTCGATCCTTTCATATATTTATGTGCTTTTATTTGTTAAAATTTAGATCTCAGCCAAATAGGAAATTCATGTCAAATTGGCATAAAATATCCAAAAATATGGATAGGAGCATGTCTCTTGTGGGCTGCTCTCTCCGGGTGATGTCTCTAGACATCCCCACAAAATGGACTCAGTATGAGGATGTCTCGACACATTTCCCCCCGCCCGTTGGATATGCTCTTACCCCGACATTGTTTTTCGGAGATCTTACGAGAGGGTTTTGGACACACCTCTATTCTACGCGATGATATAATTCTTGGTGAACTGCTCCTATAATGACTATCATGATTTTCAAACGAGAAACATAGTAAATGTGCACATAAGAGTACTCATTTGTGAAATTGTACAAGAAAGATACATTACCCGTAGACAACCCATCTTCAGTCCATGTTGGTGGCGACAACGACCGCCGTTTGATTCCCCTCCTCGCTCTCAGCTGGTGTTAGAAGTTGTCTCCTGGTAAAAGCCTAGGTTGTGCGTCGGATCGATATAACGGAGCCTTCCTCGGCAACGTTCCTACAGCTGCTTGTCATGCGTAACGAAGGATGACCTTCAAAGACGCAATGTGCGCATCGCTGCTGAGGCCAAAACGATGCCTTTCTTAAGACCGATCAAGTCCAACAATCCCGATTGTTGTCTTTTTTAGACCTTCAGGGTGGATGGTGAGTCGATAAGGGGAGCTGAGTTGGAATTGTTGATATTCAGAGTTGACTATCGTCGGTGCAGTCATGGCTTGGTAGCAGCCCTTTTTGTGTTGTACTAGTTGTAATGTTCATGGCGGATGTCTTCGGACGAGTTCTACTGTGAAATTCGTGCTACGCTCGTTCGTTGGTCTCGTCGAGTGGTAATCGTGTAAACCAATTGCAAACACAAATTTCAACCTTGATAGGAATCATGTCGATATGTCGATGGAAATGCATGTCGGGGATCTTCGTTCGTACGTGAATGCGACACATGAGCGTGAGCGGTGAGCTCCGATGAGTGTGGCAGTAGCTGAAATGTCCCTCTCGTAAAAATTCGAACCTGCCTGTTTTCACTTTCACTCAAAAAGAAAAACAAAAACATCCACTCCTCGGAACTCGGGCCTGCCACCATTCTTCCTTCGCTTCGGAACGACGCTTGAGGGCAGAACGGTCATTCCACCAGGGCCCAGCCTCAGCCGCCCACCCGAAAAATTTCAAAATCCGAAAGCCCCCCCAACGGGCCACCCGACGCCGACGCCGCTCCTCCAACTCGGACGGCCGCGATCTCCCTCAGCGCGCTCTGGCGCCCCCTGGGCCGTCCGATCCGGTGCCCTAGCCCCACGCACCGCTATAAAAAAACCCGCCCCCATTCCGGCCCACACCAAGAACAAACACCACACTCCAAATCCCCTCCTCACTCCTCCTCCACCCGGACGCTCTCTCCGATCCCATCCTCAGGTAAAATCACCACGCCCGAATCCTCGCCTCGCTCCCCATTCCTCCACCCTACCTTGATTTGCTCTCCGGTGGATTCCCGTCGGTTCATCCGCTCCTCCTCGATTCGTTCGTTCTGCTCGAGGTTTATTTATGCTGGTTTCACACAGATCTGGAGTAACATTTCCCGGCGTTGTTGCAGGTCGGCGAAGATGAGGGAGATCCTGCACATCCAGGGCGGGCAGTGCGGGAACCAGATCGGGTCCAAGTTCTGGGAGGTGGTCTGCGACGAGCACGGCATCGACCCCACGGGCCGCTACGTCGGCACCTCCGACCTGCAGCTCGAGCGCGTCAACGTCTACTACAACGAGGCCTCATGTGGCCGCTTCGTGCCGCGCGCCGTGCTCATGGACCTCGAGCCGGGCACCATGGACTCCGTCCGCACGGGGCCGTACGGCCAGATCTTCCGCCCCGACAACTTCGTCTTCGGCCAGTCCGGCGCAGGCAACAACTGGGCCAAGGGGCACTACACCGAGGGCGCAGAGCTCATCGACTCCGTCATGGACGTCGTGCGCAAGGAGGCCGAGAACTGCGACTGCCTCCAAGGTACCTATTTCAATTTTCACCTTCACCTTTCTTTCACGACGCGCTCGCTCATGTTTACTACTCCTTCAGATTCAGGCGAGCAATTCTGAATTTTCTACTACACGTGTTTAAATCTCGGCAGGCTTCCAGGTGTGCCACTCGCTGGGCGGCGGCACAGGGTCCGGCATGGGCACGCTCCTGATTTCCAAGATCAGGGAGGAGTACCCGGACCGGATGATGCTCACCTTCTCGGTGTTCCCCTCGCCCAAGGTGTCTGACACCGTTGTCGAGCCCTACAACGCGACCCTCTCGGTCCACCAGCTGGTGGAGAACGCCGACGAGTGCATGGTGCTGGACAATGAGGCGCTCTACGACATCTGCTTCCGCACCCTCAAGCTCACCACCCCTAGCTGTAAGCAGATCTGTGTTATCAAGTTTGATACCTGCTTGTACGGTACTTCCCTTAGTTCTGTGAATGACAAATGACCATTTATGCACTTAACATTTATCTAGGTAGCGATTTCTCCTCCTTTTTAAGGTCGAAGAAATTGCTCTGTCTATTTTCATATTTTGCTAGTTTCGTTCTTTTGATACAAACTGACTCTATAGCCTCCAGAAATGCTGTTAGCAGGTTGTTCTGCTTGGAAGTCTGAGATCATTCTCGAGATGGTATTTCTTAGTTAGTTTCTCTATTGTCATATTTTGCTAGTTTAGTTCTGGTGATGCAAATTATTCCAACTGGATAATGACTTGTCGGGAGCTGAATTTGTTTGGTCTGCTGGAATGTCATCATTCTGGAGATGATATTTCTTAGTTGGTTTGCCTAATTTGTTTGACAGCCAAGGTTTGACAGTATTTTCCTAGTTGGTGTGCTTAACGTGTTTGATAGCTAAAGCTAGACATAGTTGTTGTGACTTCTATTCCCTGCATGTAGCTGCCTACTTGTCTTTAAATAGTACTGCAAATTAGTAATCTGATAAATGGTTCTAGATAATTCCCTCAGCACCTTGCTTCACCTTACATTACAGACAATGTTTTCTCTAACCTGAGTGCAGCGGCCTTGATTTGAACTGATAAGATTGCACATGTTAACTTGTTTAGTTAGCTTTGCTGCTATTACAATTTCTTGGAATATTCTCCTGCTAAAAGATCAGTCATCCTATGATCCAGCCAGCATGTTAATTTCTTGTTAAGTACTTGTTATTATGCAACTATAGCTGATATGTGAATCTTGGTTTTTGTTGACAGTTGGTGATCTAAACCACCTGATCAGTGCCACCATGAGCGGTGTCACCTGCTGCCTTCGCTTCCCAGGACAGCTGAACTCAGACCTCCGCAAGCTTGCCGTCAACCTGATCCCCTTCCCACGCCTGCACTTCTTCATGGTGGGCTTTGCGCCACTCACCTCTCGCGGATCGCAGATGTACCGCTCCCTTACTGTCCCTGAGCTCACCCAGCAAATGTGGGACTCAAAGAACATGATGTGTGCTGCTGACCCGCGCCACGGCCGCTACCTCACTGCCTCTGCCATGTTCCGTGGCAAGATGAGCACCAAGGAGGTTGACGAGCAGATGATCAACGTGCAGAACAAGAACTCCTCCTACTTTGTGGAGTGGATCCCAAACAACGTCAAGTCAAGCGTGTGCGACATCCCGCCGCGTGGCCTCTCCATGGCGTCCACCTTCATCGGCAACTCCACCTCCATCCAGGAGATGTTCCGCCGTGTGAGCGAGCAGTTCACGGCCATGTTCAGGAGGAAGGCTTTCTTGCACTGGTACACTGGCGAGGGAATGGATGAGATGGAGTTCACTGAGGCCGAGAGCAACATGAACGACCTTGTCTCTGAGTACCAGCAGTACCAGGATGCTACCGCTGATGAGGAGGGCGACTATGAGGAGGAGGAAGAAGAGGCGGAGCAGGAGTAGAGGATCTGTCGCAGTTGCACGATGGTATCTTCGTTTGTGCTGTTTTAGTTCAACTGATTATGTTTGGGTCTGCTGCTTGTTTGTGTATCGTGGCATGTATGGGGATTGAGTACTGAGTTCTTATGTAGGCATGTTCACTCGATGCTACTACATTTGTGTGCGTCGTCTGTTCTATGTGATGTTTGGAGTTAGTGGATTGGAAATAGAATGCTTGATTTGAACATTGGTGCTGATTGTGCATCCCTCGTTCAGTTAGCCTGTATTGAAATTTCAACGTCTTTCCACTCATCTGCAGCCATCGAAAAACATTTCCATGAAACAGCAACCATGTGAAGTTCATGTGTTCTAACTTCGAAGCAGATTGTACGCATGGAACACGTTTAACGGTGCTGTCGAATGTTGCTGAATTGAATTTGTCAAATCCACTCTCACTGTCTCACACATGGCTATATCTATGTGTCACGCCCGTTAAATTTGAAAACGAAAGATGCTTTTGTTGGACTCACTCAGGTCGTAATGAGACGTTTTACCATGCCACACTGAACCGAGGTAGTAGACCTGTTCTCTTCTGTTCAGCCAGCGTGATTCAGCGACCGCCGAGCGCACTCGCTAACAGTTAACCCCCAAATCCAGCCGTCGCGACCATCTTCCCCACTTCCCATGGCGGCCTCGGCGGCGCGCTCCCTCGCGCTCTTCTCCTCCGCCTCCCTGGGCCTCCGACGGGCCTCGTCTCGCCTCGCGGTCTCCTCCTCAGGCCTCCTCCCCAGGTCGGCGCTCGCCTTCCGCGGGCGCTCCGCTTTCGCCGCCACCGCCGTCGTGATGGGGAAGGCCGGCACCGTCGACGCCGAGGCAGACGCAGGGATGGACGCCGTCCAGCGCCGGCTCATGTTCGAGGACGAGTGAGTGCCCCGTGCCCCCAATCTCGTCCCGTCAACCTGCTATTTGCTCGGTTTTGCCGTGGAAATCGTGCCGGCCTGCTCGTGGACTTTGTCTTTTTAGGTCTGATGTGTCGGTTTCTAAAGCGATTGAGTTGGAATTATGCTCGTTATGATTGTTTTGTAGAGGATTAGATGGTTAGTGTAAGCAGTGATTTCCCTCCTTGCTGTCTAGTTCGATGATGTTAGCATATTGACAGGCTTTGGTTACGCAGTGTCGAAACTGAAACCGAGATAGATTGTTTCCTCTGTTTCATATCTTTTCAGTATAACTCAAGTGTTGAGTTTGCCGTGCAGGTGCATCTTAGTGGATGAACAAGACAACGTCACTGGCCACGAGTCCAAGTATAACTGTACGTCTGAATCATTTCCTCCGTTCTGAGCTGACAAGCTTACCATTGAGATTGAAGTATCGATTTCTGTATTCCAGCAGATACTGCTCTGGTTTGTTAATCAAAATACTGTTGTTGTAGGCCATCTGATGGAAAAGATAGAATCCGGGCATGCCCTTCACAGGGCGTTCAGTGTTTTCCTTTTCAACTCCAAATATGAGTTGTTACTTCAGGTATAATACACTACTATGATATGGTTCTCTTGTTAAAGGTGTAAGCTTACTCGGATTCTACAACGTATGAAGAATGTGATCCACTTTCGTCATATCTCCCAATCATTTGGGAATGTGATTTTTATGGTAGGCTTGGAACAATCTGAGCTTTATTAAGAATGCAAAGTTGCTGCTTCTGTTCAAGATGGGTATGTGTGATCAAACTTGGTTTGAGTTGGGATGGAAAAGTACAAGCTCAGAGGTACTAGAGGAAGTTGGCATAGATGAGCTGGATGTTCGCATAAAATAATGTTAGAACAATCTATCTCAGAAGTACTAGAGGTACTTGCCTACTTGGCATAGATGAGCTGGATGTTTGCATAACACAATGAAAGTAGAATATAGGTAAAGCTCTGATGTATTAGAGGAACTTGGCACACCTGAGCATGTCAGGAAGCGAGGAGTTTGGATATCCCTCATACCTGGTTCAGCTTGAAACTGGAATCAAAATTAGTTTGATTTTACACCTTTCCTTTGTCTGGGCTTAGCTGCTGCCTCTTGAATTTCTTTTCTAAATGGCAAAGTTAATTTCTGACATAAAATTGTCAAGCCGAAAGATCCTCTGAAAATATTTGAGATAACTGTACTTGTGACCATGAGGTCACGGGTTCGAGTCCTGGAAACAGCCTCTTGCAGAAATGCAGGGAAATGCTGCGTACCCAAAGTGGCCGGACCCTTCCCCGGACCCTGCGCAAGTGGGAGCTACGTGCACCGGGCTGCCCCTTTTTAAAGATCCTCTGAAAATATTTGAGATAACTGTACCTATTGGTCTTGAATCTTTGGAAATTTGCAGAGTTAAACAAGAACCACCGTTATAGCTACTCCCTCCGGTCCGTTAAATGTGTCGGAAGAATTACACCTATCACGCACAAATCTATACGTGTACGAGCGACAGTTTTTGTGGTTCAGAGGGAGTATAGAAACACGACCGTTCTTTCTTGTGATCATATTTCATGCATAAGCACTAGAGTTCAATTTATTGGAGAATCATCATGAATTCAACTGTTTTTACATCATGGTTAACACGAGGAAGCATGATATATCAGCATACACAAGATTGGGTAGTTCTAGCCTTCTAGCCTCATAATCAATTGTTTGGGAGGTAAGGCCCTTCTTTGGAAGTGCAGTTTCCAGTTTCCCCCAGTTGAAGCTTCAAACGAACAAGTCAATTTGCTACATAGCAACAATGCAGCGCACTAAACCTGAATCATGTATTATCATTTTTTTCTGCCTTAGCCTGCAAATTTTGTTTCCACAGTATCTTTCTCAAATAAATATTTTAAGGGTTTTCATCGTAGACAAGTTTGTAATATTGTACTACTGTTTACAGCAAAGGTCTACAACAAAAGTGACATTTCCACTTGTCTGGACAAACACTTGCTGTAGCCACCCTCTGTACCGTGAATCTGAGCTCATCGAGGAGAATTGCGAAGGTATATCAATCTGCCCTGAAGATTGAAGAACTGTTTCATACCATTACTACCACCATCCATGCTGTTGCTTCCAGCTTACAGAATGCCAGTTGCAAATCTTTTATTTTGGTTCAGGGGTCAGAAATGCAGCACAGCGGAAACTATTTGATGAATTGGGAATACAGGCAGAAGATTTACCAGTTGACGAATTCATTCCACTTGGGAAGATGCTTTACAAGGCTCCATCTGATGGAAAATGGGGCGAACACGAGTGTAAATACTTGCCCCTCTGTTCACCACCGATGGATTTCCAGTTTTCGCGCAATTTGGCTCTGTCGCACGTTATCCTATCCGTACTTCTGAGCACCGTCATATAGATCTTATAATTTGTTCATTCATCATTATTTCAGTGGACTACCTCCTCTTCATGGTTCGTGACGTGAAGCTCAACCCGAACCCCGAAGAAGTGTCCGACGTCAAGTACGTGAACCGCGATGAGCTGAAGCAGTTGCTCAAGAAAGCAGACGCTGGGGAGGGTGGCATCAAGCTGTCCCCTTGGTTCAGGCTGGTGGTTGACAACTTTCTCATGGTCTGGTGGGATCATGTTGAGCAAGGGACTCTGAAGGAGGCCGCCGACATGAAAACTATCCATAAGTTGTAGAATGTACTACTTCGTCACTGTTTTACTCCCTAGAGAAATAAGCACCGATGTTCCTGTTGGTGCATTACTTTCTTTTTCATTTGCTTCATTTGTTCCTTGGAGAGTTGGAGGTCGTCGATGCAGGTTTTTCTCCTTTTTGTTGTTGAGAAATGTGGGTACATGTCTTGTAAGAACTAGAGTGGCTTGTAAATAATTCATGAAGAAATGTCAGGGTTTCTTTATGCCAATTTCTGTTGAGTTGTTACAAGGCAGTTCATTCTTTTTCTGTAGGGGGCGGCCAGTCACAGTGCAATTCATTGAAGAAGCTAGTTTTTTTTTGAATTTAAGAAGCTAGCTAGTTTTTTTTTTTTGCTTTTTTTTTAGATTCAAGAAGTTAGTAGAGCATTGAGTTTTTCAGCCGGAAGCTGGAGAATTAAATGGGCCGGGCTCAGGGTACGATAATGGGCCGCGCTGCCAAACGAAACAGGCGAGGAGCGCGAGGAACAGGGATGGAAACATCTATGGAAAGTAAAAAGGTCCCGTCGGAGCTTCGAATTTTCGCCTGGCGCTTGGCACGCTCATCTCTGCCAACCGGCGAAGTGAGGGAGCATCGGCATATGGCTACCTCGAATGTGTGCACGGTATGCAATCTCGCAGTGGATTACCTGGAGGCATGCGCTTCTGGAATGTAATATGGCGCAAAGTGTGTGGGGTCTGAAGGATGATGATCTATTCCTTCCCCTTGTTGAGGACACTACCAGCGATCCAAAGCTGTGGTTGTTTTCGCTCAGCAATGCCTCAAGTCAATACAGTTTTGTCGAAGTGCTGGTGACTTTGTGGTCCATCTGGTGGGCTCGGAGGAAACTAATCCATGAAGGAGGGCACCAACTACCGCTCTCCACACACCTCTTCATTACCAGGTACTTAGCTGAGCTGTCCTTGGTTCAGCAGGTGAATGGCACGAAGACTGTTGTGGCACCGAGGAGAACACTGCCTTGGTCTCCACCTCTGGAAGGAAATGCCAAAATCTATGTTGATGGTGCGGTGGCGAAGCAGCAGAGCCGGGGAGCTAGCTGTGGCAGCGATCTGTGGGAGTAGCGCGGGCATATTTCTGGGAGCTTCTGCTGTGATTTTTGAAGGCATCACCAACCCGCAAACTCTGGAAGCCTTGGCGTGTGAGGAAGCACTGAAGCTAGCTGAAGATCTTCATGAACGGAAACTGCATATCACTTCGGACTGCTTGAATGTGATCAAGGAAATCAATGGTGAGCCGACTCGTGGAGAGCATTGCATGATTCTGAACGAGATTTCTGCTCTTAGGGAGAGATTTTCGGTGGCTGTGTTCCGCCACGAACGTCGCGAAGCTCTAGCTCGCCTGGCTACTACGCTAGATAGTAGTAGGCATTTTCAATACCTCTCCTATTGGGCTTAATATTCCTGTAAACATTATGATCATTGAGGAATAAAGCTTCGGACGTGTTTTGCTAAAAAAAAGGAGACAAAACGATGATCCAGTCGAGCAGTATGGGGTTCTGAAAAAAAGTCAGGCAGTGCGGTCAGTAACATTTTCTGTGATGGCTCAAGGTATAGTCGAGAGTATGATTTGTGTACGGGGTACCCCTGACAGGGCATAAGGGAGCCTCGTGATTAACGGCGGCAGGGACACGCAAATTATATAAACTCTACTAGTAACACTTTCAGTAAGACTCTAGAGAGAGCAGCCGGTTGTGCAGTTGCAGCTCGATCGGTCGAGCCCATGATGCTGATGGCTGACAAGCACGAGACACACGCAGCCGAGGACGACGACAACCTGCTGTCGCCTTCCATTGTGCTACTACTAGCAGACGGTGGAGGATGCAAGAAACTCGCCGCTCGATCCTCCTGCGTGAATGAACCTCCTCAAAGGGATAAGACCTCCTCGTCAGTCACAACATGATAGTTTTAAAGATAGCACAGTTACAGAGAATGCAGGGATATTATAGGCATCACTCAGTTTATTTATATGTACAGAAAATATTTCATTACAAATATGGATTTAAATAAAAATAATTAGAGGACTGATTTTGTTATTTTTGCATAGAGCACCATACATATCATTTCATCATGAAGACTTCACATTTATTGAAGAAAAAAACATGTATCGTTCTGTCACCATTTTTCCAAAATATTTGAAACGTTTTACGATTTTTTTTCATTTTTATCTACCGGAAGCATATGAAGTTCGAGCCAAAACGGCTCCTAGTACATACTACAAACTTTGGCACAATAAGGTGTTAAAACTTGTACTGTTCAGTACGTACCACAAACATAAGAAGTTGTTAAAAGTTGTACAGTATTGTTTAAAACGCCTGGAGTTTCGGTTTCTCTCAGGCATGTTCAGGTGTCTTCGGTGATAAGTTTGGTTTTTCATGTGATTTTTTTCTTTAATCAGCTTCCTCTCATCACTTTCTATAGTTTCAGCTGTTTGATTTTACTTGTAAAGCGGAACGAAAGCTTATTTCGAGTAGGAACGTCGTGGTGTTAAAAAAATAAATGTAGTGGCATTTAGAAAACACCATCACGGCTTTTAGGTTAGTCACAGTGGGGAGTAACTTAGTAGCATACACATTTTATTAATGTTAGTGTAACATGTTATTAATGTTAATTAGTAGGCTATGTTACCCTCTATAGTGGGTAGTAATATGTGTGGTGTCATGTAACTTTTCATTTATTGTTGTAAACTTATATTGTCTTGAGTTATCTGATTTTAGCATAACATATAACTAGATACTCTACTACGTATATTACTCTCACTGTCACCATGGTAGTCTTATCTGTCGACAACATGCACATCGCCACGCCACCGCACCTCCTTCCTCGGATCAGCCTAGCGAACGAAAGAGAGGAATCAAGGTCGGCAATGGGCGGTGTCGTGATCCAGCACCTGCCACCAACCCACGATTATCGATTATAAATGACAAAATCAAGAAAGGGCGAAAGAGGCGCCGGCCAACGAACAGCCTTTTGCTCTCCCTCTCCTCCGTCCAAAACAGTTATCGCCACTACACTGCTTGGGGCCCCAGGAACCTGAATTATTGAACCATCTTTCCCTTCTTCCTTTGGTGACCGTCTACAGTTTCCGCTAGTGCAGTAGTGCTACTAGTGTAGAGAGCTTGTGATCTGTGAAGTTGTGAGCTTGACGTTGGGTGCCTTTTGTCACGTCCGAAAAGTTTACTTTCATCAGTGCCGGAGTCACCTTGTCTTTTCCATGTCCACATCCGCACCGATCACTTAATAAACCTGTCTGCTAACCTACCCAGATATTTTTTCGTTTTTCCTCTTTGGTTCAGCAGGGGGCATCACCTAATTAAATGTGGACCTGATTAAACTCGGATAATCTCGCCTGGCCCCGGAAGGAACGCAGCTGGTAGGAGTGTCCAGAAAGGGGAAACGCATCATCAATCAAAGTGCATAAGGAAATACTCCTACGCGACAGGGACTCTCGAACTCGAATCGAACCACATCCTGAACCGGTTCACGTCTTGATCTAGCACTGATCGAACTCGTAATCATCATTCTAAAGGTATACTACTCCAAGTTCTTCATATATTAGGTTGGCGAGCTCAAATGGTGTGTCGTCACCTACCATGAGAACGATGGGAGGGAAGGGAAGGATAGGGGCGATGCACAGGAGAAGAAGCTAGGGTCGCCAGTGGCTCAGCACCACGGGCAGGGACAAGGAGCTTCACCACCGGCCGCGCACTGGGAACTAGTGGGCCCAACGCCCAGCTGCAAGTTCGCTTGCCGCGTTCACATCACATGTCGAGGGATTTGGGTTTTGGCGCGCCATCGCGAGCTACCTCTACCTAGCTAGCTGACCGGGTCCAGGCAGCGGCCACGTGTCGTCGACTGACCACAGCGAAGTGAAAACGCGGCCATAACCAGGTTTGCTACCCCTATGGACAACTGTATACACAGTCACACCTATCCATAAGGTTGTCCACAAGCAAAAAGCTTATGGGTTGTACACAAGCTTATGGACATCCATAAGGAATAAAATAATATTACTTTTACACATAGAGTGTACACAACCATTAAATTTGGCAACTTAAGGTGAATTTGACAATATAGTATGCATAACTTTTCCTGATGCGTGGGACCCAGCTTAAGGTGAAGTTTGACAACATACATAGTAGAGAAATCTTTATGCCACAAGTATGTCCAGTGGGACCCATCTTAAGGTGAAGTTGTCCATATACATAGGTGATGCCCTTAGTCGGCAGCGTCTCAGCAAACCCAGAGATGGTCAGTCAAACAGTTCCTCAAGGGGGTCAATAGCCATGCATGTCACGTGTCAATTGTTGGAGTTGGTTCACGGGGTAAATTTATAGACCAGGTCCCATAAAAGCATTTTCCCTTACCGATACGACAATTGGTGGATATCAGGTCAATATGGCCTTATACGTGGAAAAAAAAATCCCTCTATCGCATGCCCCGATACTCGTCCTAGGCGAAACAGAGAGACCGCATCCAGTCTAGCAAACTCTTAGCAAGCATTTGAGGTACACGGTACAAAAGCCGCCTCCGGTCGAACCACCGAGCAATCTTAAACACCTAAATTTGCCTTTTCTTTCCAGTTTGTTGTCTCTCAAGTTTTGTGAACTACATGAGCCCCGTGACTTGTTTGAAGTTGTAGACATCTAGGTATGTTGTACTAAAAAGATCCATTTTCTCATAATTTATAAACCTATTTTATGTGATTTCATATAATGACCTCGCCTATGAAGATCATATCAGATCCACTGACTTGTCTCTTTTAAGTTATGATTCTACCAATCTTGATGAGATTGTTCCAATACGTAGTTCTTGCGCTCATCCAAGATCGTCGAGATGTTGATGCATGAGAGCCTCAGTGCTCACTAGAGAAGAACTTATTACCTCAATTTCATAAAAGCGATTTTTTTTTGGTGGCTTCCTGATGGATTGAGTTGAAGATCTTCTTCTCAGCAGTTGAGAAATCCCAAGAGGAAGGTGTGAAGCAGTGCAGCAGCAAGTTTCACTCAGTTATGAAATCAAGGTTATCAATTCAGTAGGAGACGAAGTCTCTTCTGAAGGTTGTTGGTGGCGGAATATGTCACGGTGATATCCTCCAAGAGGAAGGGATCACTGTAGTACCTCTCAATGTGGAAGTAAGGTATCGATCCGCAGGAGCAAGAAGGAAAAGTTATCTATTCTCTACAACTAAAGTGTCACAAGTTTTATCTACAACTAAAGTGTCATAAGTTTTAGTTGATTATGCACTAAACAAGTTTAAGGAACAAGATGATTGTTTTAATGAATGGAAGTTTAATGTAACAAAACAAGAATGTAAAAAGTGTCCCAATCCTCTTCAATGCAAGAGGACAAGACAAAAGTTTTCTCTTATAGAAACAATGGACATGGGTTCATGGGTTCACTCAATCCTCTCTCTCCCATCTATGGTGATTATCATGTTATAGATAAAGTATACACAATTGTCATGTTTTAATGTTAGCTTTTATGACGGCTATATGTCCTAAAACACATAGTTGAAAGAAATACTCATTTGTGATGCTAGTGTCACCCTCGTAAGGCTAGTGTGGTTACTGTCACACCCGCATCATACTTCTCCCTTTTTACCCCCAGATAAAGGATGTTGGACGGTACTGTGTCACTCAATACCTATGCCTTCTGTCACATTGGCCATCCCGTACCCACATACATCATACTTCGTAATGGATAATATTCTAAACACTAGTGCAATGATTCATATTTCGTGTGCATTACCACAACTCTCTCATCTATCTACACTTGGTGGTGTCAATCACCTCATGACAAGGATAAACAAGGCATTATGCATAACTCAAACCATCACATGCATCATAGAGTATCTCCAAAGTATGAAAACCATAAAAGATCCAAGACAACGGTAAATGCATAACAAATATCATCTCATACCACAATATCCACCATAGGAATTACATAGATAGATCCATAATCATGCAAGGCACATCATATGGACTTCAACAATGATCATACATAGAGAGATTAGATCAAGTTACCACCACAAACCCAAAGTCCAAGGGGAGGACTACTCCCCCCTCATCATGATGTTGATTCCGGCAGCGTTTCCCCCCTCCGATCTTCTCCGGCGGCAGCCTTCTGCCTCTCTGTTTCGTGGTTTTGTGTTTCTCCGCCGCCGTGCTACGAACCTCCTCGGGGGACTATTTTTATAGTCGTTTTTAGGTCAAGACGAAGCTAGGGAGACGAAGATCGACGGCATCGGAGGCTCGAGGGCCAGGATGAGGTGCTCCATGCGGCCAAGGAATCTGGCCGCGTGGGCCCACCTCTTTTGCCCCTCGGCCTTCCACTTTTGCTCTTACTTCGCTCCCTAAGCCTTGTTCCTTCCAAAAAATGATCCCCGTGGAATATTAGGTCATTTGGACGTGGTTTGGGTCCCTGAAACATCAAAATATAGAAAAAGGGGTTTTCTGACAGTGCAGGGTTAATTCCAAATAAATAGGGAAAGTGTGAAGTATTCCCAAAATCATTATGAAACATTGATATAACCCTTATATGATGCAAATATGAATGGAATATGAGTAATAAAATGCAAAGTTCATGTATGCATTTTACATGTATCAACATCCCCAAGCTTAACCTATACTCGTCCTCGAGTATGAAGGTGATAAAACTAAACATGGACTTGGCATTTTATTACTTAACAAAGGATAACAAAGATGATTGCTACATAGAGTCAAATGATTCATTCTTTAATAAAGAGTAGCAACGTAGAAGACATATTGTCAAAAGATATTAAATATTCAAGATAAAGATGTTCAATGATAATTCACAAAGTGTAACATGAAAGAAAAGTTCTATGGACCAAATGAATGCATAAATGAAAAGTAAAAGATATCCTATATTGGTTATAGAGTACTGTTAAAGAAATATGAATATAAAAGGTGGACACTTTGGAAAGATAGATAAATAAGTAGAGGTATACCATGCAAGAGTATCATCTAGCTTCCAAATGCTTCAACTTAGGTTAATGTTTGCCATGTAGTTTACATTGGTGTGAAGTTCTCATTACCCCTATCATAGCATCTTTAGTGATTAATAGTTGAAAGTGAAAGCAAATATGAGTTATGTGCTTGACAAAGTATGGGTCAAAAGCCTCATGCCCGTTGAAAACAAAGACCTCTCCGACTGGCTACTCAACTTGGGCCACAAAGCAAGTGAAGGTTACAGTCATTGTGAATAAAAGTGGCATCATAGAGTTTCACCCTGGGTACCCTTTGCCCCAGGACATGGAAGTGGGCACATGTCCAAATGACAAAGCAAGCAAACAGTGGACATCTCTACATCTCTTTCTTTACTCATGCTTTTTTCTTGTAAATGATTTTTCTGTTATGAGATGTGTCATGGATTCCTCCACTATGGTTATGTTGCAAATTTCCACCATGATCCACATGGCTTAGGTTCGCCGCCACAGGTGCTCTCTAGCCAATAATCTCACTCACCCGAACTTACTAAGTTTCCATCTTTATTTCACGCAATGTTAGGCATCCATCACCAAAGGAACATGATATCAACTTTCATAAAGAATAAAGTGCAATGTTGAAAGCTTTCCACGTGTCAGCACGTATGAGCTAGCTCCTAACCAAAGACCTTTGTCAAGCCCAAAACATCATAATCTTAATCACAATGGGTCAAGTTTATTAAGTGCATAAAAAGTAATGTGTGCATCAAGTTCGTGAGAGCTTTTAAACCAACTTAACCCATGACAATCCCAATAACATAAGAATCTTAATTTGGAAGCATAGATAAAACAATATAACATGGTAAACATACTTGGAATAGCATATTAGCTAGTAGGTAGATATGGTGGACTCACTGGAAAAACTTGGTTGAAGGTGTTGGAAAACAAGCTTTTTACTTGTTGCAATTTTTGGGCTAGCAAGAGGGACAAAGTTGACCATCTAAATGCATGCATAAGTGTCCATAGAGCTAATCATTCCATGTTCAACAAAGTAAATCATCATTCAGCATATAAAACATGAATAAGAAATAACCCTTGATAAGACACTTGCATATTAATACTCATTAAAAAGCATATGAAGCATGCATCTATATGTATCTTTTTAAATCAACTCAAACATCCTCTTCCCAATATTTTTATAGCATCCAACTTAATTCAGTCCAAACTTCCGGTAGCTCTCTCATATTATAAATGAAAAGTGGTGGTATCAAACAAAAAACCAAATAGAAATAAAAAGAACAAAAAGAACGCTCCAAGTTTATGCGATAAAGTGCAATGAACGAAAAACAGAAGTTAGACGTGTGCAAACCGAGAGTGTGTTGGTTCAGTGGGGTTTTCTTCACATACCCAAGCTTATGGTCTTCACCATCCTTGGATAGCTCTTGGTGCATCTCCTCTAATCCCTGTGAAAAAAACTTCAAAACACCGTTTCTCCCATTTCTTTTCTATGGGGTGACATTAGTAGGCACAAAACAGTAGAATTGCTTGCTGTATGAAATCCTTAGACAAACATAATAAACATGTACAGAAAGTGTATAATGTTGTATTCCTTCTAATAAACTCAATTGGATCAAAAAGATTCAAGTTAAAAGCTTAAAGAATGCATAAAACAAAATGGGACAGAATCTGTCCAGAAAAACAGCAGCAGCAAAACGTATTTTTTTACCCTACTTAAATATGTCGAAAAAATCTGAAAAAATTCACGTTTACAGAGGATGAAAAGTTTCAACTACATTTCAAATTTTAGCTCATTCGGAGTTACAGAATAAGAATTAAAAATCATACCGTGCACAGATTCGTGCTGGAATAAAATCTCCGAATAGAAAAAACAACTTTTCAAAACAAAATGGGTAAAACTTGGCAATTTATTAAAAATTCCAGAAGCTAAAATAAAAACAAAGTCTCTTGATACAGAAAGAGGACTCAACGAAATCTCAAATAAAAACAACCGGGTTGCCTCCCGTAAAGCGCTTCATTTATAGACATATAGCTAGGCTTACTTATTTGTTATCAATATGGTTGGAGTGAGGTGGCTTGGCATCCCCAAGCTTGAATTCTTGCACTTACTTGATATATGTAGGGTGAGCCTAGGGGTTACATCCCCAAGCTTGAGTGTTTGTCCCTCATGATCTTTGTTCATCACCCTCAACTCTTCCACTTGAAATTCTCTTTACACAAAACTCAACATAAAACTTGATTAGAGGGGTTAGTTTCTCCATAAATTAAATCCACATAGGTACAACAAAGACATATAATGAGTTGATTCTAAACATTAGCTACTGTTACTACGGTTGTGTATTGCTCCTTGATCAAAATAACCACACAAAACACAAGTAATGAGAGCAATGCAAAATAAAGACAAAATCTGTCAAAAACTGAACAGCCCGTAAAGAGTGAATTTTCAGAGGCACTTACGTTGCTCAAATCAGAAAACTTTTAACTAATTAAATGTGTATTCATAACTGAATATTGCTTTCGTAAAATATCAAGTCAAAATTCCTTTTCTGTGATTTTATACATTTTTCACAGTAAAGATCAGGAATCTGTTTTCTGGACAGCCATGATAGTTTTAATGATGTTCACATATGAATAAGAATTGAAACGCAAAAGAGAGCATCAAAAGAAAAATATGAAACATATTTAAGTCTAACCCACTTTCTATGCATTGGGATATTGTAAGAAAATACATCATTAAAACACAAAGCAAATAGCATAGGAAGATAAAACAAGAGCAATTTCCATACTTTCAACTTAAAGAGAGGGAATGCAATAATATTGAAATATTTCGAACCATGTTTTCCCTTCTCATAATAAATTTCAGTAGAATCATGAATAAATTCAACAATATAAATATCACATACAGCATGTCTTTCATGATCTACAAGCATAAAAGTATTAATACTCTCCACATAAGTAAAATCCTTCTTACTATTAGTGATAGTGGGAGTAAAACATTCGTAACCATCATTATAATCATCATATATAGGAGGCATATCATAATCATTATAAACTTTATCCTCAATAATAGGTGGACTAAAAATATCATATTCATCATTGTAATAATCATAAATAGGAGACATAGTATCATCAAAATAAATTTTCTCTTACAAACTTGGGGGACTAAAAATATCATATTCATCAAAAAAACTTCCCCAAGCTTAAGGTTTCCCGTAGCATTATCAATAAAGGTGTTCAAAGAATTCATACCAATAGTATTACCACTCACATGATTATTATCCAAATAAATTTCCATATATTTTTTTAATTTTCACCTCAAACACTTCATGTCCTAGCTCAAGATAGATATTATAAAGTTCTCTAATATTTTTTGTTGTTTTCCATTTTATATATTTTTTGTGTGTTTTTGATATATATATATATATATATATATATATATATATATATATATATATATATATATATAACTGAAATTAAACTAAACTAAATGCAAAACTGAATATAAAACTAGCGTATATGCAAAACTGAAAATAAATATCTAGAGCAAACAAGAATAAAAACTTAAGCGCTACGCTCCCCGGCAACGGCGCCAGAAAAGTACTTGAAATCCCCCAAGAGCAAGGGATCACTGTAATACCTCTCAATGTGGAAGTAAGGTATCGATCCGCAGGAGGAAGAAGGAAAAGTTATCTATTCTCTACAACTAAAGTGTCACAAGTTTTAGTTGATTATGCACTAAACAAGTTTAAGGAACAAGATGATTGTTTTAATAAATGGAAGTTTAATCTAACAAAACAAGAATGTAAAAAGTGTCCCAATCCTCTTCAATGCAAGAGGACAAGGCAAAGGTTTTCTCTTATAGGAACAATGGACATGGGTTCATGGGTTCACTCAATCCTCTCTCTCCCATCTATGGTGATTATCATGTTATAGATAAAGTACACACAATTGTCATGTTTTAATGGTAGCTTTTATGACGGCTATATGTACTAAAACACATAGTTGAAAGAAATACTCATTTGTGACGCTAGTGTCACCCTCGTAAGGCTAGCGTGGTTACTGTCACACCCACATCATACTTCTCCCTTTTTACCCCCAGATAAAGGATGTTGGACGGTACTGTGTCACTCAATACCTATGCCTTCTATCACATTGGCCATCCCGTACCCACATACATCATACTTCGTAATAGGTATTCTAAACACTAGTGCAATGATTCATATTTCATGTGCATTACCACAACTCTCTCATCTATCTACACTTGGTGGTGTCAATCACCTCATGACAAGGATAAACAAGGCATTATGCATAACTCAAACCATCACATGCATCATAGAGTATCTCCAAAGTATGAAAACCATAAAAGATCCAAGACAACGGTAAATGCATAACAAATATCATCTCATACCACAATATCCACCATAGGAATTACATAGATAGATCCATAATCATGCAAGGCACATCATATGGACTTCAACAATGATCATACATAGAGAGATTAGATCAAGTTACCACCACAAACCCAAAGTCCAAGGGGTGGACTACTCCCCCTCATCATGATGTTGATGATGAACACGCCGGAGGGGGGGGGGGGGGGGGGGGGGGTGGAGCCCTCCGGAGGTGATTCCGGCAGCGTTTCCCCCCTCCGATCTTCTCCGACGGCAGCCTTCTGCCTCTCTGTTTCGTGGTTTTGTGTTTCTCCGCCGCCGTGCTACGAACCTCCTCGGGGGACTATTTTTATAGTCGTTTTTAGGTCAAGACGAAGCTAGGGAGACGAAGATCGACGGCATCGGAGGCTCGAGGGCCAGGATGAGGTGCTCCACGCGGCCAAGGAATTTGGCCGCGTGGGCCCACCTCTTTTGCCCCTCGGCCTTCCACTTTTGCTCTTCCTTCGCTCCTAAGCTTTGTTCCTTCCAAAAAATGATCCCCGTGGAATATTATGTCATTTGGACGTCGTTTGGGTCCCTGAAATATCAAAATATAGAAAAAGGGGTTTTCTGACAGTGCAGGGTTAATTCCAAATAAATAGGAAAAGTGTGAAATATTCCCAAAATCATTATAAAACATTGATATAACCCTTATATGATGCAAATATGAATGGAATATGAGGAATACAATGCAAAGTTCATGTATGCATTTTACATGCATCACACGGCGCAACACCAGGGATTCCGGCACTGACGTGGAACCTACATACAACACAACCAAGATACTTTGCCCCAACTTAATAGTGAGGTTGTCAATCTCACTGGCTTGCTGTAACAAAAGATTAGACGTATAGTGTGGAAAATGATATTTGTTTGCAGAGAATGAAAATAACAGGTTTGCAGTAGGTTGTATTATCAGTGTAAAAGAAAGTACCGGGGTCCACAGTTCACTAGTTGTGTCTCTCCATAAATAATAATAGCATACATGAGGGTAAACAAATTACAGCTGGGCAATTGACAAAATAAAGAACTGCATAATGATGCATGTACAAGTCATGGTGTCTAGTGTGAGATTCAGTTGGGCATTACAACAATATACATAGACTGTTCCAACCGCATCTATGACTAATAATCCACCTTCCGAAAAGCATCCGCATCCCTTTCAGGATTAAGGTGCAAGTAACATCTTATTGTATTAGGCAAAGTGTGTAATGTAAGTAGCACAATTATCCTTAGACAAAGAACTACTGTTTTATCCCTATTAGCAACAGTACATTGACAATCTTAGAGGTTGCTGTCACTCCCCCAGATTAAATGAAGACATGAACCCACTATCGAGCATAAATACTCCCTCTTGGAGTCACAAGCATCTACTTGACCAGAGCATCTACTAGTAACGGAGAGCATGCAAGATCATAAATAACACACTCACATAATATATAATGAAGCAAATGACATGGTACTCAATATTCGTCGGATCCCAGCAAACACAACATGTAGCATTACATAAAGATGATCTTGATCATGATAGGCAGCTCACAAGATCTAAACATGGTAGCACATAAGGAGAAGACAACCATCTAGCTACTACTATGGACCCGTAGTCCAAGGATGAACTACTCACGCATCAGTGCGGAGGCGGGAATGGTGATGTAGAGCCCTTCAGTGATGATTCCCCTCTCCGGCAGGGTGCCGGGAAGAGCTTCTAAACCCTCCCGAACTAGGGTTGACGACGGCGGCGGCTCTGTGATGTTTCGTGGAAAAGTGTTCGGGTACCTAGGGTTATTTCGTCGGGGGGTATATGTAGGCGAAAGGGCAAAGTCGGTGGACGCACGTGGGCCCCACACCACGTCACGGCGCGGCCAAGGGCGGAGCCGCGCCGCCACATGGTGTGGCTGCCCCGTGGCCCTTCTTCGTTTCGTCTTCGGTGTTCTGGATCCTTCCGGAAAAAATAGGAGTTTTGGCTTTTGTTTCGTCCAATTCCAAGAATATTTCCTTAACAGCTTTTCTGAAACCAAAAACAGCAAAAAACAGGGAAGTGGCACTGTGGCATCTTGTTAATAGGTTAGTCCCAGAAAATGCATAAAAGTGATATAAAGTGTATATAAAACATGTAGCAATTGGTATAATATAAGCATGGAACATAAGAAATTATAGATACGTTTGAGACGTATCACTTCCACTTGTGGTTTTCCTCCCCAAGTTGAGATATTTACATGTAAAAATCTTGTGTTTGTGCGATGATGTTTTCATTTTGGGCTTAGAGCACATAGTGCATGCATTATGTGCTTGCTAGAATCGCTTAGTACATTTGTTACACATGTGCTATTTACGGCGAGGATTTGTACTACAGGTTAGGGTCTCTTTGGATTGAAGAAATTTCATAGGATTTTTTTTACATGGAATGGCTTTAGATCATAGGATTGTGCCACCAAATTCCCAAGTTCCATTTCTATGCCATCTATAGTCTATTCCATAGGAATCTCAACATGAGCTCAAACCTCATTTTATTTTTTCCTTTGCAAAGTCCAATGCGCTCATACTCTATCTCTCTCTACTCTCTCTTTATTCCTATAAATTTCATGTGTTTGTTTCTTGTGCACCATCCAAAGACATCGTTTTACAAAATTTCTATGTTTTAAAATCATGTAGTAATTGAAGTGCATGACATCTCAACCCTTTATTTTTCCTATTCCTACGTTTAAAAAGCCGTGCAATCCAAAGAGCCCTTATTCTAGGGGGCTTTTGTACTACATTGTTGAACATATTTTTCCAGATATATTGGATGCACATATTGTTGTTAAAAAGGAGCAATGATCTGTGAGTTAGTAAACAATGGCTTGAAAGTTAAGGACTTAGCCTACCTTACTAGGAGAGTCGATTGGAGAAGAGCGCCACATCACACTATAGACTGATCTTTTCATGTATCCTTAAATCGTATAAATGTGGTAGATGGGATTCTGATGTCTCATAGAAATTGTTTTTTCGAATCCCCTTCGGTTGGAGTTCGAATCAGAGTTTTCTTAGGGTCTCTTTGTGGGTCGTGGAATGCCTTTCTTCTCCTCTTATTTCATATAGAATACATCCAATTAAAATAATGAGGAATAGGGGACTGTTTCACCGTTCACTCCAAAAAGAGGTGAAAAAGAAAAAAATACAAACCATATCCCCTTTGTATATTTTTAATGTCATGTTGAGTGTCTTTGGATTAACAAACACGTCCATCGTGCCATGATTTGTTTGCCTTCTATGCCTGCTCCTGCCAGTTTTCATGCAATGAACGTTAGAGTCTATAGGAATAGGAATATTGCTTCGAAGCCAAATGTAATCCTCTCTCTTTTAAGAGGGAACACATCTCTTGGGGATATTGGGAGGGAGAAACACTCCATTATGCCGCGAGAGTAGAGTTTGTATTATATACGAGTCTACAACTTATTTTGTAACTCTTAGGCCCTGTTTGGAACACAGTTAGTAAAAACGTAGGAATAGAAAAAACGTAGGAATTGAGTTGTCATGTTTTCTGAATTCCTACATGATTCAAAACCACAGGAATTTTTCAAAGTGTCGTTTGGATGTCACGCAGGAAAAACACTGTAATTGTAGACATAGAAAGTTTGACCTCATGTTTGTTTTTCTCCAAAATTCCTAGTGAATAGCCTATCCGATAGGAATTTTAAAGCAATCCAAGTTTCCTATTTCTTTGTTCCAAACGGTACCACATAAAAATTTCCTATCCTTCAGAATTCCTACGGTTTTCCTTTGTTCCAAACGGGACCTTACACTCTTCTTAATCAATGAAATAGTCAAACCTAACCTTTTGCCTTGTTTCAAAAACAAGATGTAGCTTGTGTCAGTGAGCTTCTTAAATGACATACGTTGATAAAAGAATTTTAAATAGGACACTCCCTATCATCCTTAAAATAGGAGTGAATTTACTAGATCTAGAGTAGAGATCATTTTTTTTTGCGAATACTAGAGTAGAGATCATTAACCCAAGGTTAGAGCAGAGTCTTCACTGGTGGTAACAGCAGAATCAACTGCCATGAAAGCATGATGAACGGGTTCATTCCAGGCGCCGCTGTATTGAAGACCGTGGCTTCCAAGACCTTAATTCCCTAACAAACTCGACTTTCCGTAGTCAGTCCGGTCTCACCAGATACTCCAATAGCCAGAAGCTACTAGCCGCTATTAGCAGGTACTACCACTGATGAGATCGCGACACGCCACATATCATATTCAGATCTCCGTTCTCTTTTTGTACCAACAACTAATCAAACCATATATCGAGCCGACCTAAAGATATGCTAAATTAGATGCAGATTTACTTGTAAAATAACAGGCACATCCTTTCACATCACGCAATTGGGACCACCGTCATTGCGTGAACGTAAGTTTTCTTTTACGTGAACGTAAACCTATTTTAACCAAGGAGCCCATCGCTGTCAATTCCATTATCATGAAACGAATGAGTAATAACACCAATTGGGAACCAAACTACGGTTGGATGGTCACTTAGCATATGAGAGTTCAAATCACAAGTTTGATACTGATATTTTTCATTGAAGCAGAATACTCTTTCGTTAGGAGGCGTTGTTTACATCAATAGCGAGGGCGAGACGCACGAGGTGACTTCGTGTTTCGCAGAATAAAAAACACCTCACCCACATTGGCATCAAATTTGTGAGCTTTGAACAAAACTAATATGCATATCCACCGGTCCATATCTCCAAGCACCCCTTTCGAATTGTTTAGCGTAACAATCAGCACTAAACTAATGACGGTGAGGGCACTGTCAGCATAAATTCACAATCATGGCGATCAAACCCGAGGAGGAGGTGCGCTGGAAGGTGGGTGGCGGCAAGACTTTTGTGGATCACATCACATCTTTATTATTTTTTCTGGTTTCGACGAACAGGAACGGGTCAAAGAAAGCGTGCTCTCAACCCAACCGAACCCAACCGCACATGCCCAGTGGGGGACTGAAAACTCAAGAGGCAGGCAGCAACGACGAAGAAGAAGATAGGGGGCTGGAGTATGATATGATATGACGCAGATCTTGCGAGAGATTGTTGTTTCCGTGTGGTAATAAGCGACGGCGTAATCTACATGCTGGTCGTTCGCATAACGTGTGCTTCCGAGGCGCACGGTAATGCCGATCTTGTTCGTTTGGTCTACTTGACTCTTTCACGTGTTCCTTGACATGGAAATTTCCCTGGTAGAAATTACTGCGTGCAGGTACAAGGAAGACGATGGGAGTCTGGTCTTAGATTTTACTACTGGGATGTTGGCTGATAACGCTGACCTAACAGTCTGAAGCTAGACCGGGCTTGTTCGTGGAAGAGTGGCCGGCTCAAGGGTCTTTTTTGCCGGAAGTGGGAGCATGCGGCCATGGATAAGAAGAAAGCAGGAATAAATGGTGGTGGGGCTTTTCTTGAGTGGCTGCTCACGCCATTGGCCACTCCGCCGGTGGAATCCACGCCCTCCCAATTGCAAACCGCCCGACGCAGATGCATATCTTCATCAGCTTTTCTTGCCTCACTGCATACTATCCTTTTCAGTGGTTTCATTTCTAAGCAAGTTTATTCTGATATTTAAAAATTTCAACCACCTTGCGTTATCCCTTAAAGACACTTGATACTGTACAAGAATACAGAGTCTGAACATGACCGAGCACATTATTTCCAATCAGATAGAGGAAGTAGTTGCAACTGCTGACCTTAAGTTCGCATGTGAAGAGCAAACTAGGCCATCAACCAGAGACGTGTAGTAGTCCGGAAAGGGAACAAGAAACATACCAAGAACATTGCACCAAATAAATTCATGTAGAAGTTTGAGGCTGGATGGAATGTACCGAACATTGATGATTATTCTATCTGGTAAGTATCTACAGCTTCCTTTGAAGTAAAACAGGAAGAGAAAATAAACAGCCGATACAGGATGAACTACATGTCCACTCTCAGATTATCAAGACACGACTAAAACTCTCCAGGCTCCTCCGAGTGCAAGAGCACATATTATCCAGACGATGACTAGCCCCGCCGAACGCAAATGCTTAACTTATTGCATCCAGCGCAGCTCTTGCGACTTCAAGGGAAGCTATCCATCAGAGGTGTTTATGTTCAAAAATATAGTTTTCGGTCCTGGCAACTGAAGTTCAGCTGCTTCCTTTGGACCAGCTAGACATGGCAACAATTCATCGGATGAAGGAAAAAAATCACAGAGGAATCAGCGCCGACCGAGTACCCTACTTCTAATGTTATTCCTTGACTTCACCATGGGCTGTCTGTTATGACTCTTAGGCTTTGGTATGTCACCCAGCTCCATTACTTGTATCGTGCGCTGCTTCTTTGCTGTGAGGTTGGAACAGTTCACAGTTAGGTAAACCACGAGAATATATATGTAGAGGTGATAAAACGAAAATAATTCCGACACAGGGGTAACACAAACCATTTTTAGCTTCCTCGTAACGTTCTTGGAGCCTACGCTTGGCTGCTTCCAGCCTTACGTTGCTTTCCAAGCCATCATGGATCTTTGGCTTTGCCGACTCTAGCCCGACTCCTGCTGAAGATTGTGCATGGAGCCTTGATTTCTAGGGTCAAAGGACAGATGTGAGTCATGAGATCTTAAGCATCATCATAGAGCTTAAGTCTCAGTAGCATGTGATACTTACATCCACATGACCCATTGCAGGTTTTCTGTCAACACCGAAGTGCTCTTGAGTCTGTTTGTATTTCATCTCACCCATGGGTTTCTGCTGAGGAGCCGCCTTTACTGGTCTCATGAATCCAGAATCAGAACTCGGGGGCCTGGATGGCTTGTTGAGCATGCCATGGGGTTTGGCTTGAAAACCTTGAGGTTTTTGCTGATTTGTCTGCCTCATCGATGGCTCTTGCCTCGTCAATTCTGGCCTCCTGAACTGATCTCTTTCAACAGTTCCGGAAGGACGAGTAAGTTCTGGCTTTGCCACGGATGAATGGTTCACAGGCCTCCTACCATTATTCTCCCTCTTGTTTCCAAGGCGCGCATCATTGTTATGTCTCAAGTCTGTCAAAACATAATGTTAATCACCACATAATCTCCAGGATGCAATAAGCAAGGGAATGCTAAGGAATTTGAGTAGTTGAACTCACTTCCGTCTTCATCCATTTCGTCAAAGAACTTCAGGTGGCAAAGACGAACACGCACCATAAATGGAAGTTAATTAGTTGTTGTTCAACACCGAAACCATTCAGATAGCAGTAGCAATTATATTAGTACCTCGGAGAGTCGAATGGCAGTAGTCTCAGGTGCAAAGAATGCTCCCTCGTCCAGTGGTGGAGAAGGAAGGCCTTCTTCTTCATCATCATCATCATCCACAACAGAAGGGTTTGAAGTGCCAGGAGAGTTGTCTATAAGTTTTAAGAAAAACATCTTTAGCTAAGAGGGAGTTATGAACTAAGAAACTGATGGAGTCAAATGAAACATTAGAGAATTCAACCCGTTTACCTGCGAGGGCGACATTAGTAGTACTGACCCACTCATCAACCAAAATTTTCCAACCTCTGAAACACAAAAGGCAATTGCAGACGTCAACAATAGGTTGCAAGACTAGTTTGGAATCGCACTAACAAGGTTTTGATTTTCCTTTTTTGTGACGATAAGAAAAGGTAAACTATGACTATGTTGCACTAATCAAAATCTCCTTGGTACATCAGAGAAGTAATTTGCCTCACTAAATTCTCCAAATTCAAAGCTCTAGAGGGGCTGGCTAAAATAGGTAGAAGTTCATGGAGCTTACTGAATGAGAGTTTGCACGAGGTGACGGATCTGCTGCGAGTTGTGCTTTCGGAGCCCATTGACAGCTCTCCCAATCTCCGTGGCCTACGATGAACAGCCCCAAAGATGAGCAAACAAAAAAAAAACAAATGCATGGTATGCACTATCACAATAGTAGGTACCTTAAGTGCAGAGACAGACAATTGCATCAGCTGCAGCCTCCTCAGCGAATCGAACAGAGTAGCATCCGACTGCAAGAGAGAAAGCACCCATTTTTGTTAGTTGAGATCAATGCTAGGAGAGAGCTCACCGTAGTTGACAAAATGAAAACTCTTGCAATCAAAGAAGTGCATACGTAGTCCTGCTTGTGCAGGAGGAGCTCCTTGATGCGGAGGACCTCCCCGACGGCCTGCGACTCCTGGTCGATCTCGTTGGTGAGCGCCTCCAGCTCCTCGGCCTCCTGGTCGTCCTCTTCATTCCGAGGAGGGCGGCGGCGATCTTCCTCCTCCTCCTCCGCCACCGCCACAACGTCTACATCATCATCCTCCTCGTCGTCGTCATCGTAGTTGTGGCCGTAGTTGCTTGCGGCGGCGCGGCGGAGGCGCTCGTCGTCCTCAGAGTCGGAGTCGGAGTCCGAGTTCTCATCACGCTCGCGGCGGTCGTTCGCGAGGTGCCCTCCTCCGAGGGGCAGGGGCGCGCCGCCGCCGAGGCTGCTGCTGCTGTCGACCTTGCTCTCCTTGTTGTTATCCTCGGGGGCGACGCGGCGCACGCTGCCCTTGTCCTCGGCGACGGCGGCGGGCGTGGCGGGCGGCTGTGAGACGGTGGTGCTGCCCGTGCAGCCGCCGTGGTGGCAGGAGGCGGCGGGCGGCGGCCTGGAGGCGAGGAGCGCGTTGAAGAGGCGCTCGGCGATGCGGTCGCGGCGGCGCAGGAACTCCTGCGGCTCGTCGGCGGCCGCCACCTGGATGGCCTTCTCGACCACCTCGCAGATGCCGAGCCCCCCCGCGCCCCGGAAGAAGTCGCGCCACCGGTCCAGCCCGTCGTCGGCCATCGCCGTTACGGCCCGAGATCGCGACCCCGACGGCGCACGAGGAGAAGAAACAAGAACCGATGCTCCCCTCCTCTCCGGTTTGTTTGTTATCACCAGCAGATTATTTACGCCGCGGCACCCGGGAATCTAATCCGGACCGTACCGGACCGATCGATCGCGAATCGGATGCGGCCGATCGTGAAAGCGGAAATTCCTCCCCGGGGAGGGGCTGGAATCGAGGGGTGAGCAAGAAGGAATCGAGAAAACCCGATTCTTTCCCCCCTAATAATCCCTAGCTACCAAGATTACCCTGCCTTGAGGTCCAACCCAAGACACCCCGTTCCTTGAGGAGGATTTCGTTCGACAGCGAGGATTGAAGGACCTAACAAAAACGAAATCTTATCTGGCCTCCTCCTTGCGGAAAGGGGGAGGGGGAGGGGGAGGAAGACGACGGTGCGGCTGGCTGGGGGAGGGAGAAGGCAAGGGACGGGACGGGACGGGGCGGGTGGATAGGGACGCGGATGGCAGGGTACGCGACGCAACACAACACCGAGCCCACGAGCACACGCAGCTCAACAACAACTACCGCCCGTGGCCCAAAATACTGCTCGAGCTCGCGTCACCGATTCCCTCCCTTTCCTTTCGCAGTTTCCCCCGGCCCTTTCTTCCCTCCTCCTTCGTTCGTCGTCGGTAGATTCTTCGGTTCGCTTCCCCTTTCTTCCTGTGCAGAAGAAGGGGCCACGCGGCGGTTTGACCCCGTCGAGTCGACACTCTTCCCCTTTCTTCCTCCTCCTTCCTGGTCCACTTTGCCACTGTACTGGATAAATAATTTAGTAGCTTCAAATCTGGCGGATCATCGCTGCCCACGGTTTACGGCGTAATTTGTTACGTACATTATTTAGCTAAATCGCTGCCCATGGTTTACTTCAGCAGCACTGATGATCCGCCCAAACTGATTTTCGGAAATCACGAGTTTCTCACAAGAAAAAATGTCCTCCAAATCAAACAGTACTAGTAAAATGCTGTAACAGTGACCGACACAGTGTGGTCTCTCCCTTTCTAACTGATGGTGATGGTCAGGCCGTCCTACCAATTAGCCACGGGGGTGGCCGGCTCGTACGCCCTTCGGTTCATGCGGTTGCTTCCAAGACCGCCCCGGCAACCGTATCTTCCCTGCGGTTCCGGTGACGGATCCTTGCTGCGCAGGTGGCATGTGTTTCATGGAGTACCCTTTTTTTTCCCTATTGGGACACGGAATATTATTATGAGTTAAATACGCTAACAGTCCCTATACTTGTCGGGTTGCCTCAATTTAGTCCTCATACTTGGAATTTGCTGAATTTTGTCCATGTACTTATGAATTTAGCTCGATTTAGTCCAATTCGATGTTTGTCATCGAATTTGAGCTGCCACGGATGACACGTGGACTGAAATATTTTAAGAGCACCCACCTGCATCTGAGAAAATTGCAAAAAACAAACACAACTATGGCTAGGGCTTAAAAATAGAGGACATACATAGCACATTACACGACTTGCTCCATTGGTCGTATAGACAGGCCAACATGATTTCGCCTTTGGGGCCCACGTCTCTGGCAGGGTGGACGTCGACGGTGGCATGCCGTCGCTGCTAGCAATCAGCAACGAGGTGTTAGTGCATGCATGTGTTGGGGTGCCCGCCTCAACGACGCGTCAGAGCCCGTCCCTGGAGTTCCCTGGCGAGGTCGTTGTGTCTGCGCTGCATGCGCTCGCCGGTGGGAGGTGGTTCATGGGCATTACTTATTTACTTTCTAACAGGTCCACCCAAATAAAACATGTTATCATACTGACATTGTCCGGCCTGTCAGAAATAACATTAAAGCGACTAAATTTGTTCATCGATGCTATCTGTAACAATTAGAGGGTTTTTAAATAAAAGTTTGAATAGTGGTTGCTTTTTAAAGCCTAGTCTAAATTGTAGTCATTTTTTTTACAATTTTCTTGGATGCGGAAGGGTGTGCTTGCAAGATTACAGTACACATGTCGTCCGTGTCAGCTCAATTCGACGGCAAGCACCGAATTGGACTAAATCGAGCCCAATTCACAAGTACACGGGTAAAATTCAGCAAATTGCGAGTATGAGGACTAAATCGAGCTAGCCCGACAAGTCACACCCTCTGCAACACCAACAAAGCGTCCAGACCATCCCTTATGTCTATTTGGTCTGGGCGAACAAAAATCAAGACCCAACAACAACGTTAAAATGGACACGTTGTTAGTTTCTATGTTTGACTCCAAACCTGATTCAAGTTTAGGGCTGCTTTGGAGCTAAATAGTCGGCGTACGCCTTCTAGTGTTCTTCGGGATCCCATTAATTTTTTTTTTATCACATGCATGGTCGGTCCCTCTCCCTTACCTACTACTCTCTCTTCCGGTTCTCGCCACACCCCGTCCACCTTGTGTCGTCTTGGCTCTTGGTTGTTGACATGGTGGTTCCAAGGCAAATCCGATGTTATCGTACCTAGGGTTTCGTATGGGGGAGAATATGTACGCACTGGTGGAAACAACGGCTAACAAGGAGAGGGTTTACCCAGATTCAGCCCCTCATCTCGAGGTAAAGATCTAGTCCTACTTGTCTGATCTGTATTCATAGTGGATTACAAGGTGGCCATAATGGGGATTGCGATGAGATGTGATATTGCTAGGGTTTTGGATATGTCTCTAATTATCTACCCCTACCTACCTTAATATATGCAACAAGTGAGATTTACATGAGTTCTAGTCGTCGACTACGAATTAGAGTCATTGCCTTGTGCTTCAAGATATTTACCCGCACCTTCTTGGACTTCATTGGGACGCAATGGATATACCAATAGTGGGTACTTGGCGGGGTATGCGCACGTCACTAGCCCCCGAGCGTCTGGTTGATTCATAGAATCTGGCTGAGACTAAGAGCAACATGTCGAGTATGCGTAGTCGATGCATCAGGTGCTTATGACTCGGTAGTACGTCGAATGTGTGACCAACACTCATCGAGTATCATTTAAGACCTACATTGCTAGAACTGAAGTTTAACAATATACTCCCTCTGTTCCTAAAAGTAAGCACTTCTACCTTGCATTAAAATATGTCTAGTTACACGTGTGCAGAAAAAATCTAAAACGATTTACATTTAGAAACAGAGGGAGTGTAGTAACCAAGTGATGACTACGATTTTCCAGCTAGGTGATTATAACACATAGAAACTACCTAGCAAGCAAGTGATTATTATCTGGGAACTACAATATTGGATATTTTGTTGGGTTTTGAAGATCATGTCTAAATTAAACCAAGGTAAAATACGGATCATAATTTTGGTTCACCATTTAGGAATAAATTATTTCACATTTAATATTGAGTTGGAGGGAATGGTGTCATATTTTTGGATTTGGTTGTATCGTATGCTTAAGCGCAACACACGTGTTTGAGAGTGTATTGAGCATGTGGTATAGTAATTGTTTTGCTTAATGTGAACACTAGCATTTAACATTTTAACAAAAAAAAATCCGTTTATTTTTGTATTTAGAGATATGTATCTGTCAAACATGTCATTTTTAGTTTTCTTAATGTTGTAACACTATATGCACTAGGTTCAAAATATTAGTTCCTACAGCGCTGCCTGTAGTTCATTTTACCTAAGTTTAGTAAGTTGCGCTGTGTCGTTATACTACTAGTTCCTACAGCACATCATTAAGCCTGTTAAGTTTTCATAATATAGTGCACGTATGCACTATGCGTACATGTACATCAGTATACACGGCGGAAGCATATACGGAGTATAATCCAATCCGGTCACTGCACTGCGCACGCAACACAATCCAGTTGTTGCACATGTCAGGAAGGAGTCACGCAGTACGCTTCACCGCTTCACGTACTCGGTCCAGAGCAGAGCAGCACATGTGTTTCACCTGCTCGATCGAATACAAGAAGCCTAGACAAAACAAAAAACAACAACGAAAATAGGAGGAGAGAAGGAAGAGAACCAATACTCTATGATCTATCCTACTCGTGGCAACGCTGACCCATCCTCAAAGGGCAGGGCGGGCAAGTGGTAGGACGAGTGGACGACGGCGAGCGAGGAGGAGGAGGAGGAGGAGCACGCGGAAAGGTGTGGAGTTTTGTAAATTGCGATCCCGGACCTGCGAGCATAGTCGTGTCTTGCGTGGCTGCGGTTGGTATTGGATTCCGTGGACCGGACCTGCGATTGCGAAACCGCGGCACCCAAGATGCGTCGTGAGCTGAGCGCTGACATCACATCAAGATCAAGGCTCAATCAGGGAGGAGGACCCTGCTCTGATCCTAGGTTACGAGTACCCGCGTACAGTACAGCCTCCGCATCTACTCCCTCCGTTCCAAATTAATTGACTTATATTTGTTCACATGACATACACATATGTGGGCAAATAGAAGTCAATTAATTTAGAACGGATGGGAGTACATTCGAGTATGGGAAATCGAATCGACCTGCTTCAGAGTTCTCCCTCCGTTTCGATCTTTTTTTTTCCTTCACATTCACGTGTATCTACGCATATTTATTCACGTGTATCTACACATATTTTAGTTTATATGTATACTTATTTTAGCGTGAACAACACCTACTTTATGTGACGCCATTACATGGAGATGGACAGCTTCTGGGGTATACTCGGCGGCCTTGGCATACCGTTGCCAATTCTCGGGTGCATGCCCTCCGTTCAGGGCAGCGAAGATTTGGAAGGCTCAGGCGGAGCCAAAATGCAGAGCAGCGAAGATTTGGAAGGCTCAGGCGGAGCCAAAATGCAGATTTTTTGCATGGCTAGCCGTTGGCAAGATACTCACGGCAGACAATTTGGCGATTTGCCGAATTCACCCTGAATCGGTACGACACTTGCTTCTTGAGTGTAGCTTCACGACGGCGGTGCGTGAGAAGATCTTCGAGTGGAACGGTTCCATTGGAATCGCACCACCTCCTTTGGGGCATGACATTGATGCATGGTGGGACGGCCGGGAGCCCGAAGGAGAGGAGGCGGGAGGCTAGCGGCAACTTCATCTACGCCATGTGTGGATGTTGGAAAGAGCGGAACAGAAGGGTGTTTAGAAACACCGCGCTCCAACCGGACTTGGTTGCCCACCTTATGTGTGAAGAGATCGAGCAGCGGAGGTTTGCCCTCATGCAAGACTCGGGAGGCAATTAGTTGTTTTTTGTCCTATTTTGTACTCGGCACAAACTTTGTTACGACAATGACTCTGTAATTATAACTCTTTCTATCTAATCGGGCGGCAGGATCGAATGCTTTTAAACTAAAAAAAATAGTAGGCTAAATTCCACACATTGTTTATTTTGCAGAGGGTGTGCAATTTTCTTTTTCTTAACCGAGTCAGTAGACTTGCATTTCATTAACTAATACGAAGTGAAATTGGTAGGTTAATCATCAAAAGACCGGTCTAAACCTGAAACAATGTTACTGCCATAAAACACGACCGTCGTGAGGGCACACACATCCATCCTAACTACCAACACAAGTTGTACAAACACCAATGAAGGTAGGGTTGTCGTTGAGGTGCCCCTCGTGTCATCGTCATCAAGCTACATACCCTGCAGCGACTCCGACTTCACGACAAGACCGCCAAAGAGACCGTCGCTGAAAGCGTCAAGAAACCCACACTGGTTTATGCCAAATAGACGACTCTTTGTGTGGATGCAAACAACTCCAATTCGGTTGAAGAGCTCCGAATAGGAGATGCGCAAGACCTGCGCCGAAGAAGATATTCATCACCGGACCACCCCCTGCCGGTTCATCGTACACTGCTCAAATGTAGAGGCTTGAGAAAACATAGCGGATTCGACTTCACAGCCTGGAGAGATCACCATGAAAACACTCGGACACGTCAAAGCACTAACATGATCTTGCCCGCGAACACACCATTGCTCACCACCATCGTCGTTGTCAAGTGTGACGCCACACATAACCTCCACATCGACAATTGGCCGCTGCCAACCACGATGTCATGTGAGTCCAGTCCACAGGAAAGCATGCATAAATCATCATCTTCAAGACAACACCCTCAGGAAGGAGGCGATGAGGTCCCCGCCGTCGTCTGAGCCTTCACAACAGGATCTAGGTCTACATTCGAACATGCATTCTGAGGCTGAGGAGAAACGGGGAGCTTGCACGACGACCCCGCGAGAGGGAGACTGGCGTGCATCGACGCCGCGTCATCAGGCTTTCTCCTGAAGCTACTCACCCCCACGCGGTCGGACCAAGGTGGGGAGAAACCCGCAACACCGCCGACCTGCATCCCACTGGACCAACACCTCTAGAGCAATGGCGGCACCACCACCTCACCGTTGGCCGCACGGGCTTAGCTCGACAGCGGCGTCCTGCGGCAGCGTAGGCGGACGGTGAGCAAGGGGGTGGCGGCGGTGGAAAACTAGGGTTCTCCCAAGTTGCCCAACGACACGGGTCGGGAGGGAAAAATAATATCGAGGTTTTCTTATCTCTTCATCCGAGTTTCCAGGCAAAGCAACCTTATTTTTTAGTGCAGGACTGATTTTAAACTGGGATTATTATTTGCGTACTGTGCTCTAGAATAAGCCCGATGACCGAGTATTGTTTGATTATTTGATGTTTCCAAAGCAACTCGCATCATTTCCTGGAGGTAGTACTTGCTGAAACTTCCGGTAGCGATCATAGCCAGCTGGTATTTGTAAGATCAAAATGACAGTCATCTTCGAGTTGGACGGCAACATATACTACGAGTTCCCAACTTGACAAACCGACAATGTCTACTACACCCACGTCAGATGTTCACGCACTTGTTCTTCAGGACCAGCGCCCCCAGATTATTTTAGTATCACATTTTCACTAACCGCTTCCGGAAAAGACCTACGATGATCATTATTCAACCAGCCGCCAATAGCTAGGCTCTTTTTCCTTTTCCTTTGCTAACTTAAATAGCTTGTACCAATCATGCATTGGTCGGCTTGGTACGCATAATTTATGGGCCGTTCCAGTGAGAACATTTCATGCTTTACAAATATAAGTACAGGTTGGATTATTTTCTTTCCTGAACTTTGCCGCAACAAGCAAGCAACCGTAACATGATACTAGGACAAATTCAGCAATCAATACTTCGAAGACGCTGGTGGTGATTGTGACGATGTCTTGAATGTTGTGGCATATAGTACTTGCAATTTACAGGTCATGCCTTGCAGATCACACTAAATAGGAGAAGTGGAGGTGTCACAAGGTCCAACCACGAGCTTGCTGATTGTTCCCAAGTCTTGTCTTGCTCATTCAGAGATCAGACTCGATCCTATCCTTTGAGAAAGTTGACCAGAACAATTAGCAAAGCTGACTTCACCGACTTTAAGATAAACCTATTAGAGTCAACAAGTTCAGCTTATACAAATTAAGGCGCACGGTGTAATGTACACGTCAAAACCCAAAGTTCCACATATTTTTTCCGGTTTAGGTGTAAAAGAAGAATAGTCAGGTCTATCAGGTTAGGTAAAAATATCTTTTGTGGTCCACCATTTGCTCGTTACACCAAAGTCAGTTGAAGAAACTGACATCAACGAATGAAATGGAGATGCGCACGACCCAAAATAGTCAGAGGACTCCATGCTTATACATAGAAATTCGTGGTAAAACGCATACAATATTTCATTCACCGGTGAACAGATATCGTTCATCTCAGTCTTCAGGAAGGTCTTACGTCTGTTTTCTCCAATTTTCTTAGCACGATACATCTTCAAGTGCGATTCTCAAGAAGCCTAGCTCTACAGGAGCTAGTAATGCTAATTGGGTCAACTACATCGATGTTCTGGGTCAGATATTCCTGGCAACCGGTAAAGTTTCTAATACCATCAAGGTTATGAAGATTCAAGCACTATTATCTACTGTCTATTGCTTACCTCGGAAACCTTGAAAATAAGCTGCAAAGAGAGTGTTAAGTTGGCAAGAATATAATATTTTCTGAACTTTGACACAACATGAAACTTCTACAGACACAACAGTGTTTTCCGTAGAACCAGAGGATAACTTCTATATAAAGTACGAAACTATTTATGTTTGTGTACCTACAATTCAGAGCTTATGTCTTATACTACTAAAAGAAAGTACAGCTCTTCAAAGTTCCAAACGATAGCACTTCTGTGGTCTCGTCTCGAGTTCTTCTTTCAGAGATTGGGTTTTAGGGGTGAAGTGACAAATAATTAGTCAATAGGTTAATCTTCTACGAACATGTTGGTGCTCCAAATTCTCCATTTGCACGTTATCCCGAAGTAAAATTGGCGCATGAAGTGGTGGTACTAACTTTCAAATGTTCCCTAAAATGATGAAACATGTGCAACATTTTGATTCACTGAAGAGGACATTGATATTCCCAAATAAAATGACTGCAGTTTTTACTGAAAGCTCTGCTCTGACCAGCGTCCTAGGTTACTACTAGTATCCATACTGGACATAGAGTACAATACAGCTCCGCATCTACATTCTAGCATGCTATATCGCTGACCTAATATTAGTAGCATTAGTTAGCTACTACTACGAGTCTATGAAATGGTAGGCTGGATTGAGCACTTTGTTTTACTTCGTTGCGGGTTTGAATTTTTCGGTGGTTTTCTTATCTCTTCATCCGAGTATCCAAGCAAAGCAACATCGTTGAAACTATTCGTGTACTCTTGTATAGAATAAGCCCAATGTCTAGTAGTACTATTGTTTTTGATGTTCCAAAGCAACACACATATTGGCCTGGCCTGGAGATAATATTTGCTGGAAAACTTCCAGCAGCGATCATGGCAGCTGCTATTTGTAAGATCAAAATGGCAGGCTTCTTAGACGGTAACATATACTTACTCCGTTTCAAATTAGATGACTTCTATTTATATAAAAGTGAATGTATTTAAACATATTATAAATCTAGTTACATATATTTTTAACAAATGACAGTCATCTAATATGGAACAAAAGAGAGTATGTACTAATAAAGAAATCGTATGGACGACTAGTTCTCAACTTGGCAAACAAACAATGTCCACTACACCCACGTCAGATGTTCACGGTCTCAGGACCCAGCGCCCCCCAGATTAGTTTATCACATTTTCGCTAACCGCTTCTGAAAAAGACTGCGCCAATATGATCATTATGCAACCAACCGCTGGTAACCAGGCTCCTTTCCTTTGCACTAGTCATATATTTGTCAGCTTGATACACATAATTTATGGGCCGTTCCATTGGAAAAATTTCAGGAAGTTCACTTTGAATTATTTTCTTTTCTGAACTTCGCCGCAACAAGCAAGCAACCGTGACATGATACTACGACAAATTCAGCAATCAATACTTGGAAACCGCTGGTGGTGATTGTGACGATGTCTTGCACAGCTGTAGCATACAGCTCATGACTTGCAGAAATGCAGATCACACTAAGGGCTTGTTTGATTCAAAGAAATTTCATAGGATTTTTGTAGGATTTTATCCTGTAGGAATTTTTTCTTAGTTAGTCGTTTGATTTATAGGATTAGTTCCTATATGAATTTTTTCCATAGAAATCTTTGTACTGCTTCTGGATTTCTAACATCCACTCCATGCTCTTTTTACAATTTCTTTGGTGGAACCAAACAAATTTTAGTATAAACCAAATCCTATAGGATTGGAGTGGGCATGACATAGCAATCATATATTTTTCATATTACTATGTCTTTCCTATCCTACAAATGAAACAAGCCCTAAACAGGAGAAGTGGAGGCCGTGTCACAAGGTCCAACCATGAGTCTGCTGACTGTTCCAAGTCTTGTCTTGCTCATTCACAGATCAGACTCATCCTATCCTTGAGAAAGCAGCACATGCATATATCTTTTTAAAGGGCAGAAAAGTTGACCAGAACAATTAGCAAAGCGGCAAAGTTGACTTCACGGATTTGAAAATAAACCCATTAAAGTCAACACGTTCAACTTATACTGATTAAAAGGCATGGTGTAATGTACGCGTTAACCCAAAAGGTGCACATAAATTTTTCGGTTAAGGCGTAGAAGAATAGTCAGGTTAATTAGGTTAGGGAGAATCTGTCTACGGTAAGAAGATTAGGAGGGTGGTTATACTCTTAGCCCATGAGAGTTTAAATTGGCGTTTCTTAATTAGGCGGACTACTCTTTAGCAGGGGACAACGTTTCCGTGGACAGTGGGGCACCCGCGGTGACCCAGTGACTTCGTCAATCTCAACTCATATGTAGGGACGGAGACAAGGGGGAACGAGCAGGGCTACCCCCCCCCCCCCCCCCCTAATACAAATCATTAACAATACTTAGCCTATCCTCTGCCCCCCTTGATCTCATATGAGTAGGGTGTGCCCTATGAACGCACACGCGTGTCTACATTGTACAGTCTTCCGCAAAAAAGATTAATTAGGTTAGCTAAACCCTATATTTCGGGGTCCACCTTTTGCTCGTTACACCAAAGTCAATTGAACAAACTGACGTTGATCGACTATGAAATGGAGATGTACGACCCAAAATGGTATGAGTACTACATGTTTGTACAGAGAAATTTCTAGTTAACAAAAGAAAATGCCTGTAATATTCAGTCACTAGTGAACAATCATTACCCTCCAACGTTCATATCAGTCTTCAGGAGGGTCTTAGGTCTTTTTGTCCAATTCTACAAGGTCTCAAGAAGCCTAGCTCTAGGCACAGTGCATCTTCAGACTTCAAGTGAGTCTCAAGAAGCCTAGCTCTAGGCAGGAGCCAGTAATGTTAACTGTATCAACTAAATCAAGTATATGGGTCAGGTATTCTTGGCAACAGCCAAAGTTTATAATACCTTCAAGGTTATGAAAGAGACGCCCTATTGTCTACTAATCTACCTCGTAAACATTGGAACTAAGCTGGAAAGCGCGACTGTGAAGTTGGCAAGACAATAATATTTTCTGAACTTTGACACAACAGGCTAAATTCAATATACAAATATGGATCTATTTATGCCTGTATACCCACAACTCAGAGCTTAAGTCTTATACAAGATCGCACTAAAAGAAAGTAGAGTTCTTCAAAGTTCCAAACGTGAGTTTGGTAGCAGTTCGGTGTCTGGTCTCGAGTTCTTCCTTCACGGATTCGAATTTTAGGGGTGGCACAGCTGATCTGTAGAAGAGCATAATATTAAGTAAAGTGACAAATAATTAGTCAATAGGTTCATCTTCTAGGAACATGTTGGTGCTCCGAATTCTCCCTTTGCACATTATCCCAAAGTAAACTGAAATTGGCTGATGACATGGCAGTACTAAGTTTCAAATGTTACCGAAAATGGTGAAACAGAAGTGGTGTGCCAGGTGCAATGTTCTGATTCACTGAAGAGGACATTCGTAGTCCCAAATAAACTGACTGCAGTTTTTGTTTACTGAAAACTCTACATATTCTAATGAAAACAAACCTAAATTTCTCCCCGTGGCTGCGTGCATCAGTCGATGCAGGCGCCTAGGGCGCTGCCTCCTTTATGTAAGAAGACCTAAGCTTTTGCAAGTAACAGAATATACCAGTGAAATATACATATTATAGTTCCTTCACTACAAAAGAATAGGCTCACCTTTCCGGAGTGGTGGAACCAAGCCTCAAGGAATCACTATTTCTGCATCCTTCGATGCTCTTCTCATCTTCAGGAGGTTCTTCAGGTCATCTTTTCCCAAATTTCCATTATCTTTTATTTCAACTTTTCTTAGCACTGGTGCATCTTCAAGTATAAGTTTCAAGAAGCCTCGCTCTGCACAGGAGCCCTTAAAGTTGATAATACCAACTATGTGAACGTTTTGGAAGAGACATACTTGACGATCTATTGATTCCCAGACATGCACTATGGGTACTATGGACTTCTTGGAAGTGAGCTGTAAAGTACAAACTGTAAATTAACAAGAGCTATGAAGGTTTTTGTATATCATGTAGCAAGTCAAATATTTCATCTATTCACCTTTAGATTAATATGTTGCAGGTTTGGGGCATGCTGAAATAAGCAGAGAGCAAGATTTGCCTCCTTCGGATTACCAAGATCGATGTCCAGGCTTATCTTCGTTAGTCCGTTGAATAATTTCGGTGGACTGATAACCAGGAATTCATGTTCTGCACACTGTAAACTAGCAAGAGGTCCATAAACCTAATACCAATTTGTGAAATAACAAGCACCAAGGAGAACTGGTCTACCATAGATTCTTACCTGGAGAACTGGACCATGAAGTGAAATGTTTTCAACATCTGAAAGGGAAGCAATAAACTGAGAAAAATTGAAGTTGCATCTGGCCTTTGAAGCATCACCAGTGACATGTTTCAGCTTGATGACTGCCGAAGTAAGATATGGAGTGTGCAGATTGAGGTGATTAAACTGACCATTGACTGATAATATCTTGAGCTTTGTTGAATGAATATTGATATTGGCAAAGCTGATAAACCGAAAGAGAGTAAGCTTAATTAAATTTGGGCAACTTGCTATTAAATCCCCAAAATTGTTTCCTTCAACATAGCAGTACTCCAGATGAAGAGTATGCAATTGTTTGAAGCCTTTAGATAGTAGTGGCTGCTGTGAAGTTGTGAATATAAAATTTCGCATGAACACATATTCCAGCTCATCACAGGAGAAAAAACAAGAAGGGATCTTGTAACAGGTATGCATACTTGTCCTTAGGTGAAGTTCCTTAATTCTGTTTCTTGAAAGAATGAGCATCCAACGATAGATGTGTCCTCCGGTGGATATTTGAATGCCTTTTGTGTTCAGTCCAAACTTAAGAATTGGGCCATTGTGAAGGGAGAGAAACATGTCAGTGAACTTAAGAAACCTGGATACGTCATCGTTTGCATCTCCATTTTCTGAAGCAAAATCATCTCCCCTGAACGTCAGTTCAGTCATTGATGTCCATGTGTACCTCCAGTTCCTTGACAAGAGGCAAGTTCCAACAGCTTCTTTTATTGGCAGACAGCAAAGAATTTTGTCTTTGAGGCCATCTGGTAGGTTGCTGATGATATCTTCATCTGCAACAGATCTACAAATCTTTGTCAAGGAACGACAGTGGTCCATTTGGTACACTTTTACTTTTACTGTTAGGACCTGCGTAGTGTGATAAAGAAACTTATAAGTCTCTAACATGCCGCACATTACAACATGGACATTAGAGATGGGAGCAAAAGTAGACAATCCGTAATCAGATGGATTCCTGTTCTTGATATGATATCCTACCGAAACGAAAAGTTATACTAGTACACAATAAATGCTCAAGGAAATAATGTCATATGGGAAATTTGGCATCTACCATGACAGTTCATAGGAAAAGGTTTAATTGGCACCATTTTAATTGATTGGACATCTCAACCCAATCTGCAGCTCCACCTTGTTGTTACAAATTCTGTCACATGATTAAGATTACAGTTCTCGGCTAAACAATTTAAAGATGCACGTGAACTGATCCAGTTAAGATGTCATTGTTCTAATTTATGGTCACATGCAAGAGGCACAATTTCCTGAATCATAGGCTCTTGTAAACGCACAGAAATGCTGGATAACTGAGCCATCCACTAATCCACACAGCTACACTAAACGGGCTCTTTTTGGAAAAGCAGCAAAATTGCGAGAAAACAGAATACAAGATTGCCCCAAATCCCCCCAGAATTCCCCCCCAAACCACAAACGAATCGCCTTCTACGGACGTGCAACTCGGAGCGCATGCGGGGCGAGCGTACGAGAAGTAACAAGATGGAGCCTGACAGAGGCGAGCGGGCGGCGATGCGAAAGCGGAAGATGCGCGGGCCTCACCTAGGGTTTGGGCGGCTGGCTCGGATATCTTCTTGTCCCCCGTCCACGCTGCCGGTGCGGATCGTGGCGAGGCTGCGCGCGCCGCGCCGACCCAACGGAGAGAATGCAGAATGCTGCGAGGCGGCCGGCGAGTGGATGCCGACTGCCGAGCGGCGAAGATTGTACTCCCTCCGTAAAACCTTTCTTGTTCTTAAAATCGAAGATTGTAAATCCAGTCGCACCGCACCGGGCTTGTCTCGTGAGTAAAATGCATTTTCGATAGGTGATGCTCAAACTTGCCCACACTTTAATACTTCCTCCATCCCAGTTAATTGCGCATGCTTTGGAAAAATAAACATTACTCACTTCATCCCAGTTTATAAACAATATAATATTCTTTTAAGAATAAGCAATTATTTAGGTACTCCCTCTATCTCCATTTATTAGACATAATATCAAAACCATATTTTATGATTTATTAGATAGATATCAAAACCATATTTTCCCAAGAGTTAGGCGCAATTAATATTAAAAATCTCCTAGAAATGCTCTCAGCTACTTTCTCTTCTCAATCCGCATGTGATTTATCTAATTTTCTATTTAATTAGGCCAATCCACGCGCTTCTGGTAGAACCTTATTGGTCTTTTTCAAATTAATTGCTTTATTTAGGAGTAATTAACTTGGTCGATCCTCACTTGCCTAGGGCCGAGATGAAGGGAGTAATTAATACCCCTTTTAATTACGGATGATGCTTATCTTCACCAATCTTTATGTCCTTTATTTAAAACTCTAATTAATCAGGCTAATGCATGTGTTAGTCATTGCGTCTCTTGTAATAAATGTTAGCTTTAGGATTTTTTTCCTCAACCAATAGACTCATGCCTTTGTCACGGAGAATTGCTACTCTCTCCATCCCGGTTAGACTAGTCACAATGGGGTATCATAGGTGGTATCATGCATGACATGTTGGAAAAATGATGACGTGTCACAGCAATTAGTAAAGAAAGAGACGATAGTGGTATCATAAGTAGATACCGTAACATAACGGATTCCAATGCAATACGAGTCTAGCACCTAATAAATGTAGTGTAATATGGTACTCCCTCCGTCCCGGTTTATAAGTCACTTACGTATCCCTATGTCGTGAATTTAACCAATATAATATAAATTTTTAAATATACAAATTATACCATTAGAAAATATAAAGTCCGAATTTTCTTGTGATATATTTTTTATAGTATATATATCATAATATGTTGCTCAAATTTACGACCTAATGATACGTAAGTGACTTATAAACCGGGACGGAGGGAGTACCACTCATATGTTAATATGCATTGTGGAAATAGTATCATATACTAGTATCATATGCATGATACTACCATATGATACGCCCATTGTAACTAGTCTTATAGGATGCATCTAGCAAATCTCTCCAACCAATGCATGAGTCCATTGGGTTGGACCAAATTCGTAAAACTTACATTTATTACATAGAGTACCAATGACTAGCACATGCATTAGCCTAATTAATTGGAGTTTTAAATAGAGTGCATGAAGATTGGTGGAGGGAAGCATCATCCATACTTAAATGGGTATTAATTTCTCAAATTGTGGCTTATTGTTAGGAATATCTGATTTTGGCTATGATGCTTATAAACCGGTATGGAGGGAGTACTAACTGTTACTTATAAACCGGGATGGAGGAAGTATAATAGTTTAACACCAATTGTTTTAACGATGTATTTGTCGCCTCCTCATTTATTGCCATGCACATCAAGCAACGAATAGAAATTGGAATGTTTGTTTGTCCCGTCTTTCCCAAATTTATTTAAATTCTTATGACCTACAACATAGTTCATTTCCCCCCTAAGTTACTTAGTTCTCAAACCTTTAATTATAAGTGTTGCCGATGAGATAAGCTTCACGAATCATATCAATTAAACATAAATTATGAAACAAATCATCTCCCTGACTTCTACATCATGAAAAATAGAGGTCCAACATTTTAGGATACCAAACACTTCCAAGTTTCTCAGAAAACAGAAATGGAGGGGAAAGACATACAAGCGCAATGAGAGCAAAACTGACCAAACAGTCGACACGGTGAAAATTGCAAAGGACATCGAGATCAAATACAACTTGACTCCCTAATTTCTCAGATTTTTACTCTCCAGACTTCAAAGTCCCAATCCATGTATATCATCTCGTTGATTAAAGTAGCCTAGTGGCCAGGTATAGATGATAAACACCCTTTGTAGTATGAGAGAACTAAGAACACATTAGCTACACTACAGGACGGATATATTGTTTTCTTTTCCTTTTGTCAACCTTTATTTATTTATTTTACTAAAACTAAAATTATTTGCTAAACCTTGAAATAATAGCCGGGGCCTTTATTTTTGCCGATTCCTGTTTCAACATTCTTCTTTTTACTATTCCTGAATATGAAATACAATTTAATTCGCCTAGATTTTTTTGCATAACAAATGCACCAATTTCTCTATACCTAATATCTGTGTGTTGCTACCGGCCCATATATAAAATTCTAGTGGTGTGGAGAATATACATATCACTTGGATGAGCATAAATTACACGATAGAGGAGTGCAGTACCTTACACGATAGAGGAGTGTAGTACCACGAACTTCTATGTCACTCTTTAACTTAGGCACATAAATTATTAATATTTTTGTATACTCAAATATTGATCTGTCGAGGGATTTTTCTGTAGCATATATGAGAGAAACATTCTGACTTTCTTCTCGTGGGAAACAGAGAAGTCGCAGGAAAGGCCAAGACAACACATGTTACACTCAATTAACAAGGGAGTAAATTGCACCGGCTGAACTCGCTCGCTATGTGCACTTATAAGTCACACATCTGGAAAACTGATATTTTTTTTAGTCTCGCAACTGAACACCCGCATGTGTACATGTCAAAATCCCCACATGTCAGGCCGTTTTCCGTTGCGGGGAGTACTAACTGGACCGTGTTTTTGCAAAAAAAAAAACTACGATATTTGCGCTATTGGCTGGAGTATCTATTTGTGTAAAAACGATATTTGTGATATTTGGACTAATGGATGAACAAGACATTGCAACCATCGAACACAAAGGAACATAACATTGCAAACACAGAGATTTATCCCGAGAGGAACAAAACATTGCAAACACAGAGGAACAAAACATAGATTTTTCTGCGATGCATCGGAAGGAGCTAAATTTACACACACAAAAAGAGCTAACCAACTACTACTCATCGTATCCGGGGCCGGCAAAGGCGTCCTCATCACCACCATTTCAAAAACATCAATGGCACATGGTGTCGTCGTAGATCTTGACGGAAAGTTTGTCCTCGCCGTCGAACTCAAAGGCGAGGGAGCAGCCAATTTCCACGGAGTACTCATCGGCTAACGTCATCCAGCTGCGCCCCAAGCACAGGCGACCATCGTCGTCATGAACCAGATCGACGGAGTACTCTTCGTCGCTGCAGCTCGCCTCGTACCGCATCGGGAGGGGGTCAACGGGGCAGGCAGATGACATTGTCACCGTGACAGCACTGAACAATAAGCAATCGTTGCACCCGAGCAAGAGAGCGCCGCGTCGCCTACCAGCTCGTCTGATCTGGGCCCTCACAGATCTGCGTGGGGAAGGAAGCCACCATCCCTCGCTATAGGAGAACACACCGGTGACCACCACCGCATCGCTGCCGCGACCTAGACCGCGCCTGAGGAACGAGGAGGAGAGCTGGGAAGCCAGGAGCAGCTGCGCCAGATGTGCCGTCGACAGGGCAGAAGGGACGTGGTGAGGAGAGGAGGTGGGGTGGCTGGGCGCCCCGGTGCCGCCGGCCGGCTGACGGCCGCCACCGGCGATGGCGAGGAGGGGAGAGCGTCAGGGACAGAGGAAGGGTTAGGGTTTGGGTCGCCCGCGAGTTTGCTCACACTGGGAGCGACACGGGAGCCGAGGGCGTTGCTTTTCACTCTGACCATATATACCCCCTCAGCTACAAAATATGAGATGGTTCGAGGAGACTAGAATGTCTCCTCGTCTGCGGGCTGAAGGAGGTCCACCGCGTTAGTATGATAGGCCCCAAATCTGCTAAATTTAGGTTCTCAAAGTCATGTATTTTCCTTATATAAGGTTTTAGACATGTAATTACTATGGTTTGGGAGGGTTTGGGCTACACAGTGTCTTGGATTATGATGAAATGTATGCATGTATATTTGTGGCGGGACCAATAAGCCATTTTCTCTATAGAAATGAGAGCTTACCCTTGGTACTGGCCGTAACATGGGGTCTGTAAAATGGTCAAGTGATTTGGTAGATAATGTAGATACTGTGACATAGTTATCATTTTGCTTGAGAACGTTGTAGCGAAGATTGGATATGAAATGCCACGCATGCTGAAGAATCACTACTATGTACTAATGCTAACAATCAGTGGGAATGGACTGAGAGAGATTACAGCTAAAGTAGAAACTCAAGTAAAATGAGTACTTTTATGTCAGTTGACCAAAAAAAATTGGAGTTTACATGTTGATCATGATGAGAGTTTGAGGGCACTAAACTAGGACAATGTTCTAAACCGCTTAAGGTTATGTTTGTTTATAGTGTTTTTGTGGGGATAAATGGGGATAATCCATGTTTATATCGCTTGTACGCACCGCCGTCCCCTGACATGTTTCTATCACTTGTACACACCGCGCCGCCCCTGACATATACTGCTTCACCGTCCTACCGCTATTGGGGCAGCACGATGGGAATGTATGGACCACGCCGGCGAAGCAAACTACTGTTGGATCTAGCACTTTTCATGGCAATGAAGCTTCGACGAAATATCTCGGTATCTGGGGCAACGGGCTACAACGATTTCAAGAACGGAAGGGAATTTAGAGATTAGAGAGATGGGAGGGGGATTTAGAGATTAGAGAGAGAGAGAGGAGCAGGTTGAGGACACTTTTGCACATAACCCCTCCTTCATGTGACCTAAGCGATAGCTTGATAGCTGGCCTTACATGACCCCCCCACTGAAGGAGATATGCCCTAGAGGCACTTAATAAAGATAGTTTATTCGCCATATCTCAATTGTTCATTATATGTTTTATACCATGCTATAACTGTATTAAGCGGAAACATTAATACACGTGTGGTAGATAAACAACCAGGTCCCCAGTAGCCTCTGTCTAACTAGTTCATTGGGCAATTGATGATCGAGGTTTCCCGATCATGTGACATTGATGTCAGTTGACAGAGTCATGTCATTGGGAGAATGACGTGATGTCATTGGGAGAATGACGTGATGGACATACCCAATATTTGTAGGACGTAGTCATTACGCCTTTGACCATGAGATCAACTCTTATTGCTATTCCTGAAAGATACTTTGATTGCATCAAACGTCATATCTTAACAGTGTGACAATAAAGGTGTCCCTCTCGGGTATCGGAAGGGAGTATGTTGAGACGAGGGATCAAGAGCGGGATTTGCAAGTCCGCATAGCAGGATAGATACTCTAGGGCCCACTCGGTGAGATTATGTCAAATGAGCTTGCAAGCATGTGACTAGGTCACCAGGACATAATATCATGGACGAGTAGAAGATAGTGTTGTCGGTAACGAGATCAAGCTAGGTATGGGGATATCTATGAACGAGTCTCGGACACACTAAGTATCGCCATGGCAAAAGGTTTAAGACTCGACGTCAAGGTTCGAACGAAAAAGTTATTCGTTATCTCACAGGGATTAATTCTGGGTATCCAAGGTCCACGAATTAGTCATTGATCGGAGAGCTTGTCTCGATCATGTCTGGAGAGATCTCGAACCGCTAGGGTAACACACTTAAGGGGAGTCGACAAGTTTACCGGAAGAGAAATTAGAAGAGAGAGCACCGGGAGCGTCCCGGGAAAGATCCGATGGAGATCGGAGAGCGACGAAATAGTTTTCGGAGCTGAAATAAATTATATAATGTGTGTTTAATATTAATTAGTGTAATTAATAGTTAAATACATTTTTATTTAATCAATTTCAGATTTTTAAAGGCAGCCCACCTTAAATGGGCCTTCCATGGGAAATAAGGCCCATAGGGGGGGGGGGGGTGATGTCTACGCACGCTTCTCGTAGACAGTGTTGGGCATCCAAGAGCAGAGGTTTGTAGAACAGCAACAAGTTTCCCTTAAGTGAATCACCCAAGGTATATCGAACTCAGGGAGGTAGAGGTCAAAGATAACCCTCTCAAGCAACCCTGCAGTTAAGATACAAAAAGTCTCTTGTGTCCCCAACACACCCAATACACTTGTCAGATGTATAGGTGCACTAGTTATGCGAAGAGATAGTGAAATACAAGTAATATGGATGATTATAAGTAGTAATTGCAATCTGTAATAAAAATGGCAGCAAGCAAACATGTAGCAGAGCTTGTTGGAAACGGTGTTTTAATGCTTAGAAACAAGGCCTAGGGATCCTACTTTCACCAGTGGACATTCTCAACGATGACATCAAAGTTAAATAAATAAACACTACTCTCAAACACTCTCATGTTGGATGATAAACACCATTCATTGTGCAGGGCTACAAGAGCACACCCCAAAGTCAGAGTAAACTAACACCACAACGTCATAAAGGAATCACACACGGTGCACACACTGTCACCTTTACATCCGTGAATAACCCCGGAGTTCATATTAAAGTAACCTCTAGAGTGCATAATAGATAAAGAGTAGCATCACATATTCAACTAGATTACAAAGCTCATGATCACATAAAAGATCACATCATGGGAGAGAGAGATAGACCACATAGCTACCGTAGATCCCGCAGCCCCGGGGGAGAACTACTCACTCCTCATCATAGGAGTCAGCAACGGCGATGGAGATGGTGGTGGAGTCGATGGAGATGCCTCCGGGGGCAATTCCCCGTCCCGGCAGGGTGCCGAACAGAGACTTCTGTCCCCCGAATCTTGTCTACGATGGCGGCGGCGCTCTAGACCCGTGGAGGAAATATCGAACACCGTGCTAGAGTTTTTGGTCTGGGGGGATATGTAGGCGAAAGGGCGAAAGCGGTGGAGCTCTGTGGGTCCCACACCACGTGCTCGCGCGGCCAGGAGGGCTCCTGCGCCTGGGGGTGGTGTGGGCCCCTCGGGCTCCGTCTTCGACTCCTCTTCGGTGCTCTGGAACGTTCCCAAATAAAAACTGACTTCTAAAAAGAAATCGTCCAATTCCGAGAATATTTTCTTAAGTACTTTTCTGAAACCAAAAACAGCAGAAAACAGGGAACTGGCACTGTGGCATCTTGTTAATAGGTTAGTCCCAGAAAATGCATAAAACTATATAAAATGCATATAAAACATGTAATAACTTGGTATAATATAGCATGGAACATAAGAAATTATAGATACGTTGGAGACGTATCAACATCCCCAAGCTTTGTTCTACTCGTCCCGAGTAGGCAAGAACGATAAAAGAAGAATAATTTCTGAAGTGACATGCTTAAACACAATCTTGATCATAATATAATGTAAGGCTCATGTTATGAATGAAGTGACTCAAGGCAATGATCTATAGTTTGCTAACAAATAGACAAGGAGTAAACAACTACATCATATAAGTAAAACTTTTCATGAATAGTACTTTCAAACAAGCATCAAAAAGATTTGCATAAGAGTTAACTCATAAAGCAATATTATCTAAGCAAAAGAGTATTGAAGCAACACAAAGGAAGATATAAGTTTCAGCATTGGCTTTCAACTTTTGAACATGTATATCATATAGATAGTTGTCAACACAAAGAAATATAACAAGTGCAATAAGTAAGCATATAAGAATTGTTGCACACAGTTGACACAAGTGTTTGCTTCGGGGATAGAAAGAAGTAGGTAAACTGACTCAACATAAAGTAAAAGATAGGCCCTTCGCAGAGGGAAGCAGGGATACAAGCATGTGTTAGAGCTTCTTAGTTTTATAGGTTTTTGAAATCATATAGAGAGCATAAAAGTAAGTTTTGAGCGGTGTTTGTCGTTGTCAACGAATGGTAATGGGCACTCTACCCCCCTTGTCAACCAGACTTTCTAAGAGCGGCTCCCATGAAGGACGTTATTTCTACCCCAAGGGTAGATCATCCCTCTTATTCTCTTTTGTTTACACATGTATATTTTAAAAACTGGTTTGACACTCCTCCCCACCAATGCATACACAATCCATGGCTAACCGAATCCTCGGGTGCTTTCCAACAATCACATACCATGGAGGAGTGTCTTTATTAAATTGTATAACACTTTGAAGCATAATAAATTTTTGCAAAACCATGTGAAGAGAATGATGATGAAAGTTGTAATTAATTGGGACTGGGCACCCCATTTGCCAGCTCTTTTTGCAAAGTTAATGGATAAGCGGATGTATATGCCACTAGTCCGGTTGTGAAAGTCTGTCTAAAAGCAAATGACAAGGTTGATATCCGTAACACCACATACTTCCTCGTGAGCTAATAAACATTGACACAAATAAGAGATAATATGTTTTGAATAAAAGGTAGCACATGAAGTATTTACTTGGAATGGCAGGAAATACCATGTAGTAGGTAGGTATGGTAAACACAAATGGCATAGGTTTTGGCTCAAGGATTATGGATGCACGAGAAGCATTCCCTCTCAGTACAAGGCTTTGGCTAGCAAGGTTGTTTGAAACAAACACAAGTATAAACTATGACAACAAGATGTATATAAAAACATATTGCAAGCATTATAAAACTCTACATTGTCTTTCTTGTTGTTCAAACACTTTAACTAGAAAATATCTAGACCTTAGAAATACCAAACATGCAAACCAAATTTCAGCAAGTTTTACGGTAGTTCCTCACTAATAAGTTTTAACTACATGATGTAAAAGCTTAAACATGATCTACTTGAGAGCTCAAAACAATTGCCAAGCACCACAACATGCAAGATAACAATCCATAAGAGCATGTATATCTTTTTCATTATACCATTTACCACATTTAGCATTTTCTGTTTCCAACCAAACACCAATCAACTTATTTAAAAGATAAACTCTCCAAGTAATTAAACAATGAGATATGAGAGTATGATATAATAAAGCTAACAGATCTAGCAAGAGATGCATGAAAAACAAGAGTTAGAAAGCATTGAAGTAACATAGAAGAATACTCAACAAACATAAGTGAAGAATACGAGTATTCATAAGAAAAAGCGGAGCGTGTCTCTCTCCCACAAAGGAATGCTAGGATCCATTTTATTCAGAGAATGAAAATAACAAAAACAAAAACAAAAACAAACCGACGCTTCAAGAAAAGCACATAAGAAGTGGCAGAATTAAAATATAGTTTCACTAGAAAGGACCTGATAGTTTGTTGATGAAGAAGGGGATGCCTTGGGCATCCCCAAGCTTTGACGCTTGAGTCTTCTTGAAATATGCTTGGGTGACCCACGGGGGCATCCCCAAGCTTTGGCTCTTTCATCTTCTTGATCACATAACATCATCATTCTCTCTTGATCCTTGAAAATTTCCTCCACACCAAACTCAAAGTAAACTTCATTAGAGGGTTAGTGCATAATCAAAAATTCTCATATTATGTATGGAGACAATCATTATCATGGTATTGGACATTAGCTACAGCCACTGGAATTTTATGGAACAAAAAGATCCATTCAAAAACAGCAAAAGAACCAATGCAAAATAGATGGCAGAATCTGTCAAAAACAGAATAGTCTGTAAAGACGAATTTTTTCGAGGCACTTAACTTGCTAAAATCAGAAAACTCAAAACTAATGAAAGTTGCGTACATATCTGAGGATCACGCTCAGCAAATATCAGATTTGTTCAAATTTTCTGCAGAGAGTTATGAATTAAACGGTGGACAGCAGAAAACTGTTCCTGCGCATGAATCCAAATCTAGCATCAACTTTCTATTAGAGGCTTAACTTGACACAACAATGCGATAAAATAAAGATACAAAGGAATTGCTACAGAGGTAGACATCTTCCTTGACTCAATAAAATAAAATAACAGGAATAAAATATTGGGTTGTCTCCCAAAAGCTCTTTCTTTATAGCCATTAAGATAGGCATAGTGATTTTAAAAGATGCTCACGTAAGAAATAAGAGTTGACTCAAAAGGGAGCATCAAAAAGCAAATATGAAGATGCACTTTTAAGTCTAACCCACTTCCTATGAAAAAGAATCTTGTAAAGAAACAAGTCATGAAAGCACAAAGCAACAAGCGTAGGAAAGCAAAACAGGTGCAACTTCAAGATTTTCAACATAAAGAGGGGAAACTTAATATTGTTGAGATGCATAAAACCATGTTTCCCTCTCTCATAATAACTTTCAGTAGTAGAAATAAATTCAACCATATAAGAACCATTCAACTTAGATAATATAGGCACATAAAGAGGATCATTAAATATGTTTTGGAATTCATTAGCATTCTTCCCTCTTTCAAAATAGTTATTAAGATCAATATCAAGTTTAAGATCATGGTTGCAACAAAGATTTGGAACTAGAGACAATTGCAAACCACATAAGTATTTTTCAACATAAGCAAGTTTCTCCCCCATGGTGTAACTAGGAGAATTCAAGAACAAAGTAGGACTCTCATAAGTAAGAGTACCATCACAAGCAACAATTATATCATTTTTATCCTCATATAAATAAGTAATAACTTCTGAACATAGAGGATTATCAATAAGCATAGGACCATCATCTAAAGCATTATCATATAGCATATTTAAGCAATACTCATCATTATCATCAATAAGTTCACTTGTAGCATCATGAATAAAATTTACAACATAACTATCACATAAAACATTCTTATCATGAGCCACATGCATAAAAGAATTATTACTCTCCACATAAGCAAAGTCATTCTTATTTATTGTAGTGGGAGAAAATTCAACAAAATAGCTATCATTATTATTCTCATCACCATAATCATCAAACATAGGAGGCATATCATAATCAACATAAACCATATCCTCAATAGTAGGTGGACTGAAAATATCAAAATGATTATAATCATCATATATTGGAGGCAAAGTATCATGAAAGAAAATTTCCTCTTCAAAACTTGGGGGACTAAGAATAACATATTCATCAACAACAGCTTCCCCAAGCTTAGACTTTTCCACAGCCTTAGCAATAATAGTGTCCACAGAATTTATACTAATAACATTACTACCACTATTATGCAAACAAACTTCCATAGGTTTTTTAATTTTCTCTTCAAAAGTATCATGTCCTAATGCAATATAAATTTCATAGAGATCTCTAATTTTTTTGTTGTTTTCCATTAACCTAACTAGTGAAAATAAAAACAAGAAACAAAAAGTAATAACTGCAGAATCTAAAGGAGATACCTTTAAGCGCTCACCTCCCCGGCAACGGCGCCAGAAAATAGCTTGATGTCTACGCACGCTTCTATTCTCGTAGACAGTGTTGGGCCTCCAAGAGCAGAGGTTTGTAGAACAGCAGCAAGTTTCCCTTAAGTGAATCACCCAAGGTATATCGAACTCAGGGAGGTAGAGGTCAAAGATAACCCTCTCAAGCAAACCTGCAGTTAAGATACAAAAAGTCTCTTGTGTCCCCAACACACCCAATACACTTGTCAGATGTATAGGTGCACTAGTTATGCGAAGAGATAGTGAAATACAAGTAATATGGATGATTATAAGTAGTAATTGCAATCTGTAATAAAAATGGCAGCAAGCAAACATGTAGTAGAACTTGTTGGAAACGGTGTTTCAATACTTAGAAACAAGGCCTAGGGATCCTACTTTCACCGGTGGACATTCTCAACGATGACATCAAAGTTAAATAAATAAACACTACTCTCAAACACTCTCATGTTGGATGATAAACACCATTCATTGTGTAGGGCTACAAGAGCACACCCCAAAATCAGAGTAAACTAACACCACAACGTCATAAAGGAATCACACACGGTGCACACACTGTCACCTTTACATCCGTGAATAACCCCGGAGTTCATATTAAAGTAACCTCTAGAGTGCATAATAGATAAAGAGTAGCATCACATATTCAACTAGATTACAAAGCTCATGATCACATAAAAGATCACATCATGGGAGAGAGAGATAGACCACATAGCTACCGTAGATCCCGCATCCCCGGGGGAGAACTACTCACTCCTCATCATAGAAGTCAGCAACGGCGATGGAGATGGTGGTGGAGTCGATGGAGATGGCTCCGGGGGCAATTCCCCGTCCCGGCAGGGTGCCGGAACAGAGACTTCTGTCCCCCGAATCTTGTCTTCGATGGCGGCGGCGCTCTGGACCCGTGGAGGAAATATCGAACACCGTGCTAGGGTTTTTGGTCTGGGGGGTATATGTAGGGGAAAGGGCGAAGGCGGTGGAGCTCCGTGGGTTCCACACCACGTGCTCGCGCGGCCAGGAGGGCTCCCGCGCCTGGGGGTGGTGTGGGCCCCTCGGGCTCCGTCTTCGACTCCTCTTCGGTGCTCTGGAACGTTCCCAAATAAAAACTGACTTCTGAAAAGAAATCGTCCAATTCCGAGAATATTTCCTTAAGTACTTTTCTGAAACCAAAAACAGCAGAAAACAGGGAACTGGCACTGTGGCGTCTTGTTAATAGGTTAGTCCCAGAAAATGCATAAAACTATATAAAATGCATATAAAACATGTAATAACTTGGTATAATATAGCATGGAACATAAGAAATTATAGATACGTTGGAGACGTATCAGGGGGGGGGGGGGGGGAATTCCCCCCTTGGTGCGGTTTTTGAAGGGGGCTGCCCTAGGTGGGCCAAAAGGGGCCCACCTAGGGCCGGCGGCCTCCCTTGGGGCGGGCTGGTGTGGGAATAGTCCCACACCGCCCAGCCGGCAAGGCTGGCAGCCCCCTCCTACTTTACATAGAGGTGCACCCCTGGCCTTTGAAGATCAATCCAATCCCTCTCTCTTCTTCTCCTTGATAACGTGATTCCTCCATTGGAGTTGCGCCAAGGTGAAGTTCTCTCCACCATACGCACACCGCCGTGCTGCTGGTCTTCCGGTCCAAGTCTTCCGCCGCTCGTCCCTGGATCGGAGCCCGGAGGTCGTCGTCTTCACCGTACGTGTGTGAATCCCTGTGAGGTACCACACTAGTGGTGCTCAGAGGTCTTCTTCCTCTACACGACCTCGAGGTCGTCTTCGTCGGCTTCATCGACAACGCTTGTGCGGGAGCGTAATCCCCGCGTTTCGGTCTACATGGGTATGTATATCGATCTCCTGCGTATTACTATATCTGCATAGTATAGATCCTGGCTAGTTTAAAGGTTATCGTTGTTAGAAATTTTTTGTTTTCTGCCTGCAATCCCCTTCAGTGGTATCAGAGCCGATATATGCGTAGATATAGCTGTACGCTTTTAGAACCCGTGTTTATCACGGGGCATCGTTCTTTTATTTGCTACCCTCTCGCGTGCACTTGCATTGTCGGCAGCATTGAGTTGATGAAGCGGCCCGGACCGACTTTACGCGTACGCTTACGCGAGACTGGTTCCACAACTGACATACGGCTTGTACCGTATATGTGCCTGGCGGTGTCTGTCTCTCTCTCATTAGTTGGTTTTGCATTTTCAATGGAGGGCCCAAGAGGGATAAATAAATATGCAATTATTTGATCGTTGTTGTGGTCAAGGGTTCGTAGGTATGAAACGGTTCTACTTACGACAGCCCCGAGCCACGTAAAATATGCAAAAGATAAAATAGAACGCGTCTAACTTTAGTTTGCAGGGGCAATGTGATATGGTCAAGATAGGTTTATTAAATTGTTTATAAACTGTGGGCGCGAAGGAGACCATCGGCGCAAGGACCATGTCACGTCGCATTACATATTGATATTTTGAGTGCATCTTATATTGTGTGTATATATATATATATATTTTTATATATTAGTTACACGGCGGTGGTAATATAAGATGATCACTCTAAAATACCATTAGTGTTCTCCTTTCGACGTGCACCACCAAGAAAGTTATACGTTATGAGGCAGGCCGTGACGATCGGGTGTCATACATATCGTCGTTCGCATACAGTGGGTGTAAGACATGTTTGCACAAGCGTATACGTTGAAGGTTATTATGGCGAGCCTAGCATGTACAGACATGGCCTCGGAACACGGTGACCGAAAGGTCGAGCATGAGTCACAAAATTGTTGTGATTGACATGTCGATGTCTACCTTTGAAGTTATGTTGCCGGCTCTGACGATGAGGGGTTGCATAATGGATGAGGATCGTGTAATCACTAAAACGATTAGAGAGATATTCGTTCTGAGTGGGAGTTCTGTTAGTTTTATTTTATTAAAACTTGAACTCTATTTTATAATGAACAAAGTCTTTATGTTTTGCAAAACCTTTGTAGATATTAACCAATGTAATAGCCTTCTTTAAAAATTAGGCGCAATCCTGCGATTGAGAAACTTAAAAGGTTGGGTCCAAACTTCATAGTTTTATACTTTAGCTTGAGGATACTCCTTGTTTAAACCATTAGCTCTTTGTGATACAATACCCGCTAGGAGATAAACCCGGAGATTCCGCTAACAAAAGGATAATTTGGATTATCAAATTTTTGTGCGGATAATATCATCATAGTCCAGTGTATGCTATGATCTTTGTCATAGAGAATTAACGGTGGGTGCGAGTTGTTAGATCGCGAACATATGAGATGATCGCTAAACTCAGAATACACCTAAAGTTGGGTTGATGAAATTTATCAGTACGTTGACTGTTTTTCTTCTCAACCAAGATGGAAGAGAATGCACGCATTGAAGGACACTGGTCATACTCGATGACATTGGTCATACTTGATGACATTGAGACGCCTCGCTCAGCTCGATCACTGGATGACAGACAACGTTGCCAGATGCAAATGCTTTGTCATAGACTATGTCATGCAAGGGGAATCGTTCACCTTCATGGTTCTTGATTGCGTTGGAAGAATCAAGAAGATGAAACAGATCGCCGGGAAGTCATCAATGATGATGGTGTATATATGATATACACGTTATGAATGTTTTACCTAAGCAAGTACTCGTAGTAGTGATTAAGTTTTTGATACTAGTCATGTTTTATGAAAACCAGATTTACTACTTGAATAGCTTGGAAGGATGAGGCGACAATGTGTGTTGATGATGGCAGACAAAATATTGTGATGGCCATAGACACTCTCACTCTAGATCTACCATTTGAATAAATTCTTTTATGATCGCCTGTTAGTATGATCGTTATAAGTGTGTTTTCTCTAGCAAGACACTTGTTCATATATGTTAGTGACAAAATCGTTGTCCTATATTTATGAAGTAATGATCATAAGCCGATTTGAATTTAGATGGTAGAAGCTCCACATTCATAATATTAATGCCAAAGGATACAAACTTAATAAAGACACCACATTCGTGTGGCACTACCGTTTAAGTCATGTCAATGTTATAGTCAATGAATAAGATCCATACGGATGGATCTACAAGTACTTAGATTTGATCTTTTGACACTTGCAAGATAACTAAGACACCGTTTTCGGAAATCGGTCATATAACTTATTGATAATCATGCATATAGATGTATGTGGATCAATGAAGTAATTAACGTGTAGTGGAGACCTTTATTTCGTAAACTTCACTGAACGTTTTGAGTATAACTTGTTGAGAATCATGCATATGGGTGTATGTGAATCAATGAAGTACTTTAACGTATAGTGGAAGTCTTTATTTCATAGACTTCATGAATATTCCGAGTAGATATATGGATATCCACTTAAGAAATGTTAGTCTGAAAATTTTGATTCGATCAAACAAGTTCAGAATGAAGTAGGAAAATAAATTTAACAAGAAAAATCAAATTCCTGCGATACAGATCGAGGAAATAAAAATTTGAGTTATAATGTTGGCATATCATTGGAAGACTTGTGAGAAGAGTTCCACAAATTACGTCGCATGGAACACCATAGTGTTATGGTATGTTAGGACGTCGTAATCGCACCCTATCGGATAGTGTGTGGTAAATAAATCTCTTATCGAATTATTGTGATCATTGGAGTCATATGGTAGAAACATAACATTCACGTTAGATAATAGGGAAACCATTTAAATCCATGGAGACAATACCATATGAGTGATGGCATGGCTTTTAGCCTAGATTGTCGTTTCAGCAATTTAGTGTTTCGATGTGATCAAACCTAAAATGGATAAATCTTTGTAGTGTACCGTACGTAAAGAATTAGTTGGGTACATGTCTCACGACATAGGCAAAAACGTTGCCGGAATATACCTTGCAAAAGAAATAGTTTCTTGTCCAAGGGTATAAGTGGGAAAGAAAGTAGAGCAAGACGAAGTTAATGAACTTTCTCTCCAGACATCAGAGTGGCGCAACGGAAAGTGTTTCCGGTGTTATGCTCCTCAACTGGAAAGAAGCTGATGATAAAGATCATGATGCTCTGAGCTCATACTAAGAACGTAGGCGTACGAGGTTGTGTTCCACACTATGTGGTACGACAATCTTGTTATGAAGGTCATGTTAATGGAATATGACAGACCTACGAACTACGAAGAAGAGATGGTAGACCTAAGTCCGAAAAATGGCTATGAGTCAAATATGATCCGAGATAAAATTAATGTACGATTACCAGGTAATGACTTGGGAGATCTTCTTGATGGCATCTAAACTGTTAATAGAATATGGAATTTTATGACAGAATAGACACTGATAAGAATCGATTTGTCGTGAAACAGTTCCGACAGATTCAAAAGTTGACCACAACGAGATTTTGTCTCAAGTGGCGAAGTCTAAATCTATTCGGGGTCATTTAGCAATTACTATAATTTCAAATTGAGAAATTGATAGATGGATAAAGGAAACCATGTTTCTTAATGGTATCATTAAGAAAGAGTTGTAATTAGTACAATGAAATGGTTTGGTGATCCTGAGAATGCTAAACATGTATGCAAACTTCAGCTATCCATTCATGGGCTGAAGCAAGCATATCGGAGCTGGAATCTTCACTTTGAGGATGTGATCAAAAGATTTTGGAGTTGTCCAAAATAGTTGAAGAAACTTGCATTTGCAAATAAGTGAGTGGGAGCTAAGTAGCTTTTCTTGATCTTATATGTGAAAGGCATATTTGAGTCGGAGCTAGGTGTCATTCATGATTTTATATGTAACGACATATTGAGAATGATACAGATCCTCTAGTAAGGTATAAAGGATTATTTAAGTGATTAAATTTTCTATGAATGAAGTTAGGAGTATTAGGCATCCGATATATAATTGTATAGATAAAAAAGGGGCTTAATAACATTAGGTCGGAATATTTTCCTAAGTTAAGATTCTGAAGTGTTTCAGAATAGAACAAGCGAAGAAAAAGGTTCTTGCTTGTATGACTAGGTAAAATATTAAGTTTATCTTGGCATTTTCAGTGATAGAAAATGATGTTCGACATTCTCTATGGCTCAGACATAGATTCTATCAGACTGAAAGCTCGACTTGGTGTGACCCAAGTTCTTGGTTGAAGAACGGGTTCTAGAGTGATCCTTGTGTGGATCAATGAACAAACGTTAACTATATTCTTTAGTGTCTGTGAGAACTAAAGATATGTTTTCTGGTAAAGGGTAAGAGTGGAAAGATAACTTGCCGTAAAACGGTTACGATGATGCAAGTTATGACACTGACGACTAGAAATCTCATATAGGAGATGTCCTTTATTTTGAAGAAAGACATGATTAGCTTGCGAAGTCGCATATGAATGCACTGTCGCATAATCTAAATAGGTATAGAAATATATGGCAACTTCAGAAGTAGCCAGTGTGATTGGACTGAACAGTTTCCGAGCATATGTCGTTCCCCTTAATAGAGCTACGCGAAGGTTCGTGTCTCACTCCATCGACTAAGATATATTTCACCGTCATCGTAAGATACGGGATGATGTCAAACAAGGTGACATAGAAGTGTTGCAAAGCACATATAGGTCTCAATCTGTGAGATCTATGGACTGTATTCCTCTTCCACGAGACAAGCATGCACCAAGTTGCTATGGGTGTTGAGCTTTTACCAAGTTGTAAACTAGATTAAGTGTTACTCTAGTGCAAGTGGGAGACTTAAGGAGATATGCCCTAGAAGCACTTAATAAAGATAGTTTATTCGTCACTAGATTAAGTGTTACTCTAGTGCAAGTGGGAGACTGAACGAGATATGCCCTAGAGGCACTTAATAAAGATAGTTTATTCGTCATATCTCAATTGTTCATTATATGTTTTATACCATGCTATAACTGTATTAAGCGGAAACATTAATACACGTGTGGTAGATAAACAACCAGGTCCCTAGTAGCCTCTGTCTAACTAGTTCATTGGGCAATTGATGATCGAGGTTTCCCGATCATGTGACATTGATGTCAGTTGACAATGGAGTCATGTCATTGGGAGAATGACGTGATGGACATACCCAATATTTGTAGGACGTAGTCATTACGCCTTTGACCGTGAGATCAACTCTTATTGCTATTCCTGAAAAATACTTTGATTGCATCAAACGTCATATCTTAACAGTGTGACAATAAAGGTGTCCCTGTCGGGTATCGGAAGGGAGTATGTTGAGACGAGGGATCAAGAGCGGGATTTGCCAGTCCGCATAGCAGGATAGATACTCTAGGGCCCACTCGGTGAGATTATGTCAAATGAGCTTGCAAGCATGTGACTAGGTCACCAGGACATAATATCATGGACGAGTAGAAGATAGTGTTGTCGGTAACGAGATCAAGCTAGGTATGGGGATATCTATGAACGAGTCTCGGACACACTAAGTATCGCCATGGCAAAAGGTTTAAGACTCGACGTCCAGGTTCGAACGAAAAAGTTATTCGTTATCTCACAGGGATTAATTCTGGGTATCCAAGGTCCACGAATTAGTCATTGATCGGAGAGCTTGTCTCGATCATGTCTGGAGAGATCTCGAACCGCTAGGGTAACACACTTAAGGGGAGTCGACAAGTTTACCTGAAGAGAAATTAGAAGAGAGAGCACCGGGAGCGTCCCGGGAAAGATCCGATGGAGATCGGAGGGCGACGAAATAGTTTTCGGAGCTGGAATAAAATATATAATGTGTGTTTAATATTAATTAGTGTAATTAATAGTTAAATACATTTTTATTTAATCAATTTCAGATTTTTAAAGGCAGCCCACCTTAAATGGGCCTTCCATGGGAAAGAAGGCCCATGGGGGGGGGGGGGGGGAATTCCCTCCTTGGTGCGGTTTTTGAAGGGGGCTGCCCTAGGTGGGCCAAAAGGGCCGGCGGCCTCCCTTGGGGCTGGCAGCCCCCCTCCTCCTTTATATAGAGGTGCACCCCTGGCCTTTGAAGATCAATCCAATCCCTCTCTCTTCTTCTCCTTGATAACGTGATTCCTCCATTGGAGTTGCGCCAAGGTGAAGTTCTCTCCACCATACGCACACCGCCGTGCTGCTGATCTTCCGGTCCAAGTCTTCCGCTGCTCGTCCCTGGATCGGAGCCCGGAGGTCGTCGTCTTCACCGTACGTGTGTGAATCCCTGTGAGGTACCACGCTAGTGGTGCTCGGAGGTCTTCTTCCTCTACACGACCTCGAGGTCGTCTTCGTCGGCTTCATCGACAACGCTTGTGCGGGAGCGTAATCCCCGCGTTTCGGTCTAAAAGGGTATGTATATCGATCTCCTGCGTATTACTATATCTGCATAGTATAGATCCTGACTAGTTTAAAGGTTATTGTTGTTAGAAATTTTTTGTTTTCTGCCTGCGATCCCCTTCACCCACCCCCCTCCCTCCCCCGACAAGTTCGAGTTTCTTCATGGTCCCATGTATAAGCGCAAAGTACTTTTTTTGTTGCCAACACATTGGTGCCGAGCAAGGAAAAGACAACCCATGTTTGTTCCATTTCCCAGTGACTTTGTATAAAAATGATAACTAATCGATGGCGACATTTTGGTTTTAGGTACACGTGAAGGTCGACATTAAATCATTCTATTGCCATGCATACCAGGTAATACCTACTTCTTTTGCAACTAAATATAAGGGGTTTTAGTAGCTAAATTTGAGTTACCAGACGTTTTATATTAAGATACATAGGAAGTAGATACTGGCTAGCAAATAGGACATACATCGTCACTTTTGTTTTCGTCACTGAATATTCATTAGGGCTCATTTCTAGCATGATTTACTTTCATCAGATGACAGTTTAAATTTGTTACTCTTGCTACGGATAAAGCAGGTTGCAGTACACGGTGTGTCGTAGCAAGACTTGGTGCTTGGATTTATTTGCAGGAAACGTGCATTGCATGTACACGGTTTGTAAGTTACTGGAAATAGGCAAGTGGTATGAGTGACGAGTCGCCAAAATTGTGTGGTCTCAATGACTGTCGTATGTGTCCGTGTTTCGCATGTGTTGGGTCCCAGCTTTCCACACCAATGTTCCTCGCTTTGTCATTTTATACGATTATTAGTGCAGACTGATAAAGATATAAATTAAGTCGAGCAGATCACTCTGGACAAGAGAGGAGCACAGGAAGATTGCCACAAGTTCGAAACTCGTGAAGGAGAGTAGCTTCAACGTAGAGGAAACCAGGTTGAGACTCCTTTGAGATCGATCTCATGGCCATACTCGTATCTCGCGTTCCTTCCAAAGTCTTGGCTATATACACTCCAGAGGTTTCTCGTCGACGAACGAACACAGCTCATTGCCGGCAAACCCCTATCGGCTTAAGCACGAAATCTTGGGGCATCAACTGTGTCCCACCGATAACAGGAGCAACACAGTAAGTGCATGCTGAATTTCCTTTTTCCTTTTTCTTTTTGGAAATGCATACTTGTTCTTTTAGATGATGCCATGCAACATGCATGTAGAAAAGTATCAACAAGCTTTGCACACAACTGTATAGATAATGATATTTTTTTGTAATACATCTCATTTGCCCATATATAATTGGCTCGTCCATTTCAAAAAAATATATCTAATTAGCTTGTAGTACGATCGATGATGGCATATGCAACATCCATGCAGAAAAGTATCAATAAGCTTTTGCACACTAGTGTATAGATGCACAATACTCGCTCCCCTTTTGCTCCCCGTGAGCCGCACCATGGCCCCTCGACATAGTCACGGGCAACGGCGCAACTCAAGGTGGTCTGACGGGCGGCAGTCTCGGATGTGCTAGTGTGACGGTTGTGGTCTGCGAGTGATAGTAGTTTCGGCTGCGACATATGAGTCGTGAGGAGTTGCATTTTAAGGGCGAGTGGTGATATATCAGGGCAATAATCCTAGAAGGTGGTGTCACCGACTGTATAGGGAGTAGCAAAGTGTCGGGACGTCGGGTGGCGACCTTGAGATTTTACAACATTTATTGAGGGAGTAGCCTTTGTCGATGAACCGTGATATTGTTCTCTATGTGGCGAACAAGGTGTCAAATGTGACACGTGGGTTTGAAGTCTTGTGTCACGCAAGCTTCTTCTCTTCAGAATCGGTAGGAGGTTAGCTATTTTCGTGGAGCGGTTTTCCTGGCATATTCCATACGTATGAGCTTACGCTGGTTTTAACGTCTTTTGCTCGGTTTTCCACTAATAAACAATCACTTTTTTCTCGATTATGAATAGGCAAAGTTTTTGCCTATTGCTAGAAAAATGTGCACAGGAAATATAAAATCCACCTGCTTTATTTCAGAATCCCTACAGTGGATTCAGGAGATCCGCCAGCGGGAGGAAAATTTCCAGCGGTTGATCCAGGACCCAAAGAACCACCAGCAGCAGGAAAATTCTCATTACCCAACATACCTTCATGGTGCGTACGTACAGAACAGTTACACTGTGTTGCGAGCATTTTTTTTGTCCACGTGTTTCTAGATTTGTTTCAGGAACTTCCTTCTCACATTCAAAAACTCTATGAGCATCTCAGGGTCAAGTTGATCGCTGGTGCCTACTTTGCTGCAGTACCATTTTACTGGCAAATGAGAGCAATGGAAGGTAGCTCCAAATCAATATTACCACCTTATGTCTGCGTCGATCTTAGGGCACATCTTGATTTAAACTTGTCTCTCCGTGTGAAAATAACATCAATCGAGTAGAAAGGGTGGAACAAACAGTAGAGGAAGCAATCGAGGCGGTCGACAAGATGGCGGTGACGGCTGAGAAAATCGCTGAGGATGTCGCTGAAGCCTTTCCCGAGAATAGAAGTCTAAAGAACGCAGCATCCAGGATCAAGGCTATCACAGATGAGATCGATGTGGATGCGAACAAAGCCGAGGCCTTGCTTCATAAGGTTAGGTTTGATGCCAAGTTGTGTTTTTGTATTAGTGTAGCTTACCTAGTTCAAACCTTGTGCTGGAATTGAGTGTCCGACACATTGCAAGAAAAAAAATAAAGCAATTACTGACATGATTTTTAAGTGGATAATTTTTTCTCCAAAATAGAATGCAAAGGAATCCTTAATAATATTCCCTAAGAATTTTAATTATGTAAGTCAAGGGACCTCAACAAAAAGAATTATAGTATTCAAATTCCCCAAGTACTAAGCACCGAATAAGACCAAATACAACTGTTTTGAGTTGAGTAACCAGTATGAGTAGATTGAGTGAAATGTGTGCTTACTATGTGAAGATGTTTGACGTCATAATAATCAAACTATTCTATTTTTTTCCTGATTTAATGCAGATTGAGAAAATAGAGGCAGAGGTGGATGAAGCAGTAGATGCTTTCACAAAGAAGAAATCGATGACAAAACACCCATGAAAAGGAGACGATTATATTTAGACAGGAACACAAACACTTTATTGTACTAGGTGTTAACTGAGCATACGGAGAAAAAAATGCATGATTACGTTGTCGTTATCTCGTTCCTTGTATTCCTGCAATCTTCATCCATTTACACATAATGGATATGTAAAATTAGTTTGAGCTCGACAAAGGTAGTTTTTGAACTACTTTTATGCTGCCATAAAAGGGAAAAGGCGAGCGAGCAACGCCCGGTATTTTCTTGGAAAGTTTCATGTTGAATGATGTTTTTGCATCTATTCGTAACTACCGATGAATAGTCTACGCTGTGTATTGAAGAACAATATGCATGCTATGCTTTTCTATTGGGGCGCAACCGAAAAAGCTATGCAAGTAAAAACTTTTTCAACCGAGTCACTCCTAAGATTCGGCTTAGTGTTTAGACAACGATTCTTACACTAGACCGTCAGACTTAGGAGCCAAGCCTTCACTACCCCGAGCAGACACACCAGCATTCTGCACCTGTGGGTCTAGCGATATGAATCGTTGCCTAATTTCTGAGTCGGGTCTTGGATGTGCTTCGGTAGTTTTGGTTTGCATAGCTTTTTCGGCGGTGGCCCGAAGAGAAAGACGGGTGGCGAGGAAAAGGAGTGAGGGGGGAGGGGGCGAGAATGTGAAGTGGGTTGTATTTGAAGGAAAGCATGGACATGCGTATCCAAGGGACGACCCCCCACCCCCTCCCCCAACGGGACGACGACTAATGACCTAATTGAACGACTAGGAGAACGAGCGGAGGAAGCTTCTTACCGTGACGCGGCCCCGAGTGGGGTGACACACACATCAAAATGATCGGCGCGTAACAACGACAATAAAATGTAGGATGAAATAAACAAAATCAGATAACGAGATTTCATGCTAGAAAAAAATCCAAGCGACCTCCATATTGTGTCTCCATCTATGAAGACATCCAGAAATCCGACACCAGATATAGTCAGACCCTGAGGTTTCATCAATGACGAAAGAAAGCTACCCACTTGTAACTGTAATCGAGTTTTTTTTTAAAGGGTATAATCGAGTTTTTTTTGCGGACGACTCTAGAGTCTGGTCTTCCCGTCTCCACGCGCAGGCGACGCGGCCCCGCGAAATTTCGCCCCGTCGGCGTCGCCGGTGCGAGAAGGAGCCCGGAAAAACGGAAATTTCCCCGGCCGAACCACCAAAACCCCCACGAAACGGTGAGCCGGCACGGCTGCCGCTGACCCTCGTCAACTCCTCCTAATCCCCTGCACGCACAGATCCCCCGGTCTCCGACGACCGGGCGGCGAGATGGCGGAGACGGTGGCCGGCTGGCTGGTGTGCCCGGTCATCAAGATCGTAGTGGACAAGGCCAAGTCCTGCGCCGCCGACAGATTCAGGTGGCTCAACGGCGGTGTCCCCGATGCGCTCAAGCAGCTGGACGGGACGCTCACGGAGCTCCGCGCCGTGGCGGGCGCCGTCGAGCGGAGCCGCGGCGGGAGGGGAAACGGCGGTAGCGACCTCGACAGGTGGCTGCTGCAGCTCAAGGACGCCGTCCACGAGGCCGACGAGGTCGTCGACGAGTTCGAGTACCGGAGTCTCCGCCCCGACGGCGGCAAGGTCGACCGCGCGCGCTCCTCCCTCGTCAAGATCGGCAAGCAGATGGTCGGCGCCGACGAGCCGCTCAACAGGCTCAAGGCCGTCACCGAGAAGCTGGGCGGCATCCTGGCCAGCTCCGAGCGGCTGATGCAGGTGGCGGAGCTGGAGGCGTCGCGCTCCGGTGAGCTGAGCGGCCGCTACCACCCCACCTTGGACGGCCCGGTCACGGGCTCGCTGCTGGAGGACGACGAGGTGTTTGGGCGTGACGCGGAGAGGAAGGACATGGTTTCTTGGCTGATCGCCCCAGGCCCGCCCCACCCCCACTGCACAGACCGGCGCGCCCGCGCCGCTGCCATCCCCGTCGCCGCCATCACGGGTCTCGGTGGGATGGGAAAGACCACGCTGGCGCGCGTCCTGCTCGACGACGATTCGGTGAAAGGAGCATTCGATTTGGTCATGTGGGTGTGTCCTGCTGCCACTTACCACAACAAGGTTGAGCTCATGAAGCAAATCTTGCAGTCTGCGGGTGTGCAAGTCTCAGACAACATGAAGAACTTCGATGTGCTCCAGAAGGAGCTACTGAAGGCTGTCTCGTCCCGGAGGTTCCTGCTGGTTCTCGACAATGTCTGGAATAGAGAGGAGATGGATGGGGATATGTGGAGCGAGGTGTTGGCTCCTCTTAGATGTGGCCAACCTGGGAGTAAGATCGTGGTTACCACTCGGCAAAAGATGGTAGCCAACATGCTGAATGCGAGCAAGCATGTCATTTTGGAAGGGTTGGCGTTTGCGGATGTTTGGTCGCTCTTCACGAGGATTGCTTTCAGCAAGGACAGCGTTGACAACCATCCGGCACTGCGTGCAATTGGGGAGCAGCTTGTTCTGAAGCTCAAGGGGTTGCCATTGGCTGCCAAGGTCGTTGGTGGGATGCTCAAGAGTACCCGGAGTGCCCGTGAGTGGGAGAAGATCTCGGAGATGGAAAACTATGACAATGTAAGCTCGACGCTAGAGCTGTGTTATCGGAACTTGCAGGAGCACTTGCAGCCGTGCTTTGCAATCTGTAGCATATTCCCCAAGAACTGGCGGTTTAAGCGTGACAATTTGGTTAAGATTTGGATGGCCCTGGATTTCATCCGGCCAGCTCGTTTGAAGAAACCGGAGGATGTAGGGAAGGAGTACTTTGATCAACTTGTGGATGGATCCTTCTTCCACCAGCGCAAGGAGGGTCGTCAGAAATACTATTACATTCATGACCTGATGCATGACCTCGCCGAGAGTGTCTCACGAGTTGACTGTGCAAGAGTTGAGAATGTTGAGGAGAAACAGATTCCTAGTACAGTTCGGCATTTATCTGTAACTGGTGACGTTGTGGCGCATCTCAAAGGATGCAAGCTCGACAGGTTGCGCACATTCATAATTCTTAAGCAATCTTCATCTTCCCTCAGTCAACTGCCAGATGATATCCTCAAAGAATTAAAAGGTGTCCGTGTGCTCGGTTTGGATGGCTGCGGTATGGCTCATCTGTCAGATAAAATTGGTCAATTGATCCATCTGAGGTACCTGTCTCTTTGCAAGACAATTACAAAGCTTCCACAGTCACTGACAAAGTTGTTCCTTCTTCAAACCTTGAGTATCCCTAAGAGGTGCCGCATTGAGGAGTTTCCAAAAGATATGGGGAACTTGCAATATTTGCGCCATTTGGATATGGACAGGGCAAGTACATCGAAAGTCGTGGGTATTGGGGAACTGGTTCATCTACAGGGATCGATTGAGTTCCATGTTAAAGGGGAAAAGGGTCATACGTTGGAAGATTTGAATGATATGAATGATCTCTGCAGAAAGCTCCATATCAAGAACCTTGATGTTGTAGCCAGCAAACAAGAGGCCTGCAAAGCTGGCCTAAGAAAGAAACAGGGTATTAAGGTGCTGGAACTGGAATGGAATTCCACTGGTAAGAGTGTACCTTCTGTCGACGCTGAAGTCTTAGAAGGCCTTGAACCACATCCGCATGTCGAAGAGGTCCGTATCAGAAGATATCATGGTAATATTTCACCACGTTGGTTGGACATGAGTTTCAGGAAGGACAGTAAACTGTGCCTACTTAAATCTTTACATTTGACCAACTGTAGAAAGTGGGAGTTCCTGCCTCCTCTTGGGCAGCTTCCATGTCTGAAGATTTTGCATTTGAAAGAAATGTGTTCACTGAGGCAGATTGACAGCAAGTTTTATGGAACCAAATTGATTGCATTTCCATGTCTGACAGACCTTGAATTTGATGATATGCCACAATGGATTGAGTGGACGAAAGAAGAGAAGGACATCAGTGTTTTTCCCAGGCTCCGTAAGCTGAATCTTCTGAACTGTCCCAAGTTGGTTAAAGTTCCTCCTTTCTCTCTGTCTACCAGGAAGGTCACAGTCAGAAATACAGGGTTTGTTTCACACATGAAGCTATCCTTCTCATCATCATCATCATCATCATCCAAAGCTTGCAATGCTGCATTAGAGACATGTTCTACCACCATCCTTACAGATGGCTTGCTGCACCAGGAACAGATGGAAGCAATTTCAGTTTTGACTCTGCGGCACTGCCAAGGTGTAAAATTCGAGCAGCTTCAGGCGCTTACCTCACTCAAGAAGCTGCAAATATCCCATTTAGACATAACAGATGAGCAGCTGGGTGCTTGTCTGCGAGGTTTACAGTCGCTGGCCTTTCTGGAGATAGACAATTGCAGCAACATAACATCTCTTCCACATGTTGAGAATCCGAGCAGATTAACAACGTTACACATTCGGCAGTGCGCCGAGTTATCTTCTCTGCATTCCTTGCCAAATCTTGCAGCACTGGAAAGCATGTTGATCGAAAATTGCTCCAAGCTCACGGTTGAATCTTTCCCTGCCGACTTCAGCAGGCTCAGTTGTCTGAAAAAATTGAATATAATGTGCTGCGCGGAGCTGGAGTCCCTGCCAAGTGGCTTCCCGTCTTCACTGCAAGTTCTTGATCTGATTGGGTGCAAGCCAGGTCTGTTGAACAAACTGCAACTCAAGAATGGACCAGAATGGGATAAAGTAGCACATATCCCGATCAAACGGATCCATTGACTAGAGGCTTGTTGCCTAGGTGTGCCTCGTACCATTATCATGCCCCTTTGATTGCTGATCAAGGATGACAATCCAATGAAATAGTGTAACGCGACGAGAGATACTGATGAAACATACTTGCCAACAGCCCTGCTCTCTAACTTAGTTATGCTACTCCCTCCGCGTTTTAATTGTCGCGGAGAACGTACTGTGGTAGTACAAAGTTGTGTACAGCTCCCAACGCTCTTTCCCGATCGGAGTATGGCTTTTCTGTATCTTGACCAAAAGTGTTCTGCATATAATGTGGGCTTTGGCTGAAGTACATGACTGTAATGCATATGTTCTGTATGTAATGTGCACTTTGGCTGAAACATATTCCCACTATTCTTTTTATTTGTAGCCGGTGCATTTCACTTGCACGAGCATATGAGAGCCACCATTTACTGAGATTAACCGAGTTTTCAACAATGTAACTAGTAGCTAAATCAGATTGGTGACTTTTCGAACTGGAATTGGAACTGTCTACAGAGCAAACCGAAGCCCCAATGAATGCTGTCATTGACCAATGGTTGGGTAAACCCTCATAGACATCGTCGGTGGGTACATTTCACAAACAGAAAACTGAAAGGAAACGGTCAAACGAGAGATTGAGTCACGGACGATCATGTTATAGGAAGTCCTCTTCCTTTACATGGAGCCATAGGCCTCCTATTTTCAGTGCCTCTCTGACCAAGCTCCAGGCAATGATAATTGCAGATAAGACAGTAGAAAGCAAATGAAAATTTCAGTACTAGCATTCGGATCTAAAATACGCAGAGTGGGGAAGAATCTGTCGGAAGATCACATTTCAGTTCAGAAGACGTAAATCACAACTATCAGAACCTTTGGATCAGGCACCTTCTATTTAAGAATATGAAGCAGATTTGACTTTTCATGGATAACAATTACAAAATTCGACTACAGTTTTCAATCAAAATATGCTATCAGAAACCAATTTCATTTTAAAATACAATATATAATATTTCGGTGTGGTAAATCCAGTGCTATCATTTGCCCTCAGTCCACCCATATTGTTTCCCACGAAACAGCAATGAAACTTCAAAGAAGTTTTGACTGAATGCATCTTCAGACACCCAATAGAGCGACATGAGATACTATTTAAGACATTTGCGTGCTAGGACCTGCTCATTATCTGGTATACAAATAAGAATAATATGAAAATGCCTACCAAAGAGCAATCCCATAATAGCAGAAATGCAGAATCACATACTAACACATGAGCATGCTAACTAACAGATACCCCTTTCGCAAATAGGTCGTACGGAAATTATCCTCGCTGCTACTAGCACCACCTCCACAGGGTGGAGAAGAACCAAACTACAAGAACTATATATACACAACAGTGCATGCAGCATACCGCTGCTACTCGAGCATGGTAAATGCTCGCAGAAAAAAAAAAGATCATACATGGGGGAGCAGGGCGCGTTGTTTGTAGTCATACTTGCTTCTGCAATATATGGATCTGCAGTTACATGGCAACGATGAGCTCGTCCGGGGTTTCTCCATCTGTGCTTAGAGGCGGCAGCATCAAGTCATCCCCGGCCGAGAAATGATACTTCTCCCCGATGGCTCTGAGGAGCTGGTACACCTCAAACATGGTGGGTCTCTCTTTTGCAGTGGAGACAGTGCAAGAACATGCAACTTTCAGAAATTGCATCAGCTCACTATCCTTGTCTTTCCCTATCAGTGACTTGTCGATTGAGTCTTGGAGAATCCCATTATTCGATAGGTAAGTGATCCACTCTACTAGATTGCCTCTGAAATTATCTGGAGCACTGGAAACCTGAGTAGGCCTCTCGCCCGTGACGAGCTCAAGCAGAATCACGCCAAAGCTGTAGACGTCACCTTTTGGCGTGGCCACCAGGGTGCTCCCATACTCTGGCGCCACATAACCAATATCCCCAAATTCTCCATTGACAAAGGTGCTAAGATGGGTGTCTAGGGGATTCATAAGCCTAGCAAGCCCAAAATCCGAAATCTTTGGTTCGTAGTCTTCATCCAAGAGGATGCATTTGGAACTCATATTACGGTGAAGGATTCGAGGATTGCATGTGTGGTGAAGATATGCAAGGCCTTTTGCTGCACCGATGCCGATTCTTAACCTCAAAGGCCAATCCATCTTGCAATCTTTTCCCTCTTCGTGTAACTGATCATAGAGTGAACCTTTGGGTGTGTGCTTGTACACCAGCAACTTCTCCTTCTTAGCAATGCAAAATCCTAGGAGAGGAACCAAGTTGCGATGCCTTACTTGTCCTAGTGTCTTCATCTCTGAAGTGAACTGTGATTCAGAATGCTGTGAATCTTGTAGCCTTTTGACAGCAAGAAAAGACCCATCGGGTAGCACTGCCCTGTACATAGTTCCTGTCCTCCCAGTACCTATGATGTTTTCGCTGCTGAATTGTTTGGTGGCCTTCATAAGATCACTTAATTTCATCTTCGAAACTGGATTCTCAAACATAGAGACCTGGATAATCCAGAAAACCATGACAATAGTAAGTTAATAGTTAAAAATTCCATGAACAATGCCATTTGACATTGCCTTGTATGCTAAAAGAAAGAAAAGGTAACAAATTACCTTGATTGCTTTTGTTCCTTTGATACTCTTCGCCCACTTATTATCCTCCGCAGCTTTTGCCTTCTTGGCTGGTAGTTTCCGCAGACAAACGAATACAACTATTACAACAATTATGATCACAACTACGACTCCGACAATAGCTCCAATTATTGCTGCGGTGTTTTTGCTCTTTGATGAAGCTTGGCACCGATCCAATGGACTCTCACATAGCCCTTGATTACCAGCAAAGTTTGACGCCGAGAAATTCCTTAGTGAAGGTGGAATAGGCCCTGATAATCGGTTGTCTGCGACATTGAATGTAGCTAACCGAGTAAGAAGGCTGAACTGCTGCGGAATTGGACCAGTAAACTGGTTATGCTGGAGATTGAGGAGATTTAGGTATGTCATGTTTGATATGTTTTGTGGTAGATCGCCTGAAAAACTATTGTAGGAGAGGTCCAATTGTGTCAAGTAGGGCATTTCGCGGGAGATATCTGGAGGGATGGATCCTGAGAAGCTGTTACTTGACAGATCCAGCCCAGTCATACTGCTACAATTCTGGAGGCCTCGAGGAAATGAACCCTGGAGACCAAGGTTGCCGAGGCGCAAAGAAAGAACTCGGTTCTCATCCGGGTGCCAACACTCCACCCCGGTAAATTTGCATATGAACCCAGTGGTGGAATTGTCAAAAATCCATGAGGATTTGAGTATACCATTGGGGTCAGTCACCGACTGTTTTACAGATCTCAAGCATTGGATGTCGAGTTCAGAAGCAAAACAAGTGGAGATCAACAGCAGTAGAAGAATAACCCTCAGTGGAGCATAATGATTTGTCATCGAGCACTTGCACGGATTAATGTCACCTGTCCTCCGCGAGCAACCGCCACTTGGAAGTTCAGGCTTCACCTACACGTAAACAGAACCGAATCTAAAAAATTAGAGACACACCAATTGGCGATAACCATATTCTGAAATTGGAAACATGTACTACTTGATTGCAACAATGGAAAGCAAACGGAGCATCAATAACAGGCGGACACCATCAGTGGAGAACTGATCCCCACTACTGACATACGATGCCAATAATCTGGTAAGATTAGCACCAAAGAATAAGTGCAATTTGCATCGTCCCGATAATAATAATAACAGCACTATAAACTTGCAACGGAGGCAGTTGCAGGTTCCTGAACCATCAATCTTGGCATCAATCCTTTATACACAGGAAACAAACAAAAGGTTTTCGCAGCATTTAATATGTCTCGATTTCTCATACCAGAGGCGAACGGCTCGAACGGCCAAAAGTCGGCCGACTTCCCGGAAAGAGGAAAATCTAAGGGGGTGAAATAATCTCTCAAAATAATGGCACCGCACCACACATACCCATACGCGTATGTGTATGATATCTTTCTCCCTGATTTCACACCCAGGGACCGGCCCTTCTTTTAACAAAAAAAAAGGCACTGGACGAACCCTTCCTGCTGCTCGAGCAAGAAACCAGCACCAATCAAGAAGGCAAAGCAATTCCTAACAGATTTTTTTTTGACAAAAAATTCCTAACTGAAATACAAGCTCCCGAAACTCACCATACATGGCAACTGCACGAACCACTACTCGACACCGCAAGAACCCACCATCCACAACCCGAACCAGAGCTCGCACTCCAAAGATCATACACACATAGATATACCATTCGCACCGCAAGAACAGCTAAGAACTCAACAAATCTGAGGGAACGGGGCGAAGCTGGTGTGCTGCTCACCTGAAGCTCGCCAGCCGCCGCCGCCGCCGCCCTCGCCTGGGTGGGGGAACCGGGAGGACCGGAGCCAGTACCGAGTCCGCGGAAGGAGGGAGGACTGAGGAGTAGTGAGGGGGAGGAGAGAGGAGAAGCCGCCCGGCGCCCGTCGTCAAAGGAACGGAAAAGAAGAAAGTGGGAGTTTTTCTAAGCGTGTGGGGGCCCGGGCCCAGGGCCAGGCCCGCTGGGGTGTGGGCGAGGGCGAGAGCGAGAGGGGGACGCGGAAATCCACGGACTTTCCTGGTCAACTGCCCCGGTCAACCCGTCTGCTTTCTCTTTCTCTGGACTGGATGGCCGGCCGGCCGGCCGGACGAATGGCTACGGCGCCACCGTGTCAGTGTCGCCGAAGCTGGTCTCGAGCGTCTCCTCGACTGTGCGTGTTGCTGCCGCTGCTCACTTCCCTTCTGGGTCTTGGCCACGAAAATAAATGTGTGGCCTCATAGGGATGCTTTTTTGTAATATGGCCCTTTCACAAAACTTAAACTAAGCCCTAGACCCTAGATCTAGCGGTGCTATCGTCAAGCGCGAGAGAAGGAGACATATCCCGCCACAGGCGAAACCCTACGACGTCTCGCCAACCACTACACGCCGGTGGCGGGGGCAGCTGAAGCTTCTAGTTTCGCTGGCATCTGCTGCGGCCTTGAGAAACTCTCCGGGTCGCCACCCTTGCCGAGTGTGGTGGCGGCGGAGGGAGGCCTCGATGGCGGCCTACATTCCCTCCTACTCCGGCTCTGGCCAGTCATGCGGCCCCTCCACCTCCACCGATGCTGCTGCCGGTGGTGGGACAGGTTCCTACGCCGACGCCAGTGCTGGTGCTAAGGGAAGGTCGGACAACTCGTCGTCATCAGAGTAGGCCCGCTCGTCATCCGACACGAACCACTCCGCCGGTGAGACCGCATGCCGAGGGGAGGAAGAAGCTGTCGTGACACACCTCACACTCCGCGTCCACCAGAGCATGTCGGTGCGGCGCTGATATGGAGTAGAAGGGGTCGACGCGCTGCTCCCACAGCAGGTCCATGCGGGCCTTCCCGCTGAGCGGCGACGCCACCGACACCTTGACGGTCGACCTCGTGCTGCATCTCGCGCCGCCACGCCTTGCTCATTCGTCGCTCCTTGTTCAGGAGGTGGCGCTGGTCCTCCTGCTGCACGCACGACTTGGGAGTCATGGCATGGTCGCGTCGAGCACGACGGTCCGGGCCAATAGTTTGCGGCGGGCAGCCTCCTCGTCGGTTGCGGCTTGCAGTTGCCCGACATGCTAGCTAGGGTTTTGGTGGGAGATGACAGGTGAAGTGTTGTGTGGAGATGAGAGGCGTCGTTTTGAAGCCGACAGGGAGAGGAGGAGGTTCCGAGGTTGGCACCGAATTAACGCCAACACCGGTTCGTTTGCCACGTGCATCGACATCGACGCGTGTGAGCCCTGCCTGGGCTTCTAGTGCTGTGATCGGTGCTTCGTATCGTCTGCTCCCGCCTGGGGAGCCGCCACCTCATTAAAATGGGCATACGGTCATAATAAATCCGCCTGCCGCCCGCCGACTCTGTGTCGTTGATGTGTCGGCCCTGCGTGTCGGGATCCGACGCGGCGCGCGTTGCCGACATGCCCACTCTGCCCCCCCCCCCCCCCCCCCCTAGAAACATGGTGCATAGCGAGGTTACCATACACTATATTGGGGCGCACCGGCAACTTTTATGCTATCGGGCTTGCCGCCAGGATCCAATTTCGTGTCGGCGTGTCCAATAGCCCTATTGGGAGCGCTATTGGGCGCGCCGGCAGAGATGCTCTTAGAAACTATTATGAAACGAATGCCAAATTGGGGTTGTTTGGGATGATCGAGACTAAGCAAGATGATCAATTCACCAAGATATCATTCACATTGTGGGCAATATGGTGAGCACATCGAATAACCTCACATGAAGATCTCATTTGATTTGCTGGATAGGAAATATATATGAATATGAATTGTATAGGATTGGGTTTGCATGTATCATATGAAGAGGATTCCTTTGACCATGGTGAAAGAACTTTCTATGAGATTAGATCGTCATGTTTTTTTGAGAGTTTACACTACAATATTCTTATAGAGATTTTCTTCGAGAACTCCTATGGAATTTTTTCATATGGGATGTGATCCTATGGATCAAACAGTTTGCAAATAAAAAATTTCATAGGTTGTAATTCTATACAAAGCCCCTTAAAATATGCTATGCGAATGTTGCTATGTCAAGAGTTGGTGATAGGGGGAGCAGCATTCAAGGATTGCATTTTCGCCCATGAGAAAGGGCTTGAAGCGCATAACCTTGTTAAGCATGCTTTATCTAATTAGGCCCCGTTTGAAACAAAGAAATTTCGTAGGAATAGGATTCCTACAAGAAATTTTGCTATGACACCGTTTGGAACAAAGGAATAAGAATTTCAGATTCCTTTGAAATTCCTATGACATAAACTATTGCATAGGAATTTTGGAGGAAAACGAACATGAGGTCTCACCTCATGTTTTCATCTTCCCGTGTCTACAATTTATGTATTTTTCCTGTGTGACAACCAAACGCCACTTGCAAAAAAAATCTGTGGTTTTAGTTCCTGTAGGAATTCAGGAAACATGACACCTCAATTCCTGCGTTTTTTCCTATTCCCACGTTTTTACTTCCTGTGTTCCAAACGGGGCCTAAGGCTGGGTGAAAATAGAGGAAGCAAAGTTATTATATCCCTGGTCTGCAAAATTTTATCTAGGCTTAGCCAGTGTGTTTGTGCTACCTGGAACTTCATTATTAATTAAAAGCCGTGCACTAGATGGGTCATGTCAAAAAATGGGTCAACACAAGTTTCATACGTTGAGAATAGTCCAAGCTGCTATATTATGTTTTCGATAAAATTATCCATTTCTCCTGCAATTGTTTTGGACGCATCTCGGGAGGCCATTTCAGTCGTGCAATCATGCAGTCCTTTCTTACAACCATATTTGGTCTCACGCTTACAAACCACGTCATTATAGAGACGATAACCCACATGCACTTCTGTCGAAATATTCTGGTGCAGTGTCCCCATTTCATGCATGCTTATGATATGTGGCACCCAAAGCAAATTTTATTTTGTCGATCACACGTAGGGCTAGGGCGGCATCTGAGCTAGCTCCATGAGCCGGAGATCCTGCACGGGTGTCTTCTTGGAAAGAGGTTGGCCGAGTCAAAATTTGCGGGTTTCTCACGTCCCTCTCCTGCCATCGCCAAAAGACTTCGAACGGTTGGCATGACCGTGACCACGGAGTGGATTTGTCGCAGTGTCCCGGCAGTTGAGTTGAACCTTCGTGGCTTCGTTGCCGGATGTGTGTTCATGAAGATTTGGTCGAGACTTTTGAGTACACTAGTGATCGATCTGTATGCCCCATCATGTCTTCCTTTTGTCTTTGTTAGTCTTTTTTTTTTGTGTGAATTAGTCTGTGTTAGTCTTTGTCAAAACATGTGACGCTTGCAAGCAAGAGAGATGGCTCATTTGGCAGCCGTAGGTAGCTCGGTAACTATTTCACGTGTGAACAAGAACAACCCCTCCCATGATACGTACATAAAATGTTCAGTTCAGTTGCACACGTAGTATGGAAAAGTTAAAGACTGTTCTTGACCCCGCGTTTAGCTAGGTCTTGATTCTTAAAGCACTATCCCGTCTTTAGGGTTTGCCTGGTCAAAAGGGAAGCTGGACTGGCCCGCTCACCCCACGGAAACGAGGGTGTACCGGTGTAGTAGTCAACAAAATATGGGAACGCCAACAGAGCACGCCGAGCAGCTATATAGGGCGTGTTTGGCAGTGCATGGGCTAGTCAATCAGACATATATAGCGGTTCTGCATATGCACGAATCTTAAAATGCGCCGAGCCTGGCTAAGTAGGAACGTCTGATTCAGCCGTCGTCCTCCAGGGTCAGACTATGAAGAGCCACCGTCATGTGAATCCGCTGCACGCGTTGAGAAGCACGGGAGACGAGACGTTTGGGGTTAACTCCCGACTCCTCACTCCCCTCACCGCCCAACCCCACTCTCAACTCTTCGTCGTTCAACTCACTGCCGTAACGCCCATCAGAATGGCGGGTCCTCGTCCACCGCTGTGTCGTCCCCCCGGCGACATCGCACACTCCCATTGGGTGTGCAACATCTTCGTGCAGGAGATGTCAGAGCAGGAGCTCCGTCGGCTCATCCACACTCTCACCCCAGTCTGCTGTCCGCGGCCATCATCCGCGACGACAACGGCGGCCGTATCGATGTCCGGGACATCAAGATCCGCTCCGGCAGCTCCAGCTGTGGGGGCGGCGCCGTCGATTGGTCGCATCGTGCTGATGCCCGCGCCCGCACCGCCGTCGAGGGGGATTCGCATCGAAGGTTCATCCTCAATCCTTGCGCCTCCTCCATCGCCTTCGTCCTCAACCCCGACGTCGCGTCCACCGCCTGTACCGGCCACGGTAAGCACGTTCCATTCTAACCCTGATTTGGTGAGAGTTTGATTTCGGAAGCACATTCTATCCTGATTATGAAGCTGATGTGTAGAATTAGTCTAGTAGATGTCAGATTTTGCAAGCAAATGTGTATTAGATGATCTGATCTGTGGCCTAGAACCGCGGGTAGTGGTTGCTTTGGGTGTTTTTGGCCCAAAATGCACATGTACGTTCTTGATTTGGGGTTTTTGCTGCATTGCTTCTCCATAGATTGCTTGATCATCGTTTGTGCATATGTTGCTTGTGTGGAGGTGCTTGTGCATTGATCGTCCGTTGCCTATTAACTAACGTCAACCTTTTTGACAAGGTACTCCAGGCCGAGCAATATATATGAAAACATATTCATGACAAGTCGAATAATATTTATCTTCATTATATATGCTGGATATCGCTTACTATATCCTTGCTCAATCTTTATAAAGTTTGACTATGATCAAATCCAAAATGCAGGGTAATTATGCATTGATGGGGTATTACGCAAGGCCTCAAGATACATCTAGAGATAGGATCTTATGCTCTTCTTATCAGAAATAGGATTAAATGCCAGATCTTTCAATATCAAAACACCAAGATTTCGGTTCTGCTGGTTGAATGTGAGTATTTAATACAGTACGTTGAAATGCTCTACTACGGTTAATTGCTGCACCAATTAATAATTAAAGGAGTAAGAGTTATGAAACGATTGCATATTTGCATTACTGCATGCGTCGGTTTCGATTGCTGGGAATTAAAGGTTTCGCACGGCTGATATAAAAGGATTACCAAGGTAGAGGTTGAGAGAACCAGACCATACAGAGCAGTGCATGCATAGCTTTACACTCGGCTAGAGGAAGGATCAAAGACAGAAAAGGTACATAAATTTATCCTTCCTGCAGTTAAATCAAATTGTGCTAATAGAACATACCGATTGTTTCTTTATATGTGCGCATTGCTTTGTAAATACTGATTGTTTCTTATGCGTGTGCATTGTTTTCTCTTTCTTTTTGTTGTTTATATTTTCTTCTGGGATTCCACCTATTGTTTGACCATTGGGTTTAAAGACATTTTTCCCTCCCTTTTACAATTCTGGTTTTAGTTTAAATTTAAATTAAATCACAATAAGAATTATAAAATGGAGGCCCTAATTACAAATTAAGTGTCGTGGATTCAGTACAATTTTGTAGTGAATCTATGAACTTAATTTCAAACGAAGGGAGGAGTAGATAGCATTGCATTATTCCTAAATAGAGATATCGTATTATTATCGTTCCTCTAGGGAAGATTTTTTTTTTTGGAGAACTTCTAGAGAATAGTAAATGGATTTTATTTTTAGGGAGGTTAAATAATACTCCCTCCGATCCGTTTTAAATGTCGGAGGAAATCAACCGACTACATACAACTGGCTAGTATTGCTCACGACAGTTATTTAGGATCGGAGGTAGTATTGGTTGTGGAAGCCGTATGGGCCAAGATGGCCTTGCTAAAGGCCCAATAGTACAATAGACAAATGGACCTTTTTACCCATCAAAATGGCCCACAAAGTGATATCAGTTATGGACATCTCATTCATATGGGCTAAGTAGCTGACACAATACTAAGTCGTGGGCTGGAGTGCCATTATGGCTTACTAGGACCGCAGAACAGATGCAAATTTCACCAAATTTTGATTGACAAAAACCTGCATCTACTATTTATTGCCAAGTCACTTTTCAAACCAATTAGTCCCCTTTCTATTACTTTCAAGCAAAAATTAACTTGCAAACTACTCCCTCCGTTCTAAATTAATTGACTCAGATTTAGTGCAAGTTGTACTAAATCTGAGTCAATTAATTCAGAACGGAGGGAGTACGTTCTCTGTATCTAAATACTGTATAAGGCGTTTTGGTAGTTCAAATTTTGTTACATACGGAGTAGAAGAGATTTGCAGTGTCACACTGTATGTGCAGAACAGATTAGTCCGGCAGTTCCTGACAAGTCTTGGTTAGCACTAGTTGCAGCTTCTCCGCAGATGGCGGACTGGACGCCGACAGGCATAAGCCATAAGCTTTGGCCCACCGTCAGACCATGAATTGATTAGCTTAGAACTCAGGATCATCCATATATACTCCTCATTTCCTACCCATCGCCTCCAAGAACATGGCACCTACACTTCCTAAGCTAACATTATGAACTGGCTGGCAATGTGCGTATTGCTCTTTGTTGGTGTCTGAACTTATCTAATCGGCGCGTTTAGGGCCATGCTCCTTGGTTTATGTCTACTCTGCCTGAGTTAGTATAATAGTATACGTTATCCTCGTTACCCGTGTCTGTACTAGATGCTCTTCTAATCATGTTTTACCAACAGTATCCGGATTGCATCCCAATGTTATGAGCGCAGGAACTCGCCTCGGTCCTCACGCTACCGCGTCAGCAAGAAACAGAAATGAGCCTGGACTAGCACTGGTCACTAAACTAAACCCTAATAACCTCCCCTAACAAGCATTCTTACTACTACTGTTAACCAGGTCAAATGCATGCGCTGCACCATGCTTATAAACTACTACCTGTGCACCAGGAATACACTAGAAAATCAGTTCCGGCTCGCCCGCAAGGAAGGGCAAACAGTGCAGGTGCAGCTGCACATGGATAGGCATAGGCTACAAATATTTTCCCCGTTTCGATCTCGAGGATTAGGCAGATCGATCCGACGAACATACTGTGAGCCCGAGGCAGGCAGACCAACGAGTCATGAGCACATAAGGACCATCACTTGTCGGTACACGCTGGACAACGGAGAGAGGACAACCACATGTGAGTGAGCCACCGAACCAAATTACTCTAAACATACAACTAACCCATTCTGATGCGAATATGCAGGACATCAATTCGATTACTACTCCTATATATATCAGCAGAGCGAGCCCAAGAAAAAGCCAGCAAATTACATACTCTAGCGCCCGTGTTATTTTTCGTTTCCTTTTCTTGGCTAACTAGACTCAAGCAATGATACATACCTATTGACAATTTCACTCACCACTTAACCATTGCAAATATCTTGACATTGCGCTATAATGTCAGAGGATGCACATCACCTTGCCATCACCAAGAACAGGCACTAACCTATACTTTACCAGTTTACCGTTCCCGGCCTAGAAGCAGCAAAGGTCATCGAAAATAGTGCAACTGCTCGAGTCACCAATACGCCCACACCCCTACCCCTCCGTATGCAGATCCCTATTATGGCTCTGCGTACTGCGTTCGTGCTGTAGTGGGGCTCGCCATCTACTCCTACCTATGCACTCTCATTCATTCGTCATACTCATAAACGCAAGGAGAAGGTAGATATTATCACCATCATCATCGTCTCGTCGTCTTTCTTGCAAAAGTTTGGCGGGCAGGCGTAAAGTGGAGCCTTGTTAGTAGTTGTTACCCGGTTAGGTTTGGTAATTGGTGCGCGCACCATTATTGCTACTAGTTCCTCCACCACCACCACTTGCCGCTACCCAGCCAGAACATTCCACGACGCGCGCGCCTCTGGCTCCGGCGGTGGCCGGCTCCTACGGATTTTAGCAGCGACGGCATCGCATCGCATCCAGTAGGTGTGCGATCCTTGTCACTCTCCGCCGGTCACCATCTCCATGCATTTTGCTCCGCGCCGTCCCAATCCACCCACCCTGTAGCGGAGGTGACAGACTACGAGCCTCTGTTGTGTCCGCAGGTAGCTAGCCAGCCAGCCAGCTCGCTGCAGCGATGGCGCCGGCGTGGAGGCTGGTGCTGGCGCTCACTCTGACCGCGTGCTGCGCCGCCGCAGTGTCGGCCGCCGCTGGCGGGCGCGTCGACCTGTGGCCAATGCCGGCGTCGGTGAGCCGCGGGGCCAAGACGCTCTACGTCGCCAAGGACCTCAAGCTGTCGACGGCGGGGAGCAGCTACCGCGACGGGAAGGCCATCCTCGCGGACGCCTTCAGGAGGATGCTGGCCGTCGTCCAGATGGACCACGCCGTCAATGGCAGCTACGCCGGCCTCCCCGTGCTTGCCGGCGTCAGAGTGGCTGTCAGCTCCCTGGACGATGAGGTATGACGTGTCTTGTGAGCTGCGCTGCGGGATTGCTTCCTTGGTTTGTCTTATGCTCTGCATTTTTAATCTGCAGCTCAAGTTCGGGGTGGATGAGTCGTACAAGCTGATTGTGCCTGCAACTGGGAACCCGATGTATGCCCAAATCCAGGTTAGTACAAGAGTTGTGCTCAATCAATGAACTAGGACCTCTCCGTCGCAGATTTTTTTCCCCACTGTCATTGTATGAAAGAGAATGAAATCCTATTTTATGGAAGAAAAAAAAGTATGTGATATACCGAGTTTACTTTTTCTTCCATATGACCCAAGGAATTAAAGGTCCGAGTTCCACTATAAAAAAATAACGGAACAACACCTAATTTAGTTAGTATTGTACAGAGGATGACACAGAAATTGCCTAACAGATTTTGACGGTGTGCTGAACCTGAACTTATGAAGTGGCGGTGGCCACTTGCTTTCCTTCTTATTTTTTGACCTAGAAGAATGCACTACTATGCGCATGGAGGAATATTTAAGAAAATTTTCCACTTTGGTTTATACTGTAATGATACCTTATTTTAGATGTCCTCCATGTTCACTTACCCCGTATCACCACCAACGAATCCTCTGACTGAATTGCAGCGGTCCTCCCGTTTCCAGGTTTGTCTTAAAACAAAGAATTCTACCAGATGGGTATCTGATATACAAATACTAAGCATTGAGTTTTCTAAAATAGGAATAACAATAAGATGTTCATACAACGGTGTACAGTAATATTTTCGCTTTTGTTTGACTTGTCTGAAGAATAAGGTTTGGCAATGAGCCAATGATAACATACTCAGGACAAAAATCATTCGCTGTACAAACTCAAACTGTGACCCACAGTTGATATCAGTTCACTATAATTTGCAGGCCCAAACAATTTTTGGAGCGCTTCATGCTTTGGAGGTAACTTTGCGTGATTCATAATATTTAAAGATAAAGTTCAGACACAACAGTCACTTCCAGATATCATAACACTAAGTTTTTGTTGTTGCAGACATTCAGCCAACTGTGTTACTTTGATTTTATTTTGGGTGTAACTGGACTTCATTCAGCTCCTTGGACTATCATCGACAAGCCCAGATTTCCTTATCGAGGGCTTCTCATTGGTAAGATGCTATCTGAATTTTTCCATCATATTACAAAACTGTAAATGTCTTCACAATTCAGAGTAACAGAGCTTATAAATTGGACTGACCATAGTTACTTACACATGGTCAATGTAGCTCCACTTCAATTGGTTCTGGCTGTTTCTCTGTTCATATAATCGCCTTTATAACGTCTCTCAAATATTACATTTCACTTTTTTTGTGGAGACTGAAATATAACATGTCACTTGAATGGATTGACCACCAAGTTGCTATGCATAAACATCATAATGGACCAACTGTGACATACTACTATAACACAGTAAAATTACACAAACGTACCCGACCAAGCATATCATAAGTCTTGTTCTTACATGTCCTGAAATTTCTAACCATCTATGTTTGGGCACAGTATTCAGTCTATATTTCATCTTCTTGTCAACCAACATTGCAAGTATTATCAAGATTGGTTAGCACATGTTTTACGCTTCCAATTTTTCATATGCTTCATAGATGCATACTACATCTAAGAACCTTGAGTTTCATTTTAAGAATGTGATATAGCTTAACTTTTATCCTCGCACTATTTGAAGAAAATTTGTTGATATTACTTGCAGATACTGCAAGGCATTATCTTCCCGTTCCAGTAATCAAAGGTGTAATCGATTCAATGACCTACAGTAAGTTGGTATGTTTACCTTTCTACACTCAAACAAGCTCTTTAATCCCTACTCTGACTTCTTTCCTTCATCATGATGGTCTTCTGTGTATGCTTCATAACTGAGTTATAGTTTCATTACATGACATGCTTACCTTTTCACCATGCAGAATGTTCTTCACTGGCACATCGTGGATGAGCAGTCATTTCCTCTTGAGATACCTTCATACCCAAAGTTATCGAATGGTGCATACTCTTATTCTGAAAAATATACAATGAATGATGCCCTCGACATTGTACAGTGAGTTTTCTTTTACTGGCAGAGCTCTATCCCTTCAGTTATTAGCTAGACTAAGCAAGTACCAAAAGCTGAGTATGCCAGAAATACTGTAAAACTAGATCACTTACGATTGCACAGGGAACTCATAGAATAAGCAATAATTTTCTAAATCTAGCCATCTTCTCCTGAGATTGATGTGTTTGAAAGTAGATACCACCCGTCTATGTTGCTAGACTTACCAAAGCTAAGATGGTTTATCAACAATCTGCAGATATGCTGAGAAGCGAGGTGTGAATGTCTTAGCCGAGATTGATGTCCCTGGCCATACTCGCTCATGGTAAGACACTGGTTCTATGAAATTGTGCAATAAGAATCGTCTTTGTCTAGAATATGCTCCGCGGACAAGTTTATTGATGGATTTGTTCTTGCTGTATTGTTTAATCCAGAATGCAGAATTTAACTTATAAATGCAATTATGTAAAAGTAAGTCTAACTATAAGCATAGATAAAATTCCTAAACATCTGGTACATGTCTGTTGCTTCAGGGGTATTGGATATCCAGCATTGTCGCCATCAGCTACCTGTCAACAACCACTTGATGTCAGCAACGACTTTACATTTAAAGTGATCGATGGAATTCTTTCAGGTAATACACACAAAATAAGCATAAATCGTGTTAAGACTTACAACATACCACACATCAGCCATCTCTTTGAAATATCCAACTCAAATATACCTTTGTCACAAAAAGGAAGAAAATTAGGACTTCATATTAAAGCCGGCAACAGCAACAAAAGATGGTAAAATGGCCTGGATAAGAGTACATCCATTGAAGTAGAAGAACATAACATACTGCTAATGCTATTTTCTGCTCTCCATTCAGATTTTAGCAAGGTTTTTAAGTTCAAGTTTGTCCATCTGGGAGGGGATGAAGTCAATACAAGTAAGTTTGCAGAAATCTCTAGATATTTATACAGTAGTGCAGTAATCAACATATTCATTCTTTTCTATGAGTTTCAGGTTGCTGGACTACCACACCACGCATTAAAACATGGTATGCACTTTAGATACTCATAAATGTATTTAAAACTGATAGCTTGATATGTGCGACGTCTTTTTACTGATGTGCAGGCTGGTTCAACATGGTATGAATGAGTCAGATGCGTACAGATATTTTGTGCTAAGAGCTCAAAAGATAGCAATTTCCCATGGCTACGAGATTATTAACTGGTAGGGCAACTGGTGTGACTAATATCTTCCTTATCGAGAAAAAAGACTAATCTCTTCCTATTCAAGTTTTCTACTAGCCATATGAACACTTCATCATGCTTGTAGGGAAGAAACATTTAACAACTTTGGGGACAAGTTGGACCGCAAAACTGTGGTGCATAACTGGTATTTCCTAAGTGCCTGGTGCTTTCTTTTTCTACAAAATTACCGGCATGAGGATCCTTGTTGAAAATAAAGTATAGAATAAATGTTTGTGCATCGGGTATTAACTGGTAGTTCTGTTATCATTAATTAATAGGCTTGGTGGTGGAGTTGCGGAGCAAGTGGTTTCTGCTGGTCTGAGATGCATTGTAAGCCACCAGGATAAGTGGTACCTAGATCACTTGGATGCTTTATGGCAAGGATTTTATATGAATGAACCATTGACAAATATCTACAACCCGGAACAACAAAAGTTGATTCTTGGTGGTGAGGTATGCATGTGGGGTGAACACATAGATGCATCTGACATTCAGCAAACAATTTGGCCACGTGCTGCGGCAGCTGCAGGTATGATGAGCAAAACATTTCTTTTAACCTTCAAACTGTGTCAAAATAATTTTACCAGATGTTTTTTATGCTATATCAGGAACAAAATACAAGATTTTTTTCATCTATATGTCACAGCACAATAAAATAAAACTTGTAGTGTTATAGTTGATCATCAATCATCACAAACTTGTCCAAAAAATAAATATCATCACAAACTAGCGCAATAGCATCTAGACCCTTCCTGCTGAATTGGTATAACACATATACCTAGGAAATAGATAGATTGTCCTCTCTATAATCTGTATATGAGTATACGTAGAAGATCCAACGTTAATTGAGATGCAATGAATCATTCTATCAGAACGGAAAAATTTACATAAACCATGTGGTCTAGTCTGCCGCATGGTATTCAAAGGACAGACCCACACTGTGGGCATAGAAATTCCATAGCAAATTAATATTTAATTTTTGTAAACAATGAGAATATACAAGGCAAGTCTTGCAAAGAAGGGAGTTTAGAGGTACATCAAAGAAGCTTCATTCTGGTAATTTGCTGTGTATTGCTTTATATGTAACCAAAGGAGCAGAACATATGTGTGGTCTTATATATTGTAGCTTAGAATATTACTCCCTCCATTCCACAATATAAGATGTTTTAGGTGTTGTACATGTTGTCTAGATTCATATCAAAATAAGTGTACACATACATTAAATGTGTCTAGATACAAGTTTAGACATGTGCATGTGGAAAAAGGCTAAAACATCTAATATTGTGGAACGGAGGGAGTATATGTTAAGCCCCTGCTACTTTAATATTGTCACAATATAGCATAAATGCATGAAAACTACCTCTCCATCATGTTGCTTTCACTCACCAATTCACTTATTATACTGAAGAGCGGCTATGGACTCCCATTGAGAAGCTTGCAAAGGACCCAACAGCAGTCACTGCAAGATTGGCGCGCTTCAGGTGTTTGCTGAATGAAAGAGGGGTCGCGGCTGCACCGCTAGCTGGATATGGCCGCACGGCACCATCAGAACCAGATTCCTGCATAAGGCAGTAGGATATTTATATTTGGTAAATATCATTCATACAGGAATAAACATCGATCCTAGGCTTTTTTTTCCTCTGTTGTGGGCATTTGAAGAGTTCAGATGAAATGTAATTGGGGAATGTTCTGTGCTGAAGGGGATGTTTCGATAATAAGGCATTCCCCTTTTACGTGGTAATAACTGTGCTTGGTTTGCGATATGTGCTCATGCCTTAATCGAATGGAAAAATCCATCAAAAATTCAAAACCAACAACTACCTGAATAGATAACTGCATGTAACATTCAAATGGGGGAATAGCACTTGCACAAAAAAATTAACCCAAGGGTACAGCACTTAGAGATCGATACTAAACAATATTGGTGGAATCACCCGCTCCATGTTTACAGCAGAACATGACACAACGAAATTAAGCTATACAATATAGCACTTAGAGAGGCGTCAGTACCATAGGCCGCCGCGCGCAGCAGAGGTCTGGCGCTAGTTCTGCATCTGGCTGCGGCCGCCTCACCGCGACGCGGGTTTGGAGCAGAAGATTTTCTTAACAAGTTGCTGTTGTTAAGTTTTTGGAGAAATTATTAGGGACATTAAAACTGAGAGGCCACGTTCTCAGCCGTCCGATTGCGCTGACCGATCGTTTCTGGCCGCTGGATTTGCTCCACTTTCCGCACTGGGCCAATTGTCCCTAGGGGATGCTACTCTGGGGATCAAATTGGCCTGCTGTGGTGAATTGGGCCAGAAAATGCGACTAAAGCCCATGTAGCTATTTACTCGACGGAGCTGGTAGCGCCGATTCAGATCGATGGAAAAACGAAGAAGAGGAGGGAGATGCAGACGGAATCTGAATGAACGCGATGGGACGAGCGGCACCTCACCTCATGCGACCCGTGCCTCTGATCGGACGCGGTTCGGTCCGTGGAGGCCTGGAGGGGGCATCGTTCTTCGGCAGCTGATGCGGCAGGAGCAGTACGTCGCTTCCTTATTGATGATGGTAAATGAGCTGATGCGGCAGCGAGCGTTTCTTCCGCAGCTGATGGATCACTCTTGGTTTTAGTGCGCTTGATTGAATGCCGTTTTAATTTTCAGTTCCTCTAGCAGATGCTCCTTCCGTCCTATAAATTCTTTTGCCTCAAAAGCTCTCCATACGACCATACCGCTTCTTACTGGAGCATAATCTCCAAGATCTTCAGCTGCTAGGTTGAATCTATGTCCTTTGAAATCCCGATTTGCACGTACAGTTCTCAATGCCTCTAAAATCTGAAGTGAATCATTTTTGCATTATGGTGAAGCAGAAACATTGCCTTTTTTCACATGAAGAAATGAAAGGAATTTTTTTTTCATGGTGGGTCATTAGGGAAATCTGTATATCAAGTATATGATCCAGGAGCTAATTTAAAGACATCTTAATGCTTGCCTGGTAACCGATGATGTGGTGCAAAGCAGGGAGGTATAATGTCCGCTATCCTAATTCATGATGTTAACATACATGTTAATTAATTTAATTTCATACCACCTACATCGAGGAATTTGTAATTTAATTTTCTTATATATCAGCTTTATTTTCATAAACATTTATATAATTTTCTATGGACGGGCGCGGCAACGGGCGCCTACATGATCTCTTTCATCCGTTTTGGACCGTCGGATCGATGTATTGTTTCAATCACGTCCGTTTATTGAAGTCCCTAGGTGAAGCTACTCAGCGCAACAAATTGCCGCATCGTGGTTAATTTTTCAACAGAAATCTGTGATGTCAATGGTGGCAACTCACCATGGGACCAATATTTATCTACCATGACCATGAGAGCCTAGATTGCTTCATTGTCTGATTTTGGGCTGTAGAGATGTGTTAGTTTCTTCTTAGCAGCCTAGCCTGTTGGATGTGGTGCCTCGTTTGTGCTTTGGCGGCAGTGTTATTGTGTGATGTATCTGATGGTATCATCTTGTTATCATCATCTAAGGAAGTTAGAAAATATTCTTAATCACAATTGTATGTTTCTCTTGATTCAGCAAATGGTTTCGTTAATCACAACTGAAAACATGTCGCAAATGACTTGGATTTAAGCCAAACTAGATCATGTAAGCGCGCTTTGCCGCGCCCGTCTTTTATTTAAATAGATTGTTAGGAATGGATAAAAATATGCTTGAATTTTAACATTTTTCGTAGTGTTGAAGCATGTGAAGAACAAAGTTCCAAAATTACTTTCATGAGGATCAAAGGTTGCTAGGTTTTGTTTCGAAAGTTAAAATATATGATTACTCTCTTGAGTATAGAATAAATGGTCAATATTGGATAGGAAAAAATGTGTACATTTTGTTGTAGACAAAGGCAAAGAGTTTCACATTAATATCCAAAGTCTTTGATTATGCTGCTCGCATAGTAATGGTTTCTCAAAACATACTACGGACATGCCTTAAATGGACAACACGAAGTTTGGATTTTTGGTTGTTAGTGCTATTGGAAGCATATGTTGCAGCAACATTCACATCACCCTTGGACTCTTTAGTATTGGAAAGTGGTGGCTTATGCGTTTATGCCCATAAAATCTTAAGACAATTAAAAGGGCACAATAATATTTAGAAAATCTTGGGAAAGATAGAAATGATTATACCATTGTATTAAGTGTTGGTTGTTCAGCAATCGAAGGGAAGATTTGCATTGTATATTTTTCGTTTCGTTACTTCTTCCAATTCAACAACGGTTATGTACATGTTGCAAGAAACACATGCTGCTAGATATTGCATAAAATGGAAATTGGGTAATCAGGTAGACACAGAAATGAAGAAAATGTTGATATCAATGCTAAAGTTTGGTAGACAGACCTTCAACCTTTAGTTCTTCGAAAGCATTTCTCTCTTAGGGCCAATCTTTTCCTCTCACAAGCTCTCTGCAATTATATGAATACAACAGAAGAAATGAAAATATTTATCAAAAAAATGCAGATCTGATGCCAAGCGAGAAGGAGAAAAAGAGCCGGAAGTTTAGACAGGACTGGCCTTAAAATGGACGCAGAATTATTATTTCCTTGAATTTATTTTCCCATACATTCAGCAGGAAGTTTATAAGTCAAATTACTGCTTTGTTCTTAAGATGCCAGAACAACAATGCACTATACATCTGTGAAGGAAATAGAATGAGGAAATCATTTCAGATTTGCAGAACTGTTGGATTAACACTACACTACTTGTTAGGAAAAAATTGAAAAAAGAGTTGTGATAAAGTTTCAGTCGTAGTCGTAGATGCAGAATGAGTAGAAGCTACCTAGTAGGATAGCAAAGTTGCAAGTAGTCAACAATGGCTAAATACGCTAATTACTCACCTCCAGTGCTTATGCATGAAAATACACACACATTAGAGACACAGTAGAAGCCATGTTATTAAGCAGCCAAGACAAATTCAAACGAACTATTATACTCTCTCTGAAATCCATTAGAAAGAGTTGTGTATAGAAAATATAATAACACAATGTCATCAACGAAACAGATGGACGAATTGTACCTGCAGGGGAAGGAACAGTTGGCATGGAGGAATCGTGAAAGCGCAGCGTTCGTCTTGTGAAACCAGCGGCGTATGCAGCAGCAAAAGCAGAGGCGACTCGAGCGACGCCCCTGTCTGGCTGCCCACGACCAATGCTCCAAAAGCTCCTCGCACAGCCGCACCCATCCCCTCTTGGCCTGCGCGAGACCTAGGCGCGCCCCCGCCTTCTTCCTCATCGCGGTGAGGCCGGAGAGGGGAAGAGAGAGGATAGGTAGACGGCGAGTTTGCCAACGAAGATGGCGAACGGCGAAGAAGGCCGAAGATTTTGGTGCCCTCCTTAGGGTCCTGATGCTACCTTCGTGAGGATACCAACACGGCAACACCTCTGTGATGATCTTCCCGGCGCCGCTGCCTCAACGGTTGTCTCGCATCCGCTCTTTATCATTGTGGTGATGCGAGCCGTCCAAGCTAGCTTGCCCATTTCCACCCACCAGCAGGGAGGGAATCTAGAGGATTTCCAAGCGAGATCCCTTTTTTTTTTGAAGGCATCCAAGCGAGATCCCTCAGCGACATGGTTTGCATAGTACTTTTATTATTGTTCGATTGCCAATCCACAGTTTTCTTGCAACTTTTAGTGTTTCCTCGCTTCCCTTCCGTGCAGGAGTTAAGGGTGAGCTAGCCATTAAGGGATGCAAGTTAGAGGCGGAGGACAATATAAGCTCCAGCCTCGAATTCCCTACAATAATTTTTGCAAGAGCAGCCTATTACTTCAGAGTGGACACTTTAATATAATGTTGAGTTTTTAGATCCGTACTAGACATGTTTAAAGAATTAATGTAAATCATATTATAACAGCAAAATATATACCGAAAGACGGTTGATTAATAATTTGCATGCTTAGCCGGTTAGGTATTTTTCAATGTAGTAGAAAGCTTCTGGAACTTCAGATTATCCATCTAACCACGTGTTGGTTTAATCCATTACAAGGCTGTGTGCTGAATTCAGTGCATAGCTGTATCTACTCACTTCTCATTTCCGTTGGTGTAGGTTATTAGGTCAGGCGCACCTATTAACTTCCCCATTTTTTTCTTATTTCCCCCCCTCGGTTTGCTCTCTTGCGTCCAGAACTAGCAGAAGCACTTCTTCCTATTCTATAAAATCAAGACACGGGGTTGTCTTGAGTTTCTGTGTTGGCTCCAAGTCTACCTGCAGCTGTAAGTTTCACGTATTTTGAAGTGTAGAACTTATATCATCTTGACATGCAATTTTGAGGGACAAAAAGAAAAGAAGCTGTATTCTGTTGCTTTGGGGCTATTGTTTGGTGTTCAGATTAGGTTTCTAATTTAGTTTGATATTTCATCCTTGTTCAGGTTAGTGTTTGGTTAGAGAAATAAACCATTTCTGCAATGTTGTATCACAACCACTAGTAGAGAACAGGCAATAGGACCAAAGAGATATGCCCCATTTGTCCCGGTTGCATTACAAACCGGGACAGATGGGTGCCTGCAGCCTCCACGCGCGTCAGAAGGCCACCTTTTGTCCCGGTTCGTGGCTGGAACCGGGACAAAAGGTGGATGCCTATATATACTCCGCAACCTCCATCTCCCAAGACCATTGGAGGCATTTTTTTTTTACTATGGTAGGAGGTGTGTGCTAGTTTATTTTTTTGAAGTATGCACGCAAGGTGTTCGATGAAATGTTCGAGAGAGTTCCCAAAATGATTTGATGCACACTTAAGTTTTATCTTTCTTTTCGATCGAGGTTATTTTTTTGTCATTTTTGTCATTAATTGATACAGTGCATGTTCAGTGGTTATTTCTCGATGTTTTGTAATGGTTCTTGATATAGTTAATTATATAATGTAGATGGACCGGCAATGGATGTACGGTGACCGACGCACTGCCGAGTACATGAAGGGCTTGAAGAAATTTCTCGAGGTAGCCAAGGCCCACAGTACTAATGGTTTCATGTGTTGTCCATGTGTGGACTGTCAGAATAACACCGATTACCCAGAGGCGAGAACCATTCAATGCCACCTTATTCGGCACGGTTTCATGCCCAGCTATAATTGTTGGACCAAGCACGGAGAAGAAGGGGTTATGATGGAAGATAATGAAGAAGATGATGATGACAACTAACCTATGTTCCCGGATTACGGTGATACTGCAACGGGGGAAGCTAAAGATGTAGAGGCACCATATGAGCCCGCTGACGATCTTGGTCGGGCCATTGCTGATGCAAAGAGAGAGTGCGGAACTGAAAAGGAGAGGTTGAAGTTCGAGCAGATGTTAGAGGATAACCAGAAATTGTTGTATCCAAGTTGCGAAGATGGTCAGAAAAAGTTGGGTACCACACTGGAATTGCTGCAGTGGAAGGCAGAGTGTGGTGTGACTGACAAGGGATTTGGAAAGTTGCTGCAGATAATTAGGAAGATGCTTTCAAAGGTTAACGAGTTGCCCGGCAGTACGTACGAAGCAAAGAAGGTTCTGTGCCCTCTAGGATTAGAAGTGCAGAAGATACATGCCTGGCCTAATGACTGCATCCTCTACCGCGGTGAGTACGAGAATTTGGATGCATGCCCGGTATGTGATACGTCTCCAACGTATCTATAATTTCTTATGTTCCATCCTATATTATACCAAGTTATTACATGTTTTATATGCATTTTATATAGTTTTATGTATTTTCTGGGACTAACCTATTAACAAGATGTCACAGTGCCAGTTCCCTGTTTTCTGCTGTTTTTTGTTTCAGAAAAGTACTTAAGGAAATATTCTCGGAATCGGATGATTTCTTTTCCAAAGTGCATATTTATTTGGAGACGTTCCAGAACACCGAAGACGAAACGAAGTGGGAGGCCGAGGCGCCGCCACCCCGTGCTCGCGCGGCAGGGGATGGACCCGCGCGAGCACCAGGTGTGGGGCCCTCGGGCCTCCACCGACCTCACCCTTTCGCCTACATATACCCCCCGGAACAAAAACCCTAGCACGGTGTTCATAATTTCCTCCACGGGTCCCGAGCCGTCGCCGTCGTCAACACCAATTCGGGAGAGATCAGAACTTCTCCCCGGCACCCTGCCGAAAGGCTGCTGGCTCCATACACTGCAGAGGATGTTAAAAAGGCAGTACATAGTATAGGTGATCTAAAAGCTCCAGGGCCGGATGGCTTGCATGCCTTGTTTTACAAAAGATTCTGGCATCTGGTAGGAAATGAAATTACTTCTGCGGTTCTGAAAGCTATAAACGAAAAGAAAATTCCGGATGGTTGGAACGAGACAGTGGTGGTCTTAATTCCGAAAGTGGATGTGCCTGAAGAGGTTTCACAATTTCGGCCTATTTCCCTATGTAATGTGGTGTATAAAATCATATCCAAGATGTTGGCAGCGAGACTGAAGATCTTGTTACCTGATATTATTGCTCCTACACAAAGTGCCTTCGTCCCTGGAAGGCTAATTACGGATAATGTTTTGGTTGCCTACGAGTGCATTCACAAGATCAAGAATAAAAGGAAGGGAAAAACAGGCCTGTGTGCGGTAAAGTTGGATATGCATAAAGCATATGATAGAGTAGAGTGGAATTTTTTGAAACAGATGATGTTGAGATTGGGTTTCGATAGTCAATGGGTTGAGTTAATCATGGAGTGTGTTACTTCGGTTTCCTACTCTATTAGAGTTAACTCGGAGCTCACTGAGGAGTTTAAACCCACGAGAGGTATTCGGCAGGGGGATCCTTTATCTCCCTACTTGTTTCTTTTATGTGCAGAAGGATTATCAAGTTGCTTGTTACACACGGAGGAGATTGGTGGCATTGAAGGGATCAAGGTGTGCAGAAATGCACCATCAGTATCACACCTACTATTTGCTGATGATTATTTGATTCTCTTGAAGGCAGATTTGAACAATGCAATCTCGTTGAAACAAGTGCTAGACACCTACTGCGCAAATTCGGGACAGTTGGTAAGTGTGGCTAAATCAAGTATATTTTTTAGTCCTAACACAAATGTTGATGTGAAGGTTGAGATTTGCAATGCTCTAAACATTAACATTGAAGCCCTCTCGGATAAATACTTGGGGCTCCCGGCCTTAGTTGGTGCTGATCGAAGTGATTGTTTCTTACACTTCGTTGAAAGGGTTATGCAGAGAATAAAAGGATGGATGGAAAAACTTCTATCAATTGGTGGCAAAGAAATACTCCTTAAAGCGGTGGCTCAAGCCATTCCGGTCTACGCAATGTCTGTGTTTCTGCTACCCAAAAATATTTGTAAGAAGATTACAGATGTCATAGCTCAGTATTGGTGGGGTGACAATGCACAAGGGAAGAAGATGCACTGGTATGCTTGGTGGAAGCTTTGCTTTCCAAAATCGGAAGGTGGGATGGGGTTTAGAGATTTGCACTCTTTTAATCTTGCTATGCTAGCTAAGCAAGTATGGAGGCTAATTGATAAGCCTAACTCACTGTGTGCACAAATTTTGCGGGCAAAATACTATCCGGATGGTGATATTCTAAAGGCTGGGCCGAAAGCTGGGTCCTCCTTTACTTGGCAAAGTCTGGTTGCAGGAATACAGACATTTAAACGAGGGTACATCTGGCGTGTTGGCGATGGTGAGGCAATTGAAATTTGGAAACATCCATGGATCCCCTCCAGTCCTGATCGTCGAGTAATGACACCTCGGGGGAATTGTATCCTTAGAAAAGTTTCAGAGTTAATTGATCCAACTACTGGAAGTTGGGATTCTGAGTTAATTACCTCTAATTTCCATGCGATCGATGCTCAGCGTATATTACAAATTCCTCTCAGCCAGAACTCTTTTGAAGACTTTATCTCCTGGCATCACACAACCACGGGAGTATTTTCTGTACGTTCTGCGTACCATGTGGACTGGAAACATCAGTTTAATGGGGTTACTTGCCGTTCCCTCATTTCTGGAACTTCTATCAATAATCCGACATGGAAAATCTTGTGGAAGCTCAATACCCCGGCTAAAGTTAAGATTTTTTGCTGGAGATCTCTTCATGGGGTTTTACCTCTAAAAGATATCCTTTTTAAGCGGCACATTGGCACAGATAATATCTGCCCGATTTGTAATAATGAACCGGAAGATTGGAAGCATATGGTGTTTACTTGCCCTCGAGCTGCAGGTATTTGGAAGGGCCTCGGATTGGAAGCTTTTGTGCACTCACATACAATAACGGACAGAACTGGACCTCAAATTTTTGAGTCCATGCTAAAGGCTCCGAAGACTATACTCCCAGGATATGATCTGATAAATGTGATTGATATTATTGCAGTTGCCGCATGGTATATTTGGTGGCTTCGGCGGAGACAAACCCACGGTGAGCAAATTCCACCTGAAACACAATGCCTAAACTCTATTAAAGCAATTACTGCTAATTCTGCTAAGGGCAGATTGACCACGGCTGGACATAAGATACGGTGGGAGAGACCGTTAGCTAATGCAGTGAAACTAAATGTTGATGCGGCTTTTGATTCTGTGACTAAAACGGGTGCAACTGGAGCTGTAATCAGGGACAAGCATGGTGTGTTCATTGCAGCGTCTTCAAAGTTTATACCGCATGTACCATCAGCTTCGTTTGCGGAGGTTTTAGCAATGCAGCAAGGACTGATATTGGCTAGAGAACTAGGATATTCAGATTTGGAGGCTGAATCGGATGCTCTGGAAGTAATTAACCTTTGCTCTGGTTCGGACCGAATTTGGAATGAAGCAACTGCCATTTATGCGGATATCATTGCCCAAGCGGGACAAATTGGGAGGGTCATGTTCCTTCATTGTCGTCGAGAAGCAAATAAAGTGGCCCATGAGATAGCTAGGACTTGTTTTAATTCTCTTAATTCGTGTATTTGGGTCGATGAACCCCTTAGCTTTATTCTTCAAACTCTTCTAGATGATGTAACTATTATTTGATTGACAGAACGCAAGTTCCAGACGCACTCTTTTCCTTACCAGGGTACTGAGGGGGGCTGGAAGGTTTTTAACGAGGCGGCTTGCGGATCTAATATATGAGGTGGTTTAAATTTCAAAAAAAAAAAAGCACGGGATCCCCGCCGCCGCCGCCATGCTGTGGCTGGAGAGGAAGACCGCGTCACTGCGTCAGTGATTCACAGCACCGCCGCCTTCTAGGGTTCGACCACCATCTGTAGCCGGCCGCCCGCCTGGGGAATTCTTTGAAGTTGTCGGTCGGCCGCCCGCCGGCCCGCGTGGAGCTCTTCGCCGTCGTCCGACAATGTGCTTCAGAGGCTTCGCTCGAAACCAGCTGTAGCAAGGCGTAAGACTAACATTTTGTTGGATTAGCGTTTACACAAGTTGAGGCCGAATGGCGCAGGTCGCCGGCGGAACGGCGTCGGAGATAGATAGATGTGCTGATTTGCTCAAAGAATCCCGACAAACACCCTCCCTGACGGCCTGCACCGTTGGAGTAGATGGGGAAACAGCGCATTTGGATGCTGGGCTCCGCCTAGCGCATCTGGCCTCCAGCTTGCGCAATTGGAGCAGAAGATGCGGAATCTGCCAATCTGTACACCGTGTAGAGTTTGGCGCGGTTGGCCTCACCGCCTAGCACCTCTGCGCCGTGGGGCAATGGATTTTGTGCAAAACGATGCGTAGCTGCAGCTGCGCCATGGGGCAATGCCTGAACACTGCCGAGCCCCACACTAAATTGATGAAGCTTATATCCTTTGTTCGTCAGTTCTGCTCTAGACAAAATAGAAGCTACCCCGTCAAAGTTCAGTAAAGGCCATTCTTCCTTGGCCAACTTAGCTTGGTATGCTAATCTACTCAATTATATGTGTTCAAATCAAGTTTCCATTAGAATTTTTGTGCTAATAGATACTTCACTTCTATTAATTTGCAGGGTTATTCTCAACGTACGGGTGATGCATATGAGGCCAGTTGGTGGTGTGAGGGGAAATAGAATAAGGTCAGTTCCTTTTGAATCTTGGAAATAGTGCCAAGAGCAAAGAAATAGGTTGATTTAGTTCAAATAGCATACTAATACTTAAAACAATTAAATTATGCAAATGACATATCTATATCTCGATATCAAACATTTATCTTCAGAATTCATTCTTCTTTGTTCAAGTGGAAATATGGCATGGATGAGCATACAAAATAACATGCTAGGACAGAGAGGGAACAAGAACAACATGGGACGGCGAGGGCTTGCTCAGTTGATCCTTCACTCCGCGACATCAGAGCGGGGAGGGGCGTCGGTGTAGGGGAGGAGGGCGTCAAGTGGAGGAAGGAGAATACGACGGCATGAATCTGCCAGCGACGGTAGTGTCGGACTAATTTTATAAAAAATCCCGTAGCAACGCACGGGCATTTTGCTAGTAAGGATAATAACTTGGTACTGTTCAACATATAGAAGTAAAAACTGTTCACCGTGACAGATAATGCAGCTCTTTCCAAGAAAACTCTCAAATCAGTAGTACCTATATTCTTCCTCTTCATGTTTTAACCTGAAAAATAAAATTGCTAAAGTTTTAGTGTCGGGGGGCTACCCCGGGTAGGGTAAAGGCATGGATAAGATATTCATGTTACAGTGATAAATGTCCTTTGCCTAGCTCCAAAGGTCATGTGACCCTTCGGGAAGTGAAGTGACGCCCTTTGGGGATACTCAGGAGGTGACTCTTGGGAGAGGTCAAGAGGTGCCCTTTGGAGAGAGCAGGGGCCAGGCTGTCTCCCCTGGTGACACTATAAATAGACCCCCAGTCCCTCATTCTCATTCAGGCAGTAGCAGAGAGTTCTCCTAAGAACCAGCTTCTCGAAGATGTCTTTGGGAGCAAGCCTAAGACATCTTCGAGTAGCTGGGCCTAGGGGCATTCTCTTGTGTGGTATCGGAGACAAGTGCTAGTGAGCAGGGTTCTGGCCGGATTGGGCTGTGAGTAAGGCCGACTTGGGTGTATGTCGGAGGTAGCCGGCGCACTCCCGGTGTGGGAAAAATCAAGGCAAGGCACACTGGTAAACTAACTCGGGTCGGACCGACTTAACCGGACCGACATCTTCGTGTCGGCTTCGTTTCTCGGTCTATTGTGTGGAGGAAAGAGGTTCCGGCATAGCCATGCCGGGACTCGGGAAGACACTCCGGGTAAGCAGGCCCGGCATACCCTTGACGGGGTACGCAGAAGAATCCGGCATAGCCATGCCGGGTTGGGCAAGATCGTCCGGCATATCCTATGTCGGACCGGAAGTCAAGGGCAAGTACACTGACCCGTCTGACACGGAAGCTAAGTCACCTCCCGCCTGACACGGGCGCGGGACAAAAGGCACACGACAAGGGCGACGTGACTATTCCACTGTACTGTAAACGGACTGACAGGAGACAAGGGATGGGGAAGGCACGTCCTGTCTCTGACAGGGGAAGCATCATCACCTAGGCCGGCGACGGCTACGGCAAGAGGCATCATGACCTACCTCGACCTATCCCGGATAGCTCGGCGGCTAGGTCGTGGTAGGGATGTCGACCGTTGGGCTGGAGCCACTGTCCAGTGGGACCCGGAGGAATTAGGGTTTTCGGCCAACTCGGCCCGGCCTCTATAAATAGCGCCATAACTCCTCCTGTGAGAGGGACACTAACCAGAGAGCCAAAACTATAGGCGCATTTACTTCTCCTCTCCTAGTAGTTCATTCTTGTTCTTGAGTTCATCCTAGAGTGAGAGGCAAAACAGCTCAAGGAGCAATCTTGTAGATCTTGTGAGACACATATATAGTGAGGCAAGGCAGGAGTAGGGGTCTTACCTCCTCACAAGGGCCCCGAACCTGGGTATATCGTATGTGTTCGTGTTTGCTTGAGGTTTCGGGTGTGTTCTTCGTGTGTTCTTGCGGTTTCCCCCCTCCCCGAGTCGGTTTCGGCAGCACTTAGCCATTTCTCGTGTGAGCTCCTTAGCTCGCTAGCCCTCCCCGGATCCACCAGCGTCCATCGGCCCCACACAATTAGCCATCCTATGGCATCTGCCGTGATACCACCACGACAGTTGGCGCCCCTTGTGGGGCTGACAGTGGCGCTTGCTGGAATCAATTCGGACGGGACCTTCTTCATCAACTCGGGGACTCGACATCATCATTGTCTCCGTGCTCCGGCTTGCCGCCGCAAGCAGAGGCCAGTGCGGTCGACACCAGCGCTCGCCGTCGACAGATTCCGCGTAACTCTCCGACAGTTGCCCGGGTCATGTCGGCGCCGTCAATCCAGCCCGCACCAATGCTCCGTGAGTATCTTCGTCTGTACCATGCGGTTGGTTAGTCTTGAAAATAACTCGGGGACTGCCCCCTTCGTATCTTGCTTAGTATTTTCCCCGGGGGCAAGATGTCTTGACCCGGGGACTGCCTCGCCGGTTAATTATGCTATTCCTCCTAGATCGGTAGAGCAACTCGATGCTTAATTTATCTGTATGCTTGTGGTTTATGTCTGTCTGTCCGAGTTATTTATATGTCGGCACTCCGAGGTGAGCTCGGGGATTGCCGTGTTATTTATATGCATGCCTGCTGTTTGTATCGTTTGTATGTCGGCATCCCGGGATGAGCTCGGGGACTGCCTCGTCTTATACTTATATTTTATGTCGGTTATTCCTGTACCGTTTGTTTGTCAGCAATCCGAGATAAACTCGGGGACTGCCTTGCCTATCTGCTTGCATGTTGTTGTCTGTGTCGTCTGTATGCTGGATAGGTTTTCAACATTGTTTCAAAGTTCAAGTAATGTATGCTATCCAAGATGATCTTGTGACTCGACTGACGAACGCCTGAATGGTAGTCAAGAGCAGAGGTTGTGGAGTGTAGTAAACATGAAAACAAACTCGGGGGCTCGGTCTAAAAAGTAATTCGGCATATGTTGTCTGTGTGTTTTCCCCGGAGCAAGATGTCTTGAACCGGGGACTGGCCCGCCAGTGCATTCTGTGCTTCCTGCTAGATCTCTAAAGTAACTCGGGGACTCGGTGAAAACCGAGTCCGCATCATAATGCATAGCTTCGCGGGTCGTTGTAATTTCTGTATTGTGCTGGATTTAGTTTGACTTGTTAAATAGAGCAGTCGCTCATGTTGAATATTTATTATGCATGCATTCCTGGACTAACATTGAAAGGTGATATCGGTGTTACCGAGAGGATATTCATGTCTAAGGTCTTGATTATGTCGGTTATTATGTCGGTATCTCGGATCCATCTTATATCTATTATTATGGCATTATGGCCTGAAAGTATATCCCGGACTATCTTTGATGTCGGTTTGCCGAGTTATAAATGGCCTGTTATACCGTGTTGTCGCTTATGTCGGTAAGATTTAATTTGATTGGTTAATTAGAATTGTCGCTCCTGTTGGATATTCATTATATATGTATGCCTGAACTAACATTGAAAGGTGATGTCGGTCTTACCAAGAGAGTGCTCATGTCAGAACTCTTGGTTATGTCGGTTATCTCGGATCCATTTTACAGTTATTATCATCTCAGTGTATATCACGGATAGTCTTTGGTATCGGATTGCCGAGTTATAATGGCATATCATACCAAGTTGTTGCTTATGTCGGTTCGCCACTGTATCACGGCATCATTCCATATCCCAGATCGCCGTTTATTTCGGTTCGCCACTGTATCACGGCATCCTTCCATATCCCAGATCGCCGTTTATGTCGGTTCACCACTGTATCACGGCATCCTTCCATATCCCAGATCGCCGTTTATTTCGGTTTGCCACAGTATCACGACATCTTTCTATATCTCAGATCATCGTTTGTGTTGGTTTGCCAAAGGCAACATGTGTGAGTTGCCCAGAGTGGCCGAGGTACCGAGACAGGTGTGATATGCCCAGAGTGGCCGAGGTACCGAGACATGTGTGATATGCCCAGTGTGGCCGAGATACCCTTATGTCAAACCAGCAGTGGCTGGAGACATCTATGTCAGTAAGTGCCCGGAGTGGCTACCGGACATTAGAGACACCCGAGATACCTTACGTCAAACCAGCAGTGGCTGAAGACATCTATGTCGGTAAAACGCCCAGAGTGGCTAAAGAACCGGCATATGATTGTATTTTTGCAGGTACAAGGAGTATGTGAAGATGGTGATGTGGTTATTTTTTCTAAGTCTGCGCGCGACTCTGCGAGTCCCCCGCAGCCTCGGGGACTAGTGTCGCGGATGTAATCCCCGGTACCTATGGGGTTGTTATGTTGATATCAGAGGTAAGTGAGAAGATAAATGAGTAAACAGGTAAAGGATAAAGAGAAAGGAGAAAAGAGCTCCTGGGCCAAGTTTAGAGCTAGCCAGGCCGACATATCTGCAGGTGGGCCGAGATCACCTCAACTCGGTAAACCGAGATACTCCCTAGCCTCGGTGGGCCAAGTCTCCACTCACCTCGGGGGGCCGGGATATTCCCCGTCTTGGTCGTCTTCTTCATCCCGCATTGACCTCGCGAACACCACCACGACCGTCTTCGGCCTCGTCTCCGCCTCCAACTCACCCGCGACATGGCGGCACCCCGGCTTCCCCGACATGGCGGTACTCCCGGCTTCCCCGACTTGGCGGCACCCTCGGTCTCCCCGATTTGGCGGCACTCCCGGCTTCCTCGACTTGGCGGCACCCTCGGCTTACTCGACTTGGCGGTGCTCCCGGCTTCCCCGACTTGGCGGTACTCCCGGCTTCCCCGACTTGGTGTCACTCCCGGCTTCCTCGACTTGGCGGCACTCCCGGCTTCCCCGACTTGGCGGCACCCTCAGCCTCCCTGACTTGGCGGCACTCTCGGCGTCCTCGACTTGGCGGCACTCCCGGCTTCCTCGACTTGGTGTCACTCCCCGCTTCCCCGACTTGGCGGCACCCTCGGCTTCCCCGACAAGGCGTCCCTCCCGGCTTCCCCGACTCGGCGTCACTCCCGTCTTCCCCGACCGGTACGGATGATTCGGAAGACAGGCGCAAGCAGACAAGACAAGGACGCGCGCCGCACGGGTTCTGCCTGCCCTGAGTGTGACCAGGCATGGTTACAGTGCTACCGATGTGACTATAGTACACTGCATAGCGCAGTGAACAGTGCTGACAAGACCCCAGTAGTCAAGTCATGAACAGTGCACGTGTAGTGACATGTGGGCCACCTCTTGTCCCCTGGGCTCCTCCTATATAAGGAGCACCAGGGGGAAGGCCTAAGAGAGACGGCCACGGCCGGCCAAGCCACACACGGGCTGCTCTCTTCTCCCCCCATTGCCATTTCCTCCCCAAGACCTCTTAGAGGCAAGTCTAGCTCTGCTCGTGGAGTATTTGTATCGCACGAATACAGAGGAGGAAATATAACAAATAGGCTAGATGCTGCAGTAGGGGTTTTATCTCCTCACGAGATCCCCGAAGCAGGGTAAATCCTTGTGTCAATGTGTTCATCCGTGTGCGATCCCTTCGCGCTATCCCTCCCCGAATCCTCTAGCATCCATCCGGCCGCACAAATTAGCCTACCCGTAGGCATCTGTTGTTCGCCACGACGACAGTTGGCGCCCACCGTGGGGTATAAAAGCAATTCGGCATATGTTGTTTATTAACCCTGTTTTTCAATTATTTTTTCTATTGTGTCGGATAACTTTAAACTTTAACTCGGGTATTTACTAGTACTGTATGCTATAGTCGGGATTTTGTGACTCGACTGTCGAACACCGGTATGGTAGACAAGAGCAGAAATCACTAAGTATAGTAAATAAGAAAATGAACCCGGGGACTCGGTGCAAAGTAATCCGACATAGCTAATTTGCTGGTTCAAGTCGTTAAAGCAAAATAGCAAAGCAGCCTATTTAAAAATGTATATATTACATCTGCACCCGGCATTCCAGGGATTTAACGAGTTTGTTCCATGAGAAATTTAGGCAGTTGGGCCGAAGGGATTTTCATCGGCAGGAGTGGTCTCGGCAGTCGGGACGGAGGTCGACGCAGTGGCGGCAGTAGAAGATGGCTCCGAAGGAGTGGTTTGCGCAGCAGAGTAGGTCGCTCCCGAGTTGGCGATGTCGGTGGCAGCCGACTTGGTGGCGTCGGGTGCCCCCGGAGTAGTGGTGTCGGCAGCGGCGGATGTGGAGACGTCGGCAGCAGTCTTCTCGATGGATGTAGCCGCGCTCTCGGACCCCGGGGTCTTCTCGGTGGACTCGGGGACTCCCGCCTCAGCATCCATGTCGGCGCGCTCCTCGGAGTCGGACTCTTCTTCGTCTTCTTCTTCGCTGGCCTCGACCTCGGACTCCTCATCATCAGAGTAGACAGCGCCAACGACGAAATCGTGAGGGCGCGAGTACTTGGCCATATAGTCGGCAGCCTCTTGGCGGCGCTGGATCTTGGCCGGCTCAGTGGTCCAGGAGGAGTTCTCGCGCTGCGTCTTGACCTGATCCAGATCAATGCCTTCGTACCAAGATAGCACGAAGGATAGCGCTTGGTCTGCCCCGGCACGAGCAGCGGAAGATCTCCATTCCCGGAGTCGGAGCTCAGCCTTCTTTAGTTCTTGGGCCAACTCGGGAACGTTCTTGGGAGGCTCGGTGCCGGGCCACAGTTGCCGGTAAACCTTGATGCTGGCATCAAGAAGTTCCAGGCCGATGCTTTTCAGGGGGACGATGCGGGCATTCAAGGCTGTCAGATGATCCTCGACGTCCCACTCAGTCGAGATGGGACCGAGATTCAATCTTTTCCCCCGAGCCTTGTTGACGGCATGGGCAGCGGCAGTTTGCGAATGGGAGAAGTGCTCTGAAGAAAGAAGAGCTATCGTCGGGTTAGAAGGCAAACCGACATGTATGAAGTCACGGTAGGAACCGAGTAAGCAAAAAGGAAAAGGAAGGAGACTCACTGTCCATGTGGTCGTTGATTTTCTTTAACTCGGCCAGCCAGGTATCACATTTGGCCGTGAGGGTGGACAGTTTTTCCTCGGCCAAGGTGGCGCGAGACTGGAGATCCTCAACGACTTCTGCCTGTGACTCCAGGACCTCATCCATGGCCTTCATCATCTCGGCCTTCTCACGGTTGGACTTCGCGAGCTCTTGCCGAAGCCGGACTACCTCGGCCTGCTCCCGTTCAAGTGCAGACTTGTGTGCAGCGGCAGCTTTGGCCTCATTTTCAGCTGGCAAGGGCGACAAGTCGGTTGGGTTAGTAAAAAGAAGGGGGGAGCAGGAAAATTATGTCGGTTAGAAATGGAAGATACCTTGTTCTGCCCGGACAGTCTTGTACTTCTTCCGGAGTGCCCCGTGCTCAACGAGCAGTTTCTGGAACAGCTTAGTCCGCTTCATGGTGCAGGCCTGAAACAAAGCAAGACATTAACAAGTTTATAGGAAGATTCCCGCCGAGTGATCTTTACTCGGTCGAGTTTCGATCACTCGACCCGAATCTCGGGGACTAGTGGGGATATGTGTTTAAGGGACTCACCTCGGCATCCCGGGTGATCTGAAGGACCGCGCACTGCAGAGTGTGCAGAGATTGGGCAACCTTGCCGGGACCAGCAGGATGTTGGACGTTGGGATCAGAGGAGGAGACTTCGCTGGTGTCGGCAGCGTTCCAGTCCATATTGAACTGCTCCATTGAACCTGAATAGTCATCACCCGAGGTGAGCAACTCGGCAGCAGGAAGAGCTCGGCCGGCACTGGCCTCTAGCATTTGCAGCGCGGCCGTCTTAACCGCAACGCGAGGAGGAACCACTAGGATTTTACCCGGAGGAACCTCACCTCTCTTATGGCCCTATTGCTTGTCAGTAGGGGCGGCCTTCCCTTCTCGCTGACCCGAAGCTGCCGACTTGGAGTGCGGGATCACCGACTTGGAGGTATTGGCATCTGTGGGCTGCGGGCGCCTCTGGTGCTGAACCCGAGATTGAGCTGCCTGCGATTGTGGCTGCGGCTGCAGAGGAGGCCGTTGTTGTTGTCGCTGTTGTTGTTCCTGATGTTGCTGTTGTGGCAATGGTTGCCGGGGGCTTCCCGACTGAGGTGATACCCCCGGGGCCTTGGATTGCTCTGGCGCCGAGTGATGGGTATCGCCGCCGGACCCGACATCCCGGTCGGCGGCACTTCTGTCTCCTCCGACCGCGGCGTCGGTAGTCAGCGGCGGTGTGCTTGCCCGGCTGCTGTGTGTCGGGGAAGCTCCGCCTCGGGCTGAGCCGGCACCCTCGGTGGTCTTCCGGCCAAGGGGCCCGGCAGGGTTTAACTCCAGCGGGGCGCTGCATCAAGTTGAGAAAATGTTAACTCGGGAATATGTGTCGGAACGAATAGAAAGAGATAGTGCAAAGTGTGGCGGAAGATCAACTTACCCGGTTGAAGTCGGAGGACCCTTCCTCCCCCGGGACGGCTTGGTTCCCGGTTTCTTGCTGGTCTTGGCCCTCTTGGCCGCAGCTTCAGAGCCACCGGCATCCGACATACCGGTGCCGGCTCGCTTCGTGGACGTTGTGTCTGTTGGAGGCGCTGGAGGCGCGAAGTTGAGAGGAGTAGCGTCAATAACGTCAATGATTCGGCACTCATCCTCGTCATCGTCGGACCACTCGTTGATGGGTACGTGGGCACGAGGCTTACCCGGAGCAGGGGCACGGGCCAGCGGGATGGACAGATGGTCCTCGTCATCCGGGTCCTCTGTCGGTGGAGTGTCCGGAACGGGAAAGTCTGGGTGCCACTCTCCCGCGGCGTGGCTCTGATCTTCTCGGAGCTCCCGGGCAAACCTCTGCGAGAGGGAGGAAGGATTGTCGTATAAGTACAGAGCTAAAAGCGGCACAAGATTGTCGGATAATTACGTATGTCGGTTGAGTAGGTAAACACTTACTTGTGTCGGAGGGCGAGATCGCGAGTGGGGTCTCAGCCCCCATGACCAATCCTCTTCCAACTCGGTCTGAGCTATGGCTCGGACGCGCCGGAGCACCTGCGGTCTCTCCAGTTGGAAGGTGCTGACCCGAGTTGGATCATATCGAGCACTCATGTGGCAGATCTTGTGGACTCGGGCCCGGAGGGGGCAAACTCGGCGACTGACGAACGTACATAGAAGGTCGTCGGCGGTGAGCTCGTCTTTGATCGAGAGGAGGTAGGTGTGGATTTCATTGACCTCCGATCAGACATCTTGGGGTCGAAGTTCCAGTGGAGTTGAGCCGTCGGAGGGGCGAGATTGAACTCGGGCAAGTTAAGGAACTCGGCCTCCTCGGTGCCTTCAGTCGGAGCCGGATTCCTCACGTAGAAGAAACTCCGCTGCCATTTCCGGCAGGATTCCAGGCCGTAGATCCGGGGGAAGTCGGTATCCCGCCGAGGTATGATGATGGCGGCGTCGCATGCCGTCATTTCCTTTTCCTTAACACCCTTGTTAGGGATGCTCTGCTTCCGGAGATGGAAGTATTTGGCCCAAAGGTTGACAACAGGCCAGAGGCCAAGATATCCCTCCGAGAAGGAGACGAAGGCGGACAAGAGAGTGATGGCGTTAGCCGGAAGGTGATGGGGTTGGAGACCCTAATGGTCAAGGAAGGAGCGGAAGAAGGGGCTCGCCAGGAGAGCAAAGCCACGCTCAAAGTGCGTGACAAAAACTACCCGCTCCCTGGGTTGAGCTTGGGGCTCGGTCTCTCCCTCGGGAAGCCGGCAAATGACTTCGTCCGGGATGCGATGCGTCCGGCGCAGCCAGTTTATGTCGTCTTGGGTCGCGTCGGAGCCTTCCCATCCACCCCGGACTCCTTCGGCATTCATGTCGGCAGTCTTGGAGGACATGTCGGTATGGGCCTGCGACAGAAGCGGTGTGTTATTCGGGTGCACCGAGAAGAGACAAGCAGTATGTCGGAAAAGAAGGAATACCGACTATAAACCGAATTTATTACCGAGATACAGCAATGAAGATCTACCGAGGCCATGTAAAAGAAAGTTAAATGGTTCTAATTAGGGAGAACCCTAGCAGTGCTGCGGGAAACCGAAGTTGAGAAACTATGGCAAGATCTGGTAAAGAAGAACCGATAGCAGTGCAGTGGTGACAAATATAAAGATCTACGGGTGAGTTGGTTCAAACCCTAGTCTATCCTAGCGATGAACATGGAAGAACTGTCGCGGCCGAACGTGGGATGATCTAACCAGAGATCAAGGAAGAACTTACCGTGAAGTTTGGAGTCGCGGCACGAGAGACCCTCGTCCCAATGGTGGCGCGGCGAGTTCCTGTCACCGGCGTCGAGATCTCCGACGTGCGAATAGTGCGCTGCGCGAGTCGCGGCGGCGGTATGCTCGAGAGCGATAGAAAGGCGAAGGAGAGGAAGAAGATGGTGCGGAGGGGAAAAAAGATAAACTCGCCGCCGTATTTAAGAGGGAAGGAGGAGATGCGGTTGCCGTTTTTCCCGCCCGTTCGTTTCGAACGGATCGTGGGATCGTGTATGTGGCAGTTGGCGGATTTGGGACGTTGACGGCCGCACGATCGGCCACACCGTGGGTTACGGAATGGGAACCGTCCGCGGCGGGATCGCGTGCGGTTGCCAACCCGGGAATCGAGGAGGCGCCTCGAGGTCAAACCACTTGAGTGTCTGCGGGATGTGACGGCTGGTGGGGCCCGTGCGGCGTTATCGTGACGGCATGTCAGACCGCGTGGCACAATTCTCGGGATGGTGCAGCAATTGATTGACACGTCTCGGAAGAGGATCTGGGAGAAGATTTCCTGATGTCGGATAGTCTCGTGGTATGCCGGGATAAGCATGTCGGAGATTTCTTGTCGATCCGACATGGTGATGTCGAACGACATTTGAAGAGGACCGACTTGAGCAAGTCGGAGCGATTGGTTGACCCGACATGGTAATGTCGGCCATTGGTTCAAGGCAGTTATCTGGTTAAATCTGATGCAGCCATTCATCCAAGTCTGCAGGACTACACCAGCTTCGGGGACTAGTGTCGGGGGGCTACCCCCGGCTAGGGTAAAGGCATGGATAAGATACTCATGTTTACAGTGATAAATGTCCTTTGGCTAGCTCCAAAGGTCATGTGACCCTTCGGGAAGTGAAGTGACGCCATTTGGGGATACTCAGGAGGTGACTCTTGGGAGAGGTCAAGAGGTGCCCTTTGGAGAGAGCAGGGGCCAGCCTGTCTCCCCTGGTGACACTATAAATAGACCCCCAGTCCCTCATTCTCATTCAGGCAGGAGCAGAGAGTTCTCCTAAGAACCAGCTTCTCGAAGATGTCTTTGGGAGCAAGCCTAAGACATATTCGAGTAGCTGGGCCTAGGGGCATTCTCTTGTGTGGTATCGGAGACAAGTGCTAGTGAGCAGGGTTCTGGCCAGATTGGGCTGTGAGTAAGGCCGACTTGGGTGTATGTCGGAGGTAGCCGGCGCAATCCCGGTGTGGAAAAGATCAAGGCAAGGCACACTGGTAAACTAACTCGGGTCGGACCGACTTAACCGGACCGACATCTTCGTGTCGGCTTCGTCTCTCGGTCTATTGTGTGCAGGAAAGAGGTTCCGGCATAGCCATGTCGGGACTCGGGAAGACGCTCCGGGTAAGCAGGCCCGGCATACCCTTGCCGGGGTACGCAGAAGAATCCGGCATAGCCATGCCGGGTTGGGCAAGATCGTCCGCCATATCCTATGTCGGACCGGAAGTCAAGGGCAAGTACACTGACCTGTCTGACACGGAAGCTAAGTCACCTCCCGCCTGACACGGGCGCGGGACAAAAGGCACACGACAAGGGCGACGTGACTATTCCACTGTACTGTAAACGGACTGACAGGAGACAAGGCATGGGGAAGACACGTCATGTCTCTGACAGGGGAAGCATCATCACCTAGGCCGGCGACGGCTACGGCAAGAGGCATCATGGCCTACCTCGACCTATCCCAGATAGCTCGGCGGCTAGGTCATGGTAGGGATGTCGACATTACCGTTGGGCTGGAGCCACTGTCCAGTGGGACCCAGAGGAATTAGGGTTTCCGGCCAACTCGGCGCGGCCTCTATAAATAGCGTCATAACTCCTCCTGTGAGAGGGACACTAACCAGAGAGCCAAAACTATAGGCGCATTTACTTCTCCTCTCCTAGTAGTTCATCCTACAGTGAGAGGCAAAACAGCTCAAGGAGCAATCTTGTAGATCTTGTGACACACATATATAGTGAGGCAAGGCAGGAGTAGGGGTCTTAGCTCCTCACGAGGGCCTCGAACCTGGGTATATCGTGTGTGTTCATGTTTGCTTGAGGTTTCGGGTGTGTTCTTCGTGTGTTCTTGCGGTTTCCCCCCTCCCCGAGTCGGTTTCGGCAGCACTTAGTCATTTCTCGTGTGAGCTCCTTATCTCGCTAGCCCTCCCCGGATCCACCAACGTCCATCGGCCCCACACAATTAGCCATTCTATGACATCTGCCGTGATACCACCACGACATTTAGACTACTAATAATTATAGATAATGCTCACTGTAACAAATTTACAATTTATAAACGTTCTCACATTACAAATTCAAATGGTCACTTGGTCATTGGTCAAACTAACTTACTTTGTTCTATATTATATACTGCAGCCTGCTGGACAATGTGCGAACAAAACTGATCCCCTGTTTCCTGAATTCAGTTCGACGGTGACCGATAAATTCAGTTAGAACACTTTGTGTAATTGAATTCTAGATCAAAGGATTAGTACATGTAAGTCTTGATTGTACCAATGTCAAAAAAAAAGTCTTGATTGCACCTTCAATAGTTGAATTTGCGTCGTGTCTTTGAATTGAATCAATCAATTACTACCCTGATTCCTGCACGCCAACGGCGGCAATAGTCGGTAGAGATCAGAAAGTTCAGAAAAATGGAACAATTTTTTACCGCGCCGCAGCCGCCACTAGGCTTACCTGCGATCGATTACCGATCAGACGACGGCTGCTCCGGGCATGCTGGAGGAAAGAAATAGCTCCCACCCGTAGATCTCTATGCAGAAAAATGGATATAACACTACAGTATAACTACACGGGCTCACTCACATCTCTCCCGTAATTCGAAAGGCTGAAATTTTCAGTCGGATTAAGCCAACTTTATGAATGGCACAAGCAATGTTGAGTGGCTAAACAAGACACTCAACCAAGTGATTGGTTCGATGGTCGGGCTCGGAGTTGTTGTGTTTTAAGTTAAGAATTTTCTAACATCAAGGAGTATATCGTATGCATCGGTTCATATGAACAAACAAAAGAAATTGTAATGGATGTATTGTACTATTATAATTTTGCTAATTTTTATTCGACCGAGATTTAACTAAATCCGAGTCGATTGAGGCCTGAACATGGCCATAATATCTCATGGCGTGGCATACGTGATAAGCTATGTGAAATCAATCAAAAATAGGTTTAGTATTATCACCAGACCAATCAGCCAGGGTTGAAAAAAAAGAAGGAAACGATATCAACATTCCCGGTTAAACCACACAAAAATTCATGTGCTACCCTAAAAATACATGTCCTCTCGCAAGCAAGAAAACATAATCTGAAATCCAGTTCCAGATTTAATCTGGATGAACAGACAAACAGTTGACCTCTTGCTTTTGATCTCCCATCCACTTTCCCTATTTCGTCTACTGGACTCCTGGCGGTTAAGTTTGAGGTAAACTGGACTCTGAAGTCTGAAGTGTAAACACACCAGACCGCCCGAACAGCAGCAGGGCGCCGATCAGATCGACGTCCACCAGCGATCAGCCCCGCCGCCCGCCTCCTCCTCCTCCGCCGCACATCCTTCGCCGCTCAACGGCAAGGCCAGCCTCGAACCGGGCTCTCCACAGGCGGCGGCGGCGCCGGCGCAACAGAACTCCGGGATCTCGAGGTAGTTACCTGCTCCCTCTTCTCCTTCTTTGTTCGAGCGGCAATTCCTTGCGTGCCTCCTCATCGGATACGTGCGGTCAGTGAGCTGCGGGAGAGTGTGTGGCTTCGCGAACTGTCGGTTTAGGATTTGGGGTTTGGAGTGTCAGATCTCCCGGTGATCCGCTCCGCACACCGCACTGGAGGTTGGTGGTGGAGATCTTGCGAGTTAGGTGGACAATTCGGATTCGTAGATGCAAATGTGTGCCCAGGTGGAAATAAATTCGGACCAAGATCTCCTTTTTCACTTGGATAGCTTACCTCAGATGCGTGGGCATTATGTTCTTCGTTGGGAACCACATGATCGGTACTTCTTGCCTACATTTGGGCGTCCAAGCTTTGTTTTCGTCATGCCTGACGAAAAGACTTATTATAGCACGTCGTGTAAACGGATTTTAGGTCTAGATGGGCTTGTTCAGTAGTTAGATATAGCATGTTCCCTTCATAAAAAGGCACTACAATTTAGTATCTATTGGGCCATGTTTTCTTTCCTTTTTCTGGAATGTAAAGGTTGTGACAGTCTAAACTATGTCCTGCAAATTGCAATTTGCAGTCCAAGCATAGTTGACGCTAGTGTAGGATTCCAACTCTTTCTTCACACTGCATGATCGTAGACATCATTAATATTCATGGGCTTGATTCACCTAACTAAAAGATGTTGGTTTTTTCATCTACATTGGGCAGGTCTCTTGAGTTAATATGCAGCATATAGTGCTTTCTCTGTGTTGAATTACTTATGAGATCAGTAAACTGCTATGGATATATGAAGCGCAGCTCAAGAATCCCACATTGTTTCACATAGGTGAATGATCAGTATTTTGTCTGCTTCAGATCTTAGTATCCTTAAAGATGGAAGGAAGAAAGACATGTTTATGGTAAACCCTGGCGATTACTCGTGGGAGGTCAGCAAGTGGTGGCCTGATTAAGAAGACTGCTACAACACTTTCTGATCCGTCCCTAGTTAGTAATGGCGAGAATGAAGTTCCCAAGGCGTTATGTCATTGTACTGCTGACATTCATCTGCACAAATGTTTGTTACATTGAGCGTGTTGGTTTCTCAATTGCTTACACCGTAGCAGCTGATGCAATTGACACGAATCAAGCAAACAAGGGCCTGATACTATCTATGTTCTATTATGGTTATGTCTTGTCACAAATTCCTGGTGGGTGGGCAGCTCAGAGATTGGGAGGTCGACGTGTTCTGCTGCTGTCGTTTGTGCTTTGGTCTTTGATATGCGGTCTAATTCCACTGGACCCGAACAGAGTAGTCATTCTGGTCCTTTCTCGCCTTTTTGTTGGTGTAGCACAAGGCTTCATATTTCCTGCCATTCACACAGTCCTGGCTCAATGGGTTCCACCTCAGGAGCGCTCTCGCTCGGTGTCCTTAACAACCTCAGGGATGTACCTCGGGGCAGCGGGTGGCATGCTGTTTTTTCCAAGTCTGGTGAAGAACATGGGACCCCAATCTGTTTTCTTTGTCGAAGCAGTACTTGGAGTAGCATGGTCTATAATATGGTTGAAGTTTTCCAGTGAGCCACCTCGGGCAGACCTTCCAAAACTGTCAATGCCAAAGGTAGCATCTCGAGAGAAGATTAAGGCACTAGCAGGAGGGGTTGTTGCACCTCGTACTGTAAAGATACCCTGGCGAAGGATTATCTTTAGTCTACCTGTTTGGGCTATTGTGGTGAACAACTTCACCTTCCACTATGCCTTGTATGTTATCATGAACTGGCTGCCTACCTATTTCGAGTTAGCCCTTAAGCTTAGCCTCCAGGATATGGGATCCTCAAAGATGCTTCCCTATTTCAACATGTTTATTTTCTCCAATATTGGTGGAGTGGTTGCTGATTACTTCATTACAAAAAGGATATTATCAGTTACCAAGACAAGGAAGCTCCTGAACACCATTGGGTTTGTTGTCGCAGCCGTTGCACTTATGGCCCTTCCTTCATTCGGGACACCCTCGGGGACTGTTATCTGTTCATCGGTTTCTCTTGGTTTTCTGGCTCTGGGAAGAGCAGGGTTTGCTGTGAATCATATGGATGTTGCTCCCAAATTTGCTGGCATAGTCATGGGGGTTTCGAATACAGCTGGGACATTGGCTGGCATAGTTGGTGTTGGTCTCACGGGAAATATTCTGGAGGCTGCAAAGGCTTCCAACATGGATCTAACAAGCTCTGAAACCTGGAAAACAGTCTTCTTTGTTCCAGGATACCTTTGTATTTTTAGTTCAGTCATTTTCTTGATTTTCTCAACTGGCGACAAGATTTTTGAGTGATTTTTTGTGTACTACGAGAATTTCCTCATTTACGCCAGTGTTCTATACTAATAAAATGATTCCCCTACCCGAACTCTTATTTTCAGTTTCATATTTTAGTCTGTCATATTTGTCGTATATTGTTTTTTCCAAGTCCCCTTGGCGCAGCGGTAAAGCTGCTGCCTTGTGACCATGAGGTCACAGGTTCAAGTCCTGGAAACAGCCTCTTACAGAAATGCAGGGAAAGGCTGAGTACTAAAGACCCCAAGTGGTCGGACCTTTCCCGGGACCCTGCGCAAGCGGGAGCTACTGCACCGGGCTGCCCCCTATTTGTTTTTCCAAGTCCAAAGAAAGAAGGGAAGGGAAGTAAGCAAGGCGTACCGAACTATATCTCTCTCTTTCTCCAAAACCGAAACGCTTCCACTCCCTGAAATCCAAACCCTAGCGCCCGATTTGTGCCGCCGCTGGGGTGAGGGGCCACAGGGCAACGGAGGCGCCTCCTCCTCATCCACTGGAGGTGATTCCTTCTGTTGGCTAGCAGTGTTGGTGTATATATTCTGGTCGGCTGCTGCTGAGTTTGTTCTGCTTGGGTTCAGTGGTCGCTTAAGGTTCAATTTGACGCCCTCTTTTCTGTCTGTGACACGCATCTTCGCGTGTTTCTGCTGAATTTCTTCTTCTGCGTGTGGTATCAAAGGAAATATGTGGGTCTTTCCTTTTGCAGAGAACTAGCGCTTTGATGCGGCACAGTTTACGTGCCCTGGAGGGATTGGAGCTCGAGCCTGGTGGACGATTGAGGTTTGGACGCATATGATGACGGGTTTTGTGAACACCATGATGGGGCTTACCAGTTGTCTCCTATGGCGGAAAAGGTGCGACTCTCTCTCAGCGACTTTGTATCCTGCAAAGCTGCCTTCTTTTTCGCTATCAGTTGTGTTGCTGGAGTATCACACCACGCATTAAAACTTGGTAAGCACTTCAGATACTCATAAATAATAAAATAACTGATATCTTCATATGTGCTTTTGGTAACCCCTTTAATAACAGTCATCAGTACGTGTTTGGATACTAATCCATTTGGATAGCTTTTTACTGATGTGCAGGTTGGTTCAACATGGTATGAAGGAGTCGGGTGCCTACAGATATTTGTGCTGAGAGCTCAAAGTATTGCAATTTCACATAGTTGCGACATTATTAATTGGTACGGCAACTAGCATGACTAGTTTCTGCCTATTCAATTTTTCTACTATCCGTTGAACACTTCATCTTGCGTGTAGGGAAGAAACATTTAACAACTTCGGGGACAAGTTGGATTGCAAAACTGTGGTGCATAACTGGTACTTAATCATCATGAGTTTTGCTTAAGTGCCTGATGCTTTCTTTTTCTAAACAATTACCAGCATCCTACTGGAAAATAGAGTACATAATCAGTATTTGTGCATCAGATATTAACTAGTACTTATGTTATCATGAATTGATAGGCTTGGAGGTGGAGTTGCAGAGAAAGTGGTTTGTGCTGGTCTGAGATGTATTGTAAGCAACCAGGATAAGTGGCACCTAGATCAATTGGATGCTTTATGGCAAGGGTTTTATATGAATGAACCATTGACAAATATCTACAACCTGGAATAACGGAAGTTGATTCTTGGTGGTGAGTTATGCATGTGGGGTGAACTCATAGATGTATATTTACCAGATGTTCTGTATACTATAGCAGAAACTAAATACAAGATTTTTTTCATCTGTTAGTTTAGGAAGTTAAGTTTTAATCTCAATGTTCCTTATGTGAAAAAGTAGGCAAGAAAGAAGCTTAATCTCTTAACTTTACACATCTCGTAGTCAAATTCAAAGCAGCTTTGTTGCTAGATGAATGTAATCATCTTCAAAGAATTTAGATCAACAAGTGCAGTTTCGTGACATTTGACTTGAGCAAATACAAATTAGAGGCACTTTTATGTCTATGTGCTGCCATGTGCCATTCAATATTCACGTTCACATAAATTGCAACTGATTTTTCTGTTGCAACCCGTGGGGTATTCTCTAATTATCATTAGGTCCATATCCTCCTTGTGGCACCTCCTTTGCCTTCAGATGCTGAAATTGGCGGGAGCAGCCTCTTTTGTCAACCATGGCGCATGCCAAAACTAATTGTCGTTAGGTCCATGTCCTCCTTGTGGCACTGTTTCCCAAACCGATCCACACCCAACCAAGCATTTCACGACTCGGTTATATCATATACCTGAAACAAGTATTTCTATCTTATGGCGGTATTTTTGTTGTAATTTATACACTGAGAGAAACCATTAAAGATCATATCCTTTCCATTTTAAATATGCAAGAGAATTAAACTCCTTCCAGCAGCTCAAACAAAAAAGGGTTTTATGCAGGATCAGTCCAAAATGAGAATGCGCATCCGCCCAACCATCGCTAGCAGTCATGACTTGGGAATATACTACTCCCTCTGTCCAATAAAAGATGTCACACTTTTTATCAAATTTGGATGTATCTATACACTAAATCATGTCTAGATACATCCAAATTTTGATCAAGTTGAGACATCCTTTACTGGACGGAGGGAGTAGCAAAGATCTGTCCCCGGTCCGTGCCCGCGAATTCTTGATTCCAGCTGAGCCAATCATTTCGTGATGTTCCCGCCAAAAAACAAGTATATCATCTCGTGGTCAGCTTGAATGTTCAGTCATCGCCTACCTCCGAACAGGCCCGAGTCGTTCAGTCATACAAAAATCTGCCACCAGCCTCACCTGTGCGTTCTATCGCCGTCCCGAGAATTCCACAAGTCCATGCCGAATTCCCTTCGCCGCCGGTCAACAGGTTATAACGTCTTGCGACTCGTTCCTGCGCAACAGTTTCTGTGGTTGACTAACACTCGGCAGCCTCACTGATGTGGACTTGCCAGCGCCACCGTGCCGCCGGGGGAAAGTAGACCGGGATCGAGATCACGCTCCCAGGTGCTGCATGCGGACGACAGGTACAAATAGCAGTAGCAGCTCGACGAGATGCAGGGGAGGTACAGACCCTGATCGATTGACATAATTTACAGCACGAGAGTGAATATGGCAGCAGGAGCGCTTCCGGTGGGTGTGCTGCTCGTGCTGCTGTGTGTGGGTGCCGTGCGCGCGGGCGCGGCGGACACGGTCGCCGTGGGCCGGCCACTCACCTTCGGCCAGACGCTCGTCTCTCCTGGCCGCAAGTTCGCCATGGGGTTCTTCGAGCCAGGTGAGTTCCCGTCCCGATGCATCTCAGCATGGCTGCTCAGCTCGGTGCGGTGTGAATACTTACCGCTGTCTGTGTTCCTGTTTTTTTATCTGCCAGAAGGAGGAGCTACCGGAAGCTGGTACGTCGGAATCTGGTACCACAACATCGCGGCTCAGACGCCGGTCTGGGTGGCCAACCGCGACAGGCCTGTCTCGGACCCGGCATCGTCACAGTTCGCGATCGCGCCCGACGGCAACCTCGCCCTGTTCGACGGCTCCGGCTCGATCGCCTGGTCCACAAAAGCCAACTTCACGGGCGTCGCCAACGCTACCGACACGGTCGCCGTCCTCCTCGACTCGGGCAACGTCGTGCTATCGCCGGCGTCCAACGCCTCCATGGTGCTGTGGCAGAGCTTCGACCACGTGGGCGACACGTGGCTCCCCGGTGGCAAGCTCCGGCGCGACAAGCGCACCGGCGAGATCCAGGGCATGGTCTCGTGGAGGGCCCGGGGGGACCCCGCGCCGGGGATGTATGCTCTCCAGCTCGACCCGTCCGGGGCGCCGCAGTACGTCTTGCTGGCCAACCGCACCCGGGAGTACTGGCTTACCGGCAACTGGACGGGCAAGTCCTTCACCGGCGCGCCGGAGGTCGCCGCGTCGAGCGGCGACTCCGGGTACAGCTTCGAGTTCGTGGATAACGACGACGAGAGCTACTTCACGTACAACTTCGCCGTCAACACGACGGTGTACCGGTTCGTGATGGACGTGTCCGGGCAGGTGAAGGGGTGGTTCTGGGTGGAGGCCACGCAGGGGTGGAACCTCGTGTACGCCGAGCCCAAGGCGCGGTGCGCCGTGCCCCGCGGCTGCGGCGCGTTCGGCGTCTGCAGCGAGGACGCAGCCACGGCGTGCGACTGCGCCCGGGGCTTCCGCCCGCGGAGTCCAGCCAACTGGGGCTTCGGCGACTACATCGACGGCTGCGTGCGGAACGCGCAGCTGCAGTGCGCTAATAACAGCAGCCGCGGTGCTGCCGGCGTGAATAAAGCGGAGCAGGACAAGTTCCTCCGCATGGATGGCACGAGGCTCCCGGACGACGGTCGAGCAGAGGACGCGGCAAGCTCCGGCGACTGCCAGCGCGCGTGCCTGGGGGACTGCACGTGCTCCGCTTACGCGTACAACGGCAGCTGCTTCCTGTGGCACGGCGACCTGCAAAACTTGCAGGCCGGTGTCGGCGGCGACCAGGCAGGCTCGGGCAGCCTGTACCTCCGGCTGGCCGCATCGGAGCTGCCAGGCGCGAGAAGCCACAAATGGCGGAACATCAAGATCGCCGCCGGCGCACTAGGCATCGCCTGCCTCGTGGTGACCACCTCCATTCTTCTCGTCCAGATGACACAGAGGAGAAGAACGGCGAGAGTCAACGGTCTCACCGTCGGCGATGCCTGTGTGAGCTACAAGTACAATGACCTGCAATACCTCACCAAGAATTTCGCCGAGAAGATCGGCGCTGGCGCCTTCGGGTCGGTGTTCAAGGGCCAGTTCTCCGACAACACGGTGGTGGCCGTGAAGAAGCTGGAGGGACTCCGGCAGGGCGAGAAGCAGTTCCGGGCGGAGGTGAGCACGCTGGGCACCATCCAGCACGTGAATCTGATCCGCATGCTCGGCTTCTGCTCCGACGGCGGCGCCGACCGGAAGCTGCTGGTGTACGAGTACATGCCCAACGGCTCGCTCGACAGGCACCTTTTCCACGGCAGGACGGCGTTCTACGTGCTGAGCTGGCGGGTGCGGTACCAGGTGGCGCTCGGCGTCGCCAAGGGGCTCGCGTACCTCCACGAGAGGTGCCGGGACTGCATCATCCACTGCGACGTCAAGCCGGAGAACATCCTCCTCGACGCCGCCTTCGCTCCCAAGGTGGCGGACTTCGGGCTCGCCAAGCTCGTCGGCCGGGACTTCAGCCGGGTGCTGACCACCATGCGGGGAACCATCGGGTACCTGGCGCCGGAGTGGATCAGCGGCGAGGCGATCACGGCCAAGGCCGACGTGTTCAGCTACGGGATGATGCTCTTCGAGATCGTGTCCGGGAGGAGGAACGCCGAGCACGGGGAGACGACGCGGTTCATGGAGTCGTCGGCGACAGGCGCGGAGGAGCACTTGACGAAAACGACGTTCTTCCCGTTGCTGGTGGGGAGGAGGTTGGCCGAGGAGGAGGGGGACGTGATGGCGCTGCTGGATCCCGAGCTGGAAGGGGACGCGAACGACGAGGAGATGATGAGGGTGTGCAAGGTCGCCTGCTGGTGCATACAGCAGGACGTCGACGCGAGGCCGACGATGGCGGAGGTGGTGCAGGTGCTAGAGGGGTTGACGGACGTCGAGATGCCACCGGTGCCACAGTACCTTGAAGTGCTCGTGGGACGGCCGATACAAGAGTCGGTGTACCATAGCGCGGAGCGGCTTGAAAGTACTCACGGAAAGGCCCATACACGAGACAGCATACCATAGCGCAGACCTGTTTTTTCGCTCATAGCTGGGTGTATGTGTACTATGACTAGGCAGCATCTCTTTCAAATCCGGTATATTCATAAAAATCGTAACCGGATACTGATTGTGCGGTATGAGGTGAGCGCGGCCATAACACGTGCACGAAAAGAAACCAAATATTCAAACGGAAATTAAACCTAGTTCTTCGTGCGAGAATTTTTATATACCAAGTAGAATTAGAACACAAATTAAACTTAGACTAACTAGATCTCCCGGCGGCAGCGACGGTGATCTAAAACCCGCCGATACTAATTTATTCTATTAGAGCAAAAAACAGAAAATAAACTACCAGCGTCGACAATCTAGATCCGTCGCGGCGGCGTTTACGAGCTCCTCCTTAGGTATCTGGAACCCGAGGTGCTCCAGCTCGTAGATGCGGCGGACTGCCCATGCGAGCTTGTGCTTCTTTTGGAGGCGCTCCCGCGTGGCCGTGGCGAGCACGAGCTCGTCGTCAATGTCGTCCGTGCGCTTGAACGCTGGAAGGAGGTCATCGAAGAGAGCACCGCCATGCTTGTGCCCCACTGCCGCGCGGCGGGCAGCTGACAACCTAGCCCGCCGACAGTGCAGACATGCGATAGTCGTCCTCGCACTCGTCCACCAGCTACGGATGGAGAAAGAGGCGGTCATGCGCGGTGAATCGCTTGCCGAAGCTAGGGACAGTGCGGTGCAGGGTTGCGGAGTTGGTATCGGGTAGACCCCTCTGTTCCGATTTTATGCTTATCCTGCGGCCCAGATAAATTTTTCTAGGTCGGCCCATTTTTCCGGTACCTCATCTGGACGAAAAGGCGGCTCACTCCCAAAATTGGTCGGATTTTTCCAGGTCTGGGGGCTTGTACGGGATCTGCTAGAGATGCTCTTAGAACTTCTTCAACCGCACAGGATAAATATGACTCCCTAGTTGTTAACGGCATGTTCAGATAACTCTCAACTCTCCCAAAGCCAAACCCATATTTTGTTTTTGAAACTTTGGCGGGACCTATGATTTTTCATTTATTAAAGAAGGAGCAAACGACCTAAGGAAGTATATGAATACATAACCAATTTGAAAACCGGACCAGGAAAACATCAGAAAGAAAAGCTACCCTCTTAACCCTGTTACACGAGCCCTGGTGATCTAAAACATTAGCTGAGCGAAAGACTTTGCCCGCACCCTTCACCACGCTTGCCCTTCTTCTTTTTTTAGCGGTCAAATCTCTAGACATAGTCGATTTGTTATTGAAAACTCTAGCGTTGCGCTCCTATAAAATCTCCAAGCAGAGAAGCATGATGACCACGTGAAGACCCTTTTGATACATTCCTTGGCTTTAAAGAAGGAGAAAACGGCCTAAGCGGGAAAAGTATAGGCATACATAACCGGTTTGTAAACCGAACCAAGAAAACATCAGAAAGAATAGCTACCCTACTAACATAAGAGTCACGCAAAAGAAAAGCTACAGAATTGTCTCTAAGGCAACCCCATGTAAGCTAATTATTCGTCCCAAACTTTGCCACCACCGCCGACGTTAACAGGGGCGGCAACCTGTGGATCCGGGATTGGAAGAGTGGATTCTAGGTTTGATGAGGGTGCCTTCAGAGTCGCTCGGGGGAGGAGCGACCCGGGAGGAAAATAAAGATGGAAAAAAAGGACACTGATGACCCGTCTTGATATATATTATTTATCAAGAATGATGTGTAAGTTGATCATCTAAATAGGTAACTGCATCTACGTTACCTTACATTGAAACAAAACAGTTGATCGATTTGCCCGTTTGCCTTCTAGTTGATGCCTATTTGATTTTTTACCCTTACATTTGTGGAATATAAAATGCAAGATTGAGTGGAGATGGACAAGACGAGTCTGTGAACACAAAAGACATGCTAATCTGTGGTTGAACTGGTGATTTAAAATCTTCTTTTCTCTGTGTATATCATTTTGCTTGGTTACTAAACTGATAAGATGTTGGGTGTTCTCTTGTTTAGTTGTTTGAGGACTCTATTGCGATCTCTAACCAGCGGCTTCTTAGATATCTTTATTGCATGCCCGTGAGTTACTCCCTCCATTTTACTGTCAATGTGTGCCACTACAAATCAACTAATCTTATGTTATCCTTCATTTTCTTTGTCGAATAATGCGGAAATGTTTCAGCTTTGGATTGCATTTTTTGAAAACTTGCCCGACGGTTAAGTTAGCTTTTACTGTTGATGGAATAAAATATTGCAAGATATAACTTTATTGCCCTTTCAATCAGCGAGCAATACAAAATTTTGCAAGAGGTGATTTATCTTTTTGCCAAGACATGGCTGTAATCCAGTTATTGTAGAACCATTTTGGTTTGTGTTGGTGCAAAACCATTTAGCAGTGTCCACCTTTTGTAAGTATCATGCTGTGGTTCATACTTCCTCTGTTCCGAATTAGATGACTTTTATGTGACCACACGTGGGTGTATCTAGAAGTTATGTAATTAGAAGGGAGGAAATACATGATGGTTGGATTGATTTTGTTCGGCCTTTAAGTTTTTTAAAAAAGCAATCAGGATAATCTAGTAGTCATCGATAGCGGAAATCTGCTGGGCCGCTGTCTTGAGACAAGTGAACAATGCGCCTGAATTTGTTTGGCTTCTGTGAGCAGGGCACACTCTCTTACTTGGATTAATGTTTGTGCCAAGACCTTCATAATTGGATTGTCATGTTCGAAACTTCCAATCATTTTTGTTGTATTTTCAATTTTCAGAATGGTTTAGAGTTGAAAAAAAATCATTTTTAAAATGGTTCATTTTTTAAAGTGGTTCATTTTTTTTGAAATTGTTCATATTTTCATTTTTGGAAATGGTTCTTTTTTAAAAATGTTTCAGTTTTTATTTTAAAAAATGGTCTAGATTTTAAATATGCTCAAAATTTGTGATTTTTTTTTAATTTTTCAAATTTTCTCTGAAAAATATTTAACAGAAAAGAAATTTCGTTATTTCGGCAAGCAGATCTGATACTTCCTGGTGGGCTTGGCCCAAATCGTCCCGCTCCCTGAAACCCTGATTAGTCTTGCAACGGACGTAGAATAGGAGTCACCCTCTTTCTCTATCTAGCCCACTCGAACCCAGTCTATCAAAGTGAAGGCTTCCACGCAGCCCAATACTGAGTTCTAACCTTTTTTCCCGTCCAGCGTGGCCCAGCTTGGGCTAGTATTCCGGTATTCCAACTCGAGTCTCTCAAAACCGTCGAGCGTCGAGTTCAGGCAATGGAGCAGCGGCGGCCGCTGGCGCCTTGCACCGGAGATGACGGTAAGTAGAGATGATGCGTTCTACGGTCTGGTAAGGTGAGGAACATGTACTTGGCATAAAACCCGATGGCTGCTCTCGTCAGTCAGATCAGTCAAAGATATATGATTTTAGGGGCAACAACAGTAAATGAATGTGATTCATGAAATAATCTTCTCTGCCATGCGTGCGCTTCCATTGCTGTTCTCAGTCCTTCTCCGAGGCGAGAGCAGCAACACGTGGAGACAGGCTCGTACGATCGATGTGCATCGAGATGATTCATAGTCACTGCCACCTGCACCATCACACGCTATCTCTGGATCATTTGTTGATCAGAGAAAGAGAGAGAGATTCAGTGGCAGCAGCTAGGCAAACAATCTGATATCTTTCGGTGTCTGCAACAAAGGGATGTGGCGCAGGGATGGAGCGAGGAGGATTAGATGATGATGAGCACACGCCATGCCTGATGATACGCGGGGTGGTGCACTGCACTGCATTGCACTGCATTCCTGCAGACGATGTACCATGCATGCATGTAATCCCTTTTGTTCCTCCCCGGTCTTTCCTCCTTCTCCTTGTAATCTTCCGCTCAGCTAGCTTCTTCCCATCATCTCATTCTCTGATTTGGTTTGAAGGCTGCAGTGGATCTGTAGCCCTTTTCCTTGTTCCTGTTGAGCACATTCGATAGATAAAAATGGCGAGAAGCAAATAAGGACAGGCATGCGCGCTGACGGGCAAACTCCAAGAAGGAATGGTCAAACGCAAACTAGCTACAGCTAGCCTGCCTGCGGCTGCCATGCCATGGCATGTCATTTCTTGAAGAGACGAACATGATCACAGGTATCTGGCGTTGGCACTGTCTACTTCAATGCCGTCCATCTCCCTCCTCCGCTAGCTACCTTCATTAATGGTGCGCCAGGCCGACTGCCATGAAGGAGAAAGTGGGAGGTTTGGAGGAGGCAGAAGGCATTTCGCAGGGCGGTGACAGGAGACAAGTCGCACGCAGAGAGGGAAGGAAGAGCAGCGAGCAATGAAGGCAGGCAGGCCTCCCAAAAATGCCGTTCTGCAGGGAGACATGTTCAATGCCGTTTCTTCATGTATATTCAATGGAGTATATCCCCCTGCATTCATGGCTGCCCACCAACACAACACAGGCGCCGGCCTTCTCTCTCCGGCCAGCTCTAGCTCTAGCACGCGCGCGCGTTCCTCCACGCTGCAGGCAGACTGTTTGCCCGGCGGAGCTGTATGCACATGTACGCGTGCATCACGCACTGGAGCTCTTTCCTTGCGCCCACAGTGCGACGACGTGCGTTGAATGCGAATGCTTCCGCTCCGGTCCTGTCTTTGTGGATGATCCATCGGTCTCCTCGATCCCTGTCCCTCCGTATGTCTGAACCTGAATACGCCGTCGTCACCCATTGAATGCTCCCAACAAACTCTGCTGCAATCAGGAATTCATATGTCTGAAGTAACTTGTCAAATATCCCTGAACTGATAAACAAGCTTGGTACTCCGTAGTAGTATTCATATGTCCTAGAGAGACTAGTATATATGCGTGTTACTTGCAACGGATTTCCTAATCCGTAGTGTCTCAAGCTACTGTATTTAGGCATCATGTTGGGATAAATATAGGCTATATGCAGAGACCGGTGGTAATCATTTTTTAATTATTTTTTAAAACATACAGTACAGTAGTAGACTGGTCGCTAGGGTTTCCTGACGGGATAGAGGCAGCGAGAGCACAGTGCAGCGAAGTGTGTGGGTGTGTGGCACCAGTATATAAAGATTTGACTTGCAGGGTAGCAGAGGGGATTGACGGTGACAACATTCCACGGATGCAGCGGCAAGTTCGAGAGGCTGCAGTGATGCAGGTGATCACCCGCCAAGGTCACGTCAAATCAGATCAGACGCGCAATGCACGAACTATAGTGCGGCTGTGATTTGCAGAAAATGCAGCGGGGTAATTAAGCTGCTCTCCGATCAACCGCTTGGCTGTGTGGATTTGTAGTTCATGGACAGATCAACCGCTTGGCTGATTAACTTTTAGCTTGCCTGCAACCAGCGATCTTCATCCCAGAGGCAAAGAGAGACAGAGATGACACATGACATTCACAAGTTTCACACATGCAGATCAGATAGATAGGATATCAAATGTACTTTGCTAGCGAGCTTCCTACCTGAAGATGGCACGTACGGTCAACGCAGCTAGCTAGGCTTCCTCACAAGTCACAAATACTAGACCTGTACGTAGTTCCATGGCATGTTGCACCACAGCGTAGTGGTGCTCACTTCTCGCCAGCTTTCGACTGGGCCGGCTAACAGGCTAGGCTAGGCGCGCACTGTTCCAGCGTGCATGCATGCACACCATGCGAATGCGATGGATATTTATCAGGCGTGGATGCCTACCTCGAGCTATTTTTCTGTCTGGAATATGCACGCATGCATTTAGTGCCAAGGCAGTATCTCGTGGTGTTTTCCATGCAGCATGGGCATCATACGGCTCATGCATATGCTTCCATGTTAAAATCTTCCTAGTCTCCTAGCTAGCGATAACCACGATGACATTTTCTCAAAGTGTAAATCACTACTAAGAAAATTAGTGCGCTGGTTTACCCCTCATATACTGTCGCTCCTGCTGGTAGAGGTCTTGCGGCGTCGGGGGTTTGCGAGGCTTATGCGGCGTCGGGGGTTTGCGAGACTTATGAATAATGGCGGCAGTCTAAGGCTCCCAATTTGCGTAAAGACACATATCTTCCTAACACTTGTCCTCTTCGATCTTGTCGGAGTGTCGGGTTACGGAGACTCCGTCGGCGATCTCTCACATGGACGTTTATGCCTAGAGATTATTGGATCGGAGATTCGGTCGCGCCGGAGGGAGCAGCCTGAAGCTTTGCTTCTGTTGCCATCATGGGCAAATCCATGGTGAAGTCAGAGACGGAGAATGTCACAGAGGCCGGGATCGGAGCCTTTGGCGGTGATGAGGTAATTGGATGGAGTTTCAGGAATTAGCAGCGGTATGTAAGCGGGGACGACAACATATGTGAAGTTCAAAGTCTTGCCTGTCAGGGTGAAAATCCAAAGTCTGATCTTAATTGGTTGTGTCTGGCAATGGCCTCTCTAAAGACGTTCTTTTGAGAGTGGGGGACAATCTCCAGGGTGAAAATTCAAGATCTGCGATCGGGGTGACGACAGTGCTAATGCACCACTTACTTACTTGAAGGTGTTGCTTTTGGAAAACTAGGACATCAGGTGTTGTCTTCGTGGTGATTGTATTGTTGCTGTTGTAAGGACTATAACTTCTGTAGCGGGACTTTTCTTTTTATATTTTCTCCGTATTATCTTTCTGATGTGTGTAATTGGTATCTAAGTGTGACTCAACACACTTCTTCGGTTATTACGTTGTTGC